>CM057452.1:1615872500-1617122500 GCA_016271365.2 Neoceratodus forsteri
CACAGATCAGGGCAGGGTCCGACTCTGATGACAATCTAACCATGATCCTGGACAGCATGGGTGGTGTTGTGGGGGAGATGCCCATACCAGATACCATCACAGGCAGCATGCCCAGTGGCCTGACAGAGGTGGGACAGCTGCCTGCCACCACTGCAAGTGCTGCTGCTGTGTGCACTACCACAGCAGTGCCATGTGGTGGTGGTGGTGGTGTGGTCGCACAGGCGCTAGGCAGTGTTCAGTGGCCGGATGGGCAGCAGGCAGCAGGGGCCACAGGGCAGCCAGACATGGGGTCCACTGCCGGGGTGCCTGATAGGGACTTAACCCATGGGGATAACACTGTCTAGTGTCCACTTGAGCAGGGGGCTGTGCAGCATGGTCATTCACCACAGGAGGGTCAGCGCCCCGCCCAGGTTCCCCTTGGTGCTGACCCATTGGCAAAGCACACCAGTTTGCTGTGGGCTTCCATGGAGCAACAGGCGCTGCTTGCCACTGGGGTGCATTCACTGCACACAGAGGTGTGCCAGGTGGACAAGCAGTGCAAGAGGGGCACTGTGCTGCTCCTGGCGGCTATACAGCACTTGCATGAGGACACAACCACATCCCAGGATCACATAGCCAATGCGATCAGGGATGGCCTTGCACTGCTGGCTGCCACAGGGCGTGACCGGCCACCACAGACACCACGTAGTGCACTGTTCACCCAATGATCCCAGCAGCGGGCAACACCTTCTCTGTCAAGGCCAGGCTCTGCTGTTGGCATCCCAGGCATGCCTGGGGCAGGCCTGTTTGGGCACCTACACACCCCTGCACGAACCCAGTCGCAGTCCTGCAGTACAACCCCTAGGGAGCTTTTGTAAACACTCCCTGTGGCCGATGAGCAGCCTGAGGCTGCTGATTGGCCCCGGCGCAGCTGCCCCCGTGGCCGCGGTGGCCATGGTTCCATGCGGCGGACCTAACGTGATGCTTCCCTTGCCACAGTCTGCTGCCGCTGCCCTATGCACACATGGGTGGTGTGTGTGTGTGCATACCACTGATGTGGCACCTGTGTGTCACACCGCACGCTGCCTGCCCATCCACTGGCCCATGTGGCATGGGCATGATGAGGACAGTTCTGCACCAGTTGTGCCTGTGCACCGGTGCAATGCATCTGATCCCCGCCACTAGCCAGCGCCTGGGCATGTGTGTGTGTGTGTTGCTGTTCGCTGCTGTGTGCAGTTGTGTGTGGATGTGTGACACTGACTCCCCCACCCCTGCACCACGCCTCTGTGTTTGCATGCCCATTGCCATGCATGCCCCTGCCTGTGTGCTGTACCTGTGTGTGTGGCCAGTGCATGGGGTTGGC
This sequence comes from Neoceratodus forsteri, assembly GCA_016271365.2. NCBI lineage: Eukaryota > Metazoa > Chordata > Ceratodontiformes > Ceratodontidae > Neoceratodus > Neoceratodus forsteri. Next base: position 1,615,873,843 of record CM057452.1, read on the forward strand.
GCCACCTACCTGCGTGCACCATAGTGCTCCTGTGCGATGGTGTCCCGATGCTGCTGTGCCATCCTCTGCAGCCGGGGATCCCTCCGCTAAGGGGAGGGCTGTCCACCACCCTCTGGCCCATTGGCCTCATCATCCCCCACTACTGTCGCCCTCATCAGCCTCGACAGCTATCCCACGGTCAATGGCCATGTTGTACAGTATGCAGCAAGCCAGGAACAGACCACAGGCTTTTGAGGAGCTGTACTGTAGGGCACCACCAGACCTGTCTAAGCAACAGAACCGTGCCTTCAGCATCCCAAATACACGCTCAATGATGTTTTGCATGCTGGCGTGAGCCTCATTGTAGCATTCCTCTGCTGGGGACGATGGGCACCAATAGAGGGTGAGCAGCCAGGGCCACAGTGGATAGGCGCTGTCTCCTGTGTGGATAATGACATGGTTTGCCCTGTGTCCTCTGTTGCTGTGCCCCTGCCTGTCCCTGGCACTCTCGCCAGCACACCCACCCTGCCCTCCCCATCCCATGGCCTGCTCTACCCACTAGGTGGCCCATGGGATGTCCCCATGCTCAAAACTGTGGCACAGCACAGAGCTGTGCAAGATGAATGCATCATGTGCACTCCCAGGGTGTGCGGCACAGACACTGGTGATGCACTTCTTGGCATCACACACCACCTGGCAGTTCACACTTGGGAACCCCTTCCTGTTCACATAGGCCACACCCTCAGGGCCAGGTGGCATGTGGATGCCCAAGTGGGTGCAGTCAATGGCCCCAAGCATGCCAGGCATGCGTGCTACCCTGTGGAAGTCCTGCATGGTTGCTGAATGCTCTGCCTGTGTGCTGGGGAAATGGATGTATTCTGAAGCATGTGGCAGCAGGGCATTGAGGAACTGTGTGAGGAGGCGTGATACGGCCGACTGGGTTATGCCTGTGGTGTCCCCTGTTGGTCTCTGGAAGGTGCCCATAATGAGCAGGCACATGACTGCTGTCACCTTTGTCTCCACAGAGATTGCATGGCTCTGTCTTGTGGGTACCTGCATTTCCTCACTGCACAGCTCACAGAGCTGCCTCAGAATGGCCCTGCTCTGGCGATACTGGCCCACAATGTCCGTATCTGTGTGACTCTCAAAGGTGGTATGGGCACGGTACCACATGTTCTGGGCATACTGCCGACAGGCCCTTCCAGAGCCACATCACTGTTCCTCCTGCCCCCTCACACCCCTCATTACGGCCTCCATTAGGAAGGGTGCACTATCCATGGCCCCTGATGTCCTGTTTTCCCCTGGGCGGTCGGCTGCTGCAGGCTGTATGCCTCCCTGGTGTACTGCATGGCACTATGCCTGCTGGTCCCTCTCGCTCGCTCAGCCCCTGGCTCACTCTCCACTGTCACCTCTGTCCCTCTACCCCTGTGGCTGCCTGTGACAGTGACTCTGTCCCTCACTGGCTCTGTCTCTCTTGCTCTGTCTCTTTCTCTGTCTCTCTCTCTCTCTCTTTCTCTCTCTGTCTCTCCCTCTCGCCTGATGCAAGTGCTGTCTGTGTGCTTGTGCCCTGTATTTATTGGCTCAAGTCTGCTCAGCACATCCAGGTTTTGCTCCACACTTGCACCATGGTTCCACGGTTGAATATCGCACTGCGTCGACTATTCATGGGCATGCCCCCTGCTCTTGTGCATGCATTATTATAGTTGCACATTGATGCAATGAGATTTTTGCTGTGCAGTGGCTCCCGCTGAATATCGCTCTTTGGCGCAAGTCTGCACTTGCGCCGGTGCAACTCGGTTGCGCCATGCGCAACTGCTTTGACTATCCCGGCCATAATCCCTAATGCTATTATTGCCAATAAAATATAATAAATAAGTGCACAAAAAATATATATGTGAAAAACATATATATATAAATACATGTATATAGATGTCTAATCAATTTATGTGATAATGTACCTTACAAAATGTGATCAATTGAGCCGTACTGTATATTCAGATATAATTCAAACTTCATCATTTCTGAGATAAGTTCAGATCTAAATAGTCAACATATATACAATTTAAATAGCTAAATAAATGAAGTATATGAAAAATATTATAGAAGCCGCAGTAAAAACAGTTTCAAAAACAAAGGGAAGGACCATGGGGACTGGGGGGGGTAGGCGTTATATTTAGGGATTTGGAAAGATGTATTTCTGAAAGCAATGAAAGAACACAGAAAGTTCAACTGTATCCTTCTGGCCAGGGTGTTTTAATGCACCCAGCATATATATCCAATATATTTCCCTCTGGTTTAACAGCAAATCAAATCCTCCCCGGGTCCAGTCTTGACTTTTAAATCCCACAAAGAGAAGCAGTGCTCACCCACATTTCTAGTCAGTGGTCAGTGGGACCAAGACAGAGGCAGGAAACTACAGACCTGTCAGTTTGACCTCTGTGGTAAGGAAGGTGATGGAATCACTTCTGAAGGAAAGAATTGTTGAGTACCTAGAGGTCAGTGGGGCACAGGACCCAAGGCAGCATGTATTCACAGTGGGAAGGTCATGTCAGACAAATCTAATTGATTTCTTTGACTGAGTGACCAAAGTAGTAGACCAGGGAGGGGCTGTGGACATGGCCTACCTAGACTTTAGCAAGGCATTTGACACCGTCTCCCACAAAATATTAATAGTCAAATTAACCAGCCTGGGAGTGGGTCCCAGGGAGGTAGCCTGGGTAAAACATTGGCTGGACAACAGGACACAGAAAGTAATTGTAAATGAAGTCCACTCTGAAGAAAGAAGGGTTACTAGTGGGGTACCGCAGGGTTCAGTACTGGGTCCAGTCCTTTTTAATGTCTTTATATAGTAAGTGACATTGCAGAGGGACTAGAAGGAAAAGTATGCCTCTTTGCAGATGACACAAAGATCTGTAACAGGGTTGATACACAAGGAGGCATGGAAAGGATGAGAAGGGACTTGGCAAGGCTGGAAGAATGGTCAGAAGTATGGCAGCTTGAATTCAATGTAAAGAAGTGCAAAATAATGCACCTGGGAAATAAAAACCCGGGGGAAGACTAAACAGTGGGGGGCAGAGGTAGTAACAACAAAAAAAATGGAAAGGGACCTGGGGGTAATCATATCAGATAACCTTAAGTTTGGCAAGCAATGTGAGAAGGCGGTAGAGAGGGCTGGGGGGATACTGGGATGTATAGGGAGAGGCATCACCAGCAGAAAATAGGAAGTTGTTATCCCCCTGTACAGACAGTTGGTGAGACCCAATCTGGAGTACTGCATCCAGTTCTGGAGACCCCATCTCCGCAAGGACATAGACAGGATGGAGGCAGGTTCAGAGGAGGGCAATTTAAAAGGATGCAGGGTCTGCAAAAAAAGCCATACGAGGAGAGACTAAGGGAGCTTAATATGTATGCCCTTGAGGAAAGGAGGGAGAGGGGGGACATGATAGAAACATTGGAGTACCTCAGTGGAATCAACAAAGTCCAAGAGGGTAGCATCTTTCAGAAAAAGAGATGTGCAAGAACAAGGGGACACAATTTGAAGATAGAGGGGGGACGGCTCAGGGGCAATGTGAGGAAGTATTTTTTGACAGAGAGGGTGGTGGATGCATGGAACAGCCTTCCTGAGGAGGCTGTGGGGTCTAAAACTGTGGGAGAATTCAAGAATGCATGGGACAAACATAAGGCAATTTTTGTGGGGGGTAGGAAGAAATAGGCTGTTGGTTAAATAGGATCTGCAGCTTATCCTTTAGGTAGGGAAATGGGCAGACTAGGTGGGCCAAGCGGTCCTTATCTGCCGTCAAAGTCTATGTTTCTATGTTGACAAATGCGTATATAAAGCATTTCCTATATCCATGCCATGTATCTCACCTAGATGTTGAGGATGTGATGGAAGGTGTGTGACCGACGCAGAATCTCGCTCTCTCACTTAATGGAGTAAAGGTGAGAAGCAGGGAGACTTCACTAGCTATTTTTTTATAACAGGTATGCCACTGTTGCCTGAGTGTGTCTGTCTTCTTACCAGTAAATCCTAAATTCTGCCTTGTGTCGGACAGAGGTTTTTTTGGTGCCTTTTGTCATTTTCCTCCACAGAAGAGAGAAGAGAAAGAAAAGAGTGAGGAGGTGTCTGCTAGCTTGTGGCAGCCAGGGTTTTCCTCAGGGCGGGTCCCTAGTCGGGGGTTAGACAATAGCCAGTTGGAATGGCATTGCACCAGAAAAAAAAAAAAAGCTTGATCCCAATTGAAATATTGTGTATTCTTCTGCCATAGATGCTTGTGTTCCTTTTCTTCTGCATCAATCACTGCAAAACAATCTAAGGGGTGTAGATTTTTGACTCTTGTTTTTATGCTATATGTTTTTATGTTATATATGCTTATGTTTTATGTTTTATGTGTTATGCTTTATGCTTTATTTAGTAACCGTTCTTATGGCCAATTAAGCATAAATTTTTTTAAAGGAAAGTTTACTTTTATTTTTCACGCCAAAGTGTATTTTACCCACGTAAGCTAGGTATTCATACGCATGCGTGGCATTCTGTTTTAGATTTTTCCCTGCGTGCAAGAACCACGACATCCATTTTTCAAGTGCTGCTGAGTAAAATATTTGACTTTTTAACCTTTTTGAGCTTCTAGCATTTAGCTCTTTGCCTCAATTTGACATTATTGTTCCTGAGTTTTTAAAGAAAAGGCTTGCTCACCTGATTGCCCATTTTTTCTTGCAAATTCAGGTGCGAATGTGATGTGAACGCCAAGCCCTCTTATCTATGTGGATCTATCTAACAGAGACTACGACATTTCTAGATATATTTAGCTGCTATTTTTACTTCAAGAAATAAGTTTTAAATTTTACAGCTTCTGAATTTGTGATGCAACTGTTTTAAACTGTAAGGAGCTTATGTCTTATACTTTTTATGTTTTCTAGGGAGATATCAATTCTTTTAATCGGCTGTAAAGCTTTTCGGGAGACAATATCTTGGCTGTTTAGTAGTGCAGTTGTTATCTGATTGCTTATAGATTGCTGTATCCATATATTTTGTCTGGACGCTTATATATATTTTTTCGTGTTTTGTTTGTTTTAGTGCTCAGTCTAGAAACAGCGAATTCTGGAGACTCTGTTGTACTGCATTATACAAGAATTTGCTTATTATCTTTTTGGGGGACTCTTGCTGGGAAATGGATTCCTGAATCTATAGTGGGCCCTGACAAGTTCTGGTTACTAGGCCGAAGATTCTGCCTTTATACAAACCTCTGGGTTGGGAAGTTTAACATCATCTGCGCAGGATTTGAAATTTGACAACGTGGGTTGCAAGTTTGAGATGCTCGCTCCTAGGGAAAGAACTGATAGAAATGAAACATCTTTGTTTAGGACTTGTATCAATCAAGGATCTGACCTTTGTTTTTGTGACATGCCTCCTATTACTAGAAGTAAAATACCACTCAGGGATGAACCAATTTTGGCTGAAAATACACTTAAGAAAGCTAAGCAAGGAGGGTTATCTAAGGGTATACAGAAAAATCCCCTCTCTTTAAAAAAAACTAGCTACAAAGTCACCCAGCAAAAAACAAATCTGGTTTAATAACAGGTCTATATTGCAAGAAAACAGTAGAAAAACTAAGGTGAAAAAAGGTATGCTACCCAATTAGCATCTACCCTGAATGAAGGCATCTTGAAATTTTTTAATACTGTTTCAACACAGGATAAAAAAGATAATCCAAAGACTATAAAAACATCAGATTTTACATCTCTCACAAGTAAACAGGGGACAGTGTGCCATCCTCCTAGTAATAGCAAGTTAGAAAGGTTTAGTCCAATTAAACAAGGAATTAGAGAGGGGCCTGAAAAGATTCATTCTACTAAAATCTATTTCTCTGATATTTTTATAACTTGACTATATTAGATACAGAGGTGAAAAGCATGAGAGAAACATTAAGGTCACATTTTAGTGACACTGAGCAGAAGAAAGTTGTCCAGACCGAAATAGAAGCCCCCACAAATAAAAAGGACACAAAAGGGAATGTATCCGTAAGGCACTCAGAGGGAGAAAATCAGATAACGAAGGCTTTAGATTGTTCTATTAGGGAAGAATACAGCTGTACTTCTTGGACAATGAGTCTCTAGAATAGAAGTTTTCTATATTTGGAGGGTCTAACCAAGGATATTATTAATGTATTAAGAGATCCACTTAATTCTAATATTTTTTTGTTTAAACAGCTGTTGGATATTAAACATGATCTTTCCTTTATTAAAGGGGTATGTTTAGAAAACAAAAATAATTTAGATTTGATGGGACAAGGACATAAGGGAGAGGATGTGTTCACTCAAAGTATTACACATAATTCAATTTTGGATCAAAGTATGATTAGTCCCCCCTCGGGCCAAATTTTGGGTTATAGTGGTCAGTTTGATCAGGACCCATATAATTTAGAGTCCAATGATATTCCAAGAGTGAAAGCAGATAATTTCTCAGAGCAGTCAATTACAAGCAATGGTTCTGAGTGTGTAATGTTACTCAACAAAATTTTAAGAGATACCAGTATTTACAAAGAAATGGCATAGACATTTTCAATTCTATGGAAAAAGGGAGATGAGCAAGAAGCTTCTAGAGAGACTCCTAAGGTTAGTAGAGGCAAGTGTAAATGTAAACGCAAGGGTAAGTGTAAGTGTAAGAGTGTTAAGGGGGAAAGACAAAAGCTGGTAGGCACCGCAAGGCAAAAGGGAAATGGAAATAAAGATAGCGTAGCTTTAGTGGAACTTAAGGAACCATTGGAAACAACTGTAAACCAAACAAAAACCAATACTGACTTATTATTTTTAAGTGGTGCAGGTATTAGCATAGATTTAAATGAACATCAGGGATTAGGAAAAATAAGTGAGAGTTGCCCCAAAAAGGGAACTAGTTTAGAGAAGCTGAAGAAATCTAAGACAAGCAAGAAAGGGCAAAATAAAAACACTGTATTAGTAAATAAGTGGGAGGCTATTAAAACACAAGAATCTAGTTCACCGAGTACTCAGGATAGAGTGACCCAAGAGGGCAGTAAATGTTTTAGAAGCTTTTTGTTAAAAACTTTAGGAAATTATTTTGTTCTCCCATTATTTAATGCATCATGTATTCCACAAGAAACGCAGGATAAATTAATTGGATTAATGAGTGACTTATTAACAAATTTATTGGATGGCTGTATTCCAGTTAAGCACTCTATCAGTATAATAAGACCAATTTCTACCTTAGAACTGGTCTTGCTGGTTTCCAATCAGTTTTACCTCATAAAAGCAGCTGTACAAAAAACTAAGGCATTTGAGAGGATGGGAATCCAAGCTGGGGACTTGCTGACCTTGAATGAACTCTTTCCTGAATTTTATAATGATAAGGGACATGCAGTAACTGAACAGGAAACATTAGTTTCTATTTTTGGATTGAAACAACTGCACAAAGAGAACAAATTTAATCTAAAAAGAAAACTGACAGACTTTTTGGGTGCCTGTCTGGGAATTTTTGTTGGCTACTCCCATATTGATAGTGTTAGGAGATTGGAATTTGATGGACAGGTTGTATTCAAAGTCATACAAGAAAGCTTGGTTAAGGAATTAAACAAGAAACAGTTCATTCTGGATGAGTTAGGCATTTATGTCTGTAATGATGATGTTGGAAGTAAACCCGAGGATACTTTTTTAACTATACAACAGAAGGGGCAACATTGGGAGACTTTGGTTGAGACAGCTAACAGATATGAAATGCTGTCTTCAATAAACCAATGACAAATGGATTCTGTTAGAGGGAGGCCACAGGGATCAACATCCAATTCTTTATATGTTACTGATCCCAATAGATCCGATATGTTTACAAATAAAGAAGAAACGCTCAACATTTTGTCCTGGAATCCATCAGGACTTGGGGAAAAGCTAGGGGATCCAGAAACAATTCAATATTTGAATTTATTTAATTTGATTTGTGTACAAGAAACATGGGTACTTTCTAACTCTTTTTTAGATGGATATAAGTCTTACAACAAACTGGCCAGCAAAACTAGGAAATTTGGGAGGGGGTCAGTAGGGCTTACAATTTTTATTAAACCAAATATTGATATAACAACTGAAGAAATAAGTAGCAATAGTAATGGTCTACAGGTGGGTAAAATAACAGATAAAGGCAAGGATTCTTGGTATATAATTAATGTTTATTGCAGTCCCGTAGGAAGTAAATATGGAGACTCAGATCTTTTTAGGACCCTTAATGATGTAGTGATAAGCATCCAAAGTGATTTCTCAGAATGTGGACTGCTAATTATGGGGGATTTTAATGCTAGATTAGGTAATTTAAAGGCTTGTAATAAAGATATAGAGGAAGTTTTGTCTTTAAATGATAAATCTAAAGTGCGAGTTATAAGGAAAGCAAAGGATCCGGTAATAAACAAATGCGGAATAGAGCTGCACAGATTAATGACTGACAGGAATTTATGTCTTTTAAATGGAAGGATATCTTTGGACTTAGAGGGAGAATATTCTTTGGGGGCGTTAGTGGTTCCTCAACCATTGATCTTGTTTGGACAGATTTAAACTTGATCGATCAATGTTACTCATTATATCTGAAATCAAGACCAGAAAGTCAGCACTTAGGAGTTGAATTTAGGCTAAATAGAAAATCAGGCACCAATAAAATAGTTAAACATGAACCATTATCAATCCAGTTGAAAAAGAATAGAATTGAGTGGGACACGATCAAAGCTCAACATTTTTAAGATATTCTACAAAATGCAGGTATTCTAATGTGATTATCAGAATCAATAGATAATGTTTGTGTCAATCAAATAATACCTGATTATAATTCTATTATAAATGCAGTAGTTTACATAATAACGAAAGAGGTAAAGATTAAGCGGAAAGAAGGTCAACCCTGGTACAATATAGAATTTAAACAAGATAGGAAACATCTTAATAAACAATTTAGATTATTAAAATTGCACCCAAATAAGGAGAATAATACAAAAATGAATCAAATAAGGAGAACTTATAAGCTGGTGCTAGTCAATAATAAAAGAAAATATGCTAAATAGTTATGGATGGAACTAAAAAGGGTGGTTCAATAAAAGGGCAATAAACTGTTTTGGCATATTGTTAGATTTGGAACTAAAACCAATGATAAAATTGAGGCACATGTTGAGCCCAACACTTGGGAAATTTATTACAAACAAATATTTAGCAGGGATGAACTTGATTATCTTCTAAAAACAACGCAGTTGGAGATTAGCGAACGAATGCATAGGCCTACTGATGAGATAACAGTAAAAGAGATACAGAATGCAATGGATTCATTCAAAAGAAGAAAGGTTCCAGGCCCTGATGGGGTTCCTTTGGATGTTATAATCAGGCTCAAGCATTACTGGATTCCTTTTTTATATAAATTGTTTAAACATGTTTGGATAACTGGGCTTTTCCCAAGAAGTTGGAATTTAAGTATTACTGTACCAATTTTCAAAAAGGATGATAGAAAGGATCCTGGTAGTTATAGGCCAATCAGTTTACTTGACAATTTGGGAAAATTATTCACCAAAATTATTAACAAAAGACTGTATTGATGGGCAGAGATCAATAACATAATCGATGAAGCATAAGCTGGATTTAGAAAAAAATTACTCAACAATAGATCAGACTTTTGTTCTGGCTTATCTTATACATAAATATAAAGTGGTAAAAAAATAAAAACTTTATTGTGCATTCATCGATCTTAAGTCAGCACTTGATAAAATCAATAAAATCCTCCTTTAGTAAAGACTCTCTGGCCTTGGAGTAGATCCTTCATTGTTGGAAATGATCAGGTTGATGCACCAGGACAATTATGCCAGTGTTAGGTATAATAACAAAGGTGAATTAAGTAAATGGTTTAGTTCTAATATAGGAGTTAAACAGGGTTGTTCACTGGCACCACAGTTGTTTAATCTGTTTTCTGCACTGTATTAAACAAAATGTACAATGAAGAATTTCATATGCCAAAAATTGGATTGAGAGTATTACCTTATTTGGCTTATGCCGATGATGTAGCTTTACTTTCAACAAGCCATTTAGGCATGATAAGAAGTTTGGATAATTTCTATGCAGAATGTCTCAGTGCTAATCTACAGATAAACTATAAAAAACTAAGGTGTTGGCATTTGGGGAGAATAGGAACAATTACAAATATTATATAAATCACAATAAATTAGATGTGATAAGTTTTTGTTACTTAGGAATAACCTTTAGCCAAAATGGGAACTGGTATGATCACCTGAGGGAAATCAAGATAAAGGCAAAGAAGTTTTTCCCTGCTCTTTTGTCTTTTTTTTCAAGGTTTGGAGAGAACTCCATTAAAGGGAACCTGATGGTTACTGATGCCAAAATCAGATCTCAACTTCTTTATGGAGCTGAGATTTGGGGCATCAACTATAACAGCAAAATGGGACTTGACCCTAGCCTGAACAAACTTTATAAGAGGATGTTAGGACTTAGACAATCTCTGCCCCATCTTCGTTAATGAGGACAGAGCTTGGTAAGGTCTCAATTGAATGTCAGATACAGCAAAGGTTTGTAAATTATTGGTTAAGAGTGTTCAGAATGAATCAGAAAAAGCTCCCTTGGGTTTGTTTGGAAGAAGGTTTAAAATATCGCCATTCTCAAATAACTTTCCCCTGCATGAAAGTAGTAAAAGAAATGATCAAACCACTTGGCTTGATGTCGACTATTATAGATTGTTTAAGACTTCCCTTAGCCCAAATAAGGGGACAAGTTAACCTTAGGATAAATAATGTATTTGCGCAAAAAGATTTGGAGATTGGCAGACTGTCTAAAGCCTGCCCGTGGCTTGCTAAAAATAAGAGATCCCACAAATTAGAACTATATTTGGAGATTTTACAAAATCGCAAACATAGAAAAGCTGTTACTAGATTTCACTTTGAATGCTTTTCGAGTAATGTTAGGAAAGGAAAATCTGAGAAAAGTAAAAATAAAGACCTTTACTACAAATGTGGGCTAAGTGAAGGTAATTTATTACCTGTGGTTTTGCTTTGTCCCTTGTATGAAAAAATGAGGACTTCCCTCTTGGGTGGTCTAATTCAACAACTTACTTAACAACCAGTTCACTTACTGACATTTTTACTAAACACTCAGGAAGAAGAGGTGCTTGTCCCTGTGGCCTCCCTCTTAAGATATATGGAACTTAAAGGTTTCCATTTGAAACCCTGCCCTAGGAAATAGAATCATGTGATTCTCTATATAAACGAATGGTGTTGAAATATGGTGTATATTATGTATCATATAACCGAATCATGGTAAGAATAAGAATGATTGATATGGTAAATGGATTGAATTTGTAAGGCAAAGATAGTGTTGAAATTAGTATATGATGATTCGATATTATGTGATTTTTGGGTATTGTAAATGTGATTTTACATTATTGAAAATTGTTTTTAATTGTATGTCAATTTGATATGTCTATTTATTATGTACCTGTATTATACTGATATTTATGTTCAGATTTGTAATGGCATGATATGCTGAGCAATAAACTTGAACTGAACTGAACCTAGATGTTGACCAACTCTAACTTTAAATATACATCAAGTCTTCCTGCATAAAAGGCGTGGCATGTACAGGTGATTAAATTAAACCCTGCCTTGTGTACTACAATTAATGAACTGTTCAATTTGAAATTCTTTATGACTAGTAACCGATGAAAAGGTTTTAGATTCGACAATGTGAATACAACAGACACATCTCCCACAAACATAGCATCCCTTTAGTGCTACGGGAAACCAAGTTTGAAAATGCATCTCTATGGGCAAAAAGCTATGGACTAACAGGTCTTTCAAGTTTGAACCTGTCCTGTAGGTTACTGTTGGGGTCATCTGTGTTAACTTTGATAAAGAAGGTTCAGTTTCGAGTATATGACAACATTCATTCAGGCATTCCCTGACTATACTGCTATTAGCACAGTACAAAACCTTCTCCTGCTGTTGTACATTCCTCTCCCTATAACAGAACAGTTCCTTTCATGGCATGCAACTAACAGCTTCTTGTGTTTGCTTAATCAACTGGGCACTGTACCCTGTCTAAAAAGTGCTTCTCCAATTCCTTACTTCTTTCAGCAAAAATTTCCAGTTCCAAACAGTTTCTCTTGATTCGCATAAACTGGGACTTTGGGATGTTGCTGATGGTGTGGCGGGGTGGCAGCTACTAGCCAAAAGAATGCTATTGCAATCTGTGGATTTTTTAATGCAAGTCTGTCTCCACTGTACCATCTGACATCCTAATGATATTCAAATTCAAAAAATGAACAGAATCCATACTATAATTTACAGTAAACATTTCAATAAATAACTAAAATAAATAAATAAATTTATGGTCCGGATCAGATTCCTCCAAATATGCGACAAAGTCAAAAAGCGTAGCCACGTCCTCACACCACATCATCAGTACATCATCAATAAAGTGCCACCAGAGATCTATCTAGCTATTGAATGAGTTACAGTTTTGATTATAAATGACCCTCTTCTCCCACAGGCCAAAGTACAAATTGGCATATGTGGGGGCAAAAGTCGCTCCCATGGCCATTGCCTTGACCTGTAGGAAATCAAAACAAAAACCAGGAGTAGAGCTCAGGTAACACACAGAGTTCAGGAATTCCAAATGTGAACATTTTTGAGCCCCACCCCACCTGGAAAATGAGCCTGGTGGAGCTCAAAAATGTTTGACAAGTGTTTGACACATGGCTCTGATTTTAATCATTAATAAATGCAGCATTTGAATCAGACATTCAAGCGTCTGGAATTCCTGAACTCTGTGTGTTAGCTGAGCTCTACTCCTGGTTTTTGCTTTTGACCTTTGCACATTTTTGAGCTTGGCAATTGTGACCAGTAGCCACCTCTCTGTTCCTCTGCACTTTAGGAAATGTTGCCCCTGGATAACCTGGATAAGGAGTTCATGGTCAGTACAAATTCAGACAAGGTGCAAAGAAAGTCAGAAAAGGGTGGAGTGTATGTAGTTGATGTTTCCATCCAGTATCTCAATGCTTTCAAACCCCCATCATGGGGTATGCTCATACAGAGAGAGACTGGATGTCCATAGTTACAAACAACCAGCCAGGATCTAGTTGTAAATTCCCCAGGACACCCACTATTTGTGTGGTATCCTGTATGTAAGAGGTAAGTGTGGGAACAATAACATTTTTATGCTGGTCCACAAATCAAGACAATGGCTCTGTTAAAGAGCCAATCCCAGGTACTATTGGGCACCCTGGGGGATCAATCAAGGTTTTATGTATTTTAGACAAAATATGTATTGTCTGCCTGACTGGATGCTGTACAGTTAAAAAACTCCGAAGTCCGCTCCCCAATCAGCTCATCTTGAAATGCGGTACTTAAATCTGTTCTTTAAACATTTTCGTTGGGTCAGATTTTAGTCCATCATAGAAAGTGGCATCTGCTAACTGAACACTTCCTGCTTGTATGCTTCAGTATTCATGATAACAATTGGACACAGAAACATCAAAAAATAGAATCTGTCGGCAGATAAGGACCATACGGCCCACCTAGTCTGCCCATTTCCCTATTCACTGCTGCAGCCCCAGATCCTATTTGATCTATGGTTCTCCTGCTCTGCACATCACCAGGGTACCCTTATGTATATCCCATGTGCTCTTGAACCCCTATATTGTTTTTTCACCCACCGCTTCTGCTGGAAGGCTGTTCCTTGGCTCCACCACCCTCTCGGTGAAAAAGTACTTCCTAACATTACCCCAGAGCCTTCCACCCTTCAGCCTCATATCATGCACCCTTGTTCTTGTGCAGAGTGTTCTCTGAAATATGCTTTCCACCTGTACCCTGTTAATTCTCCTAAGGTACTTGAAAGTCTATATCATATCTCCCCTCTCCTTTCTTTCCTCCAGTGAATAGATATTAAGGTCCTTAAGTCTTTCCTCATATGGCTTCTGGTACAGTCCATGTACCATCTTTATTGTCCTTCTCTGAACTGCCTCTATTTTGTCAATGTCTTTCCAGAGATGTGGTCTCCAGAACTGGACACAGTACTCCAGCTGAGGCCTCACCAGTGATCTGTACAGTGGCATCACCACCTCTTTCCTCCTGCTAGTCATGCCCCTCCCTATGCACCCCAACATTCTGTTTGCTCTTCCCACTGCTTTTTCACACTGTTTGGTCACCTTCAGATCATCAGATAACCACCAGATCTCTTTCCTGACTTGTGCTGGCCAGAATTTCCCCATCCATCTTGTACTCCTCCTTTGGATTCGTGTGACCCAGGTGCATTCTCTTGCACTTTTTAGCATTGAAACTCAACTGCCAGACACCCGACCACTCCTCTAATAGGCTTAGGTTCTTTCTCATTTTTCCAACCCCCTGGTGTGTCCACTCTGTTGCAGATCTTGGTGTCATCTGCAAAGAGGCACACCTTTCCCTCCAGATGCTCTGCAATGTAGCTAATGAAGACATTGAATGGGATTGGCCCCAGCACCAACCCCTGTGACACCCCACTGGTCACCTTCCTCTCCTCAGATTTCATGCCATTTACCACCACCCTCTGAGTCCTGTCCCTTGGCCAATTCCCAAACCACTTTACCACCATAGGACCCGCTCCCAGGACCCCCAATTTATTTAGCAATCTTCTGTGCGGGACAGTGTTGAAGGCTTTGCTGAAATCCAAGTAGGCTACATCCACCACCCCACACTGATCTACCACCCTGGTTACCCAGTCAAATAAATCTATAAGATTCATCTGACAGGACCTTCCCACTGACAATCCATTGTGCCTTGAATCCTGTGCCCCGCTATCCTCCAGAAACCTCACAATCCTCTCCTTAAGTAAGGACTCCATTAGTTTCCCCACTACTGAAGTTAGGCTTACAGGCCTGTAATTGCCTGCCTCCTCTCTGCTTCCACTTTTGTGCAGAGGGACCACATCTGCCCTCCTCCAGTCCTCATGTACCACCCTTATTTGCCAGTGTCAAAATAATAGAGACGGAGTGTCCCTTAGTTCCGTGATGGCCTTACATTCTGCAGATCTAATATTAACATTTTTTAATGAAGAGAGTTCTTGTTTACGTTTATCTAATTTATTAATCAGTGCTCTTTCAAAAGTCAGAATGGTTGATGTACAGTAGGGAACAAAAGTAGAAGGGTTTTCTTAAAGGGGCAGTAACAAAATTTGTAGCTATGGCCACATCACCATTCAAATCTATTACTATTGAATCATTGGTTATGTTATTTTTAGATTTCTTTGCATAACGAACTTCTACATTTAACTCCAAAATCATCAGTAGAATAGGTGGGAACAAATGTCAAACCTTTTCGTAGAACCATTTCCTGTGCTGGTGTTAGTTCGACTGAAGAGAGGTTAAAAATGTTCACTTCTTGCACCTGTAAGAGCTCCTGCTCTGGTCCAATTTCTGAGCCATGTTCATCTGTTGCTTCCATTGGTAGCTCCGTTTCTGTTTGGTCTCACTCCTCCACTTCCATTTGTGTTTTCTGCCTCCATGTCTTGTTCTCTTGGCGTTTCCTTCAGCCCTTGGAACTGAACCATGTGATTGCTGCATCTGGGTGTGGTGGTGGTCTCTTTAAACTGGCACTTTAAATTGGTGGTATTCATTTGTCCATACCACTCCTTGATGACGCACTAAGTGAAACCAGTCAGAGGTTTCAGTGTGAGGAACTCCTGCTGGCGTTCCTGTGGAGAGGTATTCCAATATTTGGCTACTTCAGTAAATGATTTACGCACCTTGCCTTGGTGTATGACTGCTTTTTCACAGGTCAGTGGATGGTGCTGTAATTTCTTTGTTGGCTGCAGGAACAGTGCCATCAGGTATGTGTGCAAAGGATATCTGCTCTCACCTGTGTGGGATGAGAACATCATTAGTGTGGTACACTGATGGATCCCCGTGACATGGACAGCACCCCTGTCTGTCTGTTAATACTGATGAGCGAGCCCTGGCCTGCAGACAAGGTGCACAATACCAGTCATGGGCTGGAGTTCTCTAGTATGAATGAGTCATGTGTTGAAATGAGGTATCATGCGCAGACATGCATTATGACATCTGCAGAATCCTGCATAACTTGAATAATCATGCTGTGGAATGCTTTACTGTTCCTGCAGGCCTCCTCTGCCTGTGCTGGGGCTGTGTTTGGCTTGTGGAAACAGACTATAACCCCACTTGAATTGGGCATGCCCACCACCACACAGAAGCCTGATTTGGTCTCCCTCATAGCTGGCTCCATCTATGGGAACATTATGTAGTCATTCTGGTGTGCCAGTAAAACATTGATCCCTGACATAGGCATCTGCTTACAGATGAATGGCTCAGACTGGTCAAGGCCCCTGTCATGCACTAGAAACTACCTTTCTTTTTTTTTTTTTTTTAACCAGGAGAGGTACACGAAGCTGAAGCTTGTTTACAGGTGTGACCTGGGAGCACAAGGAAGTTAAGTGACTTGCTCAGGATCACACAGTATACAAGTGGGGTCTGTGGGATCCAAACCCAGGTCTCTAGGTTTGCAGCTCAGAGCCTTAAATCACTGCATTATACTGCCTCCATACCTGTGCCATAGTAGGCCAGAGTTGTGAGCACACATGTGTGTACATTCAGTGCATGGCTCCTTCGTGTCCTGGTCTGCAGCTGTGATGCCAGCAGCTGGCATAGTTCCACTATGATGCCCATATTGAAGCAGTACCTGGCCCCATATGTTTGTGTCAAGTTGCTGATGCCAGTTTTTGTTTTTGCGACTATGTTTATATTTTTTTTTATTTTTTAGCTCTGAGACTATGCCTTTGTATTGTGGCGTTGGTCTGTAAGGCACCCTGAGCCTCCAGGAAAGGGTGCCATATAAATACTGTAAGCCTGCTGCTACTACTACTACTACTGCAATGCACTGCCGTTCTGTAAGTGTGGCTGTGCCAGCCCTTGGCCTATAGATTCATGAGCAGCTGGCATGCATTAACATCCCTTCTCCAACACACGGTGCAGCTTGAGTAGGACCATGTATGTCCGGATGCCAGGTCACATAGTTCTTTAGTGTTGCTTCATGCATGCCCACCCACTGCTGTACACATCATGTCACAGCCCCCATACTGTCTGTCCCCTATAAATACCACAGTGATGCACCCCCAAGACAATTACCAGCAGCCACGAGGGGGTAATATTCTGCACCCCTGGCCATATACAGGTACCAAGGTATGACAGTGCTATGGCAGAATGCTGAATGGTACTGATTCCAGAGATAAAGTGGTGCCTCCTGAAGCCCACCACTGTGTGCACAGAGGCATATCTACTGCAGAAGAACAAAGAAAACTTGTGTGCCACCAAACTATGCACTATCCAGTGCAGCAGTGTGGAAAGTCAAGCAGACTTAAAAAAAACACTGTGCAAAGGGGAAGTGGTGCAAAACAATAAACTTACTTCATAAGCTATGTTTCCTGAGGAAGGGGCAGAGCATCCTGAAGAGCTGAGGCTGGTTGCTTTGTATGCCATGGGATGTCATTTATTACATGAAGTAAGTATTAACTTTTTGCACCAATTTCCCTTTGTACAGTGTCTTCACACGTACTGTAGACCCTGACTCTGGAGGGGACTGTATACCATGACCAGGATGGAGGGTACTGTTGGCTAGTCATGCCGCTCCAAGTACGAGTTCCCACCATGTACACTGTCTATGGTGTTGCCATCATACTGTGATTACTGGGTGTCTTGCATAGTGTTCTGTGTAGTGGCTTGCATTTTATATGTTGCCGCAGTGCTTGCCTGCACTGATTGGCACCTTGATGCTGTGGAGGGGCCGGCACATATGCCCCTGGATGGGGAGATGGAATAAAGCACAGCATTGGACTGGGATGCCAATGACTGACCAGAACCACAGATGTATGGCACTGGGCAAGAAGGGGCATCTGGGGTAGGGCTGGATGGCTTGGGACACATGAGCCAGGAACAGGTGTGTGAGGGCAAGACTGCCAACCTGCAGGTCACAGATGTGTCAGGATACCAGTCATGATATGACCACCATGAATTTTGTGTGGAGTCATACTGTTTCATTCTTGACTCTGAGTCATCCAGAGCAATGAGCAAACAGCTATAAAGGGACTGACTGGGATTTGCCACGTATGTGGAGGACAAACACTCCGGAAGACTGGCTATGGGACATATGGCATGACATTTCTGTCATCTATTGAAGAAACATTAGCTGTTCAGTGATCTGTAGTATACGTTGTCTATGGCATTATTGGGTAGAGGGAGAGACAGGGGTTGAGGTGTTCTGAGGGCAGCACATCCTGTATATGCCATGTGCCTGGCATGCACAGTGTGCTGCTTAGGCCGTGCTGCCACAGCTAGCTTTGTGTTATGCAGTCGGCTGGCATGCCGTGTCTAACTTCTGTACACACCACCACCAGCATTATGTGTGGTGGACACCTGTATGGTAATACTCCTGCACATATACATGCTAGCCCTGCTTTCTCTGAACACAGATACATGTCTGGGGCTGCAGATTGGCTTCCGTACCTGGCACACATGTGTAGCACCTGACATGCCCATTACCTGGGCTCTGAATCATTGCTGTGTGGAGGGGCTGGAGCCTCTCTTACACACACTGTGTGAGGCCCATTTTGAATGAGCATTTAGAGTCCACCCACACAATCCATGTGTTGTGCACTGCTCACCTGTCCTATCCAGCCGTTCAGGGACTCTGACTTTTTGTTGACTGAGCCCTTGATCTGAAAAAGGAATGGTACTGTATGTTAGGTTCTGTCACAAAATTAATAGGAATTTTCAATTCAGGAGTGAAGCATGCAGTGAAAGAAATCAGTGTGTTGGTTGAAGAGACAGCCAGGAAAAATGTATCAATGGAAGCACTTCTGGGAGCTCTAATGTTTTCTTTGCTACTTAAGCTGGCACGTATGGAAAACACTTTGAGAGAACAATCCTGGAGTGCTAAGGTTCCCCAGGGATTTGCAAGATGCAGACTTTAGGTCATTTGCTGTTCTTTACCTGTCAGAGTTGTTGGATTTACAATCTCCAGTTGAAGTAGACTGCGTATATCAAATTTCTGATAAGAATTCTCCTAAGGTTAGTACCCATCTCATGAAACTGCATCTGTCCATGCCAAAATTGCTACTGCTGCTACTGCACTTCACAGAATACTGACTTCAAGACTGTCACTGGCCCTGCATCTCCAAGTACATTAAAATATTTACAAATTAAAGGCGTTGTTTTGAACTTGGCGAATAAAAAGAAGTTGTTGAGTTTTCTTGACTAAAAATGTTCACATGACCTGACCTGGCTAAAGAAACATAAAAGAAAACAACTCTGATTTAGAGGTGGCCATTTTAAAAATGTGAGTCTCTATTTTAATTTGTTTCCAGCAAAAATACACGTTGGCTACAGGACCGTGTCCGTGTGTATGCTACATCTTCAGGCAGTGGCAGTCTTGTGTTTTGGGAACACAGAAAACTTACTCCTCAAGGAGTGCCTACTCAAACCCTCCCTTGCATTTTATTGGTGGGCTGTACCTTGGTAAGTCTTGCATCTGACATTTTGTAAGTTTTTCTGCCAGCCCAGAGGTGCCCCTCAAGTGCTGTTTAAGCAGGACCCAGAGAGTGAAATAAAAAAAAGAGAGAATGAACAATTACATTTCAAAAACTGGTGATCTGTACTTTCTCTGCATAGGGCTCTGCATGAGTAGGAGGCCCCTGCAGGTTGAAGTTACCTAAAGCTAACTGTGTCTGCAGGGATGTGGGTAATCCTCAAACATTTCTTTTAGGTGCAGAACCATAGGAACAACATCAACCTGGATAAGATACTGGAATTGTTTCTCCAGAACAGACAATTTTTGTACTGGTCATACCAGCATGGCTGCCAGGACACGATAATCAGGGGAAATGAAACTTTATGAAGCCATATTGCATGACTTTCACCTCATGATTTTGAGATCACTTAGAACATCTATACTAAGCAAATGGAATTACCATACTGTGAAATGGACAGTATTTAAATGAATAGCCTATTCAGCTATATTCTTTATTAGTGCCCATATTTTTGGCATCTCCATAAACTGAGGTATACTAAAGGGCTGGTACAATTGTTATTGTAAGGATTTTTGTTTTTTATATACAACTATCAAATAACCACACAACTGTTTTTTTTTTTATGAACTATAACTAAAACATCAGAATTAATAAAGTAATGCATATACAGTGCCTCACTTTAGAAATGAGAAAGAAGCAAAAATGTGCCCTAGATGGTCTCTGAACCCAGACCTGCTCAAAATACCATCCCATTGCACTATCAGCTGTGCTATCAAGACAACTAGAAATCTGGAGATTCCAGAGGTACTTATTTTTTCTCACTGCAGACCCAGAAGCCACACAAATTAGAATTACATTTTTACTTACAATGCGTGCAGTGTCCATATACTCGAAATACAGTTTAGATGTGAGAGCAAAATAAGCACCCTAGCTGGAATTTGAACCGAGGCCTGCTCAGAATACCATTCTGCTGCACTACCAGCTGTGCTGCCAGGACAACTGGAAACCCAAAAACACTCATCTTTTCTCACAGTACACCCGGCAGCTACACAAATTAGAATTACACTGATGAGTAAAGCTTAAATTAAGCCATTATAAGAATTCTGTAATTTTGTGTTCTGTCTCTTGCCAGATGCAGAAAATGTTATCGATTCATCACAGATGAGGATGTAGAAACATAGATGATGACAGCAGAAAAATACCGATGGCCTTCCAGTCTGCCCATAAGTACCAGTGCCAAAGCTCAATACAGACTCTAAATGGGGCTCATAATGACTCATCATTGGACAAATATAAGATCAATTTCCTGGATACAACTTGTACAATAACAAAAGAAGGTTTAACTCCTCTGACAGTGCAGTGCTTTTATGTTTAGGGCTGCAGTGGGCGTAGCCCTGTAGACCTCTTGCTATGAGAAAAAGACTCAGCACATTCTTTCTGACTGAACATGTTGAAGTTGCACCACAGTCGTACTATTTTTACTGTCTCAGCAGGCACGGCGGTACACGGCACACTCCATCATGTCCAACATGGTCACCAAACTGTATTGTGTATGCGCGACTACTAGCGCATGTGCAGTAGAGAGTGGCGGCCATCTTGGACATGGTGGAGTGTCCTGTGTTCCACCATGACAGCAGCTTTTTTCTTTTTAAATTATAGATACCCCCACCTGACCCTCCCTCTCAGCAAGCCCCCAGAAACATAACAATGACATTGGGGTGCCCAGTCCCTCAGTTTTGTGACGGTGTTCCCCATGACCTTTTTTATGTATGTTTTTCCTCCCACCGCCCGACTCCCCCCTTGCAGCATGTACCACCCCACCCCCAGAAACATAACAGTGACACTGGGGGTGATTAATCCCCCAGTGTCGTGAACAGAATGAAACATAACAATGACACTGGGGGGTGCCTGAACCCCCAGTGTTGCAATGGTGTTCCCATATGACCATTTTTTTTAAACTTAATATTTTATTGATGTATAAAAAAAGGATAAACCGGTACAGACATGAATATATTACACACTTGATGTTTAATCTCGTTATTTAAATGACTGCATTCAGTGTGAGTTCATTCTTAATTATGTTAACTCAGTATAAAACTACTCATGTTACTCTGTCCTCTTCTCCCCCATGTTTGGTCTGGTATTATTTTCCAATTTTCATTCTCAGGAATTGTTGAGTAACCTATTTCACAATCTTTATACGTATTGTGATTCAAAGATGTTAAGCCATTAACCTTATTTCCCCATTCTCCAGGAAGATAGAAAACATCTTCCAGAACCAATCTGAGATGACAGAACAGGGAAGGAGTAATACCAAGAGAGTTACCTGTGTGGTAGCCCTTAGCTTGGATTTGCCATTTTTCTGTCCCTGGTCTAGGTTCTTCATTTCAATGACCTTGCTCCTTGCCCACACATTATGGAATCTTGTGTCCCTACAAAGGAGCAGCAACCATTACTCAATGGGTTTCCCCATTACCAGAATGTCTCTTTTCTGTACCACCATGATAACCCTCTTCTCTGATACAGTAAATTCCTTACATTTTCATGTATTCAAGTCCTATACATTCTTAGCATTAAACTAAGAAAAAAAGGAAAAGAGGATTACTACCTTGTAAACCCATTAACATTCAACTCAAAACATAATGTGTGTGTGTGTGTGTGCATGTGTGTGTGTGTGTGTGTCTGTCTGTATGCGCCCCCCTTCCCAAAATCACTGAGATGGCATTCTGTGTGTTGAAAGGAAGGTAAAAACTCCTTTCTTTTTTCTAGTGATTTTTCAGATTTTGATAGCTCGTCCGGGCCCACCAGGCATCCCTGAATTTCTCCTCTGTAAGCATGAGTTTTGCTGTGATGTATTCCATCTGAAAGGTCTGGGCCCCTCTCTCTCTCTCTCTCTCTCTCTCTCTCTCTCTCTCTCTGTGGGGCATCCTGGTCCAGCCAATGAGCAGTCAATATTTTGAGAACTGCCATGACCCTGCACCTGAGTACCCCCATCCTAGAGTGTTCCACTGTGATCCTCAACCCCCAACAGATAATGTACATAGTTATCAGGCACCTGGCATCCCCACATCCTTGTTCATTCCTGCCTGAACTATGTCCAGTACTGTCTAGCCTTGGGGCACGCCCAGAGTATGTGTTTATGTGTTCCCTGCTCCCACCACCCTCTCCAGCACCTATCCATGTTTGTAGTCCCACCATGATCATTTTTTATGTATATTATTTCCTCCCCCACCCAATCCTCCCTTGCAGCACCCCCCCAACACACACACACAAAAAAACATAACAGTGACACCATGTTTTAAATTTGGTGTAAAAATATAAAAAAAAAAAAAAAAAGTTATGAGGCTATGCTAAATTTTACAAACACCGGCTCATATCTTTTGTAATATTCAATATGTTTGCCCAAAATTTTTAACATAGCCATTTCTTTACAGCACCTCATCAATGTGCCAGCTGTCATTTTTCAACTTCTGCCCAAAATGTGTTTTTGTATCCTCAAAGTTGATTTCACCGTCCCTGCACAAAATTACAGTACCTTTAGGCTAGGCTGCAGCCTTATTTGCTCTGGCCAGAGTTTGTTATCTAATCATCCACCATGAACTACAGTATGTTACATAGTAATTAGCCACTTCATTTGGGATTGGTGGTTTCTCTTACTTATGTTTTTCTATGCTCTCAGGAACTGTATTCTGGCTTTCACGCTTTGTTTTTGCCAGCTTTCAAAATCTCCCAAGAAACTACAGCACTTTTAAATTCATAACCACCTTAGTGTGCTTGATAGATGCATGAGTAAATATTCCGGGGACTAGCCAGCTTCCCGCTGTCATAAGCAAATATAAGTTGTATCTTAATATGACATACTGCAATATCCTAAAGAAAATAACAAAGTGTAAATCAGACCTTATGGAAAACATACTACTAGTTTGCTTAAATCAGACAGTTTCCACCCAAGAAGTTTGGTAAACTCCATCCAGATGAAACAATTTCTATGTATACAGAAATTGTGCAGCTATTTTGCATCATATTATTATCCTCCATACTTTCACAGGTAAAGCCTGCAAAAGTGAGGAAGAACTAGTACTGCTAGGGGGGAGAGACTGGAAGGTTTGCCACACCATTTGAGGCATAAGATAAATGCTTATGGACATCATAGTTATATACATACTAATTAAATTATGGGGATTTATACTAAACCTCAGAAAAAGTGCTAACAATTATTTTATTTTTTATATTTTTTAAACCGTCATGAAATTTTCCATGTTGATATTTAAAAAACATATTGATGTACTTTAAGTACTGTATTTCGATAACATTTATTTTATAAAAACACCTCTGCCGAGATGTAAATATGCAATAAGATATAGCTTAAGAAAACTATTTGTTTCTACATCGATAACATAATTCATGATAACGATATAATATCAACAGCATTTCTTAATGGCTAGACTCCAAGGTTTAATATAAAAAAAAATTATTTACTAGCCCCAACAGTTCCAGAGTTAGACCTTTCAAAATATATTCTCTTCAAAATGTGATAACTTAGGAATTGTTAGGGCTAGATACTATTTTCTTTTTAAATGAAAGCTTGGAATCAGCTAAATAGATATATCATTAAGAGTTCACTACAGCAACCATATATCAATATAAAAAACATAAAATGTTTCATATAGGCATAAAAACATAAAATGTCTCACTAAATTTGTAAAGGCCTGTCATTTTAATAACATATAACATCGACATGTACATGCGTGTAGCAACTCGGAAGAATTGTATAGTATGGGTGTATACATGTTGCTCGGACTCCAAGCTTTCATTTAAAAAAATATGTTTTTATGATTAACAGGTCAAATGTTGCAGCTTTTAAAAGATAGTTTCAACTTAATCATTATAAAAAAATCACATAAGATTACTTTTGGAAATGGTCAGAAAATACTAGTGGTTGTTCAATCTAACAATAAATATATTAATTCTAGTTGAAAACACACGTTATTACTTATAATTTTATGATTGCATACCATCTCTAAAATTTTCTGATACTGCTAGTTGTTTTATCTGCTTACTTTTTTAGTAAAATTTAAATGCATACTAATGGTGTAATTATACCCAGCTGTGCTTGGTTTCAAATCCTTGAACTACTTATATTGCACCTTTCTAGATATTAAGGAGCATACCAAACAGTGCAGCCTCTTATGATGCAATAGTTTCCTCTTCTCCCACTGATTCTTGATTGGCTGGACTGTGTTGGGGGTGTTCCCAAGTCCAGGAAAGATGCAGCAGGAGTTGATCAAGGACTTTAAGCAAATGTGTTTGTGTGGCAACAGCAGTATGGTGGGCAGTCTGTTTTTTCACTTTAAAAAAACATAAGCTGGGGTTCGCTCTGTGGCACTGAGAGATGGGGGATCTCTCTGGTAGGCTGATGACCCGGTTTTGTGCTCTACACCCAGGATGAAGCCAACAGGAAGGGCTTAAGAGTGTCCTCTGGACACTGTCCTCTTGGGGGGAGGGCATTTGCAGACCACCATGTAGCAGCTCCTGCTGGTGGCTTGTGATGGGGCTGATGATGGCATGGGTGACCATATGTCACCAGGCACCACCCCGGTGCCAGCCATTTCATGTATGCAAGTTAGGGAGTGAAGGTAGGTGGGACACACAAAATCAGAAAATACTGCACTGATACACCAGATGACAGCCTCTCATACCACTCCCACCCCTTTCACACTTGATGGGCATGCCTTCTCCTGTCCTGACACACAGCAGCTCCCCTAGGCCACAGCGTGGCCCCTGACAGGGACATACGGGCATCAGAAAGAAGTCAGGAGTTCTCAGGTGATGATCCACAATGATGGCCAGAGGAGACCCCTGGCAGGGACAAGCCAGCCCACCAAGACTAGGAGTTCTGGATAGGAGTGGGCCCTGGAGAAGCAATAAAAGAGATGAGTCTGGTGGGAGAAAGAGGGGCGGTGTTGGGACTTGAAGGTGTGGGATGCCAGTGAGCACTGGGGTGATTAAAAAAACAGGAATCTGACTCAAACTGATCAGCTATATCAGCAGATTCTACAGATGCTGATTATTGTAAAAGGAGTGCTTTTAACTAGAGATACTTTGAGGCCCAATGAGGATTGACAGCATCCCTTTAATACCAAAACCTGAAGAATAGAGTGGACAACCAATCATATAACATTTGTTACAGACTAAACACTAGTTGCAGATACTGTGAAAAAAAATATCAAAAAAACATTTAAGTGTTCTGACAAGTGGTCCAGCATTAGCAAAACTGGATGGTTTATTTAAACCATCAAGTTACATTTAGGAGAGTGCAAAATGTAAGTACATTTTTGATTCCAAGTCATTACAGTGGATATTCACAATGCATTCACTAAAGGGGCAGGCACCCCTTCCACACTTTGTCCCTTGTTTGGCTCTAGAGCTATGCACCCAGACCAACAGGAGGTGGTCGGGGTGGATCATGAGTAGGTGCCATGGACAATACAACATCCATTGTGCAGAGTGCCAGTGCAGGTGGTGCAGGCTATGTGGTGGTGCAGGCTATGTGGTGGTGCAGAAGGAGTACACCAATTATGGTCTAGTCCATTTGCTCAGAACCTTGACTTGAGCACAACTCTCCACTGGTTAGTAGTACTGAATCTGTAACTGAGTACTGAGTAGTAGTGAGTATCTGAAACCATATGCATTCTTGAGACTGCCATTCATCAGGTAGAACAGCATTTCTGTTTCACAGTTACAATGGTTGACCTCTTCTCTACACATAGTGACTAGCTATTTGGGATAGAAACATAGAAACATAGAATCTGACGGCAGATAAGGACCGCTTGGCCCACCTAGTCTACCAATTTCCCTACCTAACGGATAAGCTGCAGATCCTAGTTAACCAACAGCCTACTTCTTCCTACCCCCCACTAGAATTGCCTTATGTCTGTCCCATGCATTCTTGAATTCCCCAACTGTTTTTGACTCTACGACCTCCTCAGGAAGGCTGTTCCATGTATCCACAACCCTCTCTGTGAAGAAATACTTCCTCACATTACCTCTGAGCCACCCCCCCTTCCCCCACTATCTTCAAATTGTGCACCCTTGTTTTTGCACATCTCTTTTTCTGAAAGATGCTACCCTCTTGGACTTTGTTGATTCCTTAGAGGTATTTGAAAGTTTCTATCATGCCCCCTCCCTTTCCTCGAGGCTATACATCTTTAGTTCCTTTAGTCCTTCTCCATATAGTATGTCTTCTGATGCAGACCCTGCATCATTTTGGTTGCCCTCCTCTGCACAGCCTCCTCCCTGTCTATGTCTTTGCAGAGATGGGGTCTCCAGAACTGTACACAGTACTCCAGATGTGGTGTTACCAACTGTCTGTATAGAGGGCCAACAACTTCCTGTTTTCTACATATCGAATATGAGACACATTTGCCCTTTGATGTCAAATGTTTGGCCTTGCTGTACCAAGTGGACCATGATCCTAAAATTGGCAGCAATTGAAGAGCAACTCAAGTCAAATATTCAAATCTGTGGATTCTCCTGAGCTAAAATCTAGAACGTTTTTACACAGTCCCAGTTATCAGAAATGTACCACATGCAGCACTGCAGACATGCTGACTCTGCTGTGAACTGCTGACTTTGAAGTATTTTTTTACTGAACATGATATTTAGGAAAAGTTCTCTAGAAAGTAGCACCGTATAGTCTGGCAAAATGACTAGAGTCCTTTTTTAAAGTTAGGAGAGAAATGCTAATGCCGTATGTCTAGCCCTAGCCACGTAAAGTGAAATTTGTACAGGATTGTTTTTCCTTATCTGTAGGGGTGTTTCAAGGTTAACTTCTTGCATAGGTTTAATTTTTATTCTTGTTAATAACACTGCACTGCACATACTCTCAGCTTTCCATATAAATGTTGCAGCCTGACTGCATACACTAGAGTAAGCAAAGGGGGAGGGTCAAGGGTCTTTCCTTTGGTGTATCTGCACCTTTACTCCTAGGATGCCAAGCGCTATAGAATATAATCTGGCCTGACTGTGTTGCACTTTACTTGACTCCTTTTTAGGTGTAACCCCCAAATGGCACTATCCCAAGGGCTACTACCCTTGCCTGCCTGACTACTGACAGGTTGAGTGGCCTAGGCTCTATGGCGGGTGCCTCCACCCAGAGGTCAGGGCTTGTAGTAATTAGACTAACTTGGTCACAGACCTCTGGGACACTGAGACCCCCTTTTATTCCTACTAGTGGCCCACACAGTACACCATGAGTATCTTCACTATTTACACTTACCCCCCAGAATGGCTCTGTCAACTTGACTCTGGGGACCCCCTGTAAAACAAGATGCAGTACAATAGCCACAGTACAATACTGTAACATAAACGAACACCACAGTCAGTGTAACTTTGCTGAAACAAACAGATCTGATTTATTTAAGGAACTGTAACAAGGAAAGGGGAAATCAGGTTAATTAGGTTAGACACATTAATAATCACAGTACTGAGCGCATATTCAGAGTCCCAAAATGTCACTTTCACTGCATACTCATCATGGGGGAAGGGGCTAGCCAGGATTGGTGCAGCTGGTTGGGGCCCTGTGATGGAAAAACACTTGCACAATACCCAATTGTAATCAAGAGCCGGATGGCTCAGTTCGTGAAGAAATGAAACAGCAACAATTAGATGACACACTTGCAATTTGATAAACAGATGGCAGGGAGTTACCCTGCTTTGTACTCACAGACTCAGTGCTGAAAACTGGATGGAAGGCAGCTTGTCCTGGATTGCCAGGAGGAGCAGAACATGTGGACAAGGTCCTTGTGACTGGACTCCACTGCAGTTTATAGCAAACGGATGTAGTCCGAATTAAGCTGGGATTTACTTCCAGCTTCATGCACTCAGTTCATTGTACAGGGGATTTAAAACAGCGATTCCCCACAAGCACTAAGCACATTTATATGTAAAAGGAAATTACTATACCAGGCAGGCTGCTGCTCGATCCCGACCGCAATTATTGCAAAATACCCGGGAGAACACACACAGCAGCTTCAGTTCCTGACAGACCGAGCGTGATTCAGCAATTTCTCCAGTCTCCTGCAGGGTGAACCTGCTTTCTACTGTTCAGATCTCCTTCCTTCCTTCCTTCTCCTCACAAGTTGGATTCAGTTAAATTTGGTGCTTGCAATGGCTGCAGGCCAAATCTCAGGGCCTCACACGTGCTCCCCACGTGAAACTACACACCACAGAAGCACAGAGCTCCTTGTCTCTTCACTGTCACAACTGATCTACTCTCTCCAGTCCCAGAGTGGGGCATTTCCTGTAGCTCCACACTATTCTGTTGGCTGGTCCGGCTGTCACTCACAATCAAACTCCCCCGTTAGTGGAAAAAGGTGCCAAGGTCAAAACTACATTTTCCAGAGTCACTGCCCATACAATCCTCTTGTGGCTGGCTCCAATTAAGAGTCCAAGTTCTGATTCGTCCAAAGGCTCCATTTTAGAGGCCCCCTTACACTGTTTGGATCTATTCAGTAGTTTAGATCCAAAATGGAGGGGCAAAACACACAGAATCCCAGCTGCAAGAAAGGCAGGTTAGACAAACTACATTTCCACTAATACTCTAAATGATTTCTGGCAAACAGTTACATCTTTGAAAAGTGCTCACTCTGCCCATTTAGCGATGGCAGAAATGGAGTGATTTGTCAGCAGCTCGAGCGGGACTCAAACTGGGAAACACACAGACCCCCATCCAAATTAATTATGTCTGCAGGCAGACATCCCTTAAAGAGACAGTACCAGAGGCTCTAAAAGCACTCACAGATAAACGGCTTAGACGCTAAACACCATTCAGGCTTGGAGCATTCAAGCAAGCTTGTGGAAGACTTTTGGGAACCCCCATTTGCAGGGAGGTTACACCCTTCCTGGCCTGGAAAAGCTTGGCGACTGTGTCAAACAAGTACCCCGTAAGTTTCAATATAACCATATACATTTACATGAGTATCACATTAGACTTATACATGTAATCATCAGTCAACATATCACTTTACCATAAACACATTACTGAAACTTTGCAGGACATCACTTTTTACACAGTATTACACACACATTGTACCATAACTCAGGTTATTACCTCCTGTACCAGAAACCTGAAGAGAGGGGGCCTTTCCCTATCAGCTACCTTTGGGCTGGATGGGGCAGGGGCACCATATCTAGAGGGCAACACAATTAACTTGGAGTTAGCATTTATGCTCAGTTTGGGCAATGAGCTCAGAGACACATACACTCCTTTATGGACAACACTGAGAGGCAAGCCCACAGGCCTCCAAGGAGAATCATAACTGAGGTGCACCACAGGCTTTACAGCTCAACCAGTCTTTCTAGGGGGAACTGGTACAGTCTCTGCACTCTGAGCCTCATTTTCAGCATTGTCCTCACTTGTCAGGGGAGTCTCCACTGGGGTAGAGAGGCTAGAACTTAGGGCACTTTCAGCTCCAGGAGTTACAATCTCTGAGTCCACAACACTTGGCTCACATGGGGAGTTTTCTGACACTGACAGTGAATTATCAGGGCACTCAACACACTCTTCTTGTTCTAGTATATCAACAGTCTGTCCCAGTCCATCATTTTCCTCCTCTGAAAGCTCAAACAGTTCAATCATACACAATAATTCCATATCATCTGACTTGATGCTTTGCACTTCACTTTCTGGGAGCATTGGCTCCAGGGACAAAGCTGGGGGCTTAGACAGTCCAGAAGGCCTAGCTTCATCTCCAGGATTGACTAGGGGATTGCCCCAAAACAATTGACTCAGTTCGTAAGAAGGGTAGTATTCAAAAATACACTCACTTTCCTCTGACATGGACTGATAGTCATGGTCAACTGGGACTTGTGGAGGGGAACACTTTAACTCAGCTTCTGTAGGTGCAGACTTTCTTGATATTTTCTTAGCAGCAGCTCTAGTCACTGGTCCAGAGGGGGCATTTTCTGGGGGCTCAGTCTTAATCAAGATTTGTCCAATGGGCAGTAAATGATTTCTATGCATTGTTTAAACATCTTTTAAATTATTCTCAGGCCTTACTTTGTACACAGATAGATCATCTAGCTTGCCCACTACAATGTGAGGGAGGTGGTGCCATCTGTCAGCAATCTTGTGTTTGCCATGCAGTCCAATATTTCTTAGCAATACCCAATCTCCCTCCTGGAGTTCCTGTGCTTTCACCTTTTTATTATACCTTTCTTTGTTGGCCAGATTTATTTTGGCAGCCATGGTTTGAGCCAGTTGGTATGCATGATTTAGCTGGGCCTTTAACTTTTGTACATACTGTAAATAGTTGTCAGCCTGAACCCCATCAGGAAAGACTCCAAAACACAATCTACCGGCAGTCGAACTTCTCTTCCAAACATCAGGTGGTAGGGGGAGAACCCAGTGGCATCACTTTTGGTGCAGTTATAGGCATGTACCAGGGTGCTAATTTGTTGGCTCCATCTAGGCTTGTCCTTTGGGTGGAGGGATGCCTAGCATATCTAGCAAAGTGCAGTTGAAACGTTCAGGCTGTGGGTCCCTCTGGGGGTGGTAAGGGGTGGTTTTGGACTTTTGCACTCCCCACAGAGAAAGCATCTCTTTGATCAGATGACTCTCAAAATCTCTCCCTTGATCAGAATGGATTCTTTGTGGAGCCCCATAGTGAACAAAAAAGATTTCCACAAGCACTTTTGCCACAGTGGATGCCTTCTGGTCCTTGGTGGGGAAAGCTTGGGCATATCTCGTAAAATGGTCAGTGACCACCAGCACATTACTAATATTTCTTTGATCTGACTCCAAACTCTGAAAATCAATATAGACCAGCTCCATGGGTGCACTGGTGGTGATGTTAACAAGGGGGGCAGCCCTCTGGGGCAAAGCTTTCCTCTGTAAGCAATGACTACAAGTTTGAATGTGTTGCTCAACATTAGCCCCCATCTTAGGCCAATAGAATCTGGATCTTACCAAGTCAAGTGTTCTGTCTATACCAAGGTGCCCCATGTGGTTGTGTAAGGACCTCGGTATCGAGTCTCAAAAGGCAGTGGGCAGCACTAGTTGTTGTTTGTCTATTTGTCCCCCTCTGTCTACTGTTTCTCTGTATAACAGTCTATTGATCAGTTTCAACTTAGGACCTTCCTTGTATAACGATGTAGTTCTCATATCAGTGGAACGTAATTTGGACACATCTTTCCCTGCATAGAGGGCTTCTAAAGCTGACTTGATCATGGGATCTCAGGATTGAGCCCACTGAATACTGTCATTGTCCAGCTGAGGCAGAGCACCAATGTCTATGGCAGAAAAGTGGCAATAAGCAGCAGGTATGCAGTTCTCAGAGGGTCCCAAACAATCCACCATACAGTCCACTGCGTCCGTGGACATTTGTTCCTCCCTATCAAACTTCTGGCAGAGTGCTCGAATATCAGGTTCTGACTGTCTGACCCAGTCATTCCAGGGAACAGGCCTCCAGGAGACAGCATCAGCATCTATGTGGTTCAGGCTGTATTCAACAGCACAGTCATATGTAGATAATGCAGAAAGCCACCTATGGCCAGTGGCATCCAACTGAGCTGAAGTCTACACATAGGTCAACGGATTATTGTCAGTTTTTACTAGTATCTTTGCCCCATACAAGTACTCGTGGAACTGGTCAACAATAGCCCACTTCAACGCTAGGAACTCTAACTTATGTACAGGATAGTTCTTTTCGGATGGGGTCAGGCTTATACTGGCAAAGGCCACCGGTCTCAGGCCATTCTCATGCTCTTGGTACAATACAGCCCCCAAGCCTTGCAGGTTAGGATCAGTGTGCAAGACATAGGGCTTTGCTGGATCTGCATAGGCATGGACAGGAGCATGGGTAAGTTGATACATAGTCTCATAAAAAGCAGCTTCACACTCAGGTGTCCATCTGGCTCGAAATGCTTCATTGGGACAGAAATACACTCTCTCAGGCTCAGAAAAAAACGACCACTTGTATTTTTTGTGGGTAGGAGGGTAACCTTGAGTAAGATTAAGTAAAGGACGGATCACCCTTGAACAGTCCTTGATGAAATGGCGATAGTAGCTACAAAATCCTAGGAATCTTTGCAGTTCTTTTAGATTGTGGGGCTGTGGCCAGGTGGTCAAGGCCTCAACTTTACTTGGGTTGGTCTCTATTCCCTTGGAGGATAGTATGTGTCCCACATACTTTACAGAGGTTTGGAAGAATTGACATTTATCGATGGAGTAGGGGGACAGACTAAGGCCGGGGTCTCTACTTGCTCTGCCACTCCAGCCACAGAGGTGGGGAAAGACAATGTACATTAGCCAGGGTGCAACCTCTATTTACTCAAATCTCTCTATCAGACACATTATGAACTTGAACCATTACCCTTCTGGCATAAGCATGGGCAAAATGCTTGGCAGTCCTTCCGGACATTTCCTATCGTCTGGTGCATCAGAATGAGGATTTTATTCTTGACATCCTATCTGATATGGACTTCCCCCTGTAAGGTACACTGGGCATTTGGTGCCAGAATCAGAGACTCAAGATCCTTGTTCCAGACAATTCCAACCAGTTCCTCTGGGTCCATTTTTTTAGCATCTCTCTGTGCTTCATAGGCCTTCTTGATCAAGGCCAGGATTCTCAAAGCTCTACCAGTCCTTGACCCTTGTTTCTCATAACATAACTGCACCAACCATCCAAACATATGCACATTCGACCCAATTAGTAGTGGAATCCCATCATACAGTCCAGTAGGGGGACACACTAAGGCCAGGGTCTCTACTTGCTCTGCCACTCCAGCCACGGAGGTGGGAAAAGGCAACCAAATTTGGATATACCTGGAGTAGGGGTAGGCCTTCTCACTTAACCCCCATACATGCAGTCCTTCTAATGGTTGTAAGGGTACATCTGACAAATGCTTCTAATACCAATCCTGGAACATAACTGTCACTTGGGAGCCACTGTCTAACACAGCTCTGGTGGGCACACCATTCACTTTTACTGTAGCTTCCATTGAAGGGCCTACTATTCTGGACCAGTCTGGAGAGGTGGTAGCAAGGGCCTGAGTAGATGATCTAGCCAAATAAGGACATGAGTTAGCATTTCTGGGACCTTCACTGGGGTAATTTCGTGCACCTCTTAACCACTGTTTTGTGCTCCAAAGCTCTCCTTGTAGCCGGCTCACCATCTCTCTTCTAAGTCTTTCCAAGACTGGCATTCCCTCTTCATGTGCCCAACCTTCCCACAATTATGGTAAAATATGTCTGCTGAAGTTTGGGATGACCAAAGCATCAAACTGGGGGCTGCAGCATTGGTACTATAAATAGAAAACCTTGGTGTCACCTTAGCCGGCTGTGGGTTGGACATTTGGAGACATCTCTTCATTTCCCTCACTTCCATAGTCAAGGCATCAAGTTTTGAACTGTTGTCAACATAAGGTGCCTGGGTAGGCACCTCCACCCCCATTGCAGAAACAGTCAGGCAAGTGTCAGTGCCTGTACTGGTAGGAGCGGCCTTCATGATGAGACTGTCTGTTGCTTTCCCAATCTCTCTCAGCAGTTCGCCCCATTGTAGCATATCTTTTTCCTTCTCAGAGCACTCATTAACTGCCAACCTCTGCCCCTGAACTTCACTTGACGGGTCTTCTCAGTCACTCGGGTCGTAGCAGCAGCTATTGGCGCAAGTCCCTCCAGAGGTTGCCTTTTCTCAATTCCTTGAATTTCTCTCATTAGATCATCACAGGAGGGTGGGTATTCCAGTCGATTGGTCAGGTGTAACTGAAGCAACAGCAGTTCTGAGAAGGGGGCAGACTTAAGGATCCTGTCCAGCCTGGTTCGGTCCAATTCAATCGGTGGCAAACTACCCTTTCTGAGGCATTCTTGCAACAATTTTTCCAGCCAAGATACATACACAGACTACAACTCCCCTTGATACTGTAGTGCATTTCTTACTCTCCACCACAGGTCCTCATCGGAATCTGAGCTCCCATACACATTCTCCAAGGCCTCAAGATAGTCCTGTGCAGTTGCTTCAGGGTTACTGGCCTGTTTAGCACAGATGGTAGCCAGGGCTGGAACTCGGAGGCTCTCACTTACCCTCTTTCACTTTTCTGCTTCTGAGCATTGCCATTCTAGCATTTGAGGGGCAACATAGTCTATCCAGGTCTCCCAGTCATCCTCCCCTTGTGGGGTGGGGAAGGTGCCGGAGAAAATTTTCAACCTGTGGTAAGAGTCATGACTATTGGCAGGTACAGACATAGGGACTAGCACTGGCACAGAAGGAGGGTCAATAATGGGTGCTGGAGGGGGACAGGGTGTTGGGGAGGGATGTTTTCAGGTGGAAATAATAGTTTCTTTAAATCCTCCACAGTTTTCCCTTCCTCCAGCAACAACTTAGCAAATTTCTCCTCAAAGGTTTCAGGTAGTGGGAGAGGCTCGTTCTCCCTGGGGTCTTTACTGTCTTTGGTTCTCACTCCCCAGACAGGGAGGGTTTCCCCTATAGTAATAGTCTGTGGCACTTTAGAACTGTCTACAGGGTCCTTACACTCTTAAGGCCATGAAAGTTTGGGCGAGCAAATCAGCCTGTCACCCCACCACCACAGGGTCTCGTAAACATTCGACCTTAGAAAGTACTCCCTCTACAGTTCCGTACTGGTACCCAGTGGGATATCCAAGATAAGTATAGCATTTTGGGGGTCAATCTCCTGCCCAGTACACCACCTCACCAACTGGTGTATAGCCATTTCTGTTGGAGTACCCATTTATTTTTAACAGTAATTCGTAAATGTGGCCACTAGAGGATGCTAATTCCAGCGGTGCCTCCAAGATGTAACCCCCTGATGGCTATCCCAAGGGCTACTACTCCTGCCTGCCTGACTACTGACAGGTTGAGGGGTCTAGGTTCTATGGTGGGTGCCTCCACCCAGAGGTCAGGGTTTGTAGTAATTAGACTAACTTGGTCACAGCCAACTTGACTATGGAAGTGAGGAAAATGAAGAGATGTCTCCAAATGTCCAACCCACCGCCGGCTGAGGTGGCACCAAGGTTTTCTATTGATAGTACCAATGCTGCAGCCCCCAATGTGATGCCTTGGTCACCCCAAACTTCAGCAGACATATTTTGCCACAATTGTGGGAAGGATGGGCACATGAAGAGGGAATGTCAGTCTTGGAAAGACTTAGATAGATGGTGAGCCGGCTACAAGGAGAGCTTTGGAGCACAAAACAGTGGTTAAGAGGTACACAAAATTACCGCAGTGAAGGTCCCAGAAATGGCCCACACAGTACACCATGAGTATCTTCATTATTTACACTTACCCCCCCCCCGACTGGCTCTGTCAGCTTGACTCTGGGGACCTCCTGTAAAACAAGATGATGAAGTACAATAGCCACAGTACAATACTTTAACATAAACAAACACCACAGTCAGTGTAACTTTGCTGAAACAAATAGATCTGATTTATTTAAGGAACTGTAACAAGGAAAGGGGAAATCAGGTTAATTAGGTTAGACACATTAATAATCACAGTACTGTGTGCATATTCAGAGTCCCAAAATGTTACTTTCACTGCATACCCAGGATGGGGGGGGGGGCTAGCCAGGATCGGTGTAACTGGTTGGGGCCCTGTGATGGAAAAACACTTGCACAATACCCAATTGTAATCGAGGGCCGGATGGCTCAGTTCGTGAAGAAATGAAACCGCAACAATTAGATGACACACTTGCAATCTGATAAACAGATGGTAGGAAGCTACCCTGCTTTGTACTCGCAGCCTCAATGCTGAAAACTGGATGGAAGGCAGCTTGTCCTGGATTGCCAGGAGGAGCAGAACATATGGACAAGGTCCTTGTGACTGGACCCCACTGCAGTTTACAGAAAACGGATGTAGTCCGAATTAAGCTGGGGTTTACTTCCAGCTTCATGCACTCAATTCACTGTACAGGGGGTTTGAAACAGTGATTCCCCACAAGCACTACACACATTTATATGTTGAAGGAAAGTACTATACCAGGCAGGCTGCTCCTCGATCCCGACCGCAATTACTGCAAAATACCCAGGAGAACACACAGCAGCTTCAGTTCCTGACAGACCGAGCTCGATTCAGCAATTTCTCCAGTCTTCTACAGGGTGAGCACCTGGTTTCTACTCTTCATATCTCCTTCCTTCTCCTCACAAGTTGGATTCAGTCCAATTTGGTGCTTGCAATGGCTGCAGGCCAAATTTCAGGGCTTCACACTCGTTCCCCGCGCAAAACTACACAGCTACACAGAAGCACAGAGCTCCTTGTCTCTTCACTGTCACAACTGATCTACTCTCTCTCCAGTCTCAGAACAGGGCATTTCCTTTAGCTCCACACTATTCTGTTGGCTGGTCCGACTGTCACTCACAATAAAACTCCCCCGTTGGTGGAAAAATGCGCCAAGGTCAAAACTACATTTCCCAGAGTCACTGCCCATTAAATCCTCTTGTGGCAGGCTCCAATTAAGAGTCCAAGTTCTGATCCGTCCAAAGGCTCCATTTTAGAGGCCCCCCCTTGCACTGTTTGGATCTATTCAGTAGTTCAGATCCAAAATGGAGGGGCAAAACACACAGAGTCCCAGCTGCAAGAAAGGCAGGTTAGACAAACTACATTTCCACTAATACTCTAAATGATTTCTGGCAAACAGTTACATCTTTGAAAAGTGCTCACTCTGCCAACTTAGCGACGGCAAAAACGGAGTGATTTGTCAGCAGCTTGAGTGGGACTCAAGCAGGGAAACACACAGACCCACATCCAAATTAATTATGTGAACAGGCAGACAGCCCTTAAAGAGACAGTACAAGAGGCTCTAAAAGCACTCACAGATAAACGGCTTAAACGCCGAACACCATTCAGGCTTGGAGCATTCAAGCAAGCTCGTGGAAGACTTTTGGGAACCCCCATTTGCAGGGGGGTTATATAGGTCATACTGTAGCTGCTTTCTCTTTAGCGTGAAACAGTCCCTGGCATTTCAGAGAAACTTTGACAAAAATCGAAACGTGAAAGCTTATATTTCATACTGTATATTTCTGTATTTAGCTTTCTCTTTCTTGAGCACCAAAAGTTTGGTGCCTGTTGTAATGATCGAAACTATTTTCTGCAAGATGAGCATAAGTATCATAGCAAATGTGCAATGTGTACTTGCATAGTACTGTGGTTGTATACAAATTGTATACCATAATGGAGAGGTCTGGCTAGCCAATGGCCTGTCACAAATCCCAGCCCCCAATAGAAGTTATCCTGTATCCTGACACCCCCACCCCAGATGGCAAGCCAGCTACTACCTTTCAGACGATCCCTGTGACAGATGGCACCAACTCTGCAATCTAACAGCACAAGGAAACAGTGAGTCCAGGATTGTGTTCCTGGATTGGGCAGGGTTACCACCCTTGCAGCCAGTCACAGGATACAGGTGCAGCAGACCTGCCAAACCAAGAACATTTTTAAACTTTTTGTATTAAACTTTCCAAGGATTTGGACCCTTCAACAGGTCTAATGGTGTGGGGTGTGTAGCACTAGGAAAGGACTCCTGATGCAAGCAGTTAATGCTGGGGAGGGGGCAGAGAGGGGAGGGAGTCAGGCAACATAATAGGAACGAAGGAAGGTTTTCTAGTTTGATGTTTTTTTTTTTTATTTTATTAAGAGAATCGGAATTATAAACCTTTGAGTCAGAGACTCTTTTACAAAGGTTCCATATCAGGGAGGTGCAAAACAAGGATACAAGAAATGACAAGCAAATCAGATACAGGTAATAAACAGTATTATACAGAATAAAAACTATCCAAGGTTGAGTAAACACATTAAATAATTAATCAGACAAGCAGACATGCATATCGGGTACAGGTAATAAACAGTATTATACAGGATAAAACTATCCAAGGTCAAG
Organism: Neoceratodus forsteri; assembly: GCA_016271365.2. Lineage (NCBI taxonomy): Eukaryota > Metazoa > Chordata > Ceratodontiformes > Ceratodontidae > Neoceratodus > Neoceratodus forsteri. The sequence goes on from CM057452.1 coordinate 1,615,912,258, forward strand.
TAAACACATTAAATAATTAATCAGACAAGCAGACATGCATATCAGGTACAGATAAACAATATTAAACAGGATAAAAACTATCCAATATAAAAACTATCCAGGTCAGGTAAACGCATTAATAAATAATCAGACAAGCAGCAAAATTGAAATCAGGTAGGTACAGCCAGACAGAGCTGGACAAGGGAGGAACTAGCAATTTTGGAAGACTAAAGTGGGGTGAAGTTGCAGAGGGAGGGGAGGAGGGAGAAGGAAGGGAGAGAGAGCAAGAGGAAGTAAATTAATGAATCATGAGAGGAATAGAGGTAAGCAGGAAGTAACATTAGAAGTAATTGCAGGAGCTGGAGGAAATTATATGTTCCCTAAGGAGAGTTTTGAAAGGACCAAGTTTGGATACAGTTGAGGTAGCAGCCAGTAGAGAGTTTAACCAAAGAGGGGCCCTATAGTGGAAAGATTGCTGGCCAAGGGAGGTCCTAAGTGGGGAACCTGCATAAAGGATTTGGAAGAACTTCTAGTGGCTTTTTACGAAGGGACAGTTTGAAGGAGATTTAGGAGTCCATGAGGGGGAAGGCCCTTTGAGATCTTTTTGGCAAGCATACGGGTCTGATATTTAGCCTGCCATCCAAATTCAGCCAATTAGACAGACTGTAGAGGTTGCAGGTATGGGTGCGCCGGACATAACCCATGAGAAGTCAGCAAGCCTTATTCAGTGACACTTTAATCCTATGGAGGGCAGTCTGGTCAGCGGTTCCATAGATAGTAATCCCATAGTCCACTAGGGAGAGAACGGAGGATGCGACTGCTAGGCAAAGCGCATCGGGGGTAGGCAGTGTCTATAGCGGTACTGGAGCCTTATTCTGGTGTTCAGGGCAGAGCTAAATAGATGGATATGTTCATGGAATGTAAGGCAGAGTCGAGTGTAATTCCTAGATATTTAAAGGTGCTAACTTGCTCCAGATAGGAGTTATGAAGGTTGCGGATATGCAGAGAGGCACTATTATGTTTATTCTGGTTGTGTGAGAAGACCATGACCTTCATTTTCTTGTAGTTAAGTACAAGTTTGTGGACAGAGAACCAGGTTTCAGCCTTTGAGAATAAATTTTGGAGGGCTAGTTGGAGAGGGGTGGGGTCAGGGTGGCTACGGAAGAGAACAGCATAATCTGCATAGAGTAGCAGTTTTACAGAGCAAGCCTTAGGGAGAGAGTTCAGGAACAAACTGAACAGGAGAGGTCCAAACATTGCTGATCACAACAGCTGTTTGCTCTGTAATCACATAGAATATGATTTCAGATAGTTTATGGACTTACGAAATAAAACTAATCACATTTCACATTCCAGTGGCCTTGGGTGATGTAACTATCATCTTGTGAAAACAAATTATGGAAAATACAGTGAAAGTGCTAACATGCATGTGAGAATAACAATACATGCTAATTACTTTTTGGTTTAATTTGTGTTTTTTTGCTACCCAAGTGTCATTTGGGTCTAACAAACCAGCAAGTTTCAAATCTTAATAATTTTTCAATTTTCATGTTTCTAAAAAGGTACCTCAAAATGGATACTCTAGCTGTTTGACTTACTCTTAACAGGATATTACTCTGTTGAGCCAGGCTTATTTTTAAAGAGATCTGAGAGAGCAAGGCAATTACACAAGAATAAGACAAGGATGATTAAACTGTACCAGGAAAGTGTGAAGTATATGTGTGTCAAATATTAATAAAGGTTAGTTACTTAGCAGTTACAGGAGAGCTTTGTGAGGATTTCCATAGAGTCATAATATATTGAGCTGTAAGCCATCAGTGTCAGGATCATCCGAGAAGCCTTTGCTTGCCGCCAAGGAACCCTACTTTTGCTAATCTCTCAGACCCTGATCGGGGAAACATCTGTGCAGCTGGGACTACCTGGGCCAGCCATCCACACCAGTACTGCTCACCGCCAAGGAACCCTACTCTTCCTAATCTCTCAGCCCCTGATCGGTGAAACATCTGCGCAGCTGGGACTACCTGGGCCAGCCGTCCACACCACTACTGCTTGCCGCCAAGGAACCCTACTCTTGCTGGTAAGCTCCCAGGCCGAACCAGGAAGTGCTGAAAGGCTCCCATTTGCTGCCACCTGTTGCTTCCATCTCCTGTTGTACTGTTGTGCTCCGCACGGCCACTGATTGGCCCTGCAATCTTGACTGATTCAAACTGTTCTGCTGGGCTCTGCGCCCATAGACTTCAGTGGGTTTCAGAAGAAAATTTTCATCCACCCCCCTTCCCCACCTACCACCTTAATTAAATAGGCCTTAGCTCTGCCCACTTCTGCCTAGAGACCCACCCTCTAATTTCCTGTTGGATATTCTCTCTCCTGTACCTCCTCTCTTTACCACCCACTCTCCCTCCTTCCTGGTCCTCCTCCCCCTCTACTAATCAACTCTACTACCTCACTGCCCCTGCCTCCTTTCTGTGCCTGACACCCTCCTCACATCTCCTGCTGCACCCATCGCATCCCCCCTTCCCTGTTTCACCTCCATTCCTGACTGTTTTTTTCTCCCCCTCCCTCAGACATTTCTTACCCTCTACTATCCTCACCTCTCTATCCACTATGCCCCCATCCCTCTGTCTGGTTATTGTCTCCTCCCTGTTTCCCATGGCACTCCTGCCTGGAACCTACCATCCCAATCTCCCATTGTGCTTCCAGCTGGACAACATCTACCGGCACTAAGGGACAATACCCACTGGGCTATGCCCTCCATATCTAACCACCACCAGAACAGGCTTGCACCACTTCTGAATTCAAGATTAGGTGATTTATGTTCGCCTGTTCCCACTCTCATTTCTGGCCTACATCACCACTTACTGGGATCATATTTACAGAGTAGCTTTCTCTCCAATAAGAAATGGTCGAATAAAAGCTCTATCAAACAGCTACACTGCTGGACCCTGAAACTTTTGCTTCTACTACTTCTGTCTGGCAATATTCACCCTAACCCTGGCCCCACAATCCCAAGCTCTGACCTCCAGCAGAGTCACTCTGGTGGACTCACCTTTGCAACGATTAACATTTGTAGCCTTCTACCCAAACTTGATGCCCTACAATTATTTGTACACCAACACAACCCTGATGTTCTTGCAATTGTCGAAACCTGGCTCACTCCAAAAATACCCAACAGTGCAATTACCCTACCAGGATACAACATATTCAGAATTGAAAGGACTACTAAAAAAGGCAGTGGATGTGCTGTTTACCTCAAAGACTCTCTCCTGGGGCACCGTGTTCAACCCTCCGCCTCAGTCTCTACCGCCCAGATACTACCCATCAGAATTCTACTCAGGGTTCACAACAAGGCACTGACTATTGCTGCTGTCTACATCCCTCCCAAGGATCAAGGCAAAGGTCTCAACTCCATCCTTGACCTTGTCCGTTTCCAACCACCAGTCACCGAGATAATCCTAATGGGTGATTTTAACATAAATTGGCTTGGATCAGATACGGGTGGCTACAAGGATGCCATCTCAGCTACCAACCTCGCTCAGCTGGTCATCTCCCCCACTAGACTCAGCTATAAGACTGGGACAAGCACCCTTCTAGGCTGGATACTGACCAGCCACCCATCCTGCATCTCAAAAGTCTCTGTTCTCTTAGATACGCTAAGTGATCACTCCCCAGTCGCATGTGAATGGTCTAACAAATTCAGCCCACCACCACCCAAACTAATAAGCAGCAGAATCCTTCCACACGGTCAACGGAAGCATCTCAAATTACTCCTTAGACAACAAGACTGGTCACCTATCTTCCATGAATCAGATGTTAACTCTGAGCTGGACTTCTTCATCAACTCCTTCAATGCTGCCTGTGACATTTATGCCCCTTTCAAAATGAGGACAGTAAAAGGCCTTAGCAGTCCATGGCTCACTGCTGATCTCCTTACATTGCCAAAAGCTAGGGACCACCTATGGTTTCAGGCTCGGACCACTGGTAGCAAGTCGATATACAAAACTACAAACGTGCCCGAAATGACTGCATCAAAGAAATACGCCTGAAGAAAAGTAACTATTACAAAGATGCCCTCACAAACACCTGGGGAAAGGGGAAGTCCTTCTGGAATAATCTCAAGGAAGTTAGGGAATACTGCCCAAAACATCACCTTCAATGTTGGACGTGGATGGGACTATAACTCTTGATGCTTCCACTAAAGCTAACATGTTCAATAACGCGTTCACTGACCTCAGTAGTGTTCTTCCTCTAGACTTCTTTGATGAAGACCTCTATCCTTCACCCTCCCCACCCCCCGCCCCCTTCCTCAAAGTCACCCCCCTTTTTACTTCAGAGCAGTCCGGACACATGAAGTCCATAGATACGTCTGTAAAGCTATTTCTGGATCTAGAATAAGTGGCGACTCACTCAACCTCAAACTGCTGTCCCTTACTCTTGATGAAGTGCTATCTCCTCTAACCTGGATTTTAAACCTCTCCCTCACCCTTGGCCAGTTCCCCAATAGAAGGAAATCTGCCACCATGACACCAGTCCACAAGAGTGGGGACAAGGCCCTTCATGGAAATTATAGGCCTATATCCATACTACCCCCAAAGCCATTGAACGTCTGGTATCTGACCAGCTAATGAAATATCTGGACAAGTACAACATCCTTTGTAAACAACAGCATGGCTTCAGAAAAAGCCACAGCACCACATCTGCCCTCCTTGAATTCACAGGAGCAATTCACAACTCCCTGGACAATAATTATCTCACTGGTTCAGTCTTCATAGACCTGACCTAGGCTTTTGACACCGTCCATCATTGAATACTCCTCACAGAACTGCTAAAAGCTGGGCTCTCCCCTGAGTCTACAACTTGGTTTAAGAGCTACCTAGAAAACCATTCCCAAAGAGTGAAAATTGCTGATGTCCTCTCAGATGCTAGACCAGTATGCTCAGGAGTCCCGCAGGGATCCATTCACGGGTCACTCCTCTTCAGCCTGTTTTTGAACAATCTTCCACAATCCTGTCCAGAACAAGTCCTACTCTATGCTGATGATGCTGTCATTCACACCACCCAACAGGACCCCCCACCTACTCCAAAATAAGCTTCAGAAGGGTTTCACCTCCATTGAAACATGGTTTAGTAGTCAAAAGCTGGTTCTCAACTATAAGCAAACCAAGTCAATGCTTTTCTGTGGCTCCCACAACAAACATAGGCTTCACCCCCTTAATATTACAAACTGCCTTGGTGCTGTCCTTGAACAGGTTCACTTCTTTAAATATCTGGTGATCACCATAGACAGCAACCTATCCTACAACATCCACATAGATAGCATCGCCAAAGCTGTAAACACGCGCATTGGTCTCCTCTACAGGCACAGGCAATGCCTTACCTTGGATGCCTTAAGGATAGCAGTACAGAGCTCAGTGGTCTCTCTAATCAACTATGGTCTGATTATTTATGGCTCTGCAACTGACACAGTCCTCAAGTGCACATCCTCGGCCCTAAACAAAGCTTGCTGAATCATCACAGGATCCCACCGACTCACCCATATGTGTGACCTCTATGCCCAAACAGGGTGGCTCCAATTATCAAACCGTATCAAGTATCAAACCTGTCTAATGGCTAAGAAAATGATGCTACATCTTCCTCCCCCAGAGTCCAAAGTCTTCTCCATACAGCACGCAACCCCCACCTTACCAGGGCTTCAGAAAATCAAATGCTGCACATTCCTTGGTGCCGCACCACACAGGGACAAAGATCCTTTGTGTACCAAGCTCCTAGCTGGATTAATGGACTCAACAAAGACATCTCCTCTCTGCAAAAGCTAGGCCTGTTCAAAGCCAACCTTTGTCTCCACCTAGCTGCCTCTAGCTCCTGTGACTGTCCCTCATAATCTGCTCTACCTCCTAGCACTTCTACTCCTACACCTTCTCTTCCTCCTCCTACAGCCTACCCTCCCCTCCTGTTTTTGCCCCCTACCCCCAAGCACTTTTTTGAGGCCTGACAAATGCCCACAGCTGCACTGATCTTTTTGTGTCCATTCCAAGCCTCAGTTACCTCTGGCTACCCTGCCTTCTGGTACTCACTTTCCCTCAATGTAATGTATTTCAGCTGCTTAAAAATGTATGTGTACCATTTCTGCATTGTTACTCAACTCCATATAATGTTTGTATTGTACCTAAATTGACATGGAACCTTTGTAAAAGAGCCTTGACTCAAAGGTACTTGTAATCCTAAACTCTAAATAAATAAATAAAAGATGAGGTTACAAATGTTAATGTGCGTATGTGCTCGTCAGTGGTACTCGCATTGCCTATATAGCATAGGCAGCATTCAACTATTTCAGTTTCCTGCCATCAGTGAGCAGGTATAAATATTCACCAACAGCAGGATTGAGGCCGCCCACATCATTCCTTTACAGAAAGGCTGTGGGGGCAGAGCAAACACCACCTAATATGGCAAGTGATGGTACATGACAAGTTGTAGACTCACTATGCAACGCCATGCCAACAGACTGAAAGGTAAAGGTCTGCCGTACCAGTGGAATGGTGGGCAGAAATGCTATCACTTTGTGGAGATCCTCCCAAAAATCTACTGTTGCTGGTAAATAACTACCCAGTCTTCTTCTTTGGTACACTATCTCCATGAAGCAATAATACACTGGACAAGTACCAAGCAATCCTAGTTCAAATGGCTAGTTGGAAAACAGCAGACCAACCCTTGAGGACAACAGGTCTTGTATGTCAGGGAGCATTGCAAATATCAGTGGTCAAAACCTACTGAAAACAGGCCATTGAGACTACCAGGCCCTGCATGGTGTGATCAGTAATGGTACACAGTAGGTCCTGTCCCACCTACCTGTAGCTGAACACAATACAAGAGGAAATCCATTTGGAAAGGAGCTGTTTGGAACCTGGCCTACCCCTGATGCTGGGGCCAAATGAAATAAACAGCTGGGAGGACTGGACACAGTCCTTGCTGTGGTCTAGGTAGAATCCAAGGGTTCTGTGGGTGTCCATAGAGTGCAAAAACACCTCAACCAGGTTCTAAGGGGAAGGGGAAAACACAGGGAAATCAATGGCTTGATTCAGTGTGAAATTAAATGCCACCTTAGGCAAGAATTTGGGGGGTGAATAAACAATGCCACCCTAGCCCTATGAAACACTAGAAAAGTGGGTCATAAACCAAGGCTTAAACTTGGGTACCCACAAGGCAGAAGTAATAGCTAGTAGCCACAAAGAATAAAGTCTCCCAACAGACATTTCTAATCCTATGAAGAAGCAGGCTCAAAAGGGGCTTTAGTTAGGAACAAGTTCAGGTCTCAGACTGGAAGAGTTTTGCAGACCAGAGGACCATGTGCAAGAGGACTCTCAGGAGATTGTGGACTATGCCCTTCCAGACCAATGTATTTTCCCAAGTAGGATGATGAAACACTGAGACAGCAGACTAGAAGGTCTGTTAATTGAACGGCGGCCTTCATATGTACCAGAAATTTCTTTATCACTTGAAAAAACATTAAAAACACATTAAAAAAACATTTTGAAACCAAGCCCCATAGACTTCAATGGGGCATGCCCCGATGCTCTACCTGGTTAGATGCCACAAAACATCTCAGTGCAGGGTGTGGCCAGCAGACCAGGAATTGGAAGGGGTCAGCTGACGATCAGGCTCGGTCTAATTTATGATCCCTTCCCTTCCTAACTGGGCTCATAAAGAGATATCTTTTATGCCTCAGAGGACTTATCCGGCAGTCAGATAATGGTCTATAATACCCTTAAGTCCCCAACAAAATGTTGGAAATTTACTTTAAGGTATGACAACACTCTCTTGTGTTTTATAGGGTGGTTCACTCCATTAATGTTCCAAGTTATAACATTAAGTGATTCCCCAATTTGTACCGGAATCTAATATATGCCCCAAAAGTGGATCCCTTCAGGCTCTCCTGTTTCTTCACAGAAGCACAAAAGACGGCAGCTCACTGGTACTGTTGGGCCTCAGGAAAACTACTCTGCACATCACAAACCTAATGGCCACACTCACCACACTTCTTAAAAAATCACCACTTTGGTAAAGGTGTAAAAAATGTTTCTTTAGACATTTAGTCAGATTAAAATGGAGGTACTTACAATACAACAGCAACTGGGCAACACTAGCCAACATTTCACGCCAGCAGGCGCTTCTTCACAGCCATTTGAGTCTTCACTTTTTCATAGTATTCATTACCAGAGAACTCAAGGAATGCACTTTCTCTTGCATGTCTGTAAAACACAAAACATAAAAACTGAAAAATTCCTAACTGCCAGCATGATAACCATCAAAAGCTGCTAGAACTAGAATCAGTCTATGTTCCCACAGAGAAGCAGAGTCCTGACATAACTAAAAACTGGAAATGAAGTGTACCTCAGGGAGCCAGGCTCCCATTGTCTTAGGTCTACCTGGTCAGTATTTTAAACTCTCAGTACACCTTTAAGAGCTTCAGGTCAGGTGGTACTGGCTGTGGCTTCTGAACGGCAGCCCCCCAGCTGAAATGTGTGCCTCTGCCTCTAGCATGCCCACCAACAGATCCACAGAATTTATTGCTGAACTCCCATATCTTATTCTTTGATGCTCTGAACAGCTGTAGGCTGATTCTAGCACATGCTACCGCACTTGGGGGTAATTATCGTCTTTCACCCAAAAAAAATTCGGTCCCTCATCCATCCAACACCTCCCTCTGCCCCAACCTCCAGGGCCCTCCCAGTTATACCCCTGCTACTATATTCCTCCTCTTGCACTTAGTACAATGGCAGCTTTTCTCCTCCATATGTCACCGCGTTTTGGGGCAAAAATTGCTTCATCGCCTTTCGTACAGTCCTCCGCCCTCCCAATTCCTCACTCTGCTCTAACAATTGGGTCCTCTTCGCTTGCACCCCTATTCCCCACCTCTCCCTACATTATGCACTTGATATCTTCTATCTGGTATGCCTACCCTCTCCCTAACATTTCCCACTACAAAAAAAATGCACAGTTTTTGGGCTTGGATCCAGCACAAGTTCATTATCCATGACTCTTTGTAGTTCTATGTTCAATGTATATTACCTGTAAATGTGCATTTTTACTATAATAGCAGCTATTTTTACTATTTGCACTATTGTAACTTGTCTTCCTGTATTATTACTGTAGGACCACAGGTCCACCTTGTAAATGAGCTTGCTCAATGGTGCCCGCCTGGATAAATAAAGATATTGATTGATTGATTGATTGATTGATTGATTGAAGGGGAGCTAGTTAATTTCTTCTTCTTTCTCAAACTTTTCCATGTCTCTCAGTTTTTCTCAGAGGGTCTCCCCCACTCTCCTAAAATCTGTCCTTCTCTGAAATCTAAGACCATTGTCCTGGATTTTGCCTTCTGGTTGTTTAAGGCCTAAGTGAACCAAACTGAGTTGTGATGACTTGCCCCTGGAGGTTCCCTTATCTTAACCTTTTCAATTGTGTCCTGGTTCAGCACAGCCAGATCAAGGATATCTCCTTCCCTGGTGAGCTCTTTCATCCGCTATACAAGGAAGCCCTCTTGTAGTGAATTTACAAGGGCCTGGCTCCTTGCACTCCTAGCTGTTGATGTATCCAAGTCTACATCTGGGAGATTAAGATCACCTATTGGTACCATGTTCCTTAGGTTGGTAGCCCTTCTGATTTGCCCCCAGTTGATAAATATAAAAAACTTCCTTTTTTTAGTTTGCATTTAAAAGCTAACTGCACAAGACAAACAAATGCCTCTTTTCCAGGCATGACCAGAGAGGTTACAATGGAAAATTCAAAACAATAACATCAGTGTACACATGAATCAAACACGGGAATTGGCAGTAACATAAGTCCATAATTAATAAAGAGTACAATACAATAAACGTGGAAAGGGGAAAGGAAATCTGAGTAATGGCTAAATAAAGATTGATTGATTGATATAAATTACATTATTCAAAAGGGTGGGGAATGATAATAGTACAATAACCACTTAGTAAGTATGAAGAAGCAGGGAAATAGGCATTAATTTATAACAAGTCAGTAAATATGACAGGTGTCAAAACAAAGGATATATGTACAAGCAAAACCAATGAACAACAGGAGCATATGTAAGTATTTAACAGACAGTTACAATGACACCTACAAAAACTCAGAGTAGCCTGGCAGGACAGTATCTCAGGTGGGATACAGTTCCATATTCCATAACCTGGCAAATGCGATGCCCCTTTGCTTGGCATAACCTTTAGATATGGACAGTAATGTATGATAATTAGCTATTAAAGAATGGTTGCTATGTGTTGGCAGAAGAAGGGATCCCAGGGATGAAGATGATTGGTTTTGTAATTTGCTGTCCCAGTGGTATGGGGGAGAAAGGCAAACAAGCCTAGACTGCAACATGCAGTCGTTAATATGATAGTTTCAGACCACGGCAGAATGTCAACTATTATTGTAAGTCACATCCCACTTCCTCAAGGTGGATTTGGCCTAATTAAAAACAAAACTGGTGCACCATATGTAAGTGTAAGGAATAGGATACCATGAGCATATAAAAGGTGGGCTGTAGGCACAAGGTTATTTCTAACCCTACAGGAGAAACCAAGTCAAAAAATAACTGCATTGCAGATGCCAGTAATATGCAGGGAGAAGTCAGGGATGGGTCCAGAGTGATGCTTAAATCATTAAATAAAGGGACAGAAGCAAGATTGGATCCATCAAGAAAGAAAATAGAGAGAGAAGAGGAACAGTTCCTTAGCTTAGGCAGACAGCTTAACAGCATTACCTGGGTTTTGGTAGCATGCAGCATTAGTTTATTAAGATTCAGTCCAGTGCTGGATGGTATGCAGATAACAGAAAATATGCCTTTAATGCCTAGCAATATAAATATGCCTAACAGTGGCAGTGGCTCAGCAGGCTGCATAATTGACTCTGAGGCTGGAAGATCAGAAGGTTGTGGGTTCTAGTTTCGCACCAGGAACCTGGATAAAGACCAATACTAATGCTGTACTGCAGCATGGGGGAGATGAGGTACACCTGAGATGCCATCCCTTAGATGAGACATTAAACTGAAGTTCCCTCTGCTTGTTCTGGTGGTTGTTCAGTTGGACATTAAAGATCCCATGACACTTCTTAAAAGGAGATGGGGAATTTCCCCAGTGTCCAGGTGAAACTCCCCCCGTTCAGTAATAATACCACCAACAGCATAATGGGGTTTAATTTCTGTAGGTTCTGTAACTTCCGCCCCCCCCATCATGACGAGGCTGAAAATAGGCAGAACTGCTTAGCCCTCCTATCCCAGTCAACAAAAACAAAATAAATAAGATTCTCCATGATATTAGAACTGAGGAAAATAGCTAAGTTATCAGCATAGAGAGTTGGCATACTGTAGGACTGGCATCACTTCAGATTGTTAATGTGCATTAAGAAGAAGAGAGGCCCAAGTATTGAACCTTGTGAGAAAACAAACTTGACACACTGGTAGCTATTAGATAAATAAGTCTGAAACCAGGAAAGTGCAGACAAGGAGATTCTCAGGTTTTTGATTTTGGAACAAAGTAGTGAATGGTTTACAAGGCTTTACTTAGGTTTATTCACACAGCACCAGTGAGGCCCCCACTATTCATTTCAGTAGCTATGTTATTGGTCAAGGTAAGTAATGAAATGGTAGTGCTATGTCAAGAACACAAAGCAAAACCACGTGCACAGCAGTTGCAGCTGGTGCATCTTCAAATACCGGCAGCTACCAAAACACAAGTGACAGCAGTCCAACAGAGAAAGAAATCCAAAATGCCAGAAGTTTTGCAAAATTTATGGTTTATTTGATGGCATGGCTAATGAAGAGTGCCGCTCATAAACCCTGCTCTATGTTCCCACCTAAAGCCATGCTAGGAAGGGGATATAACATTATACAAAGTAGCCAGTTACCTGGATAACCACCAATCTTTTGAGCACCTTGTTTAGTACAGAAAGGATGACAATAGGCCTATAATTACTAATGGTGTGGGTGTTACCCCTCTTAACAACTGGAACGTGAGAAAATGTCAGGTGATCACGTACTATCTGTTAAGGATAGGTTGATTAGTCTTGTAATAGGAGATGCTATCTTCCTTGCGGCAATGCATAGACGTTTAGGTTCTATCCTATCTGAGCCCGCAGATTTAGACCAATGATCTGTTTACACTGTCTACAGACTTTAGAAATTCCAACTGATTCCAACCTTGTTTAGTGCAGAAAGAATGGCAGTAGGCCTATAATTACAAATGGTTTTGTTGTTACCATTCTTAACAACTGGAACACGATGAGAAAATTTCAAGCGAACACGTACTATCTGTTAAGGATAGGTTGATTTGTCTTGTAATAGGAGATGCTACCTCCCTTGTGGCAATGCATAGAAGTTTAGGTTCTATCCCATCTGAGCCTGCAGATTTAGATCAATGATCCATTTATGTTGACTGCAGACTTCAGAAATTCCAACTACTTTAAGATGGAATGATGGGTGAGTGAGGAAGTAAGTAAAAAAGGAAAAGACAAGTGGAGATAGCTGAGGTGAAGAAGAAAAAGATAGTGTAGCAGGAGAGATCAGCAAAGTACTTGTTGAAAGCAATAGCAATTGTAGTGGGATTATTGCAATGAATCCTATTATTGTCTATATCAGATGGGGAGACATTGCCACTTTGACCCAGAATCTGCTTAACACATCTCCAAAAATGATGTGAGTTGCCAGCCAAAGAGTCAAAAAGCATTTATAATAGGAGCTTTTGTTAAGACAAATAGTCTTTTTACAATCTGCCCTATGCTTCTCATATATTTCCCAGTCAGAAGTACATCTGTTTGCTTTAAATTGTGTCCAACATGTCTAAAATCAAATCAAATCATATCACCTTGATTTTTATAGCACTTTTCAAAACCAAGGCGCTGTACATAAAACCAATTACATCAAATAAAAACTAAAGCAAGAACGATTAAAAACAGATCATCCATGTTTCGGGAAGGCTAAATCAAATAAATAAGTCTTTAACTCAACTTTGAAATGATCAACAGTCAGGCATTCTCTCAAACGATGAGGTAGAGAAGTCCACAAGGTCAGAGCACGAGAATCAGATGTCTTCAAGAGTATCCTTGGAATCTCCAGCAATCCCTCATCAGCAGATTGGAGGGGACAGAGGGGGAGGTAGGGTACCAAGAGATCTTGCAAGTAACCAGGTCCCTCTTTGTGTAGGGCTTTAAAGGTTAGCAAACCAACCTTAAAGGTGATCCACCACTGAACAGGCAGCCAGTGCAGCCCGCGGAGCACAGGTGTGATATGACTGGTCCTAGCAGTCAAAAGCCTGGCTGCCACATTCTGCACCAGCTGCAGGCAGTGGATATCAATCCCTGGTAGCCCTAGGTATAGGGAATCGCAGTAATCAAGACAGGTAGTGGCAAAGGCATTGACCAGTGTTGGAAGATCATCTGGGGGAACCAAATGTTTCACCCGGGCGATATTCCTCAGATGGTAGAAGGAGGATTTGATGACAGCTGACACCAGAGATTTTAGGGTCATACCATCATTAAAAATAATACCCAGGTTTTACACCCAGTCTGAGGTAAGTAGCGGTATACCATCAAGCAGCAAGCCAGATGGCTGTCCAGCCCCCAAACCCACCCCCAGATGACCTGGGTCCACTACCAACACTTCAGTCTTGTCTGGATTCAGTCTTAGCCAGCTTAAACTCATCCAAGCATTGATCTCAGCAAGGCAATTATTTAGCACAGATAATGCATCATTCTGTCCAGGCAGAAAGGACATATACAGCTGAGTATCATTGCATAGCAGTGAAAACTCAGACTGTATCACCTGATGATATCTCCCAATGGCAGCATGTACAGTGCAAACAACATGGGGGCCAGAATGAAACCCTGCAGCACCCCACAGGGCAGGGAGTAAGCATCAGAAGAATAAATTCCGGTGACAACTCTCTTGACACCTGCCCATGAGGTATGAATGGAACCATTTGAGAACTGTACCAGACAGCCCACAAAAAAGCCGCAGGTGCTCCAACAGCACTCCATGGCCTACAGTGTCAAATGCGGCAGAGAGATCAAAGAAGGACCAGCATGGTACGTGCATTTCAATCTCTAGCCATTAGGAGATCATTCAATACTCGGACAAGAGCAGTCTCCATGCTATGCTTCTTCCTAAAACCATATTGGAGAGTATCATAGACATTGTGAGTTGTAAGATGATCGTCCAATTGCAGCGCAACCACATTTTCAGTAACCTTACCAACAAATGGCAGGTTAGAGATAGGCCAGTAGTTAACTAGACAGCCTGGATCCAAGGAAGATTTCTTAAGGAGTGGTCATATTACTGCCTCCTTCAGGGGCTCAGGAAAGACCCCACTCTCCAAGGACTTCCAGACAATTTTAGCAAGGATCAGTCAGATAACATCTACACATCCCATCAAGAGGGGGTGTAGGGCCCGGATCCAAACTACAACTGGTTGGGCGCAATGTTTGGACGATCTTCACACAATGTCCATGAATTCCAGCTGGCAAAAGTCTGACCAGCTAGACCGAGTGTATGTCACCTCCTGTCGATCACTGCAGTCCCTCAAAGGAGAGGTCGGACCAATGCCAGACCTAATGCTGGCAACCTTATCTGAAAAGAATAGATTGAACTCCTCGCATCTCAGCAGAGAAAAAGCTTCTCTAGGCTGGAGACAGACTGGATTGCACAATCTGTCAACAGCCGGTCAATTCTGTGCAGCAGAAATCTCCCTGGACAGGAATTCTGCCTTCTTATGTGAGATTTCTGATTGATAGCCTTCATAATGTGCCAGCAACCTAAGCCTATCAGCATCAAGGCTGGACTTCCACCAGGCTCTCTCCATCCTTCGGCCAACTCGCCTCAACTCCTTCAAGGAGCCATCGAACCAAGGGCTCCTTGGGCGAAGAGTGAGAGGCCGAACATGAACAGGAACACTCTTGTCCAGAGCATCTCACACAGCCTTATTATAGGCTAGTACAAGATCATCTGGACTCATGTATTCACCTGACAAGTCTGATAGGTCCAGCTCTGCCAATAGATCACTGGGGTTAACCCTCCTTAAAGGGCGGTACTGGACCATCTCCATAGAGGCAGACCTATTAGGGGGCCCCAAAGCTGAATCTTATGGTGTAATGGTCAGACCATCTGACTGGTTCCACCCCCAAGTCAGTTATCTCCATACCCAAAAGAAAGATCAGATCCAACAAATGACCCCCAACATGGGTCGAGGAGGTAACTACCTGTGTCAGGCCCAGCATCATCATCAGCTGGAGGAGATTTTGGCCAAAATGAGAGAGTTCATCATTGACCCAGACATTGAAGTCCCCCAGAACTATCCATCTAGGGGACCTCAACACCATGTCAACGATGAAGTCTGCTATATTCAGCAGAAATGAAGAAAGTCTACCCTTGGTTATACATAAAAGAGCACCATTTAACCATTTGGTGACAGGGCTCCCCACCCTTCTCTTAATTAATAAGGCCACATACTTATCTTGAAGTCTAACAAGAACAGAACTGAAATAAGAGACAGCCAAATTGCTATCTCTAGTGCTCAGATGTAAGACCAATTGATAATGTTGAAACAGGGCAGGGTCAAATTTTGAGAGGTCTAATAATTGGGTTATCCCAGGGGAAACCTTAGGGGATTTAGCCCTCCTGGACAGTTATTACTTACAGTTCCCAGGAGCATGTCAAAGTTTAACTCAATATCACCAGCAGAGAGTAGTTGGATCGGGGCCAAAAAGATTAAAGGACTAAACTCCAGCTGATGAGTTGAGGGACAGCTGCACAACTGAGTGTTTTGAAGAATAAGAAACCTATAAAAGGATTTTAGGATTGGGCATAGGCTGAACATCCCAATTACTTTGATTAAGAATTATCATGTTTGACATTATAAAGTCATATTGATCAATCCTATGCAACTGCTGGGAGTTCTTAGAATTCATGGAATCAGACACTAATACGAGGCTGAGAAGGATGCAGCCAATAGCGGCAACCCAGATAATCAGGTACATAATGTCTGACAGTGAGTAAATTAGACAGGCATAAACTTGATCAGCGGATGCGAGCCTTACCCCAACAGAGAGGATGCTAAGCTCACGAATGGGTATGTAAGCCTCACACAGATTTGGAGGAAGCTAGGATAAATAATGGGGTTATTGGCCTCACTCAGATAGAAAAGAAGCTAGGGTAAATGTTCTTGCATATCAGAAGGTCGAGCGTTCTAGTACCACACCAAGAACTTGAGTTAACATCCAATATTTACAATGCAGTGCAGCACAAGGAGGATGCTTCCCTACCGAGGTACTGTCCTTTGGATAAGATGTTAAACCCACGTCCCTTCTGCCTCTCTGGTGGCTGCCAAGGTGGAAGTTAAAGATTCCAGTATTACTTGGTCCTCCTAGTTTTGTGTCATCTGCGTACTTAGTAATCCACTTCTGTATGTTATTATTTAGTCAAGTTAGACCACGGAGCAGTTGTCAGCAGTTGAAATAGTCAGTTGCAAGTCAATACAGTTGCAATTAGTTGCAATTGCATTGGATTGCAGTCATAAAATAGCGGAGCTGAAATCCACTGCAGTTGACAATTCTGTGACTCATCTAGGTTTGTTTTTGTGGTGCACTGCAGTGTGTTTTCTCTTTTTTCTTTCCTGGGGGGAGGGAGGCCAGCGGGCCGTGAATATCAAATGGTCCTCAACTGGTGACACCAAGCCTTACAGCCAATAAAATGCACCCCTGGCTCCTGGGCAGCAAGCATCCACCAATTAGGAGAGATGGAAGGAGGAGTCAGGAGCTTGACAGTGTCTGTGACTGGCTGCACAAGGTGGTAGGGAAAGTGTGCCTAGGCAGGAGAGGAGACCGTCAGGAGAGGAGGCATCTGTGTTGGTGTGGGGACAACGGAGTGAGCAGCATTTTTCTGCAGGGATGAAGTTTGGCGATTTGGCCTTTAATGTAAAAATTAGTTAACTGTATCCACTGTTCTGACATGTCCAGTGCCCAGAGAGAGAGAGAGAGAGACTAGTATGGAGCTGTGCAGGTCCCAGTCAGTCCTCCAGTAAAGCCAGGCAGCAATTGTGTGAAGACAGCAAGTCAAGTGGTCTGGTCATGGTCAGGATCAGCCCATGACCCCATCAGCCGGGCCTGTCGGGTGACTCTCACCCAGTCTCGGTCAGATCTTTATAGTCGGTGAGGAGGAGGAGTGGTAGGTGCACTAGTTCCACTACACAGAGTACCAGAGTGGGAAAGTGGTGTGGGTTGGGGACCGAATGTGTGGGTTGAGAGGAGGGAGCACACATCACCAAAAAAACACTGGCACCACCACCGCGTAGAGCAGCAGTGGCAGCCTGAGCCATGGAGCCACCTGCTGCCACCTACCAAATCATCGCCCAACACCTGACTGAACTGGCAACAGGCTACTACAGTGAGCAAGGTACTGTATGGGATGTGTATGTAAAGCCCGCCAGGGCTGGGCAGTGGGCAGTAGGAAGGAGGAGAATGGTCTCTCACAGACTACTCAGTCTGTCTGTGTGTCTGCTGCATGCCTGGCTGGCTTTTCTGGCTGGTTGAGGGCTTGGGGCTGTGAGATCCTGAAAAGCCAAGGTGATCAATCATCATCAATCTACTGCTGGTGGTCTGGCTGGGTTCTTTCTGACTGTGGTGGTATTGTGAGTAAGTCAGGCTCTCCACAAGGAGCAGGCCAGGCACAGGTGGTTGGCTGGTGAGTTCCCAGACCCATAGGAGGCCGGAGCATGGAACATGGTCGGTCGGGTCCAATGGACAAAATGTTTGTTGTTTGCCACTGTAAAAATCAGACTAAATATTAAAGTGTTCACTGCAAGATGAATAAAATTTTACAAAACACATTAGTGTACATGCTGAAAGCCAAAAGAGGTCCAGAAACTGTGTCAGAAAATGTTTTTTTAATATGCATGAGTTTTTTTTAGCTTTAAATTTAAACTATGGATACATCATGGTTCTGGTATAACATACAGGAGGTATTTCTAGGGATCCTCTTTTAAACTGTTTTTAGTCTCACAGATTCTATAACTACTAGCAAACTAGCATATATTGATGATTAGCTCTGTTTGCAAAAGGGTACCTTCTAGCTTCTGTGCGGTGTTTAAGAGGCCCTACCTATACTGTATTTTAGACTTGCAGATCTTTTTCTAAGTAACTAGTATTACTGCTGCTTATTTTTCTATACCGTATACTGTTTTACTCCCCTGCTTCAACTTGATAATTTCAGGGACTTAGTATATTTTGTCATTGTTTTGACTGGTTTATGTGCTTTAGTGGGTCCCTACTGTGTGTAGATTTGTTTCACCGCACTTTGTATTTGCATTTTAAAGGGCAGCCCGCTTCTTAGCTGCTGCTGACTAGTTGTTGCCCCTCCAATGTCTGCAATACCTCACCTGCCCTAGAGTTGAGGTGCATAAAGAATTCCTTTTGTTTCTGCCCATTTATGAAGCTATAATGCTGCTAAATCCCAAATGCTAAAAACGGAGCTGCTTCCTGACCTTAACCCATTAACACTCCCCCACATATGCACATGCAGCCCCATTCTGTGATGTCAGAAGGCGAAGGCTGTGTCACCACTATTGATTTCAATGGGGGACTTTCCATACATTTTATTAACTTTTATAGTTGAACTTTTAATTTAAAAAAAGATACGAAGTTAAAAAAGTATGACAAACTACTACATAATAAAATCCAACGATGGTGAAAGCTGAAAAAATTGGTTGAAGTCAGAAATTTCAAACTAGTTGAAAAAATCAGTCAGAATATGTGGTCAGTCATAATTGTTTTTCAACTGACTCCGGGATCTAAGCAAGTCAAGTTCATTTGATTGACCGGGACCATTACAAATCAATTACAAACATTTCAAACAACTTAAAACTATAAAAACAATAGTATGTCATTTACAGAACTAAAGAATCAGTAAGTAGCAGCAATTTTGACTCTGTGTCTAAGAACCGCATTCATAAAATTGATCAGCATTTTAGTATCTTTTACATTAGTGGGGTTGAACAGGATAACCATGCAGTCCTGTAGTGCAGATTTATATGGTTTTATAAAATCCTCCAAGCATTTCTTTCTCCATTTGGTATAAAGTGAACAGTTGAAGGTTATGTGGAATAAGTCCCCCTCTGGACCTGCATTACAAAAACATTTGGTGTATTGTGTTGTCTATACCTGGTTTCCAGCTTTTTCAGAGGAATCAGATCAAACCTACACAGGGTTAGAATCCTGTGTTCTTTGGCATCAAGGGGAAATGTAAAGTATAATTCAGACACTTGACAGTATTTATGTTGCAGAAAACAATGTGTGTTTTTTAAATTGTTAAGAGTATTTCTGTCACATGCAATATCCATGAATTTAGCTTTTATTACATTTTTATATGAGTGGGAGATTATAATACTCTTGCGGGAATCTTGCCATAAGTGCCACATACAGTATTTATTAGTTTGGGAGATTCCTGTAGGTTGGACAACTATGCTGATCCTTTCTGTAAATACAGTAAGCACAAGATTCTTTTTTCTTCTAAGCAGATTTTAGGCCAGGGGGTTACTTGGGCTGTTAAGGATGTGTAACCAATGAAACAGCATTCTCCATGTTGCCAAGTATTTTAGGGGCGCCCTCGAAAATTCAGCCCTAACCATCTGTTCAGGGCAAGAGTTTCCTGGTTCGAAGACTGTTTCGATAAAACAATGAAAATGGGACTTCAGCAGATGACAGCATACAATATCCCCATACTTCCGATCCACATAGCAAAATGGGTTTACATTTAGCCTCAGCAGCCTTTAAGGCTGGGATAACAGTCCTTCCACTGCGCATATAATTAAATCTTCTGATGGCCTGAAGGCTTTGTCTCACTTTTTTAGTTTGGTTCTTAATATGTGTAGGCCACAGACCATTAGACACAAATGTAACCCCCAGGTAGCAGTATTCCCTGACAATTTCCAGCTTTTGATTGTGAATATAAAAATGTGCATGTTTCCTAAAGCCAAATATCATAATTTTGGATTTTGAGCAATTTATCAATAACTTGTGGGTAGCACACAATTGAGAAAAATGTGTCAGTTTCCACTGTAAGCAGATCTCTGACAAAGAAAACAGCACCATATCATCTGCATATGCAAGGGCCAGGCAAACAGTACCACAGATATTTGTCAAATGAAATTGAGGATGGTCAGTATTTTGCGATATGTCATTTACATAAATATTAAATAGTAAGGGGGCTAATAAGCAGCCCTGTTTCACTCCCTTGTTGGATTCAAAGCAATCAGAGAGATTTCCCTGAGTATCTAGTCTTAAATGAGTTTTGTTATAAGACTACAACTGCACTGTCATGAGCACAAGGTTTGAGGGCATGCCTAGTTTCTGTAATTTTTCCCAAAGTAGTCCTCTTTCTATGGAATCGAAGGCAGAGGTAAAGTTGATGTAGGCGACATACAGTTTAACTCCCTGTTTATGCACATATTTTTCAATTGAATGGATGAAAGTATAAAAGTAATTGATAATAGACATATCTTTTCTGAAGTCAGCCTATGGGGGGGGCAAGATGTATTTTGTCAGCTAACCATTCTTGTATATTGTTTAACAAAATTTTGATGAAAACTTTAGATGTGGCATCAATCAGGCTTATTGATCTGTACTTTTTCAGGGAATTAGGATCTTCTTTTTTAAACAAGGGAATAATTATATTCTGCTTCCAACTTTCTGAGATGAAAAAATTCTTTAGACATTTGTTAAAAAAGTTTGTAAGTAAAGGAATCCAGATGTTAAGGCGTAATTTAAAAATAGGAAGAGGAAGTCAATCAATATCTGACGCTTTAATAGATTATGGGGGACATTTTCAAACTGCTCTGAAAAAGGGAGAGCAAGTGGATGCTCTGGCCCAAAAATATTGATATATTTAGAAGATCCGGGGTTGAGATGCTCCGGAGCAGCTCAGGCTGAATATACCAAAGGTGCTCCATGGCCCATCTTGAAATGCTCCAGAGCAGCTGGGCAGAACTGAGCATATCAAAAGGAGCAACCCAACCAATGCCAGTGGAGCAACAGGGAAGGACTGCAGGTAGAAAATGAGGGCGGATCAGATGCTCCCTGCAGAATGAGATGGGCTGGGAGCAAATTTTCAATATTCAGCCAGAGTATGCAAATGGACTTATTGCCCAATTCAGGAGCAACTCAGCTGCTTAGCCTCTCATTATAGGTCACTCCACACCTCATTTGCATGTGCTGAGCTATACTTGGGCTGCCCTGCCCCACCCCACACCACAGGTGATCAACAGGTACTGCAACTCTGGAGGTACATTTGTTTACATTCCTCGTGTTACAGCTTGTGGTGCATTGCATCCAGTGGGACCCGATCCACATCTAGGTATGCTGGTACTGTGTGCATGCATGCCATTCTCCTGTCCTGCACTGCCCCATCCCTGCTAGTGGCCCTACCTGCCACTGTCCTGTCCAGCCAGCCATGGTTTTCTGCCATGCCCCGATATTAATTGTGCCTGGGGGGGTGTTGCCTGCCACCTGTGCCTGCTATGTTGAGCCCCTGCCCTGACCACCCTGTGCTCTGGCACACCACTCTCACTGTGTTTGCAGGCCCTATTCCAGCAGGCCACCCAGTTCCACAGTTCTACATGGGTGTTGGCCCTTGCACTGTCCCTGTCACTGCCCCCCTGGCACTGCCTCCTACTGTGTGTTGTGCCACAGAGTGCATTGTGTGGGCATAGTGTCCTGCGCAACCCACCTACTAGATGGCTGCTAGGGATGTCCCCACTCTTCTCACACCCTCATTATCTCCATTATCAGGAATGGTGCCCCGTCCATTTTCCCAGTGTTGCCTTTCTAGTACGTCAATATAATAACACAATCAGCACTCCTGACAACAACTGCAGTAGTATTATCAGAATGTGCTCACAATATGCACTGCACAATAGCAAACACTGATCAGTGTACTTTCTTTAGTGATAACAAGTGCATTCAGCTATCACATTGGTGCTCACAAAGCCTGCTATCTCGGTTGGGGGATTGTACTTAGGCCTGTTTCTTTTAGTCCTATCTCTGTTCGGGGCATCTTTGGAGATGCTACGAAGATGCTCTGACCATTTGATCTGAATATAGAGATGAGCAGAACATTCATGGGCATGCCCTTTCCAGATGCTCTGAATACATTATAGTCTATCTTCGACCCATCTGGAGATGCTTGCAGCATCTCTGCTCTTTCAATATCACACTTTGGAGCATATCTTTTGAAAATGTCCCCCTTAGATTTTATGATGGGTTCGTCCACTTCTTCAAAAGAGATTGTTAGATAATGTAATAGATTCTCCATATAGTGAACATATGAACATACATACGAACCTACGAAGAAGCCAGCAGAAGAATGCCATTTGGTCTATCAAGTCTTCTGCTTGTATTGAGCTGGCCTGGTGGTGTGGAGGGCTGAGGCATCACTGCCTTAACTCCTACCATGCTGATGACCTGTGTTCACGGTGCGAGTGGGTCACCAGGGGTCAGTTGGGAAGGGAGGGAGAGGATTGAGCGTCCAGAGGACAGCTCTCCTCTCCCAGAGAGGGTGGGGACATGGACCAGCACTTGCCTGACCCCTAGCGGTGGCTGGGGGCTGGCATGCCAGGTCCCACAATGTGGGGGCAGAGTGGGATCAGCTGCCCAGCGTACAGCATGCGGACGCGCACACTAGGTGTCATTGGCAGCATTGCACACTCACACTCCGCAAGAAAAACAGGAAAAAATTGTCTCCCACTGCAGGATGATGATGGTCCCTCTTCCGCAGAGCCTCCCCAAGAGGACACCTCCCTCAGCTAGATCCGTGCAGGTGGGTTGAGTTGCTCCCCACCCCCTACCATGAAGGGTAAGTCATGGGGGCAACAAGGGAAGGAGTCTGCTGCTCAGGTGTGATGGGAGGGGGACATCAGATTGTAGGGTCCACAGCTTGAGCTAATGTCCCTGCCCACCCTCCCCACTCCTCCCATCCTCTCTACCCGTGATCCTTACCTTCCCCTATGCCTATCCCATCTTCTCTTAAAGCTGCTCACTGTCTTCAATGAGATGACCTCTTACAGCAGCGCATTCCAAGTGTCCACCACCATCTCTGTGAAGAAGTGCTTCCTGACCTCCCTCCTAAACCTCCCACCCTCCAGCTTAAGACTGTGCCCCCTCGTGTTATGGTTGCCACTCAGCTTAAAGAGACTCTCCTTATCAACCTTATTTATTCCTTTCAAGTAATTGAAGGTCCTAATCATGTTCCCTCTCTCTCTCTCGCCTGTCTTCCTGTCTATCAGACCACTAAAGCAGTAGGTAAGGCTAGAGGGATGTTGGGGTGTATTAGTAGGGGTATCAGAAGTCGTAAGAGGGAGGTAATAATCCCTCTTTATAAGGCACTGGTTAGGCCCCATCTGAGTACTGCATGCAGTACTACAGGCCGCACCTGCACAAAGACATTAACAAAATGGAGGCAGTCCAGAGAAGGGCAACCAAAATGTTGCAGGGATTGCATCAGAAAAGATATGAGGACAGATTGATGGAGTTCAACATGTATACTTTAGAGCAAAGGAGGGAGAGAGGTGATATGATCAAAACATTCAAACATCTTAAGGGCATTAACAAGGTGAAAGAGTCTAACATGTTTCAATATAAGAAAAATAGCAGGACAAGAGGACACAGCATGAGATTAGAGGGAGGCTGATTAAGGGACTATTTGAGGAAGTTCTTTTTCACAGAAAAGGTGGTGGATGCATGGAATGGCCTACCTCAGGAAGTGGTGGATATGAATACAGTGCAGGGCTTCAGACAGGCATGGAATAGGCATATGGGAGCAATACAGATGAGTATGAATAGATAGGCCATTGGCAGAGTACAGGCCTATGGCACATTTATAAGGTAGAAAAAATGGGCAGACTGGATGGGCCTTGCAGTCCTTTTCTACCGCCAACTTCTATGTTTCTATGTTTCCAGGGAGCACGTGTTCAGTGCCTTCAATCTCTCCTCATATGCCTTACCCTGCTGACCTGCTAACATCTTTGTATCTCTCCTCTGGACCTTCTCCAGCAGATTAATGTCCTTTTTGAGGTGTGGGCACCAGTACTGAACTCCATACTCAATATGCGGCCTTACCAGTGACCTGTACAAGGGCAGTATAACCTCCTCTCTCCTATTACTGATCCCCCTAGATATGCATCCCAGCATCTTGTTTGCCTTTGCTGCTGCTTTCTTGCACTGCATGGAGTGCTTCAGGTCACTAGTGATCATCACTCCCAGGTCCTTCTCCTCCTCTGATGCAGATACTCAGACTCCACCCAGGTAGTACTCTGTCCTGGGATTCTTGGCTCCAGTATGCATGACTTTGCATTTCTTGGCATTGAAGCCAAGCTACCAGATCCTGGACCACTATCCCAGCTTTTCCAGATCTTTCTGTAGGTCCTGTATCCCTTCAGCTGTGTCCACTCTTCCACAGAGCTTGGTGTCATCCACAAATAGGCACATTTTTCCCTTAATGCCATCTCCAATGTCACTGATGAAGACATTGTACAACACCGGCCCCAGCACCGAGCTCTGCAGGACCCCACAGTTACCTCTCTAGTGCCAGATAACTCTTCTCCCACAACCACCCTCTGGGTTCTGTCCCAACATGGCTAGACAAAGGCAACATGGCTAGACAGATCATAAAAATATGTTTAAAATAATTTATCTAGGTATTTGTGGGTATAGAAATTGACTCAACAGATTGAAGACTGCTAGTGTCTTTGGCAACAGTGCCCCAAAAGGCTTTGTTATCCTTGTTTTTTATGATATTAAACATTTGGTTCCAATTCTTAGCCTGAAATTTATGTTATTATTTAGATCAGCTATGAATAATTGAAATATAATGGGCACCAATACCGAACCCTGGGGTACCAAACTCATCACCTGGCCCTCCCTTGATAGGTAACCGTTCAGCATCACCCTCTGGGTTCATTCAATAAACCAATTTGCACCCATCTCATTATGTTTTTATTGACATTAAGCCTAATCATTTTTTCAACCATTCCCCAGTGGGGCACTGTATCAAAGGCCTTACAGTCGTCCAACAAGATCACGTCTGCTGCACCTCCCTGATCCAACAACTTTCTGACTTTTTTGTAACCACAGAAGTGAACCCATGTTGTTCTAGATCTAAATTACTTACTTTAATGTGATTCAATATTCTATCTTTGATTATTTATTCCATGATCTTGCTTGGTACAAAAGATAAACTTGTGAGGTGGTAATTACAGACATTTTGTCTATTCCCTTTTTTGTGAATCGGGGTAATTTTTTCTGTCCTCCAATCTTTCGGCACCTCTCCTGTGCTTAAAGATTTTTTAACTAACATTTTCAGTGGGTTAATGATGCTTTCATTCATCAGTTTTAGCATTTGAGGGGTGATGTCATCTTATCTTGGAGTGCTATGTACTCTGAGACCACCGATTTTCTTGTTTATTTCATCAACTTCTTTTCTGAGGACATTGTCACTGTTATACACATTCTGGTAATGGATGTTACTTGTCTTTGAGTAAACAGATCAAAAGTAATTGCTAAATGTGTTAGCTATATCGGTAGGGTCTGAAAACACAGTATTATTTTGAATGACTGTGGTGAGCTTTGTGCTGGTTCTATTTGGGGACTTTACACAGCTATAAAATCGTTTGCCGTTCTTTTCTGAAGCTGTCTTTGCCATTTTAATCTACATATTCCTTTTTGATTTGTTGATGGCATTTTTACTGTTTTTTGCACCTTTTTAAATTTGTCATAATCCAATGCTGTACCATTTTGTTTGTAATCTGCATAAGAATTCTTCTTCTGTTTTATTAGATTCATTGTTTTCTTATTTAAAGGGACACTGTCAACCCTCTTAGGTCTCAAAGTGTCCTTAGTTTAAAAAACACATTTTATGGTCGCCAACGTTCTGTAAAGGTTGCTGATGCAGCTGGTGGTTTGATTCTGACCCTTATTTTGTTTAAAAAAGTGAAACACAGACTGCCCACCATACTGGTGTTACCACACAAGCACAGGTTTGTTTACATTCCTTGATCAGCTCCAACAGCATCTTTCCTGGACTTGGGAACACCCACAAATAGTCTAGCCCCTCATGACGCAGTGGGAGTTCAGCAGGCTACTGTCTCAAGAGTGACTGCACTGTTTGAGTGTATTTCTAATGCTCAGGAAGTCTGCAGTAAGAACAGAGCCAGGACTGTAAACTAAACAAAATTGTTTATAAATATACATTAGCATGCATTTCAGTTTACTAAACAAGAAGACAGACAAAACAAACAGCAACATCAATGAATTTTAGAGAGGGTAAGCAATCATAAAATGTAGGTTTTTAACTAAAAATAATATGATAACAAGCATTTGTCAATGCCAAATGTTGTCTTGCTGGTGTTGGCATTAGTAATGCAGGAGTTAGAGAGACACATAATAGGAACAACAGTGAAGTATAGAACCGACGTCAACCCCACCCCACCCTGCAGAGAGTGACAGGCATTGGGGTGTGCGTTTGGGTTGCTGGCCATAACGCTAAAGCTATTTCACCTCACCCTACCCTGCAGAGTCTGACAAGTGTCACATTGTGCTTTGGGGTCATCTGGCCTTATGCTCACCCCATTTCATAATGAAGTACGTTGAGATGGGTGCAGCATAGGAGAATGGGTTGAACTTCAGGGCTGAAGAGTCCAAGGCACACCTTGTTGCCTGTCAGTGGCTGCAGGGTGGGAGTGGAGGACCAACAGTGTGAGCAGTACAGCAGACAGTCCAAAGACACACCCCTGATGCCTGTTAGTCTGTACAGGGTGGTATGTAATGGTTAGAAACCCTAATGCCCTGAGTGTGTGTTGGTATTTGTACTCCAAATTTTAAAACATAGCCTTTTTGTGACCCCACCTCATGAAAGCATTTGGGACCTCTGCTCATGAACAGTGTCCCTATGATTTTGTTAGTCTGTCTCGAACGTTGATTTCCCTCAGTGACCATGCCATTCTGCACCACATTAAAATGTCAGCTGCACCACTGATAAGGAGGTGTGAATAGATGGCAATGTTGAAAATCTGGAGTGAAAATATTAAACATTCTCAAAGCTACGAGCATGTGTAAAAACTGTGCATCACACGCTCATAACACAGTCATTTAGTGGAATTATTTCACCAAATTTTTAGCATAGCCACTTTGGGATCTCTGCTCATGAACAGTGGCACTATGATTATCTTAATCTGCCCCAAACGTTGATATCCCACAGCGACAGCGCGATTGTGCGCCAGATGTGTGAAACTACATTTTGGGCAGGATGTGACAAATGTCAGCTGTACTGTTCATAAGAAGGTGTGCAAAAATGACAATGTTGAAAATCTGGAGTGAAAATATTACAAATTCTCAAAGTTACAACTGTGCATGGACACTGTGCAACGCACGCTTGTAAAATAGTCATTTTATGGAATTTTTTCACCAAATTTTCAACATAGGCATTTTGGGACCTCTGCTCATGAACAGTGTTACTGTGATTTTCTTACTCTGTTCTGAACATTGTTTTCCTACAGCAACTGTGCGCCGGATGTGCGAAAACACAGTTCAGGTAAGATGTGGAAAATGAAAGCTGTACTGTTCATAAGGAGGTGTGAAAAAATGGCAATGGTGAAAATCTGGAGTAAAAATATTAAAAATGATCAAAGTTACAAGTGTGCATGGAAACTGCACAATGCACGCTTGCAACACAGTGATGTTATGGAGGTTTGTCACCTAATTTTCAACATAGGCATTTTAGGACCTCTGCTCCTGAACAGAGTCACTGTGGTTTTCTTAATCTGTCCCAAACATTGATTTCCCACAGCGACCACGCTATTCTGTGTGGGAAGTACAAAAACACAATTCGGCCAGGATGTGAAAAATGAAAACTGTACTGTTCATAAGGATGTGTGGAAAAATGCCAATGCTGAAAATCTGGAGTGAAAATATTACAAATTTGCAAAGTTATGAGGGTGCGTGGAAACTGCGCAACACATGTTCATAGCACAGTCATTTAATGGACTTTCGTCACCACATTTTCAACTTAGGCATTTTAGGACCTCTGCTCATGAACAGTGTCACTGTGATTTTCTTAATCTGTCCCGAACACTGATTTCCCACAGTGACCATGCTATTGTGTGCCAGAAGTGCGAAAACACATTTCAGACAAAATGACAGCTGTACTGTTCATAAGGAGGTGTGAAAAAATGCCAATGTTGAAAATCTGGAGTGTAAATATTACAGATTCACGAAGTTACAAGCATGTGTGGAAACTGTGCAATACACGCTCGTAAAACAGTCATTTGTTTTATTTTTTTTCACCAAATTTGCAACTTAGGCTTTTGGAGAGCCCACCTCATGAACAGTGGCACTGTTGTTTTGTTAATCAGTCCTAAGGTGATTTTGCGCAGTGACCAAGAAATCACCTTTCAGGACTGAACAATGTTATAACAGTGACTGAATTCATGAGGAGGAGTCCCAATAACCCATGTTGAAAATTTGGTGCCAGAATTCCCAAAAATGCCCAAGACATGCACCAAAGTTGAAAAAAAACTATTTATGCCATTTTACAGCTTACCGGCATTTCTTCAGTTCGCAGTCGGCTTTGAAGAGTGCAGACGTGTTCCTGGTGCACCGAAGATCGTCATGCCAGGCTCCAGAGGTAAGTATGTGGTGAGCGGGGTGTGGGGAGGTGGGTATGCAGTGGATGGGCGTGGGTTGGGGAGGAGGGCTCGCAGACATTGAAGAATCGTTTTCTTTTTTTTATAGGTACATTTGACATACTGGGGTGGGCTCCCAGCATGTTACCTGCATGTTTTGGGGTGGGGGGATTGGAGCCGATGGGACTGGGCACCCCTTCAGCAAATAAAAGGTGTCTGGTGGGGGGATGATGCCGAGGGGGATTGGGCACCCCCCTCGACGAACAACTGGCACAGGACATGATGCCGACAGGGATTGGGCTCCCCCATCAGCAAATAAACACAGGAGGGGGGCATGATGATTCTGACAGGGGGATTGGGCACCACCATCATCGGCTTTTCTGGGCACTGTGCAAGGCGGATGGCACAGCCGCCGCCATGTCTGATTGAAATGTTACACCAGGAAAGGCACAGCCCTGCAATGAGGTGGAGCTCCCTCATTGCAGCGGCTAAAACATTTCAAGTTGGTGGCACGCTTTTGCACTGCTGTCATAGACATCATGCAATCTAATTCGTGCCATGGAGCACAGCCCCAAAAAGCAGTGGCGCCACTTGCCACAACACGACCGCACCTCCAAAACCTGCTATTCCAAAGTTACTGAAACATGTTTCTTATGCACACGCAAGACAACATAAAAAACAGGTTGACAATGTCCCTTATTTAAAGGGACACTGTCAACCCTCTTAGGTCTCAAAGTGTCCTTAGTTTAAAAAACACATTTTATGATTGCCAACATTCTGTAAAGATTGCTGATGCAGCTGGTGGTTTGATTCTGACCCTTATTTTGTTTAAAAAAGTGAATCACAGACTGCCCACCATACTAGTGTTACCATACAAGCACAGGTTTGTTTACATCCCTTGATCAGCTCCAACTGCATATTTCCTGGACTTGGGTACACCCACAACATAGTCTAGCCCCTCATGATGCAGTGGGAGTTCAGGAGGTACTGCCTCATGAGTGACTGCACTGTTTGGGTGTATTTCTAATGCTCAGGAAGTCTGCAGTAAGAACAGAGCCAGGACTGTAAACAAAACAAAGTTGTTTATAAATGTACATTAGCATGCATTTCAGTCCTACTAAACAAGGAGACAGACAAAACAAACAGCAACATCAATGAATTTTAGAGAGGGTAAGCAATTATAAAATGTAGGTTTTTAACTAAAAATAACATGAAAAAAAAGCAGGTCGACAGTGTCCCTTTAACCATTTGGGTTTCATCCCTTTTCTGTTGTATTTTTTAACATTTTTTTATGTGCTTATTGCTAACATCCACTGTTGTGTGTTTCAAACATTCCCAACCCTCCTGTGCTGTTTTGTCTTTGAACATTGGGTTACAGTTAAGCTCTAAAATATCTCTATGTATAAGTTCTTTATTAGCTGAATCATACAAGAAATTATTGTCTCTTTCTATTTTCACGTTTTCCAAGATAAACCATTCTGGAAAATATAGGAACAGAGCAATAAAGATATTTGTTGGCATACAGTAAATAGGGATGTAGCGAACTTAAATTCTGCCAGAGAAGTGCTGGTGAAGTGGCCAAATTCACCTGGCAGAGCAATTCAAGAAATGTTTCCACCTAAGTCAGAATTTCGCCCAGATGAAATTCCATCTTCCATGACAAAATTTCTCCTTCTGCGGGAGAAATTTCACCACGGAAGGTGGAATTTCACCACGGAATGCAGAATTTTACCATGGAAGGTGAAAATTTGCCACGGAAGACGAAATGTCACCATTATGCTGGGTGAAATTTTGCCACTCTGCCAGGCAAAATTTCGCATTTCGCTCTGCGAAATGGGTGGAATTTCATAGATTACTCTGCAAAGCGAATTTCGCTCACTTAGCCCATCCCCTAACAGTGAAGCAGCAGCTGTGTTTTATAGAACGTCACTTGATCCTACAGCTGAATAAGCCTTGTTCACATGTACATTTTAAACCCATCTAGATCTCAAAACTTGTCAGCACTGTTGCATTTGATGTGCCCTCCTCTGCAAATGAGCTCCTAGCTAGACTTACTCTTAGTTCTGTCCTGGGTTGTACTGACCTTTCAGCACTGTGAGTACTTGTCAGTCTAGCATTGTCCAAAATCTAGTATATCTAAAGACTTTAAGAAAATCCAGATAGAAGCTTTTTATATAGAGTTCATAAATATATCATATGTAAAATATGAAAAAAAAAAATGTAAAAACTCACCGTCAACCCTAATAAAGACAAGTGAAATTTAACAAAAAGGTATTTTCTAGTAAATTTTTGAATGTCTGTGAAATTATAGGGTGAATGACTGTTTAATGTTCACTGAACAGGGCTTGCAAATTATTGAAAAACCAGAGCAATTGCTCCTGTGCTACTTGAGTTACTGTTTTTTTTTGTTTGTTTTTATAACTGGGGACCGAAAGAGTTATATTGCCACCTGCTGTTCATTGACAGGATTTAAAACAACTTCAGCAGAGAGTCTTACACCCTACTTTTTGAAATATCTATTGTAAGATATTAAAGTCAGAAATCGAGTTACAGTTGGAAGTAAGAGAAAGCCCTGGGAGATAAAAGAGAACAAGCACAGGAATTTAGATGGGTCAGAAGTCATGTTGTGCAGATAAAGTACTTTCTATTCAGTTTAACATACTGCAGTATTGGCTATCACTGGGTCCGAAGAAGAGGAAATTGCATTATCTGAATACATTATCTGGGTTACATGGATCAGAAATGTATGCTTAGACAGTGTGCCATCTGAACCTTCAGGTATTTGGACAGTGCTTTATCAACACTACCCTAGTATGAAGTTCAAGGGAAATCCCTGACTGTGGTTTTCTTTTTAATGTTGTGGATGCATGGAACAGCGTTCCTAAGGAGATTGTGGGATCAAAAACAGTGTGGAAAACTGGCCCGGTGGTGTAGAGGATTGAGGCACTGGATGCCTTACCTCGCGCTATGCTGGCGACCCGGGTTCAGGAATGACCTCTGATCGTCAGCGTGCCGGCGTGGGAAGGGGGAAGGTGGAGCAGGATTGAGCATGTCAGCAGGCAGCTCTCCTCTCCTGAGGGTGGTGAGGGTAGGATGGTGCCCCTCACATAGTTCTGCTCCCACCGGGTGGAAATCCAGTGGGTAGCATAGGCAGAGAGGGTTGGCAAAAGTAACAGGAGGTGGAAGGGGCTAAGCTGGAACCACGGGGTGTGAAGCGTGCCTCCACATGTTTGCACGCCCATGTGCAGGGGCCTCAGGGGGGTCAGGGGAGAAAATAAAAAAAATGCCTATGTGTCTCCATTGCCAGTTGGTGGGAGGAGGTGACGGGGACCAAACAGCTATAAAAAACCAGTCAGGGAATTCAAGAATGCATGGGACAAGCCAGCATAGTGGTGCTGATGGTTGAGGTGTGGATGCCACACCTTGCACCATGCCGGCGACCCATGTTTGGGAATGAGCACGGGCCATCGGGGTCAGCAGGGGATGAGAGGATTGAGCATCCAGTGGACAGCTCTCCTCTCATGGGGAGGGTGGATGTGTGACTCCCCAGAACCAGTGACTCCCAGCGGTGGCTGGGGGTACAACACACCGGGGGTCACATCAAGGATGGGATGGGAGCATCGGCAGACATCCCAAGGGATGTCACTGCACATCGGGATTTCATGATCACACACACACTAATGGAAAAACCCCACTGGCTGGGAGGAAGACGTCACATGTCCTCACCTCCAACTCCGGACCCTACCCACTAGATCTCAGCACCCACCACCTCTGCCTGACAGGAGGCTCTAGATATAAGGTAAGCACTGGGGAACTGTAGGCAGCCCTGCCCCCTTCCCCCTGAGGGTGTGTCATGGGTGATTGGGGTGCACCAGGATCACGGTTCAGGAGGGCCTTGGAAGTAGGGGCACAAGACAGAACAACTGATGGGGCCCCAGCCGGTGGCGACAGGAGGGAAAGACACTTGCAAAAAAAAAGAATGAATGGGACAGACATAACGCAATTATAGTGGGGGGGGTAGGAGGAAGTAGGCTGTTGGTTAACTAGGATCTGCAGCTTATCCAATAGGTAGGGAAATAGCCAGACTAGGTGGGCCAAGCAGTCCTTTTCTGCCATCAAAGTCCACGTTTCTATGTAAAGACTTCAAGGACTCAATATTCAAAAATGGACAAAGCAGAGCGCAAAGTTTTGTGCTGTACTTTGCCATTGCCCAGGATCCCAAGGATGCTATATTTAGTCGGATAGTGCACCGGCACTATCCAACTGAATATAGAGGCATGTCAGCACAGCACTAAGTAGTGCTGCCCCAACATGAATCTCTGCTGTGCAGGGAATAGTGCCACCAGACCTGATATGCCAGTAGCCCCAGGTGCGATATTCAGATGGACCCATGCAAATAAGCCCATTGGTATTGCAAGGCACAAATGGGCCATTTGCATGCCCATTATTAGCTCATTTACATGGGAAGCATGGCAGTTTTTCATGATGGCACTGCCCCCACCCTGACTGCTCAGTCCTGTAAGGAGCAGGAAGGCCCTGGTCTCTAATGGTCCCCCCGCCCACTGATCTCCATCCTGTAAAGTATAAAATACATCACTGGTTCCCATTGGTCCACCCATCCTGCCAATCGCTAGCCCATACCTATCAATAATATTTCCTGCTGTCCAACAGACACCCCCCATACTCCAATCACCAGCTGGTTGTGTGTACCAAAAGTCCCAGATGCTTAACTGACTCCACCCCACCCCACCTTGCCCTCTGATCGCCGGTCCACTGTGTGTATCAAAAGATCCTGGTGCCTAGCAGACCACTCCAACCTCCTACCCTCCAATCGCTGACCTGTACCCGGTAGGCTGTATCCCTGGTGGCTGGTGGTTCCCCCTGCCCTCCAATCACCAGCCTGTACCTGGTAGGATGTATCCCTAGTGGTAAGTGGTCCCCCCTATCCTCCAATCATCATCCCCTAAATTGCCTGAGATATCCCTGGTGCCCATTCCCCCCTCCCAATCTCCAGTCCCTGGCCTGTAAAAGTATGTAGAGTTCCTGGCATCCAGTGTCCCCCCCGGTCTCCAATCCCTGTCCCCGTAACAAGAACTATAAACCCTGGTGGCCAGTAATCCCTCCCACCCTTTGATTGCCAGCCCCAGTGTGATCCACCTGTAAACTTAATTATAAAATGGGTCTTGAAAATCCTGTAACCTCATTGGTCAAAGCATGTCACATGACCATGTATAAATCCTGCAAACATACAACCGGTAAAGATCCCAGTAATCAAATGTTTACTTTCTTTGAAACTAATTCATTTTATTTTAATTTTTAATAACAGGTTCAGTTTATAATCGCAATAATGCATTTCTGGGCACACATAGAAGTGAGATTTACACACTTCTTGTGCAGCTGAAGTCACTCAGCTTCGGCTCGTGACACACCACACAAGCATACCTCTCAACTGTCCCTGATTTTGAGGGACGTCCCTGATTTTGCCTCACAATTTTACTCTCTCCCTCCTAAAAATCATGTTTCCATGACCAAACAGTGGGGGTTGTAAGCACAAAATAATGTCAACCATTAAAAATTACAGTCTTGTTCTTCCTTAGAAAATGCATTTTACACAAACCCCCTTATTCTACCAGCTTCCTGAGTGGATACCACCAATTTTGAAGATGTGTCCCTGATGTTAGTCCTTTGTCCCTGATTTTTTTAAGATTTGTCCCTGATTTTTGAGGCAGGAGGTTCAGAAGTATGCACACAAGGCGTGAGTAAATCACACAACAACACATGCCCTGTCATGCATTATTGCTTAAACATAGTCTGAGTGTACAATGTGTTGCAAAACTACACTAATGTATACTACTGTGCAAAAAACAACAATTAAGCTCCCTGGCTTCTAATGACACCCCCCCCCACCCACTAAACCCCATCTCCGTACTACAATACCCCAACCCTGGCATCTCATGGCCCCCCCACACTACAGACACTTCACACACCCACCCTGCCAGC
Organism: Neoceratodus forsteri; assembly: GCA_016271365.2. Classification (NCBI taxonomy): domain Eukaryota; kingdom Metazoa; phylum Chordata; order Ceratodontiformes; family Ceratodontidae; genus Neoceratodus; species Neoceratodus forsteri. The sequence continues at coordinate 1,615,946,952 of CM057452.1, forward strand.
ACCACCCTCATACCTGCAGTGCTGGTGCCAGGACTCAGATATGGCAGCTGGCACAGTCCTCCTCTCACCTCTTCGGTCAGCCACCGTATGACATTGCAGGGAGCACACATCCTATGTATAGTACAGGGTGCATGTCCTCTGTACTGTACAGTACTGAACAGACATGGTGGATTTAGCAAAGACGTAGGATAATGCAAATACAGCAAAAATACAGTGCAAAGCACAGCGAGCATCTTGAAAAGAGGTATGCTTAGTTTTCTTCATAATTTTGGATACCAAATCTTTTTATTTCAAAAATATTGATTCCTGGTATACTGTACTATATGCTGCAGACAAGATTTGGGGTATCATGGAACTACCATATACCATGTACTTGCATATAAGTCAGATGTTTAGTACCAAAAATAAGCATTTCAGAAAGACTAGTCTGCTTACATGTGAAGTTGAGTTATCTGCAAGGTCGACTTATTGTTCATACTGGTGCTAGCTCCTCCACCCTGACAAAACTTACATCCTTCTCCAATGCTCTGGGTAAATTCCTTGTGGCTTGCCCCCCCACCTTCCCGCGGACACACCACTGCATCATGTACAATGTACTTGTGTGGGTGCCTCCCTTGACAGGGCACTTGCTGCACACAGCATTAGTGGGTGATAGGTACTAGTCTGGCAAACTCCCAAGACACCTCTTGGAACTTTTTACCCTGGCAACAAACCTCACCTACTCACTCAGGTCTAAGGACAGCTGCGGATTCCAAACCCCACGCTGCGGTTGCAATCTAGGGCAAGCCTCCATTACCTACAGGCTCCCCTCCATATGGAACAGCCTTCCTGCCAATATCACATCACCTACCTACTTCTAATGCAAGAGATGATCAAAGCTCCTCACTCCTCTGCGATGCCTTGCCCCAGCTGTCCCAGACATATTTCCTCTGCTTGCATCTGACATAGACCTACTACTGTAATTCAGGACTGCATGCACTGTGCAGTTTGTACCTGTACCATCAGTCAACCAAGAGACCTGATGTAATTTCACTGCCTATTTCTAGAGGAGAAGGTTATGTCAGACAAATCTGGTCAATTTCTTTCACTGGGTAACCAGGGAACTAGATCAGGGTGGGGTGCTGGACATGGCAGACTTAGATTTTGGTAAGGTTTTCAACACCATTCCACATAGGAAGTTCATGAGGAAAGCGGGCAGCTTAGGAGGGTGGGTCAAAATGTGGTAACTGGGTAACAAATTGATTAAGGGACAGACAACAGAGGGCGGTGGTAAACTGAGTTCACTCCAGGGAATGGAAGGTGGCCAGCAGGGTGCCACAGGGCTCAGAACTGCACCAGTCCTTTTTAATGTCTTTGTAAGTGTAATTGCAAATGAGCTAAAAGGGAAGGTCTGTCTCTTTGCAGATGACACCAAAATCTGCAATAGGGTAGACACTCCAGATGGAGTGGAAAGAATGTGCAGAGGCATGAAAAAAACTTGAGGAAAGGTCACGGGCAAGGCAGCTGAGTTTCAATGAAAACAAATGCAGAATCGTGCATTTGGGGCACAGAAACCCAGAAGCAGGATACAAAAATGGGAGAAGAGATATTGAGAGTCACTAAACAGGAAAGGGACCTGGAGAGTAATCACTTCTGATTACCTCAAAGTGGCAAAGCAGTGCAACAAGGCAGTGCGTAAGGCCAGTGGGATGTTGGGGTACATAAGGAGGGAGGTGGTGTTACCTCTGTATAGATCCCTGGTGAGGCCCCACCAAGTCTACTGTGTTGAGTTCTGGAGACCACATCTCCAGATATACATAGACAGAGTGGAGGCAGTTCAGAGGAGGACAACTTAAATGGTGCAGGATCTGCATCAGAAGTCCTTTGAAGAGAAACTGAAGAACCTCAATATGTACACCCTGGAAGAGAGGAGGGAGAGGAGGCATATGACAGAGACATATTAATACCTAATGGGCATAAATAAGGTACAGCAGGGGAGCATTTTTTTTGTAGAAAAGATGCACAAGAACAAAGGGACATGCAATGTAGATGGAAGGCGATAAATTCAGGACAGATGTGAAGAAGTACTTCACTAACAGCATGGTGGGTGTCTGGAACAGTCTTCCAGAGGAGGTGGTTGGGGCGAAGACAGTGGTTGGCTACAAGCATGCAAAGGATAGGCACTAGGGAATCTTAGTGGAAACCAAAGAGGGAAGGAAGCTAAAGATCAGTAGTGTCTGTGATGACAGTTTAGGCAGGGAAAAATGGTCAGACTAGGTGGGCCAAGCGATCCTTACCTGCCATCAAATTCTATGTGTAACCCACCCATAATCCTCCACTTTGTCTAGGGATCCTGATGTTATAAAGAGGGGGCACAGACCTGAAACCTTCCTGGCTCTTTCATAACAAAATACAGAGGAAAGGGAGGCCTTACCTGCAAATGTCTTCTCACTATGCAGGCCTTCCCTTCCAGCAGCTCTCAGCTCTGGGTGGCATCTCCACATATCTTCATAATGGGGGCTGGCATTTTCTCAAAAGCAAGAAATAATGTTGAGCAGGTGGATTTAATTTATTGAAATAATCACTCACTGCAGTCACGATCACAGGAACTATAAAACTCTTTATTTTGGATGTGAAATGATTACATCCAAAAATCCAAAATACCCAGATCAATCAAATAGGAGCAGCTTTCACAGAGCACACATGAGACGGCCACAGTAACCACAGATTTTACAAGGCCTAGAATGTAGACTACACTGGCTCCACACTTGCTTTTCCCTTGGGGAGAGATTCTATCCATATTCAACCCCAATTTGCCTTCCCACAACAATTTTCGATCCTTTAACCTTCCAGCGGGGAAGTGCCTTTCTCCTCCCATACCAGCTGAGCCAAGACTTGACCTCAGGGCGATTGCATCCTAAGCCCCCCACAGCTGTACCAGTAAATGTCCCTCTTAGATTTCCTGAGCCAAAGAAAAATAGACAGTGCTGATTTCCTCCTCCTTTCTCCGAACCTGTTCCGGGCTGAGCTCTAGACTTTAGCGGCGGCTCCCTCCTTCCCAAAATACCTGTTTCCCAGAAGTTATTGCCCTTAATGGGTCTGACGGGCTTGCCCCAGACACGGGCGTGGTAGGCCCCATAGCGAATCCCAGACCGCATTCCCCTTACAGAACTCTTCCTCCTGGCAGCATGCCATATGGGAAAGGCCCACTGGAGCTGCCATCTCCTGCGACCCTACTGCAGTCCTGCCACCACTGCAACAGCCTGACTGCCAGGATGTCTCACACGAAAATGGGGTACTGGTACCCCTGTGCTACAGAGGGATACTGGCACCTTTCCTTTTCACCTTCCTGTTTCCAGCCTTCCCCTCCTGCTTGCTGATGATGAACACCACTTACCGGACCCCACAGCTGCAAAGCTCCTGCTAGCCCTCCATCGCAGACCATACCCTGCATCGTACCGACGCTGCCATGCTGAACTCTCTAGGCTGGGAGGGGGACCCCCGGGCACTTGCCCTACTCTGAGCTGCTGGCTAGGCTTAAACAGAGGGTGAAACCACTGCACCCAGGTGGCAGAAAGATGGAATCACCTAAAACACTACAGGAGAACAGGGGCCCTACCAGAGGAGGGGATACAAAATAAGGGCTAGTAAGCCCACCCCACGAGGGGGGCTTACATATGTTTCTATGTTTCTATGAAGTTCTCTGTACTACTGTAGCTCAAGGCTACTTGCACTGTACTTTGCTGCACACACTTTACACTGTATTCAAACAGTGGGTTCTAATTGTGACATCATTATTTTGTATAACACACACTGTATCACTTTTGACTTTGTATTGTATTTGTATTTAAGAAGTAGGTATGTGATTGTATTCTTCCTTATAACCATCCTCTCCCCCCCACATCACAACTGGCAACAAGCTTCCTGGGCTCTGCTTGTTTCTCTGGAAGATATGTTTGAATAAATAAATAAATAAATAAAACATTTATAAATTTGTGTAGCATCTGTGGCTGTTTAAGGATTTATTTTGCCTGCATGTTTCCAATCAGTGGCTCTACGGGACCACTGCACTGACCCACCATGCATACACCTGACCCGAACACACATACTGCAGCTCTTCTTGTCATGAGTGCCATCCTTTCTCTACATTCCTCCTGGGAGAAATCAGTGCCACATCAAGCTGGTGGAGGTAAACATTGGGAATGGCATACAGCAACACATACCTGAAAGCAGTGCCAGGGTTATGGACTGGGATAACATTTAATGCAGGCGCTTTTATAATGATGTTATATTGATGAAGAGGTGCTATAGATGTGTTTAGGAGCACTGATTATGGGTATTGACCTATCCTTGAGAAATATCTATTAATGTACTAAAATTCACAAAGAAAGGAGGTTGACTTATACACAAGGTCAACTTATACATGAGGCTGACTTATATATGGATATATACAGTATTTCCAAAATGAAAATCTTTGCTCCAAAACCCAAAAGAAGTATTTCCAGAAGCTACAATTGACTCAGTGTATCCTGTTTGCTTAGCAGAAAAGAAACTGTCCTGTGGCCTTAGTATAAATACCAAGTTTGACAGCTCCTTGATGAACGTTTATAATAGACAAGACACAATGGCACCTAATGCATACTGTACCTCAGTTTTCAGCTTGTAGAGATTTAGAAAACATTTCAGAGGAGTACTCTCCCATTTGAATTGGATCAGCTCATGTAGAAATTGTAAGTGGCACAAAAAGATGGCACAAAAAAGGGATTTTACATCTCTTTTGCTTCACTTGCAGCCCCTATTCTGATACTGTACCTCCATTTCAGTGTTCATCCATTTTCAGGTTGGGAAATACAGAGACCACTTAATAAACTCTAAAACACTGTCAATGCTGGCTCTGTGGCACACACTCGGCATGCTGGTGACCTGGGTTCATACCATGAACTGAGGATGTCTGGAGTGCAGACCAGCGTGGAAGGTGAGGAGCATCTGTGCAGACCTCACCTCCCCAGGAGGGAGGGCATGGCTTGCACCACTTCTCCTGAACTGGCTCCTGGCGGTAGGCCAGTGGAGGCGCACTTGGCGGCATGGGTGACCATGCGCTGCCATGCATCCCTCACAGGATGCCGTGACATGCAGCCATCATGTGGGGGGGGGAGCAGAGAGAAGGGAGAAAATGGGAAAAATGGCCCGTACTGGAGTGCCGTATGACAGCTCACTGCGAGTCCCCCCCATGCCACTGACTGCCCAGTGCATCATCCTTACCCCCAACACTGTCACCCTTGAGTTCATAGATGTTAATGCTGATGGCCGATAAGGGCCTATGGCCCATCTAGTCTGCCCATGGATAGAGGTGCTTCCTCTCTGGTGGCAGAAGGGGGCCCCCCCCTGCAGGGATAAGCTGGAAAATGAGGGGTGTCGGAGGACCATGAGGAACTTGAAAATAAGAGACTGCAGCGTATGTTGGGTTTGGCAGGCAGAAGGGACGAGTATGTTCAGCCAAAGGGGAGGGGCTCTGGGGGACTTGTGAGGAGCAAAACAAAAAAAACTGTCAACAGTTGGATATGCAGTCTACTGTAACCAGGCTTTCCCCCTAGCTAGTCCAGCCAGGTTACTGGAGGGTTAAAGTGTGAACCAGTGGCCATGAGTCACGGAATAATCCTGGCTCTCCCCCCTCAAGCTTTTGATAGGCTGTTGTACTTTGCATAGCTGCACACCTGAGGTCTGTGCAAGTGCTGGGGAGCTATCTACCACTCCCTTCCCATATAAAAGGGAGAGGCTGGAGCATGTGCACCACTTTCAGTTCTTGCCTGGGCTGAGTTCATAGGTGGCAGAAGCTGGGGGTCAGCAGACCCCTCACTTTTGTAGCAAATGGGTCAGACAATGAGTTTTGATCCCCCCCTCACATTTCAATCAGTAGAGCACTATTAAAATGAAGCTGGCAGGATTTCTTCAATGACAGCAGGGAGGCTACTTTTAAACCTTTTGGAACTCAACATACATTGAAAATTCACACAACCAAAATTATACTTTGTGGAAAATTTCTATGGAATATTTTGTTTTAATGGCGTGAGAGTTGCAATACATAGTTATTCTGTGCTTCCTTTCTTCTTTCAAATCTCTTCAAAACCTACAATTCCTGACCCTGTTCTGTTTTGATAATCAAGAATAACCCATGCATTTCTGTCAATAAATCATATGAACATACGAATCTGCCAGCAGAAACAGGCCCCTTGGTCTATCAAGTCTGCTTGAGTGCACAGCTAGCACCCTTAAAGTGCAGCTGCCCCCACCCCTCCCCCCTCAGCTCCTGAAATGTTTCAGTTCTGCTTACCCAGACACCCCCCCGTGCATTGTCCAATGCCCTTTTGAAACTGCCCACCATCCAGCAGGATACCACTTCCTCTGGTAAAGTGTTCCATTCTGATACCACCCTTTCCATGAAATGATTCCTCCTTGTCTCTCTCTCCTAAATCTGCCTCCCTCCAATCTCAGACCATGCCCTCTTGTGTCCCTTCTTTTCGTCAGCCTAAATAACCCATCTGTGTCAGATTTGCTGATCCCCTTCAAGTACTTAAATGACTCAATTATATCCCCCCGATCCCTCCTCTTCTCCAGGGTGTACAAACTCAGATCCCTCAGTCTGTTCACATAGGTTTTGCCTGCCACACCTTGTATTATTTTTGTCACCCTACACTGCACCCCCCTCTAGTAGCCTGATATCCTTCTTTAGATATGGACACCAGTACCTCTCACACTAATCCATTCAAGCTCAATACCAGCAACCTGGCACCATGGCAAATCCTCCCTACCCTCACTTGTGGCACCCTCCTATAAAGGACTGGGTGCAAATGACAGCTCACGCCGCTGGAAAGTTGAAAAATCGACACCTGTTCCTAGCCATTACCCTATGCTGGGACCCTAAATGACTACACTGTACTCAAACTAACAAGAAACAGAGGCATTACATGTCATACTATGAGCTGTGGCAGATGTCCCTTAAACTCCTGCTCCTCCTCCTTCTGATGTCAGGAAGTGTCCATCCAAACCCTGGCCCTGTTTCTACCAGGGTAACAAATTTAGCAAAAATGGAGGGGGGGGTCTCACCATTGCTACCTTAAATATCCGTAGTCTCCTTCCAAAACTGGCATCCCTTCAAGTCTTTGCCAGTCAACACAATCCCAACATACTAGCCATTGTTGAAACCTGGCTGACACCAAGCACTCCGGACCATGCCATCTCACTACAAGGCTACAATATTTTCAGACTGGACAGGACTAATAAAAGGGGGAGGGTTGTGCTATTTACATTAAGGACAACCTCTCTAACCACACTGTCTGCTTTTCCACCACAAACTCCTCTGTGTAATTTCTCCCTGTCAAGCTACTACTTGGTGCCCAAAATAAAGTGCTTACTGTGGCCGCTGTCTATATCCCTCCTAAAGATCCCGGGGTCCAGCCTCCAGACTGTTCTTGAATTTGTAAGATCGCAACCACCTGACACCGAGCTCCTTCTCCTTGGTGACTTTAATATAAATTGGCTCACATCAGACGTTGGGTCCCTCAAGGATGCTATCCTAGCAGCTAACCTAATGCAGATAGTGAGCTTCCCCACTAGAAAAAACTACAAACCTGGAACTTGCACTCTCATTGACTGGATCCTTGCTAGCCACCCAGCCCGCATAAAAAACACAGTTGTTCTCCCAGACTTTCTCAGTGACCACTCCCCTGTGATCTGTACCTGGACAAATAAGTTCCAAAAACCACCTCCAAAAACCATCTCAAGCAGAGTGCTACCCCATGGAAACCTTACTAAGCTCAAGACCTGTCTTTACAGCAAGACTGGTCCCCAATATCAATACTCTAGATGTTGAGCAGCCCTAGATTATTTTATCACAACTTTCAACACTGCCTGTGACACCTACGCACCAGTAAAAGCGTAAAATCAAAGCACTCTCAAATCCCTGGCTCACGGCCAAACTACTGGCCCAACTCAAAGCTCGGGACCACCTCTGGACCATAGCCAGAGCCACAGGCTCCTTGATGGATATCCAGAAGTATAAACAGGCACGAAACAATGTACCAAACAAATCCGACTAATGAAGAGCTCCTATTTCAAAAATGCCCTCGCAAACTCCTGGGGTGACGGGAGATCATTCTGGGACAACATCAGAAATATCACGGGTAAGCAGTCCAAATCCTCTCCTACTATAATGACTGTCGATGGAACCACTACCCTAGACCCAATGGTCATGGCAAAGGCTTTAAATAAAACTTTCACTGACCTCGGTGGGGTCCTCCCGCCGGACTTCTTCTCTGACATGGACTCGCCAAAACCAACATCTCCTACTGCCTCACCTGACCAACTGCTTTTCCACTTCAAAATAGTTAAGGCACATGAAGTCTATAAGTATATAAAAAAGGCTATCTCTAAATCCAGAGCAAGCAGTGATACTATTGATCTTAAAATTCTGTCCCTTACCCTAGAAGAGGTGGTGCACCCACTCACCAAAATTTTCAATCTCTCCCTCTGCCTTAGTCAATTTCCCAGCAAATGGAAGTCTGCTATAGTCACACCAGTGTTCAAAAGTGGTGACAAGTCCCTACCAGGAAACTATTAGCCTATATCTATACTTCCACCCCTCTCCAAGGCCCTCGAACGCATTGTGGCTGACCAACTCTCAGACTACCTGCATAAGTATAACATACTCTGCTTGCAGCAACATGGATTTAGGAAAGGACACAGTACATTGACCGCCCTACTGGAATTCGCAGGAGAAATTCACACACTGCCTTGGACAAAGGGTATCAAACCGGAGCTGTTTTCATTGACCTAACAAAGGCGTTTGATACTGTTCACCATGGCTTACTTATCACACAACTACACAGTCTTGGGCTCTTGGAAGGACCAGGTGCCTGGATTAAAAGTTACCTGGCCCAATGCTCTCAATCAGTAAAAGTCTCAGAAGTTCTCTCAGACTCAAAACCGGTCCTCTCAGGTGTTCCACAGGGGTCAATCCTAGGCCCCCTCCTTTTCAGCCTTTTCCTAAACTCTCTCTCCCCAAATCCTGCCCAGAACAAATAATCCTTTATGCTGACGATGCCGTGATTCTCTCCTCTCATAAGGACCCAAAACCCTTACTCCAGAGCCTGCAACTTGCTTTCTCCAATGTTGAAAAGTGGTTCCTAGATCACAAGCTGGTCCTAAATCACAAAAAAACAAAATCCATGCTTTTCTCCAGTCCACAAAACAGAAAAAGACAAATTCCACTTACTGTCAAAACATACCCAGGAAATACCCTTGAACAAGTGTCAACATTTAAATACCTTGGAATCACCTTTGATCAAGGTCTTACCTTTGTGACCCACATTGATAACACAGCGAAAACGGTGAACCAGCGCATTGGTATCCTGTTCTGAAACCGGCAATTCCTTACCCAAGCTGCGCTGAGGATGCTATCCAAAGCTCTGTCATCTCAATCATAGACTATGGCAGTATCTATGGCTCTGCCACTACCACGCACTAAGGCGCATCACAACCACCCTAAACAAGGCCTGTCAGCGGCTCACTGGAGCGCAAAGACGTACTTATACATGTGAGCTCTACACTGAAACAGGATGGTTGCAACTCTCAAATCACATAAGGTACCTCACATGCTTGATGGCAAAAAAATCCATCTTGGGCCGCACTCCGCCATGTATCCAAGACCTACTTTGCCCGAATACCAGCATCCGTCACACCAGAAGATTGGAACACCAGCCTCTCCAGTTCCCCAGATGCCAGACCACACAGGGCTAAAAGATCTTTTGCCTATCGTGCCCCCAGCTGGTACAATGCCCTGAGCTCGCTCATTTACATCCTCCACATCACTAGGAGCTTTCAAATCTATGCTTTACTCTCACCTCTCAGCCTCTAGCTCCTGTGACTGCCTTGACTAATGATTCTTCCTTCATGGCTGTTTTTACTGTTTTTCATCCTCCTCCTCCTCTGCTCCTTTCTCGACAAAGGCATCTGAGTACCTCTAACTACTCTAAGTCTGCTCCCCTTCCCATATCTCCTCCTACCCTTCCTACCTTGACCATTCCTCCAATGTTTTGTTTTTTTCCTGTGATGTACTGTATTACACTGGCTTATTGAAACCTTTATAATTTGCTGACCATTCTATGTAACATGTCTTGTTTGTTTGTACATTGATGATGTGGAACCTTTGTAAAAGAGCCATTGGCTCAAAGGTAATAATTCCTAGAACAATAAACTAAACTAAACACAGTACTCCAAGTGCGGCTTGACTAAGGACCTGTACTGGGGCAGGATCACATCCCAATGTCTTGACAAGAATCCTCTTGCAATACACCCCAGCATCTTGTTAGCCTTAGATGCAGCCTTCTTGCACTGAGCAGAGCTGTTCATGCTCTCCATTACCATCACCCCTAGGTCTTTCTCTTCCTCAGTGACCCCAGCCACACTCCACCCAACCAATATTCCCTCCTTGGGTTCTTCGTCCCGAAGTGCATAACTTCGCACTTTTTCACACTGAAGCTCAATTGCCACTTCTCTGACCACTCATACAGTTTGGTTAGTTCCCCTGTAGCTCCTGCCACCCCTCTACATCATCCAGTACTGCCTCCATCTTGGTATCATCTGCAAACAGACTGATCCAGCTCCCAGTTCTATGAGATATATCCGATATGAACAACCCAAACAACATCGGACCCAGCACAGAGTCTTGTGGCACACTGCTCATCACTGGCCTGGGGTAGAGTGTTCCCCACCACCACCCTTTGCTGCCTACCTTTCAGCCAGTTCATGATCCAATTAACCATCTTCGCCCCTAGCCCCACATATTTCAGCTTCCCCCCCAGCCGCCCATGAGGCAGTGAATGAAAGGCCTTGCTGAAGTCCAAATACAGGACATCCACTGCATGGCCCCTATCCAGCTCCCTTGTTACCCAGTCATAGTATTCTTTTTAGGTTGGCCTGGCAAGATCTCTCCAAGATGAACCCATGCTGCTGCCCATCCTGGAGCCCATTAACCTCAAGAAATGTCACCAGTCTCTCCTTCAGGATTGCTACCATAAGCTTACCCACTATGGAAGTGAGACTAACAAGTCTATAGTTGCCTGGCTCATTCTTTGGGCCGCTCTTGTGGTACGCATCCTGTATCCAGGGAGGTGTTGAACAGGTCTGCCAGTGGCCCAGGCAACACCTCCATCATCTCTGTGTGAATGCCAGCAGAACCTGGTGCCTTATCCTCCCTCAGTGCCATCAGACCCTCCAGTACTCTGCTCCTTGTAAACATCCCATCAGCCATCCCTTCCACACACCCCGTCCCACCCTCCCAGTCCACAGAGGTAGTAGACTGCCCTCCTCCTTTGTAAACACAGAGCAGAAGTATTCATTCAGTGCTTCTGCCCATTCCGCTCCTTCTCCACCCACCCTCCCACCCCCACCCCTGCACCTCTTGACCCACATGGATCATTCATCTAAATGCCTGGATTATTCAGGACTATGAAAAGCTAGGTAGGTTGACTAAATTATATTTAGGAAGGTAGTTGTTTTCCCAGCACTCTGGACTAAAGTGTTCTATGCAGTTCTGACCTCCCACTTTTTGATACACTCCTCTGCTATTGGCTGAGTTCACAGCCTCCACTCAGAGAGAATGAGAGAATCTAAGAGACGGAGAAGTGCTCAATTCCAGAGGCAACAAGGAAGAAGAAGAAAGAGAAAAAAAGAGTGAACCTATGCTGTGAACAGAGAAAGAAAATGTAAAAGAAGCCTAAAAGTGTGTAGAGACTGATAGAGAGGAAAAGAGAAAGGAGAATCCAGAGATCCCATGGTCTCAATTGGTCCTTTGATAAAGGATTGATGGATCTGAAACACATCAGGCAGGCCTGGGTCATGTATTTTAACATGTTGATTTAATGTGATATGTGGAATGCTTAATACTGTTTTTTTAAATATATTTTTTAATTAATTTAAGCTAATTTTTTTAACAAATTTTAATTCATGTCATCAATATAAATATGTGGTGTGCCTAATTTCTTTTGAATACAATAGTTAATGTTTTATTAACTCATTACCATCTGGAGCTCTTTTTGAAGTTTGAGTTTTCCATTGCTTAGCCGTGATACAAAATGGCCACCGAGGTATTATTGAGTTAAGAGCATCCCCACCCTTGTGCAGCTATGTTTTTGCACAACAAAGCCTAAAAATGTGTAGAGGCTGATAGAGAGAAAAAGAGGAAGGAAAATCCAGAGATCTCATGGCCTCAATGCAGAGACAGAACTTCAGAAGCAGAAGTGATAGGCCAGAGGGTGTGCATCCAAGGGTATTGAGGGAACTCAGGGAGGTACTGGCCACACCTCTGACAGTTCTATTTAACAGCTCTTGGAAACAGGAGTGGTTCCGGAGGACTGAGGAGGGCAGATGTAGTCCCACTTCACAAAAGTGGTAGCACGGAGGAAGCTGGTAATTATAGGCCAGTTAGCCTAACATTGATGGTGGGAAAGTTAATGGAGCCACCGCTAAAGCAATGGATTGTGGAATATTTTGAATCCAATGGGATACAAGACTCGTGGCAGGATGGATTCATGGAGGGGGCCATGTCAAATGAATCTGATGGATTTCTTTGTCTGGGTGACAAAGGAATTAGATCAGGGTGGAGCAGTGGATATGGCCTACTTAGATTTCAGTAAGGCTTTCAACACCATTCCACATAGAAGGCTAGTAAACAAGCAGGGTAGCTTAGGAGTGGGTCCAAATGTGGTAAACTGTGTAAGAAATTGGTTAGGGGATAGGCAACAGAGTGTGGTGGTAAATGGAGTTCACTCCAAGGAGGGAGGGGAGGAGGGGAGGGTGACCAGCGGGGTGCCTCAGGGATCAGTGCTGGGACTGGTCTTCTTTAATGTATTTATAAGTGACACTGCAGTGGAGCTAGAAGGGAAGGTCTACCTCTTTGTGGATGACACCAAAATCTGCAGTAGGGTGGAGACTCTAGAATATACTTGGGGCACAGAAACCTTGGGACAGAGTACAAAGTGGGAGGAGTGGTACTGATAACCACCAGCAGGAAACACACCTAGGAGTAATTATATCAGATGACCTAAAGGTTGCCACTCAGTGCGACAAGGCAGTTGCAAGGGCTAGAGTGATACTGGGGTGCACAGGAAGGGGTATCATCAGTAGAAAGAGGGAGGTGGTATTGCCTCTATATAGATCACTAGTAAGACTCCACCTAGAGTTCTGTGTCCAGTTCTGGAGACCACACCTCTTGAAGGACATAGACACAGTAGAGGCAGTTTAGAGGAGGGCAACTAAAATGGATGCAGGGTCTGCATCAGAAGCTCTATGAGGACAGACTTGAGAACCTAAATATGTACACCCTGGAAGAAAGGAGGGAGAGAGGGGATATGATAGAGATCTTTAAATACCTCAGGGAGTAAATAAAGTAGAAGAAGGAATTATTTTTCAGAAAAAAGGTGCTCAAGGACAAGAGGGTTTGATAAGAAGCTAGAGAGGGGTAGATTCATGAGAGATGTAAAGAAGTACTTCTTCACAGAAAGAGTGGTAGATTCCTGGAACAGTCTTCCAGCAGAGGTGGTGGAGGTGTAAACAGTGGTGGGGTTCAAGAATGCATGGGATAGGTGTAAGGGAGTCTTAGGGAAAGGAAGGGGGGGTGAATGGGCCAGAGATCAAGTAGGATCTGCGGTGATACAACAGACAGGGAAAGGTGGGCAGACTAGGTGGGCCAAGTGGTGCTTATCCACTGGCAAATTCTGTTTCTATGTTTATATGTAACTTTTAAGTCTTTTCCTTTCACCCACTCCTCTTCCTCAGCTGGCCCCTTTCTGCCTTGCTACTCCCCCCAGCCCTGTCACCTGTCATCTCTGAGACTTACAGCACTGCCACCTTCCAGTGCTCTATGAATTCCCCCCAAGGCAGAGCCTTCAGGGTTCCCCATGCCTGGGAAAAGATTAGGTAATGGATGTGGCAGCAGGAGCCTAGTAGATAGTACAGAACCTGTAGGGGAGTGAGGCATCATCCCACAATGGCCTTAGCTTCTTACACAATTTTCTTCCTTCTCTTTGGGTGCCCCATGGGTAAAAACAGAGCAGGTCCACTCATGGGCACGTGTCCCAGTCAGGAGGTGCCCACCTTCCCATTGTGACTCTGCATGTGCTGCCAGCCATGGTCACCAAGGTGACAGTATTGCATTGGAGCTAGCAGACCTCCCGCCCCAGAGAAGGAACACATCCTGTGGGATACCCAATCCTCACTCCCCCCCCCCGGCCAACTCCGAGCAACCCTGGTCTGTTTCAGAGCCAGGGTCGCCAGCATGGTGGCAGGTGAGGCACTAGCATCTCAACCCTCTACGCCAGTGGATCAGCTCCTTTAGGTCTTTTCCACCTATGACACACAGGATGTATACTTATGATTGTTTTTCCCCAGATGCAGAACTCATCATTTGTCCAAATTGATTTTCACATCTCAGTGACATGCCACTGATCAATTTTGGATAATTCTGATTGTAATCTCACATAATCTTCACATGTTCCTGTTTGCCCAGTTTTGTATCATTTGCAAACTTGAAACACAAGCTAACAAAGTCCTTATCCGTGTCATTTATGTATGTACTAAAGAGATATGGACCCAAAAGAAACCCCTGGTGTACTTTGCTTGTCCCCCTATCCTCATCAGGACTGAAGCCATTTAATATAACTCTTTGATATCTATTTTTTAACTGGCTGACAACACATAAGGTTAGTTTGTCAACAACACCCAAAAAAGTGTCATTTTCCCACAAGTCTGTGTGGTTCGCCACATCAAATGCAATATAGATGTCTAGAAACATTATGTCGATTGGCACCCCATTTTCCATAGAGACAGTAATGAGTTCATAAAAAGCAGTTAAATTTGTGTACATGATGTCCCAGATTTGAAACCACATTGTGGTTTATCCCCTGATCAGATTTATTTGATTTACTATTCGCGCTTTAATAAAGTGTTCCAAGACTTTACAGACAATCTAGGTGAGACTACTTAATCTATAATACAAAATCACACATGCCCCCACAATGCAAAGCATCATGGGCTGCATATGCAAATCACCACAGAATGTTATGCTGGTCCAACTTTAAGCAGAATTGCATGGTGCCAAAAGGCCTCTCACACAGTTTCACACTTTGATAACTGTGTGAGGAGCCTAACCATCTAGTCTGTAAAATTGACAACAGATACTCTGTGTGTTTCATATGCAACCATGTTTTTACGTAATGATGCTATGTTTGTATTTCTGAAACTTGGCTTCCCAGCCAAATGCCCTTTGGGGTAACCCTTGCCTCAGTGTTTGAGCACAGAGGTTCTTTTTCTTTTAATCTATAATTACTTGTGAGAGACTTCTTGCCCTTTCTGAATATTGGTACCATGTTAGTTGAACGCCAGTTCCCAGGAACTATGCAAGTAGATATAAATTTAGTGAACAAAATGGTTAGGGGCAGAACTATCTCATTAGCCACTTATTTCAGTAACCAAGCGAAATGTTATCAGGGTCCCCACTGATTTGTGGATATCTATGGCTTGAGTTTAGTTATAATGAAGACAAGATGAATTTTAATAACATCATCATTACTGTTATTTGTTGTTAGTAAGAGATCTCCTTGATTTTCTTTCAAAAATCATAAATAAAATATCTGTTAAAGCAGCAGTGCAATGAAAAATACTTTCTAAAAAAAAAAGCTAGATTCATTAATAATTAATACAAACATTAGTGTACCTGGCAAATCTACTTTTCTAGGTACCGCCTGTGTTGAGCACTATGAGATTTTTTATTTTCTCAATCCTAACTTTCGCCAGGTCTACAATGCTATTTCTAAGTCAAATGTGGTGGCCATCTTTTTTCTTGAGAAAAAAACTGAATTAAAACATTTATAAAACACTCAGATTTTGGTGGAACTAGAAAACGTTACCATCAAATAAAACTGGAAGATGTCTGGAGACTTTTATAATGAAAAAGGGTAGGGTCATTTTTTCCCATTTTCATTGTACCGTTGCTTTAAACAAATTCGCCATAGATTGGGGGGGCAGTATTTTTCTGACATCCATCTCAAGGGGATCTACTGAGTTTCCTACTATTTTTTTACTCTAGTTTACATCTCTAATAAAAGTCTTAGTATCCCTTTTATTGGTAGCTACTTTGTAATCACAATGTTTTGTAGCTATATTAATTTTCCATTTACATATTCTTTTTATAAGTATTTTACCTCCTGGTCTCCCCTGGCAACCCCCTTCTGACCACCACCCCCCCTGTCACCTGGCTTCCCCAAGTCTTACCTTGCACCAATGTTCTCTGCCATAGGGCTGTGGTGGTGCCCATTCACCAGTGTGGGGCCTGTGGAGGGTCGGCATCATCCTGCAGCCTGGGGTGTTTTTCCTCCTGGTTTTCACCCTAGAACCCTCAGGTGGGCAATGGGCAAGATGTGCGAGCTCCGCTTCAGCGAAGATGCCCCCCGAGTCCTGATCATGGTTTCCCTTCCTTGCGTGGTGGCATTGCATGTACTGCCACCCAGCAGCCACTGGCTGGCAGTCAAGCATCACGTCACATTGACCCCCCCCCCATAGGAAGGTGAGCTGTCCTAGGAATACTCAATCATTCCTTTTCCTGAAGGCCTCCAAGCAACCGGATTCCATTTCCAACCCAGGGGCACCAGTATGGCAAGAGGTAATGCACCCAGCGCCTTAGTCCTCCATGCCACAGGATCGGTCCATTTACATAATTTAACTAGCTGTCTGTATTTGTGTACATTATTCGGTGTGCCTTTAATATGCATATGTCTTTTTCTCTATGAAGGTTCTTCTGCCTTGTGCTGCAGGCAGGTGGCTAGCAGTCATGTCCCCACTGTCTCTGACTATCACTCACCTCCCTTGACCACCAGAAATCCCCCCTTCCCAGATTTCCTATGTGGCAGGGCCAAGAGACTGCGGTTTGTCCTGCCACCCCCCCAGTATAACATCCAGATAGCTGGTGGCCAGGTGGCACTGTGGGTTGCAGGAGAGGGGGCACAACTTCATTAAGCCTGCCCCAGATCCTTTTTTTCTATTTTCTCTCAACCCCTCAGCCATGGCAGCACACAAAGTGAATGCATGGGGAGGCATGCATGCACTATGGAACTGCAGCCCTGTCCACTGAGTCATTCGCAGCTTACACTGCCACTGGTCCTCCACTGAGACAACTTGCTACCCCTTCCCCTGGAGATGAGAGCAGTCCCTGGGATGCTCAGTTCTCTCCCTCTGGCTGAGCCTGTGTCTCCGGCATGGTGACAAGTGAGGTGCAACTGCCTTGTCCCTCCACACCACTGGGCTAGCCTAATATGTTTATTTCTAAATGTTCTTCTCTTCCTTCTAATTAGTTAAGAGATATTCATGCTGATCCAAGGAGATAATCTGCCCTTGTGATTGTATAGTTTTTTAACTGGAATGAATCTGTCTCATAAATTTAATAATAGTAATCTGATTCTTTCCCAACATTCATTTGCATCCAAATGATCTAATTCTTTTTGCCGGTTCTAATTAGACAGAAATGGTCTCATACCACTAAAATTTCCCTTACTGTATTCAAGAATAGTGGCTACCCTCTCAGTTTTACCTACAGCTTAAGTTTCAAGTTTTTATTCATGAATGTATTTTAATTATTGGTTCTTATTTTTTTATCTCTGGATAACCAGACTTTTAAATCACATTACAACCACCTAGTTGATATTTTGTATTACAACCTGGCAGTTGTAATCACTGCTTGTCAATCAAAGTCCCGCTTCAAAACTTCATTGGCTGATACACTGTGTGTGGGCAGGCCAAACATTTAATCCAACATGGCAATGCCATTCCTCCAATACCCAGCACTGAATTCTCCATTTTCCTCACACACTCACAGACCGAAGGTACACACTGAAATTTTTATATATATATCTGGTTGATTCTATCTCTGGAGGTGCCTTCCCCCACCCCCACCTTTCTAAATCCCCACTGTAGCAAGAGGTTGTAGGAGGCACCAGAAAGTAAAGCTACTCCAGCGACAATGCTAAGCTTTGTGTGGCAGGGTGTGGGGGTTAGAAAGAGAGAGAGAGAGAGAGAGAGAGAGAGTGATACTGGAGGAAGACAGCAATAAGTTTGGTGCTGTAAGCCAAACCACGACTGTTGTCAACATGGAAATTTGCATTAAAATAAAAAAAGAATGAAATGAATGTCTTTACTGAAAATAGAGATAGACTGTGTGTAGTGTGTGCATGGTGTGTGTGTGTGTGTGTCTCTCTCTCTCTCTCTGTCTGTCTAATAAAAAATAAAGACCAGTAATTAAATAAAATAAGACATGGGTGGGTGCGTGGGTGTAAAACCAGAATTTTACACACACCCTCGGTGTGAGATGCTTTTATAAACCTCTCCAGCATCACCCTCGGGGTTTATGTAGCATCCCACACCTCAGGTGTGTGTAAATTTCTGGTTACACCCATCCATGTATTATTCTATATATAATCATAGATTTATCACATTTACCCTAAGACATAACAACATACAAAATAAATAAGATCAATACAACATTAAAATTCATCAACATTTAGTGCATTACAATAATTCTATTTCATGAATCTATTCAATTATCCTATTTCCATATTGTGCCAAATCAAAAACAATATGGGCACCTCATAGATAGCAGATACTCCACCTTTCTGTTATCAGATGGAAAATTCTTATTATATCCTAAAGGCATAATCCATTTCTCTCTTTCATTTTTAAAAGCTTGATAGTAAATCAATAAATGGTCAACTGTTATAAGATCTTCTGTCTTACAAGCACATTTGGATATACGTTGTCGTCCAAACATATTTGAGATAGTTAGCAGATAGCCAAAAAACTCCATATCTTAGATTACTATGCTCTTTATTTTTGCACATCTTAAGAGAAGTTTCTTCTTTATATTCTGTCTTCATATTTTTATATCTCTTAACAGTATCCATGACATGTATTTTTTCCTAAATCTCTTGTTTCTATATATCATAAATTCTCCACTCAGCTTCACTAGTAAGATTTGCTGGGGAATCCAATGCCCTGCTGGACCAGATACTTTCAAGACCATAAGATCTTAATAATTTATTGAATCTATCAAACCAATTATCTGACTGTGCACTTTGTACATCCTGCCAACACATCTTGGGTAACCTACAACCTACTAATAGCCACATCATATATTCCGTTCCAAAGTCTGACAGTGGTGTTCAACATCTTAGCTTGTAGAGAAAAAGTTCTTGTTTCAAATTGTAAAAATGCAGTGGGGGTATCTCTTGGTAAAACCATAGATATTCTAATAAAGAAATTCTGAACACTCTCTAACATAAAGTGTTTTTTTCAGTATTCCCCATATCTCTCCACTATATAATATCTGGCTAACAACTTTAGTTTCAAAGACTGTCTTAAGAACATTAAAGGTGCTATCTGCAAATTTTGTCGAGAACCTACAAACTCCTAAAATAACTTTATTTGCATTATCTTTTACTTTTTTTTGTTCAAACATTCCAAGTTAAAAACGTATCAAATGTTACTCCTAAATAACTGAAATTATTTGTTTCTTCAGACATAATATTGTCAATAATCCATTTTTTTATGTTTTCCTCTTGTCCCCAAATGCAACAATTTTAGTTTTTGTTACATTTAGTTCTAGACTTATATTTTTAGATGCTTTATAATCATGGATATGCCCCATTTAAGACCAATTGACATTTGTGATAACACGACAGCATGATCTGCGTACATTAGAATTCACCCTCATACCATCTACTTTTCATATGATTCATAGGATGTTACAAGTCAAGAAGCATATGCCATGTAGACTTGACCACAAACTTGGTAATATCCTACCTTCCCCTTTTCCCTCATGTCTTGATCTAATGCTCTTTTAAATTGCATCATACTTTTGGTGGAAAGGTTTCAATAGGATACAAATTTTTATATAAACTCTCAATATAAACAGTAAATAAATGCAATGCTGATAGACATCCTTGTTTTACACCTTTGTTAACATTAAAAGGTTCTGTTAAGGAGCCATCTCTAGAGTATCTTACTCTAGCCTTTGTATTAGTAAGTAATAATTGTAGGCTATCAAGGAACCTGTCATCAATTCCTTAATTTCTAAACAGTTCACTTAATATTGTTCTATTTATAGAAGCGAAGGCTGCTGTAATATCAGTAAAACAGGCATAGATTTTTTTATATGGCATATATTTATCCAAGATGTAATTAAGGGTGAAAATCAACTCAAGAGCTGAATGATTCTTTCTGACTCCATATTGAAATTTGGAAATTAAGTTCTCATCCACAACCCATGTTTTCAGACAGTCTAGAATTATTCTTGCAAATACTCTTTGGTCAACTGGTAGCAAAGTTATTGGACGATAACAGTTTGGGTCTCTACAGGCTCCATTGTTAAAGAGTGGCACAATAATGCCTATATCTCAATTCATTGGAAGATTAAGAGTATTTATTATTAATGTGAATATATATGAGAGCTTATTAGACCAGAAATCCAACTTTTGTAGGTATTGCATCTATCCCTGTAGCATTATTTCTCTTCTGAGCCATGATTGCAGACTGATCTTCAACTGTGATTGCAAGCCATAGCTTCCCAATTACAATGTTTACATGAGAAGTTACAGTTTCTGCAACATAACCATTAAATTTGTCAGCATCAGAGATTTTACACACAGTTTCAAAAGCTGCACCCATTCTGATGCATTTATAAAACAAGCAATATTATACTGTATATTCATACTGGAGATACCACAAGTGACAAAGAAACAGAATGTTGTAGTATCTTTAGCATAAACTGCATGATGTAATTCTGAACAAAAAGACACTTTATGTGCTCTTTTTACTGTAACAATCAAAAATCTATATTCAGATTTTAAATGTCTTAATGCCTTTTTAACTGCTGTATCATTTTTTCTCTTAAACATCTACCAGTTTTGTTAATAATTTTGTAAGCTTTATACAGGCATCATCACACCATGGATATTCATACCTAACTTCAGTTTTGTTTTTTGCCTGTCTACTGGCAGCAGATGAGCAAGACCCCTGGAATTCTGCGACTCTACGGTTGCTGAATTTTCCGCAGAATTTGCATCATGCCACAGAATTCATATAGTGGGGCAGAATTTATTGTTTTTGGTGAATTTTCATTCAAATATACAGTTTTTCCATAGTGCCAGGCTCTATATCCATTTTGTTTATCCTGAAGCCCTCTTCTATGCTTGGCAGGTGATGTCATCTATGACAATGGTAAGACTGCATTATGCCCCAGAAATGAATAAATCATGCCACAGAAATCAGAAAATGCTGCCACAGAAGACTAGGAGCCCTGCCACAGAAATCAGAAAATTCTGCCGCAGAGCAATAGGGGCCCTGCAGGTGAGCTGCTACTATATTCATTAATGCAGTGTATTATTCTATAAGTATTGCTGCATGCTTCTATTTTTGACTAATTGTATTTAAAGGATTGTAGCATCAGTTGTTCTACCAGTTCATCTTGCCAACAGAAAGTCTAGTGAAACAATAGCCATATTATGATCACTCGTTCCTGTGACATAAGACCCTGTACCATTTATTATGCAGAAAGAGTTAAAGGTGAGTTAAAGGCAAGGATCTGTTTTATCATCTCCTTGTCTGTCTCTTGTCTGTCTGATTGAACAATCAAATTTTTTTGTGAGACCTAGGAATTGATCACTCTGACTCTCTCACAATTCTCTGCCTCCCAGTATCTCTCTGCCTACACTTGCTGTTTCTGTCTTTTCTTCCTCATTGCTTATCAGTGGTTGTAAAAATATATGTGAATCTGTATTTGAAACTGTGACCCCTTTGTTTGCCAATGTATATAATTGTATTGTTGAAATGATTGCAAAAAGCAATTTAGAACTCAGGGGGTTAACCTTCAGATGCAGCACAAGCTCATTTGCAGAGCTGTTAGTAGGAGATTAGTTTTAGGACACCATATTCTATTTTGTTCACCTGCAGGAAAGAAACTGACAAGATCTCTGATACATTTTGTGTGAAACAAGATGTGTATTAATGAGCTCAGGATATAGAAATTAATTGCCAGGCAAATACTTCTTATAAAAAGAGCAGCAATGGATGATAGGGGTTTCTGGAACACAAGGGGGGGAGGGCCTCATCACCCAACTAGGTATCTGAGGTTCAAGCAGACTCGATAGACCATAAGGCCTAATCTGCTGGCAATTAGTATGTTAGTAATGTTTGTTAGAGAGAGAGAGACTAAAATGTAAACTTAGAGATACCCTCAGAGGAAGGACTTTGTTTTTTTTGAACTGCCTATGTTTGAAAACCATTCTGTAAATGTTTTTTATTTTATTGTTACTGAAAATAAAAAAATGCTACTTGCAAATTTTATAACTGCTCCTCATTTTTCCTATGCTTCCTGACCTATGCCTCAAAGACAGATGGTGTCAGACTAAGTGAGATTTACAACATGCAAACTCTAAGCCAGGAATTTTGTGTGTGGGTACTAGATCTGGTACCAGGAAAGCAGAAATATATGACATCCTGCAACAGGAAGCCCAGGAGTGATTACTAGAAGAATGACGGCCAAACTAGAAGCAGAAACAAAAGTTCAAACTGAGACTGTACAGCTGGAACAAGCGATGGAAGAAGAAGAACAGGCAGACATAGAACCCAAAAGCATTTCTGCCTTCTTTAAATGGTTGGTATACAACAAAGAGAGACAGAGAAGCAGATAAAAGAAGAGATGCAGTGACAGGAGTAGCAGAGAAGAGAAGAGATGCAGCAATGGATGGATGCATTGCAAGCTATCAAAGCTAGAGGATCTGGCACAGGTCCAACAGAGCAACAAAACATAAATGGCTTAAAAGACATTAAACTTACAAATTTGTGTCCCTCAGATGATATTGAAGCATACCTGACAACTTTTGAAAGGGTTGCCATTGCCTGCCAGTGGCCAAAGCAGCAATGGTCAATCAGGCTGGTACCTTACCTGACAGGTAAAGGCCAGCTTGTCTACAGCAATATGGACACTGCACAGTTAAACAACTATGACCTTGTGATAACAGATATCCTGAAAAGATATACCATCTCAGGAGAGACCTATAAGCAAAAATTCCAGTCCCTGAAGTACCACTCATTCGACAATCCTCAAGAAGCCTTCACCCGACTCAGAGAACTCCTTATTAAATGGCTCCAACCAGATGGCAAAACAGTCCCAAAGATCATCGACGTATTTGCAGTGAAGCAATTCATCAACATCCTCCTTACGGACATGCAGCTTTGGGTAAAAGAACACCAACGAGAAAGTGGGGAAAAGGCTGTTTCTTTCGCCGAGGACTATTGGATGGCCAGACAGACAACGCAGCAGTGAAGTAACAGCCAAGGACTGGTAAGACTCTCTTCTTCCTGATTTAACTCCAAGTCAGACAAATACTCTGATGGGGTAACAAATCTTCACCCAAAGACTTTATTCGCTATAATTGTAACAAGCCAGGCCATATTGCAAGAAACTGCCATAAAGATGAGGAGAATAATACTGGAGCAGATTTTGCCTTAGCAAATTGGGCAAGTATTTAACAGATGTCAAGGTGGGAGATAAGACTGTAAAGGGACTTATTGATTTGGGAAGCAGACAGACCCTAGTGCATGTTGAAGTGCTGGGAAAACACAGTGCAAAAGGACCAGGTATTGGTGTCTCCTGCATCCACAGGGATGCTCAGTAGTATCCCACCAGCCCAAGAGACTCTGAATATTAATGGGGTGTTGCACCAAATGTTACCCATACCCGTGACTATTGAAAATAATTTTCCAGGATTTACTGAGTTAATCACAAAAGGAGCAAAACCTGCAGTTTCAGCAGCTGTGATGACAAGAGCACAGGCAAAGAAAATCTCAGATGATGGGGACTCTTTTCCTTTCGGTGATTTTGATTCAGACTTGTTTGAGCACAGCTCCAAGATCCAGAAGTCCAGGAAAGAAAGAAGATGCCCTGAGGAAACAGTGGCAACAAAAGACTGATGGACATAAGGGGTGAAAATGCTGAAACTAAACTGATAACTGATTGTGATTTTGTTTCAGAGCAAACTAACAATGTTTCTCTCCAAGGTTATTTTAAGCAGTGGGGGGGGGGGACAAAAACAAGTTGAATCAATATTTAAAAAACATAATGGGTTACTGTACAGAGTTTGGGTTAAACCTCAGATACAGGAACAGATAGAACAATTGGTTAAACCACAGACGTATAGAACTGAGTTGTTACAAATAGCACATGACAGTCCCATGGCTGGTCACTCAGGGAGGGATCGTACCCTTGCCAGGTCGCTGTACAGATTTTACTGGTCTGGAATTCATGAAGATCTTGCTACCTATTGCAGTTCATGTGCTGAGTATCAGAAAGTAGCCCCAGTGACTAAAAAAGACAAGATGCCCCTGCTGCCCCTACCCTTGATAGATGTGCCTTTTTGAGAGAATTGCAATGAATGTGGTTGGCCCTTTAGACAAAAGTAAAAAGGGCACTTGATCCATTCTGGTAGTATGTGACTATAGCTGTGTTTACACGGCAGTCGCGCTGCAAATACAAAACCACAACTGTGTGGTCCCAACCACTTGCCACCCACTATCTGTCTGTCTACATGGCCCATCTCTGCACTGCTGCACTGTGCTGGTGAGGGGCTGTGCATCGCGAGGGAGCTGGACATCTGCTGGCCAATGGATGGGTTGCTGCGGCACTGGCAGTCCACACTGCCACTTAAGCCACTGTAAGCCACTTGCTCATCTTGGCATCTGCAACTTGCCAGATAATCTGGGAGCATCTTAGTGACCATCTTACCCCAATCAGATACATGTCTACACAGTCACATTTGCACTGGAACAACTGAGCGCAGAGGTTGCTAAAGTGCAAATGTGACCATGTAAACAGGGCTTAAGCTACTCGATACCCAGAGGCAGTTCCAATGTGTAGTGTCACATCCCCATAAGTGGCAGCAGAGCTTGCCAAATTTTTCAGCAGGGTGGGCACACCTAAAGAGATTATCACTGATCAGGGTAGTGATGTTGGTGCTGCATTACTGAAGGAACTGTACGGACTACTAGGTATCACTGCCATAAGAACTTCCCCTTATAATACTCAGACAGATGGTCTGGTTGAGCGTTTTAATCAAACAATAAAACGCATGTTAAAAAGGTTTGTAAAAGGGGAAGGGAAAGATTGGGAGCAATACTTACCTTACCTGCTTTTTTTATAGAGAAGTGCCACACGCCTCAATAGTTTTTTCACCATTTGAAATGCTGTGCGCTAGACAACCCAGAGGGCCACTAAATGTAATAAAAGAAGCATGGGAAGATGACCCCACTCAGAAAAAAATAATTACATCTTATATACATGCCCTGAGAAATAAGCTGGCAAAATATGTTGAAATTGTCCAAAGTAATCAGGAAAAGGCCAAAAACCCACAGAAGACATATTATGACCATGGGGTAAAAGAAAAGGTTTTCAGCCTGGTGAAAATGTCTTGCTACTGTTACCCACTACAGAAAACAGACTTAATGAAATGGTAAGGGCCTTATAAGGTACTTAGATGTACTGGCACAGTTAACTATCAGACTAAGACCCCTACTAGGAAAATCCTACTGAGATACAGTATACCCTCATGAAGAAAGGGGGGGTTACTAGTGGGGTACCGCGGGGTTCAGTACTGGGACCGGTCCTCTTTAATGTCTATAGGTGATATTGCAGTGGGACTGGAAGGGAAAGTATGCCTCTTTGCAGACAACACAAAGATCTGCAACAGGGTTGATACACAAGAGTGGGTGGAAAGGATGAGAAGGGACTTGGCAAGGCTGAAGGAATGGTCAGAAGTATGGCAGCTTAGATTCAATGCAAAGAAGTGCAAAGTAATGCACCTGGGAAACAAAAACCCAGGGGAAGAGTACACAATGTGGGGGGGGTACTAACAAAAACACAAATGGAAACGGACCTGGGGGTAGTCATATCAGATGATTTAAAGGTAGGCAAGCAATGTGAGAAGGCAGTAATGAGGGCTGGGGTGATATTGGGATGCATAGGGAGAGGCATCACCAGTAGAAAACAGAAAGTTGTTTTCCCTCTGTACAGACAGTTGGTGAGATCCCATCTGGAATACTGCATGCAGTTCTGGAGACCTAATCTCCACAAGGACATAGACAGGATGGAGGCAGTCCAAAGGAGGGCAACTAAAATGGTGCATGGTCAGCACTAGAAGCCATACGAAGAAAGACTAAAGGAGCTTAATATGTATACCTTGAGGAAGGGGGGGCATGATAGAAACATTTAAGTACCTCAAGGGAATCAATAAAATCCAAGAGGGTAGCATCTTTCAGAAAAAGAGATGTGCAAGAACAAGGGGGCACAATTTGAAGATAGAGGGGGGACAGCTCTGGGGCAATGTAAGGAAGTATCTTTTCACAGAGTGGGTAGTGGATGCATGGAACGGCCTTCCTGAGGAGGTTGTGGGGTCAAAAACAGTGGGGGAATTCAAGAATGCATAATATCGACATAAAGTAATTCTTGTGGGGGGGTAGGAGGAAGTAAGCTGTTGATTAACTAGGATCTGCAGCTTATCCATTAGGTAGGGAAATGGGCAGACTGGGTGGGCCAAGAGGTCCTTATCTGCCATCAAAGTCTATGTTTCTATAAATAAATGGGCTGAAAAAACACCAAAGGCTACTTTGTTAGTTTTACCAGAAACTTCTACGGAAGATATGATTCAGCTTATGACAGACTGGAACAAACTGTAACTGCTGATGCTGTAAAGGTGAATGTTTCCTTAACCTCCAAACTGCATAAATTTGTAACTTGCTAAAGACATTTAACAGCACTTTTACCACAGTTTCAGGCCAAGCAAAAGGGGTCAAGCACTTAGTGTCAGGGAATGCTCGCCCTGTTAGACAAAAGACATACAGATTACCAGAGTGGTTAAGAGCAGACGTGATTAAGGATATACAAAACATGAAAGAGTTGGGTAACATAGAAATGTTGAGAAGTGCTTGGTTGCTGGCCCGGTAGCGCAGAGGGCTGAGGTGCTGGCACCATACCTCATGCTACGCCAGCGACCCGGGTTCAGGAACGACCTTGGGTCACCGGGGTGCCGGCTCGGGGGGGTGGTGGGTTGATGCAGGATTGAGCTGCGGCTCTCCTCTCCAAAGGGATGGATGCCCACCCGTAGTCCTGCTCCCACTGGGTGGAGGTCCAGTGGGTGTGTAGGCAGCACAGTGTGATGACAAAAGTCAGAGGAGGGGTGGAAGGGGTCACCAGATCCTGGCATTTGTGTGCATCTCTATGCACGTACATGCATGAGTATGCCACGGCCTCAGAGAGGGTGGGGGAAAACTGAAAAAAATTAATAAAGTACATATGAAAAAAAAAAAATAAGTGCTTGGTTATCACCAATGGTGACTGTAAATAGAAAAAGAAGGGGGTGTAAGAATTTGCCTTGATTTGAGGAAACTTAATCAAGTGTCCGAATTTGACAGTTATCCTATGCCCAGAATAGATGATTTGGTGGACAGATTGGGAAGTGCCAAGTACATCAGTATCCTCAATCTCACCAAGGGTTACTGGCAAATTCCCCTAGCTAAAGAATCCAGAGACAAAACTGCATTTGTCTCTCCTATTGGAATTTATCAGTTCACCACCATGTTGTTTGGTTTACATGGTGCACCCACTACATGCCAGCGGTACATGGATGAAATTTTAGCTACTCACACTGGTTATTGTGCTGCTTACCTGGATGATGTTGTGGTGTACAGTCCAGACTGGAAAAGCTACCTGGAACACCTACAAGCAGTTATCTAATCTATCAACAGGCAGGTCTGACAATTAACCCTACCAAATATGCATTGGGCATGCAGGAAACTATATATTTGGGATATGTTTTGGGAAATAGAGCAGTAGAGCCAGTGATTTCTAAGATAGGAGCTGTAGTTAACAGTCCTATCCCTAAAACAAAAAAAAAAACATGTCAAGTCATTTCTGGGCTGGCTGATTACTATTGGAGATTTGTTCCCAACTTTGCCTAGTTAGCTACTCCCCTCACTGAACTCACAAAGAAATGGTTCCCAAATAATGTGAAATGGTCTTCAGAGTGTGATGAAGCTTTTCGGGCCATCAGGACTGCACTATGTTCAGCCTTTGTTTTAAGAAGCCCAGACTTTGAGAAACATTTTTTGTTACAGACAGATGCATCAGAGGTAGGCCTAGGTGCAGTCTTGAATCAGAATATAGATGGGAAGGATCATCCCATTCTATATATCAGTAGAAAGTTGCATGACAGAGAGAAAAGGTACTCCACCATTGAAAAGGAATGCCTTGCAGCAAAGTGGGCCATGGAACCCCTTAAGCTTTATGTGCTAGGAGCTGACTTTGTACTTATAACAGATCACAATCCTCTCTGCTGCCTTAACCAAATGAAGGATAAAAATTCCAGAATCACAAGGTGGTACCTGGCACTACAGCCAATTAAACTCAAAGTGATGTACAAATCTGAACAAGAGAATGTCAATGCCGATTTTCTGTCAAGATATAGCTCAGGAACTGAGAATTCCAAAGGTTGAAAGAAAAAATGTGTGGGTTTAAACTCAACTGTTTGTTTGCAGTATTGGTTGTTTTAGAAAAAGGGATACTGCATATGCGCAAAACTGTAAAGGCCATAAGATAATGTTAGAAGAGAATTAAAAGAAAGCTTTGGAAACCTGTTTTCTCTCTTTTCCCCTTCGCAATTCAGACATGTAGCAAGCACCTGGGGAATCCTCTCACAACTACAATCCTCAGATTAGGGCCTGGGCAGGCCCCTGAAGTCCAGTGTCTGCTTTCAAAGCACAGTACTGACTCATACAGAACCCAGCAGCAGACTGAAGAAATCCCAGTAAGTCCACACTGTATCAGTCAAAATCCCAGTGCTCTGATTGGCTGTTGAAGACTTTCAATAATCAATATCCATAGTGATCAATATTTCCTGCTCATTTATTGGGGCATGATCTAGGCACCAGAATTAGTCCTCTCCTTTTCCCAGGAGTCCCTTGGTTTTCAGTTTGGGCACCTAGATTGATGATTAGCTGCAATAAGGGGGTTAAATGTCGCCAATATGTCAACTCCCATACAATTCCATGGAGTCCCATTCAGTATTATGCAGTCTCTACCCTTCTCACTTCTGTTGCAGCCCAACACACTACAGGATCCACACCAACACTGCACTGGAGCATAGCCCCGACTGCCCTCTATTAAATGAGCTCACTATCCTTTAGGTGTCCCCGGTTGTTAAGTTGTTGCTGCAGCCGCTGCCAAAGCACAGTCCTCCCAGGTGGCAGGCAGCGGCTCATTAATATATATGGGGCCACTCATTAATATGCATAAGTCCCCAAGCAGCCCTGTCATGTAAATTCCCCTTAAGCTACACCCACGGGCTTCTGCCTGACTCTTCACAGGTCCCCAGTCCCCAAAGACATTGGCAGGGGCACAGGGATGACTGCCTCGGTGGTCAGTAACATCAAAAGCATTCATCGTGCATAAGTGAGTGCCAGCCAAAACACCAGGCTGGCAGCTCGTGATAGAGGATTTATGCCCAAAGGGGCAGAAAACAGGAGAGCAGGGGGGACAACCCAAGGAGCACCAGCAAAATGGGGTCTAGCAGAACACACACAGGTAAGCCCCCAGAGGGGGGTTACAAATTAAATAAATAAATGGTGGAGGCCAGCCTGGATTTGGTGACCATAACTGAGTAGTAGTGCATTGAGCACCACGACGGGGACATGGCCATACCTTGCTACTCTCTATTCATGAGAGATAGGACATGGAGGAGGGTAGGAGATGTTACACTATCTGTGAGGGAGAGAATCAAGACCATGGAGTTACAGGGTCACCCAGAGGAAAAGGAAGGGCTGGAGGTGCTGTGGGACATCCTGGAGACAGGCTCTGGGTCTATCCATAGCAAGGTAGTGTACAGACCTCCAGTACAAGTAGATGAGTTGGATAAGGCACTTGGGGAAGCCATCTTCAGAATTTCTCATAAGGGGGAGGAGCTTCTAGTTGGTGACTTCAGTCTGCTAGATGTGGAGTGGAACTTCAAATGGCAGATTCAGCAAGGAGCAGGGCCATCCTTGACTCCCTACAATGGGCTTTTCTCAGGCAGCTAGTCAAAGAACCCGCTAAGGATGGGGTAGTGCAGGACCTGGTGCTTATAAACAGAAATAGCATTACAATGTCAAAGTGGGTAGTGTCCTATGTACCAATGGTCACTGTATAGTGTGGTTTAACATAAAGACAGGAACAGCGGCACACCACACGAGGGCGAGGGTCCTGGACTTTAGGAGGTATTTTAAAGAAATGGGAGACTGTCTCTTAGAAGGGGATTACCAGGGATGCGTAGAAGCACACTGAAAACAATAAGAGAGGACATAATTAAGCTAACCAGCCTCTGCATGAAGAAAGTGAGTAAAAACAGAAGGAAAAAGACACTGTTATGGTTCTCTAGAGAAGTGGCCAAGGTGATGAATGATAAAAGGGTGGCATTCAGGAGGCATAAGGAAATGCAGAAGGAGGAAGGAGGGCAGAGAGGTATACCAAGTGAAACAGAGAGAAGCAGGAAATGCAGTGTGGGGAGCAAATGTGCAGACAGAGAAAACAATAGCCAAAGGGGTAGCTAACGTTCATAAGGTTTTCTTCAGATACATAAGTGAGACGAGGAAAGCAAGGTGAGCCATAGTGAGGACTAGGAGGTGGCAGGGGGAGACTGCACAGAAGAGTACCAAGAAAAAGCTGCCATCCTGAACAGATACTTCTGCTCAGTCTTCACTGTGGGGGGTGGGGGGGTGGACCACCCATGAATAGCAGGAACAAAGTTAAGGGGCAGGATGGGCACAAGTCCATTTCAGGGGAAAGAGTCCTGAAAGGACTTGCAGCTCTGAAGGTGTATACGACTATGGGATCAGATGGTATACACCTAAGGGTACTAAAGGAACTCATAGAGGTGCTAGCTGCCCCAATAATGGCCTTATTCAACAGTTCACTGGAAACAGGTATGGTTCTGGAGGACTGGAGAAGAGTAGACGTGGTCCCTCTGTATAAGAGCAACAGCAGAAAGGAGGCTAGAAACTATAGGCTGATCAGTCTCAATTCAGTGGTGAGGAAATTAATGGAAACCCCACTTAAGGAAAGGCTGGCAGAGTATCTTCAATTCAATAGGCTGTAAGACCACAGGCAGCAAGGAAGCATGGATTCATTGGGGTGGGGAATTATGTCAGATGAATTTGATCGATTTCTTCACCTGGGTGACCAGGGAAATAGCTCACAGGAGGGCAGTGGACATGGTCTATTTCAGCTTTAGCAAGGCCTTTGACACTGTGCCACACAGGAGACTGATAAAAAAAACTGAACAGCCTAGAGGCAGAATCCAAAGTGGTGAACTGGGTTAGAAACTGTTTAATGGATAGGCAACAGAGGACACAGCCCCCATGAGTACTTTGTGGCTTGCGGATCAGCAGTGAACAGAGCCGGCCAAAACTTCTCACTTCTGCCCACCCTGAACCAGGACCCAACCCCCACTTCCTTCTGCCTGCCCGCCCCGAACCTGGACACAACCCCCATGGGTGATTTGTGGCTTGCGGGCCGGTGGTGAGCAGAACCAGATGAAATTTCTCCCTTCTGCCCACCCGCCCCGAACCAGGTACACTGCTTGAGAGTCCAGCTAGCTTGGCTTCTAAACTGAGACATCCACAGGCTACTCACGGCTGACTGTGGCTCTCCACTGGCTGCAACCACTCTTCTGCCTCTTCCTGATTGAATCTCCCCTCCGCTTCTGCTTTCCAGTGTCTCTGGTACTTGATTTTAAATTGTATTCTCTTGATGGATATTTTGGCTTGTTCTGTGCTCTCTTTATCAGCTAATTTTTAGTTTTACTGTACTGCTTTACCTGGGTTTAAATTTGTGTTATTTTGTATAACTAGTAGCAATCGCAAATTGCAAAGTGCTGTTGTTATTAAGTTAGAGTGCTAAGATTTAAGCTGGTATTTTCCTGGTGCCTTTCTCTGTTCTCTGAGCATTCCCATCTGAACCCCCTACCTTTCCTATCTCCTCCTAAACCCGTCCGCCCTGGTTTTGGACTCAGACCTTGTACAGGCGTGTTGAGGCCTCCTTCCTAGTGCTTTTCAATCTCTTTCCACCACTCTTTACCTCCACTGCTCTAAGTGCTTCTCTCGGCGCCCCTTCCCCTCATTCCCTCCTTCCTTAGGTAACTCCTAAAGCCAAACATCTCATCCACCCCATCCCTCCCCAGCAATTAATTTTGTGTCTTATGCTGGAAAGACTGGCACCATAACCTGAGGCACCCCCAACCATCTGTCTCATCTACTGAATCCTTCTTTCCCACCCCTTTTTCTCACTAATGCCCTCTCTTTTGTCTCCCTCTAGTCCTAACCCCTGCTTTAGCTTTTTTTTTTCCCTTTAGCTAACCCCCTTTCTCTCTGCTTCTCCCTTTCAGGACACAGCCTCCATGGGCACTTTGTGGCTAGTGGGCCAATGGTGAACAGAGCTAGCCGAAACTTCTCCCTTCTGCCCGCCTGCCCCGAACCAGGTACGCTGCTTGAGGGTCCAGCTAGCTTGGCTCCTAAACCAAGACATCCACAGGCTGCTCATGGCTGAATGCGGCTCTTCATTGACTGGAACTACTTTTCTGCTTCTTCCTGATTGGATCTCCCCTCCACTTCTGCTTTCCAGCATCTCTGGTGCTTGATTTTAAATTACATTCTCTTGCTGGATATTTTGGCTGGTTTTGTGCTCTCCTTATCTGTTAATTTGTCCCACCCAGCCTCCCCAGCCCCGACTGCTATTAAATACCCCTCCTCCCCCACAGAGCACTTCCTTCAAGCTCCTCTCCTCTGTCTCTCACTCAGTTTTGTACTCCCCTTAAAGTGACCCTTCTCATTCTCCCAGGACTTATCTGCTCTCCCTGTCTGCCCTTTACACTACTGACACTTTTGAATTAACTGTCTTGCCTTTTGCTAGCTGTTACATATTCAACTCCCTGTACCACTGACACCTGCTCAATAACTTATTACCACTCTCCTCTCTAGTAACCCCTGACACCTGCTGCAGTCACAATGTTCTACCTTATTACTACACCTATCCTACTTTTTCTCATTACTTTCCCTCCTACCTTTACTGTGGCCTCCCCCCGTCAACTGCACATGTGCATTACACCCCTTAGAGTCATTCCACCTAGCACATTATACTGTGACATTTACTCCGCCTGGCTAGTCACTGTCACCTCCCCGTCTCTGTGCGTTAAGAATCTGCCCTTGAGTATTCCAATCTCTTATTGCTACTCTCCCTGTCAGCAACACCCATCCCTATAAACTCTCCAGGTGGCGACAGCTTAAGGACAATAAACTCCTTGCTTGTTATCTTCTTAGGATTGCTTTGCTTTTACTACTTCTCTCAGGAAATGTCCACCCCCAACCCTGGTCCCCAAGTAACACCTAGTCACCTACACAATTCTCTAAGTTCCCTCACCTTAGTCTCCATTAATATTTGGAGCCTACTGCCCAAGCTTGACGAACTCCAAGTTTGGATATCACTGCATAAACCGAACATCTTAGCCCTCAGTGAAACCTGGCTATCCCCTAAGGTTCCTGACAATGCGTTAGCAATCCCTGGCTATGTCCTCTTCAGACTTGAGCATGCTGGCAAGCGAGGGGGTGGCTGTGTCATTTATCTGACACCCATATGGGTCATGTCCTCCCAAAAATACCACCTGCCAACAAATCCCAAATGCTTGCAATCAAAATTATCCTCGGTCAGCAGAGAAAATCCCTCACCTTTATATCCATCTATATCCTCCCACATGACCAGGCCTCCAGTATTCAAATGGTTACCGAGTACCTCGACAATCTCCTGCATCATACTGAGACAGTGGTTTTGGGGGACTTTAACGTAAACTGGATTTCCCCTGAAGCTGAACCATTTAAAGATGCTCTTGCCTCAATAGACATCACCCAAATGGTTACCTTGCCAACTCATATGAACTACAGAACTGGATCCAGCTCCCTCCTGGACTGGATTTGCACCACTCACCCCAGTAGAGTCACCAATGTTAGAGTCCTTCCAGACTCCTTAAGCGATCATTCCCCTGTTCTCTGCCAGTGGTTCAACAAAGTGCCCAAGCCTAAGACCAAGTTCACCTACCTTCATATACTGAAAAAAGGGAAGCTCCCACAATTTTTGGGTGCACTCTCAATGATTGACTGGTCCCCCCTGAACATGAACTGCACTGACCAAGCACTAAACTTTTTCATTATGTAATTCAATGTGGTATGTGACCACTTTTCCCCTTCAGGAAAATAAATCCTAGGGGAGTGTCTAACCCATGGATCTCCCCTGCCCTACTAACAATGATAAAGAATAGGGATAATCTTTGGCACTGTGCTATGGCCTCTGGCCTCTACACTTATCTGCAGCAGTACAAAGCTGCCAGAAACCAGTGCACCCAGATGGTACGGAGAGCCAAGCAAGATTATTGCAAAGGTGTACTAACTAACAGCTGAGATAATAGTAAACAATTCTGGGATAGTATAAAACAAAACTAACCGGTAAACCTAATAAATCCCCCCTACTATCTATTATGGAGGTCAATGGCACTCTTACTCAGAACCATAAATTAATTGCTGACTCCCTTAATATCGCTTTTACCGATCTCAGTGGGGTACTCCCGACCGACTTCTTTACTGGCTCCACCTTGCCCACCAACAATGTAAAATCTACAACTCCCCCTAAAACTCCCCCCTTTTATTTCAGAAGGGTATCCCTTTCTGAGGCTCGAAGATATCTGTAGAAAGTGTTAGGCAAATCCAGATCAAGTAGCGACACCATTGACCTAAACCTTCTCTAACTCGCACTAGAAGCTGTCCTACTCCCTCTCACCAAACTCCTAAACCTCTCATTCTCTCTCAGGCACTTCCCCCAGGCATGGAAATCTGCCATTATAATGCCTGTGCACAAAACTGGAGCCTGTACCCAACATTTCAATTACCACCCATCTCAATCCTCCCCCTGCTTTCTAAAGCCTTAGAGTGCATAACTGCTGATCAACTGTCAGAATACTTGGACAAGCATAATATCCAGTGCCCACAGCAACATGGGTTTAGGAAAGTGCATAGTACAACCACAGCTTTACTTGATTTTACAACACACATTCATAAGGCCTTGGACTCCGGACAGTTGCTAGTTGCAGTGTATGTAGATTTGACCAAGGCATTTGACACCTATTGCAGTCGTTCTCTGCTTTAGGTCTATCCGCAGAAGTTACTGACTGATTTGAAAGTTACCTGCTGGGCAGGCACCAATGAGTTAGGATTGGGAACTCTCTCTCTAACTGCCTCCCTGTACACTCTGGGGTACCCCAAGCATCCATCCTTGGTCTGCTTCTTTTTAGCCTCTTTTTAAACAATCTTCCAGCAGCATGTAGCACCAATATGATCCTACATGCGGGTGATGCTGTCCTCTTCTCCACACATACTAACCCTGGCCAACTATACTCTGACCTGCAGTCAAATTTTAACATTGTCAAAAAGTGGTTTGATCAGCATAAACTGTTGATGAACTACAAAAAAAACAAGTCCATGCTGTTTAAA
This sequence comes from Neoceratodus forsteri, assembly GCA_016271365.2. Lineage (NCBI taxonomy): Eukaryota > Metazoa > Chordata > Ceratodontiformes > Ceratodontidae > Neoceratodus > Neoceratodus forsteri. The sequence goes on from CM057452.1 coordinate 1,615,982,643, forward strand.
CACCCACAGCAAATACAAATCAGCTAACCTACATATCCTGAATAAGCAACACCTCCCAAGTGATCAAGTCCATGAGTTTAAATACTTGGTTGTTACTCTGGACAGTCCACTTTCCTATACTGTCCATATAAAATTAATCTCCAGAGCTATTAACTCTAGAATAGGTACCCTCTACCACCATCGCAACAGTCTCACTCAAAAGGCAATGTACGTAGCTCTAACCTGTTCAGTCCTCTCAGTAATCAATCATGGACTGATCTTCTATGGAACTGCCACTGACACCATTTTAAAAAGAATTAGAACTGCTCTGAATAAATAATAATAAAATAATAATAATAATTTTATTTATAAAGCGCCTTTCAGCGTATCAAGGTGCTGAACATATTAAAACCATAATTTCAGATACAAATCAATAAAACATATAAATAAAATCTTACCATAATAACATCAAATATTAAAATCAAGTAATAAAATATAACATAGAATCATAGCACAATAAAATTAACTTAATCATCCAGGAAGGCCATTTGCCACAGGTAAGTTTTCAGATTCTTCTTAAATACCTCCACGGAGGTGCACTCCCATAACCGGCGTAGTAGAGAATTCCAAAGAGTGGTGCAGCATAAAAAAATGCTCTGCTGCCAGAAGATTTTAAACTCACTCTTGGAATCTCTAACAACTCCTCGTCGGCCAAGCAGAGTGATCTGCCGGGGCAGTAAGACACCAGATGTTCTTTCAGATAGGTCGGACCCTGATTGTGAAGGGCTTTGAAAGTCAATAAAATGAATTTAAAGGTGATCCGCCACCGTATAGGAAGCCAGTGCAGTTCTCGCAGCACCGGGGTAATATGACAGGACCTACTTGTCCCAGTCAAAACCCGGGCTGCAGCGTTCTGCACCAGCTGTAGGCGACGGATTTCAACCCCAGAAAGCCCAAAGTATAGGGTGTTGCAGTAGTCCAGGCACAAGAACACAAAGGCGTGGACCAACGTTGGCAAAGAGTCAGATGGAACAAGGTGCCTAACCCTGGCAATATTCCTAAGATGGTAAAAGGAAGTCCTGACAATGGCCGACACTTGAGATTGTAGGGTCAGCCTGTCATCTAAGACAATCCCAAGGCTACGCACCCATTCAGAGGTTGGAAGTAACACGCCGCCAAGAAAAATTCCAGAGGGCGTGCCATCATGCGACCTCTCTATCTGACCACCTGGGTCCACAACCAAAACCTCTGTCTTCTCTGAGTTCAATTTTAACCAACTAGAATCCATCCAACCCTGGATTTCTTCCAGACAGTTATTAAACACTGCGAGAGCTCCATCCTGGTCAGGTGCAAAAGACAGGTAGAGCTGGGTATCATCTGCATAGCAGTGAAACCTCAGCCCATACCGTCTTATAATGTCTCTGAGGGGCAGCATGTACACTGCAAATAACGTGGGTGACACCACGGAACCCTGAGGTACCCCACACAACAAAGAAGTTGGGCCAGATGAAAAAAACCCCGACACAACTCTTTGTGATCTCCCAGTGAGGAATGAGGTGAACCATTGTAAAACAGTTCCCAACATTCCACAGATTTGTCTCAGGCATGCTATCAACACCAGGTGATCCACAGTGTCAAAAGCTGATGAGAGATCAAGGAGGACCAGAATGGAACATCTCTTCTGATCCCTCACCCTCAGAAGATCATTAAGCACCCGAACCAGCGCAGTCTCGGTGCTATGTCTTTTACGAAAACCAGATTGGAGGATTCATAGATATTATGGATGGTTAAATGGTCCTCCAATTGGGCTGCCACTACCTTCTCAATAACCTTCCCAATAAAGGGAAGGTTAGAGATAGGTCTGTAGCTTGAGAAACAGTCTGGGTCCAAGGTAACTTTCTTCAAGAGAGGTGTCACCACCGCCTCTTCCAGGCAGCTAGGAAACTCACCTGACTCCAAGGAGCATCAGACTATTTGCACCAGGACTGGACCAATGATATCAGAACAATCCAAAATTAGGGAAGTCGATCCAGGGTCCAAACTACAGCTTGTGGGATGCACACTATGGATGATCCTCATAATATCCACGAACTCAGGTCGACAAAAGGAACTCCAAGAGAACTGAGGTACTGTGAACTCACACTGTTCTACAACGTCACCCTTAGAGATTGCCGGACACAAGTCCGCCCTGATGTCGGCCACTTTAGTTGCAAAGTAACGAGCAAGCTCCTCGTACTCTAATTGCGAAAAAACGTTCCGAACTTGCAGACAGGCTGGGTTGCACAGTCTGTCTACAGTCCAAAACAGCTGAGCCGGTCGATTCCGAGCAACTGCAATCTCCCTGGACAGGAATTCTGCCTTCTTAAGGGTGACTGCAGATTGACAGATAGAATAATGTTACATCAATCTAAGGCGGTCGGCCTCAAGGGCGGACTTGCGCCAACAACGCTCTAACCTTTGCCCCTATCTCCCCATCTCCCTCAGTGTCCCATCAAACCAAGGGGACCTGGGGTGAAGGGATAGGGGGCACTCACGAACAGGAGCAATAAGATCCAGGGCTATTGTAATGGCCACATTATAGGCCGACACCAGCGTCTCTGGATTACTGCTCGCCAGCACGGGGGATGATAGGTCAAGGACCGCCGCAAGGCCTTGTGGAGTAATATTCCATAATGGGCGGTACCTGACAATCTCCACAGGGGAAGGCCTTCTCAGAGGGGGTGCAAAAATTGAACTTCATGGTGTAGTAGTCAGACCAGGTGACTGGTTCCACCCCCACGTCGGATGCATCAATCCCTAAGAGGAAGACTAAGTCCAGAGAGTGCCCAGATTTATGCATAGCAGTGGAAACTACCTGTGTAAGGCCCAAAGAAGACATTAATTGGAGGAAGTGATTACCAAATTGTGAGAGTTCATCGTCGACCCAGGCATTGAAGTCACCCAGAACCATCAATCTGGGCGACTCAAATGACACGTCGACGAGGAAGTCTGCTACTTCCTGTAAGAAGCGTATCCCATCTCCGGGTGGATGGTAGATGAGAACGATTCAAATGCCTACACCTGCTACAACTGTGCACTCAAAGGACTCAGCCTCACATACTACTACATTCGTGAGGCCCAATTCATTCTTGAAACAGACTGCAACCCCCCCCCTGCGGTCCAATCTTGGGTGGTGTATCACCGGGTACCCGTCCGGCATCATGGCCTCCACTATAGGGCCTGAGTTTTCTTCCAGCCAGGTCTTGGTGATGCAAGCCAGATCACCCGAGACAAGAAGATCGGCAATAATGGCGGTCTTATTCCTGATGGACCTGGCATTGCATAGCACCGCCAGAGTTGGACAAACCTCGGAGGCTGTCAGGCCTATCTGCCTACTAAATTCAGTAGTGCCCCTGGGTATGGGCACCAGACATGGCAAACCCCAGTTTGGGTTCCATTTCACCCCAGGGCGCCTTCTGGACTTAATAACCCGTCTGGTGACCCGCTCTTCATCCTCTCCTGTTCGTACACCTCCGCCCTCCTCACTCTCCTACGAACAATCCCCAGTGCTCTACAGCACTGGTAAGTATCAAACTGTAGGGGAGGAGTATAGAAAGGGTGGAGGGCATGAAGAGAGGAGGATGAATAGCGCACCACCTTGGGGACTGAAGGCCAGTACATGTCGCTGCTTAAACAAAACAATAAACTCCAAACGCAAAATAATCTTTACAATATAAAATTAACCAAATAATCCCTAAACGTAACCAACATAAATAAACAAAATCAAATAAACAAAAAACCTCACAGGGATGGAAAGAGTGCAGGAGGGAAGTCTCTTTCAAATGAGAAAGAGCACCGGCACCAGGGGGCATGCAATAAAGGTGCAGAAGGGTGAGTTTAAGAAGGATGTGAGTCATCTTGTGACAGGCACTGGTAAAATAACCCATACCTGTCAGCTCTATAAACAATCATCCTGGCTCCACCTTCAAGGAAGGATTGCCTACCAGAACTGCCTCCTGGCTAAGAAAATCTGCTGTGGCCGTACTCCACCTGCCACACGTGGCCTCACGTCACTAGCCACATTCACACGCTGTACTCATAGTGCTGACAACTCCTCCTTCCAGATTCCATTTTGTCACACTTCCCAAGCTCAACGCTACTTTTTTGCTAGGGCTCCCTCTCTAGCGAAGTGTCTCCCTCCTGAGGTCTCATCAGAGACTAGACTTGGCCCTTTCAAATGTGACCTGCACCAGAACCTTATTAGTCTTAGCAATTGTGATTGTAGGTTGCCTCTGTGCACCTCTCCCACTTTGCCCCTCCTTCTCATCTCCTACCCTTTTCTTTTCTTCCCACTCCTGCTCTCCTTCCTCAACCCTCTCCCTTCCCTCCTCTCTCTCCCACCTCCCCCTTTTATGCCATATTTCCCTCCCCTGTCTTATGTGTTAATTGCACTCCACACACCCACTTCCTCCCCACTTCCCTCCTTCATGAAGCCAACCTATAAACCAACCTTACTTGTTCTGTTCATTTCCTAGTTCTCTCTGTTTCCTACTCCTTTTTTTCACCCCTCGCTTGTTCATAGAGAGAATGCACAGGAAACTTGAGGAGTAATCAAGAGCATGGCAGTTGGGGTTCAATGCCAAAAATGTAAAGTCATGCACCTAAGGCATAGGAACCCAAGAGCAGAGTATAGGATGGGGGAGGTAATGACAGCACTTAGTATGAAAGGGACCTTAAGACTATCATCAATGACAACCTCGAGGTGGCAGGCAGTGTGACAAAATAATGGGTAGGGCTAGTGGGATGCTGGGGTGCATTGGGAGAGTATCTCCAGAAACATTGATTTTGTTGGCAGAAAAGTAGTGTTTGGCCCATCTAGTCTTTTCACTGTATCACTTGCTGGTGAGAACCACCTGGAATACTGTGTCCAGGTCTGTAGGTCACACCTCAGAAAGGACCCAGACAGTGTGGAGACAGTCCAGAGAAGGACAACTAAAATGGTGCAGGGGTTGCATGAGGAGCCCCAAGAGGAGAGACTAAGGGATCTTAATATGTACACCCTGAAAGACAGAAGAGCAAGAGAGGGACATGATGGAGACCTACTAGTACCTCACAGGGATGAAAAGGGTGCAGGAGGGATGTCTCTTTCAAATGAGAAAGAGCACCGGCACCAGGGGGCATGCAATAAATGTGAAGAAGGGTGAGTTTAAGAAGGATGTGAGGAAGTATTACTTCACTAAAAGAGTGGTAGACTCCTGTAACAAACTACCAGCAGAAGTGGTGGAAGTGACAATTGTGGGGGGCTTCAAGTATGTGTGGGATACACATAGGGGAATATTAGTAAATAGGAAGGGGGAGGGTTGCAGGAGACCAGTTAAGGTCTGCAGAGACAAGTTAGGCAGGATCATCTGGGCAGACCGGATGGGCCAAGTGGTCCTTTTCTGCCAACAAATTCCAAGGTTGCTAGTACTGTTTAGACAGGGTGCCCTAGCACAGAGGCCCAAATGTAGGTACTCCCTGGAGAGTAAGATCCAGGGCTAGGTCTATAGCATAGTTGGATCCTAACAGTAAGGGACCCAGAGATACTGTATGTGTTCCCTTTTTGTAGATGTATGTATTTTAGTCGTGGAGTTTAAAAACTTTAGTTATATGTAAGTGGGTATCCCCTTCGGGTGCCTTACAATGTCACCAGGTCACCATAAATATTTCATGGCTACTGCCGCCTTGTGGGCAGTACAAGGTTAAGTGGCCTAAGGTAAGTATGGTACAACCCCCCTGGATGCTGCACCTAACCCCCCCACCACTTCACCTCAACAGAGGAACAACACACTGTTGAAACAGTCCCTACAAAGCATGTCTAATAAGTGCACTGACAAAAATTTAAAACAATGAGCTGGCCTGGTGGCACGGAGGGCTAACACACCCATGCCTCTCCTGCCACAACATCAGCGACCCTTGGGAACAAACCTGGGCCGCTCAGAGGTTGGCCTGGGGAGGAGGACTGAGCATACCAACAGATGCTCTCCTCCTCCTCCAAAGAAGGAGGGTAGCTTGTTCTGCCATGACACCGCCACCTAGGTGACCACAAGTGGTAGTGCGAGTTAGAAGCAGCAGTTCTGGGTGGGAGGCACTCCCAGTGAAAGACGTCAGCATGTCCACTGATGTGAACATATCAAGCCATCACCTCCACGGAGCATCCATGGGTTTGGGATGGAAAAAACAGGGAAAAAACCAGCCTGCAGAATGAAACTGCCTCTCCTCGCAGGCTTTGCACCCATTCTCTGGGCTTCCCTACCCACAACTGAGCTAAACTCCTCCCGGGCATGGGGGAACCCGGAAGGGGCTCCACCTCAGGAGGTAAACTGTGGAGCACTGCAAAGGTCAGTAAGGTAAGTCCCAGAGTTGGTGGGGTGATAGACCTGGGGGAAGGAAGGCAGATAAGGGGCAAGCTGGGTGACTAGGAGATAAACATAAAATTAAAAAGAAAGAATTAAAAAAGTAGTAGTAGGAAAATCTTTATATTTATACAGGATATTGTTGGTAAAAAGCACACCATAGGCTCTATTTACAAGGTGGTCCTGTGCAGAATTTGTTACAATGTTAAAGTTAATTGCATACATATCTATCACTATTCAGAAATAAAACTATCCATATAAAACAACACTGTGACTTCATACACAAATCCAACATTCATTTATAGACTATAACAGAAATTATACCACGGTTAACATTCAGTTTACACATTTAACTATAATTTGCAAACTTTAAAGTTTCTATAATTCACCCTTCACTCATGCATTTTACCTTGAGTTCCTGTTTTAAACATGTAGTAAAAAGTTTAGGGTTTCCCTTCACATTTTTAATTATATGGTTTAAGGGATCCCGTTAATCTGACGTATATATGGGAAAGTCATATCACCATATTTGTTCATTATCTTAGAGAGCTTAAATTCATCTGTGTTTGTTCTCCTTAATATATATTTATGTTCTCTCTTTTGTAGTGTTTCATGTAGGTAAATGGGCTTTTCATGTTTTAACACCTTACGTATTTGATTTGCCCATTTTATTTTTCTCTTACATTCCAAGCTTAGCCACCCTAACATACTGCACATTTCACAATGGTGAGTTGTATGGTAGTAGTAATACGTTTATTTGTTCAGTCATAGACCATTACAAGGAATAAAATACACACATTTTACAGCAGGTCTACACAGCAGACATCATTTAAAACAGTTCAGTACAGCAATCCATAGATACATAAAAATGGACCTAAGAGATAAGCATAGTGCAAAGTAAACAATAAAGTGTATAAGTTTTAAAATAGATGCTGACACAGCATGAATAATTAATTACGTTTGTTACGTATGATAGAAATAGCTCTAAAGAAACCCGCTACTTGTTTTATTATAAATTCATCCTGCACCATCAGCATGATTTCTAAGAGAATGTTTTTGTCCAAGGTTCCAACTTGTGACCAAACAAGTAATAGCAAATGGGTTTGTGGTTTATTATACCAAGGACAAATAAAAACCATGTGGAATAAATCCTCTATATCTTGTCTGGTGCAGTTACAGTAACTGGCTGTAGGATCCTTTGACTTCCTGTATCTAGCTGCGAGTACATTGCTTTTAAAGAGTTCCAGCCTGTATTTTGTGAAGAGAGTTCTTAGCTCAACATCATGGAGTACATCCAGATAAAATCTATGGATGTGCAAGATATCATTTTTTACCAACCAAGTTGCAATCCTCAATTTAGATATACTTTCACAGCCTTTTATTTCAAAATTGTTTATGACTTTGTTCAAGCAATAATTTTTATATTTCAGGCTGATTTGAATAACCTTTTCCTCATACTCTTTCAGATATTGTGAGCCATGATCATGTAAGGCATTTTCAAGTTGGTAGCACCAGTTGGACAGTTTACAGCCTATGCTTTTCCACCTCTTTTTTTTCCCTGAGACACACTTGGGGTAGTCTATGGTGGTCCATCCTGGTGATGTTTATCCAGTAACCTATTAATCTAGTGACAGAAGAGGCTTCCAAACTAGGGAAACTTAGTTCAGCTCTCACTAATGAAGCGGGAATAGAGCCCCTGAGGCCAATAACTGCTCTTAGCAGTTTGTTTAATGGGATTTCTAATGATTTTAGTTTCCTGTAATGCCACACCTCACTTAGATGTAGGGCCTAGGGTATATACTTTGCTAGTGTAGCTTTTACTAGGGACGTAACTGAAGGGCCCCCATATTTAATGCTAAATTTCAAACAGTGAATTGTATACTCACACTGTAAAGTGAATCTGGCTAGTTTATTGTAGACAATGTCTACTTTAGATAAAGATGTTTTATTGGCTAGCCCATACACAGTTCACCATGTTCAAATAAGAGAATTAGTAGTTGGCTAACTATTGTTTTCCTTATTTAAAATGTAGAAAGAATGTACTATGTCTAAAGACTCACAGCCTACAATTAATTTTTTTAACTAATTCTTCTATGTATAAATCAAACTTTAATTTAGTATCAAAGCGTACTCCCAAATATTTATACTCCATTACCTGTTCCAATGCCACATTTTCATCTGTTTTATGTGTATTCCAAGATAATTGCTTTGATGATATTTTTCTGCAAAGGTAAACACCATGGCTTTTTACTTTCTACTGTTTAAAACAAGTCATGATTCTGTGAACCATGTACATAGGGCGTAAAAATCTTCCAGCAAAATGTTTTCCATATTTTCAAGATTTGTTCCACTTGCAACCATTACAGACTGTATCATTGACATATAGCCTGATATCAGTGTTTTTTGTATATTACATAAGTTGGTTCACATATATCAAATACAGAGTAGGGCCCAAAATTGATCCTTGGGGGACCCCCCCCCCTTTTGAACCAAGACTTTATTTGATAAAACATTTTCTATTTGGACTTGCTGGGTCTATTTGTTAAATATGAGTTGAACCATTGCCAAGTGTCTTCTGTGATTCCAGTGTCCAGCAATCTTTCTTTTAATATTTTATGGTCCACTGTGTCAAAAGCTTTCAACAAGTCCATGAACACCACACCCACTGCCTGGCCCCCATCCAACAATGAAGCTACAATATCCACCAGGTCAGCAAGTGTGGTGTCTGTGGAGTGTTCTCTTTGAAAGCCAGATTGGTATTTTGACAGGAGTTAATTTTTCTCCAAATGATCTTTCAATTGCTCCTGTACAAGACTCTCCAAAACCTTTGATATTATCAGTAGAAGCACTATCAGTCTATAATTTGAGGGGTCATCTGGTGCCCCACCCTTATGAATAGGGATTATTTTAGCCCTCTTCCAGCTTACAGGGAAATGACCCTCCATCACGCTCCAATTAAATATTTTAGTCAACACGGAGGAAACTATATCAATTGTATCTTTCAAAAATCTACTTTCTATCCCCTCAAGACAGAAGGATTTGTTAGCTTTTAAATTTCTAATAGATTATTTCACTTCTTTGCATGTTATCGCCTTAAATCTAAATTGTGGAACACTCTGATCATTTTTATTACTAATACATAATCACTTTGCCTGTGTCCCATGTTGGTGTTGGTATATCAACATCTGGCAGAGTGGCAAAGTACTTATTTAGTAGATCAGCAGATATTTCAATAGTCAAAGGAAGTCCTTCACTTTGCATCCAAATTGGGGGCTTATTATTAACTGACTTTTCAAAGGATTTATTGAGTGCCCAATACTGTCTAGGATCTTCTGTTTAATCTATTTTTTTTTTGTTAAAAATGTCCGTATAGTCTTCTTCAACATCTGTTTTAACTTATTTCTAGCTGCTTTGTATTCATCCCTGTCTTTTGGATTCAGTGTTTTATCTGCAATTCTCCACAATCGATTTTTTATATGTATCTCTTTTTTCAAATTCTCTGTAATCCATGGGACATGTTTATTCTTTTTTTGTATGTTTTTATGAAAGGGGATATCCTAACAAATACTTCCTTGAAACATTTTGTAAATTCTTGAACCACTAAATTCAATTTTGGAAATAAAGATATCCTGTCCTGTTTTACCTCTGCCAACCAAATTCTTAATTGTTCCTTACTATATTTTTTAAATGTTCTACATTTGTTTATTATCCCAGGTTTGATTTGATGCCATCTCCTCTCTGTTATTTCAAAGATACCACTTATTGAGCAGTGATCCCCTAAGATAGGTTGATTTATTGTAATTTTAAACAGATGTATTTTTGCAGATACAAAAAATAAATTCAACATGTTCCCTGTACCTACAGTATTTGTGCACTTTTCCTGGTGATTATTTGAATTACTTGAGAGACATCCAAGGGCTTATAACTTTTTTTCCCAGGGCTTTTCCTCTTACTTGTCCCCAGACAGCATTGAAGTCTATGGTTAAGATTAAATCTTTGCCCATGGTTTTGTTTAATACATGTTGGGGGGAAACTTCAAAGGAACTTACTTTTACTTTAGGGGTGAGTAAACTACTCCCAGGACTAGGTTTAAGCTTTGTGTATTTACCAATAGACATTCAATGTTTTTTACCTGGCCAGCATACAATACTGTTGTTAGGCCTAATTCCCATTTAGTGTATAACAATATACCCCACTCTCCGACATCCTCCCCATCCCATCTGTGATTGTAATACTCATCTAAATCAATTTCTGCATCTGATATCTGTTTATTTAGCCATGTTTCTGTCAGAGATATTACTTCAGGATTTTCAGTAGACACCCAGGTCCTTACGGTGTCTATTTTATGTTTTTAACTTCTGGCATTATCATATACAGTATTATTTTAAAACTAGTTTGATTTGTTGGACCAGGGTTCAATTCCATATCTCCAGCTAGTAACAAGGTCATCGATAATCATGTTTTCTTGTTTTGAAAACTTATTCCTATCTTCAGCTTCCATGCTGTTTGATTTAGTGCTGATAGTCGAATTACCTTAAATTGATTTCTTCTCTTTCTAACATCAGCATTACCATTTTCTTTTCCTGATTTTCTTAGCCCTTGTGATATCCCACAATCCAAAGCTAGGACACTTGTTTTTTACCAATATATTACTTTCAAATCCCCTGGAAAAAAATGCTGCAATTACAAAATACAATACCATTAGAAAAAGCCTCATCTTGGAACCCCCATACCTTACATAGTCTAGTCTTTTACAAAAATTGAATTTGGCAGTTAGGTAATTAATTATACTATGATCCAAACTTTTCAAATGATCAATTCTAAACCTTTATCCAAGTGCACAATTGAATCTACTCAAGGAATAAGTATTACTTAAAATAATACTAACTGTAAGTTTCTCTCTAATTTCTTAGTAATTAATTCCCATTATGTTAATTTTAATCTCGTAGAGGAACAAATGTATGCAAATTTAATTTATCTCAATTAAAATTTGCAAGAGCTAAGCATCACGGAGTACCGGGTCATTATGTCTTGGACTAAACCGCGCATGAAGAACCGCGTGGTCTATAGCGTGTAGTGCTTCAGAGCGACAGGGGTATATGAGTGATACACAAGTGTCACTACCCATTGCTCTGCACAGGAAGGGGACGTGGCTATAACCACTGCTGGTTGGGTGCTCAGTCGAGCCACCCCTGTGGTGGAGTGGTGAGAGCACCCGACCCAGTAGTGGAAAGGTGGGGAGGGCCAGGGTTTGATTCCCTGCTAGGGAACCTTTTCACTTTTTTTTTGTTCCTGCATACAGGACAAGTGCTGATCAGGATATTCTTCTTGCCCCTGTGTCTACACCTCCTCAGATTTGATTATAATAATTCTGGGAGTTGCGGGCAAAGCCCCCCACAAAAACAAAGAGACCATTTAGGTGTGCACCATTTCTATTGCAGCAGCATTATGTGTCACCACGCTGTTGCCACATGCTGTTCTCCATGCATGGATTTGACATGCGTAGTTTTGTCCATGACATAATGACCCCATGCTGGGTCACAGAGATACCAATCTCAATAAAATACCTAATTTTATTTTATTTCTTCACCCTATTACACCTCAGTTTACTAAATATAATTATTTATGTGGTTCTATTTCCTCCACAAACACTTAACTGTATATAAAATCTATTACAATTTACCAGTTATTATTTTTCTTCTTTGAGTGGTGCTTGTGCCACTCATGCTCATGCCCAGAGCTCATCCTGTGGAGCAACATGATCTTTTTAAAGGGGTTAAGACCCTGACACCAGCTACTGACGCACTTGCCTATTGGCTCACCACCAAGTCCCCTACACCACAGTCAGTTTCAAACAGTATAATCTGTTTCAGGAGTGCACACAGACTTTACAGCAAGCAGATCTTACAAAGCACTCACCCTCAAATTCGGGCACACAGTTCTTACTTTTAGGCTTGCTTGCAGTTTGTACTTGGCCAGTTCAATGACATATGTAGCAGGTGCAAAACAAGAGGTGCAGTTCAGACTGTATTTGAAAGAATTTCAAACAATGGGATTTTGTTTGGGGTCCAGAATCAGGCCCTGTATGGGAACAAGAGGTTAGCTGCAATGAAGAAGTGCCATAAGATAACTCATCATGGCTGGTCTTCTGTGTCTTTCTAGGCCCAGACCACTTCAGTCTTAGCTATCCTTCAGTGCCTTGCAAAGCACAGCCAAATTAATACATTTCCTTGATCTGTAACTAGATGCCTTTCCAGAAGCAGCCCTCAAACTATGCCCCCCCCCCACAGCAGTGCTCAGTAGAAATGCTTGCTTCAGCCCTCCTGTACTGGGGGCACTATGCTCTCCCCAAAGGTACCAGTGCTTACACCCTTAGTTCTGACCAGGGAGCTCCAGTGCTTCACTGAGTACCCAGCCATGGAAGTGGTCTAGGCCCCATGATGATGCACATGGTTGGCTAGCATTGGTGTAGTATAAATAAAGTTAGTAATTGAAATCACAAAGTTAACAGATATGTCCTGAGTATCCTTGGTCCCAAGTGAGCCCCTAACTTGGTGAAATACCTATGTATAGAGTTATCCCCAAGAGCAATCTCATCAAGAAACATAATGTAATGTTTCAAAGGTTCAAATTTCTTTATTGTTCGATATAAATAATTCATTACACCATGAAAAACAAGTAAAATTAAGAAATACATTTCTTAAAGACCATCACACATAAGAAGATCATAAAAATGATTCCCCACATGGGAGGTCTTTACATAAATAAGCACTAAACGAGCAACACCGCATTAACAATTTATTACCTCAAACATAATAAAGTGCACCTTTAATCTTTGGTTTATGTTATAAAACTCTGTAGAGTCCAAATCTTTAGAAACCTAAGAAATCTTTTCATAAACTTGATCACTGACTTTAAAGAAATTGACCAAAGTATTGGTAGCTTGAATATCAATTGGGTTTAACAGGACAACCAAGCAATCATCCAAACTGTTCCAATATGAATCAGTCATGGGCATAAGGAAGAGCTGTCTCCATTTTTCTTAGAGCAAAAAAGGATTACATGAAATATATTTTCCAAGTGTCCCCAGTTACAAGGGCAACATAAATCATTTTGCATCACTCTGAGTGAAATATAGAGATATTTCAATCTACGAGAAGGAAGTAATTCAAATTTAACCAGGGAAATAAAGTCAGCAATCTTCAGGTTTGAAAAGGAGTGTATTTACTGGTTAGTGGCTATAAACTACTGCCAGCGAGGGCCCAGCAGCTCCATAAACCACATATGTGGTTTATGGAGCTCTGTAAACCATGGTCAGAACAGTACTGCAGCATCACCAGAAAAAACGCCGAACAAGCTGTCCTCGCGCTGGTTGTTCACAAGTGCTACACAATCGGTCACTCAGTGTGAGACAAGCTTGTCCTCGGCAGTAACCGTTACCCTTGCAAGGTGGCAAAAAAAGACAGTTTAAACCAAAAAACAGTAAATATAAAAGATAAAACATGGAGAAGTGTGGTTCTATGGGGATTTTATGCACCCTTTCAGTGTGTGATGCCCATATAAACCCCTTGGACTTCACTCTAGGGGTTTATGGGGCATCACACACCTTGCATGCATTATTCTACATCTTAAATATGGCTGTAAGCCATGACCAAACTTATATATCACCCGCCATGGACACAGATTTGATTGCCTTTTGTTTGCTATGTCCCAATATTGAGTTACCGTATCTCAAATCATTTTTTCTCTTAACCAGATTTTTGTAAGTAAACAAGATTGCTACAGTTTTCTTGAAATCTGCCCATAAATGATTCTTAAATAATTTCAAATAGAAATATCTTAAGTGCATTTAACCACAATGATGCCTTATTTTGTTTTTGCCAAGAAATGTTCTTTTTTAAACATAGCACAGGCAGTGAATTAATGGAAACGTTTTGTATACCAAACTAAGAGATTGTTGATCTAGGTGTTAAAAAATGTTTCTATGCACAGTCTGTCACGTTTGGCACTTGTTGTCTATCCTGGAGTAGAATGAGGGATTTTCAATACAGAATGATGAAAAGAAGAAAGTGGCTTTTCCAATAAATTGCATTGAGCATATCCTTATACCTCCAATCCATAAAGTGCTATTGGATTTAAATTTCATTTTGCCTGTACCTAAGGCAGGGAGCAATGAAAGGCCCCATATCTTAAGCTGAACCTCACTAAGAGAGTAGAATTTTGGTTAAGCTTTTTGCTTGATTTGTCAGATGTTTGGACCACTCAAAATGATTTGAAAATGTAACCCTAGGTACACATATTCCTTACTACTTCCACTCTGTCATTATTTATTAACCAGGTGTGGATTTGTTAGAGCCAAATGGGTTAGTTTTAGATAAATTAATATTCAACTGAAGGCTTTTACTGTATTCTATAAAAAATATTTACAGTAACTGAATGGGGAGGATAAGATCATATTGTTTGTATATGCTAACATAGGAATTCCATACCCATTATACAGTATGTGGATAGTGAACATATGGATTTGAGAGCTCCTTCAGAAGGTCAATAACATACAGAATAAATAAGGTAAGGCTAATATGTCATCGTGTTTTACACCTTTACTATACATACATTTTTAAAAAGGTTATTTAGCAAATCGCAACAGCTAAAAGAAAAATTGTTTGAGTATGACTGGATAATAGGGGTAAGTAATTCATAATCAATGGATATAGCCATCACTTTTTCGCGCAAGATACGCAGTTAAGAAGCTGATAAATACAGCACAAAGCTTGATTTTCCTAAGCACAACGTATTTTTCGATCAGATGAAACAATATGTAAACATTATCAATGGTAGAGTGGCCACTGCAAAAAAAAAATAACTCGTAGAGGGGACAAGACATCAATGGTAGTTAACCAAGATTACAACTTTTTAAGAATAATTTTAGAGAAACCTCCAGAGGTTTCTTCTAAAAGACTAATAAGACAGAATATTTTTTGATCCCAGACATTTTTTTTTTAGGAATAGGTACAATTATATTATTTTACCGTGACTAGGGAATAAACCAATCTTTCAAACGTTTATTGAATATGTTAGTTAAAATGTATACCCAAATATTTAAATTAGTTTTATAGCCCACCCTGACAAACCCATCTGGCCTAGGAGCTTTGTTTAAAGCAAAGCTCATGATAGTAGTCTGTACTAGAGATATTGTGAGTTTTTAATCCACCAGCAAAGTTGGTGCAAATCTACCATAGTCACATTCATGAAAAAAATTCCCAAATCAGGAGGCAGAACTGCCAACTTCGCCAGAGGATTTTGAAAATTCTCCCCAATTAAAAAAAAAATCTCCCTTCATACACTGTGCTGTAAAATCAACCCCTCCCCACACCCAACAACACAGTTACAGTATTTTAAACCCCTCCCATCACACTGTTGCAGCTGGCGGTAAATTCCTTCCCCCCACCCACACACCAAACACAGAGAACACACTCTCATCCCACAGTCTTTTTTTTTATTATTTATGCCCTCTTTCCACTCTGCACTCAAACTCCTTCCAGCCTCTGCCAAGACAAGCCAGCTTCATACCCCTTACCTTGTTGCCAGCACGTCCAGTCCTCCCCCATGGAGCCTTGGTTATTCCCTCCAGGTGGGGGTGAGGTGGAGGGGCCTACCCTCAAACTGTCTTGTCTGCATCAGGAGGCTGAAGCAGCAGGCCTGAGGCAGGAGGATCCATTACACTTGCCAGGCAGTTTCATCCTCGAGTGCAGGAGTCCATTATTCCATGTCTCTCTCAGCCCCAAGGACGTCAGCATGCATGGAGGATGATTGGATACATGCACCCCATATGTGTGCTGTTACACATGGATCCTAGCTGATGTCCTTCCCTTCCCTGATGTCCGCAGCTGCACTACCACCCATGGTCACCCAGGTGGCAGTATAGCAATAGGGATGGCAACCCTGCCTCCCCAGAGGACAGCATCCGTGTGATGCTCAATCCTCCTCCCTCCTCCCAGCCAGCCCCTCAGCAACCAAAGCTCACTCCTGAACTCGGGTTGTTGGTATCCTAGTGGTAGTGCTACCACTGCATTGATGGGACAGTCCACACAGTCTTTTTTATCTTTTCAATTCATCAGACATTCCACACCCCCACCTGACCCTCTCTGGTCCTGAATACCTTCCTCCCCACACCAGCACACACAAAATCAGTGACTAAAAGGGTCTCCCCACCCCATGCAGCAGAGCACTGCCGATGCTGCTGACCCTCTGAGTCCAGCTCCCTAATGGCGCAAGTGAATGAACAGTGACAGTCTTGCTCTCTAGCAAAACCTGACTGGTTGAGTTTTCAACCAGTCAGGTTTTACTAGGAGTAAAGACATCACCATTCATGCAACAAAGCCATTACGACTGAATCAGCACTGAAGTTATGGAACAGAGCAGATGCTTTGCACTAGGGGACTATGTTCCATATCTGCGGGTTCATTTTGTGGACACTGCAGGGGAAGAAGACAGAAGGAGGGTGCCAGCATGAGCTTAGGAGGATCCCTTACACACAATTCACCTTGTTATCCACCAGGCAAATTTACAATGTTAGGGA
Organism: Neoceratodus forsteri; assembly: GCA_016271365.2. Classification (NCBI taxonomy): domain Eukaryota; kingdom Metazoa; phylum Chordata; order Ceratodontiformes; family Ceratodontidae; genus Neoceratodus; species Neoceratodus forsteri. The sequence goes on from CM057452.1 coordinate 1,615,999,575, forward strand.
ATTCTGTCAATCTGCTCATTAATAACAAGGCGAATTGCAGTCGCCAGCTCCACAAAATTGCCAAAATTTGAGGATTTTTTCACAAAGTGAATTTTGGCAACTTTGCACATCACTAGTCTATACATCTTCCAGTGAGATTACTTATATGGGCAATTCAGACTTAGAATCAATTATTTATCCCATGCACTATTAGTACTGAAATCCAGATTTTTTTATTTTTGCATACAGTATCCAAGTATTTTCCAGGATGTATACTGAAAGTGAATTCTGACAGCTACTGGTATGTCTACCCACAGGGCTCCAGAGCATTCTTGTATCATTATCCCTCACTGTATGAAACACTTCCTCCCAAATCATAAACTGAAACAATTACTTCTCTTTCTAAATAACTTGATTTTAAATGTTATGTGTTCTATTCAAACAAACTCTGGTCAGAGCTGATATGGTTGCACTGCACATTTACTAGTGCCACCGGAGAGTTCCATACAGCAATGTGGCAGATTGATGGAACTGTGCATACTGCATGCACAGTCGGATTCAGCACTGTCATGTTGTGCACTGGTCCATCACTTCCACAGCTGTGGAAGAAAAAAATAGTGACCCCCAAGTGGCTGTGTTTATGAGGCCATGGAGGGGAAGTACCACATAAACACAACCACTTCAAATGTGCCACAGCACTATGGAAGCACACCAGACAGCGGTCTGGTCACATGCTTCCACAGTGCTAGTATGTTTCAATGTGATGGCGTAACAACTGCAGAGCTCCGCCCACGCAGCCATAAAAACTGAAACTGTCTCTGTTAGGATTTCTCTTAACCCATCTAATGGTTTTAGCCATCCTGTTGGCTTTGCATCTTTCAATAAAGCATGAAACAGCAAATGAGGAATGAATTATACATGGGGAATATAAAGCTGAATGTACTTTAGTTTGAATCCCCTCCACAACACCATAGTTTTCAGAAGCACTAGATTCTTTGCTATCACTTGAGACTTGGATTTAGAGCACAACAGCTCATTCGTATCTTGAGATACTCTAAATAAATTTTCCCTCCGAGTATTGACATCGGTTCACAGCCAAATTTTGGTCCCATTCCCTACCCCCCCTACATGGCCTCTACCCTCTCACAACAACCCCCCTGCTTACTCCCTCAGAAGCACTGACCCCAGGCTCCTCCACATCCCCTTTATGTGCACAACCAAAGGTCAGGCCACATTCAACTTCCGCATCCCACAGTTATGGAATGCCCTGCCAGCTGATATAAGACACTCACCCAACCCCAGCCATCGCAATCGCCTACTCACCTCCCACTTCTCCTCCTGCTGCTCTTGCTATAACTTATGTCAAATTATGTATAAAAATTGTGTTTCTGTGCTCAGTTGTAACCATCTAAAATGTTCCTGTATCGATCTTCTGACTGTCTGTATCTATCTGCTGATTGTCTGTACGGCAGATGGCCATTTATTGTGTTGTTAACTCTGTACCAAATGTATGTACCATTGTCTTGGGTCTTGACCCCCAGGTCGCATCTGGAATCAAGCAACACTGCTCAGTATGCCTTCCTGGTTAAACTCGTAAATAAATAAATAAATGCAGGGCTACAAATATCTTCATTGGCATAATACCGATTAAAGAAAGGACGTGCCTGACTATACCCCTATCTGATGTTAAATCAAAGCAGAACTATGTGACCTGACCAGACCAGGATAATACCTAAATCCCTGCTTCACATAACAGCTAACCATCCCCCTGCTATTAGAAAAATACCATCATAAGCCTGTTTCTAAGTTCGTACAAGCTATGAAGGGTGCTTAGGAGAGGACCCCAATATGCTAGGTTGCAACCCCTATGGTCAAAGCAGAATTTCAAAACTGATAGGAAAACAATAATGAAAAACAGACAGCAAGAAAAAGGCATTTCCATGCTAGACCATCTTTTCCTTAACAACACAATGGGACACTCTGTAACACAATGGGCATAAACTAGATGGCAAAGATGTCTTTTCATTTTTGGAGTTTATCCATGTAGTCCATTGGACATTAGGCAACAATTCTTGGCCAGAGGATATATGTGCGGATTTAAAACCTTAAGTCACCTAACCAAAGAAATGCATGCTGTCTTTTGTTTGTACAAAACCTGCTGGTTCATAAGAGAGAGAATTGTGATCCCTTGCTCCTACTGCCAAATGCCTTCGCTATCCCAAGTGATTAGGTAGATTGAACACTTCTATGTCACAACAATTACAGATGCATCAAATCTGATACATGTAGACTGATGCAATATAACTTTAAATAGTATGTATTACACTCCAGTCAAGTTGCATGTATTTGGGAGATTAGAGTCCTTTTACATTTGATGTGCTTGCGTCCCAAATGTTTTGGGACTATACTGCATTTGAGAGGTGTCACTGCCAAGCCAATTACAGCTGAAACTGCAATGGGTTTGGCAGTGTACATCAATGACCTGGCACTCTGGTCATGACTCAAGTTCAGTTTTGGTGACGTGGCATGTTATTCAGTTAAAAGAAGTGAACCGCTCCAATGAGAGTACTTCATTTCTTTCTCTAGCCCTAACTCTGGGCATGCGCATTACAGTAAACAGTAATGTGTATGGCCGAAGTTATGGCTACAGCTTTCTCCTGCCACCATGGCCGCACACCCCCCGCTTCAAGATAAACCATGGTGCAGCTTTCCTAATTGGCAGCTCCTGCTGCTCACTCCCTGGTCTTCAGTCCTCAGCCCCCCACCCACCCCACTCAACATACACCACGGTGTGGCTTTCTGAATTGGCAGCTCATGCCGCCACCGAGACACTCCCTGGTTTTCAGTCCTCTGAACCCCCCCCCCATCAACGTATGCCATTGCCATGACCTGGTTACAGACTTTACTTACCCTATTTCTTGTATTTCCCTGCTCACAGTTGAAGAGTTCTACAGTCAGAGTCCTGGTTCTCTGCCTGCTTGGGACTGTGCATGTCATCGTATTCATCATTTTTATTGTATACATCAGAAGAAGAAGATAAGAATGTGGCCCCATATTGTACATGGGCTCCAGCAATATTCTGTGGAAGGAAGCCTAGCCTGCCTATAATATTGTAAGCAACGGTACTGTTGATTTTCCTGAGCTTCTGTGTGCACACTTTCTATGACAACTCCCCCAATAGCTGCTGGTGGAGCTGTGAAGGGAGCAATCCATGATCCCCATCCACCCATGCTTAACTGGTAGAGTTTTTGTTTTTTTGAAATTGGTGCTTTTTTTTCTCAGCCAGCCAATTTAATGTGCCTGTGTGCACAGAGACCAGCACGGGGAATGTGATTTGGTTGGCGGGTGGGTGCCACGCAGCAAGGAGAGGACTTCATTCAAGGCAGGCAAGCAGGCAACGAGGCAAGAGTGGCCACACAGCAAAGAGCGATCAATGGTCAGATAATGGCTCTTCTGTTTCACTGGGGAGACCTAAAACATGACCTGAGAGGAGACTGTGGGACCAGAGGAGAGAAAAGACTTCATTCCAGGGCAAGGCTAGTCAGTTATTGACTGTGCACCAACCAGTCTAAAGAGGCACAACATATACTCTACCATCACAAGTTAGACCTTTTCCTTTGCCACTAGGCCTTGCACTCCACCAAAAACCTTTCTATCACTCGCATAGGGATATTGGGCTCTATCCCAGGAGATTTATTTGAGCATCCAGGCTTTGTTAAATTTAACACTGTTTGTTGATATTGGAGGAGGCACAGGATAAGTGAGCGGCCATGGCACAGCGGAATTTTGATTTGGGTTTGGTCATGGAGGTATCTGATCAAGCATCCTGTTGATCTCAGCTGGGTTGCCCGAATATAATAGTTAAGTACTGTAGGGAGCATTCATTGTAAAAATTCAGGATGTCATTGCCCTCCACTTTCTCTGGAAGACCGAAAATCCACATGTTTTCCTGCAGTTCCTGATTTTGTAGTTTTCTGGGTTGCGCTGTCTGGTGCTCTCAAGTCTCTGCTCAGCACTGTAGTAGTTTTGTGCAGTGACTAAACAAACAAAAACATTGTGGTGCCAAGTCAGAATGGGTCGTTACACTGGAAAATGATGTTGCCTGATCTTTGTGTGCATTTTAACAGTGCAACTTTGTGGCTGAGCTTGTAGCTGGTTATCTAGAAAATTCCATTGCCTTGACATCTCATGCCTTTAGTGTTATGACCCATCTCATTACAACATTGGTTAGACTCTCCAGTGTCCAGTATGGCTGAGCAGAAAAGCACAAAAGAGGTACCTTTGGCTTTTTCCACGCAGATGCAGTGGGTGCTTTTGTCAATGCAGTGCTTGCTGCATATCTCTCAACCTTTTGTCACTGAAATGAAGGACAGAAACACTTAAATTGAGGGACAATGAGGGACACTGACCCTCATAATGAGGGACACAGTCTCAAAAATGGATGTACAAGCTCAGAACACTCTGGAAACCATTACGTTTACTTGTTCAAAGTTTATTTTTGATTCAGCATCTTAGAATAATTATTAATGTCTGCTTTATAGTCTGAACTTAGAGTGCATTCTTTGTGGTGGCAGCACCTTTTCCATGAGGGACAGAGTAATTTTGAGGGGTAAAATAAGGGATGTCCTTCATAATCAGCCAGGGACAGTTGAGAGGTATGGTTTGCTGTACTGCTCATGTTCACCATTTTTGTGGTGGAAATGCTTAGGAGACTGGTGCAACCTTAGATGATAGATAATGCACAGCTGGTCCTGCCAGTGGGAGTCATATAGGTCTCACCTTTAACATATTCAGCTATGTCATGTACAGACATATACTAGGACTGCTCTTTCAGGAAACCCAAACTTAAAAAAAGAAGACATGGAAACAAGTAATCATTTTGTTTAACTCTCAATAGTTCTCATTATACCACAATGTATAATGGTAGGGCAAAGAAACCCAGTTGGCTAACACAGGAGGTTATGGAAGGGGTGAGGGCCAAAGGGCAGCATTTCAAGTACAGTAAATCAGGGAGGGGTGAAGATAAGGATATGTACATGGAGAAGTCCAGGGAGGTTACCAGACTGGTCAGGGGTGCCAAGGCATCCAGAGAGCTGAGGCTGGTGCAGGGGAATCAAAAGTGGAGAAAAGACTTCTTCCGCACATTGAGAGAAAAGAAGGAGCAAGGAATAGCTGGTGAGGATTAAAAAGGATGGAGGGTGGGTGGAGAAAGGGTTGGAGCAAGAAGAGGCACTGAACGAATATTTCTGCTCTGTATTCACGCAGGAGAAGGAGGGGCAGATACCTTAGCCGAGGGGGGGTGGAGGGAGGAGACGACAAATGTATGGATTAGAGACAGCAGGGTACTAGATGGGTTGAGGGCATTAAGGGTGGACAAAGCACCTGAACCTGATGGCATTCTCCTTAGGGTACTGAAAGAGTTGGCAGGGGACCTGGCGGGGCCACTGGCCAACCTGTTCAATACCTCCCTGGACACTGTATGTGTACCACAGGACTGGAGAATGGCCCATGTGGTGCCCATCCACAAAAGTGACCCAAAGGATGAACCAGGGAATTATAGGCCAGTGAGCCTCACATCAATCGTGGGAAAGCTCATGGAGACCATCCAAAAGACAGGCTAGTGAGCTTCTTGGAGGAAAACAGTCTCCAGGATGGTCAACAGCATGGGTTTGTAGTGGGCAGATCCTGCCAGAGAAACCCTTGTAGAGTACTACAATGGGGTGGACGTGGGAACTGGACAAGGGCCATGCAGTGGATGTCCTGTAGTTAGACTTCAGCAAGGCCTTGATTCATGGTGCATGGCAGGTTAGGGTGGGAAACTGGAACATGTGGGGGTGGGACCAAAAATGGTGAAATGGATCACAAACTGGCTAAAAGGAAGGCAGTAAAGGGTGGTGGTGGTGAGGGGACCTCTTGTCACTGAGAGCAATGATGAGTGGGGTACCACAGGGATCGGTACTGGGTCCAGTGCTGTTTGGGATTTTTATTGCAGATATCTCACATGGGATCAGAAGCAAGATCAGTCTGTTCACAGACAATAGCAAGATGGGAGCTGTGGCTGGTGATGCAGAGGGGTGGAAGGGGCTGCAGGAGGACCTGACTAAGCTGCAGGAGTGGGCGGAAACATAGCAGTTGGGGTTCTTTTTTTTTTCTGTTTCTGCCCCCTTCTCACCACTGCGGTGGTTCCCTTCCAGGATCCCTAGGCTGGAGATCTCCTAGTCCCTCCCCAGGTACCTTCCTCGGAGCCACTGGACCTACCTCCATCCTGCCTCAGCCTGCTCTCCCAGGAGGGAAGGGAGGAGGAGCCCTTACACCCTCCCAGTCCATTAGAATGTACGTCAGGAGGTCCTGGTGGTCCCCGAAGGGAGCCCAGTTATGGAATCTGGAGTAGCCGGGTCCCTTCTACTACTGCTGTGGTGGGGTATTTTCCTGTGTTCTGGTGCCTACTGCAGGACGTCGGCTCACTAGGGGAGCCTAGGGGGTGGGGTGCATAGTGCCATGCTACTGTTCTGACTCCCGGCTGATGTCCTCCCTCCCATCTATGTGCTGTCACACTGCACCTCCACCTGTGGTCACCCAGGTGGTGATACTGCAGCGGGACAGGCATCCCCACTCTCCCTGGAGGAGGAGAGCTGCCTATGGGTGCTCAATCCTCCTCCTCCCTAGCCAGCCCTTCAGCAGCCCAAGGCCATTCCCGAACCCGGGTTGCTGGCGTCGCAAGCGGTAACCCTACTGCTGTGCCAGTGGGCCAGCTGGCAGGTGGGGTTCAATGCCAAGAAGTGCAAGGTTCTGCACTTCAGAGCCAGGACTCAGGGGAAGGATTATCACTTGAATGGGGTACAGTTGGGGAGCTCCACAGAGGAGAAGGACCTAGGAGTGATCATTACAGGGAGCATGAACAACTCTGCTCAGTGCAGGAAGGTGGCAGCAAAAGCCAACACAATGCTGGGGTGTATTGCAAGAGGGATCTCCTCCAGAAGGAGGGAGGTTATCCTGCCCCAGTATAGGTCATTGGTCAGGCCCCACCTGGACTACTGCATGCAGTACTGGCACCCATTCCTGAAGAAGAACATCAGGTTGTTGGAGGGGGTGCAACAAAGAGCCGCAAACATGATCCAGGGATTAGAGAGCAAGCCCTACAAGGACAGGCTGGGAGAGTTGAATATGTTTTCCTGGAGGAGAGGAGGGATAGTGGGGATATGATTGGAGACCTTTAAGCATCTAAAGGGATAAACAAGACCAACATAGAAGGGATTTTCCAGATGAGAAAGGGGAGGGACACTAGAGGGCATGGACAGAGACTGGAGGGGGGAAGATTCAGGAGGGAGACGAGGAGACATTTTTTCACTGGAAGAGTGGTGGACAAATGGACCACCTTACCAGATGAGATAGTGTCCCATAAGATGGTGGGCAGTTTCAAGAGGGGTTGGGACAGGGGAAGGGGAAAGGATACTGGGAAGAGGGGGCGGGAGGGGCAGCTGGGAGATGAGGTGCTAGCTGCACACTTGAGCAGACTCGATAGACCATGAGGCCTGTTTCTGCTGGCAATTTCATATGTTCATAATGTTCTTTTAATTTCTTAACTATTTGTACATGCAAAGTAACAGTTATTTCAACAGCCTGTTCAACAGCAGGCAGTAAAAAAGGCATTGCAAATATCAATACCTATTGTTTGCTTAAATTACTGCTGCAGCCTTGTTCTGAGGTTAATTTTAAAATATTTGTGACAGTCCAAATGCCTTGAATAACTGGGTGGAGGACGTATTTCTGTTTCTTAGGGACCCCATCTGAACTTCTCTCCTGTCTTGGGACAGACTCTTAATTATGATTTGAGGGAGCAATTCGGATGCTAAAAGTTCAGGAAATATTAATAAATGGGTCTAGTAGGATATGGTAGTATGGTACTTTTTTCAGTTACAGGTAAAAAAACATGTTAAAGCTGTACGAGTCCAGTATTGTCATTTTAAAGCCAAGCTGAGTAATAATGGGTGTCCTTATTTGCCTTTTAATCTGTTGTTTTTGTGTTGTTATTGCACGTGTCATCATGGAGCAAGGCTGTTATTAGCTGGCATGCAGTCATGACATTAGTGTCAGAATGGGTGAGTACTGTTCATTTTCTTTAATGTCTGGATGAACTACAGGTTTTTGGGGTAGTAGAGCCAGTTTTACTTTAGTGGATATTTTGAGGTGAAAAGAGTTGAGACGCCCTTCATTTTATGGGCTGTCAGACACAGCAAAGGGATGAGAATGACCATTTATACTTAGGTAGCCTAGCTGAAAAGTGTGTTTATATTGGATGAGGGCTGATAGACTGCTTTAAATCATTTAGGAAAACTGCTGAGTTCTGATGAGTTTTCAGACATGGGGGAGGGGCAAAGGAGTTATGCTCAAAAACAAATTGCATTTTCCAAATGGTATTCCTGTTCTAGATGTAAAGGTAATATATGGACAGCAGTGTGTAATGAATTGTGTTTCACACACCCAAGAAATGTGAAACTACATAAACAAGAACAGCAAAGCCTGAGTAGTTTATATTGGTATCACAAACCAAGTGTGTGTGTAAACAAACAAACAAAAATGTATTTCTTATTTATTTATTAAATTTTCTTAACCGGGTAGGCCCACTGAGCCCCGAAGGTCCCTTTTTGACCCAGAATTAATTACATATAGTAAGGCACATAAACTGAAATAGTTCATTTTTGGACAGAACATACAGGATTACAGTTAAAACAGAGTACAGAATTACATAGTACTGCAAAGTTATGTATAGCAGATTATACAATTATACAAAATTAAATGTTTTGGTACTGTTCATAGTTTTATTGTTATTATTATTTATATAGTTACCAGCTCACAATTGTGTAGTTTTGTGGTCAGCATGCTCTAGCAGAGCAGGTCTAACACAAAAGCACTATATTTTCTCACCCTGGCTGTTAAAGCACTTGCTATTGCCTCTGACAGTAAGGCAGTTCTTCATACTCACACTTTTGTGTATAAATATGGGGTTGTGTAACACAGAAGTTTAGATAGTGGTTTGGGTGATTGTGGACCCTAAGTAGCAATAATCAGGGAAGTGCACATAACCCAGCTGAAGGCCATTGTAAAACATTTATTTTGTTTAAGGTAGTGTAACCAATCTGAAGTCTCCTACAGTCTTGTTCAGAGTCATATACTTTGTAATTTTCCTGGTGGCATAGTCTAAATAAATTTAATTCCTGTTAGCAATTGAGAAGCTGCTAAAAGGCTGCGTTTAATTTTGACATTTAAAAACTGGCATGGTTGTGTCTGTAACAAACACTTCCATCTGATTAAATGCATTCGACTAGAATCATGCATAAAATAACGTGCCAAGAAAATACAGCGAAATAGGTTGATATCTTTTATTGGCCCATTATTATGCAAATATGTTACAGTAACACAAGCTTTCAGTGCCATATGTGTCCTTTCGGGGGTAATAGTAGCCAGAAGAGAAGCTGGCTGTACCTAGTTACATTGTTTCAATTTAGTACCATAACAAAGTAACAGCAGTTTTAGTTCAAGATTTAACTGTCTAACATTATGTCATTTTCAATTTGTACTGTTCTGTTTACCTGTATGTTACTTTTTACCCGGTCGCCCTGAAAAAGGGACCTCCGGGCCCAGTGGGCTACCCAGTCAACAAAATTCAATAAATACAATAAATAAATAAGATGGCTGTAAATTCTCCACCCTTTCACAGAGACATATAATGGGAATTGTTCTTATATTATTTATGTTTATAAGCTTGTTAGTGTGGATTTTTTAAACTTGCAGCTGATGTTAAGACAGAGCCTGGAGGCATCATGGGCTGTAGTTGGAGAACATCACAGGCGGCCGAGCACTATTATTTTGCAGCCAGCAGTCCAGTATATGAACAAATATAAGTCTAATTAATAATTCATGAAGCCTATACAATGTACTCTATGTTGTGATATTTTCATGCATTATAGCTTTTGGTTTGAGGTGGAAGGCTATAGGTTTACATTCCAATGCTGTCCCTTAAGCATTCAGCTAGTAATCTAGAACACATCATTACACCATGTGACTAGGTTTCATCTAGAAAACACAAATATTTTCAGTCCATGCTCTAGTGGAGGAGGTGTGTGTGTGTGTGTGTGTGTGTGTGTGTGTGTGTGTGTGGTGGGGATGTGACATTTCCACTGAAGGCTGTTGATGGGTGACAGCATTACAGTGGTACATGAGCATAAGGGTGTTCTGTTCTAGGAATGTCATGGTATACCAGTTTTAAGGTATACCGCAATATCAGAAGCCATGGTATTTATATCCTGGGCAATTTCCAATATCACGATAACCGTGATTCATGGTATACCATGTTATTAAGACCTTTCAACCAATTTTTTTTTTGTATTTTCAGGGAAAACTGTCCCTTACACACCTACTCTCCCTGATGCTTTGTTCAAAAAATAACTTCTCATGTTATACCACTTTATAACAGTTATCACAATAATTTTATCATGGTTATTGTATCATGGATATTTTATTATCATGACACCCCAGCTCTGCTCCCACAGACCCCCACCGGGCTTTGCCTCAGACCCTGGGCCTTACCAACAATTTTACAAACCTGGCTCCTATGAGATGCAGCTGTGAGATTCTGAGCCTGAGGGGATGTGCAGGTAGAAGACTGGTAGGGGATGGGAAATATGTTGAGGGGATTCTGGGAAATGAAAGGAGTGGGTTTAGGCCATTGTCATCTGGAAAATCAAAACAAGTGAAACCTAGCAGAAACATGGGGAAGTCTGTGTACTCCTGTCATCACAGATCCAGGACCATCCTCTCCGACATAACAAGGAACTGTCCTTCATTTTATTACTCAGAATCTCTTCCAGACCTTTCAACAGTCCTATATTATTTTATTCTATTTATTTAACCAGGAGTAGCACACTAAGCTGAAAGCTTTTTTACAGGTGTGACCTGGGAGCACAGGGAAGTTAAGTGACTTGCTCAGGGTCACACAGTATGTAAGTGGAAGCTGTGGGATTCAAACCCAGGTTTGGTCTGCTGGATGTCACCAGATTTGCAGCTCAGAGCCTTAAACCACTGCACTATACTGCCTCATTAGGAAGGACAGTCCCTCATTTGTACCCCTCAGAACACATTTCTACGTGCTTCTCAACTGTCCCACATTACATGGGATGCCCCTCCTTTTACCACGCAGCATCCATGCATGTCCCTCACTTTATTACTCAGAACTCTCTCTCTTCATACCTCTCAAATGTTCCACATTAGGAGGGATGTCCCTAATTTTATCACTCAAACTCTATCCTTACCTCTCAGCTATCCCACATTAGGAGTACAGTAATGCCTCTTATTTCACCTCTCATAACCTCTCTTTTCATATCTCCCATCTGTCCAGCATTAGGAGGGACAGTCACTCATTTCATCTCACAGATTCTATTTGGCCATCCATACCTCTCAACTGTCCAGTATTAGGATGCACATCCCCCATTTCACCCCTCAGAACCCCTCTATCCAGACCTCTCAACATTCCTATATTAGTAGGGATACTCCCCCATTTCACTCCTCAGAACCCCTCTGAGAAGACCTCTCAACATTGCTATATTAGTAGGGACAGTCCCTCATTTTACCTCTTAGAACCTCAATGTTCAGACATTTCAACATTCCTATATTAGTGGGAACAATCCTGATTTGCCCTCAAACCTCTCTGTTCAGACCTCTCAACTGTCCCATATTAGTAGGGACAGTCCCTCATTTTACCTCTCAGAACCCCTCTGTCCAGACCCCTCAACTGTCCCATATTAGTAAGGACAGTCCCTCATTTTACCCCTCAGAATCACTCTGTCCAGACCTCTCAACTGTCTCATATTAGTAAGGACAGTCCCTCATTTTACCCCTCAAAACCTATCTGTTCAGACTGCTCAGACTTCCCATATTCAAGTTCCCATGTTCTCTGTAACACTGTAGATATAACTTCTATAGTAGGGACTCTGAACTTTAGGAACTGTTAGGTCGAGTTCTGTGGCAAGGTTTAATATTCTGTGGAATATAAATCGATAACTCAAGAGTCAGCATTACAGTTTCAGGGATTCAGCATGGGTGGCCTGTGAAGAGGACTCCTAACTCCCTCCACATAAATATAAGTTACATAATTTCCCTCAACATCCACGTTTGTACTTTTCAGCAGCTATTCTGGCTCACTGTATTTATTTGAAAATATTTAGGGCTTAGTGCTACTGTATGCAACATTAATGGCTACTGTCAGGCATTCCCCCTTCCATCCTGCTTGCAGCAAAGCTGCAGCTGTATAATTGTTCCCTAAGGGGAGCCTGATGTAGCCTAGCCATGAAGCACCCAAGATTCCCTGCATCTGTGAACACCTATCAGTGGCCCCATAAACAGTCCTACTTGGGGTTGGCGGGTTTTGGGGGGCCAAAGAGGCTCCCTGTTCTGCCACCCCCAAAACTGCCATACACTAAAAATATACAACATTAAGCATTTGCAGTAGCTGTGTGATTATTTCTTCTTTACTATTTCATTCTTTCCTTGCTTAGTTTCCCATTTTGAATATATATTTAGCTTGGTTGTCATCTTTCTTACCGTGGCTTCATCTTTCCTTCATTTTGTTTCCCATGTGCACCTCTCTGTCCTAGACTGAAATCCCTGGCATCTGCAGCATCCCCTGACCATGTGCTGTCCTAGAGCAGGCCAAGTGATCCCAGGATCACACATGAACATGGGTTGCTGTCATGCAACCTTGTTGTGCTACCACTGGTCTATCGTGGAGGTTCAGCTAGCTTTTTTTCCCCTACTTTTTACGTTTGTTGCACTTGTGCACCAAACATTTTGGGACTATCATGCATTTGAGAGGTGTGTCACTGCCAAGCCACTTACAGTTGAAACTGCAATGGGCTTGGCAGTGTACACCAATGACCTGGCACTCTGGTCATGACTCAAGTTCAGTTTTGGTGACGAGGCATGTTGCCCAGTTAAAGAAATGAACTCCAATGACAGTGCTTCATTTCTTTCTGTAGCAGACTCTGAGCATGTGCATTACAGCAAACACTAATGCACATGGCCAGACTTACAGTAACATCTTCTCCTGCCACCAGGCTGCACACACCTGGTCTTCAGTCCTTTGACCCCCACTTCAAGATAAGTCATGGTGCGGCTTTCGAATTGGCAGCTCCTGCAGCTGCTACACCTCCTTGTCTTCAGTCCTCATCCCCCTCCACCTGCCCGCTCAACATATGCCATGGTGCAGCTTCTGAATCGGCGGCTCCTGCCACACTGCACACTTCCTAGTTTTCAGTCCTCTGACCCCCAACATACGGCTGTGGTGCAGCTTTCAAAATTGGTGGCTCCTGCCACACACTCCCTAGTTTTCAGTCCTTTTACACCCCTCATATACGCCATTACCATGACCTGCTTCAGCTCTAGTCCTCAGGCTCCTCCCCTAGTCGTGCATCAGGGTAGGTGTTTACTGTTTGCTGTGCTTGAAGCTCCTCTGACCTCCGTTCTGAGTTCAGCTTTTACTGGGAAGTGCTACTCCACTGAATTTTCCCACTTGGGACAGAAATTGCTAGCCCACTGCCGAGAGTCAGGACACCAACCTGTTCAAGCATCTCCTCTGTGTCTGGACCCAGTGGTCTCTGGTTGGGTCGGGTTGGAACCACAGCACAGAAACTGCAGCTGATCAGGCTGCAGCCTGCTACCGCTTGAGCCTCAACAACAAGTCAACACTACTCCCCACACCTAGTGCAGCACAGCCCTCGACAATGAGTTAACATTACTCCCCGTCCCTAGTGCAGCGCAGCCACCAATTGCCAGCAAGCCCTCTGAGATGCTCTCTGTTTCTAGTGAGGGGACATAAATAATTACAGTATATACTATACTCTCGGGGCAACTTTTTCTAGACTTCAGACCATTACACAATCGATAAATGAGGAACATGGGGAAAGGACTGCCTGTATGACAAGTATTTCAAATGAAACTTACAATTTACATTATTCCAAGGAAATACAGTTCTTGAATATAACAAAACATGCAGCTTTTCCTCTTCTAAATGGGATTAACAGACATTGTAGTAAGTATAATTTAACTTAAAAAATAAGATTTTAATACAACTATTGTATGAAAATAATTCTAAGTGGATGAGGAGGCATTGCTGCAGAGAGTGTGTGTGTGAGTGTGATATATGTCTCTAAGAAGAAGTTTGTTACACAGTATCTGTGTATTTAGTGGGAACCAGTGCAAGTGCAACTTGTGCAAGTAACTGGTGGATGATGGATCCCAGGTATTCACAGAGCAGAAACGGGGTGCCCTTTTATTTTGGGCAGATGTGACTCATTCTGCCCAAATTAAAAGGGCACCCAATTGCTGCTCAACCCCTATGATTCTACTGAAATGGCAGGCACTTTCACTGTAGCGTGGTTGTACTATATGCCTGGCTGCACTGCAGCCCCACTTGCTCTCTTTTTTACTGCCACCAATCGCAGCTACCCCAGAAATTCTCAGAGCTGAGGAAGCCCCCATTACACCCCAGGAATGGGTTTAAATATTTATAAAAACAACACTGGCCTAGCCACCTTGGGAGCTAGCCCACTATACCACCATGGCTATTATTAACATTGTGGCCCCCCGAGTACTTTCTACCCCCACTGACCACCAATGACCACTTTATTTTTAACAAAATGACTACTAGCCCCCCCACTAGCCTTCACTAGCCCACCTGGCCTACTACATAAATCACTGGTCACTTGACTACCACTAGGGGCAAAGGGTTTTTTAGCTGAGCCTTCCCCTTCCCTAACCACACTTCATTTCCTCTGCTTCTTCTCTTTTATTGTTTTCCTTCTACCTAACCTATTTTCTCTTTTTATTTCTACAGGTGTGACAGGACAATGGCTCCTACCTTATCAGATAAGTATAACTTTATTTCTGTCCTGTCCCTTATGCCCTGCTGGACTCCCTAAGAGCTGTGGATTCTTTGTGGCCCATTTTTCTATCTTTATTTTACAGCTACATTGGCATCACCTCTTTGAACTCCTACCCTGGACCTTCGGCAGGTAAGTCCCTCTATTTTGCACTACTTTTGGTGGGTTGACTGTAATGGGTGTAACATGTTCTACTTTAGAGGCCTCCTGACAAATGGTTTATATTGTTTCCTTTTTTATTGAGTACAAGTGAATTAATCAGTACAAAGTTAGGAGCTGCAGCTCGTGCCGGGCTGCTTCCCTGCTCCTGGCACAAACACTGAGCAAACCTCGCCCACAAGCTCAGCACTCATTAGATCAGTCTGTAAAACAAGTATCTTCAAAATGCAGGGTCAACAAATTGTTTAGCAAGCATCAAACATTCAGCATGGACAAATGCTTGTTGCTCAAGATGTAATTTGGAAGATGGCATGCTAAAAGCAGGAACTGTGGAAAGTGAAGACTGACTGAGGCGATACAAGCTAGATTAGACCCACTGCTAGGCCTGGACGACCATTTTAATCCAGACCTGTGTTTAATGAGAAAAGGTACAGAAGATCTTACTTGGACCCAAAGATACCACATATCCCAAATTTGCATGTCTATAAAGAAAATTATACTCAGACATTAGTTGGACCAAGCCACCTGTCTTTTCAGGAAAGGCACACAGAAATCTTCCAAGCTTTTAAGGTAGAAAGACTGCTGCAAGCATCCACTATTTCCTGATGTGTTTTGACAAAAGATGGGGTCCACTAGTGACACTGCCACCTCATAGAAACAATGTGGCACATATTTAGATTAGATAAATTATCTGGTTACAAAATTCTGATTTTCAGAGGAGCTTGCAACTCTTGCTCGTCACCTTTTGCTGATAATTTCTATTATATGTGTAAACCATTTCTTTTACAACTGCGACATGATTTGACAACTGCTGCTGCGGGGGAGGGGTAGCAGCCTGTCTGTTGGGGGATAGAGTGTTAGTTTTATGTTCTTATGTATGTCTTCTTACAGATAGCAACAAAGCACATAAAAGCAGCAGTTCAAAGAAATTGGGTAAGAAATCAGACCCTATCATTTTTTTCACTAGACAACATTCCAGGCATCTTCTAGTTTTATTTGGTAGTAAAATGTTCTAGTTCCACCAAAATCTGAGTATTTTTTTTCTCCGTATCAAAAGATGGCCACCACATTTGGTTTAGAAATAGCACTGAAGACTGCCAGTGCAGCAGCATCAAGTACGGAGGGCTGATCCCAGGCTCCGTGCCTTCCCTAAATCAAATCTGCCCACAGCCACAGTAAAACTTAGAAAAAAACTTAAGCAACATCAAACAGGGCAGTTTCTTACTTTATGGGGATGAGATCGGCGTGTTCTGAGGTGGCTCTCCAGTGGATGCCAAGGGCTGAGAGTCAGACAGTTTGGCAAGCAAGACCTCAGGACACCATGACACAGCAGCTTACAAAAACAAAAGGGCCCTGTGATGGAATGGCAATCAAAAAAAAAAAAGAAAGAAAGAATTAGACCTCATCTTGGCAGAGCCAAGGTCATTCTGGATAGAAACCAAGGAAGAGCTTATCAGAATAGATGGAGAACTGGCAGACCTCAAAAAAAAATGATGGGCCAGCAAGCTGCTATAATGGAGATCAACTTCCATGATACTAGATGGCCTGCATAAGATCCTGGCCCTCAAAAGTAAGTGTTGTGATTTGGAGGAGCACCCTCACTGTAACAACATGCAAATTTATGGGATAATAGAAAAGACTAATAGATCTTATGTTATTAAATTTCTGGAGACTTTCATATGCTCTAAACTAGATCTCTCTATTGAGTTCCCCCTCAACCTGGAACATGCTCATTGGGCATTGGGCCACCCAGCAGACAATGACCAGCAAAGACGCAGATCCCTGATTATGAAATTTTAAAGTTATGCAGTCAAGCAAAAAGTTCTTCTTAGGACTGTGACAGTTTAAAGAAGTGTTTAACAAGGGAATGAGTATATGCAGACCATGATTACAACCCTCATGTAGGGGAACAGCCCACAAAATATGGCCTGATACTAGAAGCACTGAGGGTATAGAAAGTGAAATACCAGACCCCTTACCCAGTGTAACTATGGGTCTTCTATCCCGATGGCCAGCTCCTGTACGATACCATTCAAGACACAATTGATGATTTACAGCACAGGAATATTCCAGTTGCAATACTGCAATGAGTCTGAGCCTCCACCTTGGACCTTAACTACTTCTACCTCACTTAAAGATGCAAAGTTCCTACCTCGCAAGGCCCAATCTGCAGATACCCCTTACAGACATACAGGCCTTAATACACTCGTTTAAATGAGTGCCTGATGCATGAAATGTTTTCTCTCTCATTTGAATCCTGGATTTTCTTACCTCTGTGTTATACAGGACTTTGCTGAACCACAACGTTCCTGTGCCTTTAAATAGTAGTTCCCTGGAGAGAAAGCAGAAACTGCTGACCCTAGCATGAAACGCTTGTACATTTTCCAAAACTGTCTTGTGCTTTCTCCTACTTCCCAGGGACACTGGAACATCCTAATAGGGCAAAACTAATTAACTCATTTGCTCTACTCACTATTTATTTCAGCAATATCCCTTACCAGTACACTCTCACAAGATGGCATCTATACTTTATTATGCCTCACTGTTTTCTATAGACAGTTAAATGGATTCTGATTGCCTCATAACAATTTTCTGTACCTCAGGCTGGCTAGCACATCAGGACCACAATATCTAATTTTTTTTTCATTTTTCATTTTATTTTTATTTTAACTGGTAAACAGATGGGCAATACTTCCTTTTTCACAGTGATCAGTATACATTTAACATAGGTAAATAACATACAAATCCAACACACACAAGGAATACAACATTATATAAAAAAGTGCAATCAGAATTATCCACAAGCATTTTAAATAATTGGGTTTTGAATACTTTGAGCATGTTACAATGTACCATATCAGTTGAAATCACGCTGAACTGTGGAAGAGAGCTCCAGCACATAAAGGACCAGCAAGCACACACAAAGTTGCTAGCCTTGCTTGTAGAGTAGAAAGCAGCTAACTAAAAGAAGCTACCATTTTCTTGTTAATTTAACACTTCTATCTCAGCAGGAGTCAGTGTCTGTTGAGATTAAGCAGACAGATACTTTATTAGAAGTAGAAGGGGTCTTATTTAGGGTTAAAAAAAGAAAAGAAAGAAAGCCAGTGTGTGTTCTGTGCTGGGAAGGGTACTGTATCAACTTACTCTGCTAAACTAGTAGGAGGAGAAAAAGCTTAATTGGGGCTGTGGCTTAGACAATATAAAAGCAGGTGACTCAAATTACAACTTCCTGTTGCTAGCCTTGCTTGCAGAGCAGGAAGAAGCTAACTAAAAAAAGCTACCATTTTCTTATTAATTTAACACTTCTATCTCAGCAGAAGTCAGTGTCTGTTGAGCTTAAGCAGACAGATACTTTATTAGAAGTAGAAGGGGTCTTATTTAGGGTTAAAAAAAGAAAAGAAAGAAAGTCAGTGTGTGTTCTGTGCTGGGAAGGGTACTGTATCAACTTACTTTGCTAAACCAGTAGGAGGAGAAAGAGCTAATTGGGGGTGGCTTAGACAATATAAAAGCAGGTGACTCAAATTACAACATCCTGTTGCTAGCCTTTTCTTACTAATTGCTCTCCATTGCACTTCCACCCACCCACCCACCCTAAGCCAGTTCTACTTTATAGTCACTGGATTTGACTGACAACAGGAACTTCCTGTTTGGCAGTAGGAAGGAAGGATCATAGAGAAACACTGGTTTTGTTAACCCTAAAGGAAAAAAGTAGCTCACTCTCCCCAGCTGCCGGTGGTCTGACACTGAGCAAGGAAGAAGGAGGCTACTGAAGAATATAGGAAGTTGCTTTCCCAGAACAGGAAGGGTGAGAGTTGTAAGGAGAGGAGAGAGTAAGCATACAGAGAAACAGAAGAGGGGACACAAAATGAGACATGATAGAAGTGGTACAGTGCAATGGCTGTGGTGCAGCAGTGTTCCGGGAGACATTCTAGAGGCTGCGGTGCTGCCCTATTTGCAGGCACCTCTCTGGTCCAAGGGAGAAGGTTGCCCATCTCCAGGCTGACCTGGTTTGGATTTGTGAAACCTCCTCCCCCACCCAGGGACCACCAGTGTCAATGCCACTACCTCAGAGGTTGCCAAGAAAGAGGAGAGGCTGGACCAGGGTGGGCTCAGGGAGGGAGAGGGTGGTTGAACAGAGTTGCATCCCTCCAGCTGTACCTCTCCACAATTCATATGCTCTTCTGGTGGATAGCGGTTTCTCTATGGAGGCACCTGCAGTGGAGACCAAGGAGGATGCTGGGAACCTTCACAAAGGAGACCCACAGGAGGGTGGCATGGGACTCCACAGGGGAAGAAACAACTGCTGATGGGGGACTCAATCATTAGGGGGGTAGAAATGGGGAGGAAGGGGAGAGGGAGGTAAGGTGTCTGCCTGGCGCCACGGCTTGGAGGGACAGGAAGTGAATCCTCAGGATTGTGGAAGCAGCTGCATGAGGGAGGGAGCTGGATGTCATTGTCCACCTAGGAACAAATTACCTGGCTAGGAATAGGATCAGAGCAGTGCAAGAGGAGTTTATAGAGTTGGGAAGGGGTCTTAGACAAGTAGCGCATACTGTAACCTTCTCGGAGGTGCTGCCTGTCTATGGCAAGGGTGATGCTAGGGTACTCCTCACCAGAGAATTCAATGAATGGTTGAAAAACTGGTGTGGAGCTCAGGGTTTTGGCTTCATTGGGGACTGGGGAGCCACCTGGAGGGATGCAGACCTATACTGGTGCGATGGTCTGCATCTGTCCAGGGGAGAACCAGGATCCTAGGTGAGAGGTTTAAATGCTTCATTGGCAAGCATTTAAACTAGCCAAGGGGGAGGCACTGAAAAGGAGCAGGGAAATCCCAGTCTCCCCCCACAAAACACGGTTATTAGTGAGGTAAATACCAAGGCAGAGAAGTCATTAGGAGCAGGCAAAGTAAATGTAAAAAAGGCAATGGCAGTAAGGACAGGAATGGTGCTAAAAGGGTAAGGCCATCAAAAAGTGGAGGTAATGAGTACCAATGCCTGTAGTCTGTGTATAGCTCCCTGAACTAGTGGCCTTGATGGAAGAGGGTTGCCTGAATATTGTGGCAGTCACAGAAACATGGTACACAGAGAACCATGGCTGGGATGTCAGCATACCAGGATACACAATCTACAGGAGGGACAGGGAGGGTAAAAGAGGAGGAGGAGGAGGAGTAGCTCTCTATGTAAAGGAAAGGATCAAAGTAACAGAACTAAAGAGTAAACAGGGAGCAGATGAGGCACTCTGGGTCACCCTGGAGACAGGAAATGGCACCACAATCCGCATGGGAGTTGTATACAGACCCCCATCTCAGGGGGAAGGAATGGAAAAGGAAATGATAGAAGGCCTCCATAGAATGGCAGAAAAAGGGGAGATATTGTTGATGGGGGACCTGAATATGCCAGATGTTAACTGGAGCACCTTTGCTGCAGGCACATCCAAGAGCAGGGTCATTCTTGATGCCCTACAAGGGGCATGCCTCAGACAGCTAGTATTGGAACCCACTCGGGAGGGAGCAATCTTAGACCCGGTACTCTCAAAAGGGTATGGAGAAAGAATCTCAGATTTAGAAGTTGGTGGCCATCTGGGAACAAGTGACCACCAAACAGTGTGGTTCATGATAAACACAGCCATACAATCAAGCCATACAAAAGCAAGAGTATTGGACTTTAGGAGTCCTGACTTTGGGGAAATGAGAGAGTGCCTCAGAAAAGCACTAGCAAACAGGCAAGAAGGAAGGTGGAGGAACAATGGGAGTAATCAAAACAGCCATCACAGAGGCAACAAGCCTTTGTGTAAAGCAAATCAACAAAACACGATGAAGGAAAAATGCTATGGTTCTCAAAAGAGGTGGCAGGGAAGGTTAAGGAGCAAAGGATAGCATTCAGTAAATATAAGGAAACACAGAAGGAGCAGGACAGAGAACTTTATCAGTTAAAGCAGAAAGAGGCTGGGAAGGCAGTCAGAATAGCAAAGGCCCAAACTGAGGAAAGGATAGCCAACTATGTTAAGAAGGGGGATAAGACCTTTTATAGGTACATTAGGGAGTGAAGAAAGACCAAAGGAAGGATACTGAGGCTTAATAAAGGGGAGGGAATGTGGGTAGAGGGTGACAGTGAAAAAGCAGGGATATTGAACAAATATTTCTGCTCAGTATTCACAAAGGAAGAGGAGGCGGAGGTACCTAAACCAAATAAGAGAAACACTCTGAAGATGGGTGTCGATACCAGTCCATTTACAGAAGAAAGGGTTCTGAAAGAACTAATAAAATTGAAGGTGGACAAAGCAATGGGGCCTGATGGGATTCACCCAAGAATTCTAAAAGACTAAGGGTAGAACTAGTGACACTGCTGACTACTCTCTTTAACAAAACATGGGAGGATGAGGTGGTACCTGAGGACTGGAGGAGGATGGATGTGATTCCTCTTCACAAAAGTGGGAGCAGGACAGAGGCAGGAAACTGCAGACCGGTTAGTTTGACCTCAGTGGTAGGGAAAATTATGGAATCACTTCTGAAGGAAAGAATTGTTGAGCACCTAGAGGCCAGTGGGACACAGGACCCAAGGCAGCATGGATTCACGATGGAAAGGTCGTGTCAGATGAATCTAATAGATTTCTTTGGGTGACCAAAGTAGTAGACCAGGGAGGTGCTGTGGACATGGCCTACCTAGATTTTAGCAAGGCATTTGATACAATCCCACACAAAAGATTAATACACAAGTTAGCCAGCCTTGGAGTGGGTCCCAAGGTGGTAGCCTGGATAAAAAATTGGCTAGACAACAGGACGCAAAGGGTAGTAGTAAATGGAGTCCACAGTAAAGAAAGGAGGGTTACAAGTGGGGTACCGCAAGGTTCAGTACTGGGACGGTCCTTTTAATGTCTTTATAAGTGACATTGCAGAGGAACTGGAAGGAAAGTATGTCTCTTGCAGACGACACAAAGATCTGCAACAGGGTTGGTACACAGATGGAGTGGAAAGGATGAAAAGGGAATTGGCATGGTTGGAGGAATGGTCAAATGTATGGCAGCTCAGATTCAATGCAAAGAAGTGCAAGGTAATGCACCTGGGAAACAAAAACTGAGAAGAAAAGTACACAATGGGGGGTGAGATACAGACAACAGTAAAAATCGAAAGGGACCTGGGGGTAATTATATCAGATAACTTAAAGGTGGGCAAGCAATGTGAGAAGGCAGTAAGGAAGGCTGGGGGGATACTGGGATGCATAGGAAGAGGCATCAATAGTGGAAAACAGGAAGTTGTTATCCCTCTGTAGAGACAGTTGGTGAGACCCCACCTGGAGTACTGTGTGCAGTTCTGGAGACCCCATCTCTGCAAAGGCGTAGACAGAGTGGAGGCTGTCCAGAGGAGAGCAACCAAAATGGTGCAGGGTCTGCACCAGAAGACATACGAAGAAAGACTAAAGGAGCTTAATATGTATACCCTTGAGGAAAGAAGGGAGAAACAGGACATGATAGAAACTTTTAAGTACCTCAAGGGAATCAACAAAGTCCAAGAGGGTAGCATCTTTCAGAAAAAGAGATGTGCAAGAACAAGGGGGCACAACTTGAAGATAGAGGGGGCGCTCAGAGGTAATGTGGAGAAGTATTTTTCACAGAGACGGTTGTGGATGTATGGAATAGCCTCCCTGAGGAGGTCATGGAGTCAAGAACAGTGGGGGAATTCAAGAATGCATGGGACAGACATAAGGCAGTCCTAGTGGGGGGTAGGAGGAAGTAAGCTGTTGGTTAACTAGGATCTGCAGTTTATCTGTTAGGTAGGAAATGGGCAGACTAGGTGGGCCAAGTGGTCCTTATCTGCCGCAAATTCTATGTTCTATGTTTCTATGTTAAGTCTCACTGCATAAGTGGTGCAATAGCAGGAGTCTGGAGGGCAGCCTCTGGGGTGACTCCCTGCAGAATCAAATGTGGGGTTGGCAGGATGCCCTGCTGTCTCTGGCGCTGCACCCCTGAGCATAACATCTTTAAAAAAATACAAGTGCCAACTCATAAAGTTCTCCTCATGGTATTTTAGCTCTGGTATATCCAGAAGCAGCGTACATTGTCAGTGCCTTACTTAATACCTGAGTGGTCTGCTGCCTCCTTAAGAGGAACTCAATTTACATTGTTTTTATGTGGAGCTACCCACTTCCACAATCTTATTGTGAATCTTGCTCAGTTGCCACTAGCTCTCAAGCCCCTCCTATGCAGGCCTCCAGGTATATCACACAGACTAAATTATAGCCTCTAGCTCCTGGCAGAGAATATAATCATTGTATATGATCAATCTTGCCACCCCTGACATAGTCTTCCCTCAAAAGATGACAGGGCTGGAATAGAGGGAGATGGTGCACCACCACCTTAGAAATTATGTCTTATTGTTAATACTCTGCTCTGCCCTCTTCCCCGTGGACTTCTTTCCCCAGCAGGTTACTGCTTCCCATGCCTGGACCTGGTACTGTACTTTGGAGTGGCACCAAGGAGACCTGATTCATATCCCACACTCATATTTCCTCCTACCTGTGGACACTGAGGGTGTTTGGCCCGTGTCCTCCTCTATGCTCTCCTACCTTGGAAGTTCACAAGTTTTAATTAGGGTGTGGCCGCTCCGGTTGAGCACCACCACACAGCTCAGGTTTTTTTTTTTGTACTAATGACTACTGTTTGGTCAGGTTCTTGTTGTCTGGTTTAATTAATTGTTCACCGATTTTTGCGCAGGATTTCATGCTACTAAACAATCTTTGCTATGCATTCTCTAGGACAGTTATTATATTAATCAGGCCAACTATTCAGGGGGATAATGCATTCTACTTTGGTTCATACTTCTACCCCACCCCTGTACCTTAGGGGTTAGAAAACACATCTATCAGGTCCCCCAGAGGTGTGTCAGTTATAATTTTTTTCTTGACTTAATGATGTCGTGTCAGCATACTTTAGTATACTCTCAAAACAATAATGGGCTAAATAACCCCATTAACACTGTAGGGTACTTACTGCCATTAAAAACATTGATTTTTATTTATTTATTTTGTAACGTATGGTAGAACATTGTTATATGTAGAAATTTACCTTTTTATAGCAACTTTTTACCATCAATGTGATGTCATGATGTTAACCCTTCGATGGTATGTCACATCAATGGATTAACAACTGGGAATGGTCTGCACATGTGCACACCTTTTTTTCTCATGAACTGACTGGTTTTTGGAAAGGGGCACAGTGATGAGAGCATAACCCAGAACAACTCATGGCAGTGACTGAAACTTTAAGAGTAAGGAACCTTCTTAATTTTTCTTGGGACCATACACTATAAATATAATGTATGGTCTCTCTATCAGTATCTGATTTGTGTAATGTCTTGAGGTTGCCATGGTGACATAAATGGCCACTCTGGCAACCTCTTGACGGTTAACAAACTGGTTACCAATAGAGAACCATACTTTATCATCTCTATTTATTTGCCTAAATGTTTCACCAGGAGAGTACACTGAGCTGAATTGCTCATTACCAGATACGTCCTGGGGGGTAAGGAAGTGGAGGTACAAGAAGAAAAAATTACTCACCTTAGTAATTGTGTTTCTTCTAATGGAGTCTTGCTGTATTCTGACATTATGCAGTTAGCCCCAGCACTTGAACTGCTCTGGAGAGGAAAGAGTTAACGCTAAGCCAGAGCATAGAACGTTGAGCTCAAGCTCGGTTCAAACCTCTGTCTGCTGCACTTTGAAGTGTAACCATCAGATTCTTATGAGCTAATACTAACTAACTACACCTGCTAAGTGGGAATTGTAAAATCTACTAGCCAAAAGGCAACCAAATATTTTGTGTCCCCAAAAGACTCAAGTCGAGAACTCCAAAACAAAAACTAGGTAGTGAACAAAACATAACTATAGAAAATATATAACCCAACTCACTCCCCCTCCCTGTATAGGGGAGAGTGCCAAGTGCACCCCTGAGGTGCAACACTGCATCTGCCAGCCCACCTTCCAAAAACCAGGTTCTGAGAGGGGAGGCAGGGAGGGAGGTCAGAATACAGCACGACTCCATTAGAAGAAACACAGTTACTAAGGTGAGTATTTTTTTCTTCAAACAACATGAAGTCTTGCTGTATTCTGACATAATGCAGACTACCAAGCAGTACCTCCATGGAGGAGGGTACTGAACCTATTTTGGGAATAGGCTCTGCAGTACTGCTGTACCAAACCTAGTATCACTCCTAGCCTGGATATCCAGAGAGTAATGCTTGGTGACTGTATGGAATGTTTTCCAGGTGGCTGCTTTGCATATCTCTAGTAAGGGTATATCTCTGGCAGCAGCCAGAGAAGCAGCTGTACCTCTAGTCAAATGAGCCCTCAGGCCTGAGGGGGACACTTTGCCTAGCATTTCACAGCAGAATTGTATACAAGAGACAATCCATCTGGCAATAGTTCTCTTAGTAGCAGGTTTACCCTTTCCCACTTCACCATAAGTGAGAAACAATTGAGGACAGTCAAACCTAAGTGCCTTAATATGCTCAGTGTAGTAACTAAGGGCCCTCTTAACATCCAAACTGTGAATCTTCTCTCCTGAAGAAGAATGATTAGTAAAGAACACAGGAAGAGACATGGACTGGTTCAGATGAAAATCTGAAACCACTTTGGGTAAGAACCTCTTGTTGGTTCTAAGGACCTCCTTATCTCTATGGAATGAGATAAAATTAGGCTCCACTGACAGAGCTTGTAATTCACTGATACACCTGGCAGAGGTAATAGCTACCAGTAACACAGTTTTCCAAGTCAAGTACTTAAGTTCTGCTGAGGCCAAGGGCTGAAAGGGAGGTTGCATAAGCTGAGTAATACAAACATTAAGATCCCAAACAGGAGTAGGATCCTTAAAAGGAGGACTGGTATGAAGCAATCCTTTAAAGAATTTACAGAAAACAGGATGAGATGCCAGTGAAGAAGCCTTCCCACTGACAGGAATGCAGAAACAGCTGACAAGTGTACTTTCAGTAGTTGGTCTGAGGCCTAAGCCATTAAGATGAACCATATAATCCAGAACTGTAGCCAAGTCAGCAGAATCTGGGGATATGTGCTTATTGGAACACCAAATGCTGAATCTTTTCCATTTGGAGTTATAAGTTTTTTGGGTGAAAGGTTTTCGAGAGGCTTTGAGAATGTCCAGAACCTCCTGAGACAAATGCAGGCTTGCATATTCTAGCTCTTCAAGAGCCATGCCTTGAGATTGAGAAACCGAAGGTTGGGGTACCAAATCCTCCCCTGAGAGGAAGTTAACAGATTGTGATTCTTGGGAAGAGATAGGGAAGATGGACTGCTAGGGACAGAAATAGAGGATACCAAGGTTGCCTGGCCCAGTCTGGAGCTTTCAGAATCACTTTACAAGACTGTGACCTTATCTTGACTAGAACCTTGAATAATAGAGGAAAGGGGAAAGGCATACAGAAATGTCCCTCCCAATCCAGAAAAAGAGCATCCAGGGCACTGAGCCCAAGACTGGGAGTCTGCAACAGAAAAGAGGAAGTTGGTGATTGTCTGGGGCTGCAAAGAGATCTATCTCTGGAGTGCCCCACCTTGAAAAAATCATCTTTTAACACTATGGGATCCAGGGACCATTCGTAATGGCCCTGAAATCCTGCTCAATGCATCTGCTAGCACATTGTCCTTTACTGGAAGGTGGACTGCTACCAGAGATATCTGTAGGGAATAAGCCAGGGACCATAACTTCATGACTTCCATGAACAAGGCTGTAGACCGAGTGCCTCCCTGCTTGTTGATGTACCACATGGTGGTGGTGTTGTCTGTCCTGACCTGAACCACCTTGTTCTGTACTGAGTCTGAGAACACTTGCAGAGTCAGGTACACTGCCCTGAGCTCCAGAAGACTGATGTGAAGTAGAGACCCCTGAGAGGACCACATTCCCTGTGCAGTGAGGACTCCCAAGTGAGCTTCCCACCCCAAGAGATAAGCATCTGTGGTTAGAACCACAGAATGAGATTGTGTGATGAATGGGACTCCTTGTCTGAGGTTGTCCTGATCCAACCACCATTGTAGAGCCTGGATCAGAGTCTGAGTCACTGGAATTAGTTTGGTTAGAGGGTCTTTTTTTCTGAGACCAAAAAGCCCTCAAATAGAACTGGATGTCCCTCATCTGAAATCTAGCCCCTTATACCACTGCAGTGGAAGCTGCCATGTGGAGTTGAAGAAAATGCCTTGCTGGTCGAGACACCAGGAGGCGAAAAGAAGAAGCCAGATCTATAAGGGCCTTTGCCCTTGCCAGAGGGAGGAAGGCTCTTGCTTTGACAGTATCCAACTCTACTCCTATGAAGGTCAAGAGTTGGACTGGTTTGAGAACTGACTTTGGAAGATTGAGGAGGAATCCTAGAGAAATGAGCAATTCCTGGGTCACTTGCAGGTTTGACTTGACTTGGTCTGGAAACTGACCCAGAATAAATCAGTCATTCAGGTATGGAAATATGGAGATGTTTTGTCTCCTTAGAAAGGCCACTACTACTGCTAGGCATTTTGTGAACACCCTTGGTACTGATGTTAGGCCGAAGGGCATTGCTCTGAACTGATAATGGCCAAAAGGCAGTTTGAACCTGAGGTACTTTTTTGTGGGAGCACCTGATGGGAATGTGAAAATAGGCATCCTTGAGGTCCAGGGAGGCTAGCCAATCCCCTGGCCTTAGAGAGGGAAGAATTATTCCCAGAGTCACCATTTTGAACTTTGGTTTTAACAGATGCTTGTTCAGATGTCTTAAATACAGGATGGGTTGCTACTCCCCTGTCTTTTTTGGGGTAAGGAAGTACCTGGAGTACAGACCTTTGCCCCTGTGTAGGTAAGGCACCCTCTCTATGGTCCTAGAGCCAACAGAGATGAAACCACTGCTTGCAAGGCAAGGGATTCGGAGGTGCTTGCAAGTGGAAAAGATCTGGGCCTCAGCTTTGGAAATATTTTGAAGCTGAGGACCAGTCCCTGGCTTACCACTTCCAGAACCCATTTGTTTGAAGTAACCCACTTCCCAAAAACAGGTTCTGAGAGGGGAGGTAGGGAAGGAGGTCAGAATACAGCAAGACTCCATTAGAAGAAACACAATTACTAAGGTGAGTAATTTTTTCTTCAAACAACATGAAGTCTTGCTGTATTCTGACAATTGCAGACTACCAAGCAGTACCTCCAAGGAGGAGGGACAGAACCTACTTTGGGAATAGGCTCTGAAGCATTGCTGTGCCAAATCTAGCATCACTCTGAGCCTGGATATCCAGGGAGTAATACTTGGTGAAGGTATGAACTGTTTTCCATGTGGCTGCTTGGCAAATTTCTAACAAAGGAATATCCCTGGCAGCAGCCAGAGATGCAGCTGTACCTCTAGTAGGATGAGCCCTCAGACCTGAGGGAGGAATTTTTCCCAGTTTCTCATAACAGAATTGGATACAGGACACAATCCACTTGGCAATAATTCTCTTGGTGACAGGTTTGCCCTTACCTACCTCCCCATAAGTGAGGAACAACTGGAGGGAGTTAAACTTGTGACCCTTTGTATGCTCTATGTAGTAACTAAGGGCTCTTTAACATCTAAACTGTGTAGCCTTTGCTCTCCTGAGGAAGCATGATCAGTGAAGAACACAGGAAGAGACATGGATTGGTTTAAGTGGAAATCAGAAACCACTTTGGGTAGGAACCTCTATTGGTTCTAAGGACCACCTTGTCCCTATGGAATGAGATGAAGTCTGGTTCAACTGACAGAGCTTGCAATTCACTGATATGT
Source organism: Neoceratodus forsteri (assembly GCA_016271365.2). NCBI lineage: Eukaryota > Metazoa > Chordata > Ceratodontiformes > Ceratodontidae > Neoceratodus > Neoceratodus forsteri. Next base: position 1,616,028,402 of record CM057452.1, read on the forward strand.
CTGGCAAAGGTAACAGCAACCAAAAACACAGTTTTCCAAGTCAAGTACTTGAGCTCTGCTGAGGACATAGGCTCAAAAGGGGGTTGTATAAGCTGAGCAATGCAAACATTCAAATCCCAGGAAGGAGCAGGATCTCTAAAAAGAGGATTGGTATGAAGCAATCCTTTGAAAAATTTACAGAATACAGGATGAGATGACAGAGAGAAAGGCTTTCCCACTGACAGAAAAGCAGAAATAGCTGACAAATGTACCTTGAGAGTAGCTGGTCTGAGGCCTAGACCATTAAGAAGAACCATATAATCCAGAACTGTAGACAATTCAGCTTTGTCTGAGGATATATGCTTCTTGGAATGCCAAATGCTGAATCTTTTCCATTTGGAGTTGTAAGTTTTTCTGGTGGCAGGCTTTCGAGAGGCTTTGAGAATGTCCAGAACCCCTTGGGACAGATGCAAATCTGCATATTCTAACTCTTCAAGAGTCATGCCTTGAGATTGAAGGACCAAAGATTGGGGTACCAAATCCTCCCCTGAGATGAGGTTAACAGATTGCACTTCCTGGGAAGAGACAGGGGAAGATGGACTGCTAGGGACAGCAGCAGGGGATACCATGGCTGCCTGGCCCAGTCTGGAGCAATCAGAATTAGTTTGCAGGATTGTGACCGCATTTTGACCAGAATTTTGAACAACAGAGGAAAAGGAGGGAAGGCATAGAGGAATTTCCCTTCCCAGTTCAGAACCAGAGCATCCAGAGGGACTGAGCCCAGTACTGGAGGAAGTTGGTGATTGTCCGGGGCTGCAAAGAGATCTATCTCTGGAGTGCCCCACCTGGAAAAAATCACTTCTAGCACCAGGGGATCCAGAGACCATTCGTGATGGCCCTGGAAGATTCTGCTCAGTGCATCTGCTAGCACATTGTCCTTTCCTGGAAGGTGGACTGCAACTAAAGATGTCTGCAGACAGTAAGCCAGAGACCATAGTTTCATGGCTTCTGTGCACAAGGCCGTGGACCGAGTTCCTCCCTGCTTGTTGATGTACCACGTGGGGGTGGTGTCTGTTCTGACCTGTACCACACTGTTCTGCACTGACTGAGAGAAGGCTTGCAGAGCCAGGAACACTGCCCTGAGCTGCAAAAGATTGATATGTAGGAGGGACTCTTGATGGGACCACTTTCCCTGGGCTGTGAGAGCCCCAAGATGGGCTCCCCACCCCAACAGAGAAGCATCTGTGGTAAGGACCACAGAGTGGGGCTGACTGACGAAAGGAACCCCTTGCCTGAGATTGTCCTGATCCTGCCACCACTGAAGTGCCTGGATCAGAGTCTGAGTCACTGAAACTAGTCTGGTAAGAGGATCCTTCTTTTGGGACATAAAGGACCTTAGGTGGAACTGAATGTCCCTCATTTAAAACCTGGCTCCTTGGACCACTGCTGTAGAAGCTGCCATGTGACCCAGGAGCTGAAGGAAATCCTTGTTGGTCAAGAAACCAAAAGGCGGAAAGAGGAGGCCAGCTCTGAAATGGCTGTAACCCTCTGCATGGGAAGAAAAGCTCTTGCTTTGACTGTATCCAGCTCTGCTCCTATAAAAGTGAGAAGCTGTACAGGTCTGAGAACTGACTTGGAAAGGTTGAGAAGAAACCCCAAGGAAGTGAGCACTTGCTGGGTCACTTGGAGGTCTGACTTGACTTGGTCTGGGGACTGTCCCACAATGAGCCAGTCGTCCAGATATGGAAACACTGAAATCTTATTCCTTCTTAAAAAGGCCACCACTACTGCCAGGCACTTTGTGAACACCCTTGGAGCTGATGTTAGGCCAAAGGGCATTGCTCTGAACTGACAATGGCCTGAAGGCAATTTGAACCTGAGGTACTTTCTGTGGGAGCACCTGATGGGAATGTGAAAATAGGCATCCTTGAGGTCCAGGGAGGCTAGCCAGTCCCCTGGCCTTAGAGAGGGAAGAATTATTCCCAGAGTCACCATTTTGAACTTTGGTTTTAACAGATGCTTGTTCAGATATCTTAAATCCAGGATGGGTTGCTACTGCCCTGTCTTTTTTTGGGGTAAGGAAGTACCTGGAGTACAGACCTTTGCCCCTGTGTAGGTAAGGCACCCTCTCTATGGTCCTAGAGCCAACAGAGATGAAACCACTGCTTGCAAGGCAAGGGATTCGGAGGTGCTTGCAGGTGGAAAAGATCTGGGCCTCAGCTTTGGAAATATTTTGAAGCTGAGGACCAGTCCCTGGCTTACCACTTCCAGGACCCATTTGTTTGAAATAACAGACTTCCAGTCCTGGACGAAGTAAGCCAGCCTGCCTCATACTGGAATGGGGAAGTCGACCCGGGCTGACAACTCAGGGTGTCTGCTTGGCAGGAGCCTTAGGCTGAGGGGTGGATGCAGCCCTGCTCATCCCCCTTCTGCCTCTTCCTCTAGAGAACCCCCCTCTGGGAAAAGGGAGAAGAGGCCTGCGCTTGGTAGAAAGGCCTGTGAAAAGGCCTGCCCCTGCCCCTGGCTTGCTGCCTTTGAAGAGTTGCCTGCCTTTCCTTGGCCTGTGCACTCCTGTAAGTGGTCCTGTATTTGTCCATTTTCTTCATGTAATTCTGTCTGCTCCCCAAACAAAGAATTACCCACCACAGGGAAATCCATGGCCTTAGCCTGGGTGTCCTGTGAAAGGCTAGTACATCTGAGCCAAGCCATTCTCCAAAGAGCCACAGATGTAGCCATGGCTCTTGATGACACATCATTGGAGTCCACAGCAGCATGAAACTGAACCTTGGATGCTTCGATCCCATCAGCAGCCACCCCCTCCAGCTCCTTGGCCAGCTGGGGAGAAGCCTGCTTAGCTAGTGCCAGTACAGTGTCCCATCTGGACTTCTGGTACCTGTCTGTATAGGCCATATAATTAGCCTACCTGAGTCCCAAAGAGGATGTCATGTACTGTTTTTTTTTTCAAATCGAATATATTTTATTCATTTGTAGGAAGAGTTAAGATATCATTTAACTCATACATTTGACATTAGCTTGACACATACATCCAGTTTGAACAATGCTCTATGCTAGGGTTCTGCTACAATACAAAGTTTTGTAACGTATATATTATAAACATGGTCTCAGTTGTGTTCAAATATTACAGTCTCAGCTGACTACAGAGACTCTTCATATTCCTCCTCCTCCTACTTCCCCCTCCCTCCCTTTCAGGTATGCAGCAACAGTGTCCATCATTCCCTTTAGTCCAGGCAAGGTAGTCGGGGGATCTTCTTTAATGAAGTCATATCACTCTTGTAGTGCTGTCCCCTTCTTGCCTTAGTTACTTATTTGGTATCCTTAAACCACTAAATAGTCAGTAGAGTATGTAAAGGTGCCCATGTTTTTTGATAGTATTGTGATCTCCGTGCAATGTGAGCAATCGTGTTCTCAGCCTGCAAAGCAAATAGTTTCTCTTTTAGCCATTCCATATATGTAGGGATATTTTGGTCTAACCAGTGGTGCATAATCACGTTTTTTGCACACACTGATATTAGCATCATGTATTTTCTTTGGATGCCACTTAGAACTTCACCATAGTCTCCTATTACACAAATTTCCGGCTTGTACGCATCAGCTAACCCTAAAAGTGGGTCTAAGTTGGACTTAATACTATCCCAGAAAGGCATGACCTTATTGCATTCCCACAATATATGCAACAGAGTGCCAGGCCTTTGCTTACAGTGTGAACATACATTTGAGGAGATTTTCCCCATCTGATAAAGCCTAGCTGGGGTATAGTATAAATCATGTATAACGTAAAACTGTAAGATGCAGTATCTGATCCATTTCACATCTTGGTACAATTGTGACCAAATTTTTGGCCATGAACGAGGAGCTAAGGTGTTTGGAGGTAGTACTTGGTTCCAGACATAATGCAGCTCACCTTGATTTTCTTCTATGGCCTTCCTTAAGAGGCAATAGAAGTGGGAAATTAGGTGAGAGGAAGGTAAGTTAGGGATAGCGTGTAAAAGAGGGCCATTTAGATACTGTGTCCAGTGTCCCGCTCCAAAGTGTCTTAGGAGCATATGTTGCAATTGGAGGTATTTAAAACAGAAAGTTTTAGGGAGGTTAAACCGTGAGCTGGCTACTTGAAAAGGTATCAGTGTGTGTTCATGAAGTAAATCTACAATTCTCAGTTGGGTGTTACCCGGCCAGAAATTGTTCAAGAGGGGCAGTCCCCCTATTTTGAAATTGAGGTTAGCACACATAGGCTGGGAAACATCCTTTACCAGAGATATCTGAAAAAAGTTACACATTTGGGAGTGTACTCGAAGTGTTGTTTCCATAGATGAGGCTTTGAGAGCTTTAGGCAAGTTCTTGAGAGAGGAGAAAATGAAAGCCTTGGGAGATATGTTGTGTGGAGAGAGTAAACTTTGCTCAGTTTGATACCACGAGGGAATATAATGAACACTCTCCTGACAGGAACTGTCCTTCATCCAATATGCTAGGATGGAACAAACAATGGAGAACTGATAAAGGAACAAGTCCGGGAGTTGTAAGCCCCCATTATTCTTACTCCTCTGCAGCTTAAAGAGAGCCCGATGAGATGTCTTCCCACCCCACAGAAAATTGGACATAATTTTATTGACCTGGGTAAACCATGCTTTGAGTAGAAAAGGTTGTATCATCTGTAGGGGGTACAGAATTCGCGGAAGGATGTTCATTTTCAGAACATTAACCCATCCCCAAAGAGTTAACGGCAACATGGCCCAGTGGGAGAGATCCATTTTGATCTGCATAAGAGTTTTGTCCAAGTTGTATCGTTTTATCCTGGTTTCCGAATGGGAGAGATATATACCTAGGTATTTTAACTTATCTCTGGTCCAGCGGAATCCAAGGTGAGCAATTTCAGCCTGGAATGTATGAACATTTAAGGGCATCACTTCTGTTTTTGTGATATTGAGTTTGTAATTAGAAAAGGTCCTGAACATTTTGATAATTTCGAGAGCGGCTGGAGCCGATTTTGAAGGGTGAGTTATGTGAAGTAAAATATCATCGGCATAGACCGAGATTTTGTATTGTGTGGGCCCAATAGAGATACCGGTAATACTTGGGGATAGTTTAATACATCTAATGAGCGGTTCCAGATATAAGTTGAACAGGAAGGGAAAGTGGGCACCCCTGTCTTGTTCCTTGTTGTAACTTAAAGGGATGAGATAGATGCCCATTGCATAGTATAGTGCTGAGGGCAAGTATATACTATCTTGACCCATTGTATGTACTGTTTTGGGATATTGTAAAGTTATCACAAATGGAATAAATATTCCCAGGAGACTCTATTGAATGCTTTCGCTGCATCCAGGGACACCAAAACAGCTGGAATTCGGGAGTCACTGGATGCAGAGATCAAGTATGCCAACTTGCACATGTGATCAGACGAGACCGTACCAGCTACAAAGTCAACCTGTTCACAGCTTATTAGACTTTGCCAAACCTTGGATAGCCTAAAGGCCATAATTTTTGCCAGTATTTTTATGTCAACGTTAATTAATGATATCAGACGATAATTTGTGACCTGAAGAGGGTCCCTATCAGGTTTTGGGATAACCACAATGGTGGCCTCAAATAGGATAGGGTCAGTAATATCATGCTCAAACAAATAGTTGTAGGTATCTAAAAGCATTGGCCCAATTTGTTCTTTGAAAAGTTTATAGAATTCTACTGTGAATCCGTCTGGGCCTGGCGATTTGTCTGTGGGGAGGGAATCAATAGCCTGTGTTATCTCATCCTGAGAGATTGGGGCTTTAAGCAAGTTTACTTGGGATGTATTGAGTTGAGGGAGTTGTATCGGCTGCAAGAACTATTCCAATATTGCTGGGCAAAAAGAATGGGAGGTAAGGGAATACAAAGTTTTGTAGTACTCTTGAAAGCAGTTAGTAATTTCTCTCGGGGAAGTAACTATTTGTCCTGCAGAGTTTTGAATACTGGGAACAATTATATATGAGGCCTGTGCCTTAAGTAGCAAAGCCAAAAGTTTTATTGCTTTGTCGCCCTGTTCAAAATATGCTCTTAGAGCTTATAAAAAGATACTCTACCTGTTCAGTCAGAATTTAGTTATATCGATCCCTTAAAACTTCTAGAGCTTTAAACTGATCCTTTGTGGAGTTCGGGGAGAGTGACGTCTCCATGTCTCTGATATCCCTCAACAGAGCAGAAGTGACTTTTGAGGTTGTTTTTTTTTTAACCGTTGCCATGCAAATTATCTCTCCTCTAACCGTACTTTTTAAGCCACCCCATAGCATATCTATCTTGGTCATGGAGGGGGCATTTATCTCAATAAAGTTTGAAATGAATCCAGTCAATTGGTTCTTCAGGTATTCTGATTGAAATAGTTGACAGTTAAATCTCCAAACCTTGTCCCTAGATATAGGCGGGCCCGGGTTCCAACTTAGTAAAGTGGAATGGTGATCTGAGATCACCTTGGGGAGGTAATTACAGGTTGTTATAGCTGAGAGATGTCCCACATCTATGAGAAAGTAATCTAAGCGAGAGAATGAGTTGTGTGGAATAGAGTGGAACGAATATTCTTTCTGGTGAGGGTAAAGGGCCCTCCAAGGGTCTATTAATCCAATGGAGTCCATCATTTCTCTGATGGCAACCTGCGCTGGGGAGAGAGATGGAGAACGACTCAGGGAGCGATCTATAATATTGCAATAAACAAGGTTCCAATCTCCTCCTAGCAGTGTGGGAAAATGGGACCATGGGGTAAGGTCATTCATGAGAGAAACAAAAAAGGATGGGTCCTCCATACTGGGGCCATATATGGAATCAAGCACTACCTCAGTTTGACCCAACAGGGCCTTAATCAAAATGTACCTATGCTGAGAGTCTACCATGGTGTCTATAAGTCTAAACAGGACTCTTCTTGCTACGAGAATGGCAACCCCTCCCTTCCGAGTATCCAGTCCACTCCCAAAGGCCTGGCCAACCCAGGATCTTCTTAATTGTGAGACCTCGGAAGGAGGCAAATGGGTTTCCTGGAGAAACACTATATCAATGCCAAGCTTACGAAGATGCAGCAATACTTTTGCACGTTTAACCTGAGACTGAGACCCTTTTATATTCCATAAACATATTTTATATGAAGTCACCTTATTGGCAATTTTTTTACTGGGTTATCCAGCTTTACTCCAAGAGTTTTAGCATTGCTCAGATTGTCCTTGGGATAGCCCTCTTTAAAAGGCTGTTGTGCTGCATACCTGATCCCACCCACCTCCATTCCTTTTAAGCCCTCTCCTCACTCCCCCCCCTGCTGTACATCACCCTTCCCTGTACACAGCCATTTTGTAGAGGCTCTCCCAGGGCCATCTCCCAGTTGTATTATATTGAGTAATCCCAAGCCACCAAAATGTCAGGCCTGGGGAAAGCCCGGGGAGGCCCCCACCTAAAGGCCGCATACTCCCCCCTCCCTTCATCCTGGTTCGCAACACCCTTCTTGAAATTGCAGTATCAGATCTACCCTTTCCCTCCCCAGCTCCACACAATGAGAATATAGCATATGTAAAAAAGAGGGAAGGGGGTAAACTAATAATATTATAAGACACTACAAGCAAATCCCCTCATATCAACCTTGTTAAGAACAGCATTAGAGCCCTCTTTAATTTTCAATCTCCCCACCCTTCTTCTGCCCCTTCAGTCCATCTTCATTGTTCCAGTACTTGCTTCTAATAATGTTATCTTATTTTAGCATGGCAGTGGTACCCCTGCAGCGTCGTGACTTATGGGAGGGGAAGAAGGGAGAAGAAGAAGCAAAAATTGCTGAAGAAGAAAGAAAAAAAAAAAAAAAAAAAGGAGGAAGAAATGTTTTCCTCCTAGTTCAGGAGCGGCACAGTCAACCCTCTGAGCTTGTGGATGAGGGGCAATTCTATCAAAAATGCAGTTCTCCAGGTGAAAGGAAAATAAAGCAGGTTAAGTAGTCCAATCAATCCACAGACTTTGAGCGCCCTCTTGTGATGGTAAATATGAATGTCATTAGGGCAATACAAAAAAGTGGCAGTACAGCGTATTGAAGCCTTGACACAGAGAAACGAATAGTTCCATGGGTGTTATATCCTTCCCAGTTATTCCATCTCTTCCTTTACCGGCTTTTTCATCGAACAGAAGGAGAGAACCCAAGAACCGGGGGAGGGGGAACAAAATAGAGAATAAAGCCAGTTCTTACTCATTTTCTGCAGTAAATGCGGTCTTACCCTTTTGCTATAAGCCCTCGTCATTCTGCCATATTTCAGAGAGATCCAGAACCGTAGCAAAATTTTACTGAAACCGATGTTTATTAGTTAAATCCATATTCAACACCATTTGTCTCGGTTGTCTGCTCACTAAACACCATAACTAGCAATAAATTCAGCGTAGCTTGAACAGATCTGGAAACATCCCTGATAATTCCGCCTGAGCTTGCTCAGCTGTATCAAAACTCCTCCAAGAATTTTGATGGTACACTAATAGTTTGGATGGGTACTGAACTTTGAATTTGATGCTGGCAGCATTAATTTTGTGACAGTGGGGTGGATGCATGGCCCTTCATTGCCTTATGGTTGCTGGGAAGTCTTGGGCAAATCTCAGCTTCTGTCCCTCCCATAGAATTTCCTGAAGGCTCTAACCTTTCCCAGCACATGCACTTTATCTAGGTAGTTAAGAAATTTTAAGATCAGGGGCCTTGGTGCTTGCCCAGTAGCCAGTTTAGATCTAAGCAAGCGATGGGCCCTCTCAATCACATAGGTGGTGTTATTAGGAGAGGGTCCACTATTTTAGTTAGCAGCCGTTGCAGGAAAGTGATCGGGGTCGCCCCTTCTGAATCCTCTGGGAGGCCGAATATGAGGATGTTATTTCAGCAGCTACGGCCTTCCAGGTCCTCCAACTTAACCTCCATCTTATTCAATCTTTGACGCAGCGCCAGGAGCTCAGAGTCAACTGTTGCCCTCCATCCCTCCAACTAGGCCGTCCTGGCCGTAACATCTTTAATCGCTTCTCGATTAGTATCAGTAAGTTCTGTTCTCATAGCCTTCATTTCTGAGTTAAGTTCCTGGAGTGCTACTTGAAAGGATTTAGTTCTTCTAAGAATTTCTTCTCCATGAGAGGGTGATTGGTGGTCCTGTAGTCGATGGTGAGCCCACTTTGGTAGCTGCCTCGGGCTGTCCTTTGGCCCATTTGGAATTCTTCTCTGGCGTCTGCAGTGGTGTGTGTGGGGGAGGTGCCTGGCGATATCTGCCTCCATTCTTAAGTAGGCCTGATTCTTGTTTCAGCTTTTTCTCCCAGCCACTGCTGCGACCGCTTTTGCCTGTTTTATAGCAGGTTCAGGAAGTTGTTGGGAGCTATACAGCAGATGTACTTTTGGGATCAACGCAGTAGTTACTGTTAAATTTTCTCAATAAGGCAGAGCTGGGGAGGAGATGGGCTCTCCGAGCTGCTATTCTATCCACGGCATCACGTGATCTCACCATGTACTGTTTTTTTGCCATGACATCCAACTTCCTGGAGTCTTTATCTGGGGGGTGTGAAGCCAAGGGAATGCCTGCCCTGTCACAGGCTGCAGTTACCACAACATGGCTGCACTGCTGGTAAAGAAACTCCGTATCTGAGCCTGACAGAGTATACCTCTTGTCCATCCTTCTGTCTACAGAAGGTATAGAGTTAGGAAACTTTAGAATGTTTCGAGTCTGCTTCCCAAAAGACTTATGAAGGGGAATAGACAGTCTCTTAGACTCTGGGATATCCATCATTTCAACAAAGTCAGGCTCTTCGTGGTCCTGCATAGCCTCCTCTATAGGAAGATGGAGGATTTCTACCACTTTCCTGCAAAACAGGAAGTGGGGAAGGGACTCAAAGAGCCTAGGAGGGGAAACACCAGAAGGTCTGTCTGGGGAGATGTCCGGTTCTACAGGCACATCCAGACTTTCTAAGCACTCATCATCATAATCCTCACATTTTGTTCACAGTCCCCTCCTCAAAATCCAGTTCAAAAAATCTTCAGGGGCAAAATCCTGAACCGGAGGAACCGACCAAACCGAACCCCTACCAACGGGACCGGATCGGTCGGAACGGACGGATTCCACTAATAACCAATCGCTTGGGCAATTTCTTCCGTGGTCGGAACATGGAGATCTAGATCTGAGCCGCAGATTTTTCCTTTCTTTTCCTTTTTGCAGGAACTGACACCTCAGGATAAGTTCTCCTCTTGCCCAAAGAAGTATCGCCCTGGTCAGAGGACAATCCTTCTGGTTTGGTGGTAACCGAACCGGGCTGGCCTTCCGGGTTGGCGGATTTCTCAGCCTCCTTCTCTCTAAGTCTATCTAATCTCTTATCCAGGGTAGACTTGGGAAAATTCTTACATATTTGGCAGTCTGAATCGAGGTGGTCAAACCCCAGACAGTAAACACAGTTGGTGTGCGAATCGGCCTTAGCAAAGACCTCCCCACACTCACTGCGGTGTTAAAACCCAGTGGGGCCCGCTTTTTCTTGGGTTTCTCAGACATGGCCAATCTAACCAAATGTACCCTTTTTTTCAGCAACCGCCAGGCAAGACTCTTTATCGGTTTCTAACCGTGTTAGGTATTTGAAAAACGCTAAAAGCAATGCTTTTTTTAAACCAATAAGAACCGTAACCACGCCTAAAATAACTAAATCAGAAGACCTAAAGGATCAGTTCAGCTGAACCGATCGATTTTACAATTTCCACAATCTAAAACACTATCTAAGTACTTACTGTACGCAGACAGAGTGAACCAATCAAGGTAAAATTATTTGGAAAACCGAGACTTTAACTGACACTTTAACCGAGTCTTTGAACCGAGCAACAGGAGAAATCTCCAGAGCGACTGTTCAGTGAAGCGGAGTAAAGAATCTGATGGTTTGGATTCAAGTACTGCAGACAGAGTCTTCAACCTAGCTCGAGCTCAACATTCTATGCCCTGCATAGAAATTTAACCTTATACTCTGGGGCAGTTCAAATTCTGGGGCTAACTGCAATTGTCAGAATACAGCAAGACTTCATGTTGTTTGAACAGAGGTTTGAACTGAGCTCGAGCTCAACGTTCTCTGCTCTGGCATAGAGTTAACTTTTCCCTCCAGAGTAGTTCAAGTCCTGGGGCTAACTGCATAATGTCAGAATACAGCAAGACTTCATGTTGTTTGAATAGCAGAATTAAAATAAAGTACAATACAAGAATGCAACAATACAATACAACAGTGAACAAAGTGCAGGATACAGTGGATACAAAAGTGCAACAAATCAATTAAAGTACAGTTATGTAAGAACTTACCATAACAGTAAATCTTCGAGAAGAGCACTTGCAGCAGGTGATAACCTTCAGGACCAAGCTGGCAGGCGCCAGGACCCCACAGAAACCTTCTAGCTAGCAGTCTCCAGCAGGAAACTGCACCTGATGTCGGCCTGCCCTGATGTCAGTCAACAGTATAAAATGGGTGGTCCCCAGCTACACCTCAGTTCTCCCACTGGAAACCCAGAGTCTAGGATGGAAGGAGAAGTGGGTAGGTTCTTGCCCAAAGAAAAGGCATAAACAAAAAGACCAGGGGAAAGGAGGGAGGGAAAGTAACACCTGCTGCAAGAGCTCTTCTTGAAGATCTACCGTTATGGTACATTCTTGCACAACCGCACTATCTTACTTTGAGTTAGAGCTGTTGCAGCAGGCAATAACCTTAAGGAGTCCTAAGCAATAAAGGGAGAAGGAACAGACAAGCATGGGAGGCGGTGACAAAGGCAGCCAGCATGAGTTAGGAGAGTATGCTCTTTAGAACTGCAAGGCTGAACCAAGTCCTATGCCTGGAGGCCACATCCAAGCTGTAGTGCTTGATGAATGTATGAACAGAGCTCCAGGTTGCAGCTGTACAAATGTCTGCAGCAGAAACGTTCCTCAGAGAGGCAAAGGAAGTAGCAACTCCCCTGGTGGAATGTTCTTCAACCGGGCCTGGTAAAGGCTTGTCATACTTTTGGCAGCAGTTAACTATTCAGTTAACAAACCACTTAGACAAAGTTTGTTTAGTAACTGGTGCTCCCTGAGACTTGGGAGCAAAAGACACAAACAACTGATCAGTCTTCCTTAAAGGACTGGTACGGTTCAAGTAAAAACAAAGCATCCGGAGAACAACCAGAGTATGCAACAATTGTTCTCCTTTGTTAGAGTACTCTGGATAATACACAGGCAGGTGAATGCCCAGGTTCAAGGTAAATTCGGACACCACCTTGGGCAAAAACTTAGGATTAGTCCATAAGGACACCCTGTCCTTATGGAAAACCAAATAAGGCTTTTTACACATCAGAGCGTGGAGCTTGGAAGTCCTCCAAGCAGAAGCAACTGCAACTAAAAAGAACGCTTTCCAAGAAAGAAAGTGTAGCTCGTAATCCATGGCTAGTTCAAAAGGGAGGAGCGTGAGTTTCTCTAACACAAAGAGGTGGTCCCATGGAAGAACAGGGTTCCTAATGTGAGGTCTCATATACAAAATGCCCCTCAGGGTGGTGCAGGACACGTCCAGCAGAGTAAGGGGTTTACCTTCTTCAGGTGCATGGTGCACAGAGATGGCAGAAAGATGCACCTTGACGGAGGAATAGCTCAGGCCTGTGTCAAACAGAGAGAGGAGAGACTCAAGAATGGAGTTCGCTGGGCAGGAGAAGGGTTCAGGGTGACAGGAAGCTACCCAAAAACAGAACCTCTTCCACTTTATGGCATAGGTGGACCTTATGGAGGGCTTCCTTGCCACCACGAGGACATCGGCCACTCTGGAAGAAACCCCATACCTGGTGACCACTAAGTCTGCAGGAGCCAAGCATGCAGATGCAGGGACTCGAGATCCAGATGAACTAGAGTAACCTGATCCTGAGAGAGAGCAAATGCAAGCTCAGGGGAAGAGAGATCAGAGGTTCCAAGGCTCTGAGGCTAGCTGTTGGAGCAGAGGGAACCATATCTGACACAGCCAGAAGGGAATGATGAGAATCATCTCTGCTCCTTCTGCTTGAAGCTTGAGAAGTACCCTGGAAGAATGGGAAAGGGAGGAAGGCATAAAGAAACCTCCCTGTCCAACAGAGGGACAACGGTTTCCTGAAAAATCTAGGCCCTGGAACTAGCGAGCAGAGATTGGGCAGTTTGGCATTGAGTGGGGACGTGAAAAGGCCCAACTCTGGTCAACCCCACCTGTTGAACAATTGCTCTGCCACTGACTGGAGGAGCTCCCACTCATGTGCCTTAGACCAAGGCCTGCTTAGGCTATTGGCCAAGGCATTTTGAATGCCTGGAACATGAACAGCAGTGAGTTCTAGGTGGCATTCCAGGGCCCAATATTAGAACCTCACTGCCTCACTGCAGAGGGGGTAGGAATGCGTCCCTCTTTGCTTGTTGATGTAGATCACCATGGACATGTTGTCTGATTGGATGAGGAGAGGGCCCAGTGGGAGAGCAGTCTGAAATGCTTGCAGAGCATTCAGAACCACTCTCACCTCCAGGACATTGATATGCAAGGATTGCTCATCTAGGGCCCTAGAACCCCCGGTCTGTCTGTCCCCCAGATGAGCACTCCAACTGAGACCCGAGGTGTCAGTCATCAAGACTCTCCTCAGGGGCTCCTGTCGGAAGAGGACCCTTTTGGATAGCTTGTCTGGGCCCATCCACCAGGTTAGGGTTCGACGAACTGGATACCAGAACCCTCTGTTCCAGGTTGTCTGTACATTGGTCCATTGCGGGACTGTCATGTGGAGACGAGCCATGGGAATGGTGAGTATGGCGGCTACCGCCATATGGCCAAGGAGTCTTAGACAGACTCAGGCCAGGATGTGGGGAGCCATAGAACCCATTCAGGCCTGTCCTTGGAGGCAATCTGCCCTGTCCTCTGGGAGAAAGGCCTTGCCCTGAACTGTGTCGAAGACCACCCCGATGAACTGAGAGTCTCTGGCAGGGCCATGGGGATGACTTCATAAGATTTAAAGTGATCCCCAGTTCTCAGAAGAGGGTAAAGGTGTCTCTGAGAGTGCAAAGCAGCTGACCATTTGTGGGAGCTGTCAGAAGCCAGTCGTCTAGGTAAGGGAGGATGAAATGGCCTTGTCTTCCTAGGACTGCAGCCACCATTGCTAGGCACTTGGTGAAGACTCTGGGAGCAGAGGATAAGCCAAACAGTAAAGGATGAAATTGGTAGGGTCGCCCCTGGAAGAGAAAGTGCAGGTACCTTCCATGGAGTGGAAACACTAAGATGTGCAGGTACAAGTCCTGCATATCTAGAGAGCAGAGCCAGTCTCTCTGTGTAGGAGGGGGATCAGTCTCAGAAAAGTGACCATCCTGAACCTCTTGTACTCGATGTACTTGTTGAGGAAGCAGAGATCCAGGATGGGACGAAGGTCCCTGGTCTTTTTGAGAATGAGGGAAAAGTGGGAATAAAATCCCCTTCCCCATTGGTCAGGAGGAACTGGCTCTATTACCCGCAGTAAGGCCTGGGATTTCCCCTTCTATGAGGGAGACATGAAAAGGAGGGTAATGGGAGGACCCCGGAGGGTTTTCTGGTGGTCTCCCCAGGAACTCCAGAGTATGTCTTTTCTCTATTAGTTGGAGAACCCATAGGTCTGTTATGATCTTGCTCCATCCCTCGAGGTAGAGGGAGAAGCGACCCCCTAATGATTCCCCTACAGACTCCACTGATGGAGGGGGTTCAGGCAAGGAGTCATTGTGAGGCTCCAGGAGTGGGCAGAGGGGCCTGGGAGGGTTTTGGAGGCTCTAGAAGTGAACTTCCAGGGGTCTGGGAGGTTGCCTTCGCTTGAAGCCACCCTTATCGGGCTGGTTTCTGGGCTGCTGACCTGAGAGCTTACAAAAAGGCTGTTTCTTGAATGGCCTCTGGTTTGTTTACATATTTTCTGCATGGACCAGATGGCCTTATTTGAGTCCTGGAGATGTGTAATCTGTTCTTTCACCTCATCTCTGAAAAGGACCCAACCCTTGTAATGCAGGTCCATTATGCCAGCCTGTAGGTTCTGGGTGAACTCAGAGACCCTGAGCCATGCATGGCACTGGAGGCAGACATCAGTGGCAGATGCCCTGGTGGCTGTGTCTGCAAGGTCATATGAGGAAGGCAAGACATGGGTGCCCACATCTGACCCAGACTTTATAAGGTCCATGAGCTCTGTCTTCTGAGTTGAGTCTGGAAGGGTCTGAGCAATCTCCAGTCTCTTCTCCCACGGGCATTCTGGTACTGAACCATGTGGGTAAGGAAATTAAGGGATCTAATGGAGCAACTTGAGGAAGAATACACTTTCTTGCCCAGCTGATCTATGGTTCTGGATTCTTGATCAGGAGGTTGATTACTTACAGTAAGTGTTTTGGCCTCTTTGACCTATCATGGGCCTCAGTGATTACCATCTAATTAGTTTTAGGGTTTTCGGCAGGAAATGGTTCATCTCTGGGCACCCTGTAGAGCCAGTCCGATTTTTTAGAGATGGCCGAGGCAGAGGATGGGTGCTTCCAGGTGAGCCTTGTCAAATCTTGGAATGTATCCACCAAAGTAGGAACCATGAGAGGATTAGGTTTCTTCTGGCTCAGGTATTTTGCTAGTCTCCACCTTTCCAGATCCAGGTCCTCTGTCTCCCATCCATTAGAGGCCTGGATGTGTCTCATAACATTCATAAATGATGGGTCATCAGGAGGCAATCTAGGGGTGTCCTTGGTATCTGGGGAGGAAGCATGGCATCTAGGCTCTGAATGGTCTGACACTGAAGGAGATGACCAGTCAGAGTCCACTGAACTGCTGGAGGATGAAGAAGAACTAGACCGGCATCCACTATGGGACTGATGTCTGTGTCGGCTTGACAAATGGGAGGGGAACATTGGTGTCTCCATTCCCGTGTTTGGACCTTCCTCTGTTACCATGATCAGGGCTCTGGGGAGGGCTCCTTGGCTTTGAAGTCGGCAACCTTGACTCTGGGTCTGGTCCAGCTCGATGACCATCGGTTCCACAGGCTTCAGAGACAAGGTCCCCCTTAATTTCATTCCACCAAAAGCAGAACAAATCTTTCACTTCACTGACAGCGATCTGGAGGCCCGAAGGACCGGCGGGTGCCTGAGGTGTCAACGGGCCTGGCACCACCTTATCTGGCATTGGGTTACCTGGCGTTGGTAAGACCATCATCAGAGGAGCTGGCATTGGAGGGGCCAGAGTGGGTCAACTAGGCACCTCAATGAGCCATGAACCAGCCAGTGAAGAACCTCCTCTTGAAGAGGTATCCATGCCAGCTGGCAATGTCAAATGGGCCAGTGACAGAATTGGTGTTGTCGGGCTTGATGTCAGAGTAGCGGACGTCTGGGTAGGCATCAACAGGTGGTGGATTGGGGTAGATGTAGCTGCCGGTTTAGCTGGAGCTCATGGTGTGGTCACCAGAGAGTGAGGGGGGGCACTGCCAGGTCCCTGGAGGGGGACACCTGCCCCTGACGATGGTATGCCACTTCTGAAGACTTGGCAGTGACCATCATTGGGACCATGTGGACAGGAGCCGGTCTTTCTACCTGTCTTGGAGTCAGTCCCAACCCCTAAAGTGGAAGCAGATGCAGGAGGTATGGCCTTCACCTTCAGGGGTGTCCGAAGAAGTAAGGGCAGACCGGGATGATTGGTCTGACCCACTGTGGAGGAGGAACCTGAGGAACTCTTCCTATGATTGGGAATCCTGGAGTGGGAGCATGTCCAGGCCTTTTCCCTATCTTTGTCCTGGAACTTATGCTTTCGGAGTCCTTCTTCTCCTCCTTATGGGACTTGGAAGAAGAGACAACTAATGAAGATGAAGAAGAAGCTTTCCCTGAGGTTGTTTCTGCATTGCGTCAAGCTGCTGTTCTAGAAGGTCAGCCTTTAGGGCCTTCTGGTGGTGAATATGAGTCCATTGGTTGAACTTCTTGCAGTGCTTACAGGCAGCGGTGTCATAGCTCGGCTTAGGAAGAGAAGGCAAGCCTCATGGCCATCTTTTGACGGTATCTGCTTGCCACACACAAATTTCGATCTTCATCGTTGGACTGAAGAAATGGATGACGACGGAGAAGACGACATGCAGAAAAGAAAAAAGTATTTTTTGAAAGAAGCAAAAGAAAAAAATGCTGGAAGTGTGATGGCAGTCAAACTGTAGCAAAAAGGCATCTGAGGAGGCTGATGTGAACATGTCGACCGTGGGAAAAGAACTGAGGTGGGGCTGGGGGCCGCCCCTTTTATACCATTGGCTGACGTCAGGCCAGGCCAACGTCAGGGGTGGTCCCTCACTGGAGACTGCTAGCTAGAAGGTTTCCGTGGGGTCCAGGCACCTGCTGGCTTAGTCATAAAGGTTACTGCCTGCTGCAAGAGCTCTAACTTCGAGAGAGTAAGATAAGAGGTTTCCATGTCATCTTTGTAAACCTCGAGCGTGGCTCGAGAGGTTTTCAGATGTCATGGCAACCTCAAGAAGTGTGTTCAGCATGGCTATTAACCAAAGACCCTACATTATTTTTATAATGTATGGGCTACTAAGATTGTGTGATCACAGACTGAATTACTTTTCTGAATAATTCTTACCTTAAGCAGTCGTGAATCATGCAGGAAGATTCCTCAACAATGTTTATTGTGTGTTTTTCATAACACTATTCATCAGTACAGCCTGGTGCAAATCAGTTAATTTAATACCAACATTTTAAACATTTTTCTCAAAGCAGAACATTGAATTGTTGTGAGCATTACGTTTTGTTATACCACTGAGATGACATACTCAAGAAAAGGTTAACAACAGAGTGATGACATAACGATGGCATAACAAGGTTGTAATCTGCTTGATTTCAGTTAGTAATAAGGGTCCCCCATACATTATATGGTATGGCAATTTGAAATGCAGAAAAACTGTGGTTTGCAAATCAGTAGCACAGGAATTCAATCAGAATCTAAAGATACAGTGTTATATGGCAGGATAGGGACCACCGAGTTGAGTCTTAGTAGGTATATTGGATGAAAAAGTACTTCTGAGTGGACATGCCATATCAAGGCTTGCAAGGGAGAGGGATGGACCAACGACTATATTGGGAGACTGCACCAGAGGGTCAGTCAGTATGGCAGGAGCAGGAGCAGGAGTGGACCGTAAATCCACACAATAGTGTAGACAGAGCTTTAGGAGAAGATGCATTACAGATGTCTGAGGGCAGAGCATTCCATAGTTTAGGACAGTGGTAGGAGAAGGCAGATTGTCCAGCTGAGGTAGAGCAGAGAGGGATGGCAAAGGAGTGAGAGTCATAGCTATGAAGTGATTATGAGCTCAGAGGTGAGGCAGAGATGTCAGAGGAAAGTTAGGAGAGAAGAGTTCCATTGCAGTATTTTGACAAGAAGGTGGTGCAGTGAATGGACATATCAATGTAAAGATTACAGTGGTGAGTGTGAGGGGAGCAGGAAAGTATGAAATGACAGAAGGAGTTAAAGAGAGTGTCCAGCCTGGCCAAGGTAGTTTTGGGGGTGGCACTGTTGAATATGTCTGCATAGTCAAAGGTAGAAAGGATAATTTTCTGCACAATAACATGTTGGACTTCTGGAGGGATGCAATCCTTGTTCCTATACA
Source organism: Neoceratodus forsteri (assembly GCA_016271365.2). NCBI lineage: Eukaryota > Metazoa > Chordata > Ceratodontiformes > Ceratodontidae > Neoceratodus > Neoceratodus forsteri. Next base: position 1,616,046,961 of record CM057452.1, read on the forward strand.
AGGCACCAAGCTTGGGGTGGAGTACTATTACAAGAAACCCACCAGTCCTAACTCATCAAATTTGGATTCTCTCAGGTGATAGCCTCCTCCCATAAACAATGGAAATTAAGAGGCTCAATAGTTTTAGTCCCCCACCAGACCCCATTTCACTGTACAGGCTTGTATACAGACTCCCATGATTGCCTTACTCTGGTCACAGAACAGTATATGGGGAAAGACATCACACTAGCCAGCCTCTATTTACCTCCCAGAGCTGATACTCCAGTAGTACAAAGTCTCATAAACACTATCCTTCAGCACCAGAAGGGAATACTTATCCTAGGAGAGGATTATATACAGAATAATTCATATGTAGGGGTTGATACACAGTTTTTACACACCCAGGTGTGTGCTATTGGAGAAACCTCGAGAGTGAAGCCTGGTAGAGGTTTCACTAGTCACCACACACCGAGGGTGTGTTTACAAAACTGCCTATCAAACCTCTACAAATGTTTTATATTTTATAACTGGTGCAAAATAACTATGGTACCTTATGGTCGTGGGTTCATAGAAACATAGAATTTGGCTGACGAATGGGACGCTTGGCCCACCCAGTCTGCCCATTTCCTACCTGGATAGCTGCAGATCCTAGTTAACCAGCAGCCCTACTTCTCTACCCCCACCCCCTAGAACTGCCTTGACTGTCCCATGCATGCTTGAATTCCATACTGTTTTTGACTCACCTCCTCCGGAAGGCGTGTCCATGCATCCACAACCCTCTCCGTGAAAAAATACTTCCTTAAATTACCTCTGAGCTGCCCCATCTTCAAATTGTGCCCCCTTGTTCTTGCACACCTCTTTTTTTGAAAGATGCTACTCTCTTAGACTTTGTTGATTCCCTTGAGGTACTTGAAAGTTTCTATCATGTCCCCCCTCTCCCTCCTTTGCTCGAGGCTATACATATTAAGCACCTTAAGTCTGTCTTCATATGTCTTCCAGTACAGACCCTGCACCATTTTAGCTGCCCTCCTCTGGACAGCTTCCATCCTGTCTATGTCTTTGCGGAGATTGGGTCTCCAGAACTGCAAGCAGTACTCCAGATGGGGTCTCACCAGCTGTCTGTACAGAGGGAAAACAACTTCCTCTTTTCTACTGGTGATGCCTCTCCCTATGCATCCCAGTATCCCCCCAGCCCTCCTTGCTGCCCTCTCACATTGCTTGCCCACCTTTAGGTCATCTGATATGACTACCCCAGGTCCCTTTCCATTTTGTTGTTGTTAGTATCTCACCCCCATTGTGTACTCTTCCCTGGGTCTTTGTTTCCCAGGTGCATTACTTGCACTTCTTAGCACTGAATCTAAGCTGCCATATATTTGACCATTCCTCTAACCTTGCCAAGTCCTTCTCATCCTTTCCACCCCACCTTGTGCATCAACTCTGTTGCAGATCTTTGTGTCATCTGCAAAGAGGCGTACTTTCCTTCCAGTCCTCTGCAATGTCGCTTATAAAGACATTGAAAAGGACCGGTCCTAATACTGAACCCTGCGGTACCCCACTAGTAACCCCCCTTTCTTCAGAGTGGACTCCATTTACTATTACTCTCTGTGTCCTGTTCTCCAGCCAATTCTTTACCCTGGCTGTCATCTTGGAACCCACTCCCAGGCTGGCTAACTTGTATATTAATCCTTTGTGTGGAACTGTGTCAAATGCCTTGCTAAAGTCTAGGTAGGCCATGTCCATAGCCCCTCCCTGATCTACTATTTTGGTCACCCAGTCAAAGAAATCTATCAGATTCGTCTGGCATGACCTTCCCACTGTGAATCCATGCTGCCTTGGGTCCTGTGCCCCTCTGGCCTCTAGATACTCGACAATTCTTTCCTTAAGAAGTGATTCCATCATTTTCCCTATCACTGAGGTTAAACTAACAGGTCTGTAGATTCCTGCTTCTGCCTTGCTCCCACTTTTGTGAAGGGGAATCACATCTGCCCTCCTCCAGTCCTCGGGTACCACCCCATCCTCCCATGATTTGTTAAAGAGGATAGCCAGTGGTGTCACTAGTTCTACCCTTAGTTCTTTTAGAATTCTGGGATGAATCCCATCAGGCCCCATTGCTTTGTCCACCTTCAGTTTTAAGAGTTCTTTCATAACCCTTTCTTCTGTAAATGGGCTGGTATCAACTTCTGTATCCAGAGTGTTTCTACTGTTTGTTTTAGGTACCTCCCTCTTCCTTTGTAAATACTGAGCAAAAATATTTGTTTAGTATCTGTGCCTTTCACAGTCACCCTCTGCCCACCCTCCCTCTCCCTTTATTAAGCCTCACTATCCTGCCCTTGGTCTTCCTTCGCTCCCTGATGTACCTATAAAAGGTTTTATCCCCCTTCTTAACTGAGTTGGCTATCTTTTTCTTGATTTGGGCCTTTGCTGTTCTGACTGCCTTCCCAGCTTCCTTTTGCTTGAACTGATACAGTTCTATGTCCTGCTCCTTCTGTGATTCCTTGTACTTCCTGAATGCTTTTTTTCTCTTGAACCTTCACTGCCACTTCCTTTGAGAACCATAGTGGTTTCTTACATCGTTTTGTTTTATTTGCTTCACACAAAGGCTTGTTACCTCTGTGATGGCAGTTTTTATTATTCCCCATTGTTCTTCCACCCCTCCTTCTTTCCCATTTGCTAGTGCATTCCTTAGGTACTCACCCACTTTGGCAAAGTCAGCCCTCCTAAAGTCCAGTACTTTTGCCTTTGTATGGCTTGACTTTATTGCTGTGTTTATTGTGAACCATACTGTTCGATGGTCGTTAGTTCCCAGATGGCTACCCACTTCTACATCTGTGATCCTCTCTCCATCTCCATTTGAGAGAAGCAGGTCTAAGATTGCTCCCTCTCGAGTGGGCTCCAATACTAGTTGTCTAAGGAATGCCCCCCTGTAGGGCATTTAGAATAACCCCACTCTTCGAAGTGGCTGCTGCAGCTGCACTCCAGTTAACATCTGGCATATTCAGATCACCCATCAGCAATATCTCCCCTTTTTCTGCCATTCTAAGTATACCTTCTATCATTTCCTTGTCCATTTCCTCCCCCTGAGAAGGGGGTTCAAGTTGGGTAAAGCGGATCACTTTCGTAGCAGTGGAAAAAATGAATACCACTTCAGAAAAAAACTTTCTTTTAATTTATTTAAACGTGTTAGAACAAATTGTCCAGCTTCATTGCCTGTTGTTGTGTCATCTCGATGGGTCGGGGTTATTTCAGTCCAAAGTGAAAGTTCATGCAGCCTAGAGAACCAGTAAGGGGTAGTATGGAAAATGCGTTTTTAGTACAGCATTTTTCGAACTAGTAAATACTTAATTTTTCCCTGTCACTGCTGCAGGCGGCAACAAAACGGTTCTCCATTGTGTAACTTTTTAATGTTCACTTTTAATTTAAGATTACGCATTGTGCTCTGTTTGTTAATTTCTTTTAAAATGGGGATAATGCTGTGAGTGTGAGTTTACGGTTGGAGAACTGTCTCATGCTGCCTCAGTCTGTTTGATTGGTCTGGACTGCTGCAGGCTTCTCGGTGCGAGACTGTAAAAGTTGTATTAACCCACGGGTTGATACGAGTTTTACTTTTTACAGTACTCAAAAACGTGTTGCTAACGGGGGTCACCAGTTACCATAACCTAATATATGATAGAAAGGATACTACCAATATTTCACCACGTAGAGAGACCAGAGTTCAGAAGCCAGAATGTACTATCATCAAAGAAAATGGCTGGGTGGACATCTGGAGAACTTTGTACCCAAACCCGCACCAATACACACATTTCTCAGCCCCCCACCAGATTTATATATGCACAGACCTTTTTCACTTCTCAGTGGCACATGTGAGTTTGGCAAAGAACTGCAAAATTTTACCAATATTCCTGTCAGACCACGTCTCGCTCTTGCACATCTTGGACTGTGGTAGACCTATGGTTAATATCTTATGGCAGCTGAATAACTCCCTTTTGCACGTACCTGAATATCGTACACTAATCTATGACGTGATTACCCAAATCCTGGAGGATGATGCTTCCCCTCAGATTTCAGAGGGGACACTTTGGGACACCGTTAAAATGGTTTTCAGAGGGGATTTAATTAGTTATGCCTCTCAACTTAAAACAAGCATTTGTCAATGCCGAATGTTGGGTTGCTGGCACTGGCATTGGTAGTGCAGGAGTTAAGAAAGTACAATAGGACTGGCAGTGAAGTAATGAATTGACGCTGACCCCAGCCCCACCATGCAGAGAATGACGGGCATTGGGGTGTGCCTTTGGGTCATTGGCCATAACGCTCATGCCATTTCATCTCACCCTATCCTGCAGAGACCGACAAGTGCTGCAATGTGCCTTGGGGTCTTCAGGCCTTACGCTCACTCCATTCCATAAGGAAATATACTGACATGGGTGCAGTGTAGGAGAATGGGGTGAATGTTGCGGCCGAAGAGTCCAAGGCATACCTTGATGCCTGTCACTGGCTGCAGGGTGGGGGGTGGAATGGCGTGAGCATTACAGCCGACAATGCCAATTCACACCTGATGCCTGTCAGGCTGTACAAGGTGGCGCGTTATGGTTGGAAACCCTAATGCCCAGGTTATTTGTTGGTATTTCACTCCAAATTTTCAACATGGGTCATTTGTGACCCCACCTCATGAACAGTGGCACTATGAGTTAGTTTGCCAAAAGGCGATTTTGTATAGCGACTGTGCATTTTGGCGGCACAGGCATAAAAACAGTTTGGGCAGGATGTGAAAAATGACAGCTGCATTGTTCATGAGGAGGTGTAAAAAAATGACATTGTTGAAAATCTGGAGTGAAAATATGAGAAATTGGTGACATCATGAGCATGTGTAGAAATTGCGCAACGCATGCCCGTAGCACAATTATTTTGGAGATTTGTTTAACCAAATTTTTAACATAGGCATTTTGGGAACTCCGGTCATAAACAGTGTCATTGTGATTTTGTTAATGTGTCCTGAACATTGATTTCGTACAGCGACCGCCATTGTGTGCCACATGCACAAAAACACATTCGGGAAAGATATGAAAAATGACAGCTGTACTGTTCATAAGGAGGTGTGAAAAAAAGGGCAATGTTGAAAATCTGGAGAGAAAACATAAATTGTCAAAGTTATGAGCGTGCGTTGAAACTGCGCACATGCGCTCATAACACAGTCATTTTTGGGAATTTTTCCACCAAAGTTGCAAGATAGGGTTTTTGGGACCCCACTCATGAACAGTGGCACTGTCATTTTGTTAATCGGTCCCAAAAGGTGATTTCACGCAGTGACCGCGAAATGACCTTTCAGGGCACAGTAACGAGATGACAGTGCATGTGTTCATAGGTGGGGTCACAAGCACCCCATGTTGAAAATTTGGAGGCAAAATTCAAAAAATAGCTGAGATAGCCATCTAAGTTGAAACCCCCATTTATGCCCTTATACAGCTTACGGCATTTCTTCAGTTTCGCGATTCGGCTTTGAAGAGTCCAGGCGTGTTCCTGGTCCACCGAAGATCATTGCATGGGCTCCAGCTGAGTGGTATGGAGTGAGGGGTGTCTGGAGGTGGGGTGTGCTGTGAATGGCTGTGGGTTGGGGAGGAACCCGGCGAGGACGTTTTCTTTCTTTCAGGTAATTAAAAAAAAAAAGCGAACACCACGGAGTTTTATTTTTAACAAACATATGAAAAACTGTTGTACACACTGGGTGGTCTCCCAGTGTGCCCCATGATTTTGGGGGTGATGTTGGTCACACTAGCGGTGGGCTCCCAGTGTGGCACAGAATGGGAGCAGGGGCCGAACATGCCGGCGATGGTTGGCTTTGATTACAGAGAGGCACATTGGGGTGGGCTCCCAGCGTGCCACACAATCTGGGAAGGGTTATTTAGCATGCCGACAGGGGGACTGGGCACTCCTGAAGTTGGCTTTGTAGGCACTGTGTGGCAGGCGGCCGCAGCCACTGCCACCATGTTTATTGAAATACTTCACCAGGAAAGGCATGTCGGGAGGTGTGTTATTGTGCCGCTGCATCATGAGCTTGTCTCTCATTGCAGCGGCGCTTTCTTTACAAGTTTTGACCACTTTACATATTTCTTGTGAGAGTGCCTGCATGCTGGCTTATTGAAGAATGAGGGATGCACCTATTAAAGCATGCCTTGCTTTCGCCCACACTGACACACCTCCGAAACCTGCTACTACCACAAGATGTTGGCTTGCACGCAGGCACAAGCCAACATAAAAAGGGAAGAAAAACTAGTAGCCTTGCAACACCAATTGACCACAGCCTTGCAAAACTCACATGCTCAAAGTGATCTTACAAATGGTCCTCAGGTGACTAAACTACAGAGAGAAATTCAGGATATATTGCAGTCTAAAACCAAGGCAGCCCTCTGGTTTCTGCAACAGTGATATCATGAGGGGAGTTCCAAGGCATCCAAGGTCCGATTACACAACATATAGTTACTCATATCAGAGAAAACTGCTCTAAAAATGTAACAACAGATCCTGTCAAAATCCTGGAGGTATTCAGAAAGTACTATGCTGAACATTATATCCAAGAGATGACCCCTGACCCCTTCCCACCCATACACCCTGGATACGCCATAGTAAATTATTTGTCCCCATTATGATAGGGAAAATTTTCTCAGGAAAAGTTAAACAGTTTCTGACTCTGATAACTCAGGAACAGCTAGACTTGGTCATCACTAAACTGAAAATGGAAAATCCCTGGCCCAGATTGGTATACCTCAAATTTGATTAGTTGTTTAAAGATTTGTTGCTTCCCAGCTTCTAAAGTTTGTCAGGAAGTCCATATGGGACCACTGGTCCCCCAAATCTTGCACTTGTATCGGTTATCCTAAAACCCAATAAGGACAAAACACAATTCGCCTCGAACCACGTTGTATTGGTACATAATATAGATTATATTTACCACAATTATGACATATAGACTAGACAAGTTAATCCCTGAATTGATCAACAGAGATCAGACAGGTATTGGCCAAAACTGACAGATCCAAGATAATAATAAAAGTACTCTCCATATTCTTCACCACACCACCCTGTCAAAGACCCCTTTTCTTCTACTTAGCTTGGATGTGGAGAAGGCATTTGACTGGGTGGCCTGGAAATTCCTCTTTGCCACAGTGTTGTCGGCTATACATCATATCCCACAAGCATATGTAAAAGTTGATGGTCAAATTCTACTAGTTTTCAGCTACATCGGGAACCTAACAGGGTGTACCTCACCCTATTATTAGCTTTATATCTGAAACCCTAGCACAGACTGAGACAGCATCCTGACATACAAGATATACGCTTGGCAATACACACACAAAAAAAATGGCACTTTACATGGATGACTTGTTGATCTATCTCACTGAACCAACCTAATCCTTACTCCACCTACAGACAGTGCTGACAGACTTTGGTTCCTATGCTGGATACAAAGTTACCTCTACTACAACACAGGTACTCCAACTTTGTTACATACCCCCTCAGAGATCAATAAGCATATAAATTCAAATGGGGTCTCGTAGCACTCAAATACCTGCAAAGGCGTTATGCTCCCATCAAACCCGCAACAATTACAATCTCTGTTATGACTCACTGGTACAACAATTCTCTCAGGACATTGACACTTGGAATATGATCCCAGTATCCCTCTCCCAGAGAACTGAGTGTTAGGATGTTTTTTCTGCCTATACTGTTGCACATAGTCCAAACCCTTCCATACACCCCACCAGGGGTCAAAATTAAGTTTTGCAGCCACTAGAGCTAGTGACTGGGAAAAACCCACTGGCCCAACAGACATTTCCAGTGACCCAGTTGGTGAAACATAGCTTTTGATGGCAGATAAGGACCACTCGGCCCATCTAGTCTGCCCATTTCACTACCTACAGGATAAGCTGCAGAGCCTAGTTAACCAACAGCCTATTTCTTCCTACCCCACACAAAAATTGCCTTATGTCTGTCCGATGTATTCTTGAATTCTCTGTTTTAGACCCCTGCACCTCCTCAGGAAGTGTTCCATATGTCAAGCGCCTCTCTGTGAAGAAATACTTGCCCCTGAACCGCCTCTATCTTCAAATTGTGTCCCCTTGTTCTTGCACGCCTTTTTTCTGAAAGAGGCTACCCTCTTGGACTTTGTTGATTCCACTGAGGTACTTAAAAGTTTCTATCATGTCCCCTCTCCCTCCTGTCCTCAAGGGTATACATATTAAGCTAGTCTCTCCTCGATGGCTTTTCTTGCAGACCCTGCACCATTTTAGTTGCCCTCCTGTGGACTGCCTCTATCCTGTCTATATCCTTATGGAGATGAGGTCTCCAGAACTGGACGCAGTACTCCAGATGGGGTCTCACCAACTGTCTGTTTCCTGTTTTCTACTGGTAATGCCTCTCCCTATACATCCCAGTATCCCCCCAGCCCTCCCTACTGGCTTCTCACATTGCTTGCTAACCTTAAGGTCATCTGATATGATTAACCCCAGGTCCCTTTCCATTTTTGTTGTTGTTACTACCTACCCCTCTCCCCCATTGTGTAATCTTCCCCTGGGTTTTTGTTTCCCAGGTGCATTATTTTGTACTTCTTTGCATTGAATCCAAGCTGCCATACTTCTGACCATTCCTCCAACCTTGCCAAGTCCCTTCTCATCCTTTCCACACCTCCTCGTGTATCAACCCTGTTGCAGATCGTTGTGTCATCTGCAAAGAGGCATACTTTTCCTTCCAGTCTCTCTGCAATGTCACTTATAAAGACATTAAAAAGGACTGGATCCAGTACTGAACCCTGTGGTACCCCACTAGTAACCCCTCTTTCTTCAGAGTGGACTCCATTTACAATTATCTCCTGTGTCCTATTGTCCAGCCAATGTTTTACCCAGGCTACCACCCTGGGACCCACTCCCAGGCTGGTTAATTTGACTATTAATCTTTTGTGTGGGACTGTGTCAAATGCCTTGCTAAAGTCTAGGTAGGCCATGTTCACAGCCCCTCCCTGGTCTACTACTTTGGTCACCTGGTCAAAGAAATCAATTTGATTCATCCGATATGACTTCCTGCTATGAACCCATGCTGCTTTGGGTTCTGTGCCCCACTGGCCTCTAGGTACTCAACAATTCTATCCTTCAGAAGTGATTCCATCACTTCTCCTACCACAGAGGTCAAATTGACAGGTCTGTGGTTTCCTGCCTCTGTCTTGGTCTCACTTTTATGAAGGGGAATCACATCCACCTTCCTCCAGTCCTCAGGTACCACACCATCCTCCCATAATTTGTTAAAAATGCTAGTCAATGGTTTCACTAGTTCTCCCCTTAATTCTTTTAGAATTCTGGGGTGAATTCTGTCAGTCTCCATTGCTTTGTCCACCTTCAGTTTTAGGAGTTCTTTCAGAACCCTTTCTTCTGAGAAAGGACTGAGATCGACCCCACTATCCAGAGTGCTTCTGTTAACTGGATTAGGCACCTCCTCCTCTTTTGTGAATACTGAGCAGAAGTATTCATTCAGTATCCCTGCTTTTTCACTGCCTCTCTCTGCCCACCCACCATCCATTCTATTCAGCCTCACTATCCCTCCCTTTGTCTTTCTTCGCTCCGCTCCCTGATGTACCTATAAAGGTTTTATCCCCCTTCTTGAGTTGGCTTTTTTCCCCCTCAGTTTGTGCCTTTGCTATTCTGACTTCCCTCCGCCTTAACTGGTACAGCTCTCTGTCCTGCTCCTTCTGTGTTTTCTTATACTTCCTGAATGCTGCCTTTTTCTCCCTGACCTTCCCCACCACCTCTTTTGAGAACCATAGTGGCTTTTTCTTTTGTTTTATTTGCTTCACACAAAGGCTTGTTGCCTCTGTGATGGCAGTTCTGATGTTTCCCCATTGTTACTCCCACCTCGTTATAGCCCGTTTGCTAGTGCTTTTCTAAGGCACACTCCCATCTTGCCAAAGTCAGCCCTCCTGAAGTCCAGTACCCTCACTTTTGTATGGTTTGACTCTGTAGCTGTGCTTATCGTGAACCACACTGTTTGGTGGTCACGTGTTCCCAGATGGCTACCCACTTCTAGATCTGAGATCCTGTCACTGTCCCCATTTGAGAGTATGAGGTCTAAGATTGTTCCCTCATGAGTGGGTTCCAAAACTAGCTGTCTGAGGCATGCCACCTGTAGGGCATCGAGAATGGCTCTGCTCTTGGATGTGGCTGCAGCAAAGGTGCTCCAGTTAACATCTGGCATATTCAGGTCTCCCATCAATAGTATCTCCCCTTTCACTGCCATCCTAAAGATGCCTTCTATCATATCCTTGTCCATTCCCTCCCCGACATGGGGGTCTGCATACAACCCCTGTGTAGATTGTGGTGCCATTTCCAGTCTCTAAGGTGACCCACAGTGCCTTCTCTCCTCCGTTTACTCTTTTGTTCAGTTGCTTTTATCCCTTCCCTTACATAGAGTGCTACCCCTGTCCCTCTTTTCCCCTCCCTGTCTCTCCTGTAGGTTGTGTATCTTGGTATGTTAACATCCCAGTCATGGTTCTCTGTGTACCATGTTTCTGTGACTGCTACAATATCCAGGCATCCTTTTTCCATCAAGGCCACCAGTTATTGGAGCTTGTTGCCCAGACTACAGGCATTGGTACTCATTACCCTCCATTTCTTGATGGCCTTACCCCTTTTTGCCCCATCCCTGTCTTTATTGCCTTTGTCACTTTCTCCATTTACCCCTGCTCTTTTCCCTATCGACATCTCTATCTTGGTGTTTACCTCACTTTCTACCCTGATTTTTTTTTGGGGGCTAGGATTTCCTGCTCCTTTCCAGTGCCCTCCCCTTGGCTAGTTTAAATGCTTGCCAATGAAGCATTTAAACCTATCACCTAGGATCCTGGTTCCCCTCCTGGACAGATGCAGACCATCACGCAAGTATAGGCTTGCATCACTCCAGGTGGACCCCCAGTCCCCAATCAAGCCAAATCCCTGAGCTCTGCACCATTTTTTCAACCACTGATTGAATCCCATGGTGTGGAGCACCCTAGCCTCACCTACACCACAGACAGGCAGCACCTCCGAGAAGGTTACCATGCGTGCTATTTGTCTAAGGCCCCTCCCCAAACTCTTCTGGTGTGCATACTGAAGTGTTGCCGTCTTCAGTACAAGCCTGCAGGGCTAGTTAAATGAGAATCCTATTAGCCAGATACAAAAATCTACCAGCATTTGGCTAGCAGACCAGTACCAATTTTGACCACTGCATTCCATCAACCCTTTCCGAAAGTGGGACAAACTGATCTTGTGCTACATATGGGCAAAGCTCTGCATCATATTTTCCACTTTACACCTCCTCAAAATACAAGGCTTGCTTTTACCTCATCTAGCTGTCTACCACAGTGCTGTCCAACTTTGCACTGATTTCGACTGGTTCCAAAAGGGAAACATATCTCATTGGAAAAGGACTGACCTTAGAGAAGAGGATACCATCGCCCAGCAAGGACCCTATGCATCTATCCAAGTATCTCCAATGCAGAGGTTCCTTAAACCCTCATACACTGACCTAAAACAATATTACACAGATGGTTGCAGTATCTCTGCTTTCTACTTACCCCTTTCTCACATAACTCAGGCTTTCTTCTAGCACATCTGGATAATGCCTAGCTAAGATGGGAACACATGGATTTATTAATGCCATACCAGTGCCTGAGGGCCAAGACATACTTCCATTTGAGGAAATCAAAACAAGTTCCATTTACTAGAAGACAATTGCTTCTGGTACCTCCAGATCATGTATTATCTTAAGTTAGCAATCCAGGCATGGCCCAAGGAATCAAATATCTCAGTTTGTTTCAGTTAATCATAAAGGTATTAGATGGAGAATTACTCTCATCTCTTATATTACAACTGTATAAAGCACTTATAGAATATAAGACTGGCCCCTGGACCATGTCTGAAAAAAATGGGAAAATGACATTGCCATTTAGACAAACCCCCCACAGTGGGGCAGGTTTTTGATGATGTTTTTGATATACAGGGTAACTTCTTCCACATGTGGCAAAAATGTTTGTGGAAAAACACCCTCCATTTTTTCAGCACTCCCTAAATCATCTCCAAATTCTGCCTCACAGTAATGGCACTCTGTTGATGAGGCTGTGGGGTCACACCAGCCATACATGGGCACATTTTCCAGACCTGAGCACTGCTGGTCCCCTTCTGGCAGAACTAAGGACTGTGCTCCAGTCCATTTTGGGTAAGGACTACAAATAACAGACAAACGCCTTTTTTTTTTTGACCTCTCCCAGGGGTTTCATGGTCCCAACACCGGAAAGTTGTTATCTATCAGCCTGGTGGTGGCCAAAAACATTAGCAGCTAAACAATGGTTCACCCCCACTATCACTAGTATATCTCAGTGGCAAGAAGTCATGTTATTAGTGTATGATTGTGACAGGGTAAGTTAGGCCCTGTCCCATTTGTGTTATGTAGGAGGGAATCTGAAGAAAAAATTACTCACCTTAGTAATGTTGTTTCTTCTAATGGAGTCTTGCTATATTATGACAATTGCAGTGAGTCCCCATCTTCAAACTGCTCCGGAGGTGAAATAGTTAACTTTCCATGCAGGCATGGAACTTAGAGCTCGAGCTCGGTTGAAAACTCTGTCTGTTGTTCTTCAAACGCAAACTGTCAGATCTTTACGAGCTAAAACTCACTAAGGCTCTGTGTGAAGCTGTAAACCTACACTAGCCAACTGGCTACTAACATAAACACTCATTTTGGCCTCAAACAAAGACTCAAGTCAGGAGACCCAAAATGCAACAACACACACCAATTCCACCCAAAAAGGAGGGTGAAAACAACAAGGTGGATCAAAAAGTGCCAACACTGTACTGCCCACCCACATCCCAAAACAGAGGTTCTGAGAGGGCAGGCAGGAGAGAGGTCATAATATAGCAAGACTCCATTAGAAGAAACAACATTACTAAGGTGAGTAATTTTTCTTCAAACAACATGAAGTCTTGCTATATTATGACAATTCAGACTACACAGCAGTACCTCCATGGAGGAGAGGACAGGCCTACTCAGAATAGGCTCTAAAACACGCTGTGCCGACCGAACATCACTCCTAGCCTGGATGTCCAGGGCAGTGCTTGTAAAAGTGTGAACTGTTTTCCAGGTAGCTACTTGACATATTTCTAGAATAGGAATGTCTCTGGCAGTAGCCAGAGAAGCAGCTGTACCTCTGGTAGAGTGAACCCTCAGGCCTGAGGGGGGAACTTTACCCAACTTCTCGTAGCAGAATTGGATACAAGAGACAATCCACCTGGCAATGGATCTTTTAGTGGCTGGCTTCCCTTTACCAACTTCGCCATAAGTGAGGAACAGTTGGAGGGAGTCAAACCTATGACCCTTGGTACGCTCTATGTAGTAACTAAGGGCTCTCTTCACATCTAGGCTGTGCAGCCTCCTCTCACCAGAGGAGGAGTGGTCAGTCAAGTACACTGGAAGAGAAATAGATTGATTAAGGTGGAAATCTGAAACCACCTTAGGTAGGAACTTTCTGTTAGTCCGGAGGACCACCTTATCTCTGTGAAAGGAGATAAACTCCTGCTCCACTGACAATGCTTGTAATTCACTTATGCGTCTGGCAGAGGTGATGGCTACCAGAAACACAGTTTTCCAAGTCAAGTACTTGAGCTCAGCTGAAGACAAGGGCTCGAAGGGGGGTTGCATAAGCTGAGCAATGCAAACATTAAGATCCCAGGCAGGGGCAGGATCCCTGAATGGAGGGTTGGTGTGAAGCAACCCCTTAAAAAACTTGGAAAATACAGGATGAGCTGAAAGAGAAGAGAATTTACCTGCTGAAATAAAAGCAGACACAGCTGCCAAATGCACCTTCAGGGTAGCTGGTCTCAGCCCCAAAGAATTCAGATGGACCATATAATCCAGGACTGTGGGTAGATCAGCAGAGTCTGGGGAAATATGCTTTTCCGAGCACCATATGGAAAACCTTTTCCATTTGGAATTGTAAGTAGCCCTGGTGGAAGGCTTCCTTGAGGCCTTCAATATATCCATTACACTTTGGGAAAAGTGTAAATCAGCAAACTCTAACTCTTCAAGAACCAAGCCTTGAGATTGAGAGATTTGAGATTCAGATACCAAACCCGTCCCTGGGCACAGGTTAACAGATTGTGATTCCTGGGAAGGCACAGGGGAGGATGGACTGTAAGAACAGTAAGAGTGGATACCAGGGTTGTCTGGCCTAATCTGGAGCTATCAGAATGACTTTACAGGATTGGGATCTGATTTTGACTAGCACTTTGAACAGGAGAGGAAAGGGAGGGAAGGCATAGAGGAACTTCCCTTCCCAACTGAGGGCTAAGGCATCCAGGGGAAGTGAGCCCAACACTGGGGGCCTGCAGCAAAAAAGAAGAAGTTGGTGATTGTCTGGGGCTGCAAAAAAGATCTATCTGAGGGGTGCCCCATCTGGCAAATACTACTCCCAAGACAGGGGATCCGTGACCATTCAGTGATGGCCCTGGGAAATCCTGCTGAGAGCATCTGCCAGGACATTGTCCTTGCCTGGGAGGTGGACTGCCGTGAGGAGGTGTTGTTCAGGGGAGTAAGCCAGAGACCACAACTTCATTGCTTGATTGCACAACGCCGTGACCGAGTGCCCCTTGCTTGTTGATGTACCACATTAGAAGCGGTGTTGTCTGTTCTGACCTGAATACTCTTGTTCTGAACAGATTTGGAAAAAGCTTGAAGTGCTAGAAAAACTGCTCTGAGCTCCAACAGGTTGATGTGGAGCAGAGATTCCTGGGGTGACCACAGACCCTCGGTGGTGAGGTCGCCCATGTGAGCTCCCCAGCCCAAGAGGGATGCATCTGTAGTAAGGATTAGAGAGTGAGACTGAGTGACAAAAGGAACCCCTTGTCTCAGGTTGCTCTGATCCTGCCACCACTGTAGGGCTTGGATCAGGGTTCGAGTTACTGGGATCAACTTGGTAAGAGGATCCTTTCTTTGAGACCAAAAGCTTTCAAATGGAACTGGATGTCCCTCATCTGAAATCTTGCTCCCTGCACAACTGCTGTGGAAGCAGCCATGTGTCCTAGGAGCTGCAGAAAATGCCTTGCTGGCGGAGACCTGCAGGGTGAACGAGGGAGGCCAGGAGACCAGGGTCTTTGCCCTGTCCAGGGGAAGGAAGGCCCTGACTTCCTGTGTGTTCAGTTCTGCGCCTACGAAGGTAAGAAGCTGGACAGGCTCTAGAACTGACTTTGAGAGATTCAGAAGGAAACGTAGAGAGGTAAGCAGTTGCTGCGTTATTTGAAGATGTAAATTGACCTGGTCTAGGGACTGGCCTACTATGAGCCAATCGTCCAGGTAAGGAAAGATGGCAATCTTTTGCCTTCTTAGGTAGGCAACTGCTACTGCCAGGCATTTGGTGAATACCCTTGGAGCAGAAGTGAGGCAGAAGGGCATTGCTCTGAACTGGTAGTGGCCTGAGGGCAGCTCGAACCTGAGGTACTTTCGAGGGGAGCTTCTGATGGGAATATGGAAGTAGGCATCCTTGAGGTCCAGGGAAGCTAGCCAGTCCCCTGGCCTTAGAGAGGGTAGGATAATTCCCAGAGTCACCATTTTGAACTTTGGCTTTAAAAGGTGCATGTTTAAGTATCTGAGATCCAGGATGGGCCGCCATTCTCCTGTCTTTTTTGGGGTAAGGAAGTACCTGGAGTACAAACCTTTGCCCTGGTGTAGGGGAGGAACACTTTCCATGGCTCTGAGAGCCAGGAGGGTAGAGACCTCTGCCTCTAGGGCGAGTGCCTCTGATGGAGTTGCAGGTGGAAAAGATCTGGTTCTCAGCTTTGGAAATTTTTTGAAGCTGAGAACCAGTCCCTGGCTTACTACTTCCAGGACCCACTTGTCTGATGTTAAAGACTTCCAGTCCTGGACAAAGTAAGCCAGCCTGCCCCCTACAGGTAGAGAAGAATCGGCCCTGGCAATCCCATCAGGATGCCTGCTTGGCAGGGGCTTTGGGCTGAGGGGTGGAAGCAGGCCTGCTTGTATCCCGTCTGCCTCTCCCTCTAAAGAAGCCCCTCTGAGCATAGGCGGAGGAGGAAGCTTGGGTTTGGTAAAAAGGCCTATGAAAAGCCCTGCCCCTGCCTCTAGGAAGCTGCTTTTGAGGAGTGGCCTGCCTTTCCTCTAGGTGGTCCTATATTCATCCATTTTCTTCATGTAATTCTCTGTTTACTCCCCAAACAGAGAATTACCCACAACAGGAAAATCCATGGCCTTAGACTGGGTATCCTGAGACAGGGTAGTACATCTGAACCAAGCCATCCTGCTAGGTGCCACAGATGTAGCCATGACTCTTTATGAAACATCATTAGAGTCCACTGCAGCATGAAATTGCACCTTGGATGCCTCAATACCATCCATAGCCACCTGTTCCAGCTCCCTGGCAAGCTGGTCAGGGATTTGTTTTGCTAGGGCCAGCACAGTATCCCATCTGGATTTCTGGTACCTAGCAGCATAAGCCATATAATTTGCCTGTCTGAGTCCCAATGATGCTGCCATGTACTGTTTCTTTGCCATAGCATCAATCTTCCTGGAGTCCTTCTCAGGGGGGTGTGAAGCTAGGGGAATATTAGCCTTGTCACAGGCTGCAGCCTGCACTACCCCCACATGGCTGCATTGCTGAGTGAGGAAATCAGTGTCGGAGCCTGATAAGGTATACCTCTTGTCCATCCTTTTATCCACAGGAGGTATAGTGTGAGGAGTTTTTAAAGCTTTTACTGTCTGTTTCTGAAAAGATTTATGCAAAGGAATAGACAGTCTCCTAGACTCTGGAATATCCATCATTTCTACATAGTCCGGCTCCTCTTGGTCATCAACAGCTTCCTCAACAGGGAGCTGGAGAGTTTCAGCAACTTTCTTATAAAACATGAAATGAGAATGGGACTCAGAAAGCCTTGAAGGAGAAACCCCTAAGGGTCTATCTGGAGAGATGTCCAGTTCAATGGGCACATCCAGATCTTCAAAACCATATTCACTCTCTTCATATTCCTCTTCCCCCTCCTCCGGTTCATAAAAATCCTCAAAATCATAATCTTGAATCGGTGGAACCGGCCGAACCGAACGCCTACCTGATGGTGTCGGTTCGGTCGGAACCGGGGAGAGAGACTGGACAATTTGAATTGCTTTAGCTATTTCTTCAGCAGTTGGGGAGAGAACTTTTGGCTCTACGCTAGCTGACTTTCTAGTCCTTTTTGCTGGAACCGGCTCCTCAGAACCGGCTCTTCGTTTGCCTGAGGAAGTATTGCCCTGGTCAGAGGGCACTGCCTCCAGTTCGGTTGGTACCGAACCGGGCTACCCATCCGGTCAGCGGACTTTTGGCCTCCTTTCCCTGAGCCTACTAACTCTCTTATCTATGGTGGCAGCAGGAAATTCTGACAAATCTGGCAGTCTGAATTGAGGTGGTCAAACCCCAGACAATAGACACATGTGGTGTGTGGGTCAGCCTTAGCAAAGCTTCCCCACAAACACTACAGTGATGAAACCCAGTGGGTCCGGTTTTTCTTTTGGGTTTCTCAGACATAATGCCAGCCTAACCAACTTGCCCGTTTATGGCAATCCGCCAAGCAAGACACCCTTATCGGTTCCCAACCGTGTCACGGGTCGTGGAAAAAAACGTAATGAAATCCGTCTTTTTTAGAACCGATAAGAACCGGGAACCGCACTCTAAAAAAGGACTAGTAGATTTAAAGACAACCTGATCGGTTCAAACCGAACCAATAATGAATTACAAGTTCCACACAGAAAAACTAAATGTAAAACCTATCTATTACTTACATTACCACAGACAGAGCTTGAACCGACTGGTTGCGGTTTAATTTCAGCTGAAAAACGACAAAATAATACTTTTAAACCGACAAAATGAACCGAGCAGAAGGAGAAATCTCCGGAGCGACTGTTCAGTGAGGCGGAGTAAAGAATCTGACAGTTTGCGTTTGAAGAACAACAGACAGAGTTTTCAACCGAGCTCGCTCTCTAAGTTCCATGCCTTCATGGAAAGTTAACTATTTCACCTCCGGAGCAGTTCGAAGATGGGGACTCACTGCAATTGTCATAATATAGAAAGACTTCATGTTGTTTGAAGCAAGGATTCTGAATACTATCTCTGTTTTCTGACTTTCTGTAAGACTGCACAGTCAAATCTTACCTCTACCTGCTGTACTTTCTAATTTCTAATCTCTACCTTGCTTATGTATGTTTGCAAGTAATGCATGTGTGTAAAACTGAGTTTCCTGATGTATAAACTAAAAACAGTTGAAATGATTGCAGAGGCAGCTGTGACAGAGTGTGACTTCAAACTGCTGTAATCTGTCACAATTCTCTAGCCAACTACTAGCTGGGTCACAATGCTTTGGCCAGCTACTAGCTGAGTCACAATGTTATACCTAGCAACCAACAAGTAAAAGCCTGTCTTACTGAGAAGATATCTGGAGATACTGATAGAACAGAGACATGACATGTTGCTTTATGTCCTGGTGTGAGAGGGACTTGAAGAGAGAGACTACAGAAGACATGCTGATTTCATGTCTTGAATTGTCTTCTAATTTGCTGAGTGGACACTGACCTCAAGAAGGAGAAGAAATGCTGAAATGTTTTCAATTTTTTGTCTTGTGATTTAAAATAATAATCACCACTTGTGGTTTCTACAATTTCTCTGGGACTGCTTATGTTTCCTGACCTTGGCCTCCATTACAATTAGTGTCAGAGATATCTGGATTAGTTACATTTGGTGTCAGAAGTCTCTCCACAATGATACGGAAAGTTGAAAACAAAACTGAATCAAGCAGTCCCTAAATTTGAAACCATCTGGGGACAATAGGTACAATACACTAGAAAAAGAACAGATTTTGTAGCATAATGACATATATGAACTTACGTCTACAAAATGTATTAATTTCCTAAGTGGTGTATTTTGTCAGTATTTATTCCTGCAGTGTATTGTTGGTTTTATGTCTGTTGCACATTTTGAAATATGGTGACAAAATATCTGATAAAAAGAAATTAAAAAAAGAAACAGCATTGAAGACATAGCAAGGGTTAGGATCCCGGAATTAAAAAAACTCATGGTACACAGCACAAGAGATACCTAGAAAAGTAAATTTGACAGGTACATTAATATTTTACTAACTGTAGCGGACACTAGCTTTTTAGAAAAACAATATTTGTTGTACTGCTGCTTTAAATGAAGAAAAAATGTCTCTAGTCCTCCAGATCATTCCCCTCCAGGAACCTCGCAATCCTCTCCTTCAAGCTGGATTTGAGATCTTCCCTACCATTAGCATCAGACTGACTGGTCTATGGATCCTAACGACGCCTGTTTTTATGCATGGGGACCACATTTGCTATCTTCTAATCTTCCGACTTTCTCCCAGCTCCAGCAGTTGAACAGGTCTGTTAGTGGTCCTGCAAGGACCCGTCCCATTCTCTTAATACCCTTGGATGCAACTCATCAGGCCCAACAATCTGCTTACATTTAGTGCCTGAAATTCCTTCAGCACTCTCCTTTGTAATGGGCCCTTTGCTGTCCCCTACCAGCAAACCTCTGATGATCACTATGTCGCAGTCTGGTAGCAGTGTCCTCTGGTGTGAATACTTACCTGTTCACAGTATTAGTGGTGAATCACACCATTAGGACCAAAGGTCCTACTCACAAGGTGGTCCTGTTACAATAATTGTAAGACATAAACTGAAAAACTGAAATATAAGTTACGTACATACACATAAAATTTACTACAAGAAATTACTGTTGTAAAGGAAAACTTATTGTACCAAAGTTAAATACATATACATACTGTAACAGTTAAACATGCTCATTAATCGTTCAGCAGATTCACCATGACTTTCTCAGTTTCTACCCACTCCTCCTTCTTTGAGGCTGATAACTCTTCCCATGGTTTTGCTCCTCTGATAAAAGAATGCCTTATCACCCTCCCTAACCCCCTCCACCATAGCCTTAGTTATGCTACTGCCTTTGCTTGCCTCACTACCATTAGCTTTTCTCATTTTGTGGTATGCTCCAATGTTTGCATTGACCCAGCTTCCTTTATACCTAATCAATGCCTTCTTTTTCCTCACTACCTCAGTAGCACCGTTTGAGAATCATATGGTTTCTATCTCCTCCTACTCTTCCCTACCATTTTTTCACAAATATTTTCCTCTAGTACTTCTTTTTTAATAATTCCCTGTCTTCTCCTAATGTGCCCACTACCTGTCTTAATTTTTCCCTAAACACCTCTCTTACCTTCCCAAAATCAGCCCTTCTGAAGTAGAGAGAAAGAGAGATGGGGGAGGGGCAGAGAGGGATAGAACGAGAAAGGGAGCCGAGAGAGAGAGAAAAAAGTGTTGGAATGAAGGAAAGAAAAGTACTGTGAAAGGAAGAGAGAAGAGAAGAGAACATGAATGAAAGAGATGGGGGATATGCAACAGACTGACTCAAAATATGTAATTTGTCTTCTTACGTTAGGGGGCAGGACCTTAACTCATGAGTGACAGAACCACAAGTGAGTTATACAATTCTGCCCCTCACAAGTGATAATACCCTCACAAGTGATAATAAAAACTGCATTAATTGAGTCAGCCTTTTGCATATTCAATTTATACAACACTGGTTTACTTGTTATTCTGAAGCTTTTAAAGCTTCAATTTGTATGAAGCTGTAACTTGTTCTCTTTGATTTCAGCTTCTGTCTTCAGTGCTGCACATGGCTACTGTGATGAAATCAGCTCTGTGAAAGCTGCCTTCTAATTCCTTCAAAATTTCACTGGGATACACCCAGCCTTGCAAGAAATCAATTGTGACATACCCTAAAATGCAAGATACTGTACCATTTTACACAATGACTGTGAGAATACAATTTTGCAAATAAATGCATTTAGTTTCACATATGACATGCCTAATGTGGAAATAAATAATTTATTTCAATGTTAGGTGGCTCCAGTATTTATTTCCATTTCAGGTTGGTCACAAAGGAGATGATGTTAACAATGGGAGAACAACTTGCGCACTGCCTGACGATGTCCCAGTGACCTGTTACAATTAAAAACAGAGCAGGGAAATCAAACAGATACTTTTAAATCTTCATTAAAAAGAACTAATCTCACCAGAGAGGCACTGTCATTGTATAAATGACATATTCTATGCAGCTGGACTCCACAATGCTGCAGCTGGGCTGGTGGTGGGTTCTTCCTGGCATGACATCACGCCAGTGCTGCATGCACTGCACTGACTACCTATGCAGTGGTGCATCATCTTCCAGATATACCTGATAATACACAAGGCCCTACATGGTTTGGAACCGGAGTACTAGAAAGATCTCCTGGTTCCTTACCTCCCAGTCCAACCCATCTGCTCCACTGATGTGGGCTAGCATGTTGTTCCCTCTTCCTGCCTGAGACTATCAGGGGACAGATCTTTTGCAGTGGGAGCCCCAGTGTTGTGGAACTAGCTTCCTTCAAGCGTTTATATGGCCCACACAGTGGAGGCCTTTAAAGCAGCCGATAACTTATTTATTCGAACAAGCATACCCAAGATAGTTACTTTTATCAACTTTTTATTTAATAATTTTATTTATTGGTTAGATTTTATTTCTGATATTGTGTTTGTTTTGCACTTTTTAATTTATATTGTACATGCAGTGCCCTGAGCCCTTGACAAAGGGTGCTTTACAAATAAAGACTGCATTGGCAATTGGCTGGCTAAAAATATCACATTTATTTTTATCTGCAAAGTTTTACCTCTACAGACCTCACTTGTGGGTCTGCTACATGCAAGTTCAATAGAAGTCAAAACCGGTTCCACATCAAAGCCACAGAAACAAAGACAGCACGGTCAATAACCGCACCGTCAATAATGCAAAAGAAAGAAGCATGTCCACGTAAAACAGTTCTTTTTCACAGAAAGGGTGGTGGATGCATGGAGCTGCCTACCTCAGGAAGTGGTGGATATGAATACAGTGCATGACTTCAAACAGGCATGGGATAGGCATAAGGGAGCAATACAGATGAGTATGAATAAATAGGCCATTAACAGAGTAAATGCCTATGGCACATTCATAACACAGAAAAAAATGGGCAGACTGGATGGGCCTTGTGGTCCTTATCTGTGGTCAACTTCTATGCTTCTATTTAAATAAAAATGAGTAAAAACTGCATCAAGGAGAAAGTATTCCAAAACATTCAGCCATAAAAAAAAAAAAAAAAATCACATATTCTGTAACTGCTCTGCCCAAAACCTCAAAAGAAAAATCTAATTAAATCTACCAAAGGCGTGCGGTTAAATGTAGTCACTATTTTAAAACTTTGCTCTTCCTTCTTGCAAAATTAAGATGGAGCAGTAATCACCATGCTGTTTTGAATACACAGTTTCGATGGAATAATGTCAAAACCTGCTAATAAAAATAAATGTGATATGTTAGTCAGTGCATAGCATATCCCATATAAAACTTGTAAAGTGGATCCAAAAATATCACTTTTATTCTATAGCATTTCTTCCTACACCTCATACCTTTCAACCTCTCATCCTGCAAAATGTGGGAGACTTCATTAAGGGCTCGATATTCAGTAAGGCACAAAGCGTAGCAAAAATGTTTGCACTGCGCTTTGCAATTGCCCAAGGGTCCCAGGATGGTAGAGTCAGTCGGCTGCTATCTGACTAAATACAGGGCCATGTCGGCGCAGCGCTACGTCAAGTAACGCTACCCAGACATAGCTCCCAATGTAGGCCTCAAGAGTGGATAGTGCTGCAGCGCTATCTACAATATTCAAAGGGACCCATGCAAATGACTTCATTGGGCATGCAAGGCACTAAGGGGTCATCTGCATGCCTACCATGGACCCATCTGCATAGGGAGCGAGGCAGGTTAGTGCAGCACCACGCCCCTTCCCCAGTCCAGGATATGTAGCTATCCCTGGTGCTAGTGGCCCCCCCAACTCCCTCTGATCTCCAGCCCATACTGTTAAAACCAAATCACTAGTGCTAGTGGTCCTGCCACCCTGCCCCCAACTCACGATAACCGCCAGACCAAAAAAATGCTCCTGGGCATCCAGTGTTCTCCTCCCACACACCAATCGACGGTACTGCCACCAAAATTCCATACTCTCTGGCATCTAGAGTTCCCGTCACCTTCCTGGCATCCTCAGTGCCGTGGTGCATCTGTGACAGGCACAGCCCTCCCACGCCACCTCAGCCAGCTGCAGTATGTCCAGGCAGGGCACATCTCTTATTTGTAGAACAGGGCATGTCACCTGTCCTATAAATAAGTGGCATCACACCCTGCCTGACATACATCAGCTGGCCGGGAAGTGGAGAAGGACTGTGCCAGTTGCCATATGCACCTGCAGCACCAAGGATATTAGCAAGGTACTCGCTGCCGGGGAGGTGGGGGGGCTGCTAGATGCCAGAGGGTATAGAATTTTGAACTGCAGTTCTGTGCATTGGTGTGGGGGGACCACTGGACAACAGGGAGTTTTTGTTTAATTCTGGGCTGGCAATTGGCAGGAGGGGGGGACCCACTAGCACCAGGGATTTATGTTTAACAATATGGGCTAGCGATCAGAGGCAGGGGGGAAAACACTGCCACCAGGAGTTATACTGGTACAGAAGAAGCTGGCAATCAGAGGGAGGGGGGACCACTACCACCAGGGAGTTAGATTGGTACAGTATGGGCTAGGGATGGGAGAGAGATCATTATCACCAGGAGTTATACTGGTACAGTAAGGCTGGTGATTCGTGGAGGAGGGTGCCACGGACCATAGAGGATGGGTGTGTTCCCCAGTGACCAACAGCTAAGTGGCTGCATTACTGTCAGCAGCAGCTAGGGCTGCCTAGAGTAAGTCAGGGTTTTGTTCAGCGGTATCTGTGCTGTGCAAAAGGCCAACGCTAAACCCTTTTGCACAGTGCAAAGCCACTGAATATGGGGGTCACATGGCTATTCAAGGCCATGCTTGCCGACCTACACGTTATGTTTTGTACAGGTGCTGACCATTATTGCCCGTGCAACAGCCCCTTTTGAATATGGGAATCCAGCACAAACCCCAGTCTGTGCAAGCAAAGAGCAGCTAGAGCCTGTGCAAATTTTTGAATATCAGACTCCAGATCTTGGGAGATACAAGCTTAAGCACTAAGGAAATGTGTGCTTTCTTCACAAAGTTTACTGTTAATCGAGCAGCACCATTTTTATACATAGTTTGGATTTTTTTCTCTAAAATCTTAGCTTAGAATATAAGATAGCATCCTCTCACTGTGGGACAGAGGGCTTTGTGAGGTAAAACGAGGACCTGCTCCTTGTAACCTGGGACACATCTGTACAAAAAGCCCTTTCCTAACCACCAGAATTACCTAATAAATAATGCTCATATTAAAGTTCATGTCTTTTCAAATATATTTATCTCCGTGCTGCTTAAGATTTATTTCCTCCATATCATTATTATGGTGATGCCTTGATTTGGATCACTGTCCCTGACGGTTAGCAACAAGCTGATCCAACTGCCTGCCTCAAGTACGAGGAACCCTCTACAACTAGGCCGAGCTTTCAGACGGAGGATTCTTCTTGGAGGACCTTGCGAGTCCGTGAATATTTTTGAGCGCAATGATACCCGGGGAGTCGAGTTTCCTTATCCTCCCAGTCGTTGGGGTCATTTGGTTGTTCCTGGCCCTGTCCTTTTTCCTTGCGCTCAGCCTCCATTTATTCGCCGCGTCCTATAATCAGTCTGCGATTTACAGTTTATTCCAGGATTTAATCCGTTACGGAAAAACTAAAAGCGACCTGCGGCAGCCACGGTGGCTCTCCACCTTCGATGTTCCTAAGAGGTACGTAACTATACCGGATGCAGGTCTGTTAGGGCCCTCTAATAGATGCACCTACGTTCCCTCACTGGAGTGCTCCTCCTGTCGGTTTCCGGTTACAACAGGCGTGAAATATGCGAAGTCTTTAAGTGCACATGGGCAAATATGTATTGCAGTCACACTCATCCAGGAATTAGCAGTCAATCCATCTCAGCTATGCTGTGTATTGCACTGTGTTTATGAGGGACCAGCTACCTAGTCCCGGTAGTGAAGTCACACTCCCTAGTCACATGTCAGTTTGACAATGTGGATGGGTGCTATCTTGCTCTGGTCCCAGTAATATTTTCCCCAGTAGCACGGTGTCACCAGAATAGCAGGGGTTGCGAAAGCCCATTTCAGTAGAATCATAGGGGTTGCGAAACTCCTTCACCCACTAAGTTTTGTATAAGAAGATGCTAGGAAAACCTTATATTAGCGTTGCAGTGGTCATCGTAGTGGTTGCAACTCAGGAAATAAGGGATTCGACTGCGACCCCTGATTACCCCGAAATGACGCTCTTTGTCTTTCCCTGTCGAGACTCGTGGCTTAAAACACCCACACCTAGATGCACTTTTAACAAGGATTAGCCTAGTCTTTTCTGTGAACAATTGTTTAGGTAATTGAAAGTTAACTTAATCCCACTGTGTGTTAAATTAAGTCAGACAGCATATCCGAGTAAGTAGAAATGTGGTACATTTGTAGTCCGAATCAATGGATGAAATGACTGTGTGCATAAAATAATAGACTGACGTGTGAAAAAAGTATTAAATGTGAGTAGTGGCTCAAGAATGTGGGGACAAGTGGAAACTGACGGGGGCGTCGGAGAGGGTGTGAGAACATTTTATTTTACAGAAAGGGTGATGGAGCCATGGAACAGTCTGCCATATGAAATGGTGGTAGCGGTAGGGTGGGGAACATGATAGTGGATAGTGTGAGTTAGAACCCTGTAGGGATAATAGGTCCCGAGTTTGTTAGGGTTTTATGAGCAGACTGGATGAACCAATGGTCCTCTTCTGCTGTCATTTTCTGTGTTTCAACCAATTAAGTTACATGGCTTAGTTTATAAACGTATCATTCATCGCAAAAGGCACAAAGTGTAAAAAAATTAGTCAAATGTTCAGTTTCAGGAAGAAACCTCAGCCTTGTTTCATCCATGGGGTGGTGTTCCTCGGCTTTGAATGACCATGATACACAGGATTGGTGTTGCTCCAGCATTTGCACTGTCTGTCCAATCAGTGAAGCAACATAGAAATGTAGAACATTTTGGCAGAAGGAGACCAATGGCCCATCTAGTCTGCCCATGCGTTTCTGAGACCTTCTGGTCCTGGGCCTAGCTTCCTTATGGTATTTGTCCATCCCTGTTACAGATCTTTACTTTGCTCTGTCCCACCCAAGCTTGAACGCTGTCACAGTCCAAGCTCTCACCAGCTTGGCTGGCAGTCTATTCCATGGTTCTGCTACTTTTTTGGGATTGAAACTGCCTGCTTTTGTCTTCTTTAACCTATATGACAGAGGTAGAAAGATATATATATATTTGAAATTACTCCAAAGAAACAGATTCCTTTCCTATTTTCCTCTCAACCAACCCAAAACCCCGCCCTTACTTTGAAATGAAATGTATGAAATATTTAAAATATAATAGTGCTGCTGGGATGTGCTTCACTAGCTAAATCCTGTTATTAATTATTGGAAGTTATAAATATGACATGAATTTGTTTACTGTATGGAAATTAATGTTTTAACATAAGGAAGATTAGAGGAATAAAATTCCTGGCTAACTGTAGAATCCATGTTTTGGTCTGTGAGCCAGTTAGAAATGTATAATGTATATAAATAAGCCTTTTAAGGTATATATTTGATTTTGGAGAAACCATTCTGGCTCTGGAAATATAATATGTAGTCTGCACTGCCTTTTTTCATGTTTTAACACTAGGTGACACATGATGCTAATGGTTTTAAGTAGTGAGTCACATGATTATAGATAAGTGTTATTTAAGCTGTTCAACACTAGGTGTAAGTTATCTTTGACAAAGCCTGTGATCAGATGAAACATGCATGAAGAGTTTTTCTGTGTCTGTATTATATGCACTTTATGCCTGCTGTTGCTGTTTGTTATATTACAGTAAAAGGAAAAGAGTTTTCTCTACTTGCTTTGTGTGGAGAGTTTTTTGTTCAATTTAGGTGTGCTCAAGATCTGTTTTTACTGTTTGCCAAAGCTTTGGTCTTAGAGCACCCATACCTCTGTGCGGCTCTTTCTCTTGTTCTTTTGCATAAAATAATAGACTGGTGTGTAAACAAAAGTGTTTAATGTGAGTAGTGGCTCAAGAACGTGGGGACAAGTGGAAACTGACTTGGTGGGGGGGGGTCAAGAGGGATGTGAGAAAGTTTTATTTTACAGAAAGGGTGATGGAGCCATGGAACTGTCTGCCATATGAAATGGTGGTAGCAGTAGGGTGGGGAGCATGGCGGTGGATAGTGTGGGTTAGAACCCTGTATGGATAATCAGTCCCGAGTTTGTTAGGGTTTTATGAGCAGACTGGATGAACCAGTGGTTCTCTTCTGCTGTCATTTTCTGTGTTTCGACCAATGAAATTACATGACTTTCATGGCTTAGTTTATGGTACTTGTCCATCCCTGTTACAGATCTTTCCCTTGCTCTGTTCCACCCAAGCTTGAACGCTGTCACAGTCCAAGCTGTCACCAGCTCAGCTGGCAATCTATTCCATGGTTCTACTACTCTTGGTAAAGTAGTGTTCCCTTAGATCCCTCCTAAAGCTTCCTCCCCTCAACTTCCATTCGTGTCCTCTAGTAGTGGAGCTATCCACCCTCTTGAATAGTTCAGCATAGGGCACTCTATTTATACCTCTCATGAATCTGAATGTCTCAGTCATATCCCTTTTCTCCCTCCTTGTCTGCAATGTTTACATGTTTAGTGACATCAGGCACACCTCATATGAGAGCCCATGGAGTCCCTGCACCATCTTTTTCACTCTTCTCTGTACACTTCCAGTCTATCCCTGTCCTTCTTTAGGTGAGGACTCTAAAACTGGACACAGTACTCCAGGTGTGGCCTCACCAGGGACCTATAGAGGGGGACGGATCACCTCTTTTCTCCTGCTGTTGAATCCCCTTCCTATATACCCCTGCATTCTATTTGCCTGGCTACATGCTTTGTTGCATTGGCTTGTTTGCTTGAGCATGTCACATATGATGACCCCCAAGTCCCTTTCTTCCTGTGAGGTATTGAGCCTGACTCCATTGAGCAAATATTCTGTCTTCGGGTTTCCTTTCCCTAGATGCATCACTTTGCATTTTTTTGCATTAAACCTCAGCTGCTGTACATTAGACCATCATTTTATTCTATGGAGGTCTTTTTGTAAGTCCCTAAGTGCGTCTGCACTATCAACCCTCCCGACGAGTTTCATGTCATCCACGAAGAGGACAAGCTTGCCCTAGATACCCTCGCCAGTGTTGCTAACCAGCATGTTAAATAGCACCTGACTTAAGACCCATCCCTGTGGAACTCTACTTGTGACCTCTCCTTCAGCAGATACTACCCCATTGACTACCACTCTCTGTTATTTATCCTTGAGCCAGTTCCCCACCAGTCACACACTAGTGCTTGGAGACATGGTACCAAAGATAGGGCAACACCAGCACTGCATTGTGTGATCGTTTAAAGCCTGAGGAACATCACACCATAGATTTCATCACGGTTTACTGGACTGTTTACCCTGACATTGCATTTCCCTAGTTTTTATGTTTTAAGATGCAACCCTAACTGATGTTTCAGGGCTCTCTGCGATGTGGGGCTCTGCATCCTTGATGTACACACAGCCAGTTGTGCCACTTGTCCGTCAGTGAGGAAGGTGTCTAGGATGCGCTGTGGGCTTCTGAATACTTGCATGCACTATAGCTGGACACACCATAGTGAATCCATAGAAATACTGCATGGCCTTGGGGATTTGACATACAAGGGGAGGTTGGAGGAATTAAACATGAACACCCTGTAGACAAGGAAGGAAGGGGGTGACATGACTGAAACATACAAGTACCTGCATGGGACAAATAGAGTAGACGCCAAGGAACTATTCTGCTTGAGTTCAAACACAGGGATGAGGGAGAATTCACTAAAGCTTAGAGGGTGCATAGTCCAGAAGCATTTCTTCATGGAAAGAGTGGTAGATAAGTGGAATAAGCTACTGGAAGAAGTGGTACAGGCCAAGTCAGTTGGCAGCTACAAGCAGGGATGGGACAGGCAGGTGGTTTTAGTTAGAAGAAGCAGAACAGTAAAAAAAAGGATTGCCATTAGGGCAAGGCAGAATATTTAGGTATGGTGGGCAGACTGAATGGACCAAGTGCCATTTTCTGCCATCAGTGTCTGCGCATCTGTGTAAGAGGAAAAAGCTACCAAGAGCCCTGTGCTTTAAAGAGCTGGTGACACATTCAGGAGAACTTTAACAAAACCTAATATTTAGACACAGACCACTTGTATTTCCCATTTGTGCTGTATTCCTCCTCCCAATGATTTATTACTGAGGTCATCTGTATTAAGACAGGATAGTTACTCCTGAAGAGTTTGTCTATTCCTGGTGCTTTCTCCCTTCCTGAAGTCATAGAGCACTGTTTAGGATATCACAGTTACTTCCATGGCAACAGACTGTAATGTCACAACAGAGGATTGTGACTTGAAGTAGGGAGTAAACTATAGAGGCAGATGGACTCTAAAGGAAGTCTAAGGAATAAAGATTATATATTCATGCAAATTTTATAAGAAATAATTGGGAGGAGAAATATATAAAATAAAAATGGAATGCAGGAAGAATTGTACTTAATTATTATGGTTTTTAAAGTTTTCTTTGAGGTGTCAGTAGCTCTTTAATGTAGTTTTTGCAATGAATTTCCTTACTTTTTAAAAAAGATAAATTTAACAACCACTGTTCGCAATTTTGTACTGACAATGACAGCGCACATTCTAGGCCACTGGGTCCCGCCAGTGGCACACTACACAAGCAGCATGACCCCATTCTGTCTCAGTTGGCCAAAAGCCACATCTGAAAAGTGGCATTCTTGAGCACGCTACCACGACCTGTCATGAATGAGCTGTAGCATTCCAGAATTGTCAGAGCCGCAGACATCTTTTCTAATCAAACTATCACACTTCCCACCAGACTTAACCCATGAACAGCCACTCAGACCCTTCTGGACTGGATCCTCCCGAACGGGGATGATTACGTACTGCATGCTGGCACCATGGCAGACTCCATTAGTGACCACTCCCCGACTTATCTCCTGTGGTCATCCAAACTTAAATGTCCCCCTCCCAAATACCTGTCCTTCCAAAACTTCCGCAGCCCCAACACCCCAGCCTCTTTGGGGAGGCTTGGTCTTTGGACTGGTCTGCTCTCTACTCACTTTCTGATGTGACTCCGGCAGTAACCCTTTTCACACAGACCCTAATGACTCTGCAGGACCGACATTTCCCTATCGATACAAGATGAATCAGAGGTGGTTGCTTACGCTGGGTCACTAAGGATCGCCTTACCGTCAAGAATGATAGGGATTGCACTTGGTCCACCTACAAGGCATCCCCCTTCCCTGCCCTCTGGGATGCCTACAGGCACAGGAGAAATGTATGTAAGCATCTTGCCAAATCCCTGAAGCAGAGGCATTTCTGTAATCTCCAAAAGGTTAACCTTGGAGACCTCAGGAAATTTTAGGATTCAGTTAGCTCCCTTCTAAACCCCCATTCCAGCAAGGCTGCCCTGCACCTGGACTCCCCTGATGGCCTGGTTACCGACCCGCTAGAAGTGGCTAGGTCTTTCAATGGCAAATTCACCAACTTATACATGTACCTGAATAAACTCCCATATGGCCAGCCCAACAGCTCTGCCCCCTACCAGAACCCCCTGCCAACCTCCAATGGCACTGCCACCCATACCCCAATCCCCTCTTTCTACTTCAAAGCTCTCTCAAATGCTGACACCGCTAAGCTCCTCAAAAGCCTCCTCAATCATGGCTCCCCGGAGCGGATGGCCTATCCCCAATCTTCCTTAGGCTCATCTCGCCAGCCATCATCAAACCTTTCACCTTTATTTTTAACCTCACCCTTTGCACCTCCTCCATGCTTAACTCCTGGAAGACCGTCAAAGTGATCCCCATTTTAAAAAACTGGTGACCCCCAATACACCAATAACTATCGTCCAATCTCCATCCTCCTCCACCTTAGTAAATTACTCGAGAAAGCGATTTACAATCAACTTGCTGAGCACATAGGCAAGTACAACCTCCTGTGTAGTCAACAGCATGGTTTCTGCAACAGCCATTCCACCACCGCCCTTTCACTCCTGACCGACCACATCCTTATGAATATCAATATGGGTAAGGCCACCGGTGCAGTCTTCATTGACCTCTTCAAGTCCTTCGATATGGTCAACCATGCCCTCCTTCTTTCCAAACTAAGTAGCCTTGGCTGTTCTCAGGAGGTAACAAACTGGTTCAGTAGCTTCCTTACCGACTGCTCTCAAGTCATGTGTATTGGCCCTGCCTGCTCCCCTACCCTCCTTGTCTCGACAGGGGTCCCTCATGGCTCCATTCTGGGATCCCTCGTATTCTCCTTATTTATTAATGCCCTTCCCTCGGGCAATCTCAGATGTCACTCCCTCCTCTATGCCGATGACCTCGTACTCCTCTACAGCGATAAATCCACCGCCAACATTTCTTCAGTTCTCATTCAAAACTATGCTGCAGCCCACATCTGGTTTGCAGCTAATCTCCTCCTGGTAAACACCAAAAAAATTAAATCCATGTTGTTTGGATCCAAGCCCTTGCTAAATTGACGACTCACTCCCCTCTTAACATTATCTCCCTTGATGGCCAAGCCCTAGAGGATGTCAGTACTTTCAAATACTTGGGTGTCTTGCTTTTCCCTTTCCATCTCCTTCTCTGAACACATCAACTCTTTAGTTCATAGGTTTCACCAAAAATGAGGTGCAGCCTATAGATTCTGGCAATACCTCAACCCCAGACTTGCTATCATCCAGGGAAATCTTCTTCTTATACTGGACTACTGCTTCCTTATCTATGCTAGGATGGCCATGACCCTAATGGCTAAGCTCTTCTCTGCCTACAACAGTGACTGCCGATTTGCCTTGCTTGCACCTTTCTCTACCCACCACTGTGTCCTTTACAATTCTCTCGAATGGCTCTCGCTGCAAGGCCGTTTCAACCTTGCCCTTTGCCGCATGCTTGGCACCTCCATCCGCACTGGTCAGGAATCTCCCCTTGCAGCCCTCCTCAAGGTCCGAGCTCAACATCACTGCCTTTGCTCAAACAGCACCCCTCCTCTAACTGTTCCCAGGGTATCCACCAATATGGGTGGTAGAGCCATGTCGGCAGCAGCCCACACGCTGTGGAATAAACTGCCTGCTGAGCTTCGCTCTATCGGCACACACTACCTATTCAAATCCCACCTCAAAGACTGGCTCATGGAGAATTCCTCCTGCCACTGCTTCCCTGGATAGTCCTCCTTTGCCCGACTGCCCAGTTTTATGCCTTATGACCCCCCCCCGCTGATCCTCCAATTCTCCACCTCTCCCACCCCTTCCCCTCCCCGCCTTATCCAGTTCCATCCAATTACACAAATGTACATTAGCTGGTTTCCTATGTATGTATATCTAACATATGTGTTATGTATGTCTATTATGTATATGAATATTGGACTTACGTATTCTGCAACTGGATCCTGTGGATCTCTGTATCTTTGCAACCATTGCATAATTGTGTTCCATTGTAACCTTTTTTTTTGTTACAGCTTGCTTTCAATGTAATGTTGCCTATTTTTAACTCTGTGCCATTATAAGTGGCTCGGGTTGTGCCTAAAAACGATCCCTGGGTTCAGTGCACCTACCTGGTTACCAAAGTCATAAATTAAAAAATAAATAAATAAATTGTGTGATTTTACATTAGAGGGGAAAAAATATTGGAATTAAGCAGGCTCAGGAGATCAGCTAGAGACTGCAGGATTAAGTACAAATTTCAGGGACTCCGTGAAAGTAGTTTTAAAGTGGATTTCTCCTTTTCAGGGTGTGGGGCAGAGCTGTGTGGCCTCCTCTGTAGTACACTCGGTCAGTCATATAATTTTTGCTCAGGAGGATAGACTTACCCTGTTTTTTAATTTTTTTAATGTATTCATAGTGCAGCTAGAATTCAGTTTTTAAATCGGTGACAGGATGAATAAGAAATGAGTTTTATCATTTCTGGCATTTTGTTCTAGCTAGGCTGTTTTACTATGTCTGCTGACTCATTCTTTGTTGTTAGAAATTAATAATTGCAGCAGCTTTAACAACAGCACCACTTGATTAAATTGCTCAATTTGCCCCCAGTTTTGCTGAAATGACCCACCTTTTCAGGAATCAGTGGGTCAACTGACCCATCCAATTTCATTTCTAGAATGAACATTACAGTTACAGTGCCTCTGTCCTGTAGCATACTTGGGACCTGGGAACTGGTTGTTGGAAACATCAACACAAACTGGCTGGCTCAAGATACCTCCACCTTAAAAGACCAAATCTCTCGCCTCTATCTCACGTAAATGATAACCCATGCCACTAGACGAAACTACCGTACTGGCACAGCCTCCCTTATTAACTGGCTGCTCTCCAGTTGCCCCAAGCACATCACGTATGTATCTGTCCTACCGGACTCACTAAGCGACCACTCCCCATGATGTGCTTATGGACAAATAAATCAATGGAGCCCACCCCTAAACTCACAAAAAAGTTCAGTAAGGAATGGACAGCTCAATCCTTTTAAACAGTATCTAAATAGGGCTGACTGGACCCCCCTTGACAGTGCTAGTTATGCAAATCTGGCCCTAGACTACTTCACTACTATCTTCACCAATATCTGTAACATCTTTGACCCAATCAAATCAAAGAAAGTTAAAGGGAATACCAATCCTTGACTCTCGGGCTCCCTCATTGAGCTCATGCATTACCTTGACAACCTCTGGCAGAAAGCCAGCTGACTACAGTGCTTATAAGGTGACCAGAAATAAGTGTACCAAGCTAAAAAGGAAGTCTAAAGCCAAGTACTATAAAGAACTACTGGACAGGAGCTGGGGTAGCGGAAGAGATTTCTGGAACTCCATAAAAACGTGTACCGGCAGGGACCCCAAAACACCACCAGAACTGATCGTCACTCTGGCACACTACAAGAACCAAAAGAAACAGCAGACACCTTTAATGTTGTCTTTACTGACTTAAGCACTGTACTAGCCCCTGACTACCTATCAACTCGCCCCTTTGAAACTCCCCCCTCCCAAAACTCTAACATACTCCCATGTTATTTCAAGCAAATATCCAGGGCTGATACTAAAAAATACATTAAGCGGATCTTAGGGAAAACCAGGATTGGACGCAACCTGTTTGACACAAAACTTGTAGCATTTATACTTGATGAACTAGTTTCATCCCTTACAAAAGTTTTCAACCTATCTCTAAGAACAGGAGTATTCCCAGATAGGTGGAAGTCAGCACTTGTCACCCCCGTTCAGAAATTGGGAAAGAACCAGCTTGGCAAACTACAGGCCCATATCCGTACTACTCCCTCTCTCAGAAATGCTTGTGCGGATTGTATCTGACCAATTAACTGACTACTTGAATAAGTACAACCTCCTATGTGCACAACACGGGTTTCGGAAAAAAACGTAGCACCATGACTGCACTGATAGACTTCACTAACCACCTGTACGATGCACTGGACAATGGCCTGGCAGTGGGGTCCATATTCATGGACCTCACTAAAGCATTTGATAAAGTGAACCATCAGCTCCTCCTCACTAACCTACTGACCCTTGGCCTGTCCCCTGAAACTGTATCTTGGTTTGGTAGCTACCTTTCACTCAGAACACAGTGTGTGTAAATAAACGGAACACTATCTGACCCAAGGGAGGTGACCCTTGGAGTCACCCAAGGGTCCATACTTGGCCTCCTGCTTTTCAGCTTGTTCATAAACTCCCTACCCTGTGCCTGCCCAGCAAGCATGCTGCTATATGCAGATAATGCTGTGATCTCTGTTCCTGGCAAGCAACTGACCCAAATAACCACAGCACTACAGGACAGCTTTCAAAAACTTGAAAAGTGGTTCTTTCAAAACAGACTTCTACTTAACTATAAAAAAACTAAAGACATGCTGTTTACAGTGACTCAGACCAAGGAAAAAATCATCCCCCTGATCATTTTCAGCCAAAAAGAGGAAACACTGGAACAAGTTAGCTCATTCAAATACTTAGGAATACACCTGGATGACACCTTGTCCTTCTAGACCATGTCATAAAAACTGCAAATGTAAAGTTTGGCATCTTTTACAGACACAGGCATGCACTGTCCCCTGAGGCCCCGCAGTTGGTAACTAGCAGCTCAGTACTGTCCACTATTGATTATGGGCTGGTAATCTAGAGCGCTGACACTGCCATGAAGAGGATAAAAGTGTTCTTAAACAAGGCCTGCAGGCTGGTCCTTGGGGCGGGCAGACTACCTGACACATACATGCCGACTCTACACTGATGCTGGGTGGCTCCCACTTTGTCTTAGGGCTAGACACCAGGATTGCCTGCTAGGTAAAAAGGCCCTCCTAGGACTCACCCCCGAATCCATTGCAAGCATCTTCCAGTGCGCTCGATCCTCAAAAACAACAAGAAGCAGAGCCAAGGGTGCACTCCAAGTCCCGTTTAAGTGCACCACTTTTACCCAGAGATCCCTGACCTACCAAGGACCTCAGTGGCTATATGACCTCCCTGCCTCCCTCATCGACACCGGAAAGCTGGGCTCTTTTAAAAGAGAGCTCTGTATTCTATCCCAAGCAACTAACTGTGATTTCCCCACCTAGCCATGGTAGGCTCCTGCTGAACCACATAAATGACCTCCTCCCAAGCTCGCACCTACATCCCCACCTCCCCTGCCTACCGCCTGGCTCATCGCTGTCCGTCAGCTACCCTTCCTCCTGACCAAGCCATCTCAGGCAGCCACCACCACCCCCATTACTGAGTCAACCACATGCGCCCCTGATAAATCTCTCCTTCTGCTACTCTTAATTCAACCCACCTAGTAATGGAATGTACACTACCTGGTCTGCATCTATATGGAATGTACTGCTCCTACTACTGTGAGTTTCACAGCTCCTAATACTATGTTGCTGCTTTACTTTAGTGATGCACAGATAGTGCCACCGTGGATCTGCCAGTGATCCAGCAGATGGAGGCACTATTCAAGTGGGATCTGTCCTGGGATCTGGCTGAATATGGAGATCTGATCCCGGGTCGGATCTGCTTTATCTAGATCCAGGGATCCGGCGCTGGCACTAGATCCAGGGATCTGGCATCAGATCCCTGGATCCGATGCCAGATAACGCAGGATCCAACCCGAGATCTGATTGCCGGATCCACGGGCAGATAGTGATAGTATCTGGCCAGATCCATTATCCTGCCGCAAGGGCAGGTATCTGGTAGATTTGGATTGGTCTGGATACTATCCGAGCATCACTACTTTATTTACTACCTATTGAACACATGAGTACCTAAACCAGCATTATACAACACACTATACCGCAATATCTTGCTACTGTTATCTACCTTGCACTTATGTATTTCAAGTGTTCTTTATTAAGCGATGTACTGCACCGAACAAGCTTTGTACCACACCTGTTGTCGTGCTGCTGTATGCCTCTTGCACTTTGTAACTGACAAATGATCTGGATCTGCTTATTACTGTCTTGTTGCCTATTTGAACTTACCTGTATTATGTGTACTGTCCTATGTTACACTGACTTGGAACCGTTGTAAAACAGACATCTGGCTCAAATGCGTACATCTTAATCTTAAATAAATAAATAAAAATACTTTGTGCATGGGGCCACTCACACTGGAACTCGGGTCCAGTGATTTTTCATTTTCAATGTGGATAAATGGAATTTATCATTATTAAACCAGCACTTGGATTCATTTTTTCAGGAAAAACTCCATTTGCATCACTTTATCATGCACACTTCCCTACTTCACACCGTTTCATACAAAACCTCCATTTTAAGCCAATATGTTGTACCAAACATGTTGATTAGCCCTCAGTTTGGGGGAAAAAGTAAAAAAAAAAGCAGATTTGAAGATTTTGTCCCACAAAATTGGCCATTATTGAAAATGGAAAATCATTGGCCCTATGAACTCCACACCACTTCCCTCAATAGACCCCAGATCCTGTCCCCACTGATATTACGTGGAACTTCCAGATGCTTCCCTCCTTGGGCCATCCCAAGGCCAGCCACACTTATAGTACACCTGCACCCCACCAGGCACACTCCATACAATAGACACACTTAAAGTCATCCCCCTCCAACAACCACCACAGCCACTGTCATCTATCCTTGCACCCACCTACCTCAAAACTCTTGTGTTGCCCTAATTAAAAAATACAGTTCTTCATTACATTTATTTCTTACCCGACTGCTCTAGTGTTCCCCTCCAGTGCCCTACCTCCAGTCTCCTGAGTCCTGCTGTCACTGTCCAGTGATGTCCAGCAGCACAGGTGTCCTGCTTCTGAGTGCGAGGGTGAGAGATGTTGTGTAATACTGTACCCTGACTCCCTCCCCCGCCAATGTTCAGTAGAAATCCCCCACCCAAAGTCTACTTTAACAAAAAAAACTTCTTTTCTTACAGTTTATTTACCCAGGATGACTCAGTAGAGATTCAACATCTTGTTTTCATTGTAGTCCTGCTGTACTTCTACCCATTTTAGCAGCTGGGTGGACTGGAGCACTGAGAGGTTAAATGACTTGCCCAGTGTCACACAGTGAGTATTTGACTGAAGCGGGGCTTAAACCTGCAATTTCCTGGTTCCCAAGCCAGTGCATTGACAACTACCATACAGCCTGCCAGCCTCCCCTGGCTCAGCTTAGTTTAATAAATAACTCTCCCCTGCTCCAGCACTCTGTAGCAGTGCAGTTGTGGTTTCATTCATTACATGGCGGCTGATTGAGGAGGGAGGGCAGGCCATTCATCTGCCAAGAGACATATGATATCTTTTTTGGGGGTTCAGTGATGGGGAAGAGGGTAGTGTAAGGCTATCTTTCTTACTGCAAAAACAGAAAAATTGGGAATGAAAAACGCTATTTGCCATTTTTTAAACACTACTCTGTCGATGTATCTTGTAATGAATCCTATTTACAGCATATTTACAACCACACTTAGTGCGGCATTTGTGTCAGACCCCTATTTTGCACTACATTTGTAATGTACAACATGTGGATTTGCAAGACAAAGAACCTCTGTGCAAACACTGAGGCAGGGTTACCCAAAGGCATTTGGCTGGGAAGCCAAGTTTCAAGAAAATACAAAATCACACATGCCCCCACAATGCAAAGCATCATGGGCTACATATGCAAATCACCACAGAATGTTATGCTGGTCCAACTTTAAGCAGAATTGTATGGTGCCGGAAGGCCTCTCACACAGTTTGCAAAGGGTGCTAACAGAAGACATAGACACGTGTTTCGTCCTACCAGGACCCATCAGTATGCCTTATCTTAGCATGTGTGATTTTGTATTTTCTTGAAACTTGGCTTCCCAGCCAAATGCCCTTTGGGGTAACCCTTGCCTCAGTGTTTATGCACAGAGGTTCTTTGTCTTTTAAATAGTTTTTTATTTTAATGGGTTCACCACAATATATCCCAGGCACACTGCCTTAGGGGTAGCTGGTTCATTCCACTGGGGTGTCAAACAGATAAGGCATACTGATGAGTCCTGTTAGACTAAACACGTGTCCATGTCTTCTGTTAGCACCCTTTGCAAACTGTGTGAGAGGCCTTTCGGCACCATGCAATTCTGCTTAAAGTTGGACCAGCATAACATTCTGTGGTGATTTGCATATGTAGCCTATGATGCTTTGCATTGTAGGGGCATGTGTGATTTTGTATTTTCTTGAAACTTGGCTTCCCAGCCAAATGCCCTTTGGGGTAACCCTTGCCTCAGTGTTTATGCACAGAGGTTCTTTGTCTTTTAAATAGTTTTTTATTTTAATGGGTTCACCACAATATATCCCAGGCACACTGCCTTAGTGGTAGCTGGTTCATTGCACTAGGGTGTCAAACAGATAAGGCATACTGATGAGTCCTGGTAGGATGAAACACATGTCTATGTTTTCTGTTAGCACCCTTTGCAAACTGTGTGAGAGGCTTTTCGGCACCATGCAATTCTGCTTAAAGTTGGACCAGCATAACATTCTGTGGTGATTTGCATATGTAGCTCATGATGTGGATTTGCACTTAATTTTGAGAAAAAAAAAATGTAAGAAATAAAAACAGTTTGTGGTAGTGACACTACCGATGGTGGGAATGGACTCCTGGCTGCTGATAATGAAAGCTCTGTGTCTGAGAATCTGTGTGGTAGGGAGGGACACTAGGCAGTGACAACACCACCTGTGGCAGGCATGGGCATCTGACTGTGTTTTTTTGGGGGTTTAATAAGAATTTAACAGTAAGGGGAGAGACACACCAGTGACAGTACCATTGATGGGGATGAGTTCCGACTGCAAGTCGTGTGAGTGGCAACAATTGCAGCTTCACTGTTATTCCCTCAGCCCTGGGAATGGAAGTTCAAGTGCCTCGGGCTGATCTATATATGTGAATGGCCTTGGTGTGTGAATTTCCATCATTTAAAAAAAGTGTGCCTTTTTCATGTTTATTGCCACTGTCTAGTAAAAAAAACAACCTCTGAACCCAGTTTCTCCACACAAGAGATCCTTTGCCAGATTGCAAGCTTTCAAAAATGCAAATATTTTGTGCAGTCGCCTCACAGAGCATGTAAGATGTATGAGGCTGAAAATTACCCAATGCTAACTATAGTGCACTACCATGCCACTGTAATAAATCACTAAGTTGGTTACAGTTATTTCTAATACATTTTAATTTAATGTTTTATTTTTTCTTTTCTGAAAATCAAATGTAACAGCACCCACGTCTCTGCAGTGGAACATTCCACTTTTAAATTCCTGCACAAGGTGACAACAGTATGCAGGATAAGAGCCTATGATTCTGAGTGCTGACTGGCTGAAATCCCATCAGTGATTTATAATGAGAAAATACTGCAAGCTCATGAAAGTTTCAGGGAAACCAAACTCCTCGCTTACTTGACCTAAAGAGTGTAGTCACTGCTGGGGTTCCCTTCCTTCACAGAGTATTACCCTTGGTTGAGTGAGGGACACGGTAAATAGAAGCCTACGAGAGCACAAAGAAGGAAGGTTGCACTGCTCAGGTTTCCCCGTGCTTCCATGCATGTTGTCGTATTAACCCTGTAGTACTCAAAATACTAGAAATGAAAACAAAACCAACAAAAATGTGCAGAGGTTGCAGGCAGGCAGCCTGGAAAATTACAATCTAAGTAATTTTATTTTTTTAATTTATTTTATTGAAATCTAGGATTACAAATACCTTTGAGCAGGACCTGCTCATTTACAAAGGTTCCACGTCAAAGTAATCACTGGCTAGTCTCCCCCAAGGTTCCATGCCACACTATTATAATAATAACAATAATGATAATAATAAATTTGATTTCTCACAAGCACCTTTCAGGCCATCAAGGCGCTTTACAATAAGACAAAAGCAATCATGATAAAACAGTGAACATAAGAATAAAATAACTATCAAAATAGTAGAGGATCTAAATTATTCGGTGCCACCAAAAGCATGGCACCATAAAAAGGTTTTCAGCGCCTGTTTGAACCCCTCCCACAGTCGTGCATTCCCGAAGCTGATGGGGTAGAGAACTCCAAAGGGCTGGAGCCACGTGCATAAATGCACGGGCCCCAGAAGATTTAAAAAACACCCTTGGCATCTCCAGCAACCCCTTGTCAGCCGAACGCAACTGCCGCACAGGACGGTAAGGCACAAGAAGCTCTTTCAAGTAGTTGGGGCCCAGTCCATGTAGGGCTTCATAAGTCAGTAAACCAACTTTAAAGGTGATCCGCCACCTAATCGGCAGCCAGTGCATCCCCTGTTCCTAAGTGCACTGCATTTTGTGTTTAGTTAAAGCAGCAGTGAATGTTAGCAGAAAATATCACCATAACATTTTTCTAGTAACAATGTACTTCTAGCTAAAGCTTTACACTCAAAGGTGATATTAAATGCATGCTGAAAATGGAAAATAAAATCAACACTCAGACCATAGGTTTTCTTCAGGAATTATCTATAAGAGAGCAAAGCAGAGTGGGTCTTTTGTCTTTTTATAGATAACTCCTGAAGAAGACCTATGGTCGGAACATCAATTCTAACTTTATTTTCTGCATTCATGCAATATTACCTTTTTGTTTTGTTTTCAGCCCACACACTGGTGCAGCACTTTGTTCTTTTAAATACATTCATGTGTCTTTTCATTTTTGGTTTTCATTCCTAAACAGAGATGCGTTTTTGAAATTGTTAAAGGTTCTGTTCTGCTGCCATGCATGCCATGAAAATGTTAAACGTCTTGCTGTGGTGCTGTGCAATTTGCCATCAGGAACACATACTAATACCATACTAATACAGCCACAGTCCGAATCTAGTAAGCACAATCAAAACGTAACTTCAGTGGAAGAGATTTTTAAAAACTACTAGTGGCAGCCATATTTACTGACTTGAGTCATTAATTACAAAACCACTAATAAAAACTGTTTGTATCTTCCCTGCCATTTGAGGACACATTGCCATCTATAGGCTTCCCCTCTGTTTTGCCATGATTCTAGGGTTAATTTGCAGGCAGTCAGCTCTAAGCCATGTGATTGCTACTGTTCATAAGAGGGAGGGAGGAGAGGAGGTGAAGTGCAGGAGT
This sequence comes from Neoceratodus forsteri, assembly GCA_016271365.2. Taxonomy (NCBI): domain Eukaryota; kingdom Metazoa; phylum Chordata; order Ceratodontiformes; family Ceratodontidae; genus Neoceratodus; species Neoceratodus forsteri. The sequence goes on from CM057452.1 coordinate 1,616,088,662, forward strand.
GAAGCAGGAGGAATAAGAGAAAGAAGGTGCAAGAGAGAAATAGGCAGTGAGTGTCAGGGGGAATTACCTCTTAGAGGTGTCATGTAGGGGACCATGTGAGTCCCAATGCCAGTTCAGAGGCAGAGTCTCCATTATGGTAAGAAGGAATAGTACATGCCGGTCTGCTAGGAGAGATCTTTGAATCAGGCTAAAGGAGTATCACCTAGTTGACATTAGATGGGCTCCACTTTCAGTTAAATGCCAGGTCCCCACTCTGCATGGTTGGTGTAATGTGTGGACATGCATCTCCTACGGGCATGGCATACTGGTCTGTCTAGCCATTGCCCCATCTGGCACCCACATGGGTGCCCTCAGCAGGTAACATGGGCTGGGGAAAGACTGTTTGTTAGGGGATTCCTACCCTGGACCATTGGCAACACCCATTCCATCTGGTTCCCTGCCTGGGATCTCAAGTCTGTATGGTTCCCCCACCTTGAGGGGTCCCATGGAAAATAATATGAAATGGGAATGAATAGCTTGGGGAATGTTGCCCAGGTACAGAGGAGCAAACAACAGGAAATGGTTGAGATAAGTCTGCAGTAAAAATACATGTAATCTGGAGGGCACGTAAAGTCACCAGCAGGTAGAGAAAAAGTTATTCACCTGTAGTAATCTTGTTTCTTCCAACGGATCCACTAATATTATTACTTCTTGTAGTGCTCCTTTCAGACAGCACTGCCCTGGAGCCAAATGGAATGTTATGCTAATGATGGGATCTTTAGCTAATGCGTTCAATTCTAAAGCTGCCCAGTTCAACTGCCTATATTCTAACCCTCAGATTTCTTTGGAGCCTGCAAATAGATCCTTTTAATATCCAATGAGAACTAATATAAAAAATGACCCCAACTGGGGCAACGAACAATCAGTAAATAGCAGAAAAAACATTTTTAATGTTAGATTCACCTGAGAAGGGGGAAAAAAACCTACATGGCTATCAAAACAGGCTGCCAACAGGTGGCAAACCCTTCCAGCTGATTAATAGTCAGTGTTACAGAGGCCTTTTTGGTTCTAGCAGGGGAGGTAAGGATGGGAAAGTAATAATATGTGTGGATCGTGTTGAAAGAAACGATCACTACAGGTGAGTAATTTTTTCTTCTAACTCCAGGACTCCACTAATATTATTACTTCTTGCAGACTGTGAAGCAGTACCTTTGGAGGTGAGCATAGAACCTACTTAGGAAAAAGACTCTGCAGGACTACTGTGCCGAACCTGGCATCACTTCTGGACTGGGTGTCCAGGCTGTAATGCTTTGTAAAGGTGTGAACTGACCTCCAAGTACCTGCTTTACAGATCTCCAGCAGGAGAACCTTCCTGACAGCTGCAGTAGTGGCAGCTGTACCCCTTGTGGAATGAGCTCTGAGCTCGGCTGGGGCTTCCTTGCTTACTTTCAAGTAGCAAAACTGGATACACTGAACTATCCATTGAGAGATAGTTCTTTCAGTGGCAGGTTTCCCTTTACCTACCTCTCCGTAGGTGAGGAAAAGCTGTTGTTTATCCTCTCTATGGTCTCTGGTGTGAGTTATGTAATAACTCAAAGTCCTTTTTACATCCACACTGTGGAGTCTACATTCCCCTGAGCTAGGATGCTCAGTGAAAAAGACCGGCAAGGTGATATGACTGGTTCAGATGAAAGTCTGAGACTACTTTAGAGAAGGAACTTCCTGTTTCTTTTCAGCATTACCTTGTCCCTGTGAAAATAGATATAACCCTTTTCAATACACAGGGCTTGGAGATCACTTATCCTTCTGGCAGATGTGATGGCCACCAGGAAAACTGCTTTCCAAGAAACAAACTTGAGGTCTGCAAAGACCATGGGCTCGAAGAGGGGAAGCATAAGCTGAGCAATACAAATGTTTAGGTCCCAAACTGGTACTGGTTCCCTGTGAAGGGGGGTACATTTGGGCCAACCCATTGAAAATCTCTTGAAGATAGGATTTGATGCCAAGGAGGCATCCTTTCCTGTCGAAATGTATGCTGATACTGAGACCAAATGCACTCTTAGTGTTAAATGTTGCTGACCCTGGGAATGCAGATGTGTTAAATAGTCCAGAAAGGTTGGTACCAGCTTGAGCTGGAACCATACCATTATCCACACACCACATGGAAAACCTTTCCCACTTTGAGGCATAGGTTTTCTTTGTGGAGGGTTTTCTATACCCTCTAAGAACCTCCAGGACACCTTCAGAGAGTAGCAAACCTGCATACTCAAACCATGCCTTAAGTCTGAGGGTCCTGAGGTTGGGGTACATGACCTTCCCTTGGAGAAAGGTTGGTAGGTTCTGCCTCTGAGGAAGGTAGACCAGTTTGGCCACAGACATAGACAGCAAGAGGGAGTACCTAGGCTGTCTGGCCCAGTCTGGGCAATCAAGATCACTGAGGCTGGCTGTGATCTGAGCTTGGTGAGCACCCTGAGTAGTAGAGGAAGGGGAAAAGTATAGAGATGCCTCCCTGTCCAGTCCAGTATTAGGGCATCCATGAGAAACTGTTCCCTTGGCAGGGCCCTGCAGCAGTACAGGTAGGTGGTGGTTCTGGTGGGATGAGAACAAGGCCATCTCTGGGATGCCCCACCTCCTGAACAGAACGCCCACCACATGCCTGTTAAGTGTCCATTCGTGATGGGCCTGGTTTATTCTGCTCAAGGCATCTGCCAACTTGTTGTCCTTGCCAGGCAGAAGAATTGCTTGTAAAGAGGCATTGAGAGAGAGTAAGCTAGACTCCCGATTCTCATTGCCTCTGTGCAGAGAGGAATGGACCTTGTCCCTCCCTGCTTGTTGATGTAGTACACTGTTGTGGTACTGTCTGTTCTGACTTGTACCACCATTCCATGGAGCAAATGAGAGAAGGCCAAAAGGGCCAGATAAACTGCTCTCAGCTCTAGCAGGTTTATATGCTGGAGTGATTCTGGACTTCTCCATGTGCCGTGGGTGATGTGCTCCCTCCACCACTGTAGTGCCTGCAGTAACTCCTTTGTTACTGGGATGGGTTTTGAAAGAGTCCCACCTCTGACCCCAGTGTCCCCTGAGGTTGAATTGAACATCTCTCATTTGAAACCTGGCACCCAGGACTGTGCCTGTTGCTAAGGCCAAGTGGCCTAACAATTGCAGAACCTGTCTAGCTGGCTTCGGCTCATTCAGACAAATGAGCTGGGCAAGTGCAGAATGCTGTCTGCTCTCTCTTGAGGGAGGAAAGCTCTTCCCACAATGGTGATCAGTTCCACACCTATGAACTATAATACCTGTACAGGGATTAGGACTGACTTTTTATGTTGATGAGGAACCCCAAGGACTGCAACAGATCCTGGGTTACCTGTAGATGCTCTCTCACCTGCTGGTGAAACTTTCCCACAATTAGCCACTCATCCAGGCAGGGAAAAACTGAAACTCCTAGTCTTCTTAGGTGTGCACCACCACTGCCAGGCACTTGGTAAACACTCTTGGTGCTGAAGTGAGACCAAAAGGTAGTGTTGAGAACTGGTAGTGGCTTGAAGGGAGTCTGACGTTAGATATTTTCTATGTGACTCCCTTATAGGAATATGGAAGTATGTGTTCTTTAGACCTAAGGAGGCTAGACAGTTTCTGTTCTGTAGTGTTAGCAGAATCATGGCCAGTGTGAGCATCTTGAACCTGGGCTTTACCAGGTATTTGTTAAGCAGTCTGAGGTCTAGTATAGGCCGCCACTCCCCATTTTTCTTTGTTGTCAGAGAATACCTTGAATAAAACCCTTGTCCTTTTTATCTGGAAAGAACAGGCTCTATTGCCCTTGATAAGAGCAGAGTCTGAACCTCCTGTTACAGCAGCTGTCTTTCTGTGAAAGGAACTGCCCTGAACAGTCTTGTTCTTAAAGGAGGAAGGGATTTGAAACTTGGGGACAAACTCCTGACTCACAACTTCCAAAACCCACTTATCTGTGGTGCTCTTTAACCATTCCTGGATGTAGTGAATCAGTCTGCCCCCTACAGAAACTGGGTAGGCTGCCTGAAGAGAAAGTCAGGGATTTTGTTTTGCCTGTTGCTGAGGTTGGGCAGATTGGGAGCCATGCCTGGATCCCCTTCTGCCTCTAGCTCTAACGGAACCACCCTGCAGTGGCTGGTACTGCTGCTGTGTCACAGTTTGTACCTGGTAGAAGGGTCTTCTAAAAGAAGCCCTACCCCTGTCACCCCTTCCATATGCCGAGGAAGAGGGTGAAAGCAGCAGTAGTGCAATGGGTGTCCTTGTGTTGATCCACCTTTTTCATGTAGGCCTCAGTCTGTTCACCCGAAAGTGAATTATTTTTGACTGGAAAAAAATCTATGCCTAGCTCTGGGTATCCTGAGTGAGGTTAGTGATCCTAAACCAGGCAAACCTCCTCATAGCCACAGTAGCTGCCACACACCTGGCAGCTGTATCATTGATGTCTGCTGGCATTTGGAATAGGTACTTAGAGGCTTCCATTCTTAGCCTAGCAATCTCTAATAATCCTGATACTGGCATGGAAGGCCTAAATTCTGCAGTCTCAAGCACAGACTGCCAGAGAACCTTTTGGTACAGTGCTGCATAGGCGTGAAAACTGGCATGCCTGAGGTATAAAGCCCTGCAGCATTTGCATGGTTTTCAAAGCTTGTGGCAGGTCAGTGGGCATTGATGTAGGAGCAGGCACTTGAGGAGCCCCTTGTGGCATTCCAGCCAGGGTGTCAGTGTGCTTAGTCTTTTACAGTCTCTTGGCAGGCACCAGGGAGTCAGCCAGTTCAATGCCTCTCTTGCCAGGGCCCTCACCCATATCAGGGGTGGTGGCATCTGTCAATTTTTCTGGATTCCTTCTCAGGAGGATGTGAGAACAGAGGCATTTTAGCCCTTTCACAGGCAGCCTGCTGCTCTTTCCCTGGAGCTCAGGATGAGTACTGACCTTGATACTTCCTATCACGCTTTTGTGATAGTGTTAGGTGCTTTGAGAATTTCTACAATGTCCCTTTTTAAAGAACTTGTAAATAGGAAGCAAGAGCTGTCTAGTGGGTGTTAACCCCCTTAGCTCCATGTACTGAGCTTCCTCCTCATCTTGCATCTCTTTCCTAGATCATTTTCCTTACAATGGAAAATTGTGAGTAATGATCCTCAGTAGGTCTTGGGGAGGGGGGGTGAACCAAGCTCCTGTTCAGAAGAGACCAAAGGTTTGATTCCTTCCTCTGCCTCATACTGTTCTAGTTCCTCATACTCCAATTGTTCCAAGAGTGGAGGGAGAACAGAGGCAGATGTTAACCCTTCTTGGTCTCCAGCAGGTGGCTGAGGGGGTATAAAGCCCTGCAGGATTTGCAGGATTTTCAAAGCCTGTGCCAGGTCAGCAGGCGAAGGTACAGTAGTAGGCACTTGTGGCTTTCCAGCCAGAGTCTCAGTATGCTTAGTCTTTTACAGTTTCTTGGAAGGCACCAGGGAGTCAGTCAGTTCAATGCCTCTCTTGCCAGGGCCCTCACCCGTATCAGGGCTGGTGTTTATGGCCCTGGAAGGTTCAGCCACAGATTTAGAGAGGGTGGACTGGTCAGAGCCCAAGGACCCCTCTTCAAACTTTCTCTGCAGTCTTTCCCGATGTTTTTCAGGTGTCTTAGGAGGGAAAAACTTGCAGTTTTTAAAATCAACAGAGAAATGTTGTTCAGAACATAGATAGTTGTTCAAAGCATAAATCATGCTTGTCTGTCTTGGCAACACTTCTAAACATTTTAAATAACTTTTAAACAATTTTTAAAATAGAAAGCTCCTATTTTCTTCTTAATTTGAAATAAAAATACAGTAAAAATGATTGGAACACAACTTAAAAGTTCTGATCTAAGGTAAACAACAGTTGGTTACCCCCGGCTCACAGAAACCAAGAGGAACTGCAAAATGCACTAAAAATACACTAAAATTCACTTACTGAGGTAAAATAAAATAAAATAAACACTAAAACTAGGCAGCTGTGAATAAAATCAAAAATACTTAAGGTTTTTGATAGAATGTCACTTCAGGAATGACTTGTGAGACAGAAAATCTCCAGGGTGTCTAGTCTTTGCAGTGGAGAAGAAATCGGAGGGTTAGAATATAGGCAGTTGAACTGGGCAGCTTTTGATTTGACTGCATGAGCTAAAGATTCCATCATTAGCATAACATTCCATTTGGCTCCAGGGCAGTGCTGTCTGAAATAAGCACTGCAAGAAGTAATAATATTAGTGGATTCCTGGGTTAAAAAGTAACATTTCTTGGACAGTTCAGTGGTCCATATCCAGGCCGAGTGTAGAAACTGGGGAACAGCTGCAGTCAAGTGTTTCATTAACTGCCGAGAGCTTGTAGGTTACATCAAAAGTTGGGAAATGATATGGCAAGCCGTTAGGGACATAATTCATAATCTCTGGCTGTATAGTAAAACACATACACTACATAGTGAAATACATATATCATATAGTGAAATATATACATCATATAGTGAAATGCATACACAATGTAGTGAACCACATACACTAGCTAATGAAATATATACATCATATAGTGGAATACATATACTGTATATCGAAATACGTATATCTTATAGTGAAACACATGCGTTATATAGTGAAATGCTTACATTATATAGTGAAATACATATACTATCTACTGAGATCTACATACTGAGTACTGAAAATCCACATACACTATATACTGAAACAAATGTACTATGTACTAAAACATATACACTACCTATTGCGAGACATACACTGCAGACTGAAACATCCACATAAACTATCTACTGAAACAAATACTCCATACATTGTAACACATACACTATATATTTAAAAAATCTGTATATACTATATACTGACAAATAGACTGTATGTTGAAATACATACACTATCTATTGAAGTGCATACACTACACACTGAAAAAAGCACATACACTGTCTACTGAAACAAATATACTATATATTGAAACATCTACACTTTATATTGAAATATGTCTATTGAAATAAAAACGTATGTATTTCAGTAGGTAGTGGATGTGGTTCACTACATTGTGTATGCATTTCACTGTATAATGTATATATTTCAGTATATGATATATGTATTTCACTATGTAGTGTATGTGTTTTACTATATAGCCAGAGATTGTGAATTATGCCCCTAATGGCTTGCCATAAAATGAGCTGGTTGGGTATACTGCTGACAGTTTAACTGATGTGTATGGAGCTGTAAGCAACTTTCTGCGCTGCTCTGACAGTGATTCCAAGTTGTGGACAATGGACTTTTTCATGTTTCTACGAAACTGTTTTAAGTGTGTCTCCTCTGCTATGAGTCAAGATAATTCCAGACTTAAACTGTTCCCTGATCCATGTCCATAACAACTTACATATAAAAGTCTTAAATATACATGTGCTACACACACGGGTAGGGTTGCCAACAGTCCCGTATTTGTGTTTAAGGCAAAATTTCCCTGTCCCATTTGAATTTAATATGGAACGCCTATCGTCCCATATTTTTTTGGTGGCACTGTGTACTGTTGAAAAAAAAAACGTGTCCCAAAGATCCATAGCGGCCGAGAGCCTCTGTGTGCATGTGTGACTCGCACGAGGGACACGGGGTAGCCAGACTCGCCGGGGACGTCATCGAGAGAGTAGGAGAGAAGCCAACTGCCTGCTGCTGTGACTTGACTGGAGCTGCTTGGGTGTGCAGTGCGCATTCGGTTAATCCATTGGTCCACCACAGCAAGGGATTACTTTAGTTTACTGGGCGAGGAGCTGCAAGTTGTTGCCTTGCCAAGACCTGTTGAGGTATGTGGTCAGTTGGAGACAGAGATGGAGTTTGTGGGTAGTGGTAAAAAATCATCAGGGACAGGCGTCGGGAACAGGAATCAGCCTCTGAGTTGGGACATGGTGGGAGCAAAGGATGTGGGTTCGGTGGCAGTGGGTAACAGCTCATTGTGCATCCTAGCTGGTTTGGAGAGTCTGGAGTCTGGACCCTGGGTCCCTCTCCCACCCTGACTGAGTGGTGATAGAGTCTTTGGCCTGTGCTGAACTGCTGCTGAGCAATAAAAGTAAGTGCTGCACAAAAGGGGCTGAATTTCTTTGGAAAGGAGAGAGAGGAATGTGAAGACCTGAAAGTTGGGGGATACAAACTGCATACTGTAGGAATATGAAATGCCTGAGACTGGGTTTTTCTGTTGCTTTATGTGCAAAGCATACGCTGTATGTTTTAACTGTGAAGCAAACATGGAGGCAGTCATTTGGCAAATGAGAGGTCGGGAGGCAAACTGTAAACTAATAACGGGGGTGACTGACTGTTTAGGAATGATGGTGTGCCACCAGTGTAAGACAATGTTTCTGAGCTGCAAGGCTGAGACATGTTTGATTTTTTCACCCATGGTTCTTTCTCAGTGGTTGAGCATGGTACAAGCACTGTGTTTAGCAGTGGCAAAATAAGCAATTTAGCACTGTTGCCACGTTCAGTCCAACTATAGTTAGTAACTCCATTTGTATAGTCTTTGGGAGGCAAGACTATATAGTGCATACCATACTATGCATCGAATTGTACTGCAGCACTTTTTGGACCCTGCTGTACCAAGAGCCAGCCCCAGAAAAGGGAGACACTGGGCCATCCTGTCATCTGATTTGATATTCAAATAAATAAAATGCTTCTGCCCTTCTATGTTTTTGGAGCCATCTTGAGTGCTAACTTAAGTAACCTCTGCTTTCATCCAGTTTGGAGCAATCAATCACCGGGGTAGAGGGGCAAGGGGCAGGGGGGATGTCCCTTATTTTTTTAAATCTAATGTTGGCAACCCTACACACGGGTGAGTTTCAAACAGTCCCAGAAAGGGATGTAGGAAATAGAAAATAACTGGCTACAGGTGTCCTCTGGAGCAGGTTACACATGGAAAAATGAATCCTACATACAGAAACTTTACTGTGAACCAAAGGTTTGTTCATAAAACCCCAGTGCTACAAAACCACTTCCAACCAGCTTGGCAGGGAAAGAGATGCCACATCATTAATGCCTTTCAGACCCCTGGGTCCTTCCTGAAGAGTACATTTTTGACATAAACCTTTGGGTCATCACAGTAACATTTCTGCCTGTGCAGCTCTTGCTTCTGGAGTGCTGTGGAGCAGCCATCACACGGACACTGTTTCTGTAAGCTCCTGCTGAATCATAGTTATAATTTACTACAAAGTACATTTCTTATCATTTATTATTGGAATTATGATATCAGGCAGGAAGGTTTGTTTATGGACTGAATGGGTTCAGAAGAAGACCAGCAAAAGCATGGTGGAAAGGGGATGAGGGTCTTTCCACAGCCAGCTACGAGTTCTGCTGAACATGGAGGAACAGCTCAGCAGAACGTCTGAAAGCACGTACACAGTATTAATTTTGCTGCAGCAACTACACCAAAAGGTGGACAAAACCAAAGACTTGCAGGCATGGATGGAAAACCAAAGGAATGATATGGATAACTAGGGTGCGAAATTCCTATACCTTAGGTGCCCCAGGGTAGGCACTTTTGTCTCAGGACACCCATTGTTACTCAGTGCCTGCCCAGTGAGGCACTAAGGTGTTAGTGCACTGAGTCTCGTTTTGTCCTTTCTGTCTTTTTTGTTTTATCCCCATGTCTTTTTTTTTTTTAATGACGTCAACATCATTGTGGGGTGGGGGGCTGCCGGAGTGCTGACATCCGCGATCACGAGATGAAGTACAGTGAGGTGAGAAGCAGATGACGAGATGAGCAAGCTGACAGTCCCTTCCCTGCCTCTGATGGACAGCCTTATTAGCACTGACAGAGCCAGTGAAGATTTGAGGGATTGATCCATTGGGGAAGGAGTTGGGTTGCAGCAGCCAGAGACACCAGTTGGTGAATGTCTTCTAAAGTTCACCTGCCCCCTTCTTACGGTGTGACCCATGGTACCTGCAAAGTGTGCCATTCTATCCTGTTTAGTTGGTAAGACAGGTTGTGCATCGAGGCGCGCACTTACCGAGGGACCACATTGCAGTCAGCGATCATGATTGGACTGCTAAGTCCTTATTTCCAGAGACATACAAACAAACCCACTAAAAAAAGTTCTTTTAATAGCTCTTACTTGTTTGTTCCTGGTCAACTTGAGTGAGTTAGAGAGGGAGAGTGAGGCAGGTCTCTCTCACTTAAGGGAGCAAGTTAACAACACAGGCTTTCCCTTCCACTTTACAAACAAACAAAGAGCACTTTTACAATAAAATGAAGCTCTTTTAAGAGATAATGTCAGTAACAGCCAGTGAGTTAAAAAAATACTGAGATAGGAGGGCAGGGAGGGTGGAGAGGACTTGAGGCAGCTGTACATTCAAAGCTCTTAAAAGCTCATTTCAGAATGAAAAAACTGCTGTTGTCTCACTGAAATATTCTAAAGAATAATACTACAGACACTGACTGATAGTTAAAAAAAGAAAAGCAGACTGCAGGGTCTGCAGCAGAGAAAGAAAGAGAAAGGGAGGGAATCAGCCTCCAGGAGAAAACTAAAAGCAACAGTGAGCCATTCTTATAATCTGCAGCATCTAGCATGTAAATAGTTCCTTAGGTATGTACACTTGCTGCTTACATGCCCAAGTGGGAGTGTAGTTGTTTTCAAGAATTTCATATCTTATGGACAACAGAATTTCAGAGAACACGATCCCCACTGCTGATCTGCAGGAGTGTGAGTGATAACAGGCAGAGTTTAGTGCAGCAAAGATCAAGGATTTAAAATACATTAGAAAATTGGCTTTTTATTTCCTGTTGTCTGATTGACTGGTACTCCTGCCAAGAGGGTATATTAACTTACAATAGTCGACCAAGAAATAAAAAGTGCCAGCTTGCCATGCCAAAAGGACAAACTGGAATCCTTGTGCCAGTTAAATTTTCAAAATTCCACTGCTGCCTTTTTTTACTGTATGCTTAGTGAAGAGAGAGAGCGATAAGCTCTCCGCACACTCAGTCCTCAAACCAGTCCATACTGATGGTAATTAAAACAATTACATAAGTATTTTTAAAAACAACTAAAAAACAATTTTTTTTTTTTTTTTAATAAACCTGACTCCGGCGCTGGCATGACACCCAACTTCCAATCCCCTGCCCGCTCTCACAACTTCCGCTACTCAGCAGTGCAACTCCATCTCAGGCAACCATTGTACCAAAGTCCCGCTCCTCTCTTCCCTGAACTCGCTAATAAGCCGCAAGTCTGCAACCTATTTCTGCCATTGTTCACCCATACCTGGCTGTTGAAAGTCTTCAAGTGTAACAGTTTGTTATAGTAAAAAAAAAAACTCATCTTAGTAGTAACATCCTGTTTGACTTTCTCTCCTATCATCCGCTGTCAGCACCGTCAGCTACACAGCAGCCCCTAGAACAAACTACAACTCCCATGAAACCATGGGGCAGCTAAGACTTTTACTGAAACATAGTCTCCTGTTCCCTAACATTTATTATACTTGTTTTAAAACTTTTATTTAATTTCAATAAAAAATGTTACTTCTAGGTATAGCCCATTTTCTAAGTGCAATAATACCCTCCAGGGTGGGTGGTATGGGCAATACCGGACCTTCCAGGGGCTACAAGGCCCTCCGCCTGCGACGTTGGGCCTCATTACAACACTGGGTGCTCTGGTACTGCCCACTCTGTCGGGTATTATTGCTTGCTTCAAATGTGGGTAGGGACACACTGATTCTAACCTTGTCCTTTTTTTTTTTTTTTTTTTTGGGTTAAATAAACCACAGGTAAAAAAAAAAAAAAGAGAAAAAGCTCCAGTACCTGTGTCCTGTTTACTACAGATATTCATGTGCCACAGATCGAATTTAAAAAAAATCATTGGCAGCCAATTTTTTGTCCTTAGTGACCCACTCGCTTTCACCCACAACTTCTTTTTGACAACAGAAACACCCAAAAAATGTCATTTTAAAGAGTCACATTATTAGCTTATTTTTGTGACGTGCTCTGTGTCACAACCCCACTCAGCAGGTCAGGCCCTCTGCTCCCACAGTGCCAACCTCCAAGCGCAGTATTGTGAACAGTGTAACCCTCCTGTCTGTTTTGTGGGTTCAAATCACCTTTGGTCTCAAGTTCTGGAGGGTTTCAAACTGTGAACCTCTTGCTAGCGTACCCAATGTACAGGCTCAGATAATTCTGCTCTTTGGGGGATGCCAGATATCTTTCACCTACAGGCACCTAACCAGGTGTACAAAATGAACCCTTAAAAACTCTGTGAAAGACCTCGGATAAACTCATAGCTTTTCCCAGTTTGGTATTACCCTTAAGCTTATGCACAGTGTCAACTTTAACCATATATGCTTCACTTGTCAAAGAAAGAATTTCGAAGGCACACCAAGCAGTCTCTTTAAAATAGAGGTTTACTTTAAAATAGATAAAAATGTAACATGTAAATACAGAACAATATATCACAATGTATGTAATCACTTAAATGAATAAGGTTTAAAAAATGCAAACAAATTCCTACCACCAAACAATTAGACTTGTCTATCTAATGTATATCTTCTAACAGTGCTTGAAGTAAATGTTGCTTCAGAGAGTCCAAACAAAGAATGTCTCTAAAGGTCAGCCACAGCATAGTTAAAAAACTTCTTTGAACCTGCCTCCTCCGTGATGTCACTTAGCTCCTCCTCTGTTTATTAAAAATTATACAACTAGGATGTCTTATCACTCAGGAGGTATTTTAAATAAGATGACATAAGCAAAAACTTATTTTCAATATGACTCTTTGACCTGGAGTGGTTTCCTGCTCCTCTTTGATCTGGTGTGCTTTCCTGCTTTTCAAAGACATCAAAGGACTTTCTATGACTAACTCTGCCAGATCTCACTGAGGTGTAATATGCTTTGTAACACCAGGTGAAATTAACTGGGCTTCCTCTGAAGACGTCATAACATGGATATTTTAGTTCCTGGTCTTCAAAGAAGCACAGCTCAACGACAAGACCATAAAATGTGAGTCTTTGGAAGTTAATCATGTTACAGAAATCTGCTTTGTAACATTATCCTGTCCTTTGAAGTGATACTTTGGGGGGGGGGCATCCCAGGAGCACAGGACTTCTCATGACAGACAATCACACTACATTTTTATTTATATTACAAAAAATCATAGAGTAATCTGAACCAGCTGTCCAAGTGTCACACTCTGTATTTACTCAGTGCTCCTTAACAGGCCTGCCAATTGCACTAGACAGCATGCCACTCTTGCAGCTCTCACTAACCTCAATCACATTAGACAGCATGCCACTCTCTCGCTTTCCTTGCTGGCAAATCTCACTCAGGCTGACCACTCTCACATGCTGTCCCTCCCAGCCCTTAACACACTATTTTAGCTGGACAGCACTCTGAAGCTGTCCCTCCTGGCCTGTAAAGTTTGCACATCAACAGCAGAAACAAAAAAATAAAGTTAATAATAAAAAATATACAGTTATTTAAAAAAAAAATCAGTTCACGTGTAGCAGTATGAGTAGGCACACTAGTGCCCCAGTGGCACACCATCGACGGAGGGAATGTTTTGTACAATTGACAGTATTTCAACATTTTTTCTTATCGCTAAAAAAACATTACAAAGAAATGTGGCAAAACCCATTTTTAAGTGTTGTAACATGCTCCGGGTGTTTGTTATGATGTGATAAAAGTACTTCTAGGAGCAGTAAGGCACTCGGCCTATGGCCTGCTGCTTCACTACGCCCCTAGGGGTGTGTTTATCACAGCATAACCAACACCCCATCATCTGTTGTTGCTTACTTAAAGCACAAGTGGAGACCCCTGAGTACATTGTTCGGCAGCAGAATGTTCAGGTGGTGGGCTTGCCGCCACCCTGTTTTGATTCCACTAACTTGCCTGAGGAGCTTCATGCTCATGTTACACAAGAGGTGGCTGTATTGTCTCCAGTCGCAGGGGTCACAGTGCAGTGAGCCATTAGGACCTCTGTTTGGGCTAAAAATAAGGATGATGCACAACCGCCAACTACAATCATCAGTACACTGTCCAAATGGATGCCTGTACTCCTGTGGGTGGCACAGTTTAAAGGCTGAACTGCTTTGGACTGGATACTTCTTTTTCCGTGTATACAGACATGTTGCCATAGCACTGCAAGTGTGTGAGAAAGCAGTGTCTCAAAACAAGAGGTACAATTTGTGCTCCCTGTGTGTCCCCATGTGGTGGTGGGTGCAGAGTGATATTTGTTCACCAAGTCAGAGGTGGACCATCATTTTGTTTGTAGGCTACTAATACCAAAGGCCGAGGACCAGAACCTTCCTGATGAGGCTGCTGACTGCGTATTTTAGCAATAACTGTGTTCACTTTGATACTTTGGCTCTTTGTTTCTCCGACTGGGTATTTACGGTATTACAGTGTTTTAGTGTAATATTAATGTTGTTGCAATAAGTGCCTTACTGTTAGAGTTCTTATTCAAAACAATGGCTGTTATTGTTTGTTTAATGGTACATTTAAGTGAACCTTTTGATCTGTCTACTATATAGCTGTGCATTTAACTCTGCCTATAGTTGTATATCTGCGGTGTGTGTGTCTGTGTCCATGTACCATTACTTTGCTTGTTTTACACTGATTTTGTCTACCTGCCTTATTGTAAAATTGTATGCATTTGACCTAGCCAATTCATTTGTAGTTGTTCGAGTATATTTGTACTTGTTTGACTTCATTCCACTGGAACTCATTTATTGTATTTGTTATGTTGCCTTGTAATTAGGGATGTCACACTATCATGGTTTTACGGTATAGTACGGTAGTGGAAGCCACGGTATTTATACTGTGGACAGTTTCCGATATCGCAATGATAGTGGTTCACGATATACTGTGGTATTGAGATCTTTCAACTAGTTTTGTTTCTGTGTTTTCAGGGACAGCTGCCCCTTCCATGGGGAGTCATACAAACAAGGCACACTGATGAGCCCTGGTGGCACGAAACACGTGTCTGTGTCTTTTGTTGGCATCCTTTGCAGACTGTGTGAGCTGCTTTTGGCACCATGCATATCTGCTTAAAATTGAACCAGCATAATATTTTGTGGTGATTTGCATATATAGCCCACAATGCTTTGCATTATGGGGGTATGTGTGATTTTACCCATTCCATGCCAACTATCCTTGATGCAAGAGCTTGAGAAGGCTTCTTTTTTGTACAAAAATTACTTATGTAATACCAGTATACGATACTTATCGGTATGACGAAAACCATGGTGTTACATGTGACAGTTATCATACCGTCAGAATTTTATACCATAGCATCCCTACTTGTAAGCTCTGTCATTGAAATGGAACCTTTGTAAAAGAGCACTTGTCCTCAATGGCATTCTCCAAAATTTTCAATAAATAAGTGTCCTACATGTTGCCTCCTTCCCACCCTTCTGGAGCCGGTAGGCAATTAATATTGGGGGGAGGGGAGTAATCTAAAGTGGGTTAATGGGGGCCTTAATTCTTTATGTATTTTGTGTTGGTTTACTGAAAACCTGTGCAACTTCCCATAAATCTCCTGAAGGGAATACTGGGAGCTGTAGAGATGCTCTAGACTTCTTTAAAATTATTCTGTAATAAGCAACTTTGTCCTTGTCATCTTTCAGACATTTGACCATTTCTCCTTGGTGTCACCTTACTGATACTGAACGGACAATATTTGATCATTTTAAGGTTTGGCTTTTTCATCTTTCAGACATTTGACCATTTCTCCTTGGTGTCATCCTTACTGAGACTGAATGGACAAGATTTGGTCATTTTTAGTTTTGACTCTGACTTTGTTTTCAATTTGCTGGGGGCAGGGGCCAAAACAAGGACCTGGCAGGCAAGAGCCATGAATAGCTCCTGGGTAGCGGCATTTTCCAGCAGACCAGGATCTACTTGGGCAAAGCCAGGAGCTGACATTAACGCACATAAAATGCTTTGGAATGTCATAGATGGAAGGATATCAAATGATAAAAAATGCAATTCTCACTACACTAACAGATTGGCACCAATCTTTTATTTCAGGACTGATCTGCTACAGCTTCATAAGACAGAGTGTAAGACTTTTTGCCACCTGCCTGCCCATTCGGTACCTCACTACATTGGTACGAAAGTAATAATGTTTTTTTTGCAACTAGATCACTGCAGCTGCAAGTCCACCCCATCTCCAGTTGACATGCAGAGCATCTCCAGTTAATGTTCTGAGAAGTGTTTACTGTTATGTTGTCGAGACACCGTCCAAGCAGCTACAAGACACCTCTCCATCTCCAGCACGACACATGTTCTCTGCAGTTCACCCCCAAAGCTGCCCTGAAAGTGCTGCAGCTAGCACCATTGATCCTCGCTTATTGAGAGCACCAGGTGCTACTATGGAATTTGCAGGTGCTAATTAGCACCAGCTGCCTCTTGTTTTGTTCCCTGTGCAGGGCATGGTATGTCAGTGTATTGTGGAAATTCCAGTAAACACAAAGTAAAAAAATGTTTTCCTTCTCCAGAAGACAGCTCATCTGTGTTTGTTCTTTACTTAAAAAAATATATATATTTTTTTTGCTACAAATAACAATAGATAATATGATAGGTGGTTCATTTATAAAACATAATGCAAAACCGGGCTGCTGCAGCTGCGCCTCACCTTTTGAAAAATTCCTTGCAAGACAGTTTCTTACAAAGGTGGGCCAGAACATAAATTTACAGTCCTACATTTACTCGATAGATGAAGATGATGTAGGTAGATCTTGTTTTTTTTCCCAGCAGTTGTCGTAATGTTTTGCTTATAAAATCAGGAGGGACTGAAACAGCAAACTGCACATCAGTAGCAACAGTGACAATGTCTGAACTGAACTTTATTAGAACAGTAAAGCTGTCATTAAAAGAATCGACCACTAGGTGGCAGTACAACATAAACAAAATGCAAGTATTGTAACCCTTTAACTCCTGCGTTTCATTTTTTTAATTTGAAAATTGGTAACTGGGAAGGCACGCTGAGTCAGGGCTCGTTTCCATGTGCAAAACAGGGAAAAGGGAAAGGGGCTACAATAGATCAAAAACAGCAGTACAGAAGCGTTTAAAAAAATAAAGTGCAAGCAGTGAAAAAACAGTTCAGCAAGATGCAAGTGCAAATAACAATAATAGAACATAAGAACATAAGAAGTTGCCAGCAGAAGAAGACCACCTTGTCTATCTAGTCTGCCCGATTTTATTTTGGGGGGGGGGGTTCTACTTTACCCCTGCTGTAGTGCCTCTACTCCCTCCTCTCCCCTTCCTTTCCCTTTTCTTGTGACCCATGACTTTCCTCTGTGTTTGTCCTGGGCATTTTTAAATGAACCCACTGTTTTTGCTGCCATGACCCCTTCCGGCAGCTCTTTCCAGGCCGAGACCACCCTTTCTGTGAAGAAGTGCTTCCTCACTTCCCTCCTATATCTTCCTTCCTACCAGCTTTAGGCTGTGTCAGCTAATCAGCAGCCAGTGTTCTTTGTACCCCATTTTATAATCTTCATTATGCACTGCTTTGCAACCCAAGATGGCGATCCTTGCTGTACTTTTTGTGCCGTAGTTCATTAATGCTCTTCATGTTAGAGATTAGGTTTTGTGGCCTGTAGCTAGCCCTGGTGACTCAAGTGGTGAGGAGGAAGCCCCAAAGTGGGAGGTCAAGGACCCTAGCAGAGGAGAAAGCAGCATCTGTTGGGGACTCAGTTGTGAGAGAGATAGATTTGGAAGCAGGAAGGGGTGGAGAGAGGGAGGTTAGGTGCTTACTTTACCTCAGCTCAGGGGATGATCAGCAGCTCCTAAGGATCACTAAAGCAGCAGGGCAGGGTGGGGGAGCTGGATGTCATTGTCCACCTGGGGACTAATAACCTGGCAAGAAATGGGGCTGGGACAGTACAGAGAGAGTTCAGGAAATTGAGGAGGGGCCTAAGGTAGGTAGCAGGAACAGTGGCATTCGCCAAGGTGCTACTGTCAATGGCCATGAAATGGATAGGGTACTCCCTACCGGGAGCTTCAGCTGTTTGTTGAAGGAGTGGTGCAGGGTGGAAGGTTCGTTATCATTGGGGACTGGGGGCCAACCTGGAGGGATATGGGTCTATACAGAGGTGATGGTCTGCATCCTTCTAGGAAGGGACCGCAGTCCTCAGTGGAAGGTTTAAGTGTTATTTTGATGAACATTTACACTAGCTGAGATGGGTGGTGGTATTACCAAGGTGAACATTAACTCCCCCCCCCACCCACACACACACATAGCTTGTAGCAATGGAAAAAATGGCCCAAGGGGAGGAAACAAAGGGGCATAGAAGGGGGGAAAAGAATAGAAGATGTGGAAAAAAGATCTTGAGGTGTCATGGCACAGAGAGAGTAGCGAGGGGGGAGTGAGGTAAGTTTCAAGTGGCAGCAAAGGCAGGAGAAGGGGAAGGGAGGTTTCAGAAAGGGTGGGAGCAAGGTGTGGAGAGCCATGTGTGTCGTCGCAAGGAGTCTTATAAATAAAATTACTGACCTGGGGGCCATCATGGCAGAAGCAGACCGGAGTCATGGTGTACACAGAACCATGACTGGAACATGGCCATACCAGGCTAGACTCAGTTTAGAAGGCATAGGGATGGGAGAAAGGGTGGAGGGGTTGTGCTCTGTGTGCGGAAGGGTATCAGAGCAGTGGAAGTACAAGGGAACCTAAGGGTAAAGGATGGGTTGGAGATGCTGTGGGTCACCCTGGAGACAAGAGCTGGAGCCGTTATTCACACTGGGTGATAAACAGACCTCCAACACAGGGGAAGGAAATGGATAAGGTACTAGAGGAAGCCATTACCACAGTGGCAAAAAAGGGGGAGTTGCTGCTGGTGGGGGATTTCAATCTTCTGGATGTAGATTGGAGACTCCCAGCTGCAACCTTGGCTAGGACTTAGAAGCCGGGCCATCCCAGACTCCCTGCAGGGGGCATTTCACAGGAAACTATTTGAAGAGCCAACTCAGGACAGGGCAAAACTGGACCTGCTGTTCACAAACAGGGACAGTATTACAAATGTCAAGGTGGGATGTCACCTGGGAAGCAGTGATCACTATATAGTGTGGTTTAACTTAAAGATGGCGGCAGATATGAACCACACAAGGATGAGGGTCCTGGACATCAGAAGGCAAAGCAAAGTTTATTTATATGGCGCCCAATCCTGGAGGCTCTGGGTGCCTTACATAAAACAAGCAGGGTAATTGAATAAAAGATATACAACATAAACAAAACACATCAGATGAATAATAAAATCTTCAGATACAGCAATTAGCATTTGGCCTGGCAGTTTCTTAGGGCTGGTTCAGTGGGGAAAGCCATAGGAAAAAAAGTAGGCCTTCAAACCACTCTTAAACCTCTCAACCGACGAAGCCTCCCTGAGAACAGTTGAAAGAGAGTTCCATAAGACTGGCCCAGTGACACTGAAGGCCTGGTCACCGGATGTTCTAAGTCTGGTTCTAGGAACTTCAAGGAGGCCCCTGGTCGAGGAGCGGAGGGAGCGGGCTAAGGTGGCAGGTGTTAGGAGATCAGCCAGGTAACCAGGGCCAAGTCCGTGTAGGGCCTTATAAGGAGGGCAGATTTTAAAAAAGGCTGAATTCCTCAAAGATGACCCAGAGGAGAGATTTCCAGAGTGGGGTGGAGGAACAGTGGAACAAGTTAAGGGATGGCATAGTGAAGGCAACAAACCTTTGCACAAAGGAAGTGAGCAAAAACAGGAGGAAAAAGAGAACACTGTCTCAAGGGACGTGGCTGCAAAGGTAGAGGCTAAAGGGGTGGCGTTCAGGAGGTACAAAGAGATGCAGAGGGAAGAGGACAGGGAAGTGTACCAGGTTAAGCAGAGGGAAGCATGGAAGACAGTGAGGGGTGCAGAGGCACAAACAGAGGAAAGGCTGACTAAAGGGGTAACTAACAAGGACAAGACCTACTTCAGGTACAGAAGCAGAAAGATGAAGACAAGAGAAGGGATACTGAGGGTAAGAAGGGCAAGGGCAGATTGTGCAGAAGAGGATCAGGAAAAAGCAGAAGTCCTGAACATACACTTCTGCTCAGTCTTCACAGTGGAGGGTGAGGGGGCTGTACCACATAGACGCAGCAGGAACACTGGAGGACAGAGGTGGCACAAGTCCATTCGTAGAGAAAAAAAAGAGTCCTGAGAGGATTTGCAAATCTGAAAGTGGATATTGCTATGGAGCCGGTTGGGGTACATGCAAGGGTGCTTAAGGAGCACAGGGAGCTGCTGGCTGCACCTCTGACAGCCCTGTTTAACAGCTCACTGGAAATGGGAATGGTTTCAGATGAACAGAGGAGGGTAGATGTAGTCCTGCTCCATATGAGCTGCTGCAGGGAGGAGGCTGGCCACTATAGGCCGGTGGGTCTGACATCAGTGGTGCAGAAGGTAATGGAAATGCTATTAAAAGAAAGACTAGTGGAATATCTTGAATCCAGTGGGTTACAATACCCGAGACAGCATGGATTCATGGGGTGGGGGTTGGGGATCACGTCAGAGGAACCTGATCGATTTCTTTGACTGGGTGGTCAGGGAAGTGTATTAGGGTGGGGCGATGGACATGGCCTACTTAGACTTCAGCAAGGCCTTCAACACTATACCACATAGGAGGCTTAGAAGGAAACTGGGCAGTTTAGGGGTGGAGCCCAAGTTGGTACATTGTGTAAGGAACTAGTTGCTGTAAAAGCTTACACCAGATTACACCCCTAGAACAGGTTCATTCCTTTAAATACCTAGGAGTAATAATAGATGATATTCTCTCTTATGGCCAGCATATTGACCAGGTTGTGAAGGCAGTAAATACTAAACTCGGGGTACTTTACTGGCACAGGAAAGGCCTCACTACCAATGCTGTCAGGCTCTCCATAAACAGTTGCATTTTCTCTGTGGTTGACTATGGCCTGGTGGCCTATGGAGCAGCAACTGATACCCTCAAGAGGGTAGGCAGGGCTCTAAACAAGTTCTGCAGACTGTTACGAGATGCTGACCGGCTTGTGCTCACCTGTGTACTCTATGAACAAGCAAACATATTGAGCCTCAAGAATAGAATTTCATACCAGTAGTGCCCCTAGGTAGGAAAGCCATGCTAGGCCTAACTCCTCCCTACATCACAAACCTGATTACCTTAACCAACTCCATGTACAGGACCAGGAATAAAGAACTTCACCCATTCTGTGTCCCATTCCGAAGGACAGCTCTTGGTCAAAGATCCTTCTCCTACCGTGCCCCACTGTGGCTTAATGAGATCCCAGCTAGCACTCTAAATGCTGCTAACCCTAGAACCTTCAAAGACAAACTTAAGCAGTTTTTATTACAAAAGAATGTCTGTGAGTGCTAAACTGTTCAGAGAGGATCTACAGGACCTGTACCAATCCTGCCTACCAGCAACTACTCATGGACTCACCCACAAAGTCCACCCCTCATCACTCCCTACCCCTGGTCCCCAGACTCTGGCACCTCATTCTCCGTAGCTCTTATTCCGCTAGTAGTTGCACTCTCTCTTCTTGTGCTTCATTGCCCCTCTCTCTCACTCTCCCTCACCCCCTCTCAGCCCCCCTTTTCTCCATCAATCTCCACTCTCATGATACCACCCCTGCCCCACTTGGTCTCTCCCTCCTTCCCCTCTCTACCCCTCTCTCTCTCTCTCTAAACATTTTCCAACCTTACGACACTCTCTCACATGCACCATCCCCAGCTCCTCAGCTCCAAAGCTGTAATGCAGTGTAACAGTGCTCTTTCTGGGCTGCTCTATCCCCATGTTCTATTTACTAACCACCCTCTCTCTATCCTACATTTTCCTCTCTCTCATATACTTCCTTATGCCATACAGCACTTAGTATTAAACCCTTAATGAAACTCATAAGAAACTCTTAGCTGTTTTCTGTTTTTTTAACTTCCTGTACTGCTAATTTAACTATGTCTGTATTTGTACTGTGAATTCAACTCTGTATTGATATTTCAACTGTGTTTGTAGTTGTACTGTGAATTCAACTCTGTATTGATATTTCAACTACTGTATGTCTGTATTTGTACGGTGAATTCAGTTTTGTCTGATTTCGTACTGTTTAACAGACGTGGACCCTTTGTAAAAGAGTTCTTACTCAAAAAGGTTGTTTCAAAAATTCCAATAAATAAATAAATAAAAATAAAAGTGACAGAGGGTGACGATGAACAGCACTCATGCTAGTGAAGGAGAGTGACCAGCGGGGTACCTCAGGGCTCAGTGCTGGGACCAGTCCTCTTCAGTGCCCTCATAAACAACATTGTAGAAGAGCTAGAAAGGAAGGTATGCCTCTGCAAATTACACCAAAACCTGCAGTAGGATAGATATTCTGGAGGGAGTGGAGAGAATGAGTAGAAACCCAAGAAAACTCGAGGATATGGCAGCTGGGTTTCTGTGCAAAACAATGCAAGATCATCCACCTAGGGCACAGAAACCGGAGGCGGTGTATAAAATGGGAAGGGAGGTATTGACAGCCACAAAGCAGGAAAGTGACCTTGGGGTTATCATATCTGGTGACCTCAAGGCTATGGGGCAGTGTGACAAGGCAGTAGGCAGGGACAATGGGATGTTGGGCTACAGAGGGAAGGAAATCACCAGCAGAAGCAGAGAGGTGGTGTTGCCACTGATTGTTAGTGAGATCCCACCTGGAGTACTGTGTCCAGTTCTGGAGATCACATCTTAGGAAGGATGTAGACAGGGTGGAGGCTGTCCAGAGGAGGGCAACTAAAATGGTGCAGGGGTTGCATCAAATGCCTTATGAGGAGAGACTGAGGGATGCCAACATGTACATCCCGGAAGAGAGGAGGGAGAGGGGAGACATGATAGAGACCTGTAAATACCTCACAGGGATGACTGTGGTGCAGGAGGGGAGTATTTTTCAGAAGACAAGGTGCACCAGGACAAGAGGGCATGCAATTTATCTTTATAAATAACATCACCAGAGACACCTCTCTGTGGTCATCCCTTCCCTATGCAGATGGTCCTGTTCTTTATTCTAGCTCTAAGAATATATCTGATACCAACCGTAACCCTCCACCGCCTTCTTAAACATTCAGTCCTGGCTGTCTGAGCACAAGCTTGTACTTAATGCCAGCAAAACAGAAGCCATGCTCTTTGGCTCCCCTGCTAAACTTTGAAATGGTCAAAACTGACTCCAGATATCCTCCTCTGATGGCTTGCTACTTAGAAACATGGGTTCCTTCAAATATCTTGGTGTTCTGCTGGATGAGTTCCTCGACTGTGACCTTCCTATCCAAGCCACCTGCAAATCGGTCAATGCCAAAATGGATTGCATATAAAAGTAGCTAGGTCTTAACTCCCTCTGCAAGGCTTGTCATTCCCAATGGTGTTTTGCTCCCTGCACTCACCTATGGTGCCATCATGTATGTTGGAGTGCCTAAGACTTCTCTCTGCAAATGGGACACCAAATATAATAATATCTGCCGTTTTGCCTCTGCGTCCCCACACGCAAACATCACTGCCCGCTCTTTGCTGATTTAAACTGGCCTTCCCCCTCCTCCCATAGACTTCTATCTCTTAGATCCCTGTAAAATAGCATCATCAGATCTAAAACCCCTCATCTCTTGCCTCCCTGTTACTCCCTCAATCTTCCTCATACAGCCTACGATCGGTCAACAGATCTCTCCTGCATGTACCTACATGTAAGACTTCTAAGGGTGCTAGTGCCTTCTTACCCCAGGAGTACTTTAGCATCAATAACTAGCAGTTAGCTGACTAGCTGGAACTGTCGTGGAAGTGTGTCTATGGTAATGAGGTGGGCAATTCAGGCAATCAAATTTTAGGAGGGAACATGCTGAGGGGAGGCTCCCTGAGGAGCCCTTCAGAATTTTTTCTCCACTGACTGAGCAACACTGCCTCTGAGGTGTCTCCATACTTTCCTCGTCAAGAGCCTCCTACTGCTTTTCTTGGTAAAGTTTTTCTTCAGAAAATTAATTGTTTAGTTTACTGAGTCTATTTAGACTCTTTTCTTGCGGTTCCTCTCGGTTCCCGGGAACCGCTATTTATGGTCGGTTCCGTGTTTTTTCCACAGCCCCCTCCACTTTACTTTTACTTTCTCTAGATTGCTTCTAGGTATTCGATGGTTTCTAGTGCTTTTTGAATCGCCGTTCCCACTTTTCAGAGGGAACCAGCGATTTTGGACGATTTTAACTACTTTTTACTTCATAACTTCATGGTTCCTTACCGTGAGGGAACCAACCCATATTTTAAACTTGAGCATTCCATAACGGGATTCTCTGGAGACTGGCATGTCAGAGATCCCAAAGTAAATAAATAAAACTGGACCCACAAACTGTAAAAAAAAATATTTATGCATTCTGTGTCACAGGATATTTGCTGATTACCTTAATCTGTTCCTGTAAGTGCCTGGGGCCAGTTCATTTTGTCTGCTTTGCTCATAATTGGATATAGAGAGCAAAGAGACTTGAGATAATAATGGCTGAGGAAAAATCAAAGGCTACCAATGAGGGTCCATCCAAAAATGGAAATTCACATAAAGGTGCTGATGAGGCATCTAAATCCCAGCCAAGAAGAGGTGCTGATGAAGTGCCTGAGAAAGATAAAAATAATAAATCAGGTGCTGATGAAGTGCCAAGAAATAAAGCTTCCAAAGGGGCTGATGACGTTCCTTCAAAATCAAAAAATAACAAGGGCGCTGATGAGGTGCCTGTATCAAAAAGGAAGCATGATCAAGTCACTGATGAAGTGGCAAAAAAATTGTGTAAAGAAAAAACTGCTCCTGTCCCTCCGACAAAAGCCTTTAGTGAGACAACGTGGCAGAAAACATACAGAAAAAAACAAAACACACACAGGACAGTCTTCCTAATTCATCTGAGGAGCTGCCTTCTGTGGAGGAAATGGCAAAAGCATGGCATATTTTTCAGACCCTACAAGGCATTTGTCCTGTGTTTTCAAGTACGTTTGGCATAAAAGCACTCCACAGTCTTACACAAAGTAGAGACTGGCGAAGTGCAGGAAGAGGAAATTTATTTTGAAACTCCAGATGATAACTCAGAGGGTCTGGAGCCAGACGTGTCCCCTGACCCCCTCTTTGGAGCATCTCCTTCGGATCAGGAGGATTCTTCCTCCATACTGACATTTTTTCAAAGTATGCTGGACACCCTGGTCCTCCCTTCACAAAAGACCAACCAGGATGATGAGTACGACCAGGACTATAGGGAGATGAAAGGCCTTCCTGCCCCTAAGAAACTGGTTGTGCCTATTTACAAGGCTTTTAGAAAAAATACTATGAAACTGCTTCAAGCTCCCACCTCAGTAGCTGGGCTTGATAAGTGCAGAGATAAATACCAGTTATCCAAGCCTGACACTGAGTTTCTTTCTATGCATCCTAGCCATGAGGGGATGGTTCAGCAAGCTGCTTGTGAAAAAGCCAGAGTTCCGCCAGCCCGGTGGCGCTGAGGGTTGAGGTGCTGGACGCCACACCTCGCGCCATGCCGGTGACCGGGTTCAGAAACGGACTTGGGGTGCCAGGGGATGGCAGGGTTAAGGAAGGATTGAGCATCCTACGATTGCTCTCCTTCCTCTGGGGTGGGTACAGGGTATGTGGTGCACTGCAGTTGCACCTAGCGGAGGCTAGGCGCGTTGTCAGTTGCGTGCATTCCAAGGGGAAGGAGCATGGCAGCTGTCTGCATGCAAGTGCATCAGACGTCATTGCACTTCCAACTCCCTGGGGCAGTGACGATGGAAAATTGTGGGGCAACCGCAGCGGCTCATGGACGAGCCCCCAGACACGAGAGGCGTGGCCACCTGGTTCCTGGTCAAAGGCCCCCGGGGGGGTCCCGTCAATTTCATCGGGGCCTATGTGAGTGTGGTGCATGCAGCGAATGCCAGATCAGATCCGGGGCTCGGTGCTGGCGATCGCTGTGGTCCACTCCACAAACGCAGGAGCAAAACGTATTAAATGATAAAGAAAAAATGGAGTTCCCCTGTCTTCTCTGCCTCCTGACAAGGACTCCAGAAAAAATTGACTTTGTGGCAAAAAAGATGTATGCCATGGCTTCCCTGCTTCTTCGCCTTTCATCTTATTTGGCCTATACAGCCAAATACCAGAAGGCTCTATGGAATTCTGTTCTGGCCTTTGCCAATCATGATTCTACAACAATGGTCCAGGATGTTATAGATACTGCCAGAACTGCCCTGGAAGCTAAGTACCAGTTCCACATGGCAGATGACAATAATGAGGCAGTCTCAAGGGCGATAGCACATGCCATATCCCTAAGGCGGTTTGCTTGGCTGCGGACAACTAACCTCTCACAGGATGCACAGTCCAAGCCATGTATTTTCCTTGTGACCAGAATCTGTTGTTCGACTCCAGGACAGCAGACTACATGAAGAAAGCGAATGAATACAAGCCCACTTGGCAGAGCAATTAAGCTAAGCCTAAACCAGCTGCCACACAAAAATCCTACCCTAAAGGTAACAGGGGCAGGTTTTTTTCCCCTAGGCCTTACACTCCCTATCCTCAGTATGACTACCCACGGCACAGAGGATTTTTCAGAGGGAGGGGCAGAAGGGGCCAGAGGAGAGCTGTTTTTGCCCAGTCAGCTGCCCCCCAGCCTAAGCCCTGATGTGAGTGCCATGTCGCCTCCCCTCTTCTAGTTGGGGGCAGGCTTTCCCACTATCTCCAATTTTGGACCCTTATCATGTCAGACAAATGGGTTTTGGAGATAGTGGAAAAGGGGCTGTCTCTGCAATTCGAAAAAATGCCAGACCCCAGGAGTACCCAGATATCCAAACCCCTAACTCCAACACAGTTACTTCTGCTGGAATTAGAGGTAAAAAACCTCTTTGCTCTAAGAGTAGTGGAGAGAGTGCCTGTCCAAGGGCCTCTACTCCAGATACTTTCTAACACAAAAGAAAATTGGGGAGTGGTGACCTATTTTAGACCTCAGACATCAGAATGCACATCTGCTGAAACACAAATTCAGAATGGTCACTCTGTCCACGGTCATTCAGTTCTTACAGCAGGGAGACTGGCTAGCCTCCCTGGACTTGAAGGACACCTATTTTCACATACTCATAAGGAAGCCACACAGAAAATTCCTCAGGTTCAAACTTCCTTTGGGTCACTACCAGTTTTCTGCCATGCCTCTTGGCCTGTCTTTGGCACCAATGGTATTCACCAAGTGCCTGGCAGTGGTGGCAGCACATCTCAGAAAGCAAAGGGTTTCAGTTTACCCTTACTTAGATGACTGGCTTGTGGTGGCAAAGTCTTCTCAGCAGTTAAAGGAGTCTGTCCCTCACGGAGCACACCTTGCAGTCCCTGGGTTTTCTTGTAAACGACACAAAATCCTATCTAGAACCTACTCAGCGTCTCACCTTTATAGGAGTTCAGCTAGACACTCAAGGGTTCCGCCTTCTTGCCACCAGAGAGAATTCATAACTTCCTTACAGTGGCAAATGCCTTTGTATTGGACCAGCCAAGGCCAGCCAGACAATTCCTCAGGCTTCTGGGACACATGGCCTCAATGTCTGCTGTGGTCCCAGGGTTAGGTACAGAATGGGGGAGCTGCAGTTCTACCTGCAGGCTCATTGGTCTCAGAGGAGCAATGCCTTATCTGGACTGGTGCCAATGACGCAGACTTTGCTCCATGCTCTGTTGTGGTGGAAGGATCCCACAAACCTTTCAGTGGGTTCCCCTTTTCAAAGGCCTTTACCCACAAAGGTTATCACCATGGATGCCTCCCTGCTAGGATGGGGAGCCCATTTGGACAATGCATCAGTAAGTGGCATTTGGACTTAGCAGGAGTCACGGTTGCACATAAACCTTCTGCAGTTCAGGGCTATTTACCTGGCACCCGGGTCATTCGCCCCTCACATCACAGGACAGGCCATTTAGATATGGATGGACAACACCCCTGCAATGTTTTACATAAACAAGCAGGGTGGTACCAGATCAGGGATTCTTTGTTCAGAGGCCCTGAAGATATGATCCCTGGCCTATTTCCTGGGGGTCAGCCTCTCGGCCATCCACCTCCCAGGCAAGGACAGTACTCTGGTGGATGCTCTCAGCTGCATCAGCCAGGGACACAGTGAGTGGACCTTGATCAGTCAAGTGCTAGCCACAGTTTTCAGAAGGTGGGGAATACCAGAAATTGACCGGTTTGCATCCCCCTCAATTTGTAGCTTCCTCAGTATTGCTGCAGACCTCCAGTCTAGGGGCCACTTCCACTGGATGCTCTAGTCCTGGATTAGTCAGGTAGGTTCCTATATGCTTTTCCTCTCTTTCCCTGACTTTCAAGATGTTGCTGAAACTCAGACAGCAATTGGCTTCACTGATTTCTGGTGGCTCCGGATTGGCCCCGACAAGCCTAGTTCCCTCTCCTGCTCCCTCTGTCTTGCAGCAGATCCATTCGCCCGCCAACAACTCACTACCTGCTGACCTTCCCACAGTCGGGGGTGAGTTACCCAGACCTACACTCTCTTCACCTCAAAGCCTGGCTCTTGAGGTGCTAGAGTTTCCAGATTCTCAGTTTTCTGAACCAGTCCTTCAGATCTGGAGGATGGCCAAAAAACCTAGCACAAAAAAAGACATATGCAGCCAAATGGAAAATATTTTCCCTGTGATGCAAAGGAAAGAAGATGAATCCCTTGGCAGCTTCGGACTCCCAGCTGCTGGATTATCTAGTACACCAACAGGCCTCAGATCTTGAGCCTTCTTACCTGAGGCTGCACCTGACCGTCATATCAGCCTACCTTTCGATAGGTCAGAAAAAACTGCGTATTCACACCCTGCATTCAAGCAGTTTTTCAAAGGTCTCCTTCATCTCCAGCCTCCTTTCAGGAAACCTGTCCCTCCTAGGAGCCTTACCCTATGCATTGCCAAACTTATGGAGCCTTCATTCAAGCCCTTGGCATCTGCTCACCTTAAGTTTGTGGCCTGGAAAACTGTTTTCCTAGTGGCCATTACCTCTGCAAGGAGGATTTCAGAGTTGCAGACCTTCTGCACTGAGTTCTACTACATCATCCCTTACAGGTATGAGGTTTAGCGCAGGACAAATGGGAAGTTCCTGCCTAAGGCGGTCTCAGAATTTCACCTTAACCAGTCTGCCACTCTGCCTGTAGTCTTCACTGAAGGATCCACTCCTGGTGAACAAAATCTGCACAGTCTGGATGTTAAGAGAGCCATTTTCCACTACCTGGAACACACCAGGCAGGTCGGGGGCTCCTCCACTCAGCTTTTCCTTACCTATGGGGAGGTAGGCAAGGGAAGGCTAGCTACCAAAAGGACTGTCTCTCGTTGGTTGGTATCCTGTATCCGCTTCTGCTGTGAGAAAGTGGGCCTCCAACCTCCGGAGGGGCTCAGGGCTCGCACCACCAAGGGCACTGCAGCCTCAGTGGCAGCTGCCAGAGACATTCCCCTGCTGGATGTCTGTAAGGCAGCTACTTGGAAATCTGTTCATACATTCATCAAGCACTACTGCTTGGATGTGCAGTCCAGATCTGATGCCAAATTTGGCAGGGCAGTGCTGCAGAGCCTCTTTCCTAAGCAGGTTCTCGGCCCACCTCCCATTCTGTACTGCTTTGAAACCTACAGTTAGTTACTGATGCTAAAGGAATCCCGGGGTAAGAAGATACTATTACTCACCTATGTAATCTTCTTTCTTCTAGGGGGTCCTTTAGCATCAGTAAGCTCCCAACCTTCCTCCCTTCCCGGTTCACCTGTCAGGAGAAGGGCTCTGCTTTTCAGTGTTTTTACCAAATTTACCTCAATTCTGGTGGGGCAGGTTATTGGTTTCTTGTTAGAATGGTTGTTTCATGCTATTTGCATGTTTTTTTTTTTTAAATCCTGTTGGTTCACTTTTGGGTGTGTGCCCATCCATCTTCGAAAAAATTCTGACGGACTCCTCAGGGAGCCTCGACTCAGTACATTCCCTTCTAAAATTTAATTGACTAAATCACCCAGCTCATTACTATAGACACACCTCCAGGGAAGTTCCAGCTAGTCAGCTAACTGCTAGTTACTGATGCGAAAGGACCCCCTGGAAGAAAGAAGATTACTATGGTGAGTAATATTATCTTCTCTCACACTGCCCCTAAGCTCTGGAACTCCCCCTCGGTATCCATCATTCCCCAAGTGGCACGCTGGCTTTAAAAGGATCTTGAACCTTCTTGTCCAAACCTCCCCCCGTACGTGCTTTAATCCACCATAGCTTACTGCTATCTCATCTGATTGCTGCTCTACCCTCCTAAACCAATGCCTTTTCACCTGGTTGAGCAGGTTATTCTAGCTGGTCAAACAGCAAGTGCTTTAATCATTGTCAGCTGCTGCCCTATGTAGTCTCTTCCTTGCTAATGTCATGTTTTCACTTTTGGGCCACGTTGTCTGCTATTGCTCTTATTGTAATTGGCTCTTGTGACTTATAACCTCACTGTATGATATATGTTCCACTCTGGTTATCCTCACATATGTCTCATCTCCTCACTGCATTATATGTGTTCCTTTCTGCTTATCCCTGACATAATGCTGTACTTATATTTGCACTTACTATGTATACTTCATATTACCTGTTATCTACTGCTTATCACATTTTGCATTGACTTCTGCCATTTTTTTGTACTTTGCTTTGTTTCATACTACTGTACCTTGTTCTGGATCTACTTTGCTTCCCTGTAACCTCCCGGGTCATGTCTGAAAATAGTCATTTCTGTGGCTAGTGCACCTACCCAGTTTACAAAAACTAAATAAAAACTAAATAAATAAATAAATCTGGATGGAGGGAGGTTTAAGAGGGCTGTGAGGAAGTACATCTTCACTGGAAGAGTGGTGTATGCCTGGAACATTCTACCAGCAGAGGTGGTGGGAGCAAAAGCAGTGGAATGATGGGTACAAAGGAATCTTAGTAGGCAGGCAGGGAAGGGAGTAGTTGGAGATCATCTAGGTTCTGCGGTGACAGTATACTGTAGACAAGGACAAACTGGGCAGACTAGGTGGGCCAAGCAGTCCTTATCTGCCAACAAATTCCATGTTTCTATAAGGTCCTAGAGCAGTATCTGCATCTTTGTCACAAGGAAAGTAATGCTAAACTCTGGGTGTTCAAATACAGCTAAAAACAATCATGGAAGCAATGTGATAGACATTTTAATAATCCCCGTGATTATCCATTTTAAATGTAAAAAAGAAAATCCTGTCACAGACTCAAAACTGAGGGAAAGGACATTTTACAAGACCATAGAAAAAGAGAGGTCAAAAATGGAATAAAAAGGTATTGATAAACATGTTTTACTTCTACTGAACTATATTTGTGGTTGCTTCATTTTAATTATATGTATTTATGTATGTTTGTATTTCCAGATCACCACAAAATATTATGCTGGTTCAACTTTAAGCAGAAAAGCATGGTGCCGAAAGGCCTCTCACATAGTCTGCAAAGGGTGCCAGCAGAAGACAAAAACAAGTGTTTCGTCCTACCAGGACTCATCAGTGTGCCTCTTCTGAATGAGGCCCCAGTGGAATGAACCAGATACCCTAAGTTGGTCTATCTGGGTTGGGTTGTGGTGAGCCCAGTAAAAACCAAAAACAAGCTAAAAGACAAAGAACCTTAGTGTGCAAGCACTGAGGCAAGGGTTACCCCAAAGGGCACTGGCCAAGAAGCCAAGTTTCAAAGAAATACAAAATCATACATATCTCCATAATGCAAAGCATTGTGGGCTGTATTTGCAAAGCACCACAAAATATTATGCTGGTTCAAGCAGAAAAGCATGGTGCCGAAAAGCCTGTCACACAGTCTGCAAAGGGTGCCAACAGAAGACACAGACACATGTTTCGTCCTACCAGGACTCTTCAGTGTGCCTCATCTGTATGACACCCTAGTGGAATGAACCAGCTACCCTAAGTTGGTGTATCTGGATTGGGTTGGTCTATCTGGGTTGGGTTGTGGTGAGCCCACCACAACCCAACCTAATTGGGCTCACCGCAATATTTTGTGGTGATTTGCATAAACAGCCCATGACGTTTTGCATTATGGGGGTATGTGTAATTTTGTATTTCTTTGAAACCTGGCTTCCCAACCAATGACTTTTGGGGTAACCCTTGCCTCAGTGCTTGCACAATAAGGTTCTTTGTCTTTATGTTTGTATTTGTTGTGTTTTATGTTTCATAGTTAGTACAGCACATTGGTACCTTTGTAAGGTGCTGTGTAAATGTTAGTACAAAATAAAGAAAAGGTATGATTTTGATGCCATTCCTGTACCTTCAGTGAATCTTACAGTACATTGATCATACCCCAAGTTGAGCACATCTGTTCATTTTGGGGAGTTTTATGTAGCTGAGCTAGTGCTAGCATTCAAATCACTTTTTTTTTAACTAAAAAAATTATGATGTTCATTGTTTGAGACTGGCTTTGACCCACTAGCCAAATGCTGGTAGATTTTTGTATTGGGCCAGTAATAATTTCCTCTGCTGACTTGTATTGAGGGGCATCACATTTCAGTAAGTACATGAATTGGACCAGTGGAATTTCTCTGGGGGCAGTGAATTTTTAGCAGCAACTAGCCTTGCTGACTGGTAGCTGCAGAGTGTAATTTTCATCCCGTGGTATGAAATTTGCAGTTGACTGTATGTTTTGTCCGCAGATGGTTTTCTCATTTTTATGCTGTTTCTGTCATCTGGAATGGCCTGCTGTTATGGTTTCTTCTTCAGGCGCTTGTCTCAGGAGAGCAGTTTCCAGCATGGCTTCAGACTGTGCTCCATTTCCTCAGCGGACGTTCCTCAAAACACAAGTCAGGTAGGTGTGAAGTTTTCCTAGCTTAGTTTGTTCTTCTTCATTTTGAATATATAAACTCCACCCCTTTTGCAAGCAATCTCGGGGCTTGCACTTAGTTATAGTGTCCCCCTCCCCACTCCCAGCACCAAGTTGTTAATGTCTGAGACTCTGGCCTAGGCCCTTAAGTTGTTTACCACTTTCGCAAACAGCAGAGGAACCTGCCTGGAACTTTGCAACTTGCAGAACATCCTGTAAATGAGAGATTCCATTGTATCTGGGCTGCCCTACCCTAGGGGGATATAAAAGTGGGACCTCTGCTGATATGTAATGAGAACTTATCAGGAGAAAAGAAATCCAAGGTGCCTTCATTTGAGTTTGCCCTGTTCAGGGTCCAGCTGGGACCAGCTGAAGAGGACTTGTCAGGCTCAGGAAGCAGCACTTGGTTCCGAATCTGGGAAGTGGCACCTGTCCTGCCCCCGGGCTGAGTCTTCAGAGGCCATTCAATTGCCTATAACTTCAGAAGACAATCACTGGGATGGTGGTGGCCTGTTGGTGGCCTGTTGGTTGTTCCCCCTCAAGGGGTTTATCTTGATGGCACCCACCAGGTATCTCAGCTTGGGCATAGGAGGGACCCATAAATTATAATTAAGTGCAGGCAGGAGTAAAGAACACTCATTTTGGATCACCATGCAGGTGTCCACCACCATACCACCCTTAGGGACCGGAGCAGTTAAGGTACGCAGAAAGCCCTCTACCTCAGTGCCCAGGCTGGTATTGGTGGTCTAAATAATATTGTTTCTGTATCACTCCATGTATTGGTCCAACAACCACAGCTGGGAGGTGGCTATTCTGGGTTACACTATGTTCTGAAAGGACAGGGCAGGGGAGAAAAAGAGGGTGGTTTTATATGTAAGGGAAGGAGTAAGGCCATGGAAATACAAGGAGACAGCAGGGACAAGGAGGGGCTAAAGGTTCTTTAGGTTGGCTTGGAGACCGAGTCCAGAGCCTTTATACATGTGGGAGTGGTGTACAGGCTTCCAGAACAAGGGGAGGAATTGGACAGGGTTTTGGGGGAGGCAATAGGCAAAATGTCAAGCAAAGGGGAACTAGTAAGTATAGGTGACAGTAATCTGCCGGATGCAAACTGGAACATCCATGTTGTAGCTAGGAGCAGGGTCATTTTAGACTCTGTGCAAAGGGCATTCCTCTGGCAGCTGGTTAAAGATCCCACTAAGGATGGTGCAGTGCTGGATCTGGTACTTACAAACAGGGACAGCATTGCAGACGTCACAGTGGGTAGCCCCTTGGGTACAAGCGGTCATCGTGCAGTATGGTTTGACATATGGATTGGGTAGGAAGAAAATCACACTAGGACAAAGGTCCTGGACTTCAGGAGAGCAGATTTTTAAGAGATTGGGAGACTGCTTTGGGAAATACCTTTCTGAGGGGTGGAGGCATAATGGAATAGAATAAAGGCGAGAACAATGAACAATGAATATTTTCTTTAAAATCCTCTACATCACTTGGGCCTGATGGAATACCAGCCATCTTTATAAAAAATCTTTCATGTGAATTAGCTGGTGTATTAACCTATTTGTTTAATGAATCATTGCATAAGGGATATGTGATTAAAGATTGGTGTGATGCCATGGTCATTCCTATACATAAATCTGGATCCAAAAAAGGAAGTGAATAACTATAGACCTATTAGCCTTACCTCCACTATATGTAAAATCATGGAAAGGTTAATTTTAGGTAAAATTAGTACCCATATTTTGGATAAAGGTTTGACTGATACAACCCAACATGGTTTTCAACCTGGTAGATCGTGTCAGGCCAATTTGATTGATTTTTTTGAACCTGTGAGTGAAGCTCTGGATTATGGCCTACCAGTGGATGTCATCTATCTGGATTTTGAAAAGGCCTTTGATTCTGTATCTTATGACACACTTTTCAACTGTCTAGTAAATTTAGACCTTAATAAATACATAATTCAATGGATAATGAAATTGTTATCCAATAGACGACAGCGTGTCGTTCTAAGGGTTTTTTTGTCCCCATGGACCATTGTTAATAGTGGAGTCCCACAGGGATCTGTTTTGGGGCCTGTGCTATTTAACATCCTTATTGCCAGTACGGATACTAAATGTGGTAATTGGATTGTTAAATATGCCGATGATGCTAAATTGGGAGGGGCTGTTAACAACTCTGAGTCTATATCTATTCTACAAGATAATTTAAATCATATATCAGGTTGGGTTAACCTTCACAAATTGAATTCCAATATCAATAAATGCAAGGTTATGCATTTTGGTAGCAACAATATATGTGCTAATTATTATATTGAGAACCATACCCTGAAACATATTACAAATGAGAGAGATCTGGGTGTTCTTGTTAATAATAAGTTAAAGTTTACTGGACATTTAAATCTAACCATTAAAAAGAGTTCTAGTTTGAGAAACTGCATATTTAGAAATATTAAAAGAGAGAACCATCAATAATGATTCCCTTATACTCAGTATTATAAGAGCTAATTTTGAGTATTGTTCCTCATTTTGTGCTCCAACACAGATAGGAGATAAAATATCCAGGGAGAAGGTCCAAAAGAGGTTTGTTAAGAATATAAAGGGCATGAGCAATTTATCTTATGGAGAAAGACTCAAACGGCTCAATTTGTTCAGTATGGAATATAGATCGATACGTGGAGATCTTTGTTTACTTTACAAAGCAACCAGAGACGAATATTTGTTTGAAACATTACATTTAAAATGGAACATTACTACAGTCCAAACTCACTTGCATAACTTAAAATTATTTCTATCCATTAATCGAACTACGAAAAGAACTAATTTCTTTACTCAACGTATAGTTCCAATTTGGAATTCCTTGCCTTATGATGTAGTGAATAGTATAAATTTGACCCAATTTAAAGCTCAACTCGATATATATATATATATGAACGATTCCAAGTACGTTACCCACTTAGCATAAGTGGCATGATCATTATGGGCCCGTCCCTCCATCGTGTATACTACCTAGAACCTATACATTGTGTGAAGGTAATAAGCATGGGTAAGAGAAGAAAGAGGCCACTGTGGTTCTCGAGGGAGATGGTTAAGGTGGTAGGGGAGAGAAAAACAGCTTTCAGGAAATACAAGGAGAATCAAATGGAGGCACGCAGGGAGATATAGATGTACAGAAACAGAGGGATGCAGGAAATAAGGTAAGATCAGCAAAAGCTATAACTAAGGAAAGGATCACCCAAGATGTCCAAAATGGAGATAAAACTTAGTTCAGGTATGTCAACAAAAAGAGGACAGCAAGGGACGGTTCAGGGAAGATCAGGAGATCGGGTGGGGGGCTGTGTGAGAACAGTGCAGAGGAAGATTAACAGCTAAAATTCTAAACAAATACTTCTGCTTAGTCTTCACATTGGGGGGGCAGGCCATCATGCATTAACAGACACCGGGGGGGGGCTATAGATGCAAGCCAATTTACAGAAGAGAGAATCTGCCAGGAGTGGAAGCGCTTAAGGAGAACAAGGTGATGCAGCTGGATGGGGTTCACCCAAGGGTACTTAAGGACCTGAGCACAGTGCTAGCCACCCCTCTGTCAATACTATTTATTTTTTTATTTTATTTTATCATTTCGAATTACAAAGTACCTTTGAGCTATTAGGTCATTTACAAAGGTTCCACGTCACAAGGGTTAAGGAGAACAAACGTTAATGAAACGGTACAATAAATACATGAAATGGGCAAAACATGGGTTGTAGTGCAGACATATCACAATAAATCAGTACACAGTGCAGAATTTGGACGGTAAGACAGATAATTATATGTTACAACAAATTTCAGTCTAGCTGTAGAGAGTGACTTTAAACAAGTGATGCACATCAAGATTAGTCAGAACAAGAATGCCAGATTAAGTGCTGAAAGTACTGTAGGCAGCCAGTGTAGGCTTTGGTAAAGGGGGGGATGAGGCAGTAGGGCCACTTCCCTTCTGCCTCTGGATAAACAGAGGATAGTTGGAAGTTGTAGTAACAGAAATCTAAGAGGGGCGGTCACAACTACGTTGTGCTGTGAGGTGCTGCCGAAACATCTGTTTGAAGAGGCCAATCTTTGTTTCTGCTAGGATGTCGCTGCTAAGAGAACTGAACCAGTGGGGCGCACAGTACTGGAAAGATCTTTGTCCTTCCGATGTCTGGTAGAACCGGACCTTAAAGGGCTGACAGGTTGCACCTTTGATTGCAGGGTTCTTTCCGAGGCACAGAAGTTTTTTTTGAGGTCAGGCCTAGGGCTGTCTTTTTGCAAGTGAGCAGGTCCGGTACTTTAGCCTGCCTTTTAAATGTAACCAACCAGTTTGGACATACAGGTCACATGTATGCATTAACCGGTGGGCCCCAGTGAGTAGACGATAGGCTTTGTTTAAAGGAGTTCTACTGGCAAGTTTGAAGCCCTGACCAGTGTACAGGTTGGGGCTTCACTCCTCCAATCCCACCTGCACCCACCATAAAAAATAAAGCATTTTAATTACCTCACTGCTCATAAATTTCTTTTCAGCCCTCGGTGCAGCCGGCATATTTAAATATGGCACTCCACGCCTGGTCCGATCTCGCGCCTAGTAACGTGAGATGATGATGCATCACTGCCCCGCCATAGTGGTGCCCCTATGTATGGAAAGAAACCGATGTCCATATCGCCAGTGTCTGTTGGTATTTTTACACATTTTGCCTAAATGCCATGTGTAGCCTACATCATAAATGCCCCAGCCAGGATGAATACTAAAACCAATAACCTTACCCTTTTGGATTGGATCATAGTGAACAGAACTGCAAGGATACAGCTGGCAGAGCAGTTTTTTTAAATGTTACTGTTGGTAACCAGATAAGACTCACTAGGCATAAGTGCCTGTTTTCAGGGGTAACTGGGAGCAGTCACACAGTATGCAGATGGAGGTTGTGGGCATCAAACCCAGGTCTGCTGGATGTACCAAACTCATGCACAGCTCATAACTCTAACCATTAGGCTATATTTTGTCAGCCTCGTTTCTTGATCAGTAAGTGATCTCATGACCTTGGCTGCTGTGTCTGGAGCCACAAAGTGATCAGATCACCACCGAAAATAACTGAAACTTGAAATCACTGGGTGGTTTGGTCTTCTGCTGATGCCGCCCCAAATGTTGATCTTGCTTTACAGTTCTTCCTGAGTGAATTTAAACAGGTTATGGATAAGCATGTTAAATAACCCATACGAGGCATTATTTGCAAATAGTTAGACCCGCCCTCATTGCCATTAATTAATTAACATGCTCTAGCTTGGATGTATTTTAAACATTCAGATTCAGAGCATAATTGGATGTGATATTGTCAGATCCAAAATATGTGTTAAAGGTTGTCAGCATGGCTCAGTTGGTAGCATATCTGCCTTTGGGCCATAAGGTTGTGGGTTCTTGTCCCACACCGGGATTGGGCTTATACCTAAACACTGGCACCAAAGTACAGTATTGAGGGGTGCTGTACTATTGGGGTGTGCCAGCCTTCGGATGAGATGTTAAACCTAGGTCCCTTCTACCCATCCTGGTGGGTGTCAAGATGGAAGTAAAAGAACCTAAGGGACTCTTTGCAAACAGTAGGGGACATTCCTGGTGTCCTGGCCAGTATTCCCCTTCCCATAAAACTGGTTTTTGCAGCTGTCCAAGACTGTATATGTTGATGTGCGATATGGCTACCACTACACATTCAGTCACTTCACTACCAGTCTAACATTGCTCGTAATGCGCTTTGGGATACAATGTGTATGAAAAGCACTATATAAATGCTGATTATTATTATTATTAATCTAAACAGAGATTTTCCTGGTTAAAATTATTTTAAAATGCAGCAGCAAGATGATTTTGTAATTCCGAGATTCAAATAAAATAAAAATAAAAAAATAAAATGTTGAAAATCTGAAGAAATTGTGGGAGAATATAGAAACATAGACAATGATGGCAGGAAAATACCGAAGATCCATCTGGTCTGCACAGAGTTCTCCATTTGCCTCGAGACCTATTGTCCTTACAGGATTTTACCCCTACCGGACCACCCCTCTGCTCCCCTCCCTACTGCTACTGACCCGAGCAACCAGCAAACCATTCATTCTGTCCCAGCCATGTATGAAACCACTTATGGCACCCACCACGTCATCTGCCATACTGTTCCTTGGCTCCACCACTCCTTCCATAAAATAGAACTAACATCCCTCTTAAACCTTACCTTCTCCAGTTTCCACTCATGACCTTGGGTTCTTGACTCTGTACTCCTGTTACATAGCTCCCAGCAGTTCACTTTGTTTATTCCTCAGGAGCTTGAAGGACTCTATCCTATCTCCTCTTTCGCCTGGTCTCCAGTGAGTACATGCTCAGTGCCTTCAGGTGATCTTAATAAGATCTCCCTTGTTGGCCCAATAATAATTATATATATTTAATATACATTAATATAATATATATATGTTATATAATAGAAGGAAGATGATTAACCCAGTTAGTGAGTCTGGAATTGTTAATATTGTGGTTGGTGAAAACAATGGCAAATTACTTTTATGTACCATTCTAGACAAATACATTACTGATTTTAGAAACATAGAAACATAGAAGTTGACGGCCAATAAGGACCGCAAGGCCCATCCAGTCTGCCCATTTCTTTTTCTACCTTATAAATGTGCCATCAGCCTTTGCTTTGTCAGTGGCCTATCTATTCATACTCATTTGTATTGCTCACTTATGCCTATCCCATGCCTGTTTGAAGCCCTGCACTGTATTCATATCCACCACTTCCTGAGGTAGGCCATTCCATGCATCCACCACCCTTTCTGTGAAAAAGAATTTCCTCACATTCCCCCTTAATCGGCCCCCTTCTAATCTCATGCTGTGTCCTCTTGCCCTGCTATTTTTCTTATATTTAAACATGTTAGACTCTTTCACCTTGTTAATGCCCTTAAGGTGTTTGAATGCCTCGATCATATCACCTCTCTCCTCCTTTGCTCAAGGGTATACATATTGAGCTCTGTTAATCTGTCCTCATATGTCTTCTGATGCAGTCCCTGCACCATTTTGCTGCCCTCTTCTGGACTGCCTCAATTTGCTTAATGTCCTTGTGAAGGTGTGGCCTCCAATACTGCACGCAGTACTCCAGATGGGCCTAACCAGTGTCTTGTAAAGAGGGATTATTACTCTCCTCTTCACGACTTGTGATACCCTACTAATACACCCTAACACCCCTAGCCTTACCTACTGCTTTTAGAGGTCTGCTTGGTGATTTCATGTGTCATCAGTGATGATGATGCCCAAGTCTCTTTCTTCCTTTGTGACTGCTAGCAACTCCTCCCAGCCTATAGGTGGCTTCAGGGTTTCTTCCCTGTGCATGATCTTGCACTTTTGCATTAAATCCCAGTTGCCACTCTTCTGACCATTTTGCTAGTTTATCCAGATCTCTTCTCATTCTGCCCAATTTATCTGGATCATCTTCTGTTGCAGATCTTGGTATCATCTGCAAACAGACAAGCCTTTACCTTCTAGTCCATCTGCAAGGTCACTAATGAAGATGTTGAAGAGGACTGGCCCCAGGACTGATCCCTGAGGTACCCACTTGTGACTTGCATCTCTTCTGACTGTATACCATTTACCACCACTCTCTGTTTTCTGCCTGTCAACCAGTTTGCCACCCAGTTGACCAACTTCTGACCCACCCCGAGCCTACCCAGCTTATTTATCAATTTTCTGTGTGGAACAGTGTCAAAAGCTTTGCTGAAGTCAAGGTAGGCGACATCAACTGCTCCCCCTTGGTCCACCACTCTTTGGTACCCAGTCAAAGAAATCTATGAAATGTTCCCAGTCATATGGGAACTGGGTTATCTGAGATTGTCCCACTGAATAGACCTAAACTGGACATGAAAATCACCACTTTAAGGAAAGTACTCAAACAACGTAATATAGAGGGTAATGGATGGGCAACAGTGAACAACAATGCTGTGTTCACTTAAAGAGGTTTACAGTTGTCATGACACCTCGAGAAGTGAACTCAGCATTGTTGTTTAACTGTTGCCCATCCACTGTCTTTTATAATGTATAGGCAACAGCTAAGCAAACACTGAGAATTTTTTGAGCGGTGTGTGCTTCCCGTACTACCTTCATTACCATAGTGGTGCTGTTAAGTAATCAACCATGACAGGGTATGGGTTATCCTGGGATTTACCAATGCCTGGTGTGGTTTGTTCACAAAGCTGCAGGCTGAATGACCAAATCCACTCCAGAAGTGGGTAAATCCCAGCATATCCCACACCTTGGAGTGGTTTATTGCGATTAAACAATGTCCCTTTTCATGTTTTGTATAAAAAATTTGAAAAAAAAATTAGTTTTTGCAGTTTAAATAATTTTTGTTGAATTTATTGTTGCACCAAAAAAGTTCACTTTTGCTAGGTAGAATATTGAGGCGATGCCCCACCCGCAACTGATAGTGTTGCATTTATAGTACTTCTGTTTATTTTAGTATTCTTTTTTTTTTTGTGTTTGTTTTAATTTTGTGGCAGAGCTGAGCGGCTGGGAGAGCGAGAGGCATCATGCCAGCAGTGTTCGGTAAGTGAGAGAGCTGTCGCTGACCATTAGGATAGCTGCTGATGTTACTCCTGTTGGGGAGGTGGGGTTACAGCTCTGAGAGTGTGGCAAGTGGCTGAGGGTCATTAAAAGAAACACAAGGATCCTGAATCCATTGATGACTGCTGTGCTCTGGGACTAAATGTAATGGATACAGGGCCACGCAAACTGGAGGGTTGGTCCAGGAACCGTCTGTAGCCGGGAGGGAGAGAAGCAAAGCCGCTGTCTGATGTTGGCCTGCACTGCGCCGGTCTTGAAAGTGTGATCACACTGAGCTACTTCAGTATGTTGTGAGTGTACTAAATAGCGCTTCTAGACTTTCAGCACTATGTAGCTGGAAGCCATGTTTAAATCTGAGATTTTTTTTTATTATTATTTTTCAGGGGAGTGTATCTGTCACATAAGTGGCTGCTGCTCTCTCATAGTTTATCGGGACTCAGGGTACAGATTTTAATATTGCGGGGTTTTGTTTACCTTTTTGGGGGTGGGCGAATTGCCTGTAACTATGACTTACTGATGAGGCTGACTGGATCTTTATCTATGAGTTATACTGGGATTTACTCATGGCTTAAAGACCGAGTTAGCCAATCAGGTTTGTAGATTTAAAAGTGCCATTGTATGATATAAATTACAACCCCAACCACAAGAACAACCCCACTCTGTCCACAGTCCCCATCTCCACTCCGCTCTCACAGATAATTTTTTTTTAAATACAGCTAAATGTATCTTCAGTTCTTATGGGCGCTGCTCTCTTTCAGAGTTGGATCTCACCGCCGCGGCCATTACCTGAAGAGCTGGGTTCTAACTAATGCGCATGCGTGAAGATGTTGGATGCTGTTATGCTATCACTGTGACATACTCATAGAAACATAGATTTTGACGGCAGATAAGGACCGCTTGGCCCACCCAGTCTGCCCATTTCCCTACCTAATGGATAAGCTGCAGATCCAAGTTAACCAGCAGCCTACTTCTTCCTACCCCCACCCCCTAGAATTGCCTTATGACTGTCCCATGCATGCTTGAATTCCACCACTGTTTTTGACTCCACAACCTCCTCCGGAAGGCCGTTCCATGCATCCACAACCCTCTCTGTGAAAAAATACTTCCCTAAATTACCTCTGAGCCGCCCCCCTTCTATCTTCAGATTGTGCCCCCTTGTTTTTGCACACCTCTTTTTTGGAAAGATGCTACCCTCTTGGACTTTGTTGATTCCCTTGAGGTACTTGAAAGTTTCTATCATGTCCCCCCTCTCTGTGCATGATTAGTGGGGGAAGTCCAATCAAACCGTGAGTGGATGTTTAAAAACTCTGTTCTCCACAGTGGGAGGATATAACAACCTCTTCACGTCACAACAGTAGGAATTCTTTAAACTCCATAATTAATAACCCTCTCCCTTACACTATAGGTGCATAGACTGACAAGGGACTGGAGGGAGCGGTATGTTAGAACCCAACATTTTTAAAAACAGCAACTCCAGTGATTGTAGCCCCTATTAACAAAAAAAAGTCTATAACCTGTCTTTTACTAATGGACATGTTCCTCACCTCTTGAAACAGGCAAATACGAGACAGGTTTGTTACTTACCAGTAACACTAGATCTCAAAGAGAATCTCCATAGAATCGTAATACATTGCATTTTAAGCCATTAGCCTCAGGGCCTCACAGGAAGCTTTTTGCTATGACAGGGGCCTCCCACAGTCACTCACCTACATGCATGTCAGAGACCATGGGTATGCTCCAACCTCTTTGTTTCCCATTGTGGAGAACAGAGTTTTTAAACATCCACTCACAGTTTGATTGGACTTCCCCCACTAATCATGCACAGAGAGGCAGTGGGAGCAAAGCAGAAACTACCCACCACATGTACACAGTTCCCTGCCAATTAGCTGAAAGCAAAGGGCTGCCACACCAGTGTACAGATGATATAAACATGTATGGCTCTATGGAGATCCTCTCGAAGACTGACTGTTACTGGTAAGCAGTGAACATATCTTCTTCAAGAGTATCTTCTTAGAGCCATAATGTGAACGGCTAGGAGGACTGGATGCAGTCTTTGTACATCGAAATATTACAGAAGGCTTCTGTGGACATCCAAAGAGTGTACCAGTACTTCTCCAGGGTTCCGAGGAGAAGGGAAAAAGACTGTTAAATAAATAGACTGATTTAACGTGAAATCAGATGCAATCTTTGACAGGAATTTAGGGAGAGTCCGCAATGCCATGGTATCCCTGTGAAACCCCAGAAAGGGTGATTCAAGAACCATGGCCTGTAGTTTAGACAGATGTCTGGCCAAGGTAATATCCACAGTGAATAAAGTTTTCCAAGACAGGACACTTCAAATCACAGAAAAATGCGAACTTTAAAGGGGCTTTTGTCAGTGATTTGAGCACAAAATGGAGGTCCCAAACTGGAAAGTTTTGCAGACCTGAGGGACTAATGCAGCAGGCTCTTCAGAAACCTGAGGACCAGTCAGCACAGTGGCAGAGCTACCGCTTTCAGTATTGGAGATTTGAGATTGGGGTTCAGGATTGAGCGGGGATGTCTGAGGACTGTCCAGGGGAACAGAATCAAGTGTCCCACAGGATGCACTGCTCAAGTGAGGGTGACACTCCACTGCGCTTCCACCACCTGATTGACCACCGAGAAGGATAAGAGGAGGTTGGGGCTGTGAGGTCATCTAGCTTAAGGCAGCGACTGCAGGGAAATGAGGATCAGAAATGGAACATTAACAAAAAAAAACAAAAACTGCATACCACGTCCAGCTGGTCCAAAGTTTTGTCCCTGATAGGGGCATGTAAAGCAGTAATGGCATAAAGGTAAACCTTCACAGAGAAGGACAGCAGCCCTGACTGGGAAAGTCAGGAGGTAGTACAGGTCCCTCTGTACAGGACAAGTGAAGAGGTCCAGGGACATCGCCATGCACCACACAGTAATCGTTTCCACTTCAGGGAGTAGGTGTGCCTGGTAGAAGGCTTTCTTGTAGCAAGCAGAACAGCCAAGACCTCAGCCAAAGCTCTAAACTAGGATAACTCTGTGTCCTTAGGACCTATGCATGGAGTCACAGGGACTGAAGATCCAGATACAGCAGCATGTCACTGTTCTGGGATAGAAGGTCTGGCTAAAGGGGCAGTGGATGCAGAGCATCTAACACCAACTCCCACAGCAATGGAGACCAGATCTGTCTGGGCCACAGTGGGGCCACCAGGATCATTCTGGTCGGTTCCTGCTATAGCTTAGTCAGGTGTCCCCTTTTAATTAGGGACAGAGGAGAAAAGGTCTAAGGAATCTCCCTTTCCAAAAGAGGGACAGTACATTCTACCAAAAAAATTCCATGCCCCAGAGCAAGTGAGTGAGTGAGTAATAAAGTAAGATCTTCATTGGAGTTATGTCAGTCATCAGGTTACACCGTAGGAACTTCACCATCAGTGAACGGGAACCACACAGAAGATTTTCAGCGATACAACTACGGCCTTGCACGCCAACATCATGCGTTGACGTCACCAACCCTATATAGGCATGAGTGGCCCTGCTCCCTCCTCAGTTCTTTCCCGCCATCGACTTGCTCGCATGGGCCTCTGCCAAAGCTCCATCGCAGTATTTGGCCATTTTT
Organism: Neoceratodus forsteri; assembly: GCA_016271365.2. Taxonomy (NCBI): domain Eukaryota; kingdom Metazoa; phylum Chordata; order Ceratodontiformes; family Ceratodontidae; genus Neoceratodus; species Neoceratodus forsteri. The sequence goes on from CM057452.1 coordinate 1,616,133,605, forward strand.
GCCTATGATTTTTTTCCTTATATTTTTTTAAATCTCTTTTTTTAAAAGAGATTCCTACATCTTGTTTATGTTGAGAGTTAATCCTTCTACCTCTCTCTTCTGTTGCTGCCGCTGTGAAAAGAAGATTGCCTCCAGAGATGAACACTCCCTCTGTGTCTGTTGTCTTGGACCTGAACATGAAGTTTCAAACTGGGAGCGCTGCCAAAAGTTTAATCAAACAACCCTTCGGGGACACAAAAAGGCTCTTAATAAATTCCTGATGGATCAGCAGATAGCTGGCTCCGGGTAGGAGTCCTCCGGGGCCTCGGCCTCCCAGTTGCTGACTGGATCTATGAGCTCCAAGGCCCAAGACAAGTCCTTGGAGAAAAATCATAAGAAAGACCCAGATCACGACCACTTCCCCCCCGGTGTCAATCTCATTCCCCGACGGTCTCTTCTTATTCTGGGGGATCCTCAGCGGCGGAGACCACTCCAATGAGGAAAACTGCTGTCCAGGTCTCTGTGCCCGCCAGATCCATACCGACAGCTTCTCTGCCCGACTCTCAGGGCACCTGGCTGCTGACCTCCGGGTCATCGGCCCCTCCTTCGTCGACGACATGCTCATCGTCAACTCTCCCGTAGAAGCTTGCCTCTTCTCCCTCCATGGCTATAGGCTCTTCACGCTCTCAGGACCTAACAAGTGGGTCGTCATCTGCTCCATCGGCCCCCCTCCGTCGATGGCCACCGTCGACCTGAATGAAGTCCTGATCCGAGTCACAAATGTGCTGATAGAGCAGCTGGGTGCCTATAGGCCCCCTTGCCGACGCTGTCGATAGCAGCTTCATCCTGAACATGTGCTTGCCGGCCACAGGAAGCCCCCCCAAGCATCGTCATTGGCACATCCGACACCAGACCCAGAAATCAGCAAGGTTGATGTCATGGAGGAGTACCATCCAGACCTCATCCTTCCTGAAGAGCAGGAGGAAGAAGTGAAGGAAATCTTGATCTCTGACAGATCTACCGCTTCTTCTGTCAGTGAGAATTCCATAAAGCACACTCCTACGTACCGTCCAGAGGACCGTACTTTTTTCAATGTAATGAAGCAGCTGTCCACAGCTATGGGCTTCCACACTGAGGAAGAGGATGCCAACAGAAAGGATCTGGTGGACTTCCTGAAGATCCCTGAATCTCCTCCAAAGATCATTCCTCCAGTCCTCCCAGCTCTGAGAAATATGGCCACAGCAGCCTAGCATGGATCAGGCTTGGTGCCAGCCATTCACGTAGAGCTGACAAAGTTTATTATGCCCCACAGGGCCTTCCATGCTGTGCTGCCCAGCCCAAGATCGAGTCAGTGATCATTCAGGCAGCTCATGACAGATCTAAGGCACCTAAGCACCTTAGCTCCCTCTTCCCCCAGACAAAGAGTCTCACAGAATAGACCTCTGGGGAAAGAGGGTATATGCTTCCTCCACTCTGGGTTTGAAGATTACAAACTACCTGTCCCATATGGTGAAATACCAGAATGCCAGCTAGAAAAATGGCAGGGCTGTGGCACAGGCCCTTCCAGATGGCACACAAAAGCAAGAACTGCTTCAACACCTCCAGGCCACTGAAGATGTTAGCAAACACCTCCTCAGGGTCCTCTATGACATGGCTGATACCATTGCCAGGGCTGCTGCCATGAGCATCTGCCTACACAGGCACTCATGGTTGAGAGTGTCTGGTTTTGCTGCTTGAGAGTGTCTGGTTTTGCTGCTGATGTTGAACAAAAGGTTCTTAATGCTCCTTTTAGTGGCACTAAGGTGTTTGGTCCTGATGTCCAGGATATTATTAATTCAATTCAATTTTTCAATTCAACTTTATTTTTAAAAGGCGCTTTTCTTAAAACCAAAGCGCCTGTACATTTCAAACAATAAATACAATAAAATTAAAACTAATATAAATCATTAAAAGCTATGCTAAAAAGGTGGGTCTTCAAAGCTCCTTTAAAACTAAGGACGGTCAGGCAATTTCGCACCTGACGCAGTAGAGAATTCCATAGGGTCGGTGCCACAAAACTAAATGATCTAGCACCTGATGTTTTCAAATGGACCCTAGGAATCTCTAGCAATCCCTCGTCAGTGGATCGGAGGGGGCGGGAGGGACAGTAGGGGCAAAGGAGTTCTTTCAGGTAGGTAGGTCCCAGGTCATGTAGGGCTTTATAGGTCAGCAAACCGACCTTGAAGGTGATTCGCCATGACACTGGCAGCCAGTGCAGTCCGCGAAGCACAGGCATTATATGGCTGGATCTAGAAGATCCAGTCAACAGCCTGGCTGCCGCATTCTGCACTAGCTGCAGACAGCGAAGTTCAACCCCCGATAGCCCTAGGTATAGGGAGTTACAGTAGTCAAGACGGGAGGTAACGAAGACGTGGATCAGCGTTGGAAGGTCCTCTGGAGGAACCAGGTGCTTCACCCTGGCAATATTCCTCAGATGGAAAAAGGAAGTTTTGACCACCGCTGACACCTGAGATTTAAGCGTCAGACGGTTGTCAATTATTACGCCAAGATTCCACACCTGATCTGAGGTTGCCAACTGAACACCTCCAAGCCATAATCCTGAGGGTGATCCATCCGGCAAACCCGCCTCACATCGGCCTTTGTCCACGACCAACACCTCAGTTTTCTCCGGTTTAACCTCAGCCAACTCCCACTCATCCAGTCTTGAATTTCTGCAAGGCAGTTATTAAATACCGACAAGGCAGCATCCTGGCTGGGCACAAAAGACATATACAGCTGGGTATCATCCGCATAGCAGTGAAAACCTAGACCGTATCGTCTAATAATCGCTCCTAACGGCAGCATATACACCGCAAACAACATGGGTGCTAAGATAGAACCCTGCGGTACCCCGCAGGATAGGGAGACTGATGCCGAGGAAAAAATTCCTGACACCACTCTCTGAGTCCTACCCTTGAGGTAAGATCGAAACCATCTGAGGACCGTGCCAGATAGTCCACAGACAGACCACAAATGCTCTAACAGCACACCATGGTCAGCGGTGTCAAAGCGCTGCGAAACTCCGTAGTACTAAGATGGATCGAGTCCTACGATCTCTCTCTATTAGGAGGTCATTTAGTACCCGAACCAGCGCTGTCTCGGTACTATGCCTTTTCCTAAATCCAGACTGGAGAGAATTGTAGATATTGTTGTTGGTCAGATGATCTTCCAACTGTACTGCGACCACTTTCTCAATAACTTTACCCACAAAGGGTAAGTTAGAGATTGGCCTGTAATTTGCTAGACAATCTGGATCTAAGGAGGATTTCTTTAATAGATGCTTAACTATGGCCTGTTTTAGGGGATCCGGAAAGATCCCCTCTCCAAAGACTTCCAGACTATCAAAGCCAGGACTTGGCCGATTTTATCCACACAACCCATTAAAAGGCGTGTGGGGCCAGGATCCAAATCACAGCTAGTCGGTCGCATCGCTCGAATGATCATCACAACATCATCGATTATGGGAAGGCTGAAGTCAGACCAACTAAACTGGGTGTTCGACATCTCCTGCCGACCACCATCATTCCCATTGGGGAGGGAAGAGCGGATATCCGATCTGATTTTGACAACCTTATCTGCAAAGAAGAGAGCAAGTTCCTCACACCATTCTTGAGATAAGGCTCTTCTGGGCTGCAGACAGACTGGATTGCATTGATGATCTGCAAGCTTTGGACAGGGCCTTCAAGTCTGTTTACTCCCTCTACCATACTAACCAACCGAGAGGCAGAGGATGCTCTCCCATTTGTGGAGCGCCAAATAGGCCCGGTTTGGGTCGCCGGCACCAAGGCAAATGCTGGGACCGGCTGCCTTTCCTGCTTCCACCAGAGATGGGTTTATGGCCAAGTGCTCCAGAAATAATGGACCAGCCCAAGCAGCTGGCTCCATCTCCACCTCCACTTGACTCCTTGCCGGCCCTCCAGTCCCCCACCCGGTCCTGGACCAGGAGTCGGAGGTTGGAGGTCAGTTCTCCCTCCATCTCAATCAATGGAGAACCGTAACTTGAGATACATGGATTCTGCAGATCATAGGAAAGGATCGCACCATGGAGCTCATTGAGCAGCTTCCAGAAACCCTACCTCCACCCTCTTGTTATCCCCCAGCTCACCTGTCTGTTCTCTGGGAGGAGGTGCAGTCAGTTCTGCGCAAGCAGGCCACCGAGCCAGTGCCCAGGTGTCAGAGAAACAAGGGGTCTTATTCCAGGTTTTTCCTGGTCCCCAAAAAGACCGGAGATCTGAGGTCTATTCTAGAGCTAAAGAACCTCAATATGTATGTCCAGTACAAAAAGTTCCGGATGGTAACTTTGCCAGGCCTGATGCCCCTTCTCAAGACAGGGGACTAGCTCTGTTTCCTGGGATGCTTACCTGCACATTTTGGTCTTTCCTTCTCACAGGCAGTTTCTCCATTTTGCTTGTCAGGGTGAGCATTATCAGTTCAAAGTGCTGCCCTTTGGCTTGTCCTCTGCACCGTGAGTCTTTACCAAGTGCTTGACAGCGGTCACAGCAGCTCTTATAAGGGAGGGACTGTATGTATTCTCTTATCTAGACAATTAGTTCCTGAAGGCCCTGTCCAGGGAGCAGCTTGTGATGACTCTGGAGTTAACTCTCCATCCCCTCCTCTCCCTGGGCATCACTGTCAATCTGCCCAAGTCAGTTCTGATACAGTCTCAAAGGTTGCAATATATAGGGGTGGTTCTGGACTCTGCACAGGGAAAGGCCTTCCTGCCCCAAAATAGGGCCAAACGCCTCATAGCTCAAGCTCAGGAAGTTTCCCAGAGCCAGTACATTCCTACCAGGGTATACCTCAGATTGCTGGGCCTGATGGCAGCTACCATACCCACTGTTCCACTGGCCAGGCTCCATATGCATACACTCCAGTGGACCCTCCAGGTACAGTGAGATCAGCGCTCGGACGAGTTAGACCAACCAGTCCTGGTCTGTTCCCCAGTACACAAGGTACTGCAGTGGTGGATGGACCCCTTGAATCTGCTTCAAGGCGTCCCTTTCCAGATCTCCCTGCACCAGATCCTAACCATAGATTCCTCAGGTCTGGGCTGGGGAAACGCACCTGGACCCCTTCCAGACACAGTGTTGTTGGTCTCAGTGGGAGACCACCCTGCATATCAATGTCCTAGAGACGAGAGCGGTGCTCTATGCCTTGCAGGTCTTTCAGGAACACCTTGCTACGGATTAGCTGCTGGTGCAGTCGGACAATCGAAGCGTAGTATACTACATCAGCTAGCGGGGGGGACTCACTTGTACCCCCTTTGCAGGGAGGCCATGAGAGTGCGGTACTGGGTTTTAGATCAGTCTGACACTCTCTTCAGTTTACATGCCAGGCATACTAAACACTCTGGCAGACAGTCTCAGCAGGACTCAGTCCAGTATGCATGAATGAGAGCTTCTATCATCTGTCATAGAAGACTTGTTCGACAGATGTGATCATCCAGAGCCAGACCGTTTTGCATCCCCACTCAATGCAAAGCTGCCCAATTTCTGCTCGCTAGGTCCAAGGCCTGGAGTTTTCTGGCAAGGCATGGTGTCCCTCTCTTGGAGCGGGAGGTTTCTTTATGCATTCCCTCCATTTCTTCTGATCCAGAGGGTGCTAATCAAGGTGCAGATGGAGGGATCCAGCATGATTCTGGTAGCTTCATTCTGGTCTTGCCATATGTGGTTCCCTCTACTTCTGCAGATGGTGGAGGAACCTCCGGTCCATCTTCCTGTTTGCAGGAATCTGGGAACCTTGGTCCATCCCAACCTCAGATCCCTCCATCTGCATGCCTGGCTCCTGAGGACATAGCCATCACCAGGTTTGGGGTCTTTGCCAGGGTGGCAGACATCCTGTTGGCCACCCAGAAGCCTTCCACTCGAGTCAAGTATGCCATGAAGTGGAAGCGGTTTGCCATCTGGGCTGCCAAACGTAGTTTAGAACCTTTTACCTGCCCAGTGAACCACATCCTGGACTATCTGATCTCTTTGTCCGACTCAGGTCTCCACTCAGAGTACTCCTCCCTCAAGGTGCAACTTTCAGCCATTTATGCTTTTCACGAGCCCATGGGTAACCACACAATTGCTCAGCTGGAAGTCTCCCATACCTTTCTCAAGGACATTCTGCATCTGAAAACCCCCATCTGTTCTCCTGTCATGGCTTGGGATTTAAATTTTATTTTGTAGAAATTGACCCTGTCTCCTTTTGAGCCTATTGCGACTTGCAAGCTGCATTTTCTGTCTTGGAAAACATTGCTTTTATTTGCCATTACTCCTGCTCACAGAGCTTTAGGCCCTCTGATACGAGGATCCTTATTTAATTTTTCGAAAAGACAGGGTGTCTTTGTGCACAAATCCTAAATTTCTCCCTAAGGAGATCTCAGAGTTTACACTCAGTCTACCCACCTTCCGGTTTATTTTCCAGAGCTTGGGGGGGGAAGCACTGCTCCATATGTTAGATGTGCACAGAACTTTGAAATACTACTTGCTTTGGACCAAGGAAAATAGGAAGTTGAAGCAGTTGTTTGTTTCTTTCACCCCAGGTAGAGACGGTACTTCCATTTCTAAGCAATGTTTATCCTAATGGTTGGATAATTGCATTATGTTCTGTTACAACAAGTACAGCAAAGATTTGCCAGGTGCTGTTAAATCTCATTCCACCAGAGGAATGGCTGCCTCAGTGGCTTGTTTCAGAGGGGTCTCATCCACTGACATCTGTGCGCCTGCCACCTGGAGTACAGTCCACACTTTCACCAAGCACTACAGTCTGGACATTGCCTCTAGAGCCCATGCAGGTTGCGGCTGGGCTGTGCTACAGGGACTTCTGTTTTAAGTTTAGGGAGAGCCCTCTTCCAAGACTGTCTGCATCTGTAACTGCTTGGGACTCGTTCCTACAGTGTAACCTGATGACTGAGAGAACCCCGATGAAGATACAGCAGTTACGTAAGAACTTACCATAACAGTAGATCTTCGAGGCAATCTCACTCATCAGGTCTGCTTTCCCTCCCACCACCACCACCGCTCCATGCTATTAAAGGTGTGTTGTCTAAACATTTCTATCCCACCCTATCACCTATTATATTATCTTATGAGCCCCTGCTGTTAGTAGTTTTTCCATTTTTCTGGCATGATGACCATCATCGTGGCAGACCAGTGGACCCTGCTTCCCTTAGCCATTGTCACTTCCTGACATCCAGTGGTCCCCTCCTCACTCTAGCCCTATGCTGATGAATGGATGTGCTTCCACAGTATCCCCAAAGGTTTCCCAGTAAGCTCTCACAGTCTGGTTGCAGCGCTGTGACCCTGCCCTCTCTTATCACCTACCTATAGAAGCTCTAAAGGCAGGGGGATTGCAGGAGAGCGAGATCGCCTGTGCAGAGATTGCCAGCCTTTTGTGAATGGCCCTGCTGTCCATTAGCATGGCGACCCCCACACCATCACAAATACTTTTACAGCCATGCAGGAATTAGTCAGAACCCCAATTAAGCATAACTTGACAGGGTCACTAACCAGCGGGTGGCATATGTGATCGCAGCACGCACTCAACAATACAGTTAGCATCTGTGTAATGGGACCTTCTTCATTTGATATTTAAGTGATTATCTCTCTGGCTAGCCTGTCATCTTTAGCTCTACCCTCCCCTGCCCCATCACTCACCTTTGCAAGGACTTACTCCATGGATACATAGAAGTTAACAGCAGAGAAAGGCTCTTGACTCATCCAGTGTGTCCACCCTACCTAACTGTTCTGCCTCCCCTTTCCTAAAGCCCCCCCTTTCTAACTAAACTCACACACATTTCCCATCCCTGCTGGAAACTGCTGATCGCTTTGGCCTGTACCACTTCTTCAGGTAGCTTATTCTGCTTATCCACCACCATTTCAGTGAGGAAGTGCTTATAGACGAACCCCTCCCCAGCAGCTTCAGTGAATTCTTTTCATCCCTGAGTTTGAACTCAAGGGGAATAGTTCCTTGATGTCTACCCTATTTATCATAGGCGGGTATTTGTATGTCTCAGTCATGTCACCCCTTCCTTTTCTTTTCTCAAGGGAGTACATGTGTAAGTCTTGTAGCCTGTCCTTGTACGTCTTATCCCCAAGGCCATGGTTCTTAGTTGCTCTGCACTGTACTGCCTTCACATTGTTGTAGTCCTTCTCAGGTGTGGGCTTCAGTATCTTGTGCAGTATTCCTGGTGTGACTGCGCTAATGATCTATACTGTAGCAGGATCACCTCTCACCTTCTACTGCTTGTCCCCCCTCCCTATGCAACCCAAAATGTTGTTTGTTTTTCTCATTGCCCTGTTGCAGTGTGCAGATATTTTTTAGGGTCTTCGATATCATCACACCACTCTATCTCAGTATTGTGCCCCTGGCAGTGGTCTTCCACCATTTTCCTACCTCAGAGTCAGGATCACCAGGTAGATGGGCACCACAGTCGGTGGTATGAGTCCTCTGGGGCCAGGGCTTCACTCTACCACAGCACAGCGCCATTTTCTCATCCTAGGTTTTTCACCTGCCCCTGTGACACATGGAGCACTCATGTATGTAGCTGTGCTTGTGTACACCCTACTTTCAGCATCCCCATCCCTTGTTAAGATTTTCATGCTGCCCCATCACCCAAGATACCACAGCTGGCAGTAGCAGGGTGGAGATCACTACCCTTCTTCCCCAAAGGTAGAGAACATCCTCTGGGAGCCTTGATCCCCTTTCCACTGGTCGGCCCTGGCGATCCGTGCTACCTACCGAACCCAGGTTGCTGGTGTCGCAAGCTCTAACCCTGCCACTGCACCGATAGGCTGATTTGGACAGGGTTATTTTACTTGCTCAATTACAAAGATAGAATTACATTTCACCTGTGGGCTGGTGCCAGTGTCAAATCCTGACCTGGGGTCTTCAACTGAAGTTAACGGCAAGACAGTTACAGCTGGCTAAAAAGAGCAACGTGGTCCAAGTAAAGCTGTAGAACAACTTGTAAGGAGAAGAATAGTTAATTAAAACAAATTATGCTTATTTGTGTTAGTTTCACACCAGAGCACATGTCCAACATCCATACATTGCAGGTGGTACGTTCTGTGAGAGGACCTTTATTGCATACCCCACATAAACATTGGCTTGAGTACAGTATGTCAGATTGTGGAGGCTAGTGTTAATTTTCTCTCTGGTTTTGTGGGTGTAGTCGACATTGGAATTATTATTTATTTATCATTATTATTATTATTTATTAAAGAATTGGAATTACAAACCTTTGAGCTAAGAGTTCATTTACAGAGGGTCCTCGTCAGTCAAAGGTGGGGAACAATTATATGAGTTGGGAATAGCAAATGCAGCTAACAGGCATTGTCGTAAACATATTAGTAACACATCAACAAACTAATATAATACAAGAAATTGAGTATTTAAGACCGAGGCAAATTATATAATACAGTCTTAGACACAGAGTACATGAGGAACAATCCAACACTGGCAGTATAATTAAGGTGCTAACAGTTTAGTTAGGTACTCACAAATAGCAGCTAAGAGGCCTTGTTGCAAGCCAGAGGATACCAAGGTAGAAACATCTCAATGGATGTGTAGCGGGCAATAGGTTAGAGGCTGGGGAGGTTCATTGTTCATTGATCATTGTGTGGTTTTACTAATTCAGTGTTTTGTTACTTCTAGGTGATGAGTTGTCTGTTGTTGCGGTCCATGTTCTGCTATGGCTTCATTGCTGTCGAAGACTGATAGAGTGCCTTTTTGTCAGTGTTTTTTCCAATGGAGTGATTAATCTGGTGCAGTACTGCTTTGGCATCGGTTATTACGTTCTGCTGGGCTTAACAGTACTGTGCCAAACACCATTTATTGGGAATAAAGGTAGGCTCATCTTATTATGGCTGGTAGTTTGTTTTTTAATATAATTTGGTTGATCCTGACATGATCCAATAGTGTTACTCCAGTGTATATTAGACAGTGTGTATAATAACATAAAGTCAAGACTCCTAAATTAGTACTGCAGTTTTAGTGGCACACATTATTCCTGGAGAGTAACAGTGTCACATGACACAGTTGCAAGGACCGTAGGGGGATAAACTTGATGGACCATAAATTGGCAATTCACTTATGACTAGGGCTGTGCTTTGTTATATTGTCATTCTATTTATATACCCCAGTTACTTACCTTGCATGGACTGGATTTCGTGCCTACATGAGCCGTGTGCCCGCCATTGTAACCACTCCTTCTAAGGGCCTCCATGACTGCACGTGCTTTAGTGAAACTCACTCCATCTCCTTAACATCGGTCTGTTCCTCTGCCTCCCTCTGTTTGCCTCTTTATACTGCCAGGCAAGCTATTAAGACGGCAGCACCCCCCAATGGCTTATTTCCTATCCCAGCTAAGATAGCTGGGCAGGTTTCTCCTAGGAAGCTCCAGATCAATGGATGTAAACTCTGTCAGTCAGGGGGCGGACCAAAGGCTGGAACAGACCTATGTAACATGGTGGCTGGTAACCGTGTCTACCATTAAACCCCCCTTTTTCCTCCCAGCCCTGCCTCTTCCAGCCCCAGGGATCAAGGATGAACTTGGCAGTTCATCCCAGCTGTGCCCATGTGTCTCTCAGTCCTTTTGTTGACTTCAGGGTGAGATCGGGGCTGGTGTGGGGACATTTACTTAGCCCTCCTGGACTCTGGCTAACTCCACCCTTCTTCCTGTCAGGTCATTTGGTCCCCAGGTGGACAATGACATCCATCTGCTCCCTCCTAGCTATTGCCCTAGTGGTCCTGTAGATCCTCTTCCCATCCCTTTTGGTGTCTCCAGGGTGAGATCGGGGATGGTGTGGGGACACGTACTTAGCCCAGTGGAGAGTGTCCATCTCTTTTTGGCTCGCTGCTGCAGTTGTAATTCAGGGCATGAGCCTGGGTCACTGGCCAGGCACATTCTTTCCCTAGTTGCAGGGCTGTTAGGCTGTCCCAATTTTTGTCTTGCAGTTCCCTGAGCTGTTCTCTTACTGGACATGATCTGCGGAAGGGGAGCAAGTCAGAGAATAGCCGGAGAAATGTCTAGGCATCTGAAGAACAGTTCTTTTGTTGCCAAACTGAATGTTTACTAATTTTGGCCACCAAAATTGTAACTATATAGAACCGTGTGATGGTCCACTGCTTTATAAAATTAATTTTATTTATATGCATACATTTATTTTAAAGCTCAGAAGTGATTTCTGCCATCTTGTTGATGAGGCCATGGAAGACAATGTTCTGCTTAATTTTGGGGGTATTACTATATTAGCATGCAATAAAAACTGAACCAATAATTCAGAATATTTCAAACAAAAAAAGCTGCAGCCAGGATATGGGTGCTGACCGGTAAACTGCACAGCCAACAAAAGAAAAACCATGGCACACACCAGAGCAAGAAAAGAAAATGGCAAACATATAACAGATAAGCATTATTGCCTAATTGTACGATTTGTGAACCCCCTCGTCCAGTCACAAGCCAGAACTACAAACAGTTTATTCCACAGCAAACTCACAACTGTCATTTATTTTTTGTTAAATGACTGTTAAGAGCTCAGAATAGTCTTTTTATCAATGTCAGTAATATAATAGCAGTGACATCACCATCTTACCTTACATTCTGATTGGTCTGCACTCACAGCAGCAACTGTAAACAAGTGCAAAGCAAGTGGGGGGGAGTGGGGTTACCACACATTTATCTAGGGACAAAAAAACTACCACTAGCTTTTGTTCAGACATGAAAATGTCCTAGTTATCTCACTGTCTTTGTCAATAATGTGATGTCTCATGTGGATAAGGTACTCGGCCTTTGGCTTTGTACTCTATTCACTTGACAGTCACTTTATTGCCTCGTATAGTGAGCCAGCTAGCATATTATTAGTTAAATAATGGGTTCTATGTGATAACAGCGACTCAAAAAGAGTGCCGACAACTACAGTGAACCCAACATCGCCCAGAGTGAAAATGGCGATGTGAGTTACAGCGACCGCCACAGACAGCGACGGTCGTTTACTTTCTGTGCAGGGGCAATATACATTAAATGTTTATGCAGGGGGCTTTGCCCTCCCATGCCCCCCACACACCCCATAATTATAATCAACTCTGGGGTGGGGGTGGACACAGGGGAAAGGAGAAGACCTGGGAGGGGGCAGCCTGTGGGCAGGAGAGAATGGGGAAACGGGATTTAAAAAAAGAAATACAAATCGGAAAAAAAATTAGTCCCCACAGCCAGACCTGAACCCAGGTCCACTGCATACACAGGCAGTGACTGAAGCCACTGCACCAAATGGCTGTCTTGAAAGAGCCTGGCCAGACACAGCCCTGTAACCTAATACAGCAAGTGTAGCTCACTGAGACACTCGCAGTATACTGCCATTGCTATTGTTTCACACTCGCTACAGCTGTAGGTGCTCAAACTGAGTCGTTCAATTTGACACGCTCATATTATGGGATACCAAATAATGTACACCCTGTTGGGCATTATTGCTCAAAGAGTTTATTTAACATAGTAATATAAGGTTAGATGGGACTCTAGGTCCTTCAGCCCCCCCCCCCCACTTTGTGAGCAGGGATTGGTAAGTATGCTGTGCAAACATGTACTGATTTAAACGGTTCGCTACCCACGTTACTGCCCAGGGTATTCAGTGATTCCCTTAATAAGCAGAAATCTTCCAGGCCTACCTAGAAAACCTGTACTGTCTTCATATCCATTGTCTGTACTGGTAGGCTGTTCCATAGGTTTACCACCCTCTGGGAGAAGAGATGCCTCCTATGTTGTAAGGGACAGCTTGAGCCAGATGACAAAAAGAACCCACTATGGGACACTTCAGAACCGGTTTCTAGTAACAGAGATAGTCAGGTTGTAAATAATGTTAGGTAGAGAGAGACACTTAGAATAACTGTTGCATTTCTGCTGTCCAGGATACAAACCTGACTGGTTAGTTTACAACATTTTATCTGGAAAATTGCCGGTAGGATGAGACTAGGGCAGAGAGAAAAAAACAAAGAGGGGGTTGCTGGGAAAGGAGGAGTTTGAAGTTTGCAGAGTTAGGAGAAGCAGCATTAATGTAACGAAGAAGAAAGATCTGGTCTGGAACTGGGTGCAGGTATGAGAGCTGCCTTCTGAAAACATCATAAGAATGCCCAAAGCACCACCAGAACATGTCTAAATGATGTGCAGAAAACAGAGGTATGCATATGGGGACCTGGTTAAACCTACAGGACTCACCAGTGAGGAATTGCTGAATGGTATGTGACAGTTCAAAGTCTTTAAAGAAACACCAGCAAAGAGTGATGACATAGATGCATAGATGGTTGAGGAGTGTTAAAAACAAAAGTCAATCCAGCCTACCCTGCTACTACTACCTAGATGTATTTGATCACATCACCACTCCCATAGCTTCTTTGACCTCTCACTTGTTTCTGATTACCTCCCGGTAGTTATCTCATTGGGTATTACCTTTAGTAGCTCTAGCATTTTTCACATCTCTGGGTAATCTGTTTCATTTATCCACAATCTTTCTGTAAAGAAAAACTTCCTCATGTCTTTCTTGAAGTTCCCCCACCTAGTTTTATTTGGAAAATGGGTTGTGGAAATCTTTGAAGTTGATTGGCTTAGGCTACCAGCTACTCAGTCTGGTATCTGGCAACAGAGACCAGGAAATAAGGAATTCCAGTCTCTGGCTGCCTGCTTACCACAAGAAATTATGGGGTCATAGAATGTTCAATTTGAAAACACCACCATTTTTTTTGTCTATGGTTAGCTAGAGGGGGATTTTCTACAACCCATTTTCTAAAAGCCCCCAACATCCATCTGCTGCTAGTATCAAGTAAAGAACTATGAATAGAAAAAGGAGGCAATCACACTCTGGAGTAGGCCGGGAGAGAGAAAGAATAAACCGTTCTCCAAACCTCGTTGGCAACAATAAGTGAACGCGACTGTCCCAACCGCCATGTTCCCAAACTCGCTTAATGAGCGAGTGAATGAGCTCAACCTGCCTTTTTTTTAATTTTGTGCCTCCTGCTCTCATCAACTATCCTGACCTCTCCTTAGCCCAAAAATCACAGGTGCGGTAGCTAAATATTTTGTTAACACCAGAAGTGCACGTACCAGGGCTCACTGAAAGGCTTTTCACACAAAACTGCCGTAGCAGAATGCCTGCACTTCAGAAAGAAGGTCACTGTCACTCTTTTTACTTGCTTACCACAACAGTTTCCAAAACCCAGCTTGTTCAAATTATTTTCATTTTATTTCAAAGCTGCAGTTGCGGTCGACAGTCTGTGTGAGAGTTACAAACTGTGTGCTGTAAACTGCTTAATAAAAAAAAAAGCGCAACTGGAAGACTGCAGTAACAAGCAAGCATTTTGTTCAGTGTTATGCCTGGACTGTTCTGTTTTGACTGCTTGAGCAGCTGCAAAATAATTTGAACAAGCTAGGTTTTGGAAGCTGTTGTGGTAAGCTAAGCAAGCAAAACAGTGAGAGTGACCTCCTTTCTGAAGTGCTGACCTTCTGCTAATCTGCTAGTCCCAATCGACCATGCTTACAGCTAGGCACGGGAACCGCACTGACGCCCAGCTCAAACTGCTCAGTTTGAAATGGAAGCTCCACTGTCTAAAACGGAAAGCTCGCATTTCAGCGCTTTCTCATTGCGGACCGCTCTGACTGTGCAGTTCCTTCACAGACCCCCCCCCCCCAAAAAAAACAAGTTCATTCTGAAACTGGCACAATGAGAAAAAATGTTTTTCTCACACATTTCACCCACCTAAAAACAGGCACCAGCACCAGTTCATGAAATGTGCCCAGTCCTCTCTACTACTATCCTTCGACCGGCCAACCACCAGCGCGCTGTACTGCCATAAGCCGACAACGGATTTCCATTTACAGTACAGACAAGACAGTTACTCTTTTCACGCAGTGCAGCACCTACCACCAGCAATCACACTTAGTTCACTGCAGAGCACACTACAGCCAGGTCCCGGGGGGGGGGGGGGTGGAAACTTAACTTGGGGAGGATTGAAAGATTAAAAGAAACTTCTACTGGTCATTTTAAATTCTAACTAAAAAAAAAACACACACACAAAGAATATGAGAACAAAATGGCATTTGGTGTGACAAAATAGATAGGTGGACTCTGCTGTTGTGGGGGAGGGAGAGAACAGGACCTTCACCAGTCTGACATAACTCAAAATGAATCAGCGCCCTCTAGTGCCAATGACAGAAGTGCAGGGACCATTTTACATAAAATATTTTTATTCATTAAAATTAAGCATTTACACTAATGTTTTTACATTTGTAATTTTTATTTTCTAATATTTAGCATATAATCCATTTTCTAAGCGCAATAATACCATCCAGGGTGGGCAGTATGGGCTATACCAGACCTTCCAGGGACTATAAGGCCCTCCACCTGCTATGTTTCTATAAGGGGGCACAATTTGAAGATAGAGGGGGGACGGCTCAGAGGTAATGTGAGGAAGTATTTTTTCATGGAGAGGGTTGTGGATGCATGGAACAGCCTCCCTGAGGAAGTCGTGGTGTCAAGAACAGTGGGGGAATTCAAGAATGCATGAGACAGACATAAGGCAGTCCTGGTGGGGGGGTAAGAGGAAGTAAGCTGTTGGTTAACTAGGATCTGCAGCTTATCTGTTAGGCAGGAAAATGGGCAGACTAGGTGGGCCAAGCGGTCCTTATCTGCAGTCAAATTCTATGTTTCTATGATTCATTAAGCCCCTGGGTGGTCCGGTATAGCCCAATACCACCCATCCTGTCGAGTATTATCGCTTACGTTGTGTACCCTGGTGGTCTTGCAACCCTTTATGCAAAACTCAAAAAGACTGTGTTTATTCTTAGATAGAACAACCACAAGTATTTTCCAACCATTTCCGAAAATAATCTTTATATTTTACAGTGCTTGAAATTCTCTTTTGAAAGCTGTAACATTTGAACTGTTACACCATCACTGTTGGTCACAAAGGCACATCACTCGTAGGATAAACGCATAAAAAACTTTTATTGCAGAAAAAAACGCCAGCACACAGATGAAGTTGGGGAGGGGCACGCTTTAGCTGTGTGCTGGTGTTTGTTTCTGCAATAAAAGTTTTTTATGCGTTTATCCTAAGTGTGATGTGCCTTTGGGACCAACAGTGATGGTGTAGCCGTGCTGCCATCTGCTCAGAGTGAGTGAGTACACTTTTGCATTTGTTTGGCTCTGTCTTTTGCTTGCAGCTGCCTGTTTGATATAGAGGTGGTTATTTGAACTGTTAGGCACGGAAACATAAGTATTTTTTTTTTTTATGAAAGCCTTGATTCAGCATGAATAGATCCTAACAGTAAAGTTCTCATGTGTCTACTTATCTATACATGTAGATATAATATGCTGTTAAAAAAGAAAGACTTGAGAGGATCCTTACAGAGTGATGTGTATTTTGCTAATTTGGAAGTGTCCCCAGTACTCACCCCAAAACCCATTTTACCAGCCTGTCCTATTTTTTTTTAAATTGCTAGTTTATTAAGTGTTTACAATACAACATATGCAGCAGCACTTAACATCAGTACCAGCTCAGATCCTAGCCATAGCAGGAACGTGCTCTTTGGATTACAGGCTAAAGCTTCATCTGAAATTGATACCGATAATCACAAGGAGTCAAGTAATTCTCATAAGGACACCCATGTCACTCCTATTAGAATCACAGCCAAACATCTATACTTGTATAAAGAGTACTGTTGTCCATCCCAAAAATATAACCGTAACTATCAATCACTATAATTATAAGAGAGAGAGAATAACTGGAAAAGTACTAATAACAAAGTTTACCCCAAAAACAGGAACACAAAAAACTAATTAAGAAACAAATGAACTGTACACTGCCACCTGGGAGAGGTAGAGGGATAAAGGAAATTGGCCCAGTATAGGCGAGAACCTCACCTTATTTAAGCAAGCCCACAGCATCCCCAAAACCAGAAGGATGTCGGGGGGGGGGGACTTAATAACAGCCGAGAAAGTCTGGATCCCTTGCAAATTTAAAAAGGATTCCCAAGCTTGTTGAAATCTATGATATCTTGCAGCTGCTATGTATGATAACCTTGCATAACTAGCAAGCCAGAGCATGCCATCAATCCACTCTTCAAAGGAGGGGACATCTTCAGTGCACCATCTCCAAAACAATAATCTCTTCGCTTCCTTGATAGCAGCCATAAACTAATAATGGTGCAGTTTGTGAAGCGTAGAAAGCTGCAAATTGTTTCCTAAAACAAACAAAGATGCATCATGTGGGATGTTGCTGCCTATAATGTTTTCATATGATGGAGTATTCCCTTTCATCAGCCAGTCAGTTTAGAACACACCCACAAGAGGTGAAGAAGATCCCCATCAGCGGTATGACACCACCAACAGTTGGGATTCTGCACCAAACATATAATAAGGCTGGAGTTCGGTACCAAAGATGCAGGGTCTGGAGTTGCATCAGTTGACCCAGAGTATCCTTACACATCCCATAGGCATTTGCCCAAACATGCTCCCACTCCTTATCTGGAAGAGTCTGACCTAACACTTTCTCCCAGTGCATTTTTAAACGGGTAGTATCGGGAGCATATTCTTCCAAAAGAGCTTTGTAGATTAACCCTATGCAGGGAGGGGCACAACCTTGATGGCCATACATCTGACCCTCTAAAACCTCCTCCCATTTACCTCTACCCCGTAACTGTAACTGTGTACCCAATAGTTGAGAGAGTAAATGACGAAGTTGTAAATATCGCCAGTGATGAGAAGCCGGAAGAGATGCTTCTTGCTGCAGTTCAGTAAAGGACTTTGAGTATTTAGTACTTGGCGAGAAGAGGTCACCCACCTGAAGTAAACCACCTTGCAGTCACGTAGGCTAGCATAGCAGCTGACCACCGATCCTCAACCGCGTGTTGTTCCACAGTGACCAGCATGGGATGGGTACATCTCAAATTCGCCCTAGGATTGACTGTAGTGATTTCCCTATGTATATAGCAAAATCCTGAGTGGGGGTTCAATACGCCTGCTGTGTCCGGTCCCAAAGAAGTCCCTCTGGGGGAAGCCCTCCACTAATATCCTTCTCCAAATTCGACCACCTTGCTACTGTCCTGACTTTCTCTGCATGCAGCCACATCCAGATTTGCCACAAGCCCAAGGCAAGATAATAACCTTTAAACCATGGAGCACGAAATCCACCTTTGGTTTTGGAGCAGTGCGACGCAGCATTGAGAAACGAGCCTTTCTCCCTTCCCAAAGGAAGTCGAAGACAATAGCAGGACTGTCCTGTTTTACAAAAGATAGTGGCAATGCCCCATGCATGGCCCAGGCATGCTCTGCCACGGGCCTGTCCGTTATACCATTTGAAACTGCTTTTTGAGTATATCCATTTAAGTTTTTTAGTTGTGATACTGCCAAAAAAAGGCACAGTGTTGATACTTTTTTTGCATGGACAGACTGTATTAATACTGTTGTTTTATATCCAAAGGAGATGGGATTGGGTCAGACATGGACGCTGATAGTAGGTGGGAAATCATCAGGAGAGGGGTGCAGGATGCTACCAGCACCTGTGCAAGAGTAAGACGAAAATGCAGTAGGGCCCAAAAACCCTGCTGGTGGACCAGGGAGGTCCAGGAGGTGGTGGAGGGAAAGAAGGCAGCCTATAGGCAATTCAAGTGCTCAAGGAGTGAAAGGGATCGAGGGGAGTACGAGCTGATGGCTAGAAGGGCCACTAGGGTGGTGAGGGCAGCTAAGGCAAGGAAGGAGCAGAACCTGGCCAGGGAAATTAGGAGAGGAACAAGGGTTCTTTAGATACATTGGGGAAAACGAAGGGTGAAGGGCAGATTAGCAGGATTAAATCAGGGAGAGATGGGCACAAGACCGGGGAGCAGGCTGAGGTACTAAATGAGTACTTCACCTCAGTTTTCACCAAGGAAAATGGGGTGCTACATCATGCATGGGAGGAGACAGAGATACTGAGATGGGGGGGGCCCTTACTGATCAGCGGGTCTGGGGAAAGGGGGAGGCATCACTGGCAGGTGGGGGGAAGGCTAAGCAGGGAGAAGAGGTACCGGAAGTGGAAATCACAGCAGAGAGAGTGAGGGAAGCCCTCAGCTCCCTTAAGACGGAGAAAGCACCGGGGCCGGATAAATTACATCCCAGAGTGCTGAAGGAACTTGGGGATGTCCTGGCGAAACCCCTAGCGGGCTTTCACCATCTCTGAGGACAGGGGCGGGTGCCCCAAGACTGGAAGGTGGCGCTAATGTCCTCCACAAGGGGAGTCAAGGGAGGTGAGCGAACTACAGGCCTGTCAGCCTGACATCGGTGGTGGCAAGTGATGGAGGGCATTGTCAAGGGAGAGGCTAGGGGAACCTGGATAAGTCAGGCCTGGACGATAGACAGCACATGGATTCATCCTGGGAAATCGTGTCAGACAAACCTGGTGGAGTTCTATGACTGGGTGACTAGTGCCTTGGACCTGGGTAGACCAGTGGGACGTCCTCTTTCTAGATTTCAGCAAGGCATTTGACTCTGTTCCTCACTTGGGCCTCTTGGATAAGCTGGGAGAAATGGGGGTGGGAACCAGATGATCAGATGGATAGGCAATTGGCTCAGGACCGGACCCAGAGGTCGTAGTTGGCGGATAGTCTCATCCCCAAGGAGGGTCATTAGTGGGGTCCCACAGGGATCAGTCCTGGGCCCCTTCTGTTCAACGCCTACGCCCTGACATAAGGACAGGAATCAGGAGTGAGATGAGTCTCTTTATGGATGACTCGAAACTGGAAGTGTGGTGGATGGGGAGGAGGGAGGGTGCCTACAGGGGGACCTGGAGGCTCTGGAAGATGGTCTAGAAAGTGGAAGCTGAGGTTCAATGCAGGGAAATGCAAGGTACCCACCTGGGGGCTGAAACCCAGGCCAAGTGTACACCTGGGAATGCTACAAGTCTCGATGGCTGAGAGGGACCTGGGGTGGTGGTGGATGTCAAGATGAACAACTCTGAGACTTGTAGAAGGGCAGCAGCCAAGGCCAACAGGATGCTGGGATGCATCGCTAGGGGATCACCTCCAGAAGGAGGAAGTGATACCTCTGTATAACTGCTTGGTGAGGCCGCACCTTGAGTACTGCGTGCAGTTTTGGAGGCCACACTTAAAGAGGACATTAACCTCCTTGAGAGGGTCAGAGGAGGGCAACCAAAATGATTTGGGGCTTGGGGACAGGACCTATGAGGAGAGGCTCAAAGAGCTAAATATGTACACATTGGAAGAGAGAAGGGACCGGGGACATGATAGAGGTCTTCAGGTACATGAAGAGGGTAAATAGGGAGGAACAGTCAGGTGCTTGAAGGAAGGAGAGGGGCCACTAGAGGGCATGGGTGGAAGCTGGAGGGGAAGATTCAGGGAGAAAGGAGGAGGTGCTACTTCACTGAGAGGTGGTGGAGCCATGGAATGCACTGCCTAGGGGGCTGGTGGAGGCAGAGACAATGGAGGGGTTCAAGAGGGGGTGGGACAGGTACAGGGGAAGGGTTCTGGAAGCAAAATCCAATGCAGCAAGAATATCCGGAACTGGGAAGGGAGAAGCCAGAGAAGGCGAGGGGGACAGCAAGGTCAGCACCCAGGGTGGAGGCTGACCAAACGAACAGACACGAAAGACCGTTCGGCCTATTCTGCTGGCATTTTAGTATGTTATGTTAGTATGTTATATCAATACATAACATTACATGACATTTTAAAATTTTTCATTAAAAATATTTTTACTATTTCTAAATCTTGGTAATACTACACATTATTTAGAGTTTCAAAACTGCACACAGTACTCCCTAGTGTGGACTAATAAAGTGACCTATACAGTGACAGGATCACCTTCTCCTGTCAGCTAGAGAAGACCCACCTGATATACCCCAGTGTCCTGTTTGCTTTTCCATAGGTTTTTCCACATGGAGATGGTGATTTCATACTGCTGCTCAAGTTATAGCACAAGGTGGGATTCATCATAGGATATCGTCAAGCCTTGGGTGCATTGTGAGGCACAAGGCAAAGCTGAGTTAGTGCTGTGGTGTGTGATTGTGGGAGAGAATGTTTAGTGTCATACTGTGATTTGTGCACTCTATTGTATGGCAGCAGGTGAAGTGTCATGTTGTAAGGCACAGGTTAGCACAGCCCAGACCTAATTGTTTGTGCATGCTAACCGGTGCCCAGTGCCTATGCAGATGATTGAATTGGAGCTGTATACAGTTGCACGAGCATTTTAAAAGGATTTTAGCCAAGCTAAAAAGCTGCCAAAAAACTATTTATAACACTATGCACAGTGATGCACATTCCCCCCCCCCCGGCATCTCTGGTGCCATGTATCATGGACCCCACCCTCACCTGATTCTCTGTCTTGAACATTAATAATATTTAATACTCTTCCCTTGCCTACCTAGTAGTCTAGCGGACCCAGTTTATAGGAAAAAAAGTCTCTCTCAAAAACTGCAGTCAGGTTATTTATTTTATTCAGTGTTGTTACACCACCACATAATCTCTGATGTTTTGTGGGCTGTTCCACTTAACCATAGGCAACAGTTTGATAAAGTAAACCTCATAACAAAGAAATATATTTATGTTCAAAAAATAAAGTACAATCCAATAAATACTGAATGTACAAATCTGTAATGGGACTTGTTAAACACCACTGCATACCTTGTAAGCAGTTTAGGATAAACTCACGTGTCTGAAAGAAAAAAACAATTTACCAACTCATTTTTTTATCATGAATTTTTTGCAGATGCAGGAATAAAGGAGGTGTTAACTCACAAATAAGAACAAACATTTCATTTCTCTGTATAATGATAGGCTGTGTTGTTCGGTTACAGCCTAATTTTCTTTTTTTTATTTTCAAGTTCCCCCTTTTTGTGTTAGATGCAACACAGGCTCATATCTTTGTTTAAGCTAGTTAAACGATAACAAGTGTTGCTAAGAATATGTCTCCTTAATTGTACTTGGAGCACCAACCATCCTGCCTTATCTCTTGCATATCAGTTGTAACTCGCATTGCCCTTTGTTTGCTCTTTCACTGGCCGTGAAGGAAAAATATGAATTGAATTTTTAAGGTCAAAATGTATTTGCTTGGCTAGATGTTTTATCATTGTTTTCATAGAGAGAGTACTTAAGGCTACAGTACTCGTGAGTTTAATTTGTCACGGGAAACGCACGTGAGTGAGTGAGTTGGCACTGCTTTTAAGTGCTTGTCATTCTTTCCGAAGTTGGGCCTATTTCTGTGGTTACTGGCACTAAAACAGCACTGTCTCAAATTATTTTTTACATTATTTTTGCCATGTTATCCTATCTGGTGATCCATATCCATGTGTGAAGAGTCTTACCCAATTTCTTGCTCACTTATTAGTGTGGGTTTTAAAAAAATCTGAGTTTTTGTAATCACCAAAACCAGTGCTGATTGTTGCTAGGCAACATTTCTTGTCCCCGCCTTCTCAGGGTGAATCAGAAATGCACTGTAGCCAGGCACTTTTTATTTATGATATACTTCTGTGCTATTAAAGAGCTTAGAAGTCATAACAATGATCAAGTCCTTTTACTGGTAATCAAGAGTTCAGTACAAGGGAATGATTACTGCTTAGTGCCATACGATTCCTTAATACAGTATACACAGCTCTTACAGAAAACATAAGTCAGGCTTTATAAGTGTATCCTTAAAGCTGTGCCAGTAACGGAGCTTGCTTGTGAGCACACAAGGGGTTAGGAGGGGAAATAGGGTGGTTGGTGTGGCAGTAGTGTTGGGGTAGGTAATCTCTGAAGATAGAGAAACAGTTTCAATCCTGGTTAGACTGCCAGGGTACCATGGGCTAGTCACTGGCCTGGCTACAATAAGGTTTTGTGTCAGGGAGGATGTCTGAAGAGCAGGTTGACCAGCCCTTATGGAGGGGTCCAGCCGGTTTCTCCATCCAGGTGGTATGTGCAGGAGTGAAAGAGGGGAAAAAGGGTGTTGTGGAGGTTGCAGACTGTTGGGAGTAAGAAAGGGGAAAATGAGGAAGGGTGGGGTCTGGAAAAGGGTGAAAGCGAACGGGAAGAGGGTAGGAGTGAGTTTTAATCATGGGACGTGAACTAAAAGATGGACCAGTTTGCTTTGTCATTTATCCCTCTGTATTTCTCAATTATTGCCAACTTCTGTATCCAGTAGAGTTCCTGTCTCATAATACTCTGTTCCAGTTTTGTCCATTTGATGGTTCTTTGACTTGTTCAAGTCGCCAAAACTTCAGGGATGAAGAGGTGTTGCCTTCTGTGTTGAAAACAGCTGCTACCGAGGATTTTGAATCGTTGCGTTTGATCAAGCTTTAATGTTCACTGATCCTATACTTTAGTGAGTATGTGATGTTTCCCTCATGCATCTTTGTTGCAGAGGCATACCACTATATACATCACAGGCGTACTTACAGTTGATAAGTTGCTTTATCTCAAAAGATGCCTGGTTAAGAGATTACAAATGTGTCTTTGTGTGTAGTGCTTGAACTTTGTCTGCATGCACCACACAGATAGTTTCCATCCTTCAGAGGGCCAAGTAGCAATGTTCTTGTTTTTCTTTAATGTCATGGATGTGTACTTTATGGCCCAACTTGTCTTTAATTGCTAGTGCCTTTTTGTTTGCCAAGATTGTCTTTTCTCTGACTAATCTCTTATGTGTTTCATCTAGTTGTATGCAGACCACTTCTGACTGATTATTCTCTTAATTTCTCTGATCTATACAGTATAGTCAGTAGCCAAGACTACCCTTTTCACTTGTTTTTGTGGCTGCATCACTAGAGCTATGCAAAGTATTGCTAACAAGAGGAGGGGGGGGAGCAAGGCAGAGGAAATATTCATCAAGAAAGGATGCATATTATCTTCTGCTTCCACAAATGGAATCTCATCATCTAATTGCTATACACAACATCCCTGCTCTTCTGTCTCTGTCTGTGCCCACCATCTCCCTCCCCCACTCCTACTGGATCTACTGTATTCATGAATTATAGGTTGTGGCATTTTTTCTGTTTTCTGTGCCATCTGTTTAGCTGGATGAATGCTGCTGACCATGCAAAATAACTACCATAGCAGGGGCAAGTGTCAGTGAGTGAAGAACATAGAGAATAAAGTATGGGTCTGGGTATGTAATGAGAATTTACACACACCCGAGGGGTTTATGCATAGCATCTAACCCCGAGGGTGTGTGTGTAAACTGAGTTTACACACACCCAGACCCCTATTTTATTTTATATAATTGTTGGGTTTCTCTTTTTCGTTTCAGCAATTATATAAAATAAAAAAGGACTGCTGTGCCGCCGCAGTCTGATTCCGTCTTGGCGGGCAGTCAGCTTTCTTTTATCTAAAACATTTTTTCCCCAGTATTGTGAGGGAGGATTAATCCAGTAGCCATGTGGTATATTTAGCTTAATTTTATGTTACTTACTGCCGAGAGTGTCCATGGCAGTTTCTCCTCACATTGGGTAAGTTTGCAGTTAGGGAAGGAGACCGCGATCGAGGAGTTCGAGCAGGCGCATGCCCAAAGTGGGGGAAATCATGCACGTGTTTGCCATTATAAACGCTCCTTTATAACGGCAAATTACGCCACGGTTTCCTTATGAGAAAAAGAAGAAGCCATTAATTATAAGTCTGTCATCAACTAATGTAGATCTAACATAGCAGAAACATTCTTTTTTGCTTAGTATATACTGAGAGAACAGACACATGAGAGAGAGAAAGAGAAGGAGACACACAGGCAATCATTATGCTGATAATGGCTCCAGTGTACACTGGTATTCAATGAGTAGCATTGTAAACTGAAACTCGAGCTTCTGCTGTCTCTAGCCATTTCTAACAGCAATAACTCACTACATAATTTAACTGGTTAAAGAGTTGCTGACATGTTCCATTGTGTGGGGCAGGCAACTCACCTCCAGTAGCTGCCTGCCCCAAGACCCAAAATATCCATAGTTTTAAAATGTTTTTGTGCAAGCAATACTTAGAGTACCTACTGCAGCCATGCCCAGAAAACAATGTTTTGATGACATGAAATAGGGAAGTGACTGCTATTGGTGGCAGCATTTTGGTGTAACTTTTGCTTAGGCAGACACATGTACATGTTAAGGGGGTGGTATATCATATGTACAAGTGCCTGTCTTAAGCAAAAGTTACATCTACAGGCTGCCCCAGCCCCCGATAGCATTATAATGCTTTTGATGGCTCTGCAGCCCCTTCCCTACTTCACATCATCAAAATGCTGTTTTCTGTGGGGGGGGGGCACTGCAGAGGATGTTCAGCAGCTTCGGAGGAACTAGGAAGTGCGACCTTGTTTCTATCAAGTTAAAGATCTAAGTTTTGCTTGCTCAAAAAATTAAAACTATGGCTTTTTGGGTCCTGGGTCAGGCAGTTACTGGACATGAGTTACCAGCCCCAAATGTGTCAGTAGCTCTTTAAAGCTATGGATGCAGCATGGATCAGGCCTGATTGCCATGGAACTCTACCACTTTACAGCTAAGATTAGTCAGTTAAAACCGTAATTGCAGCATGTCCGATCCTTACTATCAAGGAGCTGTACCACTTCAAGACCATAATACAAGTAATTACACTGTTTTGCATTAGAGTAGATGAAAAAACAACACATGTGTTGCAGGTGATAACTTTTATTGGGCTAACAAAATTGTTTTTGAGATTAACTTTTGAGAGTTTAAATCCCTTTCAGCATCTCATTAGCTAGATCGCATATGAATCTATACCATTGCACACCAGCTGCTTGACCCACCTCCCATTTTAAATAGTTCCTACAGGGTAGCTGAATCCGTGTCCTGCCTGTCCCATAAATCTTTTCACTGTTGTCCAGTAAAAATAGGAGTTTAACGTCACAGTAATACAACAAGTAAACTACAACTAAGCCACACCTTAGTATCCCGTCAGGCTACTGCATTAACAGCCTTATTGGCTCTGACTAAAGCTTGTTTTCTTCCCAACTGGTTCCTTTCTGGGAGATCATCCCTCCTTGATGTTGCTGCTTGAGCAGTTGCTTGTTGTAAGCTCCACTTGCTGTAGTTCCTTTCTTTGAACTTTGGTATTATTTGCTTGTTTGGTTAGGTAATCTGCCTTTCTGGTACAGTTCATTTTTGCTCTCAGAAATTGTGTATATGGGATGCTTTCTTTACCTCATTTAAAATAAAAGCTCTTCTCATGCAGAACAATGTTTCTGTCAGTTTCCTTCCAGAGTAATGTTTTGTATAGTCTATTAATTTCATTATTGATCTTGAGGTCAACATAAGATATTGCCTTGTTAATGTCCATAGTAATAATGTTTGCTTGCAAAGCATGCAAACTTATTAGTATAAGTCTGCTGTGAAAGGGGTGTGCTCCTCCTCCACCTGTCATAGCTTCAGAATACTAGCTCACCTCCATAATTCTGCCCACTCTCCACCTTTCCCTCCTTTCATATTTAAAGCTCTTGCCTAATCACAAGGCTAGAAAATGTAGGCTGCAAGGTTATTGTGTAACTCCTAATTCTGACTGCTTGAAACTTTACCCCTGCTTCCTGTTCCACATATGTGCTACTGTTTACTTCTTTCATATGTGGTGCAGTTTTGTGCTTTGTTTCTCAAGGAATGACAGATGTTGCACGACTTATATAATTTGCATACCCATCATGCAGTGCTTGCAACTAATGGAATTAATAATATATTCTTATACATGGTAAAAAGCAAGTAAAACATGTTATAACATGTTCCTACAGTACTCCTTGATCACTTCAGGTAAGGAGCTGTGTTACTCTAATTACATGCATTTTAAATGCTATTATAAAATGGGTCTGGAGATTTCTACATCGTTATTGGCTCAGAGGTACCTCTAGCTGTGTTTTATCATGGCATATTGTGCCAACTGGCACCTTTTCAGCCAGTCAGGACTAATAACAAGACAGATCACTGTGCCAAGGTCTCTCCTGTAGTCGTCAAGCTGGAACCCCCATCCCCCTGCCCCCACGATCTGAAACACTACCCAAGTACAGTAAATTTCTTCCAACCCAGTGAAGTACAGTAAACCTGTTAATAACAAAGTTTCTGACCTCTGCTAAGTGCAGCTCAGAAAAAGCCTCTGACAAAAGCAGAATAATAAAAGGTCGTTGTAGCGAGTGCCACCGAGAAACAGCTTGCAGATGAAAGCCAACAATCCGCCCTTCCACCAGCTGTTTCAAGCACTGTATTGAAAAAAAAATGCCAGGAATCCATAGCTGTACCTTCTATGTAACCTCGTGAAACCCAACCACAATAGTAAAAGCCAACTGCAAAACCGTAAGTGGCGCACTCACAGGTCAGCTCATTCAGCAGTTGGCACCATTGTAATCACATCATCCTTGCCCCAACTACACATCCCCTCTCCCAAAAATTAGCATCAACAGGCATAGAAGCAGACAACATAAAAACAAATGACACAAACATAAGGAAATTGAATACAAGCTAACCGCAAAACCCAAAGTGTCTGAAGCATGTACAGCAGCTCCCAGTTGACATGCTCGCTTCCCACCTGCTTCCACTGAAACCCAGCTGTCTCATGCTCTGAGTCTGATACTTAAATAAAACAAAAAATGAAGAGATAAATAAAACAAAAAGTATATTGAGGGGGTGAGACACAGACACCAATGCCCTCTAGTGACTTCCTTTTACATATACTCTCATTATATTAACAGTACAAGGACTGGGACTACTTTTCTATTTTTTATTTATATTAACATACTTTTAAAAAACTTATCTGAAATTTTTTAATAATTTTTTTCACAGGGGGACCCATTTTATAAGCGCAATAACACACTCCCAAGGTGTGGGTTATGTCCTGATAAGAGCTCGTCCAGGTGCATAATGCAGTCAGCGAAAGCGCCTTGTGCCATGTAACTCACCTGGGTGTGCACTTATCTGAACATAACCCACACCTCATTGTATGTTATTGCTTGCATATTTAAGCATTTTGGTCATTACAATATTACTAAACAAGGCTCAACACACATACTGCGTAAACAAACTAATATGTGAAGCATACAGCATGAATACCATGTTATCAATCTAAACTGGGAGAGGACTTTTGGGGGTGTCCCTTCTTCACCTAACATAGCTCCTTATGTGTTTCTCTTCCTTTTGAAGACCTGTCAAATCACAAGACTAGTAGAGGGTTTTCTTGTGCAGTTTGTAGGAATTGCGCAAAACCTTGTCCCTGCTTTTAGTTCTTCTTCTACACAGTGCTTTCAGCATTCTCTTGTTGGAGTAAACACACAGAGCAGTATTCTTTGCTACTCTACATTTCCCCTTAGGGGCACTTCCTCCTTAGACACCTCCTCAATCTCTGGTATCCCCCAAAACATGATTCGCTCTTCTCCATGTGTTCTTTATCCCTCCATGGCTTGTGACACCCCCCAACATACCGCCATGGTCCGCTCTGCAGCAGTTGCTCTGTCACACTCCACAGTGAATGCCCCACCCAAAATGCTGCCATTCCCGTAATTCTCATTACCTGCTGTTCACTACTTCCTCTGTCCTCTCCCACTCTGTATTCTTTGTTCTCCACAATGTCCCCGTTCCCGCTATGTCATGTTATCTGCTGTTTGCCAGTTTCA
Source organism: Neoceratodus forsteri (assembly GCA_016271365.2). Lineage (NCBI taxonomy): Eukaryota > Metazoa > Chordata > Ceratodontiformes > Ceratodontidae > Neoceratodus > Neoceratodus forsteri. Next base: position 1,616,162,194 of record CM057452.1, read on the forward strand.
GTATTCCTGATCTCACCGATCTCTGCCCCTCCCCCAAAAAATTGCTGCCATTTTCCATATACATGAGCCACTCTGAGGAACTAACTCTCTCCCACCCACCTTCAAACATCTTGCCAATCCTGGTACTTCATGAGCAGACTAGGTGGGCCAAGCGATCCTTATCTGCCATCAAAGTCTATGTTTCTGTTTCATATTACCTGTTATGTGCCATTTGCTTTTTATTCTTCCCCTCCCAAAATACTACCATTCTTGTAACTGATATTTTCAGATCTGTGCCAGTTGCTCTATATTCATTCCCTCTCTGATCTCTGCCCCCCAACAAGTCAACATTTTCCCTATACGTAAGCTGTTCTGCAACACTTGCTTTTACCCCTCCTCCCCAGTCAGTGCCCCCCAAAATGCTGCTGTTCACTGTCATTCACATTAGCCACTCTACAGCACTTGCTCTCTATTCTTGCCTTCCCCAGTATCTACCCCTCCGAAAAAAATGCCAGCATTGTTCCTACATGTTAGCAGCTCTGCGGTACTTACTCTCTTCCACCTACCCCAAGTATCTCACTATTGCCAGTACTTCATATTACTCATTGAGTGTCATTTGCTCTGTATTCCTGCCCTTCCTGATCTCTCCCCCAACCCCACCCAACATACCACCATTCTTCATGAAAACATGCTGTCTGGCTCTATTCCTGTTCTACCCCACCTCTGACCCCCAACATGTCCCCAGTCTCTATACATTTGCTGTTCTGTGTCACTTACTCTGCTTCCCAACATGTCCCCATTCCCAATCATTCACGTTACCTACTCTGTAGCACTTGCTTTCTCCTTGATAAGTGTCCCCCCAAACTTCCACAATTAACCTTACTTCACATTAGCTGTTCTGTGCCACTTGCTGTATATCCATCCCTCCCCAATCTCTGCTGTCTTGACAGCATGGCAACATTTTCCCTATACATTAGCCTCTCTACAGCACCTGCTGTTCCTCCCGATCTCTGCCTCCCAAAATGCTTTCCTTCACTGCCCTTCACTGTCATTCACATTAACTGCTCTGTACCACTTGCTCTGTATCCATCCTCTCCCGTGCTCTCTGCCCTCCCCTAACAACATGATAGCATAAACCCTATACATTAGCCACTCTAAGGCACTTGCTCTTCCCCCTCCCTCGATCCCTACCCGAATGCTACCATTCTTTTCATTCACATTAGCCACTCTGCGGCACTTGCTCTCTATTCCTCCCCTTCCATGTATCTGCCTCCCCAAATGCTGGCATTGTCCCTACATATTAGTTGTTCTATAATGGTTACACTCTCCCACCCACCCTCAAACATCTCAACACTCCTAGTACTTTATTACCTGCTGTGTGCCATTTAATCTGTTGTTTAATCTGTAATTCCCTGTTGGTCATTGTATTTATCTCTAATTTATACCTTGCCCCAGCATTGTATCTGGGTGTACTTTCCACGTAAATGTAATAACTGTAAAAATTGTCTTTTCTCCTGTTTCTGTATCTAAATGTATACGTCAGAACCAATTACTGTATCGATGTACCTGTTGTACCCTTTTGTACTCTCCCGGGTCGTTCCTGAAAATAGGCATAAAACTTGTCTAGTGTACTTACCCGGTAAACAAAAACTAAATAAATAAAAAATAAAATCTCTGTTCCTTCCCTCCCATACCCCCCCAAACACAATATACCACCATTCTCCATATATTTATTGATTTAGCTTTTGTTTACCAGGTAAGCACGCTAAAACGTCAATGTCCCTATTACACAAGTCTTGTCAGAAATACAAAGGTACAGGCAAAACAATTCAGAAACAGGGTAATAGCAATCAACAGGGTTCAGTCAAACACAGTCAGAGAATTTAGGCAATATACAGATACAGTGAACAAGGTAGTAGGAATCAACAAGTTACAGACAGGTATGGGCAGAGAGCTACATCCAGGTAACAACAGAGAATGAATATACTACAAATACAGTGTTAAGGCGTGGCAATCTCAGGAGGCAGTAAGGAAGCAAGTAAAAGAATCAGCAGGGCATTTTAGAGGAGAGCACCAAGGGTGCGCACACATGACATGCTGTCCAGCTCAGTCCCTGTTCTACCCCGTTTCTGACCCCCAAATTTACCGCCATTCTCCATATACATTTGCCACTCTGTGGTACTTACTCATCCCCTTCACCGATCTCTGCCTCCCTTCAGTGTGACCCCATTCCCCATCTTCACATTACGTGCTCTGTAGCATTTGCCTTCTCCCTCCTCCTCTATATCTGCCACCCCCAACTACCACCATTCACCATAATTCACATTAGCTGCTCTATGCCCCTTGCTGTGTATCAGTCGACTTCCCAATTGATGCCCCCACATTATGCCAAAATCTTCCCAATACAATAGCCATTCTGCATACTTGTTCTTCTCACCCCCTTCCCAATTTCTGCCCCCAAAAAAAAAATACTACCATTCACTGTCTTTCACATTATTTGCTCTGTGGCACTTGCTGTCTGTTCCTCCCTTCCTGAAATCTGCCCCCAAATGCCAGTGTAGTCCCTGGACATTAACCACACTGCAGCAGTTAGTCTCTTCTACCCACCCTCAAATGTCTTGCCACTCCTGATACTTCATAGTACCCATTGTGGATCATTTGCTCTCTGTTCCTCCCCTCCAAGATCTCTCCTTCCCCCAGCATACCACCATTCGCCATATACATGCTCTCTGGCTCTTTCCCTGATCTAACTCTTCTCTGACCCCACCAACATGCTGCCCTTCTCCTGATACATTTGCCCCTCTGTGGCACTTGGTCTGCCACCCCTCGTCGATCTCTGCCCCCAATATGCCCCCATTCCCCTATCATTCACCTCCTCTGTAGCACTTGCTCTCTCTCCTTCTCAATATCTGCTCCCCCAAACTGTCTCCATTCACCATAATTCACATTAGCTGGTCTGTGCCACTTGCTGTGTATCCGTCCCCTCCTTGATTTCTGCCCCCTCCCCAAAAAAACACATGCCAGCATTTTCCCTGTACATTAACCACTCTGTGGCACTTGTTTTCCCCTTGATTTCAGCCCCTCTCCCCAAAATGCTGCCATTCACTGTCATTCACATTAGTCGCTCTACGACACTCGCTATTCCTTCCCTCCCTGAAATCAACCCCCCATTGCTGGTATTGTCCTTACACATTACATGCTCAGTAGCACTTACTCTTTCCCACTCACCATTAAATATCTCGCCACTCCCAGTACTTCGTATTACCTGTTGTGTGCCATTTGCTAGCTAGTCCTCTCCTCTTGGATCCCCCAGCCAAATATACAGCCATTCTCCATATACATGACATTCCCTCTGGCCCTTTCCTTGTTTTACCCTATCTCTGCCCCCTCCCTCAACATGCCCCCATTCTCCACATACATTTGTCGCTTTGTGGTACTTGTTTTCTCCCCACTTCCCTAATCTCTGCTCATTCAAAGTGCCTCTAATCACCATCATTCACATTATTTGCTCTGCAGGACTTGCTGTCTGCCCCCAAACTGACTCCATTCACCATGATTCACACTAGCTGCTCTGCACTATTTGTTCTGTATCCATCCCCTTCCCGATCTCTGACCCCCACAGCATGCCAACATTCTCCCTATACATTAGCTACTCTGTGGCAGTTGCTTATCCCCCCATAACCTCTCCCCACGCTGCTATTCACTGTCATACACTTAGCAGCTCTACGCACTGCTCTATATTTCTCCCTCCCAATATTCATGCGCCCTCAAAATGCCAGCATTATCCCTACACATTAGCTGCTAAATGTCACTTACTGTCTCCCACCCACCCTCAAATGTCATGTCACTTGTACTGCTTTATTTTACCCACTGTGTGCCATTTACTCTCTATTCTTCCTTTACCAGTTCCCCCAAACATACCGCCATTCTCCATACACGATATGCTCTCCAGCTTTATCCCTGTTCTACCCCATCTCTGATCCCCCAACATGCCGCCATTCTCTGTATACATTTGCTACTCTGTGGAACTTGCTCTTTCCCCACTCACTGATCTCCCTCCCCCATGTGCCCCTATTTCCCCATCATTCACATTATATGCTCTGTAGCAGTTACCCTCTCCCCCTCCTTCTTGATATCTGCCACCCAAAACTTCTGCCATTCACTGTAATTCACATTATCTGCTTTGCGTCACTTGCTCTGGATCCATCCCCTTCCCTATCTCTTCCCCCTACACAGAATATGCCAATATTTCCTCTGTACATTAGCTGCTCTGCAGCACTTGCTCTTCCATCCTTCATTCCCGATCTCTGCACCTCAGAATGCTGCCATTCACTGTCATTCACATTAGCTGCTCTTTGGCACTTGCTCTGTTTTCCTCCCTGCCCCGATATTTACCCCCCACAAAATGCTGGTACTGTCCTACACATCAGCCACTCTGTGACACTTTCTCTCCTCCTCCCTGATCTCTGCTCCCCAAACCTGCCACCACTCACCATCATTCATATTAGCCACTGTACAGAACTTGCTGTCTATTCCTCCCTTCCCTGGTATCTTTCCCCAAAAAATGTCGGCATTGTCCCTACACATTAGCCACTTCGTGGCACTTGGCCTCTATCTCTCCTCTCCCTAATTTCTGTCCCCCCCACATGTTGGCATTGTTCCCACACATTTGCTACTGTTTGATTCGTGCTCCTCCGATCTCTGCACCCCCATATGTTGCCATTCACCGTTATTCTCATTAGCTGCTCTGCAGCACATGCTGTCTCTCTCTCTCTCTTCACAGTCTCTTCCCCCTCATCATGCCCTGTTCTCCCTGTATATCAGCCACTCTGCATCACTTGCCCTCTCCTCCCTGATCTCTGCCTCCCTCCCTTCATCATCCCCATTTACATTAGCTGATCTGCAGTACTTGGTTCCTATCCCTCCTTTCCCCAATTTCTGACCCCCCCAAATGCTGGCATTGTCCCTACACATTAGCTGCTCTTCAGCACTTGCTCTCCGCACCTCCCTGATCACCGCCACTCCCCAATGTGCCATTATTCACTGTCATTCCCATTAGCCACTCTGTGGCACTTGGTCTGTATACCTCCTCTCCCCAATCTCTCCCCCCCACCAACATGCCTGTATTCTCCCTTTATATTAGCCACTTTGTGGCAGTTCTTCTCTCCCTCTTTCCCAGTATCTGACACTTGCTATGTCCCCCCATCCTCAATGTCCCACCACCTGCAACTGTTCATTGTAATTCACATTAGCCACTAAGCATCACTTGCTCTTTATCACTTCCCTTCCTAATCTTTGCCCCCCATGAAGCCATTGTCCACATACATTACCTGTTGCTCTCTATTGCTTGCTACTGTCGTTTATAATTTTTACAACACATTTCTACTGCTTACATTCCTTTTTTTCATAATCATCCTAATACAGCGCCGCCGCATACTTGCTGTCTTTAGGTACATCTCCCTTCATTTCTATCTACGTTTCTTAAGTTGCTCCAATTAATTTAATCTCATTTTGTACATTTCCGTTTCAAGCCATCTTCATTTATTCTATTTAGCTGTTCTTTTTCTGTTTATGGAACAGTGTATATACCCTACACTTTTATTCTACAATGAAAGCTAAACTAATCTAGTTTATTATTCCATCTGCAAGCTGATCACTTCCACTATGAATTTCAATAAAAAAAAAAACATCAATAAGAGGTGCATGTATTTACATTTTTATTTCTGTCCACCGCGTCTCTCAACTAATCCCCCCATCTTCTGTTCCCTTTGTCATTATCTTCCCTAACACGTCTTTGTAACAAAGCTTGTCTTGAACTTGTATAAAAGTGTTCCACAACAAATCTATGACACACCAATATGTAATTTCATAAACTCAGCATTAGTTCAATGATTCAGTCCCAATGCAACTAATTTCATTCTTTCCATGTTTGTTACTGAACATAATCACAATACAGCCACCACTGTTTCTGCATTACTTACATAATTTACATGTCCTGTACGTAAGCATGTATAGTCCCTTAAGTACACAGTTTTATGAATGATACCATTGCATACCTCTCATAGGATACGGTCTAATTGTTTTAAAAATAATGACTTTATACATTACATTGCAATTGAACTGCTTCTTAATTATCTTGTGGACCACCACATCAATTCTCACTGAGCTCTTGATAGTACAAATGCTGCTGGCATTGTAAGGAAGCTATAACATATGATGGGGTGTGCATTAGACAGTTTTAATGCATGGGAAGGGGTGTAGTAAGGTGCAAGTCTGCAGGCTAAGTGCCTTCAGCCCCTGGCTGTGCATTAGAGCTGTCTAATGCACACCCCAGGAGTGTCTTATTGCACTTATAAAATGGGACTCAGTATTTGACACATTTGTTTAAATTAAAATTATTAGGTTTAAATACTAAGAAAGTAACATCTTTCTTTTTTATTTAACATAAAATAGTTCCTCCGCCTTCATCATATGGTTTTTGTTTTTACTGAAGACGTGTTCTTAGATGGCCTCCGTAGTTGTAGTTTTTAATGTGTTTAGAGAGTAATGAGCTTATGTACATCCCCTCCCCCCAATAAGGATCATGGACATTTGGTATTATTTGCCCCTACACACACTTAGAACAAGGACTGTTTTTTTTATATTTTTGTTCTTGTTAGTTTTATTTTAAACTTTGAGCACGAGCACTAGCAAAGCGGCAGAGAGAGCAGGGAGTAAGTGAGGCTGAGCTGACACCTTCAGAAAGAGGAAAGACGGCCACACAGAGAAAGGGCTAATTATTAGTTTATTTCTCTACTTTTTCATATTTTTGTTATATCGTACTTTGAGTGAGTGACACCGTATACCGTCTGGAGCAGGAGAGCAGCAGTGAGTCGGCGCAGTGACACATGGAAGCGGGTAAAATGAAGACCAATGGGAGACCGGGAGTTGTTTGAAACAGCGAGGGCTCACAAGAGTCGGGACATGCACTTGCTTTTTTTCTTCCCTAATACGATTAATGATTAAACCTGTGGGAGGGACTCCAAATTTAAGGTATGGACTCAATAATGATTAAGCCGGGAAGAGGGGGGCATCAGCACACAGGGTTTTCTTTCCCCATTTTGTAACAAATTATATTTTTACTTTGTTTTTATTTCTTTATCATACATATGCTCCAAAAATGTATACAGAACTTAGTCATGAGAAAGATGCACATTATCCTCTGTTCACTACTTGACCTCTGTCCTCCCCTAACCAACCTGTACTCCCTCCCCAAGTCACTGCCATTCTTCATATACATAGCCACTCTTGGCACTGCCGCCCCCCAACATACTGACATTCTTCCTATATATAATACACTCATCTGGCAGTTGCGCCTCACCCCTGCCTGCTTCCTCCCCGCCTCCTGCCATTTCCTGTACGTTACAATGCCTGCTCTGCACCACTTCTTCTCTCCCCCTACCATCTCTGTTCCCCTATCCTGTCACTTTCAACACTGCTTCAGATTACTCTCTGTGTTCCACTTCCTCTTTGTCGCTTCCCACCTCCATTTCTACTTTCAGCCCTATTATGCCACTGTTACCTTTATACATTAACCCCCTCAGCATTTACTTTCCACTTCTCTTCAACCCCGTCTCTAACCCCCCACATCCTCCCATTCTCGATACACCTTTGCTGTTCTGTGCCGTTTGCTTTCTTTGCTCCTCCCTAATCTCTGCTCTTCCAGAACCCTGCCATTCATCATCATTCACATTACCAGCTCTCCCTCATTTGCTTTGTGTCCCTCTCCTTCCAGTCTCTTGCACCCTCAGCATGCTGACATTGTCCCTACATGTACTTTACCAAACAAATGGAATGCACTCCTGTACACCTAAACATGTGAAATATATATGGAAAAAAAGCACTTCGAACTATACACTGGTATTCTGCAAACCAAAATGTGACTCTAGTTCAGTGGCAGTACATTTGATTGTGCAGTTTTCATTCATTTCATGTTTGTTAATTAAACTTTTCATATGTTTTCAAATCTGTAAGGCTACTGACATCTTTTTGCTGTTTACATAGGTCTATAAGCATCCTTTGGCTCCATCTGTACTGATCCCATGTTTTCATTTTCAGTCTTGTCTGTTCGTTTGAGTCTGCCATGGACACCAATCAAGGAGTGCGGTTCAGTTTGGCAATGCGAATGAGAGCACCTGTTCTTAACAGACTGCTTGCACTGACCCCTCTTTTTCCCAAAAAATTTAGTGTACTGATCACTGGGATGCTTTGCGGAAGTGTTCATGTACAATATTATGATAAATTAACAAAAATAACCAAGATTGTTAGAGCTGCTTCTTCTTTGCAGCGTGACTGCAACTGTTAAGACATAAGATCCCTGCTCTCGAGAGCTCAGTGTCTTGTGAGGACCAAATATTGGTGTAAAGAGGCTAAAAAAAAAGTGCTTTAATCTTGGTCTACTAAGTGAATACTGCATCAGATCTGTTTTATGTTATATTGTATATGAACTCCTCAACAAAACATATCGGTGATCGGGAAACTACATTTTGCTGGGGAAATGACTTATCAGCACGAGCAGTATGGTAAGAACAGCTGATCTCACTTGGGTTAGTGGGTGACACAGGATGAACAAACTCAGGTAAAAGGTGTGCCGCCAGGTGCTTGGCCTCGGTCGACCTGCCCAACTCCAGCCTCCCGGTTGTTGTCGGCACGACCTGACCTGTAAGTCAGATGTCGGCTCCGATACCTGCCAGGTTGACGCCATTAAGTCGGTCATCAGTTCGCCCGATGTCCACTTGGCAGTTGCTGTCCTGCTGGATACTTCTGTGGTTTCCGACGTTGCGCAGAATGAGCTTCCAGGCTCCCCTCAGTCCCGCAAGGGTTCTTCCTCCAGGGCCTCACTGACTCAGCCTGAAATCTCGTTTTCCCCTGAAATCCTAGGATTCAGATGTTGCTGTCCAGGAGACTTCTCCTGCATCAGGCCTACTTTCTGAGACTCCTGCCTCCCTGGCAGACCTGTCAACGGGGGTTTCTATTCCCTTACCCCCCCCCTCACCTTTTTTCAGATCTGATGTCGGGCACCTTTAGACCCCTGACACCGGGCCAGTCCCTGGTTCACACTCCCACAGATTTGGACATGGACCATGGGCTACTTGCTCCGATGCCAGAGCACCCTCCTGGTCCATCAGGGGTACCCTTACTGACCCCAGGCCTGCCGATGGATCCTACTGTCCCCAGTGGTCCATTGGCAGTGCCATTCCCTGGGCCATCTACCCCTCCTCCATCAGGCCCCATTGGCAACTATCCTGGGCTACCCGATGCTTCAGTTCCCTTACTACCCTACACTGGGAGGGCCATCGCCGGGTTACCCGGCGCAAGCTCTGATGCCAGGGTACCCGACACTTGGCCAGGGCCTCATGTACCAAGGCTACCACCCATAACATTACTGGTACTAAACACCTGGCTACCTCACCCCTTATTCTATGGGGTACCCAGGCTACCAGCCTCCTCCACCTTCCCAGCCCCAGGCGGAACCCCAGGGACTATACCAGCTTGGTGGAAGGATGCTAAGTCCCAACTTTGGCAAGAGCTGGGACAACCCCAACTGGTAATGACTACCACACTGACCCACAGGGCACTAACAAGGAGCCCATCCCCTATGGACCTGATGTCCGATAGAGATTCGGCAGGCGTCGGACGGGGTTTTTCTCGGGAGGTAGGGTCACGGAGGTGGTTCCAGATGTAACTTCTTTGCCCAGTAGACCAGATTCTTCCAACTTGGATTTGGACTCCAAATCTGTGGGCCAGTCGGAGCCTCTTTCCTCGACAGAGCCTCAGCCCAAGGAGTCTCCACCAGAGGATCCATCCTTCATGGAACTCCTCTGGTCCATACAACAGGCCTGCACCTTGGCATCCCAGGAGATGGACCCCAAGAGATAGAGACTGGCAGAACATATGGATCTCACTAATGCAGATCCCCTTCCCATCCCTCCATAGACAGGCCACACGAGGACTTAACCTCTACCATATGGTAACAACCGTCCTCAATTCCTGTTGTTTCTAAAAAAGCCATGACCTGTCACCCCCTAGAAGGGGCTTGTCATTTGACTACCCAACCTAAGGCCGACTCTGTCATTACAGCAGCCCACGATAGGTCAGCTCAGGCTAAACACCTGAGTGCTTCCCCACTAGACAAGGAGTCCAAACAAATGGACCAATATGGCCGCAAGGTCTACGCCTCATCTACCTGCACCATCTGCTCATTAAATTAAGTGGCCCCTATGGTATCCTTTCAGAAGACGGCTCTGTCCGACTTGGAAAAGGAACTCCAGGTCATTCTGGATGAGGACATCTGGAATAGGCTTCTAGAGAAGGTAAGACTCAATAAGTCTTCCTGCTGCCACGCCTTACTGGCCACTTATGACTCCATTGATTCTGTGGCCCATTGCGCTGCTACAGGAGTTTTCTTGAGGCACCTGGCTTGGCTTCGTTTTGCGGGACTGGTGCAAGATGTCCGAAGCACCCTGCAGGATGCCCCCTTCAGGGGTTCTGTCCTTTTTGAGGGCGACGCCAAAGATATAATAACGGAGCTACAAGAGAGAGGGAGATCCCTTAAAGATGTCTGCTTCATGTACCACTCTGGCCAAAAACTCAAGCAGACTTTTCATCGCCCCCAGAAGAGGTGGAATAGGCAGAACCAGGGCAGACAACAAGGCAAGCACCGTGCCAGTGGTTTCAGTACCCAGATTACTCAGACAAAATCCCAAAAGGCTGCCAGTGGTGGCAAATTGGCCCTCCCCTCTGTGACCTGACTAGGGGGGAACCCCTCCACCTCGTCCTGTATCTCTAGAGGAACCAGTGGGGGGGAAGGTTCACCCTCCACCTGGAAGGGTGGAAGATGATAACTGCAGATGCTTGGGTGCTACTGCTCATCGCAAGAGGCCACTCCATCAAGTTCCTGGGCAGACCCCCGGGCAGTCCGCCAGGAAGGTCTCACTACCTGTCGGGCTATCAAAGCCTCATTCAGCAGGAAATCCAAGCTCTATTGACAAAGTTGGCTACAGAGCGGGTTCTGCCAGGGTAGTTAGGAAGGGGATATTGTTCCCATTTCTTCCTAGTGCCCAAAAAGATGGGAGACCTGAGACCCATTCTAGATGTCAGTCTGTTCAACCTCTTCATAGAATACAAGAGGTTCTGCATGCTGACCCTCCAGGGACTCCTACCCCTGCCCCAACAGAATCAATGGCTGTGCTTGCTGGACATGCAGGATGCTTACTTGCACATTCCAATCCTCCTGGCCCACCACTGCTTCCTGAAATTCTCCTTTCAGGAGAACCATTATCAGTTCAAGGCCCTCCCTTCTGGCCTCTCTTTGGCACTTCAGGTTTTACCAAGTGCCTAGCAGTGGTGGCTACAGCCTTGCACCACAAGGGGATTTATGTGTTCCCTTACCTGGATGACTGGCTGTTGTCAGCACCATCTCAGGACAGACTGATGGAATTTCTTTCCACCACCCTGGACGTATTCTCCAGACTTGGCATCACTGTGAACTATCCCAAGTCTCAGCTTTCACCCTCCCAGCATCTTCAGTTCATCAGAGCGGTGCTGGATACGGTCCAGGGCAGGGTCTTTTTACCTACAGACAGGGCGGAAACCTTAATTCAGCAAGCTGCATTGGTGTCCTCCTCCTGTCAGATCGCAGCTCACTCTATCCTCTGCCTGTTGGGTCTCATGGCAGCTGCCATCCCCACAGTCCCTTTGGCCAGACTGCATATGAGGGTGACCCAATGGCCCCTCAGGGTCCGGTGGGATCAACGCATGGATGACATGGACCACATGGTCATTTGTCCCCGGGTTCACAATGACATCTAGCTTCCCCTCCTACCTTGCTGCTGTAGCAATCTCCATGATCTGCTTTCCATCCCTCCAAACCATGGCACCGGGTAGGAACCTAACCTCCCTCTCCCCCTCCCATCCTGTCCCCAAATCTATCCCTCTAACAATGAAGTCCTCCACCAGGAGTTGCTTCCTTCTCCTACAGGGTCCTCTGCCACCCCCACATCCTCCCTGGTCACTGTCTTGGGTGACTCCATGGGACAGTCTTGCTGAACCAGAGCAATATAGGAGTTGCGTGGTGTTACCAGATGGGGGACATGCCTCTGTCCCACCGCCTTTACCCTCCCAGAGCTCATAGTAGTCTAGCTGCTCCTTCTCCTAGGCATCCTTTGAGTTAGCAGCGGCAGACTTGGTGGTCTCTAGGTGGGGGAGGAGGTTCCCTGAATCTTAGCCAACTCAGTCTGGAGACTAGCAAGCTCTCTATTCAGCTCAGAGAGATGCTTGCAGATGGGGCAGCACCGCAGTCTCCAAAAGGTCTCCCTGAAAACTGCCATCCCACAGCCACTGCAGTACACCACTCCCATTATACCTTCCTTCTACTCTACCTGTTTTGTTTTAAACCCTTTTAAATCCTTTCAGTCTTTTAAATCTCCTTATACTCCATTCCTAGATAGGGTGTTGCATCTGTTCCCAGTTTTGGCCTACCCTTGATCTTCAACCCTTCCCGGCAGTGACTGTTACATAGTAGTGAATAAGTTCCTTGCCTTAGTCGACCAGTAGAATTCTCTACTCCTCCACTTCCTTTTGCTAACGCCTATGACGCCAGTCACCTGTTCAACTCACTCGCTGGCCATGGTCATCTTTAAGACACTGTTGCCTTAAGGCATATCTTTTTAATCAGGCATTCAGTGTGCAGTAAATTTTTAAATTGAAGCTGAAGGAGTTTTATACATTAGTTATGGTAATTATTTGTTGTTTGTTTTTAAAATATACTGACCCTGATTTAAAATCTGTTTGTTGTATTGATTGTTTGTCACCTCTACATAAAGCGCCCAGAGCCTCTGGGATTGGGCACTAAAGAAAAAAATTTTGACTCAACTTGAATTTTTTACATTAAGAATCAGTTGGTTATGAATTAGCCAGTTTTGAACATATAGTAGTTAAAAGCTAGCTGGATATATTTCTGGACAGTAATCTGATCTCAGCCACCAGAAAACAGAACTATTTGATCAGCATAAAGGGTTGTGTCGACATTACTAATACCAAGTATTAAATCATTTAAATAAAGGCTGAACAACAATGCTCCTAGAATAGAACCCTTGGGTACCCCAGTGTCCAGTCTCACAAAAGCAGAAGTCATATTACCAGTTTTTATGTACTGGCCCCTATCAGATTAATCCTGAAACCAATCCACAGCATTAGTAGAAAAAATATTTACAGTGAGCTTGACAGCAGGCATGTGTGGTTCACCAAATCAAAGGCCTTAGTAAGGTCAAGAAACACTGCAATAACAGTATTTCCCAAATCAAGGCACCATGCAAAAATTCAGATGGGTCCCAGAATTAGCCCTAAAACTGTGCTGTTTAGAAGTACATAAATTATAGGTCTCCAAATAATCCGACACCACACATTCTAAAGCCTTGGATAAAGAAAGCAAAAGAGATATAGAACTGTAGAGACTTCAGTTCAAGAGCCAGACTTGAATTTAGGAACCATAGCCACCTGATTCCAAACCCACAATACTTGCCTAGAACATAAAGATAAACCTCTTGAAGTGCTGGATAAAGCAAAGGCATGTCAGTACAATCCAGACCAACAGAAGAAGAAACCTGGATGGATTTTAAATGTTTCAATGTCTCCTGGTACTAGAGTCCCTTGAAATAAAAATGCAAGTTTTTGATATATTGGTTTTAACATCAGTAATTACTTCTGAATTCAGATCCAGCAAATTGCCAGCAAGTGTGGAACTAGCTATAGTACAAAAAAAATCATCACATTGGGCTGAAATGTCAGCTGGTTCAATTAATTTCACTTCACTAGTAGCAAGCATGGTAACAGCTATACAAGATTTTTTTATTTAAAAAGGCGTTAATATATTTCCAAGATTGACCAGGATCTGGAAGGAAACAGTTTGCTTTCTCTTGTAGAAATCCATGTTGCACCTTCTTGCTAAGCACTTACATCTATCGTGCAGTTCTTTATAGATTAACAAAAGCCTAAAATCTTTCTTAATATTGTATTCTTTCCAGGTTTTGTTTCTTAATGCCATTAGCGAACACAGTTCTGTAGTGAGCCAATTTTGATTATTACTTTTAACACGCATGTTACAAATCTAAATCCAGATTTAAAGAAGTGTAAGGCTGAATCAGCATCCAGAATAGCATTCGAAAAATGACCAGTCAACAATGTGAAATATCATTTTTGAAAGCTAGCCAATCAAATCCAGCTTTAATTAAAGTTTCAATAATTACTGGTGGAGGACATAGTCTCCAAGCACTCCAGATCCAATAAATTGGGGAGTGGTCACTCAGAACATCAGGCAAAACCCTTGAGGAATTAATAAGATCAGGATGATTGATCACTACCCAGTCTAACAGAGTGCGTATACCAGTCTTGTAATAAATGCGAGTAGCTTCCATAATGACCTTGGAGACCCATTTCAGTGATCTTATAATGACTTTTGATATTCTTGTGATCCAGTCAATTAAGGTTAAAATCTCCAAATACAACCACTTCACCTTTACCAAAGTTCCTATAAAAAACTAGCCACAGTACCCATACCATCCTCTCCATAACCAGGTGGAGCATAGATGGTGCTAGTAGTAAAATACTTAAAGCCTCCAGCCGGCCCGGTGGCAAGGAAGGCAGACGCACCCATGCCTCAACTGCTGCCACGCTGGTGACCTGGATTCAGGGATGAACTCGGGTCACGGGGGGGGGGCTGCCCAGGAAGAAGAGGATTGTGCAACCGGTGGACTGCTGTCCTCCTCTACGGAGGGAGGGCAGCAGATCACAGCACTCAATCTGGACTCTGGTGGAGGCTCACAGGCAGGCAGTCAGGGCCAGCAACTTGGGGGCATGGAAGGACAGCAGCCATTGATGCCCCACGTACAGTAGCATGCATGGGTACAGTATGTCTGGACAGCATTGCATTGCTGTTCCTTCAGGGGAGAAACATGGAAAATGGCTGGGTGCAATGCAGGATGAAACCTACCCCTCGCAGACTCTGTACTGTGTACAGGGCTCTCTCCCAGATTCAGATCCATTCATCAGTGGTAAGTTGCCAGCTGTCAACCTCTACCACAGGGGGCAAGCCATGGGAGAAGCACTGGGATAGAGGTAAATTCTGGGTATGTCAGGTGACAGAGCTGAGGGGTCAGTGAGATGTCTAAGCGTGCACTGCAGTGGGTGAGAAACAGGATTAATGGGGAAAAAACTTAAAGCCTCCCAAAAACAGTCTGACTAACAGAAAATCAAAAGAATTAATAAGGGGGGCAAACTCAAGTTTCTTGGCAGTCAGGTGATCATGAATGTGAACCAGACAGCCCAACCCTTCTGCTGACTGCCAGTTCTGAAAGAAAAGTAATGGTCCTGGTGAATTGAGGAATCTCCTATGTTAGAGACAGTCAAGTCTCAGTCACAAAGATAGTATCAAACTTATGTTCAAATACCCAAGCTTCAGAAAGAGCAGATTTAGATAGAAGACAGCCCACATTCGCTTGGACCATTGTTAAGGACCCTCTACATTTTACAGAATCAAGAACCAGAGTAGTCTGCAAGCCAGGACCAGGATTACGATGAACATTCCCTGAATGGTATTAAAAGAAGAAAAAAACAGATAACACTTGATTTAATAATAAACTACCCACACTCTCCAGTGCAATATCAGGATAAGATATCTGTTTCAATAATACATGTAATTTATACCAAGTAAATGATATACTGGTAATGAGGCTTGTAGTAAAGAACCTGTATGAGCACTATCTAAGCACCCATCAAGCCGTTGGTCTAATGCTCCATTACACACCCACCCCTGAGGTAAACAAAACTCCACTAACATAGAAACAACTAAAAATAATAAATAAAAACAATGCATCATGTAAGAAAGTTAGCAATGATTAAAAAATAATAATAAAAACAAAATTATATCCGATAATAATCTAATACATTCAATACAATTAGTAAAGTATGTATACAGTACTTAAAAGTTCAAAACAAACAAAAAAAACAGATGAAATGCCTATGCTGCAGTTGAGCAGTGGCATTCACTTAACGTTCAAAATTAGCCCCCATTAAATTCAATACAGCGTGCTCCTGTGCTCTACAGACTCATGTGTCACAAAACGTATGAGTGCGGGGGCGGAGTTTAATTTCAGTGTACCAAGAAGGGAAAGGAATCTTGCTGCCAGCTCCTTGGTATGAGGATTTATGATCCCTTCCCCGAAAGCTATCAAGGTAAAAAGTTGGTAACAAGGACTGTTTAAGTTGTTACTAGGGTAGCTATCAGTGGGGGGCTTTGAGATTGCAAAGAAACTGGTGCATATAAAAAAAAAAAAGCAGATCCTATATCAGAGTCTCAGAATTCAGGAAAAAACAAAACAAAAAAAAGCTGCATCAGCTAAAGGTGCAGTAAAAAAATTAAAAACAAGCAGAGCGATTGACCTCAGCTCCGGTGACTCCGGCTGACTCTCCACTTACCTGCCCCACTTCACTGCCACCACTTAGATGCCACCACATCTGTCCTGATCCAAATTTAAATGGGGGCTGACTCTACCCGTGACCCAAAAACTGAGTTGCCACCAAAGTTGGGCCAGTCAGTGTATGGGGGAAGCTTGTAGATGGCTGCAGTAGTAATAGTAGCGATACCTTCAAGAGCTTAATAGCATAGACACAGGTCAGAGAAGCTAAACAAATGCAGAGTGTTTGAGTTCTGATTAAAATGGACTTGTACAAATGATACAGGCCTGATGCTCGGGCAGTCCCAATGTGGCAGCACAGTTCACGGATGAACACAGGCGCTGTGGCTCACACCCTCCAGCTGATGTTGCACACGCTGGGGCTTGCAATCACTGAGATGTTTCACTAAGGGTGAACTGAGACGAGAGCTGTAACAGTCTGCCACACTTCTGCAAACTCTTCACTACCCGCCCCACTTCACCACCACCACTGAGAAGTGCGAGACAATATCATTAACAAACTAGGAATGATGCATCCTGCATTCTGAAGATTTCAACAAGGGATTATGATTATTCCACATCTCAGGAGGAAAGGGTCTCTGCCAGTTATTGCTCTAAGGGAGAGGGAGAAAGAAAGGCAAGGTGGTGCTGTTTCCTCTTACTTGCAAAACAGAGGATGTTTAAGGGATAATATTAATGTCCTTTTGCATGTTGTAGGTAGTCTTATGTGGTTGGGAGAAGGGGAATATAAAAGATGTAAGTTTTGTAAAGACCCCGGGTAAAGACAGATTTCAGTTCAGGGCAGTCATAGATAATATGATGTTGTGTTGCCACAGTCTCACAGCAGTCTCTCCTGTAGACAGTATTTGTTGCACTGCCCCCTGTGTAGCTGCAAGTTTTACCTCTGGACTCATTAATAGAAGGGTTTGATAACAAACTGATACAGTGGAATGATCAGTGTGCTATCAGATAATCTCTGCAATCTTATGCAATATAGGAGGCACAGTATCTAGGGTAATATGCTTTAGTCTGAGATTTTTCAGTTATGCTCTAGCCTGGAAAAACCTATCGCCTTCAAAGTGAAGAGTGAGAGCAAAGGTCCTGAAAAGAGTGAAAGCCAGAAGGTTTAAAGAATTGAAATGAGAAGGACAGACCTAGTCTCTGCCATCCACAAAATCGAGGATCCAGCAGAGCTGATTGAAACTGGGGATGAAATGCCAGAGGCAATATAAACAGTTAACTGTTGCCTATTTTAAATTGGCAGAAAAGAGTCTACCGTACCTACCCCACTACTGCAAGATGAGGGTTAAGTGCTTCTTAGGTGCTGTCTCCTATTGTCCTCAAATAACCAATTCTCTACTGGGATGAGAAAGAGCATCCAGCATAATCGACATCCAGATGATCAGTTTGGGTGGTCTGAACCATTGACAAAGAGAGGAGATCCTGGCTGCACAGAAGTATTTCTGGAGATTTGGGAGCACTTGGCCTATTTAGGCTTATGGAGCTGTAAAGTGGAATAGAAACATAGAAACATAGAATTTGACGGCAGATAAGGACCGCTTGGCCCACCCAGTCTGCCCATTTCCCTTCCTACTGGATAAGCTGCAGATCCTAGTTAACCAGCAGCCTACTTCTTCCTACCCCCACCCCCTAGAATTGCCTTATGACTATCCCATGCATGCTTGAATTCCACCACTGATTTTGACTCCACAGCCTCCTCTCGAAGACCGTTCCATGCATCCACAACCCTCTCTGTGAAAAAATACTTCCTTAAATTACCTCTGAGCCACCCCCTCTATCTTCAAATTGTGCCCTCTTGTTCTTGCACACCTTTTTTTGAAAGATGCTACCTCTTGGACTTTGTTGATTCCTTGAGGTACTTGAAAGTTTCTGTCATGTCCCCCTCTCCTCCTTTCCTCGAGGCTATACATATTAAGCTCCTTAAGTCTCTCTTCATATGTCTTCGGTGCAGACCCTGCACCATTTTAGTTGCCCTCCTCTGGACAGCTTCCATCCTGTCTATGTCTTTGTGGAGATTGGGTCTCCAGAACTGCACACAGTACTCAGATGGGGTCTCACCAGCTGTCTGTACAGAGGGATAATAACTTCCTGTTTTCTACTGGTGATGCCTCTCCTATGCATCCTAGTATCCCCCAGCCCTCCTTGCTGCCCTCTCACATTGCTTGCCCATCTTTAGGTCATCTGATATGACTACCCCGGTCCCTTTCCATTTTGTTGTTGTTGGTATCTCACCCCCATTGTGTACTCTTCCCTGGGTTTTGTTTCCCAGGTGCATTACCTTGCACTTTAGCATTGAATCTAAGCTGCCACATTTGACCATTCCTCTAACCTTGCAAGTCCTTCTCATCCTTTCCACCCCACCTGTGCATCAACTCTGTTGCAGATCTTAGTGTCATCTGCAAAGAGACATATTTCTTCCTTCAGTCCTTCTGCAATGTCACTTATAAAGACATTGAAGAGGACCGGTCCTAATACTGAACCTCTCATGTACCCCACTAGTAACCCTCCTTTCTTCTGAGTGGACTCCATTTACTATTACTCTCTGTGTCCTATTCTCCAGCCAATTCTTTACCCAGGCTGTCATCTTGGGACCCACTCCCAGGCTGGCTAACTTGTATATTGATCTTTTGTGTGGGACTGTGTCAAATGCTTTGCTAAAGTCTAGGTAGGCCATGTCCACAGCCCCTCCCTGATCTACTACTTTGGTCACCCAGTCAAAGAAATCTATCAGATTCGTCTGGAATATCAAATCCAAGGTGACTTTCCTAACCAAAGAAACCTAGAAATAATCTGTTTCCAGGAAATCCATTTTCTGGGAGGGATAGACAGTGGGAGTGTCTGAAATAGAAGAGAATGCAAGAAAGAACCATCATCTGAACTGCCACTGTATGGTGGCCAAACAACACTGGGAGGGGGCACAGGCCATCAAATCTTGAGTTGAGTTGAGAAGTAAGGGGAGCAAAGTTTAATGAGAATAATTTATGCTGGGTCCACGGACATCTGGATGCTCAAATACTTTAAGGCCTACTGTGACCAGTTTATGGGGTAACTCTATTGGTATCAAAAGGGGATGCTATCTAAGTAAACACTGATACATCCGTCTTACTCTGATTAATTTTGTATCCTGACAGGTCTTCAAAATATTGCAATCTTTCAAGGATGTTCAGGTAGGAGGACTCCGGATCCCCCAAATACCACAGCTCATCATCTCTGTATAAAGAGAGCCTGTGTTCAGTCCCTCCTACCTCAACCCCTGCAGATTTCCAGATCCAAGTGTATATACTGGGCTAAAGGCTCTACGTAAAGAGCAAAAAGTGGAAGGGACAAGGCACATCCCTGACTGATCCCCACACTACAGTTCAAATTCCATGGAAAGATGTACATTTCCTCTAACTCTAGCCCTAGGATTAGGGTAGAGGTTGGACAGAAGGTCACATACACTAGTTGGGAAATCAGATGTCAACAATGTGATGCGGAGAAAGCTCCACAACACCCGGTCGAAGGACTTCTCCATGTCCAAACTAGCTAAAAACAGGGCCGGCCTTAGCTAGGTGCAAACGGTGCCCCTGCACCTTGGGGGGGCCATACTTTCTTCTTGAGAAAAAAAAATAATTTAAAACATTTAAAAATGCCTAAATTTTGTTAGAGATGAAAATGTGTACCATCAAATGAAAGTGGAAGACAGCTGACTCTGTTACTGTTACAAAAGGTGGGGGGCAGCTTTGCTGCAGTGGAAAAGATTAGGTTAAGTAAGTGCTAATGGTGTTAATGGCCATACTTTACATCTTCCAGGTTGACTACTTTCACAAACAAAGGGCTATATTGACAAGAGAACTTGTTTGTAACCTGGACATGTAGCTGAAACAATGCATGCTATGACAAAATCTGTTTCAGAAGTATGTGAGCACTCAGAATGGCTTACAAACCTGACCAGCACAGAGCAAAACTGTATTTCCTGACAGGGACCCTGAAAACCTGATCACCAGGTAAAAAAAAAATGACAGGTGGCAACCTTACTGGTGTCCCATGATAATCCTCTCTATTCTCTCTCTCTCTCTCTCTCTCTCACTCACACCTCCAGAAAAGTGAAGTTGTTTAACTTGTTTGCAAATCAGAGTATTTGAGGCATGTGTGTCCAGTGATGATGTCCCTGTCCTTACAGAAATGAATACGGTAGCAGTACCGTACTTACTTAAGTTCTTGCTCCAGGTTCAGTTATATTCATTTCCAAAGGTGGAGTCAAATAATTCAGTACAGTCAAGGGCACTAATTAAAAGATACTGGTTAAACTAGTAGACTTTGTACTGCTTTATTAATTCAGGACAGGAGGGTTAGTTAGGTGTAAATGTTGAATGGGGGCCCACAGGGAATGGAGTGGTGGGGCCTGGCAGGGGGCTGCACAGGGGCCCGGAGCAGTTAAGGCCGCCTCCGGCTAAAGGAAAGGGAGAACTGGAACATGTGACTACATATACAATATGTATTGCTTGTTTGATGCTGTCTGACATTTGTCTTTGTTTCACAATGCCTGAAAGAAAGTGTTAAAACAGAGGATAGAGGAGTACATAGAGGAAGTTGGGAATTTAAACTAGGAGCGGGGGCAGTTGGGCAAGAGACATGCAGAGACCACAGGTTGGGAAACCATATGAGCTTACCCCCCATAACAGTGACAAAGGACAAATGGCAAGTACTATTGGTGATGCTAGTAAAGGAGGTCAGGATGGGAGAGGTGGGAAAGGGTGGAATGCGGTTACTCTTAATGCTAGGAGCCTTGCGAGGAAAACTGCAGAGTTACAGGTTCTCATGGCAGAGGGAGAGGTGGACATTGCAGCCATCACAGAAACATGGGCCACCCAATACAATGACTGGGACCTGTCTGTACCAGGGTACAGGTTATTTTGTAGGGACAGGGTGATTGGGAAAGGAGGAGATGTGGCACTGTATGTGAAGGAAGGACTGAAGTGTGTGAGGGAGGAAGGGGAGGAGGGTAATATAGAGTCACTTTGGATGCAAATCCAGGATTCCAAGAATAGGATTCTCAGAATGGGAGTGGTGTACAGGCCACCATCTCAGATGGAGGAGTTAGATAGGGAACTAGTGGGATAGACCAGGAGGACCTGCGAGAAGGGTAGTGTGGTGATTGTGGGGGACTTCAACATGCCAGGAGTGGACTAGAATACCTCAACAACCAGGAACAGAAGGGAGCAGGTACTGCTGGATGCCTTCCAGGACAGCTTCCTGCTGCAAATGGTCAGTGAACCAACCAGGTTAGGGAATACCATTGACCTTGTGCTAGCAAATGGTGACTTTGTGAGAGAACTTACAGTGGAGGAACCTCTTTCAGTGAGTGAACACCACTCAGTATGGCTCACACTGGATATGGGCAAGGAAGGAGTGGAATCTGGCACAAGAGTGCTGGACTTCAGGAGGGCTGACTTTAGGAGGATGGGGAAGGGGTTAAAGGGTACCTGGCCAGAATTCAATCTAGTATGGACACTAACCAGAGGTGGGAGCTCATAAAGCTGGGGATAGTGGAGGCAACCAAAACCTGCTGCAAGGCCCAGAGCAAGAAGGCTAGGGCTAAGAAACCGAGCTGGTTGAACAAGGAGGTCATAGAAAAGGTAAGGAGGAAAAGAGCTGGCTTTAGGAAATACAAGAAAACAGGGGTGGGAGGACAGGGTGAGTACTTAGACGGAATTGAAGGAGGTGACAAGGGCAGTAAGGGGAGATGACATCCTACGGACCTCGGGCTGGCACAAGGCATTAAGAAGGGAAGAAGGACTTCTTTAGGTACATCAGGGAGAAAAGGAGCTGTAAGGACCACATAGTAGGATTAGGAAGGAGGGGCTGGTGTAAGCAGGTGTGATAAGGCAGAAGCACTAAATGAGTACTTCTGCTCAGTATTTACTAAAGAGAAGAGGGGGTGACACCAAGGGGAGAAATGGCAGAAACGGGGGAGGGGTGACAGATGAGGAAATCATGGAGTGCAGAGTTCGGAGGGTTTGAAGGCACTGAGGGTGGACAAGGCACTAGGCCCAGATGGCATCAACCCCAGGGTACTGAAGGAGCTGGCAGAGGTCCTTGCAGGGCCTTTGGCAGACCTATTTAATGCCTCACTAAATTCGGGGTGTGTACCTCAGGACTGGAGGATGGCTCATGTGGTGCCCCTCCACAAGAGTGGCCCTAAGGATGAATCGGGAAACTACAGACCAGTGAGCCTCACATCCATTGTGGGTAAGCTAATGGAGACTATCCTGAAGGAGAGGCTGGTGGCCCTCCTAGAGGCCAAAGGACTACAGGACAGCAGACAGCATGGCTTCTGCAAGGAAGATCCTGCCAAACCAGCCTGGTGGAGTTCTATGACTGGGTAACTAAGGCAACTGGA
Organism: Neoceratodus forsteri; assembly: GCA_016271365.2. Lineage (NCBI taxonomy): Eukaryota > Metazoa > Chordata > Ceratodontiformes > Ceratodontidae > Neoceratodus > Neoceratodus forsteri. Next base: position 1,616,185,066 of record CM057452.1, read on the forward strand.
CAGGGGCCATGCAGTGGATGTCCTGTATCTGGACTTCATTAAGGCATTTGACCGATTGCCGCATGGAAGGCTGGGAAGTAAGTTAGTAGGCATAGGGGCAGGTGCAAAGCTGGTGTGATGGGTAGGGAACTGGCTTCAGGGAAGACAACAGAGGGTGGTGGTGGGTGGGGAGCTCTCACACCCAAGGGTAGTGACAAGCGGTGTTCCACAGGGCTTGGTGTTGGGACCAGTGTTGTTTGGTATATTCATTGCAGACATATCATTGGACATCAAGAGCAAGATCAGTCTGTTTGTTGATGATACCAAGGTAGGAGTGGTGGTGAATGACCTAGGGGGATGGCAGGGGTTGCAGGATGATCTGGCAAAGCTTGAAACCTGGTCAGACACCTGGCAACTGGGGTTTAATGCCAAAAAGTGCAAGGTGCTGCATTTTGGGATAAAGAACCCAAGGAGGAGTTACCAGCTGGGGGCAGTGCAGCTAGCCCAGACAGAGGAGGAGGAGAAGGATCTGGGGGTGCTCATTACAGGGTAAGTGAACAACTCAGCAGAATGTAGGAAGGCAGCTGCAAAGGCCAACAAAATGCTGGGTTGTATTGCAAGGGGTATATCTTCGAGGAGGTGATTCTGCCACTGTATAGGTCATTAGTGAGACCGCACCTGGAATACTACGTGCAATACTGACGCCCGTATCTGAAGAGGGACATTAAGTTATTGGAGGGTGTGCAGCGCAGGGCAACAAAGATGATCAAGGGGCTGGGGGACTTATCATACGAGAGGAGGTTTAGGGAGTTGAACATGTACTCGCTGGAGGAGAGGAGGGATGGGAAGGGACATGATTGAACCCTTTAAGTCCATGAAAGGAATAAACAAGACAGGTACAGAGGGGCTGTTCAAAGTAAGGGAGGGGGAGGGACACCAGGGGCCATGATATGAGACTGGAGGGAGGAAGGTTCAGGAGGGAGATAAGGAGACACTTTTTTACAGAGAGGGTGGTGGCTGGGTGGAATGCATTGCCTGCAGAAGCGGTATCCAGTAGAACAGTGGACTGCTTCAAAAGGGGATGGGACAGGGCAAGGGGGAGGGTCAATGAAGGGGAAGGGTGGAAGGGAGGGGCAGCTGCAGAATAAGGGGTGCTAGCTGCATATTCGAGCAGGCTTGATAGACCTCTAGGCCTTTATCTGCTGGCAAATTTCGTATGTTCGTAAGGATATTCAGTTAGGAGGACGCAACAGGAACACTCACTCCTTCTCACTATCCTAATCTTCCCCATCAGCTGGCCAATCTGCATTCTCATACAGGCTACCTTCTTTATGGAACCAATGTTCTCCTCTCCTAAGGGAGGCAGTATAGTGTAGTGGTTTAAGGCTCTGAGCTGTAAATCTGGAGACCTGGGTTTGAATCCCTTGGCCCCTCCCACTTACATACTGTGTGACCCTGAGCAAGTCACTTAACTTCCTTCTGCTCCCAGGTCGCATTTGGAAACAAGCTTCTGCTTAGTGTACTATTCCTTGTTAAACAACGCTTCCCCCAGGAACTCCCCTCATTCCTCTATCAGACAGCACAACTTTGCTTACTCCCACTGCCACGTGCTCATGACACCTGTCACCCCTGGGCCTTCCATTGTACCAATGTAATATACAGCTTATGCACAATTAGCTGGTCTATACTTTCTGCTAAATCAGTCAACCTAAATGTACCATGTATGTATATTTCAAACTAAATCTAAACAGGTTGTTCAAATTTGTGGTGCTTAACATGCTATGTAATTGCATTGTACACAGTACTGCTGAACAGTATTGTGCACTTATAAATGTATATTATATGTGTATGTATATAATGTTTGTATATATCTCCTGTGTATTGTATTCTTCTACCCCTCCTTGGGTTGCACCTGGAAACAAGCATTGGCTCAGTGTGCCTTTCCCGGTTACCAAAATTTTAAATAAAAGTAAAATAAATAACCGGTGGGCTATTTTGAGGCAAACACAGTATAATGTTTATTGAAACCATGTATTGGGCAGTATGGGAAGCAATATTCAGAGTTCTTTCCAGGTTTTGGAGTAACTGATACCAAAGCATATTGCTACATTGGGGGCTCCCCAGAATACTGCATTACATACCCAGATAAACAGCAGTAGTAAGGCTTCCTTAAATGCTTTAAAGAACTCATCTGGATAGCCGTCAGGCCCAGATGCTTGTTTTGTTTTTAATTTCTGTAGTATTATTTCTTTCTGTTGTCTTAATATTGCTCCCATTAAGGACTGTTTGTGTTCCTCAGTTATCTTTGAAAGTGCCAAGCTGAAAAAAAAACTAAATTTGCCTTTGAGCAGGGCTTCCATTGGTAGAGAACTGCTTATAGTGACTTCCATGATCTGGGGAGGGGGGTACATTTTAGCGTCATAGCAAACATGTGCACAGGCTAGTAACAGCAGAAGCTGTACCTCAGCTATTTGTGCTCTCTTGCTGTCTGTGCTGTTAAAAATGAGCGGTTTCTAGAGAAATGCTGATTATGGCATAAGAAAAACCAAGTTAACCTAGTTAGGGTGACAATAGTCCCTCTGTGAGTCAAGTTACACTTTAATATCTGCTCTTGATTTTTTAGAACCTCTGGTCTGTTCCATGGGTATGGTCAGTCAATGAGATATTCCCATGACATGACATGTAGGACTCCTGCTCCTTGACCAGCCAGTGACTCACTGGTAGAAAAGTCTATGGCTGCTTCTTAAAAAGACAGAATTGTGTTGGCAGCTGCTGGTACACTTTCTTTCGTAAAGGTGAATACCCAGGAAGCACCCGGCCACTTGCTGAGACTGCAACCCAAAGAGATGACACCCTGTCCAAGAAAAAAAAAAGACTGAAATCCTTACACATATCTGCTGAACTTGCTCCCCCAGACTGCAGAGAAGGCAGGTGCTGCAGTCTGTCTGCGGAGTGGAAGAGCTGTGCTGGATGGTTATTACTCTGGGGCAGTTTCCTGTGACAGGAGCTTTGACTTTCTCAGGGTAATTGCCCTCTGAGATTCCCAATAATGGGCCCTCAGAGCCAGCCTGTTTTCTTTATAATGGGACCTCACTGAGGAGTGCTCTAATGTCTGCCCTGTTGCTTTCAACAGCCAAAACGTATCTGTTTTTACAGGAGCAATTCACAACTCCCTGGACAATAATTACCTCAATGGTTTGGTCTTCATAGACCTGACCAGGGCCTTTGACACCGTCCATCATCAAATACTCCTCACAGAACTGCTAAAAGCTGGGCTCTCCCCTGAATCTACAACTTAGTTTAAGAGCTACCTGAAAAACCGTTACCAAAAAGTGAAAATTGCTAATGTCCTCTCAAATGCTAGACCTGTACGTGCAGGAGTCCCCCAGGGATCCATTCTCGGGCCACTCCCCTCAGCCTGTTTTTGAACAATCTTCCACAATCCTGTTCGGAACAAATCCTACTCTGTGCTGCTGATGCTGTCATTCACACCACCCAACAGGATCCCCACCTACTTCAAAACAAGCTTCAGAAGGGTTTCACCTCCATTGAAACATGGTTTAGTAGTCAAAAGCTGGTTCTCAACTACAAGAAAACCAAGTCAATGCTTTTCTGTGGCTCCCACAACAAACATAGACTTCACCCCCTTAATATTACAAACAGCCGTGGTGCTGTTCTTGAACAGGTTCACTCCTTTAAATATCTGGGAATCACCATAAACAGCAACCTATCCTACAGCATCCACATAGATACTGTAGTGTCGCCAAAGCCGCAAACACACGCATTGGTCTCCTCTACAGACACTGGCAGTGCCTTACCTTGGATGCCTTAAGGATAGCAGTACAGAGCTCGGTGGTCTCTCTAATCGACTATGGTCTGATTATTTAAGGCTCTGCAACTGACACAGCCCTCAAGCACTTATCCTTGGCCCTAAACAAAGCCTGCCGTCTCATCACAGGATCCCACCTTCTCACCAATATGTGTGACCTCTATGCCCAAACAGGGAGGCTCCAGTTATCAAACTGTATCAAGTACCAAACTTATCTAATGGCTAAGAAAATTATGCTACTTCTTGCTCCCCTCAGAGTCCAAACTCTTCTCCATACAGCACGCAACCCCTGCTTCACCTGGGCTTCAGAAAATCAAATGCTGCACATTCCTCGGTGCCGCACCACACAGTGCCAAAGATCCTTTGTGTACCGAGCTTCTAGCTGGATTAATGGACTCAACAAAGACATCTCCTCTCAGCAAAAGCTAGGCCCGATCAAAGCCAACCTTCGCCTCCACCTAGCTGCCCCTAGTTCCTGCGACTGTCCCTTATAATCTGGTCTCCCTCCTAGCACTTCTACTCCTACTCCTACCCCATCTCTCCCTCATCCTATAGCCTATCTGCCCTCCTGTTTTGCCGCCTACCCCCCAAGCACTTTTTTGAGACCTGACAAAGGTCCACGGCTGCACTGCTCTTTTTGTGTCCATTCCAAGCCTCAGTTACATCTGGCTACCCTGCCCCCAACCCGGCACCCACTTTCCCTAAATGTAATGTATTTCAGCTGCTTAAAAATGTCTGTACACCATTTCTTCATTGTTACTCAACTCTATGTAATGTTTGTATTGTACCGCAATTGACATGTAACCTTTGTAAAAGAGCCTTGGCTCAAAGGTACTTGTAATCCTAGACTCTAAATGAATAAATAAAACAAATTATACCATGGTGAAATATGTCAGGAGGTCAGCGGGCGGACATGGACTGGTGAAGGTGTGCGAAGAGCCTCAGAAATGACTAAATTATAGCCACTTATGGTCAACTGCACACCCCCTGTGCACACAATTTCCATACTGAAAATGTCCAGCACAGTCAGGAGCTTCTCTGCTTCCAGGTTTTGTTTAGGATGGTACCACACCATCTCCATCTCTGGAGGATGGGGGGTGGAGATGACTTCAGCTTGGAACATGGCCTGATGATTCGACCATCCAACCAGATCAACCCTGACTACTAAAATGTCAAGACCCAATGAGAGGATGAGATCCAAGTTGTGGCCAAGTTCATGGCTCACAATAGAAACTGCCTACGTGAGGCCCAGCTATGATACCAGCTGAAGGAACTGCTGAGCAAACTGAGAGGTCTCATCTACCCAGGTGTTGAAATCCCCAAGCGTATAGTACATAGATACAAAGACGTTGTTGGCAGAAAGAGGCCTACCTGATCCATCCAGTCTGCCCATCCTACCTCAGTATGCTGCTTTGACCCTAGTGGCCATCCCACCCTTAGCTTCTGCTCCCCACAGTTCTGACTAAGCCCATATGCTTGTCCCATCTCTGTTTAAAATTGTTTAACATTTACCTTACCCCTTTTTCCATTAGCTTATTCCATTTGTCCAACACTATTTCTGTGAAGAAAAAAATTATTCCTCTGTAGTAATCTTGTTTGTTTCAAAGGGATCCACTAATATTATTATTCTTGCAGTGCTCCCTTAAGCCAGCACTGCCCCAGAGAGAATAGAATGCTGTGCTAATCATGGAATGTTTAGCTCGTGCATCAGTTTTCAAACAGCCCAGTGTCAGCTGCCTACATTCTACCTCAGATTCTTTAGAAGCCTGCAAAGAGGCCATAACAACATGTGAATCACTATTTAAATAATTATAGAAAAATAATGGCCAACTGGGCAAATAACAATATTAATCAAAGGACTAGTATAAGCAAATGTCCCCCTATTTATTTATTTATTTATTTTTTTCTCTGACGTCAGATATGCCTTTAGAAAAGAACCTATAAGTTAAGACATTACTAGACGGTGCCAGCAGGTGGCATGCCACTCCAACTATACATCTTATCAGCTGTGGAGAGGATTTTTCTTGTTACTGATTCTGAAAGGGGAGGCAAGGGCAGTGAGTAATAATATTAGTGGATACCTTTGGAAGAAACAGGATTACTACAGATGAGTAATTTTTTCTTCTAACCCCAGGAATCTGCTAATATTATTACTGTTGTAGACTATGCAGCAGTACCTCAAGGAGGTGGGCCAGAATATATTTAGGAAAGACTCTGCAAGACTGCTGTGCCAATTTGGCATCACTCCTGGACTGGGTGTCCAGACTATAATGCTTAGTGAAGGTGTGGGCTGACCTCTAGGTAGCTGCTTCACGTATTTCCATTAGTGGTACCTCTCAGGCAGCTGCAATAGTGGCAGCTGTGTCCCTTGTAGACTGGGCCCTAAGACCAGAGGGCGGAACCTTGCCTGACTTTGAGTAGTAAAACTGAATACACTGGACTATCCATCGAAAGATAGTCCTCTTTGAAGCAGGAGTACCTGTATCTACTTCCCCATAGGTGAGGAACAGTTGTTGTCTGTCCTGCCTATGATCTTTGGTATGAGTCATGTAATAACTCAGTGCTCTTTTTACATCCAAGCTGTGCAATCTACGCTCACCTGATCGAGAGTGTTCATTAAAGAAAACTGGCAATGTTATAGACTGGTTCAAATGGAAGTCAGAAATCACCTTGGGGAGGAACTTCCTATTAGTTCTCAACACTACCTTGTCCCTGTGGAAAGAAACATAGTCCTTTTCCACACAGTGGGCCTGTAGCTCGCTCATCCTTCTGGCAGAAGTGATTGCTATTAGAAAAACTACCTTCCTGGTAAGAAATTTAAGCTCTGCAGATGCCATAGGCTCAAAGCACGGAAGCATAAGCTGGGCAATGCAAATATTAAGGTCCCATGTTGGCACTGGTTCCCTGTGAAGGGGAAACAAATGAGAGAGCCCTTTAAAAAATATTTTTGAATATAGGGTTTGATGCCAGGGAGGTATCCTTTCTTGCTGAAAGGTATGCTGAAACTGAAGCCAGGTGCACCTTCAGAGTTGAGTGCTGCAACCCCAGGGAGTGCAGATGAGACAAATAAGCAAGAAGGGTTGGGATTCCAGGCTGGGCTGAGTCTATACCCTTATCACTGCACCAAATGGAAAATCATTTCCATTTTGAGGCATAGGTTTTCTTGGTGGAAGGCTTCCTGTAACCCTTAAGGACTTCTAAAACTGCTTCAGAGAATTGGCAATCTGCAGATTCTAAGTCCTCAAGAGCCAGGCCTTGAGCTTGAGAGACCTGAGATTGGGGTACACTACCCTCCCCTGAAAGGAAGTCAGTAGATTGTACCTCTGAGATAGGTGAATTGGTTTGCTCACAGACATTAAGAGCAGCAGGAAGTACCAAGGTTGTCTTGCCCAATCTGGAGCTACCAGAATCATCGAAGCTGATTGTGACCTGAGCTTGATGAGCACCTTGAGTGTCAGAGTAAAAGGAGGAAAGGCATAGCGGTACCTGCCTGTCCAATCCAGAATCAGTGCATCCATTGGAACTGTCCTCTTCACTGGGGTCCTGCAGCAATAAAGAGGTAAGTGGTGATTTTGGTGGGAAGCAAAAAGGTCCATTTCTGGGGTCCCCCACCTCCTGAATAGAGCATTCACCACTTGATTGTTCAATGCCCATTCGTGATGGGCCTGGTTTATCCTGCTCAAGGCATCTGCCAAGGTGCTGTCCTTGCCTGGCAGATGAATTGACCGTAGAGAGGCATTTACGAGTAAGCGAGGATCCATATCTTCATTGCCTCTCTACACTGTCCCTCCTTGTTTGTTGATGTAATACATTGTTGTGGCATTGTCTGTTCTGACTTGTACCACCTTTCCCTGTACGAGATGAGAGAAACCCTGAAGGGACAGATAAACAGCTCTTAACTCCAGCAGGTTTATGTGCAGGAGTGAGTCTGCACTTTTCCAAGTACCATGAGTGGTGTGATCCCCTAAGGGAGCACCCCAGCCAAGCAGGGAAGCATCGGTTGTGAGAACCAGGGAGGAAGGCTCATGCAGAAATGGAACCCTTTCCCTTAAATTTTCCAGTTCCCTCCACCATTGGAGGACCTGTAGTAATGTTTGTGTGACTGGTACTGGCTTTAAGAGGGAGTCCTGCCTTTGGCACCAGTGTGCTCTGAGGTGGAACTAAATATCTCTCATCTGAAACCTGGCACCTATGACTGTGCTCGTTGCTGAAACCATGTGCCCTAATTGTTGAAGAAACTGTTTTGCTGGTTTTGGCCTGCCCAAGGCAAATGAGCCTGCCAGAAGCTGAATGCTTTTTGCCCTCTCCTGAGGGAGAAAAGCTCTTCCCACTACTGTATTCAATTCTGCACCTATGAACTGCAGAACCTGCACAGGGGTCAGGACTGACTTTTTGGTATTGAGAAGGAATCCCAGGGAGAGCAGCATATCCTGGGTTACCTGAAGGTGGTCTGACACCTGTTGGTTGGATTTCCCTATGATTAGCCATTCGTCCAGTTAAGGAAAAATTGTGACACCTAGTCTTCTGAGGTGTGCCACTACAACTGCTATGCACTTGGTAAAGATCCTTGGTGCAGAGGTAAGGCCGAAGGGAAGTGTTAAGAACTGGTAGTGGCCTGAGTGGAGTCTGAATCTGAGATACTTTCTGTGTGACTCCCTTATGGCAATATGAAAATATGCGACCTTTAGATCCAAGGAGGCTAGCCAGTCCCCTTTTTGTAGAGTTGGCAAAATCATGGCCATTGTGACCATTTTGAACCTGGGCTTTACCAGGTACCTGTTTAACAGTCTGAGTTCTAGTATAGGCCGCCACTCTCCATTCTTTTTTGTTGTTAGAAAATATCTGGAATAGAACCCTTGCCCTATTTGGTTGTGGGGGACAGGCTCCACTGCTTTTGCCAGCAGTAGGGCCTGTACCTCCTGCTCCAGTAGTTTGCTTTCTGAGAAGGGAGCTCGTGCAAATTGTTTTAACCTTGGAGGAGGAAGGGACTCGAAGCAAAGGAAGAGACCCTGACTCACTATCTCCAGGACCCACTTGTCTGTGGTTATTTTAAACCATTCCTGGAAATAGTGATTGAGTCTGACCCCTACAGGATGTGGAGAGGCAGCCTGAAGGGAAAAGTCAGGGATTCTGTTTTGCTTGCTGCTGAGGCTGAGCAGATTGGGATCGTCTCCGAGAACCCCTTCTACCTCTAGCTCTGTTAAATCCAGTCTGTTGTGGTTGGTGCTGCTGCTGGGAAACAGCCTGTACCTGAAAGAAAGACCTCCTAAAACAGGACCTGCCCCTGCCTCCCCTAGAACAAGATGAAGTTGAAGTAGAGGGCCTGTCTCTGGTTGAGTTGCTCCTAAAAGCAACTTTATATTCATCTACTTTTTTCATATATGCCTCAGTCTGGGCACCAAAAAGAGAGTGGCCTTCGACAGGAAAGTTCATTGCCTTAGTTTGGGTGTCCTGGGTAAGACTGGTAGCCCTCAGTCAGGCAAATCTTCGTAGAGCAATGGTACCAGCCATCCACCTTGCAGCTGTGTCATTGGTATCAGCTACCATCTGAAATTGGTATTTGGAAGCCTCCTAGCCCAATTTTGCTGAGTCCTGCAGCTCTGACACTGCTAAGGGGGGTTAGCCTCAGCATTGTCCACTACTGACTGCATAGGCCTGGTAGTTGGCTTGATAAATTGCCAGGGATGCCGAAAGGTACCCCTTTTTTGCCATGCTGTCCACCTTTCTCGAATTCTTCTCAGGGGGGTGAGAGAATAAGGAAGTTTTGGCTTTCTCACAGGCAGCATGCTGTACAATACCCTGGTGGTCTGGGTGACTAAAAAGAAACTCAGCATCAGCTCTTTCTGACTGATACTTCTTGTCGCACTTTCTGTCTGTGGGTGTGACTGTATTGGGAGCCTTTAGGATTTCTAAAACATCCTTCTTAAAGAATTTGTAGATAGGCAGAAGGAGCCTTTTTGAGGGGTGTCAGCCCATAAGCTCCATGTATTGTGCCTCCTCTTCATCCTGGATCTCTACAGCTGTTTGCAGATCCAGGGTCTCTACCATTTTCTTAACAAAAGAAAAAATGGAAAGAGAAGTCCTCTGAGGATCTGGGAGGAGAGCCAAAATCCTGTTCTGGTGACACCTCAGGTTCAGTTCCCTCTTCATCTTGGTCATCTTCCTCATGTGCCACTGTAGCAGTAGGCAAAAGAGGGATTACAACAATTGCTTTTTCAACAGTAGTAATCACAGGCTGCTGAGGGGGTAATAAACCCTGCAGCACCTGGAGTGAGGCGAAAGCCTGTGTCAACTTAGCAGGAGAAGGAGCATTAATAGGCACCTGAGGGACTCCTTGAGGCCTTTCAGCCAGGGTGTCAGTGTGTTTGATTTTCTTTAATTTTTTGGCAGGCACCAGGGAGTCAGCCGGTTGATTGCCTCTCTTGCCAGAGCCCTCACCCATATCGGGGTGGATTTAGAGGCTCTGGAAGGAGCTGCCACAGTCTTAGAGGGGGTGGACTGGTTAGAGCCCATGGACCCCTCCTCTAGTTTTCTATAAGCCTCTCCCTGCGTTTTTCCACTGTTTTAACAAAGAAAGACTTACCAATATCACAGTCTTCATTGAAGTGCTGTTGCCCAAGGCAGATCAAGCAAAGATCATGCTTGTCTGCCTTGGCAAACACCTCTGCACACTTCAAGTAATGCTTGAACTCAGGAGGTCCTGTTTTCTTTTTAGGCTTGTCTGACATTATAGAAAACAGGAACCAGTAACCAACCAAACAATAGACTAAATTTAAATATTTACGGTCAGTTTCAATAGAATAACGATCAGTTCAGGAACCGATAAAGTGAAAAAACTATCGGTTCCAATCGGATCTGGAACCGAGAAACTGCTGAGGAAAACTGATAAACCTTGTTCAAAAGCGGTTAAAATTAAATAAAATTAGAGAATAAAGTAACCAGAACCCTCTAAAAGGGTCCCAGTTAAATAAAAAAATGTCAGTTGCCCCTTGGTTCAAAGGAACCGATAGACAAGTTTAAATTTAAAACTAATGAGATATAAAACACTAAAGAACAATGACACTAGGCAGTAATGAAAAATAAAACAAAAATGGACTTCCGGCGTGATGGCTGCCTTCTGAGCTGCTCTGCCTTGAAGCTCCCTCGCTACCCATGCTCAAACCATTTTAAACTGCAGTGACTGGTCTTCCTGACACTTCAAAATACAAGGAATACTTGTCCAGTTCTCTCCGTCATCACATTCATCTGCAAATAGTCAACCATGGACACAGAAATTAAACGTGCCGCGCTGAAACACACACCGCCGACTACACCGGTTAAAGAGAAACTGGCTAAACAGGCTAAAGCGCAAGGCAAAGACCCCGCTCCAAACTCTGTACTGCAAAATGCACTCACGGAAAAAAATTCCTGGAGGAGCTCACCCCAATGAAAGATACACTCCTAATGCTCGCCTCTGAATTTAGCAGTATGAGGGCTTCTGTTGAACAACTGGCAACACGAACGGATGACAGTGAGACTCGTATCTCCTCCTTGGATGACTGGAGGATCAGGCTGGAACCAGAACTTGCTCACACTAGACAGATGCTCAAAAAAGCTGAGGAAAAGCTAGAGGACCTCGAGGGACGATTGCTGCGCAACAATTTGGTGGTACTGGGTTTGCCAGAAGGGAAAGAGGGCACTACACCTATTCTATTTGCCCAAAAGCTCTGTGAGAAGTTGGTAGGGCCTTCTCCCAATGGCCCGGCATATATTATTGAGTGTGCACATCGTTCCCTGAGGCCTATGCCCCCTGCAGGCTCCCCTCCCAGGTCTTTCCTGTTCAAAGTATTGAATTTCCTTGACAAACAACACATCATGGCCAAGCTTAAACATATTAAAGAAATCCAGTGGGCTGATAAGAACATAAGGGTAGCACAGGACTAACCGATCACAGTGTGCCAAAAACAGTCAGCACTTCACCTTGTCGTTAACAAGCTAATTTCGACTGGCATCAAATTTAGGGTTCGGTACCTGGCAACCCTGCAAGTTCTTAAAGATAGCCAATGGAACTCCTTTGATACCATGGAAGCTGCAGCCGACGCCTGCAAGCATGTGTTCCCAGACCTCTTTAAATGAAAGGACGAAGCGACACCCTGTGGCCATGTGGTGGTATTGCGAAAACATGTTAGTAAGGTGAAACAATTGCCAAGATCTCTTGATTTACATCCTCCTCGAGAGGGTTTAAGGAGAAGATCAATCTCGATTGCCTATTTTAATCGTTAGTGCTAACTTTTCTTTTGAACCCTTATATGCTCTCTGGGGCGTCAAAAAGAAGACTGAGGATAATGACTTGTTTTTTCCTCGATCTTAGGGTTGCTTCAGACTTATTAGGTTATGGTGGGGGGCCCTGACTACTAAGTTGGTGAATTGTAAGTCTGTTTATGGACTTTTCAAAATGAGTATATGCACTGCAAACAAGTACTCTTTCATTTTTTAATGCTGTCAATGGGCACCGAGTTGAGCAGTTGCACTTAAAATCAGGGTATTCTGAGGCTAATACCCATTTTGTTTCTGGACACAAGTTACATCTTTTTCTTAAGTGGACACATGTTAACCTAATTGGGCCAGTGTTACTTATTTACTGTATACTATTTATAGTGTTTATAGTGTTATCCTGAGGTATGGGGGTAATACCCCTTTCACTGATTTCCTCTCATGTTTATGGATGTAGCTTCTGGCTTGGGTGGGGGCGGGGAGACTTAACGGACAGGATTATTAGGCAGCATGGACATCATCATGTCAAGCAAGGTGGTTGGAGTGCGGTCAGTAGGACTGGGGGATGGCCTACCCAATTAACTTTTGGTTTCATTTACAAGTTTATGCCCAAAGAGTTTAGTAAGATGGGAAGGGTTGTTCAGATTTTTCTATTTTTAGTTTGTTTGAGATAGATAGTTGGGGGCGTTATGTAGGGGCGGAGGAGAGCCATGGTATCGTACCTACACTCGAGACATTTGATGTGCACTTATGCCCAATTTATTACCCATAACACTAATCTTCCTCTATGAAAATAGTCTCCTGGAATATTAATGGAGCCCAGTCATGGGTCAAAAGGCTTCAGATAATCAAACATTTGGCCCTAATGAAGTGCCAAATTGCGCTTCTTCAGGAGACGCACCTGTTAGAAGGGGAAAACAATCTTTTCCGCAGGGGTTTTATAGGATCAGTGTATGCTGCTGGGTCTTCCACATCACAATGTGGAGTAGCGATTTTGATTGCCAGAGGCACGCAATTGCTAGAACTGCAGAAGATCATCGACCCACACAGCAGATTCCTTTTCATAAGGGGGGGGGGGTGTTCGATCACAGGGAAATCCTTATTGGATCAATTTATGGTCCTAATAGGGACTCTTCTGTTTTTTTTTTTAGTAACCTCTCCATATCCTTGGCACCCTTCAACAATTTGCCCATTGTTCTAGCTGGGGACTGGAATCTTGTTACTAACACCACCCTGGATAAGTCCTCTGCCACGAATGACAATCCCTCTCCTGCCCAGCGATCTCTTCTTGATTTTCTGGAAACCTTGAGCTGATTTACCCCTGGTGCCTTCTGAACCCTGAGGTTAGGTTGTACACATTTTATTCACCCCTGCATAGATCTCTTTCCCGGACTGATTTCTTTTTGATCAACCAGAAAATGATCACCGGTCTACTAGGGTGTAGAATCACTCCTTGAGTGATATCTGACCACTCCCTTGTAGGGATAGGTATTAATCTGGTCCCAGATATCCAGAAAGACACTATCTGGAAACTAAATTCCCAGCTGCTTGCCCATGAACACACAGTATCCCACATTAAGGAACTCATTAAACATTTCATGACCCATAATGAAGGTTCCATTCCAGCCTTTGATCAGATTTGGAGTACCTTGAAATGTGTTCTTTGGGGTTTCAGCCTCAAGGAGGCATCAACAAGACAAACAATCTAATTCACTCCTGGCAGACATACAGTCTCTTGAAGCCTCTTTGTCTAATCCCCGCTCTGAGGCAGAAGTGCATCGTTTGACTCTGCTGAGGAACCAGTATGCAGAAATCCTAAGAGAAAAAGCGGAATACGCTCTCTTTAAAACTCAGGCTAAGTATATCGATCAGGGGGATAAAGCCAGCCATCTTTTGGCGATGAGGCTTCGGAGGCAAGAAGACTCTTGTACCATTGCTACACTATCCTCCTCGACCTCCAGAACCATTGTAACCACCCCCAGAGAAATTGCAAAGGAGTTTGAACAGTACTATAGGCAGCTTTATAGCCCTTCTGAGGCTTTCCCTACTGATAATGAGATTAGAGATTATTTGAATGCAGTTTTCCTACCTTCTCTCGATGCAGCCCAGCAAAATCTACTAGTTTGTCCCATCTCAGAGCACAAAATTAGGAATGCCATCAAGACCCTCCCTAGAGACAAAGCACCAGGCCCGGATGGCTCTCCATCCAACTTTTACAAAACATTTGAGACAGAGTTGACTCCCATCCTCCACCGGTTGTTCAAGTTTTTATGTGAGTACGGGATTATGGACCTGACACTTTTAGAGGCAATGATAGTGGTACTCCCGAAGCCAGGCCAATCTAAAGATAAAGTCACCAATTACTGTCCCATTTCACTAATGAACTATGATATAAAGATTTTTGCTAAGATTCTAGCCTCCAGGGTCGCTAAGGTTTGGGAGGGGCTTTTGAGCCCTGAGCAGACTGGATTTGTGCAAGGCAGATACTCATCGGACCACATTCGCAAGCTTGCCCACATTTTCTCCGTATCCAGGGAGGCAGATCAACCTATGGCCCTTATTTCCCTGGATGCGGAGAAAGCGTTCGACAGGGTCAGCTGGCCTTTCCTTTTTAGCACCTTGTCTACGTTTGGTTTTCCACCCGTCTTTACATCCTGGATTAACTCCCTATACTCCTGCCCTTCCGCAAAAGTATACTGCGATGGAGTTGTCTCATCTTCTTTTCCTCTAAAATCAGGCACCCGTCGAGGCTGTCACCTATCACCCGTTATTTAATTTATATTTAGAACCTCTACTCTGTCAATTGAACACTTCCCCACTTCTCCAAGGCATTGTAATAGGGCTCTTCCGCTTAAAAATGTCCGTCTATGCAGATGACATACTCCTTAATGTCACTGACCCTTATAATTCCATTTGGGCTGCCCTACAGATCATCCAAAAGTAATCTTAATAAAATGGAGGTGATGCCCCTTAACTCTCTTTTCTCCAAAAACGAGATCGCCCCACTTTCTATGATTTGGAATGCCCGCCTCAAATATTTAGGAATAACACTGTCCACCTCTGCATCACTAATGAAAAAAATTAACCTAGACAACCTCATATTGAATATTAAGCAATATTTAGACAGACGGGCTCCTATGTAGCTGTTCCTCCAAGCAAGAGTTAGCATGGTGAAAATGAATGTCCTACCAAGAGTGTTCTATCCATTGAACATATACCTTCCCTTGACTTAGTTCCGTCGGTTACATAGTATAGTCTCCCAATTTCTATGGCAGCATAAACCCCTGCGGTGATCATACAATCGTTTAAGTACACCACATAATTTAGGGGGTCTTAAACTTCCCAACTTCTACAATTATTGCTTGGCCAGTCATATAGCCAAATATATGCGTTGAACTGCCACGCCTCAAGAGATGGGGACTCTCCCATATATTCCCCTTTGGTTATTAGTTGAGCAACACATGCTCTCCGCCTCAGGATTTGCCTCCACCAGTTTTCTGTTCATAACGCCAGGCAGACTGCCATGCTTCCTACATGGCTTAGCTATTCATATGTCAATAAAGGTCCACATGCAACTATGCAAATCCATGCGATATCATGACCAACAAGACTTGTCACAACCAACTATGTTCGATAACCCCAACTTTAGGCTGGGAGATCAGGTGATTTCAGCTCCAAAAATGTGTGCAACTTTGCAGGCCCTTGTTAGTGATTTAGTGGTCAATGGCAGCTTAGGCAATATGCCAGATTTGCTGGCATATTTCCAATTACCCAGTAAATACTCCTTTTTCATGTTCCAAATCAGACACATGCTGATAAAATGGTATGGAACTGGTACTTGGACTGATCATCCAGCAGTTCCTCTTAAGGAGCTTCTTGCATGCACCAAGCAACCTCACACTGTATCTCACCTGGTTTCAGCCCTATCTGGGACACTTAATCCAGAAGACTCAGGTTAGTCTCGATATTGGGCCCTCACTCTCCCCAATGATAATATCTCTTGTGAAAAGGTCTGGAGGGGACTCTATTTATGTACTGCCAATGACCGCCTAAGGCTGACACAGTTCCACATTTTGCATGATATCTACTATACCCCTGTTAAAATGTTTAGGATGGGCAGACTCCTGACAAAGGCCTGCTTTAGATGCAGCCAGGAACCAGGGTCACTACTTCACATATTCTGGGAGTGCCCCAAAGTGGCTCCCCTCTGGTGCCTTATCAAGGCAAAGGCTGACCCGCTACTGGGTTTACAAGAGCTATTCATACCTCAAATTTGTATAATTGGAGATTATAGTAATATCTCAGGGAAAGATGGTTCCACATGACCATTATATCCCTATCAGTTAAAAAACTTGTTCTTCATCACTGGAAAGACCAATACATTCTTTCTTACTCTGAGTGAGTGAACGAGTTCTTCCATAACCTCAGAATCGAAAAGGCAATTGCCAGCCTCCACAGTAAACTCTCCCTGTATCGAGTCAGATGGGAGAGGCTGCATACCTGCTGGTCCCTAATCCCTCCTTATGGAGTGTCGAGACAACTTATCACCTAGCTGCTCTGGGAACTTACCATTAGTATTGCTGATGATTGTGGGTCCTTGTACTAAGAAGGCTGATGTGCAAAGCAGTGTCATACGAAGACTTACAGGTATACTAAGTTTAACCCCAGCTGCTGGTATGCTTGTTTTCTCCATCACCTCATTAGGTTGAGTGCAATTATTTGTTAGATGTGAATTGTACACCATATCCAGGTACCTATGGCTCTGGGTGGGTGGGGGGTTTGAGGGGTTATTGGGATTGGGGAGTGGTAGGATTGGGATGGATGGGGGGAAGGGATTAGTCTGTTTATATATATAATTGTCTATTTATATATCCACTGAATATTTTAACTCCTGCAACCGCTTTGTTGTATTTGAAGCTCAGCTTCTATGGTTCTTTGTCTGTTGCAGGATCTGTATCCCATGTTTTGTTTTGTTTCATGTTGAACAAAATAAATAAAGCATACTAAATTAAAAAATTAAAAATAAAAATAAAATAATTATGTTTTTTTGCTCTGTGCACTACAGGAATTTCTTTTGATTGAGAGAGATCTCCAGGGCATCTGAACTTTGCAGCAGAGAGAAGAAATCTGAGGTGGAATGTAGGCAGTTGACACTGGGCAGTTTGAAAATAGATGCACAAGCTAAATATTCCATGATTAGCACAGCATTCTGTTCTATCTGGGGCAGTGCTGTCTTAAGGGAGCACTGCAAGAGTAATAATATTAGAGGATTCCTGGGGTTAGAAAAAAGTGTTTACGGGCATCTTTCATGATATTTCCCCTTCTAATTTACATAAGTTCCCCATCATCCATGTATTTGAGCTGAAGGAAAGAAATTCCTTGGCATCCTCCATGTCTGTCCCATGCAAGTACTTAAATGTTTCTATCATGTCACCCCTTTCCCTTCCCATTCCTTCTCTTCTCTTCTCTATACTTGTTCAAGTCCTGTAGCCTCTCCCCGTATGGCAGGTCCCTGGACCATTTTTGGTTGCTCTGCCCTGTACTGCTTCCACTTTGTCACAGTCTTTACTCAGGTGTGGACTCCAATATCTTGTGCGATACTCTGGATGTGGTCTCACCAGTGACCTGTACAGCTGGGGAATTAACTCTCCTTCTACTGATTATCCCCCTCCCTATGCATCTTAGCATCCTAGTTTCACTCCTCATAGCTCTGGTACAGTGTGCTTTGGATTTTAAGCTATCTGATATCATTACTCCTAAGTCTTTCTCCTCCTTGGAGCTTTCAACACCACCTGCCCCATTTCGTACTGCACTCTTAGGTTCCTTTTCCAAGTGTGCATCACCTTACTTTTTTTGCATTGAAGCACAACTGCCAGATCTTTGACCAGTTCTTCAGCCTGCCCAGATCCTATGTAAGTTCTTTTAACCCTTCCTCCATTTTGGCTGTGGTGTGGCTGTGGCATAAGGCTGTCTTCTGCTGATAGGCTGTCCTCTAAAAAAAGCCAAAGAACCTGTGTCAGACTCACTCCCTGCTTGCTGTGTACTAGAGCCCACTCCTTCTTCTCCTTAGTCCTCATGGCTTTTTTAAGATAGACTGGGACTCTTTGTTCTGATTTTGATGCTGCCTTTTTTTTTAATGACTCATTGGTTAAGCTGCTGTTCCCAGTCAAATTAGTGACTCACTTGCATCAGGAAGATACAGGGCTAGGCTGGCCTGCTGGCACAGCGGGAGCGCTACTGCTGGTGACACTGATGACCCTGAGTTCGGGGAACAAGCCTGGACCATCAGAGGGCCAGCTGAGGAGGAGGAGGAGGATCGAGGACCCCAAAGGATGCTCTTCTCCTCCAGGGAGGGAGGGTGTCATGTCCCACTGTATTACCACCACCTAGGTGACCACAGCTGGTGCTGCAGGGGATATGCGGTAGTGGGATGGGACTGTTGGAGCATGCCTACAGGTTGGCTGTGTCAGGCCTTGCCGGCAGCACATCCTGATGTGTGCTCCTGGTGGGGGGGGAGGCGAGAAAACTGGACACCACCAAGCCTTCACCTCCACCATGGGTGGCCAGATTAATGTGGGGAAGAAATGCTGTGAAGCTGAAGGCATACTCTGCCCTGGGGGGTAAGCCGGGGGTAAGGGCAGCACAGTGATATATCGCAGGTGGGCTGGTGGTTCCAAGAGGACTAGTGGCAGGATCTCAGTGGACGGAAAAGGGGCAGTTGACAGTAGTTGGAAGAGGGTCTTGCCTGAGACCATGGCAGGATAAAACAAACTGGGGAAAAAAAAGTAAGATAGAGGGCTTGGAAGAGAAGAGGACCAGGGAGAGGAGGATGTGGATGACTTTAACAGAAGAAGCCAGTGAGGACCCTTTGGTCTGGTTCAGAAACCCATCTGATAGCCAGAGGAGTCCAGGCTTAGTTTGGGTGGAATTTTCTTCAGTATGGTCAAACTCTGGTGCTATGCTTACTCTGGTGTTGTGAGTTCTGGGTTGGGCCAAGCTTTACATTGAATGGGGGTAGCTGGTGACAAGCAGACATGCCTCGGTGGCTAGACATCTAAGAGCAGGCCTTGAATGAGTCGAGTGGTAGCTTGCTGTGGGATGGAGTAAAGTCAGCCACTGATATGTGCAGGTGAACTAGGAGACATCTGAAGCACAAGGGCTCATCTGGGACCAAAACAAAAAATCAGGGTGAGCCAAAACAAAGTAATCCTCTTGGCATTGTTTTTTTCCACTGTTTAACAAGTGTTTGCTACTATGTAGTCATAGATAGACCTTGTTGAACTCTTCACTAAGAGTAGTAGAAATGTCAGATGAGGATTTAGAGCTGTAGCTTGCTAATAGAAAGCATCAAAATGTGAGTAAGAATGTTAAATCTTAAAGAACTGCAGGTTCTTCTGAGCAGCTATGAAGGGGGGGAGTGCACTGGACTCTGATTAATATGTTGATATTGGCCACAAACCAGAAGCCCTCACCTATACAAATGCATCAATTTATGAGAAATGTGATTTAATTTGTTTTTCATTTAGTTGGTGAATAAACAGGGGTAGAGCTTGCTTCTTTTTTTAATGCAGTTTTTATTGAGCTTCAACATTCAGTTACAGAATATTACAACAACAAATGTCACAACAGAGACAACTACCCTATACAGACAATGTTCACATGGAGTATATTTAAAAGAACATCACAGTTCTTGGACAGTAAGTGGGTAAAAGAACTGCATTGTAACTACATGCTTTCTGCCAGTTGTATGTCAGCTGAATCTGCCCCTCCCCCAATGCAATCAGTCCTTTCAGGGTACAAAGGATGGGTCCTTATTCATTACGTGCAGGAGCCACCCATTCCATTTATTATGTCCCTTCTGCACCTGTTGCTTCACCGCATAGCTCAGGGTTTCCATTTTATATATGCTGTTCACTAGGGTAGCCCCGTCCTCTTGTTATACACTTCTTTGCTACTGTAATGAGGATCCCCAACATGTATTTATTGGTCAGGTCATGCATGCCCTGCTGGTATAGTGTGAAGAGGAACAGGGGTTCTGTTAGGGAGAACTGTGGGGAGAAAAATTTATTTTAGTGCTTTCTCAATTGCTGTGAGGAAAGGGGCCAGCTGCGAGCATACCCAGAACATGTGGTGATGTTCTGCCTGTTCCTTTCCGCAACATTTCCAGCAGTGGCTGTTCTGTGCCATTGCCCTGTACACCTGTTGGGTTGGAGTCAGAAAATAGCAGACAAAACTTTTCCAACTGAATTCCCTCCAAGCCATGGATATGAAGATTCTGTGAGTGTTGGTGCAGGCCACTTGCCACTGTTCTGGTGCTATTGGTTGCCAGATTTTTTGATTCCATCTGTCCAGCACTTTAAGAGGGGAGACCTGTTTTAAGTGGAAACGTCAGACATATAGTTGTGATATGAGATGAGGTATAGTGTTCCCTGCTAGGGCAGAAATTATTAATAATATAAGGTGTTTTTTTGTAGTCTAGAGTCTAGAATGTGACCTCTACATATCCAACTTCTGACATACACGTAGGCTCGAGGCTGGAAGTATAGATGAAGGTCAGTCTTTTGAAGCTGTTATGTGGATTTGAGACCTCAGAGGTTCTGGGTCTTACAACCAGAGTCCAGCTGGGCTAGTACGAAGCCCCTAAGGAGATGAAGTGGCAGCAGCAAGCTTGCTTCTTTCTAATTTGTTTATTAATTGGGATAGGCGTGGTCATCTCTATCAGCAACCACCCCAAATACCAACTTCAAGGCTAGAGGTGTTTTCTCTTTTCACAGAAGTAAACAATGGGAAGCTCGAGAGGAGTCTTACACAAAATACAGAAATGAGCAATAAAGATTACAGCTCAGATGAGCAAGTTCAAATTTAAAATGCTAGAGTAGTTACCAAGCCATGGGGTTCACCTTGTCATTTGTGCCTGGGCTCAATTCATATATCAGCCGATATCAGAAAACCGTTCGGAGATCATGGAGTGACAAAAATGTGAGTTAGACAGTTCAAGCTTTAAAGAATTGCCGGCTCTTCTGAGCAGCTATGGGGAGGAGTACACTGGACTCTGTTAAAGGAAAACAACACCCTCAAAATCCTGTAAATGTTATGTTTTCATGTCAACAGATAACTCCTTTCTTGTAGCTGTTAGGGATATATGTGAGTGCTTTAGTTTATGTTCACTGTTCTTACTAGACCATGTAGTTATCCTGGATGTCTCCATTTTCTAGTTGTTAAAATCTAATTGTCCCTGACAGCTGCATTAGCTTATGAGAACATGATGTGTCAGCACCCTTTAGACTCCACAGTGTAACTGTCTGCTTAATTAGATTTCAATAAAACACTTTGCAGCAAGGTGTGAAATACTACATTTACCTTCAGTTAGATTTACAAACTGTCTGAATTGTAATGCAGGGGTTTTCCCTTTAAATTGCACTCAGTTTGTGTGTTTCCAGAGTTTTTTTTCCAGGATATTTGTACTTTCATCACAGAGGTACATGGTATAAATGGGTGATGTGACATCATGTTCTCTTATGCTATGCAGCTCTCATGGACAATGAGATAATTCTCTCTGTACAGACAGTTGTTGAGACCCCATCTGGAGTATTGCATGCAGTTCTGGAAACCCATCTCCACAAGGACGTAGACAGGATGGAGGCAATCCAGTGGAGGGCAACTAAAATGGTGCAGGGTCTGCAACAGAAGCCATATGAGGAGAGAGTAAAGGAGCTTAATATGTATACCCTTGAGGAAAGGAGGGAGAGGGGGGACATGATAGAAACTTTCAAGTACCTCAAGGAATTCAACAAAGTCCAAGAGGGTAATATCTTTCAGAAAAAGAGATGTGCAAGAACAAGGGGACATAATTTGAAGATAGAGGGGGGAACGGTTCAGGGGCAATGTGAAGAAGTATTTTTTCACAGAGAGGGTGGTGGACACTTGGAACAGCCTTTCTGAACAGGTCGTGGGGTCTAAAACAGTGGGGGAATTCAAGAATGCATGGGACAGACATAAAACAATTCTGGTGGGGGGTAGGAAGAAGTAGGCTGTTGGTTAACTAGGATCTGCAGCTTATCCGATAGGTAGGGAAATGAGCAGACTAGGTGGGCCAAGTGGTCCTTATCTGCCATCAAAGTCTATGTTTCTATGAGATTTCAACAACCATAAAATGGAAGTCCCCAAGACAGTTACAGGAGACTAGCTGGAACAGTGAAAGCAAACTAAATCAAACATGTATATCCCCATCAACTACTGGAAAACAGTTGTCTGCTGACAAGGAAACAAAACTTACAAGCTATGAGGGTGTAGTTTTCCATTAAATATTTTGATGTACTGTAGGCCACAAACCAGAAGCACACTCCAAGAAAATGCAGGAATTTATAAGAAATGTGATTCAAATTTGGTGAATGAGCAGGGTAGAGCTTGCTTCTTTTTAATTCACTTTATGAAAAAATGAATAAATATTAAATCACAAAAAAACAGCAGTAATTTGGTATGAATGTTTTTACCCCGCTCACGCATACTGTAGATTTATAACTGTTGCTTTAATTGTTGTAGCTTACTCGCTGAATGATCTTTATATACAAGTCAGTTGGAATCACATTTTGGGAATTGCCATCTACTTGTGGGCTTCTATTCATCAGCATAGGTGTCATGTCATCCTAGCCAGTCTCAGGAAGGACAAGTCAGGTAAGTGCTTTTTATGCCTCATGTAATAACAGTATTAAACCACTGGTGAGCTGGGCACCTGGACCATTATACCTTTCAGCCGCATTAGGAGAGGGGTCTTTCATTTTACCTCTCATAGATACTTAGAGCCTGACAGCAAATAAAGACTCCTTAGTTCATCCAGTCTGCCCATTCCCTGCCTAACTGTGTGTCCGACCGGACGTCAGACTGGAGTTACTGGGTCTTTTGCACTTCTGGTGCCTCAGTGCCTCCATCCAGCAACTGTTCATCTTCTCTCCTTCCCTAAGGTCTTACCATTCCTATGTTCCTATCTCATCCGTTTGAAATCAGTCACCATTCCAGGTGTCCACCACCCTCTCTGTGAAAAATGCTTCCTAAAATCCCTTTTGAATCCCCCCAACCTCCATTCATGCCCCTTGATTACTTTGTTTTCATTCCTCAAGAATATATCCCTACAATCTACCCTGTTGCTGCCCCTCAAGAACTTGTAGGTCTCAGTCATGCCCCTCCCCTTTCCTTCTAGCATAGAGAGAACATATTCAGGTTTTCCAGCCTCTCTCTTATATCCTCCACTGCTGTCTCTGTGTCTTCTTCATAGCCCTTCTCAAAACCCTCTCAAATGGTCCCTGACTTTCCTGAGGTGAGGACTGCAGAACTGGAACAGGGCTCCACGTGCAGTCTCACCATGGACCTGTAGCAGTGCAGCATTACTCCAAACTGTCCTTCAGCTGGTTAATGCCTAGATGCCCCAGGGTTATTCTCACCTCCCATATCCCTTGTTGAATTGGGCTGAGAAGTTAAGGTTGTTTTGTTGCTGATAATGGCTCCTAGGTCACTTTCTTCAGTAATCTAATCCACCCTCATACTCTAGTCCGATAGCTCTATTCTTTAGTAGTCTCTCATCCATCCTCACACTCCAGTCCAATAGTCAGTTGCCTCAGTACCCAACACCGGGCTTCCCGCCATCGGGATATGAATACTCACCTTATGGATATCCGCAATATACATATCCCCCTCCTCCACCGCCCCCTCAGCCGCCGGTGGACCTGAAGGAGACTCTGGCTTCCTGGTGGGCTGAGGCCAAGGCTCAGCTCATCAGGCAGGTGGAGAGCCACCTGCTGACACCGGACCTGGTTCCGGACCCCCGTCGCCGGAGACTCCCTCCCCCTTGCCTGATGCCAGAGATAGGCCCTCAGGCACAGGGGCAGGGGTGGACACACTTCCCCAAAGGGTTCCCAAGGGGTCCCTTCCTCCCCCACGACTGGAGGGGTCATCTTCTTCTTCTTCTTCCTTTTCGAAGACCTCGGACTCTGACTCCAGCAGGTGCTCCGATCTAGACGAGCCACGCACTTCAGACCATCCCAGGGCAAGGACTCCTCTGAAGTCTCTTCCGTAAGATCCTTATTTCCTGGAGTTACTTAAAAAGATCCAGGCAGTCCACCAGTGGCAACCTCTGGAGCTGGATCCACAGCTGTAGAAACTCGCTGCTGACCTGGATCTGCCCGAAACTGCTTCAACGTTGATTCCACCCTGGATCGAGCCTCATGCAGACCTTGTTTCCACTATTTAGAAATAACCGTCGGCATTAGCCCCCCCTTCCAAGGAAGCCAGATAGGCTACAGTATATCAGGCTCCGGAGGGTGTGGATTCCTTGAATACACACCCCAAAGCTGACTCAGTCATGATTAGTGCTGCTCACGGCCAGTCGGCGAAACAAAAACATCTGAGCTCATCTCCACCCGACAAGGAATCCTATCTTCTGGACCAGTATGGGAAGAAGGTGTACGCGTCTTCCACTCTGGGGATCAGGGCCCTGAACTATGTTGCACATATGGGGGATTACCAGAAGACAATCCTAACTGAGGTTGAAGCCAAGTTAGACTCCCTTTCTGAGTCTCATGCTAAGTAGGAGGTGGCTGATCTAGTCCGTTCTGCTCAGTCGGCCAGTTGGCACATGCTTCTTGCCACGTACGATGCAGTGGACGCTACTGGTCGGAGCTCATTTTTTTGCCATATGTTTGCAGTGTCATGCCTGGCTCTGAGTGTCAGGTTTGGTCCCTGAAGTGCAGTCTGCTATTCAGGACGCGTCCTTCAGGGGTTCAGTGCTGTTCGGTGGGGATGTCAAAGTCATCATCACTGACCTGCAAGAGAAGGGCACTGCACTGAAGTCTGTTGACTCTCTGTACGGACCACCTTAGGGACAGTGTCACTCTTTTTGCAAACATTCTCGGCCCAAAGCAAAAAGTCAGGGTAAGTGGACCAACAAGTGTCGAGCCCCTCCGGCTGCCAAGCCCCCCCCACCCAAAAAAGCGTCAGGAGCTTCAGCCACGGCACTGCCCCACACCACCTGATTCCTCTCCTCTCCCACAGCCTCTGGGGCTCCCAGAGGAACCAGTAGGAGGGAGGTTCTCCTTCCACCTACCAGCTTGGGAGAGGATCACATCAGATGCTTGGGTGCTCCAGCTGATGGCAGCAGGGCACTCAGTCGAGTTGCTACAGAAACCACCCAGAAAACCACCACCCAAGTCATCTTACTCCCTGTAACATCTTCCTCTGGTTCGGGAAGAAATATTCTTCCTCTTTTTGAAGGCGGCGATAGAACCTGTCCCTTCCCACCTTTGGGGAACAGGGTACTACTCCCATTTCTTCCTGGTTCCAAAGAAATCAGAAGACGTGAGGCCCATTTTAGACCTCAGTTCCCTGAACATGTTTGTGGAGTACAAAAGGTTCAGGATGCTCTCCTTGCAGAGCCTTCTGCCCTTACTTTGGCAGGGACAGTGGCTGTGCGCCCTGGATATGCAGGATGCCTACCTGCATATCCCTGTCCACCCTTCCTACCGCAAATTCCTTCGATTTTTGTTCCAGGGGGACCACTACTAGTTCAAGGCCCTCCCATTTGGTCTTTCTTCGGCGCTCCGAGTGTTCACCAAATGCCTTTCTGTGGTAGCGGCTCACCTGCGTTCCCAGGGAGTACAGGTTTTCCCATTCCTGGACAACTGGTTCCTGGCGGCCCTTGCCAGGGATGATCTCCTGCGCTCTCTTTCCCTTACCCTGCAGGTTTTTACCAGCCTGGGTATCACCATCAACCAGGCCAAGTCCCACCTGGTCCCCTGTCAGAGGCTCCAGTTTATCGGGACGATTCTGGGCACAACCACCGGCATGGCTTTTCTTCCGCTGGACGGGATGGATACCGTTCGGGCTCAGGCGAGCCTGCTGTCGAGTCACAGGTGGGTCAGTGCCTGGTCAGTCCTTTGCCTCCTCGGGCTCATGGTGGCTGCTATTCCGACAGTCCCTCACGCGCGGCTCCACATGAGGATCTCTCAGTGGATGCTTCAGTCTCAGTGGGATCAGCTGGTGGATGACCTAGACCAAGAAGTCTTGGTCTCTGACCCCATGGTTCAGGACTTGCAGTGGTGGATGGTTCAGGAGAACCTTTGCTGAGGAGTTCCCTTCTGCATCGCGCCTCCCTCCCAAACGCTGACAACAGACATCTCAGGAGAGGGTTGGGGAGCCCATCTGGGGTCTCACAGGACTCAGGGCTCCTGGTCCAGGCTCGAACGGTCACTTCACTTAAATTTCCTCAGGCTCCAGGCCATGCTGTATGCTCTCCGAGCACTGATCCTACATGTGCTTCCCAGTCATCTGGTTGTCCAGACGGACAACATGTGTGTAGTCTGGTACATCAATAAACAGGGAGGAATGCATTCCTACCCCATTTGCAGGGAAGCAATGAGAGTTTGGGATTGGGAAGTGCAACACAATCTTCACCTCATGGCAGTTCACGTTCTGGGAGTTGAAAACACACTGGCAGACCACCTCAGTCGTCATTGGCTCAGGCTTACGAGTGGGAACTGGATCGGGGGGGTAGAAGATATCTTCCTGAATTGGGGGACACCTCAGGTAGACCTGTTCGCTTCTCCTCACAACACAAAACTTCCCACCTTCTGCTCGCTCGCTCCAGGGCGAGGCATTTTTTAGAGAGACGCTCTGTCTCTAGATTGGTAGGACAGATTCATCTATGCCTTCCCCCTGATTCCTCTATTTCCGAGGGTCTTACACAAACTCAGCTCAGAAAGAGCTTGCACGATCCTGATCACTCCTTTCTGGCCCAGGCAAGTTTGGTTCTCTCTTCTGCAACAGTATTCCGAGGAACCTCCTCTTCCTCTTCCTATGTCACAACTTTTGTTGACCCAGGATCAGGGGACCCTGGTGCATCCAGGTCTCAGATCCCTTCAGTTGCATGTATGGTTCCTGCAGACGTAGCTCAAGCCCAATTCGGGTCTCCCTGCTTGTGGCTGAGATTCTGGTGGAGGCTAGAAAGCCTTCCACGAGATCGACCTACAGCATAAAATGGAAGTGGTTTTCTATTTGGGCCTCTTCTAAGAATTTCGAGCCCTTTTCATGCCTGTCGGGAGAGTTCTAGACTATCTTTGCCATCTCTTTGACCTGGGTCTCGGTCATTTGTCTCTGAAGGTTCACATGGCAGCTATCTCCGCTTATCATGTTCCCTTTGGGGACAGAACCTTTGTACAGTTGGAAGTCTCTAAGACTTTTCTTAAAGGGGTCCTCCACTTGAGACCCCATATTCGCGTTCCTGCCCCCCTTGGGATTCGAATTTCATTCTTGAGAGGCTTACTCTGCCTCCTTTTGAATCGGCAGCTTCTGCAGACTTAAAGTTCCTCTCTTGGAAGACTCTCTTCCTAGTGACCATTACATCAGCTCAATGTATTTCCAAGCTCCAGGCCTTGAAGTGTAAAATTCCTTATTTGATTTTTCACAAGGAATGTGTGGCTCTTCGTACCAACCCTAAGTTTCTCCCTTAGGTGGTGGCAGAATCTATGCTGAATCAATCCATTGAGCTACCAGCTTTCTTTATGCAACACTCCAATCAAGGGGAGTACCTCTTGCATACTTTGGATGTTCACCGAATTCTGAGATACTACACCAACAGGATGAAGGATCTCAGAAAATCTGATCAGCTTTTTGTCTCTTTTGCTTACCAAAGAGAAGGCAATGCTGTCACTAAGCAATGCCTTTCTAAGTGGTTGGCTCATTGTATCACTTTCTGTTATGACAAGTACCACAAGACCCTGCCGGGTCAAGTCAGAGGTCACTCCACCAGGGGGGTTGCTGCCTTTGCAGCTTGTTTCAAGAATGTGTCAGCGGCTGACAGTTGTGCTGCTGCAGCTTGGACTTTCGCCCATACCTTTACGAAACACTATAGTTTGGACATTGCCTCTTGCCATAGAGCTGGCTTCGGGTTGGCTGTTCTGCAAGGTCTCCTTTCTTGAGACCCTTACAGCCAGAGGTTCCATGGATGTGTTGGTTTCCTCCTCCCGTGTGCTTCTCCTTCTTCCAGACTGCTTGAGACTCAGTCCTGTATGTAATTACCTACTGCAACAGCCCTCTCGAAGTAAGATAGTACAGTTACGTAAGAGCTTACCATAACAGTAGATCTTGAGAGGGCTCTTGCATGTAATGTCTCTCCCCCTCCATCCCACTTAGCTTTTTCAGCTCCTTTTCCAGGAGGGAAACATCTGCTTTCTCTCATCTTGACTTTTTTGGCCTTTGGCAGGAAAAAACTGGAAGGCGGGTGTGGGGGACCGCCCCTTTATACCGACGTTGTCTGACGCCAGTCACCTGATGTGGGGGTGGTCCCCCGCCAGAGACTGCTAGCTAGAAATTTTTCCGTGGGGTCCTGGCACCTGTTGGCTTCAGTCCAATATATAATTACCTACTGCAAGAGCATCTCTCGAAGATCTACTGTTACAGTAAGTTCTTACCTAACTATACTTTTTTTATCCCTTTGGTGAGGTTGTTCCCCACCTCCTGGTCCTCCAGAGTTTTACCCAGTCTTCGGTGGGGTACAGAGGCAAAGGCCTTGAAACACTGTCCAACATGGGGTAGGTGCTGTCCTGCAGTTGTACTCAGAAATTGTAAAACAGAAATTCATACGAATTCTTACAACAGTGATTAAAATGGCCAGTCCAACTCTTTGCATCATCTCCCATGAGGAATTATGCCCTGAAACCTGGAATCTTTTTTAAATGAAAACTATCTCTCTGTGCTGGTCCTACGCTCACAACCTTCCCTCAGCAGATCTTCAGTTTCTGCTGGAGAAAGCAGTCACCCTTGATGGTGCTACAGACATTTCGATGGCTAAGTTTTCAACTTTTACTGCTTAAAGTTTATTTTATTAAATTTAGCTAAATATCATTTATTTGTCTCCCTGATTATTTTTTGTTCCAGTGCAGATTTTTGTGAACACAAATGTCTTCTTCATGGTTCCCTTCGGTTCCAGGAAACAGCAAAATAAACTGCAAATCAGGCTGTCTTCACAACGACAGCAGAGTAGGTTTTTTTTTTCAGCCTCGTACTTCTATTTTAACAGTTACACTTTGAAAAAAGTTTAATCATTTTAAAATCTAACCCCCAAAATCCAGGGTTGTGAGGCTGTGTTTCAATATTTCATAGCTACTGCAGGTAGACTCATTACCATGGTCAACACAGAGTGCTTCTGCCACAAACTTTCCCACACTCTTGGGTCACAAACTGAGTGACTGAAAATTATTTAATTCGAATCATGATGACTGTGGTTCATTGTACAACTGGCTCTCAAGGACTGAAGTTGGAGTATATGGGGCTGGTACCCTTGCAGTTTCCTATCTTAGTCAGAAAAGTCCAAAAAGAAAACTGGGCCCACTGGTTTTATAAAGTTTCTAAAGTGTGGCGAAACATTAGACAAGTTGAGTGATCGACGCGGTCTTGAATGCCTTTGAGTAAAACTCTTCATGCACTTTGCTGAACTGCCAAAGTGATCTAATAGTTTTTTTCCTACCATGAGCATACACATATAAGTGATTGCTCATTTCTGTGTGGCTGCGGGTATGCTGAAATTCTCCACTACAGTGTTTTAGTTTTTTACTGCACCGCAACACTTCTGGGTGCAGTTTGCATTTCCCCTGTCTCTGTTCAGTCTAAAGTGTGGCATCATTTTTACCTAAGGCAGACATGCATTCAGGGGGCTACTAGTGTTTAGGCACAGCTCATGACTGGGTGAACTGCGAACTGTGTAAGGTTTTTGTCCTAAGACACAGAAAAGGAGACTTTAAGGCAGTCACTGTCCGCTCTAGTTTTTTTATCTAGCTCTAATGAGCATTCCCGTGAATAGGCTACAAACTCTTTTGCAAATCTGGGTACAGAGTTCACATCATCAGAAGACACTGCCAGTAAGGCTGAGTCAACTGAAAAATCCTTCAAGGAGCACAGAGTGTGAGGGATCTCAATATGTGCACTTTGGAATAGAGGAGAGTGAGAGGTGAAATTATATAGACCCCTTAGTACTTTGCTGAGGTGAACATAATGTGAGAGCAGCATTTCTTTCAAAGGAGAAAGAGCACCAGGACCAGGGGACATGTGATGAAGCTGGAGGATAAGAGTTTAAGAGGGATGTGAGGAAACTTCACTGAAAGGATGATAGATGCCTAGAACAGACTGCCAGCAAAAGTGGTGAAGACAGAAACAGTGGGGGGGGGTCTTCAAGCATTTGTGTGATAGGCACAGGGGTATCTTAGAAAATGCTCAGGGAGGAGGGGAGGGTCTCTAGAGACCAGGTAGAGTCTGCAGAGACAGATTAGGCAGGGAATATCTGGGCAGACTGAATGGACCACTGAGTCCTCTTCTGCTGACAGATTTTTCGTTTCTAGTTCCTTTCCTAAGGAATGCTTAAAGAAGGATATAAAAAAAGACATACAGAGCTAGAGAAGACCCTAGAAATCATTGTTAGTCCTCCTTCACAGTTTCCAATGCCTTGCATGGAAAGGTTTAAACAAATATGGGATTTCTTTTCAGCAGTGAAGCAACAGGTAAATCTTACTCTGCTTTTCTCTGGAGAGTGGCTGAAATGATAAATATCCCTATTACTGAGACATAATCAAAAGTGGGCGAGCCTGATTTTTAGGGCTGTGGGTGGAGCTTACAGCCATCCTGCTTTAACGTGAAAAAGAGGCTTTCCGTGGAACACATTTTTAGTACTTTTCAGTGTATCCTACCATAACTGCAAATCTCTATGGCAGTTAAAAAATACTCCCTTCTTTCTTAGCTGCTTTTCTCTGAGAGCAAATGTGCACACCTCCCAAACAAATCTAAATATCTTTAAAATTACTTAAGATGCACAAAAATAACCTGTGTGAAAGTTGTTCAGGGCAAAAACACCTTTTACATAAGGGTAGTCACTAATCTGAATTCTTTATATTTTGTGAAATATGGTCAAACAACCTCAGTTTTTTTCTCTGAGTGATCACAGTAGGAGTCATGCCAAACAAATGTAAATATCTCGGAAAGCATAGAAGTTACCAATATACAACCAACATGAAAGCTGTTAAGGACAAGAAAATGAGGATAGTGACTAATCTGAATTTATTAGATTTTTTTAAATATAGCTATCCAAAAGGTGAACATTTGTGAAGAAAAATGAAAATTGAGGTAATCAGATGGCCATCGTTTAAAAAATATAATTAGTGCAGCTTAATGAATAGGCTCATTTGAAAGACCTCTTTATCCTGAACAAGTTTCATACAGGTTTATTATCTGTAATTTGTGTACTTTTATAGATATTTACATTTGTTTGGCATACCTCCTATTGAACTTCTAAACAGCCTCGGCTTTTCAAATTACAGTTAAGTGAAATTCTAAACAAGACAACATAAGTTCCATCAAGAGAAAGCTATCCCAAGGTCAAATTTCACTGACATGAAAGTTCACTCCCTGAGAAAACCTGTAAACCAACTGAAGCTTCATTTTAAAAACATCTGTGTGAGTCTGTGCTAGCATTAGTAAATGATAATGATTAAAAACACAAAAATAAGCTTAAAGGGAAACGTCCATGTCCTAATTAGCATATTATTTCTCTGCTTATGTGGTCGCTAACCAAATCACACCAAGGTCTGGTAAAAAAAATAATTTTGTACCTTAATATTTAGTTGTTTTGTCCCGAGCGCTGTTCACCCTCCATTTTGCTTGTTGTCTAACGTGATCTGACCCATGAGTACCGGAAGTGACACGGCGTACGAGGAGCCAATCCTTGCACTACAGTTGTATTCCTGTGGGGATCTCGGTGCCGTACTATTCTAAGTCTATATAACGGATTTGCCCCAAAGCTAATAAAAGGTACAGCGATCATTTACTGTGCTGCTATAATGTGGCATATAATTGCGTAGTTTTTAGTATTCTTTTGGACCTGCAATGCAGTGTCATGGTGTGGTATGATGGCGCTTGCTGTCCAAGTCCCAGAGCGCTGTAAAAATACAGTGACTGACGAACAGTGGCATAGACAGCGTCAATATTTGCGGCTACAGTGGACTTACTAAATAAAGTTGTTGTTAGCTGCATTATAATGTAGCCTGCAGTTCATGATTTGTAATGAATTACTGATATATGTGTCAAGCGTGATTCAGCGCCCCCCAAGCCATGAGCAACAGGCTTGTTACAAATTATAATAGATTTTGGTGTTATTCCCCTTGTGTTGATATGTGCACTGACATAATGTGGTGCTGGTACTGATCTATCAATTATGCTGCAGTGTCACCATTGTGATGTAATACAGCCTACCTGTCCCCTATCTCCTTTGTCCACTTATTGCTGTGGAGTGTGTGTGTGGGTGTGTAGAATCCTACACCTTACACCTCGTCGTAGCTCTGAGCCCAACTAACAGTATGAGGATATAGCGGGCAGTGCTGTGTGGAATGAACACAGCCCCACTATTGTACATGTGATCCCACCTCATATTGTGGTGATGTTGGTGGCACTTTAAAGCACTGCTGTGATGAAGGTGCATATCCCCACAGCTGTACCTCTTATACCTCCACACACTGCGTAGATGTAGTTTGCATTGTCGGGACTGCTGTGGGGAAGAAGCATAGCCCCTCTTTTGTACCTCTGATCATACCTCACACTATGGTGATGTAGCTGGCATTGTGAGACACTTCTTTGGTGAAGGGGCAAAGCCCACTGTAGTTTCTGTGATCCCATCTTACACTGTGGGGATGCAGCTGTCATTCTAAGGCACTGCTATGTAGAAATGGCATAGCCCCACTGTCTTGCCTCTGTTTCCATGTCACATTGTGGGCATATAGCTGACATTGTTGGTCATTGCTGTGTAGAAGGTATATAGCCCCACTTTTGTAGCTCTGATCACACCTCTCACTCTGTGGATGTAGGTGGATTTGTTGAGCAGGACTGTGGAGAAAGGCATAGCCCCTCTGTCATACCTCTGATCCCACTTCACACTGTGGAGATGTAGCTGGCATTGTTGGGCACTGCACTGAGGTGGAGTAGAGGCATAGTCCTACTGCTGTACCTGTAATCCTACCTTGCATTGTGGGGATGTTGCTAGCATTTTCTGGCACTGCTGTGGTGAACAGTTTAGGCCCACTGTTGTACCTATGCTGCCACGTCACACTGTTGAGATGTACCTGTCATTGTAGGGGACTACTGTAGGGAGGTGTACAGTCACACTTTCATACCTCTGATCCTACCTTATATTATGCATAAGTATCTGGCACTGCTGTGGGAAGGGCATAGCCTCACTGCCACACTTTTCACCCCACCTCACATTGTAGGGATGTAACTGGCATTGTTGGGAACCACTTTGGAGAATGGGCAAAGCCCTTTGTTATATCTGTGATCCCACCTCAGTCTGTGCAGATGTAGTTGACATTGTGTGGTAATGCTATGGAGAAGGTTTATAGTCCCACTGTCATACCTCAGTTCCCACCTCGCATTGTGTGGATGTAGCCAGCATTGTGAGGCACTGCTGTGTTGAAGGGGCGTAACACCACTGCTCTACATGTTATCCCATCTCACAACAGTGCTTATGCATTAACAGGGTCCATGTACTCATACATCTGCACACGCAGACAGGTGCATGGGAAATGGCATTATCAGTCACCGGGCACTGCAGGGTGCCTGTCCTGGGCCCCACTCCCTGGCACATTGTTGCACCAGAGTT
Organism: Neoceratodus forsteri; assembly: GCA_016271365.2. Classification (NCBI taxonomy): domain Eukaryota; kingdom Metazoa; phylum Chordata; order Ceratodontiformes; family Ceratodontidae; genus Neoceratodus; species Neoceratodus forsteri. The sequence continues at coordinate 1,616,218,809 of CM057452.1, forward strand.
GGGGGGGAGTGGATCATCAGACACAGAGGTCCCAGTATGACAATGTAAATGTCTGTGTTCATGCATGCATATATGTATATATATATATATATATATATATATATGTATGTGTGTGTGTGTGTGTGTTTCACTGCTGCTGATGACAGGACTAAAAAGGGCCTGCATGTCATATGAATGAAAGGTTGTTACCACACTGAACTTCCAACATCAAATAATACGGTGGTGACAGGAGAACTCTTTATAGTTGTTCAAGGGGTATGGGACAACGCAAATAGTAACAGATGTACTTTGAACATTGATTGTTGCAAAGTGTGTGGTGTGCTTTGGTGATGGAGTTAGTATGCTGGTTGTGATGGTGGGTAGACCAGACAAGGCTATCAGAAGAAGAAAGACAAATAAATACAACAAGCAACAATAAAGTCTACTTGGGCCATGCTCATTATTATGAAATTGGTAGAAATCATGCTTGTTCTACATTGGACAAGATCACCTTACAGCATGGCCGTTATCAGAGGGAAACTGCCCAGGTGAATGAAAGAAAGAAAGAAAGAAAGAAAGAGAGAGAGAGAGAGAGAGAGAAAGAAAGACAAATGACACATTTCATAATCACAATAAAGCACAATCCAGGGGGTGCGTTATGGTTGTGTAACTGCCCTTCTCAGATTGTAGAATCACTCGGCTATGCCTCATGCTCCAACACAGACAACGTGGACTGTTATCCAACCCGAATGCACAATCTGTCATGCCTTACTACCTTTATTTCCACTTAGCTTTTATTACATAATAAGTCATGACAGGTTGTGTGTTCAGGTTGGATAACAGCCATGCTGACTGTGTTTGAACATGATGCATAGCTTTATGCTTCTGCCACCTGAGAAGGGCCATTGGTCCACCCTGTAGTGCTTTACTGTGATAATAAACTGTCTCATTCCTAGTAAATTGTGTGCCTCTTTTAAACGTTACTTGAAGCTGTTCCATTGTGCTGTGATAAGGGCACAGCTGAAAGGTGTCCTTGTCCAGTCATGAGCACACATTATTTCTACAAATGTTATAATGATGATTACAGCCCACCTTGACTTTACTGTTGCTGGTATCAGTAAAGTGTCTTTTTCTTCTGATAATATTTTGTGGAGCCACCCAACAGCACCCCACCCATCAGCCATTACCAAAGAACACCACCTCCTTTGTACCAGGAAATGTGACAAGTATTTTTGTCAGCATTTGTGTTCTCACACACACCTAGGACAACTATACATGTCACGTAGTGTCGCAAGCTGTACAGTGATGTAACTTTGTTAGTAAGGCACTGTAGTATTTTATGTTTAAAATGTAGTGTGGCCATTAATTTGCCTTCAGCTGACATGCATTCCCTTCTGAGTACGTGCATCAACAAATGACAAACACATGCACATGAACACGAACACACACACAGTGACATGCACCCATGCACACACGTGGCTTCCCCATATTGAATGAGGGAAGTGGTTAGCACATGATATGTGCATCATTTATCGGTGGTGTGTGCAGTTATGCTGAGACCTCCCCAGTTCTTAAGTTATGTAACACACTGTTGGCTTCACTGTGAATGGCCTACGTTTCTCTGCGTACATCTGATTTTGTTTCACTCTAGTACCATTTGAGAGCATAACTCCTACATCTGTGCATCATCTCAAAGTAACTTTCACATGAACTGTTAGCATGCTGATATTCGATGCTAACTACAGTGTCCACAGCATGAACTAATTGTGTGGCAGTGCTTGTTTAATAGGTCTCACCTTCACAGTGCACGAATACTTATTCAAAATCAAAATGCAGCGTTCCAGGCATTCATTAGTGCCATAGGATGGCATGCTGACAGAATCCATGTATCGTGGTGATAAGGCTGTACATGACAGTGTAACAGTCTGTTTGAATCATCACTTCCAATTCATGAAATCATTTCACAGACAGTGTTTATCCTGCTGACACAGCCCCTAACATGTTCTCAGTGACTGTGCTTTACTCAGTAGTGATCCCATGCTGTATCACTATATGCACTGCAATCTACCCATAGTGCTTTCTTTGGTGCTGTGGTGTCCCCTTGGAAAATCTATACCGTGATGCACAGGCTATTGTATCACAGATGGTTTTCATACCTTACATTGTGAACACTGCTTTCTGTACAGTGAATGATGTCCTCGGACTCTGAATTAGAAGACAATTTTGACTACGTGGAGTATGCTGGTGGACTCAGGCCCTATATGTTTGAGCCTGAACGGCCGGTAACCGATGCTGAGGTAGCAGCATACCATTCCAGCACATCCTCATCCGAGTCTGAGGTTGATTCACAAGGCAGCCGTGCTGGTAGGAATGACTGGTGCACCTGTGGTAAATGTGAAGCTATGCCAACTGAGCGTGAGAGTGTGTGCTGCCACGATCTTGAGGCTGACAGTGATAAATGTGGAGGTAAACGTATCATGATGGTGTTTATACACCATCTTGTATTATCTTTAAATGGGTGCCCACTCATGTATTAAGTGACATGGGGGTGATCCAAAGGTTGTCCATCATTAAGGAAGGAATACTGTTTGCCACAGATGAGTGTGTTATGCTCAGGGGGAAGAAAACAAGGGCCAAAGCGCCCAACTGTTTCATTTCTGTGGTTGCCAAGGCAGTAAAGAAAAAAGGATGAGCTATATAAAATTCCAGATGACAAAGTAAGAGAGAGGTGGATTTTGAAAACTACTTGCAGTTGGCTAGTGAGGCAAGTACGGAAGTTCAGTGAGCTAAAGCACAGAAGGAGACACAGCTGCAGGAATTAAGAATGGGGAGAAGGATTTCTTTCACTATAAAATTGAGAAAAGGGACAATAAGGAAGGGATTAGTATGCGTAACACGGGGTGGAGTGGGTAGAGGATAATTGTGGAAAAGCAGAAATACTACATGAATACTTTTGTTCTGTCTTCACCAGGGAGGCGGATGGACCACTGCATTCAGGAGGGAAACGAGTAGTGGAGGGGAGTGGAACACAGATGTTATGATACAGGTTACAGTGAGGGAGGGTCTCCTGGCATTGATGGTTGACAAATCACTTAGTCCAGACAGATTATGTCCAAGGGTACTAAAGGAACTGGCTGAGGAGATGGCAGGGCCACTGGCTGAGCGATGTGACACTTCACTACAGTCAGGCATATGACTGAAGTACTGTAGAAAAGCAGATGAAATGCCCCTCCACAAAAGCGGTCCTAAGGATGATCCAGGTAATTACACACAGGACAGAGTATTACCTGGGTGAAGTCCGATTATCTGCATCAGAGGAGGAGAAGGACCTGGGAGTAATGATCACTAGTGACCATAAGCACTCCAGTCACTGCAAAAAAGCAGCAGCAAAGGCAAACCAGATAATGGGATGCATGGGTAGGGGGAACAGTAGGAGAGAAGAGGTTATACTGCCCTTGCATAGGTCACTGTTAAGGCCGCATCTACAGTATGGAGTTTAGGAGTGGTTCCCATTCCTCAAAAAGGACATTAACCTGCTGGAGAAGGTCCAAAGGAGGTCTAGAAAGATGATAGCCAGTCATCAGGGCAAGGCATACCAGGAGAAGTTGAGGGCACTGAATATGTACTCCCTGGAAGAAAAGAGAGAGGGGACATGAATGCTACCTTCAAGTAGTTGAAAAGGGAAAAACAAGGTTGCTAAGGAAAGTGTATTTAAGCTGAATGGCATCCATACCAGTAGAAGGCACAGTATTAAGTTGGAGGGTGGGAGGTTTAGGAGCGAGATCAGGAAGCACTTCTTCACAGAGGGGGTGGTGGACACATGGACTGTGCTGCTGGAACAGGTAATCTGTTACTTACTTGCCAGCAGATACAGGCCACATGGTCTATCAAGTCTGCTGGAGTGTGCAGCTAGCACCATGCTTTGAAGCTGCCCCTCCCCCTTAACATTCCCACACAGATGAATGCCAAGTGAAACTGAATCAGATATAGCTGTTTGTGGTATTTCCAGTCATCTCATTGAAGACAGTGGGCAGCTTTGCAACAGGATGGGATTGGCATAAGTCGATGGTAAGGATCATGGGTAGGGAGGATGGGAGGAGTGGGGATGGAAGGCTACTTGTAAGTTGTACTATATCCTAACAGATCACTACTTGTACTATATCCTAACAGAACTTCCTTGCGTTACTGAATCTGAAACTTTCAGGAATGTGTGCACTCTTCAAGACAGCCTTTGGGTTACTCTATTGCGGCTACATGACGTACACCATGATGTTTTTGAGGACCCAATAGCAAACAGGTGACTGTCAACAGACCAATTGTAAGACTTATGTTTGGCTACCTATTAAGCTCCGTTAATCTGTTCTAATATGTTTTCTGATGCCATTCCTGCACCATTTTAGTTGCCTTTCTCTGGACTTCCTCCATTTTGTTAATGTCCTTGTGCAGGTGTGGTCTCCAGTATCACACGCAGTACTCCAGATGGGGCCTAACCAGTGTCTTTTAAAGAGGGATTATTTACCCATACTAATGCACCCCAGTATCCTTCTAGTCTTACCTACTGCTTTAGTGGTCTGTTGGATAATTTCAGGTCATCTGTGATGATGATGCCCAAGCGTCTTTCTTCACTTGTGATTGCCAGCAACTATCCTCCCAACCTGTCGGTGGCTTCTGGGTTTCTCTTCCCTATGTGCATGATCTTGCACTTCTTTGAGGTAAATCCCATTTGTAACTCTACCGACCATTTTGCAAGTTTATCCAGGTTTGTTACCATTCTGCCAATCACATCTGTATCATGTACTGTATTGCACATCTTGGTATCATCTGTAAACAGACAAACCATACCCTCCATTCCGTCTTCAGTGTCACTGATGAACATATTGAAGAGGACTGGCCCCAGGACAGATCCTTCAGGTACCCCACATGTCACTTGCATCTCTTGTAACTGTATACCTTTTACCACCACTCTGTTTTTTGCCCGACAACCACTTTGCCACCCGGTTGACCAACTTCTGACCCACCCCGAGTATACACAGCTTATTAAGCAATCTTCTATGTGGAACAGTATCAAAAGCTTTGCTTAAGTCATGGTATGTGACATCAAATGCTACCCCTTGGTCCTCCACTTTCGTTACCCAGTCAAAGAAATCTATGACGTTACTTTGACAGGACCTTCCTGTTGTAAACCCATGCTGTCTTGGATCGTGTGCTGCTATGGATTCCAGTGCCTCCATAATGCTGCTCACTACTGAAGTAACACTGACTGGTCTATAGTTTCCTGCCTCCTCCACGCTATCACTCTTGTTGAGCATTATCACATGAGGCCTTCTACAGTTTTGTTTCTGTATTTTGTATATAGGAAACATTGAAGCTGTAACAATAACACCATGCATGTACAGTCCACAAGTGGCTGATTACCGTGTTACCTTCTGTTCTAACATTTCAACAGGTCATACCGATGGGCAGGTTATACCCAGTTTACATTCTGGATCCACCAGAAGCTTGGAAAGCATGTCAGACGAGTGATCCCTGCTTGTGCAGTGTGGGCCATTCGTCACCAGTACCCAGAGGAGTCTGGAAATTATGTGGGATTCATGGATGTCGACAGGGATGAAATTCCATTTTGACTTCTGCAGCCCTTGTCACCATTTATCTACTCCTGGCTACTAGTAACAGCCATAGTTGGACAGCCATGCTGACTGTTATTGTCAACAATATCTTTACATAGTTGGCAATGTTTAATGTTACTTTGGCACTTTATGCCACCAACATAGTTAAATAGTGTCTGTGAAATGCAACTTTCAATATTTACAGTGTGGTAAACATCACCATGTGTACCCCTCACCTACGTTGATATAATAACACTCTTTAACACTATTAAAGAACTGTCGTCACAGTGTTGTTGTAAAAAATTTTTTTTTTTTTAAATACAGAAACATTTCAAATGTCTTCAGCTGTTTCCCATACCTTCCTTATGTAGTTTATATATATGACATTAAGTACAAGGTGACATGACTGGTAATGTTACAACTTGGAGGTACAGAACACTGAGTAGGCCGACATCACAACCAGAACACAAACCACAACAACTTGGAAGTCAGAACAAGCTAACAAGTGTGTTTAACAATGGCAACATTCTAATTTTATTCTGTAACTACAGGTAAAATAAACAATAGCACGGTAAACATTGAATTATGCACTGCGGCACACAGCAACAGTATGATTAATGTCAAAACTTTGCTTGTTGATCAGTGTTTAAGAAGATTCATGTAGGATGCATGAAACATTGATGTTTTCACAGTGCAAATAAAAATATATCATGCAAGATGGACCTCCGGTGCAGCGGTTGAATTTCCACTTGTGATGCCAGTGACTCATGTTTGACAGCGGGCCCAGTAGGTGGAGGGCAGGATGGGATGAGTAGGCTCCAGGGCGGGAGTGGTCAGTGACTTCGCTGTTAATTGGCCCTAGGTGGACCTCTGGGGCACAGAAGGCACAAGCTCACACACAGGGGGGATGTCACGATATCTTCGTTAGGTGCCTTCATGTCATGGCGAAAAGTGATGGGTCGAAGAACAGGGAAAGGCTGCCTTCAGCTCTGTTAATACGGAGTGCCAAGTGTGGCCCCAGTGTGCTCCCACATGCCTGACTGCCGAGGGCAGGACGAGACAGAATGGTTCGGAGTGTTCCCGCAACACCCCATCCACGCACGGGAGGTAAACAGTAGCAAGATAGGGGACAAATGCCAGTTAAGGTAAGGTGGGTAGCAGGGGTGGACTTCTTTTGCACCTTCCAATTAAGCATAGCTAGAAGGGATGGTGGGATAAACAGTAATTACAAAAACAAGAAACTATGTCATGTAGACATGTAAAGCAGCATTACAGGACAGCACTGAAATATGTAATGAAATTCGTACACAAAGGTTGATCACAGGAGCATATCACTTGAATCGGGAATAATGTAGGTCGATTACATGACATTTTGGTGGTCGCTCTTCCCTCGCTATGTTACATGGCAGCACAATCTTCGCTTTTGAAGTTCGATGTTTTCCAGCATTCCGGCTGTTTGATTGATTGTATCATCCGTCTTGCTGAGTCATGTGTTTTTGCTGTCTTCACTGGTTTGGCAACCCACATTCGTTTTGACTTTGGGTACACAATTCTATATCGTTTTGTCACCACTGCTGTCCACTGCGTAGGGGCGGTTCACATTCTCATTGTGATCCATGACACCCAATTGTTGTCGTGCTATCATCCCATCATAAGAGAAGTGCTGCCTCTTTGGACAGTATTTCAACAGAAGAGAATGAAAAACTTCAAGACCGCCGGTGTGGCAGAACTGGGTGCATTTCTCCATGTCAGCCAAGAATCTCTTATTGAAAATCACTGTCTTTAGTGCAGCATGTGAGGGTGACAATGGCTTCAACCATGTCTTGGCAGCCTTTTGCGCCGCAGTCAACTTGTCCTGAGAGCAACGGTGCACTTTACGGTATCCGGTCCACTTATGTTTGTTTACAACATGGCGCATCATGGATGTTACAAGCTCCTGCAGATACTGTGGGTCTCCTTCACAAGCTGCACACGACCACCAGAAGTGATTAGATATCGAAAATATCCAAGGCACGAGATCAGAACACACTTTACTTTTGGCCTTCATGTGAAGCTGCTTCTTTATCCACTTTGCCACATGCCAGACATCAAACTGATGCACAGTGTTGTTTTCTGGTGTGTATTTTTTACTCATCAAAGCACGGATTTGAACGTGGCGATCAGTGGCAATGGTCTTGATCGGAAGTCCCTCATGCAAAAAATTTTCGAGACATCGAGTAAAACCTGCTTTCTCCATATTAGTTGAACTATTCACCTCGGTGGCTTGTACAATGTTGAAGTCAATGATTTTTTCTGACTCCTGCGCCATCATGCTGTACGTGCGGTATTTGGCGGAGAATCCAGGTGAGACACACCTGCCGTCTCCACACAATGTGATGCTGTCCTTAGCCTTACGTGACCGTATCAGTGAAGATCACTGTGCTTGCCATTCCTTGTTGACCGCAGGAAACAGATAGGTACTTTGAATGCAGTTGAATGTCTGGTGGCTGAAACGTTTTAAGCGAAGTAGGTCAGCAATTCCTTCCATATGAGCAAACGTGTTGCCACTAAATAAAATAGCTGCAGCCAACTCAGTGTTTCCAGAAGGCATTTTCTGGACAACTGGCTGAGATCTCCATTGAACTGTGTGCCCTTACTGACACTTCATCATTGCTTTGTCCACCTTCAGTTTTAGGAGTTCTTTCAGAACCCTTTCTTCCAGTGCTCCCAGATCTACAGGGGGATTTTTACTACAAAACGGGATACGGGAAGGAAATCTTTTTTTTTTTTTAAATATCAGGGGAAATGGACAAACACTACGGGGAAAATGCCCACTATGAATCTCATGGCTGCCAAGATCCAGACAGAGCCCTCCAATTGGTGCTCAGTTTGCTGACTTTGTTACACTAAGCAATTCTGTTGGTCCATTTGCAGCCTGTGTTTCTTTGGGATAGTAAGGTAATGTGTTGGCAGTGCATCTTTCTGAGGATGAATTCAGATCTTCTGATCAAGAACCAGTGAGCTGTTGCATGATCCAAACACCTGCCATGTGGCCCCACTCAAAACAGCAACACCGTTGAGTCAGCCAAGTTGCATCTCAAATGGCACTGTTCTGGACTGGCAGAGAGCCTAAGCCACTGAAGGTAAACTAGCCTTCTTGTGGGCAGCCGCAGGTTAGTCTATTTTAAACTCATTTTAAGTGCAAAATGAGTCAGACAAAAGACTGACCACTTGATGATGATATGCTTTTGGGGGGGGGTGCAAGAAAGAGTGCTTAAGTGTTGCTTGAGGGAAGCAACGCCCCAGACCACCAAGGCAAGCAAACCTTACGTTTTGCAAATTTGTCTGTTTTAAACACATGAAGTGCAAAAAGCGAGCCAGACAAGAGACTCGATGATGGTGGGCTTTAAAGGGTGACGGGGACACAAAGAGTGCTTAAGTGCTACTTGACTTGTTTGGTGCACAGAGCAAAGTTGTGTTTTTAAAAAGATCACTAAGGCAGCACTTCTTCTGACCAGCCTAGAGGTTGAGGTTATTTGAAAAAAAATTAGACAGTGTTTCTATTTAATTGTGAGCCTGGGAAAGGTATGGGGGTGTCTTCATCAAGATAAGCAGGAGTTATGAATTATATGTGTGAGATCAAAAGGGACCCATAGACCCTGGTCTGGCCTAAGGTTCATAAAATAAATGAAAAAAAAAGGGAATATTTGTTTTTATCTCTGAGAGTTCAGTGCACAAAGCGTGTGTGTGTGTGTGTGTGTGTGTGTGTGTGTGTGTGTACGGGGGTGCTTAAGCATGCCAATGAAAAACAACAATACACTGAAACAATGTTTATTAATGGCGCACTACAGGTACACAGAGCTCTAGGCCCAATGCACAACTGGTGTGCAGTGGCTATGCATGCATATCTGGGGCGAGTAACTACTCCACACCCCCTGTGCCCCCCGCATGGCATGCACAAAGGGGGCACATGCAGACCCACCGCACCCGATCCCCCATGTCTGCAGACAACTCCACGACGGGAACGTTCCAGGGGTGTGCCAGCACTACGTGTATTCACTAACCCATGTAGTGCTGGCCACATGGGTGCAGAGTGTGGTGCAGGGTACACCAGGGAGACCCAGCCATAACCCACAGCATGCGCCCATGAACACAGGTATTCGGTCACTGGGGGACCAGGAGAGTGCACATTGTGCTTCTCACAACTGCTAGGCAGCAGGAGGTGGCATCGGCAGCTGGATGGGTGAGCGCCCAGAAAGTTTATGTGAGGCAGCACTGGGACTGGAGGGTGCCGCACTGGTCCAGGTGCATGCTATTGGCATGCACAGCCCCAGACCCATGCCACCCTATGTGTGAGATCCACTATGGGTCCCAGGGGGGCATCCCATTGGATGCCTGCCTGGGACAACTCCTGCCCCGGCCACCCTGCAGAGTCCTGTGCTTTGGGGGAGGAGCCGTGGATAGGTGGTCGGCATTGGTGAATGCCAGTATGGGTGCACCTGTCCGCGGGGTGTAGGGGCAAGGGTGGGGTATGCGCATTTTGTGCATCCCTATGCCCCTTTCAAGCATTGTGAGCAGAACACAAAATGTATCGGTCTGTGATTAAGGGGTAAATTTGAAGTTAAGGCATTTCATACTATAAATAGAATACTGTATAAGGAACTGTATTATTACAAGGTTATAATACCTTGAGGAGGTTCTGGAGACATGTGAACCTTGAGAACTGAGCTTTATACATTCCAACATGTCCCCAGCACCTCAAGATGGTATTATATTGTTACATATAAAGTTCTTATAGTTGTAGAGTTGTTATATGATATGTTGTAGGTGATTTTTTTATATTTAAAATAAATAAGAACACATAAAACAGCCTGAACATTTGTCCTAGTGATTTTATTGACTGGCATAATGACACCAATTGTGTACTTGCATTGATTTGTGCATACCAGAAAATCTACAGGAATTTCATCCCAGTTTTACAGGGAAAATTAGGGTGCACTACAGGAAAATGCTTTGCCTGATCTGGGAGCACTGTTTTTCTGTGAAAGGACTGGGATCGACCCCCTATCAAGAGTGCTTCTGTTAATTGGATTAGGTACCTCCCTCTCCTCCTCTTTTGTTAATACTGAACAGAAATATTCATTCAGTATCCCTGCTTTTTCACTGTCCCTCTCTGCTCGCCCACCGTCCATTCCATTCAGCCTCACTATCCCTCCCTTTGTTTATCTTACATATGAACATATGAAACAGCCAGTAGATAAAGGCCGTTACGGTCTATCTAGTCTGCTCAAGTGTGAAGCACAGCTGTGAAATTTCAGTTGAGCTGCCCCCCTTCCCTCTCCCAATCTCAGAATTCTCTCTCTCCCTCTGCTGCCACTATCCCTCGTCCTCTGTGTGATTTTCCTGATAAGCCTGTCCCACCCGCTTTTAAAGCTTCCCACAGTCTTGGCTGAAACCAACTCCTCCGGAAGCTTATTCCATCCTGAGACCACCCTTTCAATGAAGAAATGCCTCCTTGCACCTTTTTTAAGTCCTCCCCCAACTTTAGCTGATGTCCCCTTGTTATCCCTGCACACTTTATATTAAACAAGCCCTCATTGCTGACTGTTTATGCCCTTAAGGCACTTAAAGGTTTCTATCATGTCCCCCCTCTCTCTTTCTCCTCCAGTTCATGCCGAGTTCTTTTAGTGTCTCCTGATAGGGCTTGTTTTGTAGGCCCTGATCAGTGCTCGAATTACAGGGGTGCCTGAGGTGGCCAGCTAGGCCCCTTAATCTTTGGAGGTCCCCCTGAGTTCTATGTAATTGAAAGGTTCTGGGGAGGCCATGTTTTGGCACCCTTACTTCTCATTGCTGAAGCTGCAAATCTTCAGTCAGCAACATAAATTGCAGCAGCCCTGCCTGAGTGAAAAATAGTAATTAACACCATGTTTTCCCTTATAGCAGCCATTGAGGAAAACAGTAGCCTCCCCTCAACCCATAGCCACACAACCAGCATCAAAGTGAGTTAAGTGATATTGAGACAGACATTTATCGAAAGCCATGTTTACACGGCCACAGCGCTGTTGTATTTTAGCTGCTCCCTTTCTGCTGTGCTAGCTGCTCCTCCATAAATTTAGTGTTTACACAGTACGCCCTCTCAGCGCTGCAGGTCGCTCTAATGAGGGGCTATAAATTCAGTGTAGGATGCTGGGAGACACTTGGAGAGAAGACTTCCCATTGGAGCGAGTGTATCAAAGGGTTTACATTGCCGGTTAACACGCTCACTCTGATACGGGTACCCACAATTGAGTTGCTGCAGAAAAGGGATCCGAAGTGAACTTACAGTGCTCTGGAAAGTGTTTACAGAGCCGACTTTGCAGCGCATCAGTCTGTGTGCATGGGTTGGTGTGCTGCAAAGTCGGTGGTGTAAACAGTAGCGGAGCCAGGTTTGGGATCATTTGGGAGCCAGGGAGGGCCATTCAGTCAATGACAGGCTCCACAATGGGCACTAAACAGTGAATAAAGATGGTGGCAGGGTGCCACTGCTCACACTGGGGCAGCCAGGAGGGGCAACCGGCCCCCAGGCCACCCTCTGGCTCCGCCACTGGGTGTAAACAAGCCTTAAGTGATGGCATGCCCTTGCTTGACTGCTTTGATGGCTGCTTTCCTGGATGACAAATAAACAAAAGCCTCCCACATCTACAAGTAGTATCCACAGTTGGCACCAAAGTTAGTCCTTCACAGATGCTTTAAAAAGGTGATCATCAGAGATCCTTATCTTTATCCTTATTTGTTGTAAAAAATGCTGCTGTGCTTGCCTTCTTTGATGTCTGGTGTGACACCTCCATGAACGAGCACAGTTGGGGGTGTTCATTTCAGTTCGGACTTTAGATGGCTTAAGCCAGAGGTATAACAGTAGTAGCCAGTAGCCCCTACACTGAGCCCCTGGGAACAACTTATTTGTTCACTGTCGCTGAGTTGTCAGAGAGAGAGAGAGAGAGAGAGAGAGAAAGAAAACAAGCACAGTTTCGGGAGCCTTGAGGACTAGTGTGGCACCTCTGCTGTACTGCCTGTTGAAATCGGATTACTGCTCGATGTTCTGTGGGAGGAGTCCTGTTATTTTAGACAAGATAAGAAAATCAGGAGCACACAACTCCAGACAGTATGTAAATATGTTTTTGTTTGTATAAAGGTGGGGAGATAGGCAGGAATTAGGATGAGTACGTCAGGACTCGGAGGAACTTGAGGTGGGCAGGCAGTGCTAGCTGGCCAGGGTTGGAGTGTGAGGTAGGGCCAGATGCAGAGCTGTACTAGATCCTGGACCCTCTGGCAGTGTCAACACAAGCTGTCACCATAGATAGAGCTGAGAGAGAGAGACCCTGAATGGGCCAGGGCTACACTCTTTTGGCCTCCTCAGCCTGACCTCACATACGGGGGGAGGTGACACTTTAGTCTCCAGAGCCCATGTGCAGTAAGGCAAGCTTGGCGAGGGGGTACGTGTCTCCAGTGCCAGTATGAAGTAAGGTAAGGAGCCTAGAGAGAGGGTTGTTTTTTGTCTCAAGAGACCATGTAAAGTAAGGCAAGGGTGGTGGTGGCGGGGGTGTTATGTGTCTCTAGGCCCCATGTAAAGTAAGGCTAGGTTGAGGAGGGGGGAGTTTGTCTCCGGACCCCATGTGAAGTAAGGCATGGCTGAGAGGGGGTGTTTGTTTCCAGAGTCCATGTGAAATATGGTAAGGCAAGGTGAGGGGGAGGTGTTTCTGGAGCCCATGTGAAGTAAGGCAGGATTAGTGGTGGGTGTTGTGCATCTCCGGAGCCTGTGTGAAGTACGGCAAGGCTAGGGGGTGCATTGTGTCTCCAGAGTCCATGTAAAATAAGGCAAGGCAGGGGGGCACTGTGTATCTCTGGAACCCATGTCAAGTAAGGCAAGGCTGGGGGGTGCCATGTGTCTTTGGAGTCCATGTGATGCATGACTATGGAGGAAGTGCTTTATGTCTCCGGAGCCCAGGTGAAATATGTATATTATAGAAAACAGACGGCATGTTGCTTCCTCCTACTCAAGTAATGCATCCCAAGTGATTGACATTGTGCAGCTGAGGCATATCCACAACGTTCTCAGATTTTTGACCAGTAAATCAAGGAGAGCTAGCCTATATGTGTATAACATGAGAGAAGTTCAGTGCTAGATCCAGTAAAAGAGGAGATCCTATGAATTATGGATATTTTGGATAGTGGTGTGACTGTGTGAGGGGTGTTGGATTGGTCAAAATAAGGGGGCTCCTAAAAATAAGGAGGCCTGGAAGGAAATATTGCATGTGTCAGGAAAGACACGTTAATCTCACTGTCTCCTAAACCTGCCTGCAGTGACCCCTGAGAAGGTGGGACAACATGCCATTAGCCAGGGGCTTTATTTAATTATTTAAGGGGATAAATTTGGCTTCTAATAGTGAAAAATGTAGATGACTTTGAATGTTGCAGGCTTGGAAGTCGAACACTGGTGTGATATTATTCTGAATGAATGAGGGACATGACATTACTTGTAATGTGTATATTACAAAAGTGTCTCTGACAACACTGTATTGGCTTCCAAAGTTGTAACCTGGGAAGTATTTTGACTTCTCCAAAACTGGAATGACTTTCAAATTTTGACCGCTGAAATCTTTAACATCAATCATTCAAAATGAACTGAACCTCAGAGACCATAATGTATAGCAGTCTTATTTAAGAATTATTTATTTATTTCAAGAATCGGACATTACCTTTAAGCAAAAGCTCTTTTACAAAGGTTCTACGTCAGGTACAACAAAGTGTGAACAACTGAGAACAAGAAAACAAAGGTGGGTGGAGCCCCAGTGTAAGCAAATTACAAGGGTGAAACATTACTAACAGAGACATAAGCTATCTGGTAAGTGCAAAGAAACATGACAAGCTAAACATTGTCAGGTACACAGGTATAATTTACAGCAGTCAAAGGCTAGGCATAAAGGTATAATCTTCAGTAGCCAGGGAGCTAGATCTAGCTACATAGAGGAATTGATGTAGAGAGTTGGGGGTCGGGGTGATGAGTACCAATGCCCGTAGTCTGTGTAACAAGCTCCCTGAACTAGTGGCCTTGATGGAAGAGCGTTGCCTGGATATTGTGGCAGTCACAGAAACATGGTACACAGAGAATCATGACTGGGATGTCAACATACCAGGATACACAATCTACAGGAGGGACAGGGAGGGTAAAAGAGGAGGAGGAGTAGCTCTCTATGTAAAGGAAGGGATCAAAGCAACAGAACTAAAGAGTAAACAGGAGCAGATGAGGCACTCTGGTCACCCTGGAGACAGGAAATGGCACCACAATCTGCATGGGGTTGTATACAGACCCCCATCTCAGGAGAGGAATGGACAAGGAAATGATAGAAGGCTTCCTTGAATGGCAGAAAAGGGAGATATTGTTGATGGGGACCTGAATATGCCAGATGTTAACTGAGCACCTTTACTGCAGGCACATCCAAGAGCAAGGTCATTCTTGATGACCTACAGGGGGCATGCCTCAGACAGCTAGTATTGGAGCCCACTCGGGAGGGAGCAATCTTAGACCTGGTACTCTCAAATGGGGACGGAGAAATAATCTCACATTTAGAAGTGGGTAGCCATCTGGGAACAAGCAACCACCAAATAGTGTGGTTCACGATAAACACAGCCATGCAATCAAGCCATACAAAAGCAAGAGTATTGGACTTTAGGAGGGCTGACTTTGGGAAAATGAGAGAGTGCCTCAGAAAAGCACTAGCAAACAGGCAAGAAGGAGGGGTGGAGGAACAATGGGGAGTAATCAAAACAGCCATCACAGAGGCAACAAGCCTTTGTGTAAAGCAAATCAATAAACACAATGAAGGAAAAAAAACGCTATGGTTCTCAAAACAGGTGGCAGAGAAGGTTGAGGAGAAAAGGATAGCATTCAGGAAATATAAGGAAACACAGAAGGAGCAGGACAGAGAACTTTATCAGTTAAAGCAGAAAGAGGCTGGGAAGGCAGTCAGAATAGCAAAGGCCCAAACCGAGGAAAGGATAGCCAATTCTGTTAAGAAGGGGGATAAGACCTTTTATAGGTACATTAGGGAGTGAAGAAAGACCAAAGGAGGGATACTGAGGCTTAATAAAGGGAGGAATGTGGGTAGAGGTGACAGTGAAAAAGCAGGGATACTGAACGAATATTTCTGCTGTGTATTCACAAAGGAAGAGGAGGGCGAGGTACCTAAACCAAACAAGAGAAACACTCTGAAGACGGGGGTCGATACCAGTCCTTTTACAGAAGAAAGGGTTCTGAAAGAACTAAGAAAATTGAAGGTGGACAAAGCAATGGGGCCTGATGGGATTCACCCAAGAATTCTAAAAGAACTAAGGGTAGAACTAGTGACACCGCTGACTACTCTCTTTAACAAATCATGGGAGGATGGGGTGGTACCCGAGGACTGGAGGAGGGCAGATGTGATTCCTCTTCACAAAAGTGGGAGCAGGACAGAGGCAGGAAACTACAGACCAGTTAGTTTGACCTCAGTGGCAGGGAAAATGATGGAATCACTTCTGAAGAAAAGAATTGTTGAGTACCTAGAGGCCAATGGGGCACAGGACCCAAGGCAGCATGGATTCACGATGGGAAGGTCATGTCAGATGAATCTAATAGATTTCTTTGACTGGGTGACCAAAGTAGTAGACCAGGGAGGGGCTGTGGACATGGCCTACCTAGATTTTAGCATGGCATTTGATACAGTCCCACACAAAAGATTAATACACAAGTTAGCCAGCCTTGGAGTGGGTCCCAAGGTGGTAGCCTGGATAAAACATTGGCTAGACAACAGAGCATAAAGGTAGTAGTAAATGGAGTACACAGTGAAGAAAGGAGGGTTACTAGCAGGGTACCGCTGGGTTCAGTACTGGGACTGGTCCTTTTAATGTCTTTATAGTGACATTGCAGAGGAACTGGAAGGAAGCGTATGTCTCTTTGCAGACGACACAAAGATCTGCAATAGGGTTGATACACAAGATGGAGTGGAAAGGATGAGGAGGAAAGGATGAGAAGGGATTGGCAAGGTTGGAGGAATGGTCGAACGATGGCAGCTCAGATTCAATGCAAAGAAGTGCAAGGTAATGCACATGGAAACAAAACCCAGGGCAGGTACACAATGGGGGTGAGATACTGACAACAGTAAAATGGAAAGGGACCTGGGGGTAATTATGTCAGATGACCTAAAGGTGGGCAAGGAATGTGAGAAGGCAGTAAGGAAGGCTGGGGGATCCTGGGATGCATAGGAAGAGGCATCAATAGTAGAAAACAGGAAGTTGCTATCCCTCTGTACAGACAGTTAGTGAGACCCATCTGGAGTACTGTGTGCAGTTATGGAGACCCCATCTCTGCAAAGACATAGACAGAATGGAGGCTGTCAGAGCAGGGCAACAAAATGGTGCAGGGTCTGCACCAGAAGACATACAAAGAAAGACTAAAGGAGCTAATATGTATACCCTTGAGGAAAGAAGGGGAGAGGGACATGATAGAAACTTTCAAGTACCTCAAGGGAATCAATAAAGTCCAAGAGGGTAGCATCTTTCAGAAAAAGAGATGTGCAAGAACAAGGGGCACAATTTGAAGATAGAGGGGGGACGGCTCAGAGGTAATGTGAGGAAGTATTTTTTCACAGAGAGGGTTGTGGATGATGGAACAGCCTCCTGAGGAGGTCGTGGAGTCAAGAACAGTGGGGAATTCAAGAATGCATGGGACAGACATAAGGCAGTCCTAGTGGGGGGTAGGAGGAAGTAAGCTGTTGGTTAACTAGGATCTGCAGCTTATCTGTTAGGTAGGAAAATGGGCAGACTAGGTGGTCCAAGCGGTCCTTATCTGCCGTCAAATTCTATGTTTCTGTGTGGGTGATCCGGGATGTGGGTAGTGGCCCTGTGGGGACTTTGTTAAAATGGGTGTGGGAGGTGACTTGATCCATATCGGTTAGCCAGGCGATTGTGTCTTAAGACTTGCAGTGCTGGGAATGCAATTATTGCCTACAGCAGCAGGCCATGTTTCAGAGAGGTACTGTTTAAGCTTGGCCTTAAAGACAGGTAGGCTTGAGTTTGTCAGTAGGTGGGCCAGGATCTCGTTAAGCCACAGGGGAGCACGGTATGCAAACGACCTCTGTCCCAGTGTCGTTTTTCTGAAATAAAGTGGGTGGGTGGTGTGCGTGTGGGGGGGGGGGTCCCATTGTTAACTGGTGCAGGATTCACCCACGAGTTTGATCTTTTTTAAAAGTCTGCCTATCATCTTAATGCACAAATCAGCCTTTAGTTGTCCCTTAACAGTAGCAGACTGGATCCCTCCCCCTCTGTTTTCATTGCCTGCTACTCTAGTGGTCTGCTGCTATGTCCCTTTTTTTCTTGTGCACAGATCAGAATGGCATGTCATATGATAATAATCTTTTGCATAAGCTGCCTTGCTTGTCCACTCCTTATATTTTTCTGCCACTAGTGGCCACCGCTGAGCAGATTCATTGTAACCCAAAAAAATATGAAGAAAAAAGGAAAATGCAGTTTCTCACAGCATCCATTACTATGCTTTGCCTAACCTTATCTTCCCTTCCACCCTCATCCCATCCTACTCTACCCGGCCCTTTGCCACTTCTCTCTCCAGTCACTAAGCCACCCCTCCACTCCTCCTCCACACCAGTGGACCACAACCGCACCATTGGCAACATTGGCCCTGGGGTCCTCTATCCTCCCTCCCTCCCTCTTTCCATGCTGAGCAACCTGCCCTATATATCCCCCTCTACTCAGACCCTAAGACTAACTTGCTAACTCCCAGCCATCCCGATCGACGGGGCTCATCACAAAAGACCATGCGCCTATTAAGGCACACCCTGGCTCTCCTTCTCCTCGTAGCCGGGACGTAGAACATAACCCGGGACCACCAGCACCCATAGCTGGCCAACCCCCCGCACCAGCTATGCACCTCCCTAAAGGTTTTAAAATTGTCCACCTAAACATATGCAGCATACTAAACAAAATAGCTGCCCTATAAACCACTGTCCTAGCCTATCGCCCTGATATTGTAATCATCACTGAATCCTGGCTGAAGCCTCATAACCGGTATGAAGAATTCTCAATACCCGGGTTCTCCATAATCCGCCAAGACAGACAGGGCAGAAAGAAGGGTGGTGGCACTGCCATGTATATCTCCTCAAATCTCCAGTTTTCTTTAGTCACTCCAACGGCACCCGTACAATCTATAGATTCCCTCCTAATCAAAATCCCCCTGCCACACTCTATCCCAGTATACATAGCAGGATCATACTGCTCACCAGACACACCTCTGGGTAGCATTCTTGACCACCTTGGTAACCTGAGGTCCCTTACGGAAGGCGGTGAACTCCATATCCTTGGTGATTTCAACCAGAACTGGCTAGGCAGCGCAGCCTCCAAATCGCGATGCCAAATAAATGCTCTAAACTTGCACCAGCAAATAGAGGAACCCACTTGTCTAAACCACAAGTCCAATAAAACACACACTACTGAATTGGGCACTCACTACCCACCCTCATCAGATATTTAAAGCTGGCCTCCTACCAGACTCTCTTAGTGACCACCACATGATATATATGGTGCGTAAAATCTTCTGACCAATGGCCCCTCCACCCCGCATGCTTTACATCAGAGTTTATAAATCTCTTGATCTGACAGCTCTCCTAAATGATCTCACCAGCATTGACTGGTCCTTCATCCCCAGGGCCACCTCCGTGGACGAGGCCCTGAAATATTTCTCTACTAACTTCCTTGCCATCTGGGACCTCCATGCTCCGCTCAGGAGATCCCGGGGTAAGAGGATCCCACTTACCATGGGTAACAACTAACCTCATGGAACACCTAAGAGCCAGAGACCGTGCCTGGAAATCCTTCAAGTCCACAGGTGCTCAAACAGCTCAGCAACACTACCTGTCACTAAGAAACGCCTTGTAAGACTCATCCAGCCAAATCAAACTACTTTTAAACCGCGCTCAACAATAACTTCGTGACACCCTACTAAATTCTGAAGTCAATAAAATCCTGTTTCCCACCGCCCAACCCCTACTCCCACTCTCAACCTCAAGGAAGAATCATCGAGGATCCTTGCTTGGTTGCCTCTGAGTTCAATTCTTATTTCTCCACCACTACTTCTTCTCTTCTCTCCTCCCATCCCCTGCCTTTTGTTACCCCTAAAGTATCCTCCCCGGCCTCCTTCTCGCTCCGCCCAGTCTCACCTGGCCAGGTGCTAAAAATACTGCAGTCACTCAACCCTTCGAAAGGTAAATGTCCATCGGGCCTGGATTCCAAAATGCTCCTACTCTCAGCACCGGCCATAGCCCACCCTCTAACCCTGCTTTATAACCTGTCTTTTAAACTCGGGGCAGTCCCCAAAACATGGAAACAAGCCACAGTCATTCCCCTAGCTAAAGGAGGGGACCTCTCCTCCCTATCCAACTACCGCCCCATATCTCTGCTCCCCATCCTAGCCAAAATTCAAAAGAGCCTTGTACTATCCCAGCTCCACCACTATCTGGATACCATATCATTTTTCACCCCCTACCAAGCCGGCTTCAGAAAAAAACACTCCACCACCACCTCCCTCCTTCGACTCACTAACACTATCCTTACGGGTATGGACAATGGAGAAATAACAGCAGCCATATTTATCGACCTGGCAAAAGCCTTCGACACGGTTTCTCATCCCCTGTTGCTGACTAAACTCGCCCAAGCAGGTCTGTCTGTGAACGCAAATAACTGGTTCCTTTCATACCTGTCAGGTAGGTCCCAATCAGTCCATTGGCTCGGCTGGCTCCACCTCCTTCCTGTCACCAGTGGAGTCCCCCAAGGGTCTGTACCGCCCACTGCTGTTCTCTATCTTTCAAATGACCTGCTTACTGCCTGCCCACAAACGGCTATCCATATGTTCACAGACGATATGGTGCTGTTTGCCTCTGGGCCATCCACAAGTGCCGTGACAGCCTGTCTACAGAAGGACTTCAACTCCATCCAGCCTTGGTTCCTCTCTAACCAACTATTCTTAAACTAAAAAAAAACAGTCTCCCTCACCTTCGGCTCTCGGGCCAAACTAACCCGGCTTACTGCACCACCTACATTCTGCACTCTGGACAGCTCACCATTAGAGGCATGCACATCATATCGCTATCTCGGTGTCTGGTTAGATCAGTACCTTCACTTTTCAGTGCATATAGACGCTATACACAAAAAATTGTACCCCACGCTGGGAGCCCTCTACAGGAACAAGATTTGCATCCCTCTACCAACCAGACTAGCAATAGTCCAAAAAATGATCCTCCCGATTATGGATTACGGTGATGTAGTCTACTGTGCCGCCCCCCAAACTTCCTTAGCCAGACTTGATCCCCTTTACAACTCCTTCTGCCGGTTCTCTTTGGACTGCCCTCCCAATAGCCATCACTGTGACCTCTACCAATGCTTGGACCTCCCCTCTCTACACAACCGACGATTGCTTCACAGTGCTAGAACCTCTGCCAAGTTCTGGTCGCAGAAGCTCCCTTCCTACCTGTCATCCTCCCTAACCTCCCTCTCCCCACCTACCTGCGCTCTCAGAAATATAGACTCTAGGCTCCTGCACATTCCACACAGATCCACCCGGTCTGGCCAGGCTGCTTTCAGCTACAGGTTGCCCAAATTATGGAACTCCCTGGCTGCCGATATTAGACACACCACAAGTATCCTCAACAAAATGCACTTTAAATGCACTTCTCACCAATTGCTCCTGTTTTCCCTTTGAACCCTATCTCAATACCTAACTACCAGCTGGTATCACCAGTCTGGTTATTCCATTTTGGTCTGCACCTAATGTTATTATAATACTACTGATAATGTACCTGCTCTAATGTATTATGACTGCCTTCCATTGTTTGTCCCAAACACATTATGTATTGTTTTTGTTTCTTCTGTATTACTGTACCATTGTAAAACTCCCTACCACCAGGTCGCATCTGGAATCGAGCAGTACTCTGCTCAGCATGCCTTCCTGGTAAATCTCTTAAATAAATAAATAAATTATGGTATGGTGTGTAACTTGCAGGCAGTGAGCTAACAAAAAATCTTGGGGGGTTAGTGTTGGTGGAAGAAAGGGGTAATTAACAAAGGGGCAAGTGTGATTTGGGGGTTTTGTTTCAACAGATTGTGAGAGAAATGGGGAGTGAGAAGCAATCCACTTTACAAATGAAGCAAAGAATGCAACTTCATAAACAGTTTAATTTTTAAAACATTCTTGCAGGAAATAGTAACATCCTCATCACAAGATGTTTCATTCTGGTGGGCTTTAACGTATCTTACTCAGCATTCAAATGCAGGAAAATGCACCATCTGTAGTGATGTTTTGAAAAATTTCCTGGGGAAGCATGGCCCCAGACCCCCCCAGCTTTGTGAGAATTTTTGCAACCCCTTTTCACTGACTCTGTGCACACCTCTGAATATGGGCTGTTGGGCCCCCCTACTTTTTTCATCATAATTCGACCACTGGCCCTGCTCCATCTTGGTTGCCCGACACTGCGCTCCCTCCAGCAAGTTTAGGTCCTTTTTTAGGTGAGGACGCCAGAACTGGACCCCCTACTCTGTTAGCGGTCTCACCAGCGATATGTACAGGGGCATTATGATCTCCCACCTCCTTAATGTGAACCTCCTGGCTACGCAGCCCAGCATTCTTGTAGCTTTAGCCACCACTTTGCTGTATTGTGCAGATTGTTTCAAGTCATTGGTGATAATAACCCCTAGGTCTCTCTCTTCTCAGTCTGTACTGCTTTCACCCCCCCCCCCAAAACCAGTAATCCCCCACCAGGTTTCATCTGCCAAAATTCATAACCTTGCACTTTTTGGAGCTGAAATCCAGTTGCAGGTATTTGACCATCTCTCCAAATTAGCCAGGTCCTCCTGTGTCTCCTTTCTCCCTTCCTCAGTATCCACCTTTTTTTTTTTTTATTCTTTAGTAACCGGGTAAGGCCCACTAGGCACAGGTGCCTGTTTTCAGGGACGACCTGGGATCACTTGGGAGGTTATGTGACTTGCTCAGAATCACACAGTTTACAAGTGGAGGTTGTGGGAATCAAATCCAGGTCTGTCTGCTGGATGTACCAAGCTCATTCACAGCTCATTACTCTAACCTCTAGGCTATATTGCTAGCACCTGTCCAGAGTTTAGTATCATCCGCAAAGAGGCAGACTTTACCCTTAATCCTTTCCGCTATGTCCCCAGTGATGACACTGAATAACACAGGGCCAATAACAGAGCCCCGTGATACCCCACTGGTGACCGGTCTAGGTTCTGAGATTTTCCCCCTACCACCTATCCTGTAATCCATCGCATTGGCTTCCCCCCTTACCCAGCCCCTCTAGCTTGCTGATCAGCTTTCTGTGTTGGACTGAGTCAAATGCTTTGCAGAAGTCTAAATAAAGTATATCCACCGCCTGTCCCTTGTCCACTGCCCTCATTACCCAGTCAAAGAAGTTGACCAGATTTGTCTGGCATGATCTTCCCAACTCAAAACCGTGTTGTCTAGGGTCTTGGAGTCTGCCTGACCCCAAATAATTCACTAGTCTTTCTTTAAGGATGGTCTCCATCAGTTTTCTCACAGAGTATGGATAGAGGAGTTCAGAAGCATAGTGATGTGAAACCAAATGTGCTTATCCCCCGTGACAGCAAGGTAAGGAGGAAGGCAACTACTGAGAGAGTGGACATAAGGGGAGAGAAGCAGGGGGGGTAGAGACAAGGGTTGGAGGGTGGTAACGCTAAGTACTAGGAGTCTGGGGAATAAGGCAGCAGAACTACAGGCTGTCCTGGAGGAGTGGACTAGGCAGCTGTATCCGAGACATGAGCCACCCAAATCCACAGCTGGGACGTGATGGTTCCAGGGTACAGATTACACTGGAAGGATAGGGGAAGGGTGGAGGGGGTGATGCTGTATGTAAAGGAGGGATTAAAATGTGTAAGGGAGACAAGGGAGATACAGAAGCACTGTGGGTGCAACTACAGGATCCCAAAAATAGATCACTAAGATGGGCGGTGGTGTACAGGCCACCATCTCAGTCTGAAGGGATGAACACGGTACTGGAAGAACAGATCAGGAGGAACTGCGGAAAGGGGGGGATGGTGATATTAGGGGACTTCAACCTGCCAGAGGTACAGTGTGGCATGCCTACCATAAAGAACAGAAGGGAGCAGGTAATGCTGGATGCCTTCCAGGAAAGCTTTCTAGTACAGTTGGTCAAGGAACCAACTAGGGAAAGGAACACCCTTGACCTCATACTTACAAATGGGGAGTGGGTGAGGGTGGAAGAGCCACTGGGGGGGAGTGACCACCGGACAGTATGGTTCCAGTTACAAATGGCTAAATAGAGGGGGGCATCTGGCACAAGGTTGCTGGATTTCAGGAACACCATCTTTAAGATGATGAAGGAAGTGGTACAGTAGTTCCTGTGCAAACTTCAATCAGGTATGGACAACAGCAAAGATGGGAACTGATAAGACAGGAGATAGTGGAGGCAATAGAAACTTGCTGAAGGGCCCAGACTAAGAAGGCTAGGGGAAAGAAACACAGCTGGATGAGCAAAGGGGTGTTAGGGTGAGGAGGAAAAGGGCAGCTTACAGGAGGTACAGAAAATTGGGGAGGGAGGAGGATAGGGAGGAATATCTGCAAGAAGCCAAGGAAGTGACCAGGGGAGTTAGGGCAGCCAAGGAGGCAAGAGAACTCAGGCTGGCGCAGGGCATAAAAAGGGGGAAAAAGACTTCTCTAGGTACATCAGGGGGAAAAGAAGCTGTAAGGACTAAATTAATTAAGATGGAGGGGGGAGGGGTGGAAAGGCAGAAGTGCTTAATTACTTCTGTTCATTCTTGACAAAAGAAAGAGAGGGTGTGCTTCCCATAGTAGGAGGGAGGATGGAAACAGATGGGGGGGGGGGTGATGACAGACAGAGAAATTACAGTGGGTAGGGTGCTGGAGGGGTTAAGGGCATTGAGGGTGAAGAAGGCACCAAGACCAGGTGGAGTACATCCAAGAATGCTGAAGGAGCTGGCAGAGGTCCTGGTAGGACCCTTGGCAGA
This sequence comes from Neoceratodus forsteri, assembly GCA_016271365.2. Taxonomy (NCBI): domain Eukaryota; kingdom Metazoa; phylum Chordata; order Ceratodontiformes; family Ceratodontidae; genus Neoceratodus; species Neoceratodus forsteri. The sequence continues at coordinate 1,616,243,468 of CM057452.1, forward strand.
ATTATTTAATTCATCTCTAGACACAGGATGCATACCCCATGACTGGAGACTGGCTCACGTGGCTCCCCTCCACAAGAGTGGACCCAAGAACTAACTGGGGAACTATAGGCCAGTAAGTCTAATGTCCATAGTGGGGAAGCTAATGGAGACCATCCTAAAGGACAGGCTAGTGGCACTACTGGAGGTGAACAGGGTGCAGGACAGGAGGCAGAATGGCTTCGTCAAGGTAGGATCATGCCAGACCAACCTGGTGGAATACTATGACTGGGTGACTAGGCAAATTGACGGGGGCCATGCAGTGGATGTCCTGTACCTAGACTTCAGTAAGGCCTTCAATTCAGTACCACATGGGAGACTTGGAAGCAAGCTATGGGGAACAGGGGCAGGAGCAAAACCAGTAGGGTGGGTGGAGAAATGGCTAAAAGATAGACAGCAGAGAGTGGTGGTAGGTGGGGAATACTCATCCCTAAACCTGTGACAAGTGGTGTTCCACGGGGGTCAGTGTTGGACTCAGTGCTGTTTGGTATATTTATTGCAGACATCTCGGAGGGCATCAGCAGGAAAATCAGCCTATTTGCAGATGACACCAAGATGGGAGCGACGGTGAACGACCAGGTTGGGTGGCGGGGGCTACAGGAGAATCTGGCAAAGCTAGAGGTATGGCCTGACAGATGGCAACTGGGGTTAAATGCAAAAAAATGCAAGGTACTGCATTTCGGAACAAAAAGTCCGAGGAGAAGCTACCATGGGGGGGGTCAGCTGGAGGTAACAAAAGACAAGAATGATCTGGGGGGTGCACATCACAGGAGCAATGAACAATTCCACGCAATGCAGAAAGGCAGCAGCAATGGCCAACAAAATGCTGGGGTGCATTGTAAGGGGCATTATCTCGAGAAGAAGGGATATTATTGTACCTTTATACAGATAGTTGGTTAGACTCCACCTGGAATATTGCATGCAGTACCGGCGCCCGTACCTACAAAAGGACATTAGACTGCTGGAGGGGATGCAGTGTAGGGCAATGAAGATGATTCGGGGCCTGGGGGAATTGATGATTCAGGGCCTGGGGAACTGCCATATGAGGTCAGACTAAGAGAGTTAAACATACACACTGGAGGAGGGGGGACGGGGGCATGATTGAGACCTTCAAATACATGACGGCATAATCAAAGCAGACACATTCAGGAGGAGGGTGGGGAGAGACACTAGGGGCCATGACATGACATTGGAGGGGGGTAGATTCAGGAAGGAGGTGAGGAGGCATTTCTTTACGGAGAGGGTGGTGACAAAGTGGAATGCACTATCGGCTGAGGTGGTAGCATGTAACACAGTGGAATGCTTCAAGAAGAGGTGGTACAGGGTGAAGTAGAAGGGGGGGTTGGGCAGCTGCTGAATAGGAAGCTAGCTGCAGTCTCGAGCAGCCCAGATAGACCAGGATGGCCTTTTGATGTTGGCAACTTTTGTATGTTTGTGGAGGTGACGCTGACAGGGCAATAGTTCCCTGGATCATCCCTAGGCCCATTCTTGTGGAGGTGCACCATGTGTACCAGCCTCCAGTCCCTTGGTACATTCCCAGTCTCTAGAGAGGTAGTAAACAGGTCCTCCAATAAGCCAGCCAGAATGTCAGCCATCTCTTTTAATACCCTTGGGTGCACCTTGTGCGGTCCCAGTGCTTTGTCCGCCTTGATGGTCTTGTCATGAGACCCTTTATCACTGTTTCTTCCATGATGGGCTCTTCTAGTCCCCCCCCCCCATCAGCTTCCCTTCTGCCCCTAGGTACTGGTTCCTCATTTTTCCTTGTGATGACCAAGCTGAAGTACTGGTTTAATACCTCAGCCTGCTTCTCACTATTCTCCGCCCATCCCCCCGCCTTCTTCAGTCTCACTATGCCCTCCTTCCTCCTCTTTTCCATTACATATTTGTAGAAATCATTTTCCCCCATCTTGATTTCCTCAGCTAAGTGGAACTCCCTCCTTGCTTTCACCGCCCTGACAGTTCCGCTTGGCATCTTAGACTTCATCAGGTAAACTTCCCTATCCTCACCCTTCTGTGTTCGCTTGTATTTAAGAAAGGCTATTCTTTTCTCCTTCACCCTGTTAACAGCTTCGGTGGTCAACCAGCTGGGCCTTTTTTGCCTGGTGTTTTTGCTCTTGTTTCTGGTACAGGTCTGTGTAGTCTCTGCGATACCAGTCTTTAATGCTTCCCACTTATGCTCTGCTCCCATCTCCAGTCTAATCCTAGAGAGATGTTCCTTCAGGATTTCTCCCATCCTTTCAAAGTCTGCCTTTTTCAAGTCAACTACCTTGGTGTGAGTCTTTGACCTTTCATGTCCTAATCCCAGAGTGAACCATACCGTCCTGTGATCGCTCCCCACCAGTGGATCCTCTACCCTAATATCATGGACATGGTCTCCACTGGCTAAAACCAAGTCCAGAATCGCATCTTCCCTAGTTTGTTCTCTGACCCCCTGCTCCAGAAAGCCATCCTGGAAGGCAGTCAGGGCATACCTTTCCCTAGAGCTGGTTACTGATGGTGTTTTTTTCCCCAGTTAACCCCTGGTAGATTGAAGTCACCAGTAAGTACCACTTTGCCTTTGACTGCCTAAGTTCTGATCTGTTCACCCAGGTTTTCCTCTGCTCCCTGTGAGGGTGGTCTATAGACCACTCCCATTCTGACCTTCTCACCCCTCAATGACTGGAGATGCACCCAAAGGGGTTCTTGAAGTTGGTGCACCACTTCACTGGTAGCCGGTGTAACATCCACAGTGCTGTGGACATGTGCTGAGAGCGGGTAACTTTGGTAAGCAACGTGGCTGCAATGTTCTGCACCAGCTGCAAGTGGCGCATCAGACCTATGGACAGCCTGAGGTAAAGAGCATGACAGTAATCCAGCCTAGGTGTAACACAGTCATGCACACTGGAGTCCCTTTTCAGGTGTTTTCAGGACCTCCAGTCTCAGGTAGGGTTTGATTAGGGCAATGTTCCAAGGATAAAAAAAACACCTTGGACTATTGCAGACTCCTGATTTTCTAGTGCCAGCTTGTAATCCATGATGACACCTAGATTCCTCTTCCTATCCAAGGGCAGTAGAGGGATGGCATTTAGTTTTAACTCTGCAATATCCCTACCCAACTCTGTCATTCTCTGAGAGCCTGTATCCACTGCATTCAGCACACATCAGCTGGAGGCCGTCCATTTGTTAATGTCAGATAAACAGCTCTGAAGAAGCCCCACCCAGCCTTGGCGAAACGTAAGGTTCGGCTGCCAGGAACTCTGACGTGATTGCTGCTGCTGCCAATGGGACTGCTTTTTTACATTCCTGTTGCATGTCTCTTTGCCAGCTTTTTTATATTGCACTATATTTTTTTGTGATTGTATGCCACAGTGAGCAACAATGACATGTAAGTAGCGCATTTGTTGTGGCTTAGTGTGCTAATGTATTTTGAATTGTGGATATGACAGAGTGCATGTGGAGCTTTTTTGGTGGGTGGGAGCACCATTTTCTGTGCTTTAGCTGCTCTTTAACTTACTGCTGCACCACGTAAAGATAATTTATGAAGTGGAGCACCTTTTATGCTTGAAACTATATTTTGTACCAATAATTGTACTGTGTTATGTTCACCGTAGCCGCTGTAACCCTTTCCCCAGGTTGCACATGGAAATGAGCCTCAGCTCAGTGAGTCTTTCCTGGTCACCAGTTTTCAAACAAATAATAAATGAGTGACAACTATAGCTGGGTACTGTCAGCATAGCAATGAAACCCTAGAATGTAGAGTCAACTCAACTTCCTTAGAGGCAGCATTTACACCACAAATAGCATGGTAGATAGTATCAAACCTTGAGGTACTCCACTGGCAAGGGCAGCAGGATGTGACTAAACATTTCTCACCAGTTGTACCTTACTGGGCAGGAAGGACTCAACCCACTATAAAACTGTGCCAGAGTCCTCCAGTGTGCCTTAGATGTTATATTAAAGAGCTACTGATGCCTCAAAGAAAACGTTAAAAAACATAATAATTAGGTGCAATTCTGTTTACATTCTATTTATATTTTTTAATATATGGATTTAGAAATTAATAGTATTGCAAAGCATACAAAAAAATTCACAGTAATACTATCAGTCCCATAGCGATAATACTATACTTCAGCACCGAAAATAGTATCGTTCAGATGTGGTAATACCACTGTTCCATACCTGAACGATACTATTATCATGAAGCTTCAACAGCGCAACCTCTGTCCTCGACGTCTTCCTTAGCGTGCCTTGCAATTGGCTGCTTTTCCTGTGTGGGTGGACAGAAACACTCACAAAACATGGTAGCTTGCTCTCCCGCTTAGCGAGAGAAATCTCCAGTGCTAGCAATGCCATTTTTAGAAACATAGAAACATAGAATTTGACGGCAGATAAGGACCACTTGGCCCACCTAGTCTGCCTATTTTCCTACCTAACAGATAAGCTGCAGATCCTAGTTAACCAACAGCTTACTTCCTCCTACCCCCCACTAGGACTGCCTTATGCCTGTCCCATGCATTCTTGAATTCCCCACTGTTCTTGACTCCACGACCTCCTCAGGGAGGCTGTTCCATGCATTCACAACACTGTCTGCAGAAAAATACTCCTCACATTACCTCTGAGCCGTCCCCTCTATCTTCAAATTGTGCCCCTTTCTTGCACATCTCTTTTCTGAAAGATGCTAACCTCTTGGACTTTGTTGATTCCTTGAGGTACTTGAAAGTTTCTATCATGTCCCTCTCTCCTTCTTTCCTCAAGGGTATACATATTAAGCTCCTTTAGTCTTTCTTCATATGTCTTCTGGTACAGACCCTGCACCATTTTGGTTGCCCTCCTCTGGACAGCCTCCACTTTGTCTATGTCTTTGCGGAGATGGGGTCTCCAGAACTGCACACAGTACTCCAAATGGGGTCTCACCAACTGTCTGTACAGAGGGATAACAACTTCCTGTTTTCTACTATTGTTGCCTCTTCCAATGCATCCCAGTATCCCCCCAGCCTTCCTTACTGCCTTCTCACATTGCTTGCCCACCTTTAGGTCATCTGATATAATTACCCCCAGGTCCCTTTCTATTTTTACTGTTGTCAGTATCTCACCCCCCGTTGTGTACACTTCCCTGGTTTTGTTTCCCATGTGCATTACCTTGCACTTCTTTGCATTGAATCTGAGCTGCCATATATTTGACCATTCCTCCAACCTTGCCAAGTCCCTTCTCATCCTTTCCACTCCATCTTGTGTATCAACCCTGTTGCAGCTCTTTGTGTTATCTGCAAAGAGACATACATTTCCTTCCATTTCCTCTGCAATGTCACTTATAAAGACATTATAAAAAGGACCGGTCCCAGTACTGAACCCTGCGGTACCCTGTTAGTGACCCTCCTTTCTTCACTGTGTACTCCATTTACTACTACCCTTTGCGTCCTGTTGTCTAGCCGATTTTTATCCAGGCTACCACCTTGGGACCCACTCCAAGGCTGGCTAACTTGTGTATTAATCTTTGTGTGGGACTGCATCAAATGCCTTCCTAAAATCTAGGTAGGCCATGTTCCAGCCCCTCCCTGTCTACTACTTTGGTCACCCAGTCAAAGAAATCTATTAGATCTGCCTGACACGACCTTCCATCGTGAATCCATGCTGCCTTGGGTCCTGTGCCCCACTGGCCTCTAGGTACTCAACAATTCTTTCCTTCAGAAGTGATTCCATCATTTTCCCTACCACTGAGGTCAAACTAACAGGTCTGTAGTTTCCTGCCTCTGTCCTGCTCCCACTCTTGTGAAGAGGACTCACATCTGCCCTCCTCCAGTCCTCGTGTACCACCCCATCCTCCCATGATTTGTTAAAGAGAGTAGTCAGCGGTGTCACTAGTTCTACCCTTAGTTCTTTTAGAATTCTTGGGTGAATCCCATCAGGCCCCATTGCTGTGTCCACCTTCAATGTTATTAGTTCTTTCAGAACCCTTTCTTCTGTAAATGGACTGGTATCGACCCCCGTCTTCAGAGTGTTTCTCTTGTTTGGTTTAGGTACCTCCCCCTCCTCTTCCTTTGTGAATGCTGAGCAGAAATATTCATTCAGTATCCCTGCTTTTTCACTGTCACCCTCTACCCACATTCCCTCCCCTTTATTAAGCCTCAGTATCCCTCCTTTGGTCTTTCTTCACTCCCTAATGTACCTATAAAAGGTCTTATCTCCCTTCTTAACAGAATTGGCTATCCTTTCCTCGGTTTGGGCCTTTGCTATTCTGACTGCCTTCCCAGCCTCTTTCTGCTTTAACTGATAAAGTTCTCTGTCCTGCTCCTTCTGTGTTTCCTTATATTTCCTGAATGCTATCCTTTTCTCCTTAACCTTCCCTGCCACCTCTTTTGAGAACCATAGCGTTTTTTCCTTCATTGTGTTTTATTGATTTGCTTTACACAAAGGCTTGTTGCCTCTGTGATGGCTGTTTTGATTACTCCCCATTGTTCCTCCACCCCTCCTTCTTGCCTGTTTGCTAGTGCTTTTCTGAGGCACTCTCTCATTTTCTCAAAGTCAGCCCTCCTAAAATCCAGTACTCTTGCTTTTGTATGGCTTGAGTGTATGGCTGTGTTTATCGTGAACCACACTGTTTGGTGGTTGCTTGTTCCTAGATGGCTACCCATTTCTAACTCTGAGATTCTTTCTCCGTCCCCATTTGAGAGTACCAGGTCTAAGATTGCTCCCTCTCGAGTGGGTTCCAATACTAGCTGTCTGAGGTATGCCCCCTGTAGGGCATCAAGAATGACCCTGCTCTTGGATGTGCCTGCAGTAAAGGTGCTCCAGTTAACATCTGGCATATTCAGGTCCCCCATCAACAATATCTCCCCTTTTTCTGCCATTCTAAGGAAGCCTTCTATCATTTCCTTGTCCATTCCCTCCCCCTGAGATGGGCGTCTGTATACAACCCCCATGCGGATTGTGGTGCCATTTCCTGTCTCCAGGGTGACCCAGAGTGCCTCATCTGCTCCCTGTTTACTCTTTAGTTCTGTTGCTGTGATCCTTCCTTACATAGAGAGCTCCTCCTCCTCCTCTTTACCCTCCCTGTCCCTCCTGTAGATTGTGTATCCTGGTATGTTGACATCCCAGTCATGGTTCTCTGTGTACCATGTTTCTGCGACTGCCACAATATCCAGGCAACCTCTTCCATCAAGGCCACTAGTTCAGGGAGTTTGTTACACAGACTATGGGCATTGGTACTCATCTCCTCCACTTTTTGATAGCCTTACCCCTTTTCTCATTCCTGTCCTTACTGCCTTTGCCTTTTTTTTTACCTCTGTTCTGCTCCTAACTTCTCTACCTTGGTGTTTACCTCACCAATCACCATGTTTTGTGGGTGGAGGCTGGGATTTCCCTGCTCCTTTTCAGTGCCTCCCCCTTGGCTAGTTCAATTGCTTGCCAATGAAGCATTTAAACCTCTCACCTAGGATCCTGGTTCCCCCTGGACAGATGCAGACCATCGCACCAGTATAGGTCTGCATCCCTCCAAGTGGCTTCCAGTCCCCAATGAAGCCAAACCCTGAGCTCCACACCAGTTTTCAACCACTCATTGAATTCCCTGGTGAGGAGTGCCTAGCATCTCCCTTGCCATAAACAGGCAGCACCTCCAAGAAGGTTACCGTATGCGCTACTTGTCTAAGGCCCCTTCCCAACTCTACAAACTCCTCTTGCACTGCTCTGATCCCATTCCTAGCCAGGTCATTTGTTCCTAGGTGGACAATGACATCCAGCTCCCTCCCTCCCTCGTGCAGCTCCTCCCACGATCCTGAGGATTCGCTTCCTGTCCCTCCAAGCCGTGGCGCCAGGAAGGCACCTTACCTCCCTCTCCCCTTCCTCCCCCATTTCTACCCTCCTAATGATTGAGTCCCCCACTAGGAGTTGTTTCCTTCCCCTGTGGGGTCCCATGCCACCCTCCTGTGGGTCTCCTTTGTGAAGGTTCTGTTTTTAACAATTTTGCATGCTGTCACCATACAGTGTTTGACAACCAGCCTTTTTCTCCTCTGTACAGTCCTACTTTAATGCATACATCTACGAGGCACCTGGTGGACATACCGAGCCAGCCCACTTACCAAAAATCACCACCAATGTGAGGTACTGCAAAGTCGGTCCTGCAACTGCCTTCTCTTTTCTCTTCAGTCAGGACCCCACGCCGCATACATCGAAGTCAGTGTAACTTCTTCAATGCACACCTCAGATCCATATATGAAAAAAAATAATGGACAGCTTAGTGTTCATTACGAGGGAATCCTACCATCTCGAGGTTCTGGACACATTGGAACTTCTCGAGTTTCGCTTGTAGCTTACTCCCTACTCCAAGTCATAATTCTTTGTTGTGACATTACAGTCTGCTGCCATGAGAGTAACTCTGAGGTCACAAGCAGTGCTCTATGACTTCGGGTAGGGAGAAAGCAGCAGGAATAGATGAACTCTTCAGGAGCAGAAATCCTGTTTTCATACAAATGACCTCAGTAATAAATAATGAGGAGGAGAAATACAGAACTAATGGGTAACACAAGGTTAAAATTTACCTGAACGTGTCACCAGCTCTCTAAAATCCCATTATCTACAGTGTCAAACACTAATGAGAGACTGAGAACAAGGATTCTTTGTTCCTTTCTAGCCCTAGCTAGGAGGAGGTCATTTTGCACTTTTACAAGTACTTCCTCACTGCTGTGTCATCATCAGAAGCCCAATTAGAAAGGCTCATAGATGTGAAATTTCTCCAAGTCTTTCTCAAGCTGAGTTGCCACTATCATCTCAGTCACCTTCCCCAAAAAATGAAGGTTTGAGACAGGTCAGTAGTTGAAAAGGATGTCAGGTTGGCAGACTTTTTTTGGCAAGGGACTTTACCACGGTTCCCTTCAGGGCTGCTGGGAAAACACTCTCAGCTAAGTAACACCCATCTCTGTAATAACTGAAGCCAGGAGCTCTCAGCAGTCCACCAAGAGCCAAGTTGAACCTGGATCCAGCATACAGTAAGTGAGGTGTACCTCAGAGACCAACTGAGGCATCTCTGCAGCCAGTATTTGGCTGAAACTCACTCAAGACACATGGTGTACCCTTGCCCAGCTTTGGCCAGATCATGCTGGGCCTCAACAGCTCATTTGGACAGAATCCAGATCTGATCGAGAATATGCTATCAAGGAAAAACTGGCCAAACTTATCGCACCTTTCTACAGATAACACTCCACTGAACTGTAGGCAGCTAGGATGCAGCCAGCTATCCACAGTGCAAAAGAGCTGAGCTGGCCTTTATCTCCTTGCAGTAATCACCTGTGAAAGGAACTCTGCTGTTCTCAGGGTAATTTTCCATGTTACTCTTTATAATGGGCTCTCAGGGTTATTCTGTCCTCCACCAATCTTGACCTTCTCCAAGAACATTCCAGTCTCTGCCCTTTAGCCTTGAACTGCCTCAGCTCCTCATTATACCAGGGAGAGCTTTATCGTGAGACTCTGGGGTGTACACAGTAGGGCGCAAAGGAATCAAGGGCAGCCATAAGAGTTGCGTTTATAACCCTCCATGGCCTCCTCCACTCCCAGTGCACAAACCGGTAATGTGCTCAAGCAATCTGATGCCTCCATGAGCTTAGATGGCTCAAGATTATGCTTTGGATGGATCTGACTAACTCCACGGGGAGGGGATGTGTGGATAGTCCATGTAGGGAGGGCCCTTGATAAGAGTACTCACAGCATAATGATCCAACCAAACTATTGGATTAACTCTGTCATCAAAGACATCATGCTGCAGCAAGAAATCCAGTTCCAAGATATGGCCTTGCTAGAGACTGACAGCAGCAACAGCCTACGTGGAGCCCATCAAGTTCATTTGACGAAGGAATTACTGTCTATAAAGTGAGGATTCGTAGTTGACTCAGGCATTGAAGTCCCCCAGCACCAGCCATCTAGGGGACTGCAATGTCAGATCAGTGTCAGATTCCCTGAATTCCTGCAGAAATACATGCGCACGCCACAGAGGATGATACACAAGAAGAATCCTGCCCCCATACCTCTGTCACTCCTTATAGCCATACACTCAAACAATCCGACTTCTGAAAGGGATATGCTGCAAGATTACAATAAATACAAGAAGACCCAGAAGGAACAGGACAAGACTGGACAGAATATGCAGGCCAGCTGAAATCAACTCGTAGGGTGGTAAGGCAAGCCAAGGCAGAAACTGAACTAGAAATAGCTGTGGGGGTCAGAGAGGATGACAAGACCTTTTTCTGATACATCCAGGAGAAAAGAACACCGAAAGAGGAAATAGTGAAGCTGAGAAAGGGGGCCGAATGGGTGGAGGAAAACAGGAAGAAGGCAAAAGTACTGAATAAATACTTCTGCACTGTCTTCACTAAGGAGAAGGAGGACCCACTACCACAGGGCAAAATAGGAATGGAGGGACAATGGGGATGGGAGAGAAAGCAATAATAGAGGGCAGAGACCTCAGAGGGCTGAAAGCCCTCAAGGTGGACAAGTCCCCAGGGCCGGATGGCATGCACCTGAGGGTACTAAGAATGTTGGCAGCAGTCCTTGCAGTGCCCCTCACTGGCTTGTTTAGCTGCTTGCTGGATGCAGGGGTGGTTCCTCATGAGTGGAGGACAGTCAATGTAATGCCCTTGCACAAGAGTGGACCTAGCCTTGAACCAGTAAAGGCCAGTCAGTTTGACATCAGTTGTTGATAAGCTGATGGAAACATTCCTAAAGAAAAGGTTGGTTGTTCCTTGAGGCAAGTGGGCTTGAGGATAGCAGGTAGCATGGGTTCATGGCAGAGAGATCACGCCAAACATTTTTAATCAGTTTCTTCGGTTGGGTCACTAGGTCAGTAGACAAGGACCATGCAACAAACATACTATAGGTGAACTTCAGCAAGGCCTTTACCTCAGTCCCCCACAAGAGGTTGATTAAAAAACTGGTGGATGTGGGGACAGGGGAGAAACCAACCAGGTGGGTTGCAAACTGGCTAGAGTGTAGAACAGTGTAGAATGCAGTGAGTGATGAAATAAGGGAGCACTCCAGCATAAGAGAAGTTACTAGTGGGGTCCCACAGGGATCAGTGCTGAGTCCAGTCCTGTTCAGTGCATTCATCAACGACATTGGGGATGATATCAAAGGCAAAAACTGTCTTTTTGCGGACAATATTAAGCTTTGTGAGAGGTTGGACACTGAGGGCGTAAGGGGTCTCAGGGAGGACCTAGAAAGGTTGGAACAGTGGTCTTGAATTTGGAATTGGGGGTTCAGTGATAAAAAGTGCAGGGTAATGCACATAGACTGTAAAAAAAAAAAAAAAAGTGCTGACTCGGGTAGACTCAGGGGGGGAAGGGTGAATGTCACAGTCTCTGAGGAGGAGAAAAACCTGGGGATAGCAATTACAAGTAATGGGAGAAAGCCTTCAGGGGGTGGGCAAAGCAGCAAGATGCCACTTAGCCATTTCTGAGAGAAAGTAGGATTTCTCCAGTTTTGTAGTTTAATTTATTTCTCTTCAATTTATTACTCTTCACTAACAAATATTTCTAAATTTGTTCCTACCTTAATGTAAACGAACAGCTGGCGAGTAGCTTGTATATTTGCTGGTTGATGGTCTTTGTTTTCTCAGTCAGCATTCTTTGATTTCATTTGGCCAGTGAGTCCATAAGTTGGTACTGCAGGCATCTGTGTTGGTTTTTGCTCGACACACCACGACTGAGAGAATGGCTGGAGGTTGGAGACTGAAGGCAATATTGACTCTCCTAAATAGGAGCTATGCGAGTTTCGAGGATTCATTTCGGGAAACTAAGGAGAAACAAGGAGACAAATTTTAAGAGTTTTGGTTGCACTAGAGTGCTGAAAGGCACATTTTAAATAATCGGAGGTATGCTATTGTAACTGCCCCCTAACTCACCTGGGCTGTTCTTTGATTTCAGATGCATACTGCAACCTCCTCCAAGGGCTGGTCTGGGTTCACAAGTGGACAATCATATACTGGAGAAGAATGGTGCAGTGCCTCCACCTGGGGTAGCGACAATGGGAAATCTGTGGGATAAATTCCAGGTTACCACCCTCCAGGAAAATACAATAATTGCTCCACAGTTGCCTCCCCACACAGTAACCATGCACCCTTTGCAATAACAAATAACAGCATATAACACAAACCAATAGCAGTTTTATTCTAGAGAGAGTGGGAAATAAGGGGAGAAAATAGCACAACAATAATAAATGGCAACAACAACTATACCCCTCACTACCACACCTCCCACCTACGGGTGCATCTGGCTTATATCCCTAACGGCTGTTAGAGTAGTCAGTAGGTTGCGGTGGGTACCTCACAGGAGTTGCTCCAAAAAGCAGGGGTGTGGTGGGGATAACCAGTCTTGTAACTGGGAACAGAATACTTTCATTGAGGCCAATAACTTTTAAACAGATGCAGACTTTAACTTTACTGCCTGGGTGCAGCTTTAAACTCTTTAAACTTGGTGCAGTCCTGCCCAGGACTTAAACCCCTTGTCCCAACTAGCTAAATAAGAACTCCCCTGAGACACAGACCAGAGGTATTTACAGTTTGTAGATTCAAAGAGAGGTTTGCAGAAACTTGTTTCAATGGTACTGTGCTGGTATCAGGAGTTGGTGGTGCACCACAATAGCAGGTTGATGATGAACAGCAGCTGGTCTTCACCTGTCAGGCCTTTCAAATTCACCTCTGAGGCCTTTGTATGCATTGGTCACCTGACAGGCCTCTCAACATCTTCCTCTCCAGCGATCTGTCCATTGGTCCAGGATACTAGGCATCCTGGAGGTCCTCTGGACTTTCTGCTTGGATCACACCTTCAGAACACACACATGTAGCTGGGCTTTGGCTCAGTCTCTAGCCCCAGCATGCACAGTTAATCTCTGGCACACAGCAATAACAGTCTCCAATGCACTCACTCCACTGAGCGGAAACGCAGTTTGCTAGTCACTTTATTCTCAGCTGCAGACACTGCTTGTTTTAAGACTGCGACCTTACAGTTTCTGCTCCCCAACTGCAAACTCCGATTTGTTTTTCCAGGCTGCAGAACATTACAGACTCTCTCCTCTAGTAGCAAATCTCAAAAGTCTCTCTCAGGCTGCAAATTCTCAGGCTGCAGGAGTCGCAAATGCTTACCCCCAGCCACAGGTTCAAATCTCAGCAGCAGGTTAAGTTCTTAGCTGCAGATTCAGCTCTCAGGAGCAGGTTCAGATCTTACTCAGGGAAACGGTCCTTGGCTTGCCTTTCTTTCCTGCTATTGCAATATTGTCTCTGGCGGTCTGCCTTTTTCCTGCAGCTTTTGAGGCCAAGTTAGGAAGCCCACAGCAGTATCTCCTGTTCCACTGTCTCTGGATTCTGGGGACTCACCCCTCTTAGGGGGCAGACAGTCATTTTTTTAGCTTTTTCAAAGTCCCCTTGTGATTGGCTGCTTTCTCCCGGGCTCACAGTCTGCCCTCTGACACTTTTCCCAGTGGCCCCTGCTGCTAGCAAGTCCCATGAGGGCTGCCATATTTGTTTACATAAAGTCCCAACATTGCAGTCCTTTTATTTTATTATAATATGCCCAGAGGCATATTCTGCTGCCTGCCCTGGAGCCGGGGAACCTTTTTTAATGCACCCAGAAGAAAATACATTTTACAGAGCCATGGCTTCTTTAATTCTAGCGGTCGTGCATGCACATATGGTGCATCATGACCTTGTTTTTGATTTCCATTCCGCAGCCCAGTTTTCTGCAGATACTAGGAGGCCGGACTTGCCCTCCAAAGCATCCAGAGGCACAGAAACGGATCAGACCATGGCCCTCCAAAGCACCCGGAGGCACAGGAATGGATCAGACTGCTGCCCCCCTCACAACTGGGGCTGAGAAACAGAAGATTTCAGTGGCCACACCTGCAGAGTCAAAACAGGCAACATGGCCTAAATCCCTGATACACAGAACACAGTACTCACATTTCAAAGTGGGTGCTGAAAAAATAAATGAAAAGTCAATGACCAAAAAATTCAGCACTTCAGACTCAGAAAAAATTCAGTGAGAAAATATTTTACTTAGAAAATGTTCTGTTATTTATATTTCTTTGTAGTGACAAAATCACAAAGTAATACAAACACACAGTGTAGAGAAAATATTTTAGCTTCCATACACGCTTCAAGCCTCTGCACTTTGGGGTCTGAACCCCTTCCTTAGGAGAGGCATGACCAACAAAGGAATACAGTGTGCTTTTCATACTCTTTTTAGCCAGGTGTATCACATTAGTTATAAATGAAAAACCCATAGTGTCAATCAATTCATTAAAACAATTGTGACACACAAAAGGATCCTCCAATCACAGTGTTTTAAAGATCTAAATCTCTGCCAGCTCTCCTCAGTGCAGCATAAGTGGGATTCATCTTGTAAATAACAAACCTGATTATAAGGGATGATAACCCTCCCAAATCATGTCACACTGCTGGCAGGGAGAGAGATGAACACAAACCTAGTGAATGTTGTTGCCCAGTCTTTTTTTTCCCATTTTATTATTATTATTATAATTAAAAAGGGAGCCTATTAGGTTTATAATGGCACCACAGTAATTGGAAGCACTGAACACACACAAGGAATTATATCTCATACAAATTATATATGGTGTATGGTGAGGGCTTGTTGTGTATGGAATTCAGTGACTTTCAAACTGTTGTAGTACTACAGTTCAAAAGGTCATGGAACGTGATTGTACCACACTGTACTACAACAACATTTTGAAAGCCTCTAGAGGCTGCACGCGCTCAGCTCATTTTAAAACTATACCAGACACAGAAAAACTCGGAGCCAGCGGCACGATCATCCACCGAACCGATGACGAACAGGGCATCACGAAAAAAGGCAGGATTGACCAGATACTTTAAACTATTACAAAAAAATGCAGGATCAACCAGATATTTAAAACTACTCACATTAACAGGTGAATCATTTCACTCAAGTTTAGCGAGAGATACGTCCGCCATGTTTTTTTCCCTGGAATCCCCGCCCAAAGGGAACTGACAGCCAATGACAGACCACGCTACAGACGTAGGGACGCTTTGTCCCTAACAACCACAGCACTAACCTTAGCAACCTGACGAATAACAGATTAAAACGTAGTAGAAAGAATTCCTTTTACGGTGTAAAAAAAATTAAATGCTCACTTAATTTATCGTAAGGGCACCATACACTATAAAAAATAATGGATGGGCAATGTTGTACTTCCAACCCGGTGTGCACCATGCCACTTGAGGTTCTGATTCCACGGACCTCCGAGCTTCGCTGTCGAGGTCATAGGGAATCAGAACCCCTCAGTGGCACAACACACCGGTTGTGCATACTTGCCCATCCACTATTCTCTATATACAGTATTCATAATAATATGTTTTATTATTCTTTTTTCACATGATGTTAAATGTCAATCAACAGGAAAACGCACTTCATATTAATGAATAAATGGTTTCCAGTCCATCTGTTTGTTGAATCCACTAGGTTTTAAAGTTCTAAGTTTAAAAGTCCGCATGGATTCTTTTTGATCCAGCATCAAATTGTGATTGTCCCCTCCTCAAATGAGGAACATGATTGAATCCCATATAATGTACCCTATGTGTCTCCCTGTTTCCAACCTCACAAAGATGTTTTGCTAAGGGATGTGACAGATCATGTTTATTAATTGCTCTGTGGTACTCCTGCATTCTTTCTTTTAGCCTCCTAGTAGTTTGTCCTATATATGTTTTCCTGCAAGAGCACCACAGTGCATACACCACATACTTCATATCACATGTCAGAAAATGTTTGGTCTCCACCTTCCGCATTCCCAATGAACTGGGATTAAAAAAATTCCTTCCCTTGTATTGCATTTTTACAAGTCTTGCATCTCCTGCAAGGAAAAATGCGACATGGTTTACTGCCTTACCAAGTGTTTTCAGTTTCAGGGCTTTTCAATCATTCAGTTCTTTATTTTACCAGGCGGAACACCATTGAGGAGAACTCATTTCATTGAAGGAACTAGAAGGGGGAAAGGATCAGATCTACAGTACAGTAGCTTCTTCTTGTTGTTTTTGCATTGTTTCTTGTGGATTCTACTTGGTAGAAGGTTATTTCTTTCCTTTCTTACTACTAAGGGGCTAGCAGGGTATTGTTTGGGGCTGTTGGAATTTTGAAACCTGTTTTGGTAGCTATAAGTGGGCTCATTTGTTTGATGATTCACTGTGTGGCAGGCTGCATTTGTAGAGGCCTATTTCTTCTGTTTTAAAATATAATTGGTGTGATTTAACTGGGTCTGTTTCTTTGAATTGGAGACCTATATTTTCTAATGCCAAGCCTATTTTGATGTGTTGCTGGTGAAGCTGTTTGAATTGGAGTCCTGTTTCTTTGGGTAGCAAACCTATTTTGGGGGCTTTGAGTAGAATTGTGATTCATTGTTGCTGGCTTCACTAGCTGCAAAGTTTTAGTGCAGAGTGGGGGGAGGGTGCTAATGGTCTGACCAGAGGCCTCAGCTACCTGATTGTTTCTGGAAGACTTGGGCTGGTCCCACCCACCCCTGGTCCATGATTTCCTTTATACCAGGGGTTCTGACATCACTTCCTCAAACAGGCAAAGGATATGCGCCTGTCATAGCAGAAGCAAACATCTAGGAAAGGAACAGCAGCAAGTGAAGAGGTGACTGCTATCTCAGTGGAAGGGAAGTAAATGCAAATCTAGGAGCTTTCATTATTACTTCTTCACATTGATATTGCATTGGGGAAAGGGAGGAGTAGGAGTTTGAAGAAGGTTGTGCAATGGCTACTTAAAGTCTCTTTTTAGTGTGGATAGGAAGGATAGGAATATGAAAAGCAGTTGCTCAATATATCTAAACATGTACAACAAAGGGGGTAAGGAAGAAAAGAATGTTTGCACTGATAGAGGGGGAGAGGGAGACTTGGGGAGTGTTTGGTATCCTGCATCTGGAAGGAGGGGGTCGCTGGTGGGCAGCGACAGCAATGGGTAGGTGGTAGGCAGCAACAATCGGTGCACCAATCTTCTAAAATTGCCTGGAGTGTGGGAGGATGTTTAGTGTGCAACCACATAGAGAAACTTAGAAAGGAGATTGAGGGTCTGCAGGAGGAACTAAGACAGGCAAGGCAGATTGGGGGTGGGTTTAGCCCAATACTGGAGGGAGGAAGAAGGGGAGATGAGGGAGGGCGATTTAAGCCAACAGTGGTGAGGAGAGGGTCAGAAGAAGGGAAGCAGAGACAAAGGGGCCCAGGCCAGGAAGAACGATTGCCGAGGAAACCAGGTCAGGAGACAAAAGACAAATGGAAGGAGGAGATAGGGACTTGTGAGGGGAGGCGAAGAAGTGGCAAAAGTCATGGAGTAGAAAGGAGAGAACAGGTTACTATGAAGAGAGAGGGAGCGGGCATTTGTGAAGGGTCTTCAGAAAATAGTTTTGCACTGCTAGAGAGGAGGAAGGTGGAGGAGGGAAATGATGAAATTAGAGGAGTAATTGATAAATGCCTGGACCAAACTGGAGTGGGGGGAAATTCTGCTGGGAGAATTGCAACAGGGGTAAAAGGGGGAAATAATGTGCAGGAGGAAGAAGAGGAGCTGGAAATGAGAGAGGGAGATGAATGGAAGCAAGCAGGAGTAAGAACGGTGGAATCTTTAGTGCTGGGGACTCAATACTAAGAGGAGTCAGGTGGGGTAGCAAGGGAGAGGCATAGTGCATTTGGTGGAGGCCATGCCAGGAATGACAGCGGAAAGGGTGGGACAATCTGTTCTGAAATATGCTAGAAGGGTAGGGACAAGCCTCATTTAATTATACATCTTGGGACAAACGACCTGGCTGACAAGACAGTAGATATAGTCCAGAGGAGGTTTGAGGAAGTAGCACAATTATGTGAGGGGCAGGAAGATCAGTCACTTTTCAGAGATACTCCGATTGCAAAGGCAAGCACAACAAGAAAGCTGAGAATAGAGGAATTTAACGGATGGCTAAGAACCTGGTGTTGTGCTAAAGGGTATGGGCTGTTGTCGGGGGTGGGGAGGGACCTGGGAGGACAGTAGTCTCTATGCCAAGGACAGACTACACTTGAGTGAGGAGGGAAAGAAAGTGTTGAAACAGAGGATGGAGGAGTACATAGAGGAAGTTGGGAATTTAAACTAGGAGTGGAGGGTGGCAATTGGGGAAGAGATATGCAGAGACCACAGGTTGGGAAACCATATGAGCTTACCCCCCATAACAGTGACAAAGGACAAATGGCAAGTACTATTGGTGTTGCTAGGAAAGGGGGCAGGATGGGGGGGGGAAGGGTGGAAGGTGGTTACCCTTAATGCTAGGAGCCTTGGGAGGAAAACTGCAGAGTTACAGGTGCTCATGGCAGAGGAGAGGTGGACATTGCAGCCATCATAGAAACATGGGCCACCCAATACAATGACTGGGACCTGTCTGTACCAGGGTACAGGTTATTTCAGAGACAGAGTGATTGGGAAAGGAGGGGGCTGGCACTATATGTGAAGGAAGGACTGAAGTGTGTAAGGGAGGAAGGGGAGGAGGGTAGTACGGAGTCACTTTGGATGCAAATCCAGGATTCCAAGAATAGGATTCTTAGAATGGGAGTGGTATACAGGCCACCATCTCAGACGGAGGAGTTAGACAGGGAACTAGTGGGACAGATCAGGAGGACCTGTGAGAAGGGTAGTGTGGTGATTGTGGGGGACTTCAACATGCCAGGAGTGGACTGGAGTACCCCAACAACCAGGAACAGAAGGGAGCAGGTACTGCTGGATGCCCTCCAGGACAGCTTCCTGCTGCAAATGGTCAGTGAACCAACCAGGTTAGGGAATACCCTTGACCTTGTGCTGGCAAATGGGGACTTTGTGAGAACACTTACAGTAGAGGAACCGCTGTCAGGGAGTGACCACCACTCAGTATGGCTCACATTGGATATGGGCAAGGAAGGAGTGGAATCTGGCACAAGAGTGCTGGACTTCAGGAGGGCCGACTTTGGGAGGATGGGGAAGTGGTAAAAGGGTACCTGGCCAGAATTCAATCTAGTATGGACACTAACCAGAGGTGGGAGCTCATAAAGCTGGGGATAGTGGAGGCAACCAAAACCTGCTGCAAAGCCCAGAGCAAGAAGGCTAGGGCTAAGAAACCGAGCTGGTTGAGCAAGGAGGTCATAGGAAAGGTAAGAAGGAAAAGAGCTGCCTTTAGGAAGTACAAGAAAACAGGGAGAGGGAGGACAGGGAGGAGTACTTGACAGAATCGAAGGAGGTGACAAGGGCAGTAAGGGAGCCAAAGCATCTCACGGACTCAGGCTGGCACAAGGCATTAGAGGGGAGAAGGACTTCTTTAAGTACATCAGGGAGAAAATGAGCTGTAAGGACCATATAGTAAGGATTCGGAAGGAGGGTTGGGTGGAAGCAGGGTGCGATAAGGCAGAAGCACTAAATGAGTACTTCTGCTCAGTATTTACTAAAGAGAAGGGGGGTGACACCCAAGGTGGAGAAATGGCAGAAACGGGAGGAGTGACAGATGGGAAATCATGGAGGCAGAGTTCGAGAGGGTTTGAAGGCACTGAGGGTAGACAAGTCGCCAGGCCAGATGGCGCTCACCCAGGGTACTGGAAGGAGCTGACAGAGGTCCTTGCAGGACGTTTGGCAGACCTATTTAATGCCTCACTACATTCGGGGTGTGTACCTCAGGACTGGAGGATGGCTCATGTGGTGCCCCTCCACAAGAGTGGCCCTAAGTTTGAACCGGGAAACTACAGACCAGTGAGCCTCACATCCATCGTGGGTAAGCTAATGGAGACTATCCTGAAGGAGAGGCTGGTGGCCCTCCTAGAGGCCAAAGGACTACAGGACAGCAGACAGCATGGCTTCATACGTGGCAGATCCTGCCAAACCAACCTGGTGGAGTTCTATGACTGGGTAACTAGGCAACGGGACAGGGACCATGCAGTGGATGTCCTGTATCTGGACTTCAGTAAGGCATTCGACTCGGTGCTGCATGGAAGACTGGGAAGGAAGTTAGTAGGCACAGGGGTGGGTGCAAAGCTGGTGAGATGGGTAGGAAACTGGCTTCAGGGAAGGCAGCAGAGGGTGGTGGTGGGTGGGGAGCTCTCACACCCAAGGGCAGTGACGAGCAGTGTTCCACAGGGCTCAGTGTTGGGACCAGTGTTGTTTGGGATATTCATTGCAGACATATCATGGGACATCAAGAGCAAGATCAGTCTGTTTGCTGATGATACCAAGGTAGGTGCGGTGGTGGATGACCTAGGGGGGATGGCAGGGGTTGCAGGATGATCTGGCAAAGCTTGAAACCTGATCAGACACCTGGCAACTGGGGTTTAATGCCAAAAAGTGCAAGGTGCTGCATTTTGGGATGAAGAACCCAAGGAGGAGTTACCAGCTGGGGGAAGTGCAGCTAGCCCAGACGGAGGAGAAGGATCTGGGTGTGCTCATTACAGGGTCAATGAACAACTCGGCACAATGTAGGAAGGCAGCTGCAAAGGCCAACAAAATGCTGGGTTGTATTGCAAGGGGTGTATCCTCGAGGAGGGAGGAGGTGATTCTGCCACTGTATAGGTCATTAGTTAGACCACACCTGGAGTACTGCGTGCAGTACTGGCACCCGTATCTGAAGATGGACATTAAGTTACTGGAGGGGGTGCAGCGCAGGGCGACAAAGATGATCAAGGGGCTGGGGGACTTATCATACGAGAGGAGGTTGAAGGAGTTGAACATGTACTCACTTGAGGAGAGGAGGGACAGGGGTGACATGATTGAAACCTTTAAATACATGAAAGGAATAAACAAGACGGGTACAGAGGGGCTGTTCAAAGTAAGGGAGGGAGGGGAGGGCCACCAGGGGCCATGATATGAGACTGGAGGGAGGAAGGTTCAGGAGGGAGATGAGGAGACACTTTTTTACAGAGAGGGTGGTGGCTGTGTGGAATGCGTTACCTGCAGAAGTGGTATCTAGTAGAACAGTGGACTGCTTCAAAAGGGGATGGGACAGGACAAGGGGGAGGGTTAATGAAGTGGAAGGGTGGAAGGGAGGGGCAAGCTGCAGAATAAGGGGTGCTAGCTGCACATTCGAGCAGACTTGATAGACCTCTAGGCCTTTATCTGCTGGCAAATTTCATATGTTCGTAGGTGGACCTGGATTCAATGCACTAGCCACAGCAGCACACAACCAGCTAGGTGGCCATGGGAGATTACAACAATCATATAATCACATACACAAATCAGAGAAACACAATTTAAAAATTACATGCATACAAAATTCAAGGAATACATGACCAGATAATGGTGCATACTGTAGTACATCAGCTAGAATATTAGGCATTAGGAGTTATAAGCCTCATATATATTGATATACCCAAATAAAAAGGTTACATATGTACAATATGCAAGGAATGAGTGACCAAAACAGAACAAGGTGCATTCGGTAGTACAACAACTTGTAAAACATATCCATTTAAAGTAAAATCCTATACGCTACACATACTTTAATTTGAGCAAGTTATACAGAATGTTAGTTAACACAATGCACTCCAGCTAGCGAAATATTCAGTCTGTTGCACTGAGTAAGGAAGGGATAATGAGAGGGAGGAGGAGAAGAGGTGAGCATGGTGGAAATAAAGGGGGGAAGGGGGAAGAGCATGCAGGGGTAGGGCAGCTGACAGAATGTGGCAAGGGGATAAGGGAGGTGGACCGCCGGAAGTTGGTATTGATGGAAGATGTGATTGTATGGTAGGAATAGGGTAAGACTGGAGGGAGGTAAAAAGGTAGTATCAAGACAACTATGATGGTGTGGCAAGGATAAAACCATTATCTGAAACAATTACAGGCCTCTGAGAAGGACCTTGGTAACAGGGCTTTGAAAAGAGACAGTTTCACGGGAGTAACGAGCCTTAGTGATTTCTGAACATTGTTCTGAAGAACAGGAAGGGCATGGCTTATAGCAGCTCTGCCAAAGCGCGTTCTGACCTTAGGGATAATGAGGGATAAGTAGGTCAGGCTTCTCGGTGGGTAGCTACCAGGGGTACAAACAGGTAGACAGCCTGAGATATACTGCGGGAGCTTATGGATGATGGCTTTATAAGTCCATAGGACAGCATTCTTCTGCCTCCTGAAGCTGAGAGAGCTCCAGCCTAAGGTAGAATAGAGTGTACAGTGGAGTAGGGAGCACCAGAGACAAATCTGAGTACCCTGTGGTAAAGGGGATCAAGCTTGGAGAGGGCCACTCTGGTACCATGTCCATACAGGAAGCCAGCATAGTCCAAGAGTGGCATAGAAGTGGTTTGAACTAACTGTTTTCTGGCCTCTAGGGTCAGTAAGTGTTCAATGCTAAAGAAGAGCCCAAGTCTTTGTTTCAATTTCTTATAGAGCTCCTCTATGTGGTCAAGGAAAGACAGCTTAGAGTGTACCCAAACACCCAAGTATTTGAATTTTGCCACATATTCCGGAGTCTCACCCAAAAGTGTGATTACCTGAGGAACCAACCCAGAGATGTTATTTTTGGGAGGGAAGACTGAAGGGGAAAAAGCATAGTTTTAGTTTTTTCAGCATTTAGTAGCAACTTCAAATGCAATAAGTTTTTCTGTAAGACATCAAAATCACTTTGTTGGTCATTACAGGGAGACTCAGGTGTAGCTCTATCAATGTAAAGTACTGTATCATCAGCGAACAGATGAATATTCGCAGACTTGATACCAGTATCTATATTATTTACATAGATAGCAAAGAGCAGCAGGCCAAGAATGGACCCTTGAGGCACGCCTCTTAGCAGTCTTTTCATTGGAGAAAAGTAACCATCTGCCTTGACCTGTTTCTGCCTGTCTGTAAGGTAGTTGGAGAACCATTTTAACACCAGGTTGTCCACCCCTATATTTCTTAAGGTCACCAGTAGTAGGTCATGATCCATTGTGTCAAAGACCTTACTAAGGTCAAGAAACAAGGCGCATACATATCACTTGGCATCTAATGCAATCTGCCAATCATTCATGACCTTAGCAAGAGCCATAATGGTACTGTGGTGGGGTCGGAAACCAGATTGGGCCATATTTAGCAAGTTGGAATTTTCCAAGTGTAGTCTAAGCTGTGCATTAACTTCCTTCTCCAGTAATTTGGACAGGATGGGTAGCAGGGATCTTGGTCGATAATTGTTTAGGTCGCAGCAGTCTCCGGATTTAAACAGTGGGATAACATGTGCTGACTTCCAAATCGTAGGGAGAGAGCCTTGTGATAGAGGCATGTTGAAAAGATGGGTAATTGGTGGGCAAGACTAAATAGGGCAATTGTAAGAAGTAGGGCTCGATTAGGTCAACACCTGCACTTTTTTTCAGATCCAGTTGCAGAGGTAGATCCTCGACTTGTTTAATGGAGACAGGACAGAATAAGAAAACATTGTTTTGAGTGTAAGGGTCAAGGTTAGGACATTCGGGGCTCAGACTGCATAACTGTGCCCTGAGGGTATTTGCCGGAGAGGCGTCAAAAACCATCCTTGCCATGGCAAAGGGGTTGCTAAGACAGTCAAGTATAGCATGTTTGTCAGTAGTGGAAGTGCCACCGTTAGTGATTTTGGGTGGGATTGTGCTAGTCAGTCCTTGACCTTTGACTTCCTTTAAGGTTTTCCAGAATTTATTTGCGGAGTTGGAAAATGCTTTACGTTCTAAATGAAAATAGTTTGATTTTTCAGATCTGATTAATTTGGTACACTGATTTCTAGTAGTTCTGAAAGCTAACCCCCTTGGGTGATCGTGACCAATGTATTGTGAAATTTAAATATATGACTAAATTGTTACATACCAAAGGTATTTCAACAATGAAAGACTTTAATAAGGCAGACTATGTTAGAATAAATGATTTCTTAACTAAATGGAACTGGAAATCTGAATTTAGAAACCTTAATTGATCACAAATATTGGAAATAAATAATAAAATTAACATTTGCATTTCTAACTGGGTTCCTGACAGAGTTAAGTATTGCAGTAATAAACGTGTCCCTCTGTGGTGGTCTAATAATATTAAAAAAACAAC
This sequence comes from Neoceratodus forsteri, assembly GCA_016271365.2. Classification (NCBI taxonomy): domain Eukaryota; kingdom Metazoa; phylum Chordata; order Ceratodontiformes; family Ceratodontidae; genus Neoceratodus; species Neoceratodus forsteri. The sequence continues at coordinate 1,616,267,497 of CM057452.1, forward strand.
TTGTAAGAAAAAGGAAATTGTATAGAAAATATACCAGCAATAAATCCCCCAGTTTATGGATCAAATACAACACTGCTGTTAAGAAATTAAAAAATATGATAACATTTTCTAAATCAAGAGTAGAACACAACCTGGCTATAAAAGTCAAAGATAATAAGAAACAGTTCTACAATGACATTGGTTCTATGAAAGGAAAACAGCAAACTAGAGGCCCCTTCATTATTAATAATACCCCTATCATTGATGAAACAGCTACTGTTATTATACTAAATGAACAATTCATAAAAGTCTTTGAAACAAAGGATACCATAAAAATTCCCTTTTCTGAAAATAATAACAATCATCCGGTTTTTGAAAGAATTGATGTTATTAAAATAATAAAATCTCTTAAGCCAAATAGTTCAGCTGGTCCCGATGGTATTCGTCCCAGATTTTTACAAGAAATTAGCCATACAATTTCCAGACCATTAACTGCATTCTTTAATGTATCCATCCAAGAAGGCAAGGCCGTTCATGCCTGGAGAGAGGCTGTTGTAATTCGAATACATAAGGGAGGTGACAAACATGATCCTAACAATTATCGACCAATTAGTTTAACCTCTGTCATAGGAAACATTATGGAAAGAGTACTTAATACATATATTAGTAACCACATAGACAGTAATAATAAAGTGGGCATTTTTCAACACGGTTTTGTGTCTAACAGGTCTGTTCAAACTAACCTATTACAATTTTTTGAACCAGTTAGCGCTGCCTTGGATAGTAGTATACCAGTGGATGTGATATTCTTAGACTTTGCCATGGCATTTGATAAAGTTTCAAATAACAGGAATTAGCTAGAATCAACATACACCCCAACATCATAAACTGGATACAATCATGGTTGGAAAAAAGGACCCAGAGAGTGTCTGTTAAAGGCCATCAATCTGATCTGGGTGTGGTGACTAGTGGTGTTCCTCAGGGCTCTGTCCTGGGACCCATACTTTTTAATATCCTAATTTCCACAATGCATATAACTGACAAAATATGGGTATCCAGGTATGCTGATGATTGTAAGATTGGTAGCTTGGTGCGCCCTTTAACAGATAGCATTTTCATGCAAAATCATTTAAACAGTTTATCCTCTTGGGCAAAGTCATATGGCATGTTTTTCAGGGATTTATTTAACTCTAAAAATTGATTAGCGTTTTGCTCATAAAAGTGCTAAATCTTTGTGAAAATGCATAGCTCTTGCCTCACTGTGTTTAACAAACACAACACTTCTAGAAAATCTATATAAATACTTTCTGTACAGTTAGTATAGTCCCAAGAAAAAAACTGCTAATCAATTATTTAAAACCCTGTTTTTTAATGTAGATAAATGCAAAGTATTATACTTGGGTAAGAATAATATGCTCTTTGACTACTACTTAGATAATAAATTACTAAAAACATCACTGAGGAAAAAGACTTAGGAATTATAATTCCTAACACTTTAACCTTTGAAAGAAACACCAAAATAAAAGTTAAAAAAATGCAATAAAATTGTAGGCTCAATTATGAGTAATATTAAAAGCAGAAAACAAGATGATATTATGCCTCTTTATAATAGTTTAGTATGTCCACATTTGAATATTGTTCCCAATTTTGTGCACCAGCTTCAATTAGGAGTCTGAAACTAGCTGAAAGTGTATAGCCTAGATTTACCAAGAAAGTAATATCTTCAAAACATAAAAGTTATGATAATAGACTAAAAGAACTAAAACTTTTTTCTGTCAAATATCGACATATAAGGGGAGATCTATGTTTGGTATATAAAACACTAAAGGATGACTTTTAAAAATAACAATTGGCTTGACAACTGCTTCTAATATCAAATCAACTAGGAGTCATAGTTATAAACTCATTGGTGAGAAATTTGTATCTAATAAAACAAAGTCGCTTCTATACACAAAGAGTTGTGGGAATGTGAAATGCTTTGCCGGTTGGAGTTATTAATAGTAACAATATAACAACATTTAAACAAAGATTGGACGACTTTATGGGGGACAACAAATTTGAATTCCACCCATAGGGCATATGGGTGGCGAGTACAATAAAAGGCATTCTATGCCTACTGTACTTATAAACGTCTATGAACCTGTCCAGTTTACAGCTAATTTCAATTTTCTTGCCCTTCTCCAGAGTGCATCCCTTTGCAATAATGTCACTTTTAGGCTCACCGTAAACCAAGGACAAGATTTCTTTCTGGTTCGAATTTTGACAAAGGGGGCATGTTTATTTATGTTCCCAATTAATATGGCCTGAAAGGCCTGATGTGCTTCAGACACTGAGGGAGCTAGGTAGAACTCCTGCCAATTTGCGTACTGAAGGTCAAAGGGAAATGCATTGGGTTTGAATTTCCGCCTACATCTCTTGAAAATATACTTTGAAGAGGATGCTATTTTATGCACAGATCTCACACAAGCAATGGCACAATGATCATTAAGATCATTAAAAAGTATCCCAGAGTGTGTGAAGAGGTGCGGCTTTCTCGCTAGGATTAAGTCCAGGATTTTTAATGTTAGGACAGGTGACTTCATTAAAGATCTGAGTGAGCCCAAAGTTATCACAAAGAGCTTTCAACGGTTTTGATGCTGCAGAAAGCCAGTCCAAGTTAAGATCACCCAGAATAGTAACTTCCGAAGACACTGTGCCAAAAATATCACTTAAATGTTTCAACACTGTGAGACCAGTAGATGGGGGTCTATAATACCCGATTATACAAAGAGTGACTGACTGTGAGAGATGTAACTTTAAAAGCAATCAAATTCTTTTGGGGATGTAGTCGAGTCAACTATTGAAGCTGTGAATTTATCGGGAACGTAGATAGCTACCTCCCCCCCCCCACCCTTACTCAGCCTATCCATTCTAAATACGTTATACGAAGGCATATTAACTTTGAGGTCCTGAGTAGTGGGTCTCAAACACGTTTCAGTAATCACTAAAATGTCAGGCGTAGAATGGTTGGTCCAGGTTTGGATGGCATCAGGCTTTTTTAGTAAACTGCACACATTTATGTGCATAAAGGATAGCCCCTTTAATTGTGGTAGCTCTGCAGGAGCAGAGATGGGGAGGGGTGGTCCCGGGTTTAATTCAACATTACCCGTGCAGATAAGTAACAGCAGGAGCTGTTTTTTTATGGCGAGTAATAATAGGCGGAATAGCCGGATTCTGATAATAGGTGGGAGCATTAGGCGAAGGAGGCACATGGCAAGCCAGAGGACAGAAGAATACATACAGGAGGATCCTAGTGTAGAGAAGGAGTGTGCTTGAGAAAGGGTGTAAGTACCAGTAGTGCTTATTAAAACTGGAATCTGTTATACAGCCAAGGCAATTGGACTCCATAGCAAGGGAAATATTTACCAAATTTGGTAATAGTAATTTAGTGTAGGAATTTGTACTGCCTGAGTGTACCCACAACCACTGGGGAAAGAATGTCATGGAAGTCTGATGTGCAGGGAAATAAACCTGCATGGTCACCTAGTAAAAGAATTATGGACAGCATTTTGTGATTATCTTATAGTGAAGCCACGGAGCATCTGCACTGCTTATGGATAGCAGTTACCCCACTGTGGTGAAGTTACCACAATAGATATGGTTGGGATTGGGCAGCAGTGAGTAACCAATGAATGAGCAGTTCAGTTGAAGGGTGGGGAGCAAAGCGTATTTAAAGTGGCAGGAGTGGGAGGGTGGGCGAGAAAATTCAAGCTCAAAACGAGCGGGTGTCCCTGAATGTCCCTGCAACTCAGCTATGAACTTGGCTTCAAGCTCCAGGAACAGCCAATGAAATTCAAAGCCATAACTGCAGCCGCCAATTGGATGCTGAGATGCGTGGTTTTGACCAATCACGGTTCCAGATTTCACCCCAAGCACAGTCGGGAGTCTCACCTGCTAGGCAGCTTCATGCAGTGGGTCGGAGGATGAGGAGCGGCCAGGCTGATTGGCAAGCTGTGGCAACAGGAATGAGGTTGAGCCCAGGCACAGGCTACCTGCAGAGAAAGGGAAATGGCAGAGCTTAAATTACAACCCCACAAAGGCCTGTAATTATGCTAAATGGGGGTGGGGGGTTGCAACAAAGGACTGAATTGCTGCTAAATCGTGCAGCGTGGGCAAGCAGCAGACAGCTGGGGAGAGATCGCTTGGCTGGTGCCAATAACTTCGCTTCCAGGAGCTGCATTAGGTGACTAGAGGACAGGAAAAAGAAATGGAATTTGAAATACCTTCAAATTTCAGCAGTACCGGGCCTGTGGGCGGATCAAGATTGGGGCTAGAGAGAGCAGGCAGTACACACAAGCACAATAATGCAGTTCCCCATTGAAGTATCCGCAGGTACCTCACAAAAACAGAGTCAAACACTTCCCCACAGGCCAGAAATCAAACAGATCCTCACAGTTCAAATACCAAATTAAGCTCAAAACAAGCAAGTGTCCCTGAATGTCCCTGCAACTCAGCTACAAACTTGGCTTCAAGCTCCAGGAACAGCCAGTGAAATTCAAAGTTGTAGTTGCAGCTGCCTGTCAGATGCTGAGATGCGTGGCTTTGAACAATCGAGTTCCAGATTTCACTCCGAGCATGGTTACGAGTCTCACCTGCTAGGCAGCATCAGGCAGCGGGTCGTAGGATGAAGAGTGGCCAGGCTGATTGGCGAGCCACGGCAACAGGGGTGAGGTCAAGCCCAGGCATCGGCTACCTGCATGCAGCTTCAGGCAGTGGGTTGGAGGATGAGGAGTGGTCAGGCTGATTGGCGAGCCATGGCAACAGGGGCAAGGTCAAGCCAGGCATGGGCTACCTGCTAGGCAGCGTCAGGGAGCAAGTCGGAGGATGAGGAGCGGACGGGCTGATTGGTGAGTGGCGGCAACAGGGGCGCGGTCGAGTCCAGGCATGGGCTCCCTGTTAGGCAGCTTAAAGTGGCAGGTCAGAGGATGAGGAGCGGCCGGGCTGATTGGCGAGCCACAGCAACACAAGCAAGGTCGAGCCCAGGCACGGGCTACCTGCAGAGAAAGGGAGATGGCAGAGCTTAAGTTACAACCCCACAAAGGCCTGTAATTACAAACATACGAACATACAAAGAAGCCATCAGAAGAAGGCCATTTGGTCTGTCAAGCCTGCTTGTATTGCAGGGTCCACAGCTTGAGCTAATATCCTTGCCCTCCCATCCTCCCTACCCATGTTTCTTACCTTCCCCCCTATGCCTATCCCAGCCCCTCTTAAAGCTGCCCACTGTCTTCAATGAGATGACCTCTTCCGGCAGCTCATTTCAAGTGTCCACCACCTTCTCTGTGAAAAAGTGCTTCCTGACCTCCCTCCTAAACCTCCCACTCTCCAGCTTAAGACTGTGCCCCCTTGTGATATGGTTGCCACTCAGCTTAAAGAGACTCTCCTTATCAACCTTATTTATCCCTTTCAAGTACTTGAATGTCCCAATCATGTCTCCTTTTTCTCTCCTGTCTTCCAAGGAGTACATGTTCAGTGCCCTCAACCTCTCCTCATACGCCTTGCCCTGCTGACCGGCTATCATCTTTGTAGCCCTCCTCTGTTCCTTCTCCAGCAGGTTAATGTCCTTTTTGACGTGTGGGCACCAGTACTGAACTCCATACTCTAGATGTGGTCTTACCAGTGACCTGTACAAGGGCAGTGTAACCTCCTCCTACTACTGATCCCCCTAGCTATGCATCCCAACATCTTGTTTGCCTTTGCTGCTGCTTTCTTGCACTGTGTGGAGTGCTTCAGGTCACTAGTGATCATCACTCCCAGGTCCTTCTCCTCCTCTGATGCAGATACTCGGATTCGTGAGACAGTCTTTTAGTCTCTTACCCCTTCTAAAAGTAATAAGTAGACCATCCTCACTAACTTTTTTCAAATCTTTATCCAAACCCAGCAAAGACCAATGTTTAGTGATGACTGATACTGGACCATACATAGATATAAAAGATACCTTTTCTATTTTTTCATTGTTTTCTGTTATATTCTAAAAGTTCCCCTCTAGCTACACAATTTACCTTTTCTAAAGCCTTTTATAGTACTTTCTCTTGATATCCCCATGTCCATAATCTTGAAAATAGATATTTTGCCTCAAAAAATTCCCTATTGTTAGAACAATTATGTTTTAAACAGAGAAGCTGTCCATATGGGAGATTCACAATGTGAGTAGGATGTGCACTCTTCACATGTAGGACGCTGTTACCAACTGTCTCCTTCCTAAAGATTTTTGTTTGGACCTCCTAACCTATTTCTCCTTTTAATGTAAGAGTCAAATAGTTCACACTATTTTTGTCAAAAACTGCGTTAAATTTTAAATCCACAATGTTGCTGTTCAGGTATGCTACAAAGTCCAAAATATCCTGTTCATATCCATCCCAAATTACAATCAGTTCATCAATAAAACGCCTGTACTTAACAATTTTGGTGAAATAGGGATTTGCGAAGGGGTCCTGAATTGCCCCCCCCCCTCCTCCCACCAGCCCATAAAGAGACTGGCATAGGAGGGGACAACCGTGACCCCATCGCCGTCCCCACGGCCCAGATTCCACCTACTGTAGCCTCAACCAGGTAAACCCCATGGAGGGTGGAAGCTTACATGCCCCCCCAAAACAAAATCTTGGTGTCCTCGACAAGCCATTAAAATTCAACATGCATTTTTCTTTAGGAACACTTCTAGCTAGACAATTCAGTTCCTCACTGTTCAGGCATTTCAAATATAGCATCAGTTCCATATATTTTCTTACTAGACACCTGATTCCTGTCTGTCCATTGTGCATCAATGTTAACACAGTATCAGTACATTTAACATCAATTATATAATTAAATTAAACCTTATTAAATTATAACCTTATTAGGCACCTTGTCAGCACAATTAGTGGACCCCATATAAAATTCAGTATGCCAACTGGCAATTATAAGCAGGGAATAAACCATGGCCATCATGTACTTGTGTACCACCTGGATAGGGATTTCAGGGGAGGCACCAGGGTGATCGTAGGTTAATTTCAGAGGGCACTTAAGCGCTCTACTAGTCTTGCGGGGGACTACTGCATCTTCCATAAGAGAAGGGTGCGCACTGCCTACTCCGGGCACTGTATCTAGCACATGGGCCTGGTGCGGAATAGCAGGTGTCTAGTGACCTCTCCATTGGTCCAGGGCACTAGGCAGGCTGGATGTCCCCTGGACTTTCTGCTTGGAACACAGCTTCAGAAAGCACACCTGCAGCTGTGCTGTGGCTCAGTCTCTAGCCCCAGCACACACAATTACTCTGGCTTGCTGCAATAGCAGTCTCCAACACACTCACCCCACCGAGAAGAAACACAATTTGTTAGTCACTTTATTCTCAGCTGCAGACACTGCTTGTTTTAAGGATGTGACCTCACAGTTTCTGCTCCCCAGCTGCAAACTCCAATTTCTTTTTGCAGGCTATAGGACAATCAAACTGTCTCTCTGGCAGCAGATCACAAAGGTCTCTCTTTCACTCTGTCTCTCTCGGGCTGCAGGAGTCTCAAATGCTTAATGCTAGCCACAGATTCAAATCCCAGCAGCAGTTTCGGTTCTTAGCAGCAGATTCAACTCTCAGCAGCAGGTTCAGAGCTTATTCAGGGAAACAGTCCTTGGCTTGCCTTTCTTCCCTGTGATCACAATATTTTCTCTGGCAATTAGCCTTTTCCCTGCAGTTCTTGGGGTCAGTAAGGCTGTGGGCAACAAGCAGGCATTTGAGCTAGGAAGCCCATAGCAGTCTCTCCTGCTCTGCTCTCTCTGGATTCTGTGGAATCTCCCCTTTTGGCAGACAAACAGTCCTCTTTATAGCTCTTTTAAAGTCCCCTTGTGGTTGGCTGCTTTCTCCTGGGCACACAGTCTGCTCTATGATACTTTTCTCAGTGGCCCCTGCTGCTAGCAAGTCCCATGCGGGCTGCCATATTTGTTTACATAAAGTCCCAATATTGCAGTCCTTTTACATAGATACATAGACAGTGTCGGCAGATAAGGGCCTATGGCCCACCCAGTCTGCCCATTTGAGCTTGTAAGTTCAGTTTATGTTTTCCTAGAAGTCTGTTGCCCCTTAACCCTGACCTCCAGAATTCCTTTATGTCTATCCCATGCATTCTTAAATCCTGTGATTGTTTCAGCCCCCACCACTTCCTCTGGCAGGGTGTTCCACTTGTCCACCACCGTTCTGTGAAGAATTCTTTCTCATGTTTCCTCTGAATAGTCCTCCGTCCAACTTCATCCCATGCCCTCTAGTCCTGAACATCTTTTCACTTAAAAATAGTGTATTCCTGCACCCTGTTCCTCCCTGTGAGATACTTGTATGTCTCTATCATATCCCTCTCCCTCCTCTCCTCCAGGGAGTACATGTTCAGTTCCTTCAACCTGTCTTCATAGGACTTGTGATGCAATCCATGCACCATCTTTGTTGCCCTCCTCTGAACCTTCTCTACCCTGTCTATGTCCTTACGTAGGTATGGTCTCCAGAACTGTACACTGTACTCCAGGTGGGCCTCACTAGTGTCTTGTATATGCGAATTATGACCTCCCTTCCTGCTGGTGATGCCCTGCCTATACATCACAGCATCCTATTTGCTTTACCTGCTGCCTTGTCACACTGTTTCCTCCTACCTTGAGGTCATCAGAGATGATAACCCCAAGATCCCTTTCCTGCTTGGTGCATGCTATATCCTCACCCCCAACTGATATATTGTGCCAGGGTTTTTGTGCCCCATATGCATTATCTTGCACTTTTTGCATTGAATTTCAACTGCCAAACCCTGACCATTCTTCAAGTTTCTGCAGGTCCCTTCTCATTCTGTCTACACCCTCTGGTGTGTCTACTCTGTTGCAGAGCTTTGTGTCATCAGCGAACAGTGAAATTCTGCCTTCTAGGTCCTGTGCAATGTCACTGATGAAGATGTTGAATAGGACCGGTCTCAGCACTGATCCCTGTGGTACCCCACTGGTCACTCTTCCCTCTGTGGAGTGACAGCCATTTACCACCACCCTCTGTGTCCTGCCACCAGTTACCTACCCACCACACTACTGTCCTGCCCACACCCATATTCCCCAGTTTGTGTAATAGTCTTCTATGTGGCACAGTGTCAAAGGCCTTGCTGAAGTCCAGATAGGCCATGTCCACTGCCCTCCCCTGATCCACCTCCCTAGTCACCCAGTCAAAAAATTCAACGAGGTTGGTCTGACATGACCTCCCCCTGGTGAAACCATGCTGCCTTGGGTCCTGTAGTCCATTGACAACCAGATGTTCCACCAATCTCTCCTTCAGTTGTGCTTCCATGATCTTCCCCACTACCGAGGTGAGGCTGACTGGTCTGTAGTTCCCTGCTTCCTCTTTGTTCCCGCTTTTGTATAAGGGGACTACATCTGCTGTCCTCCAGTACCTCCCCTGTTTCCAGTGATTGGCTAAACAGGATAGCCAGAGGTTCAGCCACCACCTCTCTTAATTCTTTAAGGACCCTAGGCTGCACCCCATCTGGCCCCATTGCTTTATCAACTCTTATTACTTCCAGTTCCTTCAGGACCCTTTCTCGTGTAAAGGGACTTGTGTCCATTTCTGCACCATTCTCACCCCTTGTACTCCCTTCAGACCCATTACCCTCCTCTTCCTCAGTAAAGACTGAGCAGAAATACCTGTTCAATATGTCAGCTTTACTGTTGTCATCCTCCACGCGGCCCCCATCCTCCCCCTTCAGTCTCACTATCCCCTCCCTTTGTCTTTCTTTTTTCACTTATGTACCTGTAAATGTTTTGTCCCTCTACCCACTGATTTTGCAATGTGCTCTTCTGTCTGAGCTTTGGTTTCCCTTACTGACCTCCCTGCCTCCCTTTGCTTCTCCTGGTACTTCTCCCTATCCCCTTCTGCCTGTGTCTTTTTGTATTGCCTGAATGCAATCTTTTTGGCTTTCACTTTCTTTGCTACCTCTTTGGAAAACCATAATGGTCTCCTCTTCCTTTTTCTCTTGCTAACCTGCTTAATGCATAATTCTGTTGTTCTTGTAATCCCCATTTTAACATAATTCTGTTGTTCTTGTAATCCCATTATTTTAGTATGTCCTTACAAGGGCAGAAATTATTTTCCCCACACCTGGAAGCATATTTCAGTTGATCCCGGGCTCTGCTGCCAGCCCTGGAACCGAGCAACCTTTTTAATGCACCCAGAAGAAAATACATTTCACGGAGCCATGGCTCCTTAAATACTAGCAGCTGTGCATGCACATACAGCGCAACGCAGCCATGTTTTTTATTTACACTCCACAGCCCAGTTTTCAGCAGCTATTGGGACCATGGACTGCCCTCCAAAGCTCCCAGAGGCACAGAAACAGATCAGACCTTGACCCCCCATAAATTGGGCAGAGAAACATAAGATTTTGGCAGTCGCAGACACATAGTCACAGCAGGTGCCATAGCCCAAATCCCACTCAGGGCTACTTGCAGGAAGATGCAGCGGGGCTGTAGCCCTAACCAGGTAAACCCCAGCGGGGAGAGGGCTTACACAATCATTATCTGGGTCTGGGGGCATATGTACCAATATAAAAAATAAAGCAATCACTGTGCCCAGAGGAGCATTTTTCTCGGTTTAACTCCCCAGATGTGGAGCATGCAGCTGTTGAGCTGAGGTCCATGGTCTCGAGCAGGAAGAAGAATCCCTGTCAGGTTTCATCGGGGTCAGTTACCGAGGACCTAACGGGGTATGGAGGTGCAGCTAACTTTAGAGAAGGAAGGCTCTTGGAGACTTGTCTGCCTTTCAGGGCCTCACAAACAGCGCTTTAAGGAGCTAGTGTACTGCCTGGCATTAATAGTAACTTTCAGATGTGGTCAGCTATCACTTATTATAGCTGAAGTATTTTTTCCTTTCTGTTTGCTAATTAGAAGATTTTTCACCTGACAGTACTGGGGTGATATGTGGAGCAGCACTCTAACAAAGGTCAGTTCTGTTCCTCCCACTACATCATGAACGCTGAGACCACACTGAGTGTGACATCGCTAGTAGCCAAGGAGAACCATTTCTCACTGCCAGATTATTCTTTTTCACATCAAGCAGCAGGGATTGGCTCTTCTTGGTTACTGCTGATGTCACAATTTCCTGCATTTTGATTGGTAACTTGTCAAAGTCACTGCTCAGGCTGCAGGGATTGTGGTGCCTCAACGTGTTTTGTCACATTCCTGATGATGTAGTGGAACAGAACTGGCTTTTTTTAGCCTCCATTTAGAGTTCTGCTCTACACGTCAGCCCTGTACTGCCAGGTGGGACATCTTCTATTGAGAAACGAAAGAAAAAATACTTCAGATATAAGAAGCGATAGCTGACTACATCTGAAAATGATTATTAATTCCAGGCAGTACACTAGCCATTTAATTGAGCTCTTTTTTTACCTTTCACCTGTTGGACTGAGGTGATTGTTCATCCACAGGTACTGCTTTCCTTTATAAATAACCAGTCTTACTCAGCAAATTATTAAAGGGCTATGGATTATGGCAAGATAAAGAGATTACTGAACTGACATTTTCATAAAAGAAAAAGGGTTGCAAAGGATTATGAAAATAAACTTAAGCCTCAGGAAAAATGTTGATCTCGCTTTTGTGAGGCTTGTGGAAAATTGCTGGAGTCTTTAAACCATCTTGTTCTTACTGAAAGCTTGGTACCATCTTATTTTCTGCTAAAAATTTGAAAGATGGTTCAAGTGATTAAAAAGACTTTTACACACAAATACTAAAACGGTTTTGTACATAAACATTATGAGAATGTCATGAATCAGCAGCATACATTTTATTTATTTTTCCTTTTAACATTTTTGTGTTCTGTGCTTGTTTAAGCTGTGAATAAGGTTTGTATGTGTTGATTTGTGTCTATATATGATTATTTTATGATTACTTTTTAGTTCATTTAGTTAACGAACTGATAAAGGATATTAATGACCATGGCACTTTATAGAGGCTAGCATTATGGGTGGGCGAGGATAATAATCAAATGATGCCTTTAGAAAGATAGGGAAAAACCCCTTATAGGTGGCTATAAATTGTGGTTCTGGTGTCTCCAGGACTGGCCTCACACTGCCCAAGGTTTTGTAACCTGACAGCACCTCCTAAAATGAACTCTTTTAGTCCTTTGTGGGGACAAGGAACTCAAGACGTGGTTCAGGCACATTACTTATGTATTGGTTAAACACAGTACAGAATGACCCAAAGTGAGAGGACAAGCTCAGTCCCATGGACCTATACTGAATGTCTGTGGTGCAGTCTAGTTGAGAGTAATTGCGCGTGGGGGCAGATATAGAAACACAGAGCAGCATGCTTTGCAGGGTGTCCTCCTAGACCTCCTTATAGTGGCGGGTCCTGACTGGTAGCATGAGATTGATTAATTTGGTTCTAGTGGCAATGGCCCATCAAATCTGACTAGGACAAAGTAGTGGGCGCAGTAACCCTGTTTATTGGTTTGAGGTCTGTTATCCGGGGGTGTGGTCCTGCTTTTATGTGGGGCATGCTGAGTGAGGTGTCTAGTGGCTACTTTACTGACTTGTAACTTGGTGTACTAACTGCAGCTGACCTCCTTATGGCTAGCATGGCCTCACTGTGCTTAAGGCACTACGGCCTAATAGCAACTCCAAAAGTGAACCTTTTAGTCCCTTGCTAGGTGTGAGGCACTCAAGACCTGGCTCAGACCCATTACTGATTTTTGGGTTAAGCACAGGATGAAATGACCCTAAGTGAGAGAACAGGCTCAGTCCCATGGGCGTTATATTGGATGTCTACAGTGGAATCTCTGGCAAAGATGTGGAACGGATTAACAACAGAGCTAAAAACAAAATAAACTTCATAAAAGCATTCCAAAGTGAGTTAAGGATATCTCTGCTAACCCCCATGAAAAATTATTTTAAAACTTTTGTATAGGAGCAACTTGTAATCACATGTTGTATGTATTTTAATTGTTCCTGTTTTGTGTATTATATATTTTGTACAGGTCATATTCTGAAAACAGGGACTTTGTCTCTAAATGTATGTACCTGGATAAAAATAAAATTGTTATCCTCATCAATCCAGTCAGGAATAATTTCCCATGGGTCAGATACAGGAACACGGAGCAGCATGCATTGTAGGGTACACTTTTTAGACCTCCTTGTAGTGGCAGGTTCTGACTGGTAGCATAAGTTGGATCAGGTTGGTTCTAGTGACAGTGGCCTGTCAGATCCAACTGGGACAGAGTAGTGGATGCTATAACCCTAGCTATTGGTTTAAGGAATTGGTCCTGCCCTTACATGGAGCATGATGTTGTTCTACTGAGGTATCTAGTGGCTGTTTTACCAGTTTGCACCTTGGGGTACTAACTTTGGTTGATCTTTGTATGGCCAGTAGCATAGTTTGGCTCATTTTTGGCTGGAAACTGAATATTTCAATATGATTTAAAATAATTATGACATCATTACTGCTGTAAGCTTTAAGGGCATTAGTATGCGGCTGTAATTATTAATCAGAGTACCTTAGAAGGTGAAATCAGAGTACCTTTAATGTTGAATAATTAAACTGAAGATTAACACTGAAGGTTATTTTAACTTTGTTTTGGTGGTATTAATTTATCAATACCAGAAATGTGATTTAAAATTTTACCCATGAATTTATTAATTTTACCCTGTTTATGACTGTGCCCTATGTATTTTTGGTCGATCTTGGGCCTGATAGGCCTAAGTAAACCTGGTTATTAATTGGTTTGTGTTAGTCAGATAATGAATTCATGGTATGCTCAACTGTAATATTTATTCTCTTATATTGCGCATTTGTATGAAATGTTTGTATTTGTTTTTTAGCATATTTTAATGGCTTGTTAACTGAACAATAAAACCGATAAACTGTTGGGGGGAAAAAATTACAAGCAACCTGAAACTGTCAACACAGTTCAAAAAGGCATCGGGGAAGATGAACATGATACTGGGTTGCATATCAAGGGGGTTCTTCAGCAGGAGGAAGGAGGTCATTCTGACACTGTATAGGTCCATGGTGCATCCACTTCTGGAGTGCTGTGTGAAGTACTAGAGACCCTACCTTAAGAAAGCCATAAATCAGATGGGGGCAGTATAGAGGAGGGCTACCAAGATGATTCTGGGGCAACACAACATCTCATATGAACAGAAGGTGATGAACCTGAACCTGAACATGTACTCACTGAAAGAGAGAAGAGAGAGGAAACATGATTGAGACCTTAAAATACCTTAAAGGCATTAGCAAGATGGACATAGGGGGGTTTTCTTGCAAATATGAGAATAGAAACACAGGAGCACACAGCTGCAACTTAACGGTGAGGTACAAAAAGGAGACCAGAAAGCACTTTTTTCATTGAAAGAGTATTAGCAGGATGGAGTGTACTGCCAGAGGAGTAGTAAATTACAGTACAGTTGGGGGTTTAAAAGAGGGTAGGATAGATTCAAGGGGAAGGTTAGGGTAATGGAGGCAGAACAACATATAGCACTACACACATGAACTCCCCATCAAGCAGACTCAGGAGACCCTCGGGGATGCACCCTGGTCCTAGAAACATGAAACATTATAATTCAAGTTCACCAGTCTCGGATCCATCCTCCATCATGGCTATTTTCAACAAATTCTTCACAGTGTGTGCTCTTCCTGACCACCCTTCTCTGGCCCAAATTGACCCTCCACTGGAGGCTGCCACTTCCTCTCATCTTCCCTCAGGAGGTCTACCCTGCACTAAAGTCCCTAAACCCTGTCAAGACCAGCCCTGATGGCTTAGTCCCAAGCTCCTCCATATCTCCACCCCAGTCATTGTCCTTTCCCCTCGCACCTCTTGAACCATTCCTTCTCTGCTGGCATGGTTCCACTGGCCTAGAAAGCTGCCAAAGTTCTGCCCCTTCATAAAGGTGGAGACCTCTTCTCCCCTGGTAACTACCAGCCTATATTTCTCCTCCCTTCTCTAGCTAAACTCCAGGAGTCCATCGCCTACTTCAGGCTCACTGAGTTCCTTACCTCTACCAATACTTTCTCCCTCATACAATCCGGCTTTAGGAAATGTCACTCTACGAGCTCCTCTGTATTGCAGGTTACTGGCTCCATTCTTTCTGGGATGGATCAGGGTCACATCACTGCCTCTCTGTTCATTAATTTGGCCAAGGCCTTCAACTCAGTGTCCCATTCACACCTTCTAAATAAGCTGTATTCTGTTGGTTTGGCAGCTCCAGCTGTAAAATGGTTCAGCTGTTACTTCATGTGTAGGCAGCGGTTTGTACAGGTGGGGAATGTCCAATCTTCCCCTCTCCAGATCCTCACTGGGGTTCCCCATGGTTCCATCCTTGGCCCAGTCCTCTTCCCTCTCTTCATTAATGACCGTCCCTCTGTATGCACCAACTCCTACATCCACATGTACACAGATGACATAGTCATCTACACCTCCGGTCCATCAACCTCAGACGTGGAGGCTCCTCTCCAGCAAGACTTTAATAACATGCTGAGCGGGTTCCATGCAAACCAACTCAGGGTAAATACTAAAAGAAAACTTCTCAATGACCTTCGGCACCAGACAAAAACTGGCAAGGCTTTTGACACCTCCAGTGTTCACTACCCTGAAAGGCACCCTCCTTGAGATGGTCCCTGCCTTCAAATACCTTGGGGTTTGACCAGATAACAATCTCAACTTCTCAGTCCATATCGATGCCATCCACTCTAAACTTTGCCCTAAACTAGGAGCATTATATCAAAACAAAGACTTCCTCTCCCTCCCTGTTCACCACGAAATGGTAACAAAAACGATCCTCCCTACGTTTGACTACTTGGATATGGCACCACTCCTGCCTCATCCCCTGCCAGACTGGACACCCTCTTAAATGCCTTCTGTCATTTTGCCACCAACTCCCCTTTTCACACACATCACTGCTTTCTTTACTCCTCTCTATCACACCCCTTCCCCACTGTCGACTTAGCCTTCATCACTAAGTACTGGTTTGGGACCCTTCCATCATACCTGTCTTTTCTTCTATTCCCCTGCCACGCCTACCTCCTACCCACTGTGCTCCAGGAAATCCCGCTCCTTCTCTTTGTCCCATCCACAATCAACTGCTGGTCAGTCTGCCTTCTCCTACCTCCTCCCCTTCCTCTGGAATTAACTCTCCTCTACCATTCTTCTAACCTCCTCACTCCCTGACCTTAAGTGCCTGCTCAGACTCTCACCTGTTGCTCCTTGCTGCTGTCCCTCAGCCTCCAAAGCCTCCTTGCCTCTCAATAGTCTTGAACAGTTGTGTTAACACTTATATTACCCGTGTGTAACGTGGTTTGTCTGTAATTTGCACTTGATTATTGTCATTATGTAATTTTCCCTTTGTCTACTTCTGTTTTCCCACACCTGGAAATGAGCCTCTGCTCAGTGTGCCTTTCCTGGTTACCCAATTTTAAATAAAATAAATAAGTAATAATTAACTTGAGAAATTCCAGATGCTATAGTCAGATAGCTAGTAAAACAAACACAATTATTGGCTGTATTAAAAGAAATGTTATTTCCTGACAGCAGTCTGTTATACTTCTATAGAGGATTCTGTTCAGGCCCCATTTAACAAAAAATTGAGCATATCCAAAGAAAACCAACAAAAATGATAAGCAGCCTGAGGGAACTCGATTATGGAGATAGATTAAGAATGACAGGTCAAATGGACCCAGAAACAAGAAGAAAAATGATAGATTTTCTGTTAATACTTGAGTTTATAAATGGTAAAGTTCAACAAAATATGGGAATTGATTTAAAGGAAACTAGAATACATGCTAGGGGCCACTCAAGACAAATAAAACTGGGTTCATTCAGGGCAACCAATAGGAAATGTTTATTTACCCAGCAGGTATTTGGTATCTGGAATAGCCGTACTTGTTACAAAATTGAAAGTGCAAATGAATTTATTTTTTAAAATAGCCTGGATAAATTAATTAGCATGTGGAAACTTCATGTGTACCATCACTGAGTGGTGAAATGCAGTCTTAATTGGTCACCCTGACCTCCTTCTCCCCTCTCAGACCTGACTGTTTCTGAGTAAACCTTGAGCAGCAGTACACTGTACTGTACATAAAAAGACCTATCCATCATAAACAACATTTATTACAATTTTCATATTTCTTCATACAGGCATTGTACTTTAAAATGCATTTGTGGGGTTTAGTTATGCAGATCTAGTTTTCAGCTGGATAATAAATTGAAATGCTACTTTCTTGCACCTTTTTTATTTTCTAAAGAAAAATCTCATTTAAATTTATTAAATTGTTTATTTGAGAGCTTCTGTAATGGGTTGTCTTACAAATGCTATCTACAATAAAGTAATCATGAGAAAGTTCTCACATCACTGTCCATTATTCTCAGCTCACCGGTTACCATGATTATAAGTTTACGTTCAGTCAGCTCCGTTGTGGTCTTGGGACCCTTATGAAAAAAAAGGGAGGAGTTCGGCTGAAACCTGTAGCAGATACAAGGAGGTTTGGACAAAAAAGGACCCCACTCAAAAAATTTAAGTTTTTGTTCTTTTATTTGTTATTCGTTTTTTGCAGTAAACCTTGGTCACTGTGAACGTTTCACACTACTATGTTGTTGTTTCATCAGGACTTTGGTCTAAATCATAAAAAAAAACTATTATATTTTAAATTTTTGTACACCAAATATAATCATTGATTTCATTCTGAGGTGGGTCAAAAACCTCATATAGTATTGTTCAAGGACAACATGTTCTTACCTTAAGTGAATATCAAGGTCATATACACTGGTGGTGGTGGTTGTTTTTTGGCAAAATATAAGACTTCTTTTTTTTCCTTTTCTGATGTTTTATGCCTACAACAAATTTAATAATATAATTTCACCACAGTTTCATGTAAGTAGTGACTTTTCATAGTGGCATTATTTTTTATTGCTATACACCTGTATTAAATGCTGTTTTCCCCTGGTGTAAATATTTTCTGCTGTTTCCCACATGTCTGTGGCTTATTTCCTATTCACAAGAATTACTAGTGTTACACACCTTAAAACCATACTGAAAGGCTCTTTTATTCTTGGTGTAGAGTTTACACACCTTCAGTGCTTTCTAATTCAGCACTGCAGCATTTCTGATACAATGCCAACTTCTCACTTTTGACCTATAGTGAAACAGAAAAATGCTTCCAGTTACTGACACATAGCCACTTTTTCTGTTTTCGATAATAAGTATTTGCTTCTTTTACAAGATTGTGGTTTAAGTTTACTTATGCTTTTATTTCATCCAGACTGCTGCATTATCTCTGCAGTTACTGGCATCCTGACGCCATCTGTACAGTGCCATTCCAGTCTTCACTATAAGTGCTGAATTGGGAAAACCTCATGGGCTAATGTACATGGCATGAGCGTGATGTTCCTATGTCAGATGATGTCATCCCCTCCTGCCATCACCGCAACAGTGCACTATTGCTCATCCAACCCAACCGAAATAGCTCAGTTGGGAAAGCGTTAGACTGAGGCTCTAAAGGTCCCTGGTTCAATCCTGAGTTTTAATGTTCAGACTGGATGGACCTAGCAGTCCTCATCTGCCGACAGCATCTATGTATGTATGTATCTATGTAACCCACCTGTTAGGGGGCACCTCAAACTGTACAGGGCATGCCATCCTGACTTGAATTGCCAAAAGGTGGTGTCAGCTCGCTCCCCCTCCTGTGAAGCTTCTTGCATTGTTATTCAGTTTTTTATGGATTAACACAAGAAGTATATAGCCATTTTTTCTATTGCTCATAGTTCCTGTACTGCTGCTGAGGTATGTTAATTCTACTGCTGGGGTACGTTAATTCTTAAATTGTTTTACTTTTTTAGTTTACCCACTGTACCAATTTGACTTCTTTTAATCGCTAATATGCTTTTGAACTTATGTTACACATAACCAAAAGTTGCTTTAGTTCTGACACAGTAAGATTAAGTACAATTCTAATATGTTCCTTGAAATTAGTAAACATTTTTTAAGTACCAACATTTAAACATGTTAATACCCCCTGCAATCTACTAAGTTTCATTTTATGAGCACAGTAACCTACTACAAGGCATGGATTTCATGAGAATTGATGCACTTCCCAGGTGCGTTGAAAAACACTTGGCCATTGGCCGTGTGCCTTCCAGCTCACCCAGGGCCTTTATTAATTTTTCTGATCCCATGCCCTGTAGTGCGTTGTTCCTTACTTGTATAATGTGTTTGTTCTGGGTTTTCCTGAGGAGGCAGAAGAGTTAAATCTGGAAGATTTCAATCTGCATATTGCACATCACCAGATTTTGTTACAACAGTGCCTGCTCAGAATTGTCTTATACACCCCCATGATTTACAATAGAGATAAAATGCAGTGATATACAGAGGCATTCTGCCAGGAAAAAACTAAACTGTAAGTCATTAAATGAACTGAAGCTGAACTGAGAAACAGGGAGTACCTTATCTTGTTGAATTAAATTATTGTTTACAGTGAAACTTCATCTCCTCTGGTGTGCCTAAAGTCTCAGTAACTAAATAAGTATTTGGTGGCCATTTTGCACTACCTCTTGGAGGAATTCTAAAAACATCCCTGATTATAATCGTCCTTTCCAAACCCAAGTTCAATAGTAAGCAAATTAAGCATGTTTTTTTAATTAATTTCTTCTTTCTCACTGAGGTAGGAATAATAACCTGCTAATCTAATATCTCAGTCTAGAGCATGTCCACTAAGTACAGTAGTATTGAACTGAATTTACTGCTGGTCAGATTCAAGTATGATTTACCTATTGGGGGGACCTAGAGAGCACTCTGCTATAAAGACGTGTTTTCCTTCATCTCTGCATCCTTGGGATGGTTTTTCTTAAATATTTCATATGAAAACTTAACAAAGCTGATCAAGAATAGGTGGATTGGATTCCTCAGACTGACCCGAATTGAACAATATACAACTTTCATAATGGGGAGGTAGAATAAAGGGGCAGTAAGTGGCCCCAAACCATAGCAAACAACAGAGTCGCAGGCTGTGGCACCCATCCCTGCATCAGCTTCAGCAGAGCCGCCATGGAGATCTTTACAATTGTCAATGTAAGCTATAGATTCAAAAATAGAAATGATTCTACAGCGCCTGGGAGAGCAGGATGTTAAAATTGAGCTTATGACTAGAACTGCGAACACAGCAGAGTCTTATGCTAGTGAAGCTCTGGCCACCACTGCTAAATTGGTGCAGGAGAATACCCAACTCTGGTACATGCTCGAAGCTTTGGAGAATGCACAGCGGACCAGTAATGTATGCATTGTTGGGTTACTGGAGGGCCAAGAAGGGGCTGATCTTTTATGATTCTTGAGGTCCTGGCCACCTGCGGCGTTGGGGTTGGATCAGTCTAGGGGAGATCAATTTGTTAGGGCCTATCGTATTGCACCACATTCTGTGGAAGCACAGAGAGATTTTCCATGGACTGTTCTTCTTGCCATAGATGGTGCCTTGATGAAGGACCTGTTGCTGAAAACTGCACAGCAGACCAGTTCACTGAATTGTGATGGCAAGACTCTTCACCTTTTTACAGACTTGTCTTTCGCCATGAGAGTTCACCAGAAAAAGTTTGATGGAGTTAGGGCAAAATTGCACACCTTGGGAGTGGTGCACTCTCTATTTATGCTGGCTCATTTCAGGATCTATTATGGGGCCCAAACTTTTCAATTTTCAGATCCTGATGAAGCCGTGACAAAGGTGGTCACTATTGCAAGGGAATTTGATGCTGCCCATAAAGATACGCCTACAGAAGAGACACCAGATTCTGATCTGGAGGACACTTAAAATTTGCAGAGAGGTATTGTACTGAAAGAGTTTATTACTGCTGGTTTTAGAGACTGTTTGGACTTAAGTTGGCTTCCAATATCTTGTTTATGAGAAGATCATAACGATTGACTTTTTGTTGGTAGTGATGTACTACCCTATTATTTTGGGTGATCATGAGGGCCACTTAAACCTTAGAAGAATTTTGGTTGCCTGATACTGTTTTGATTTCATGCTGGGGGCCACATTTACCTTGGCTTTTGTTTTAACACTATGTAATGAAAACTAGGTATTATATGCCCTGTAATAATGTTTCTGAAAAATATCATTCCTGCCATTTAACTTTTTCTATTTGGTAAGGTCTGGATATCTACTAATTGTGTACGTATCTCAGTGCTGATCAGATTTTGTTAAATATAGCTATGGATGTGTTAACTGTCCAGGGGTGTAGAGGGGAGAAGACACTACCATACCTGGATTAGTATATGTTGGCTCTACGATGCCAGTTCAACAACACTTTTGTAGACCAGCATCTCATCGACAGGAGTTATATCGACTGCAAGTTGCGGTCGACATAATTCTCGTTTGTCTCCCAGACCACTTTCTTCCCCCATCTTTAGGATTCTCAACTCCAGTCAGGGTTGATTCGGAGCTGGGATGCAGGACTGGGAAACAGTGTGCCCCTGTGTTGGGTGCACCAACACAGCGACCTGTCGGCAACCTGTCAATTTTGTCGACAGGTTGGTAAGTTGATGTCGCTGTTGGGGGGGGGCATACCATATATGTTTGGAAGGTGATAATATCATCATCGATCATTGAGGAATGTATATGTTTGAATAGACTTTTCTGTTTGGAAATCCACCATAGTTTGCAGAGTGTAGCTATCCTATGGTATTTTCTTCAGACTCTCTCCTCTGAAAATGGACTTGGGTCCACCCTCACCCCCAACCCCCATTGCCTGCTGATACATTTTGTTCCACCCCCCCCCACACCCCACCACCACCACCACCTTCACTGTGAAGTACAGGTAGAAGTACTCATTCAATATTTTAGCTTTTTCTTGGTTGTCTTCTCCACAGTCCCACCCCAACCCCATTCTCCTGATCCTCACTGTCCCACCCCTGGCTTTTCCTTTTTTCACTCACCTACCTGAAGAAAGTCTTGTCCCCTTTCTTGACTTCCTTTTCTATACAGTCGTGGCCAAAAATATTGGCGCCCTTGCACTTTTTCAAATAACTCAAAATTCCTCTAAACAGAAGTTGAAATTAACAGCAGTACAGTATTTGGTCTCCACAATTCTTTATTTCTCTGTTAATATTACAGAACCTTTGTTTTTGATTCAGAATTTAATATGTCCTTTTAAATCAGAAAATGAAAAGAAATGGCATTGACAAAATTGTTGACACCCTAGACTTAATATTTGGTAGCACAGCCTTTGGTCAAAATAACTGCAATCAATCGCTTCCTATAGCCATGGATGAGCTTCCTGCACCTCTCTACTGGCAGTTTGGCCCACTCTTCTTGTGCAAACTGCTCCAGTTCTCCCAGATTTGAAGGGTGCCTTCTCCCAACTGCTGTTTTCAGATCTCTCCACAGGTTTTCAATGGGATTTAGATCTGGACTCATTGCTGGCTACTTCAGAACAGTCCAGCATCTTGTCTTGAACCATTCCTGGGTGCTTTTTGAAGTGTGTTTGGGGTCATTGTCCTGCTGGAAGACCCATAACCTTCTATGGAGACCCAGCTTTCTGACACTGGGTTCAACATTGCACTCCAAAATGGCCTGGTAATCTCCAGATTTCATGACGCCATGCACACGTTCAAGGCACCCAGTGCCAGAGGCAGCACAGCAACCCCAAAACATCACTGAACCGTCTTCATGTTTGACTGTAGGGAAGGTGTTCTTTTCTTTGAAGGCTTCATTTTGTTTTCTGTAAACATAGAGATGATGTGCTTTACCAAAAAGCTCTAATTTGGTCTCATCTGTCCACAGGACATTCTCCCAGAAGGATTTTGGCTTGTTCAGATGTGTTTTGGCAAACCGCAGTCGGGCTTTGTTATGTCTCTTTCTCAGCAGTGGGGTCGTCCTGGGCCTCCTACCATATAACCCCCTTTCATTGAGTTGGCGATGGATGGTGCGAGTTGAAACTGTCGTACCTTGTGTCTGAAGGTCAGCTTGAATCTGTTTGGCAGTTGATCGAGGTGCTTTCTCCACCATTCGAACAATCCTGCGCTGCAATCTTTCGATCAAGTTTTCTCTTGCGGCCACGTCCAGGGAGGTTGGCTACAGTGCCAGGGACCTTAAACATCCTGATAACATTACATACGGTGGAAACAGGAACATCAAGGTCTCTGGAGATTGACTTGTAGCCTTGAGATTGTCCATGCTTGGCTACAATCTTCTGTCTGACCTCCTCAGACAATTTTCTGGCTGTCTTTCTTTTCTCCATGCTCATTGCGGTATACACAGTGACACAAAACAGGAGAATGAGTCCTTTTCTCTATTCAAACTGGTTGAATGAGTGATTTTTATATTGCAGGCACCTGCAATTCACCACAGGTGAGTTCAGTTCCAAAGTGAAGGAGAATCACCTGCTTGAAATCTAATTATTTCTAACTACTTTTGAAAGGTGCCAATAATTTTGTCTGGGCCATTTAAGGATTTCTGTGTGGAATAAGCTAAGACTTAGTACATTTTTCTGCTTTTTGTGTTTTATTCCACTGCAAACCAAAGAAATACATATGTGGATACCAAAATATTTTTTAATTTCAACAATTTTGTGGAAGGAATGGTGCATTATTAGAAAAAACTGCAAGGGCACCAATATTTTTGGCCACGACTGTACTTCCATCTGTTTGTGCCTTGACTGCACTCACCTTCCTTCCTTCCTGCCTCCCTTTAATTATCTAGATATACCCCCATGTCCCCCTCCTTCTGGGTCTTCTTCTACACACCTGATGGTGGAGTCTCAATGGTCAGTAGTCCACTGGACTGAGACCAGAGCACATCCCTCATGTTTGAGGACTATTGTATGTCTAAGTATACTCCAGACTTACCCCATCCTGCCATCTGTGTGTGACCAAGGAGGGCAGTTGGTTGACTGACCCTCTCCCTCTGCAGTCGCACAGAACTTTTCCTACTCTCCAGTGGCTACTGGCCGTAGGCCCCTCTCAGGGATCCTAAGAGCCCCAACACCAGAAACATCCGATGCAACTAGTTTGTTACCTGGGCTCATAAAAGTACCTGGGGTGGTCTTTCCTGCCATCGCCAGAGGGGGGATGGGATTGTTTGCCCATTTTGGGGATGCTGCCACTACTGCCCTGTGCCAGTTATCAGGACCACCGTCAGGATTCCCCATTCCCATATAGCGAGTATATTCTCCTCAAAGGCTGGCAAGGAGTTGCACTTATGCTGGGTCAAAATATCTCTCATCCGAGCACAGAAAAAACAAGTCTGTATCTTGGGTGGATCTGCTCTAGGGAACTTAACAATCTCATATCTAATTTCACATTGATGATGTAGTAATGTTGATACTTATATTGTAAACATGTTATCCCAGCAGCTCTCTGTATTATGTAAGCTGTCCTCGCTCCAGTCCCACAAGACACGTGGTTGTGCCCTCTGAAGTATCAAATGAAACCTGGGCCTTTAGCCTTTTGGGGGGATCCTGGATTCACGTGTTAAAGCTGGGCAAGATAAGTAGTGACACAATGCATCCACCTGGGCAGCCCCTTGCTGCACAAGTCAGCACTCAAGATATTACCTCCAAGAAACAAAATACCGGTAGTTACCAGTCACATACTGTCCCACCCCACGGTGCCTCTCCATTGACCTATCCAGCAAACCAGTAGTACACAAAAGAAAAATGTAAATAAAGAGTTATTGTTTTGGGGTTTAGCAGGAACAAGGATATGGGAAAGGAAGGGTAAAGATTAGGTAATAAAACCATATTTAGACTGACACACAACCCCCCCGGTCACTCCCACAGTGCTTTGACTAACTGTGTACCAGGAAATATCCACATGTTTTGACTAACTGTGCACCAGGAAATATCCACATATCCCTAGGGAGCTTCCATAATAAATAAAGAGGTACCTTAGTAACATAGTAGTTTAACTTTGGAAGGGACATTGACATCCATCAAGCCCCCGGCCCGGCTTTATAAGCAAGGATCAATAAGTATGCTGTTCAGACATGTACTAATTTATAGGGATGTTCTTACCCACTCTACTACCTATGTTACCCTGTGGGTAGACTGGATGGACCACTGGGTCTTTTGCTGCCAATACATTCTTTGGGTCAGATTTTCTGTTATGTACAATTGCCACAAGCCCCGGGTGCATCAGATATATGGTGCACTGGGCTTGTGCACTCTAGAGGGATTTTCCATCCCTTCTGTCAAATTGGCGCTCGCTGGACCATCTTTTGGTGGTCTAGCTTGCATCAATTTTTGGTTCCCCCAACACGCAGCGTGCAGCGGACCTTTGCCACAAGTTGCCATAAAGCAGGTAAACTGTCACAGCTGCACCCAAGATTCTAAAATCGGGTGCCATTGTGACATTTGTTAATGCAGCAGCTGCTGCAACACAAGATCTTGAGGCGAGCCCTGCATCACCCTTTGAAAATCCAGCTCCATGTGTTACTGTAATTCCCTTGGTAAGCAGAAAGCTGTCCAGGCTTACTTTGAAGGCCTGTACAAAAATAAGATGTGTTGGTGCCGGGAGGTGGCTGGCGGACCTGAGGGGGTGATAAAATTGTGGATAAGATTTATTTGAAAAAAAAAAAGTTTTAGGTTAGACTCTGAATCCCTGAATGCAGATGGTTCAACTCTTAGGATTTTATATGAGTCTGAAAGCGTTAGCCACCATGGCTTACCATGTTAATGATTTGAATAATTACTTGTAACCCCAGCACTTGTCTAATGCTACCTTAAAGGTATCCATAGATGTACTGCTCACTACAGACTCAGGAAAGCTGTTCCAGGAAGTAACCACTCTTTGATTAATCAAGGTATCTCTTTTTTTTTTTTTTTTACTCTGTTTTTAACCTCCTACTCCCGCAGTGCCCCCATTCTTCAGGGCCTCAATATAGACCTGCCCCAGAACCATTCCGGGAATGTCCTCACAAATGGGTGCCCCGCTCCATACCCTAGATTCCAGATTGCTCCCCTGCTGGGGTGGAGGAGCCCCCTAACTCCTCCTGACCTTGATTTGGAGTGTGCACCTTGCATGAACTTACCAGAGCCCTCCGAGTGCTGTCCCTCGAGACCCATCTACCGGCGCCACTGCTGGAACCTTTTTCCTCCATGCTTTCTCCCCCCCCCCCAGATGTCAGCGTGCAATGAGGGCCAATGAGCTAGGAGCCGCACTGAGATGTGCCTCCTGCTCCAGCCCTCTGCTGACATCTGGCCCTATCCTGTGCTGCTTCCCCCCCCATACCACACCAACCACCCAGGATCCCCTAGGTGGCAGTATTGTGATGGAGGCTTGCAGAACCCACTCCCAGAGAAAGAGAGCAGCCATCAGGCGCGCCATCCTTCTCCACCCCTGCCGACCCCTGGCGGCCCGTGCTCATTCCCAAACATGGGTCGCTGGTGTGGAGCAAGATAAGGCATCTATTACCTCAGCCCTACGTGCTACCAGGCCAGCTCAGGTATCTCTTTTGTTGGTTTTATACAGTTCATCTTTTAACTGATATGTAACCCATGCCCCCAAGAGCATGTGGCAACCGGGACCCCCCAATCCGTGCCACAAACAGGGCAAAACAAGCCACCACATGGCATAAACAAAAAGGCATCACACCTAGCATTGAGGTGATTACTGGCTCAGCAGTCTAAAGGGGTTGGGGTTTTAGGGTACAAAATAACATTTATTTTTATGCCGGAGTCTGGGGAGAGGTAACAGGCATATACTGGGTCTAAAACTATTACAACAGGGGCCTCAATAACAACCCACACTGGAAGCAGAGACCTAATGTCCACACAGGAATTGGGATTGAGAAGTATCGTTTTATTCTGACAAACAGATGGCAAATTGCAGACAGGGTTGGCCCCCAAGATTTGGTACTGCACAGACACAGACTTTTCTCTTCCAGAACAACACTTGTTAGGGCAATTTCAAGCAACTTTTTAACCCTACACAATTCAAACTGTCCATCCTTCTGTACTAGGAATACCTGGACTTTTCTTCCAACAAAAGTGCATTTCTTGTGGGAGTTGTCACACACTTTAAGAAAAACATTTATCCAGGAGCAGTGACATACATTAACATTCCCCATTTAAACTGGTGCCCATATGTGAATCAGTTAGCCCTGACGGGAGAATCAGACTGGGGTTATGCCCAATCCTACCCCATGCTCAGTCTCTGCCCTTCCTTCTAGGTTACACCAAACTGGATCCTTCATTTCCCACAAAATGCTAAAGGGCATATGAAACTTTAACTTTCAGCATTCAGCACATTCTTGTGGTGATACAATGGTCCTGACAGGTGCACTGTAGCCTTATCTGTGGGCAGATACACCTCAGACCAACCCCCAAAGCACAATCCCATGAATCTGTACTTACAGCTTGGTTGCTATCTTTTACAGATATGGCGAACTTGAAGGAAAAAAAACACTCTCCTTCCAGGTAGCTTTTTACAGATCCAAACTGTACACCTTTTCTCTTGGCAGCTGAACCACATTGGGATCTTCAGGGGATTGCCCCATGGCACCACTGAAACACAGTCTATTCAGACAGGTCTCTACCACTTCAGTTGGCACTGATGCTGTTCTCTAAACTAGGGTGAGAAAATCGACTGAGGTCTTTCACCCAGTCAGCCAGTGGACTGACCAGCAGGAACCTCACTGCAGAGCTCCTACACTGAACTCACTGCACTACCATCTGAACATTCTAAAACTCCCCAGAGCAGCTGATTCCAAAGTGGCTTATGCTGCTGCGAGAATTCTAAATGGCATAATTTATTCTCTGCACAGCCTAGCTGAGTAAACAATGATGTCATTTCCCCAGAGCTTCTTTTTTTTTTTTTCAATTTTCTTCTTTTTCCCTGCAGGACCACCGAAGCCGTCCACCCTGGTCATGGCCCCCGGAGACCTCCGCCCGTCTCTATTGCTGCTGAGGACCCTCGGTCACTCCCGGCTTGGCTCCCGAGGGCGGTCAAGCCACCTTCGTGGCCCCGGAACTGTATCTAGTTTCCGGGTCCCAGCCAGTGCAGCTATGTGAGGCTCTCCGGGAGGGCTTCATCAATCGAGCGGTCCCTGCCCTCCATCTTTTCCTCAGTTTCTCCCCTAGAGGGAGGCGGGACGTGCAATGGCGCCAGCGTCCGCCCCGCCTCCATCCCCCATGCTCAAGCACCGGCTAGCGGAACCCCCCGGTCTCCACCAGGGTCTCCCATGCCTTGAGAGGCTTACCAGCGCCCTCCCGGAGTAGGAGGCGTCCATCGGTTCGATCCCTCTCCCCCGGCCGACCCTCCGGCTGACTCCGGATCCGCTCTCAACCCGGTCGCCGCGCCAAGCGAAATCCCACCGCTGCGCCAACGGGCCGGCTTTCCCCAGAGCTTCTAATGAGCTCTCTACTTTCCTAGGGCTATCCTAATGAGATTCTAGTAACCCCAGGGGATTCGGTGGTTTACTCACTGCCAGCCAGACAAACCTGCTGTCTGCAGCAAGTTCTGTGGTCTGCTACGCAGGCTATCACATCTCTGCGCGCCCTACGGGATGAGTTGGCCAGGCTCACCCCTACCTAGGCAGGTTGCACCAGAGAACAGATGCCCGCATGAAGCAACTCAGCTTCACCTAACAACTATCTCAGGACTTTCAGTGGCTCCAAGAAACAGCCTGAAGCATGCCCTGATAGACCAGAACTGAAGACCCGTACTCGAGTTTAGACTGCCAACCTGTCCATCCCCCTAACCCTCTAGGGAAAAGCTATCTGACCTATGCTACCTATTGGGGAAAACCTATCCCCAAACACTTTTCACAACTTTAAACTGTAGACTGCTTTAGAAACATACATATGACATTGCTGTGCATTTTCCAAACCCCAGAACTACACACTTTACACCTGAAAAGCATAAAAAAGGTTAACTTTCACTTGCAAAACAAATTTCTTAACTAACAGCCTAACAAAGAACTCCAGTGAGTTCTAAGCTCAGTAAACAATGATGTCATCTCCCTCAGAAACTTGCCCTTCACCGGGCTCCCTCCTCCAGACTTGTGGCTGTGGCTCACTCCTTGGAGTCATCAGCTGTACTCAGCCTCCCGCCGCAGAGAAAATCAGAAACTTGCTGTTGACCGGGCTCCCTCCTCCAGACCTGCAACCATGGCTCGCTCCTTGGAGCCATTGGTCGTACTCAACCTCCTGCCACAGAGAAAATCAGGTACCCCCGCTGTTGCGCTTCGTGCCTACTCAGATCCAAACCCCTGTTTCCCACTGGCTAATTTCTCCTGGAAACTGCTGGACTGCCATTGGCTAGCGTGCCTTCTTCAAGTGGGACATTTGGACACTGGCCTTTGCAAGCACCTTGACTGTTCACTCATCGGCTTTTGCTATTTTCAGTCTGTGCCCTGATCAGTTTTTAGCTGGCTAGCCAGCCTTCCCTGTACCGCTTAACCTCCTTATATCTGGATCTGCATGTTTCAAGACTATATACAGGCAAATGTGCAGGTTTCCAAACTATTATGGGTAAATGTGTTTTATGCAGGGTACTGTTTTTTATTACTGCTTGAGGGTTACTGGTGTTAAATTGAGGTGCGTTTATACTACACTGTTTCTACGTGTGTGCTAATACTCTGTGACTATAGATTACATAGACAATACTGAGCATAAAGACATTCGTCCGTGAGCTCGCAAGTAACACCTAATTATATCCTTTTATGTTCTTCCTTTCCAAGAATTTATCTAGCTGTGTTTTAAATTCCTGCATTGTACTGCTTTCCACAACCTCTCCTGGTAGCATATTCCAAATTTCTGTCACTCTATTACTTAACCAGTATCTCCTTCTATTTGTTTTATATCTATCCTTAACCAGTTGGTAACAATGTGCTCTAGTGTCATATATTTGAGCCCTTTTAACCAAGCCCAGTAAGTCCCATAAGTTAGTATCGGTCCATGCCCTATATATCAAACACATATCGCCTCTCATTCTACGATATTCCAGGGAATACATCTCCAAATCCTGCAGTCTCTGCTCATAACTCAATCCATCCAATCCCTTGATTCTCTTTGTAAGGCTCCTCTGTACCCCCTCCATCCATGCAACATCCCTCCTCTTATACGGGGCCCAAAACTGGACACAGTACTCCATTGAGTACTACCATTGCATTATACAGAGGCATCACAACCTGCCTATCTCTACTTTTTATGTGTCTCAATATACAGTGTGTTATACTACCCTCTTTTAATAGCTGTATTACAGTGTAAGCTGAAGCCAAGATCTTTATTAACCATAACCCCAAGTCTTTCTCTTCATCCACTACTTTTAGTACAGATCCTCCTAAATTATACTGGAATTTGTTATTTTTCTTTCCAAAGTGCATAACATTACACTTTCCAATGTTGAAAATAGATTGTTTCTGGGAGGCCCATGTGTCTAGCCTATCCAGAGCTGTTTGTAGGACTAGATGTTCTTCCCAGTTATTTACTGGACTCCCAACCCTAGTGTCGTCTGCAAATTTAGATAGCCACACATCTGTATGCACCTGCATGGATGAAATATAGATATTAAACAAACATGGTCCCAAGACCGAGCCCTCTGGGACACCACTAGTCACTCCGACATAATCATATATTGTTAAAAGTGCTAAAATATGCCTATTGTATTCCTTTCATCCTCTCTGCTCTAGCATCTCAAATCTCTTCTCCTCAGCTGCACTTCCCCACCCCCACCCCAACCACCTCCTTGCACTCTGCTTAATCTCTCCATTTTCCCATTAGCAAGTTATACTGTACTGCCACTAGAGGGACACAATCTTTATCTAAGTGATCCCTGCCTGTTGTTCATGTAGATGCCTTCCTAAACTACAGCTAACCCCTCCATCTGACCAGGCCCCCCATGCTCCCTGCTTACAAATTCTTCATGTTCCTAAATCAGTTGTTCACTAATTTTTCTGCCTTTATGAACAATGCATCCCCTACTTTCCTCTCTCCCCCTTGTTCTGCTCGTATCCCTCTCTTTACCATTTCCACTTGCGCACTACTTATCTATTCCTAATAACTCTCCCAACCCCATCAGTTATTATCTCCAATCCCCTACCCACATCCATTCTATCATTCCCTCCCCCCATTTGAAATTTGGTCTCACTCCGCCACTATTCCTCATGCAGCTTTGATAACTGTATGCACTTTGACTGTGGTTCTCCACCTTCTTCTTCCTCACTCATCCACTCCCTTCTCCTCAAAACTCCCAAACTCCTTGCCAGCCCCTTCAAAATCCCCTAAGCTCCACCTTCTCATACTCGCTCTCCTCTTGTTCTCCGCCGGGGATATCCACCCCAACCTAAGCCCTATTGCCCCTTCTTCCTCTGGTGCTTCCTCCTCTACTACCTCCCCCTGCTCTCTTCTCTCAGCCCCCCAAAAGGCTTAAAAGATCCTGCATCTGAACACCCGCAGCTTGTTGCAAAAATAGATCAGATTCAGACCATGGTGTGCACTCTAAAACCAGACATTCTAATCATCTCAGAAACTTGGCTAAAGAGCGCTATCCCTGACCACTGAGTCTCCATTCCTCGCTACTAACTGTTAAGGCAAGACCATGCTGGCAGAGGTGGTGGTGTGGCCATTTATGTCCTAGCCTCATCCAATATTCCATCATCTACTCAACCTCCAATCCTGAGACCCATGATGCACTAGCTATCCATGTGATCCTCCCCGTTCACTCTCCCAATCTTTGTAGCCGGCATTTACTGTCACCTAAATGTCCATCCTTCGGTCGCGCTATACCACCTAACCTCCATCACTTCCCTTGCTCGCTCTGGGAAATTATTCATCCTAGGCGACTTCAATATAAATTGGTTGCCACCTAAAACTACCAAAACCAAAAATGAAATCCTAGCCCTAAATGTCTCCCAACTGATCTCCGAACCCACCTTTCCAAACCACAAGACACAACAACACTCCCTACTCGAATGGGCCCTTACCTCCCACCCCCACCGCATCATCACCTCTGGCATCCTCCCCGATGCTCTCAGTGACCATAACCCAATATTCATAGTTAGGAAAGTCCACAGAACTAAATCACCACACAAAACCATACAACTGTGCTCTTTCAAGTCTCTTGACCTTGAACCTCTCCAGAGTAATCTTGCCACTTCTGACTGGTCCCCCCTAACCTCCCTCCCCTCGGTTGATAAGACCCTTGCCTACTTCAAAGAAATCTTTCTTGTAAACTGGAACACCTTTGCCCCACTCAAATAAACCAGAGTCAGAGGTAACCACTTACCTTGGATGACTCCTGAACTTCTGGCCTGCCTCAGGGCTAGAGATCGAGCCTGGAAGCGTTATAAAGCTACCCAGCATCCTAGTGTCCTCACAAACCACCGCATGCTCAGAAACGCTTGCACCAGGGCTACAAGGTTAGCCAAGTCCGAATATTTCAAATCTGTCTTCATCAACAGCATAATTTCCCCTTCAGAGTTCTGGAAGGTGGTCCATGCCCTATTTACACCCTCATCTCACCCACACCTCCCCCCCAGTACTTAAAGTAAATAGCTCACTAGTATCCGACCCACCAGTCATAGCTGTGGAATTTAACTCCTACTATACTTCCTGCGCCACTGAGCTATAAAAATCCCTCCCCTCCTACCCATCCCACTTCCCCACCCTCTACCGGTATGCCCCCTGTACCACCCTCCCACCTCCCCTTCTCTTTTGCTACTGTAACCCCAAGCAATGCCCTAAGTTCCCTCCTCACCATCAGCTCCTCTAAAGGTGTCTCCCCTGACGGCCTCGACCTAAAACACCTCTCCCTCTCTGCTTCAGCCATTGCCTACCCCCTCTCAATAATCCTTAATCTCTCATTCTCTGCTACCTCAGTCCCCTCTTCATGGAAACATGCAGTGTTCCTCCCTCTACCCAAAAGGGGTGACCCCTCATCCCCTGGTAACTATCGCCCCATTTCTCTCCTCTCTACCCTTGCCACACTTCAAGAACACATTGTCCTCGCCCAACTCACCTCTTTTCTATCTGACACCTCCTTTTTCACCCATTTCCAGTCTAGTTAGAAGAAGAAACACTCAACCACCACCTGTCCGATATGGCTGTCAGACTCCATCCTAACTGGGATGGACAATGGCCAGATTACCTCTGCCATTTTTATCGACCTGGCCAAGGCCTTCGACACCATGTCTCACTCCCTTCTCCTTGACTCACTCCCGGCAGCTGTCCTGTCTCCCTCCACCACAGCTGCTTCAAGGCCTACTTTATTGGCAGAACCCAGTCAGTTAAGATCTTGTACACCACTTCCCCTCCCCTCCCCTCCCAATTAGCACTGGCATCCCCCAGGGCTCTGTATTAGGGCTCCTTCTATTCTTCATCTTCTTAAACTACCTCCCCTCTGTTTGCTCCCCTTCCTCCGCTATACATATGTATGCCAATGATACAGTCCTGTTTGAATCTGGCTCCTGTCCTGCTGAGGTTACAACCAGCTTACAGCAAGACTTTGACAAGGTTTAGCTCTGGTTTGCTAACTGTCAACTTTTCCTCAATGCCAAGAAGACTGTCTTCATGACCTTTGGCACACGGCAGAGACTCTCTAGGCTTCCCTCACTACCCACTTTCCATACTCTTAATGGGACTTTACTTGAGGACACATCCTTCTTCAGGTATTTAGGCATTTGATTGGACCAACACCTAAACCTCTTTGGACATATTGATGCCATCCAGAAAAAAACTGTGCCCCAAGCTTGGTGCCCTGTTCAGGAACCATAGTTGCATCCCTCCTACGACTAGGCGTGAACTTGTTCAGAAGATGATACTGCCCATTTTTGATTACTGTGATGTAGTCTATGGTGCTACCCTTAAGTCCTCCCTGGCCAGACTGGACACCCTCTTCAATTTCTTCTGCCACTTTGCCCTGGATTCCCCCCCCCCTCGCATCCACCACTGTGATCTTTATCATGCCCTATCCTTCCCCTCTCTTACAAATAGGCGACTCTCACACCGTGCTAGATTTAGATTAACCTCCAAGCACTGGTTGGGTGAGCTCCCTTCCTACCACACCTCCTCCTTTATAACCCCCATCATCCTCCCATTCCTTTAGATATACCGACTCTCGCACCCTGGTAGTCACCCACAGATCCACCCAAATTGGCCAATCTGGTTACTCTCACTGCCTCCCAAAAATTTGGAATTCCCTCTCTCCTCAAATCCAGCACTCATCCTCCACCTACTCCATCAGCTCTTCCCTCAATAATTACCTTGCGCCTAGCTGCTCCTGTCATGTCCCTTCCTAATTCCCTCCTCTAAGTCCTGGACAAACGCTACCCCTCTACTGCCACTGTCATTTTACCCTGTGCACCCCCACCACCCACATTTTTATCTCTCTTCCTTTCCCCCAAATTGCTGCCACTTACTGGCCTCCCTTGAGCTCTCACAGAATGTAAGGGACCCCAAATGCTCTCCATGGGTCCCCCTCCTACCCCCTCAAGGGGCTTGTATCTCTCATCTACTCCTTTCCCCCACTATCCCTTCTATCTCCCTAGACTTACAGTCCTCTTGCAGGGTTCTTAG
Source organism: Neoceratodus forsteri (assembly GCA_016271365.2). Lineage (NCBI taxonomy): Eukaryota > Metazoa > Chordata > Ceratodontiformes > Ceratodontidae > Neoceratodus > Neoceratodus forsteri. The sequence goes on from CM057452.1 coordinate 1,616,301,983, forward strand.
CATCCCGAAGAGGTCCTACTGCATCTAGGCTTGCCTCCTTTCCTTCCCCCTTCCCCATGTACCTGTTCCCCTAGCCTGTGCAGTCCTCTTGCAGGGTTCTCAGCATCCTGAAGGGTCCTACTGCACCAAGACATGTCTCCTCTTCTTCCCCTCTGCCATTCTACCCATTCTCCCTAGCCTTCACAGTCCCCTTGCAGGGTTCTCAGCATTCTGAAGGGGTCCTACTGGGCCTAGGCTTGTCTCCTTTCCTTTCCTTCCCCTTCCCATCTACCTTTCTCCAAAGTCTTCACAGTCCCCCCTTGCAGGGTTCTCAGCATCCTGAGGGGGTCCTACTGCACCTAATCTTGTCTCATCTCCTTCATCTCCCCCATCTGCTTTTCTCCATGGCCATCGCAGTCACCTTGTAAGGTTCTCAGCATCCTGAGAGGGTCCAAATGAGCCTAAGTATATCTCCCCTATGCTATCTAGTCACTGTCTTGGCTTTCCATGACTACTAGCAGGGTCCAGTGCTCCTGATGGACTATTGATTAGGCCCCATCCCCTCCAAAGGTGTGAATTATCTTCCCCTCAGGGGTTCAGTTCTCCCTCCTTCCCTCTCCTGTCACTTTCTTAATCCCTATCTGCTGACCTTCCCCAACCCCCTGCAGGGTACCCCGCATCCTGAAGGGTCCTCTCTTGGATTAGGTCCTATTCCCCTTCCTAGCATTAAGTCACACGTCCTCCTTCTCTCCCTCCCTCTTTAAATCTCTGCAGCCTTATCCCCCTTTCCGTCTAGCCCCTCAGCCCCCTTGTAGAGTTCCCCGCATCCTGAAGGGGTCTCTCTGGGACACTGCCTTATCCCATTCCCTCTGGTCCCCCCAGTCCCCTTGCAGGGTTCCTTTCATCCTGAAAGGGTCTCCAGGGACACAGCTCTTCTCCCTTCCCCTCCTTCCCCCTTTTCTTTCACGTAAGCACTTGTTTACTTATTAACCCTGCACGTATTATTGTCCACTCTTTCTACCTTTTATGCGCAACGCTGTTGTAACACTGTTTGTAACACCTGCCTTACAACTGTATGTTAATATTTATCTTGTAACTTGAAAGTTTAACGTCTCATTCCTATTGTACCCCTTCCCCCCAGGTCGCACCGGGAGATCAACGACTTGTCACTCAGTGTGCTTTCCTGGTGACACATTTCAATAAATAAATAAATAAAAGTAAGCATCCTCTTCTTGTCTTCTTTTCTTCTCCCAGGCACACCTGTAAAAGCAAACTTGCAAACAAGAAACAACCTGCAAGAAAACAATGACCCCACTCCCATCAAGCAAGATACTACACAATCCCAAAAGTATTTTAAAATGATTTTCTACAAAACATACTACTACGAAGCAGATGGCATAAACAAAAAGGCATCACCCCTAGCATTGAGGTGAATACTGGCTCAGCAGTCTAAAGAGGTCGGGGGTTTACGGTACAAAATAACTTTTATATTTATTCCAGATTCTGTGGAGAGGTGCCAGGCATAGACTAGGTCTAAAACTATCACAACAGGGCCCCAATAACTAGCCACAGTGAAAGCAGAGATCTAATGTCCACACGGGAATTGGAATTGTGAAGTATGGCTTTATTCTGACAAGCAGATGGCAAATTGCAGACAGGGTGGGCCCCCAAGATTTGGTGCTGTACAAGCACAGACACAGACTTTTCTCTTCCAGAACAACACTTGTTAGGGCAATTTCAAGCAACTTTTAACCCCCACACAATTCAAACTCTCCATCCCTCTGTACTAGGAATACCTGGACTTTTCTTCCAACAAAAGTATATTTCTTATGAAAGTTGCAACACACTTTAAGAAAAACATTTATCCTGGAGCAATGACATCCGTTAACATTCCCCGTTTAAACTGGTGCCCATACGTGAATCAGTTAGCCCACCGGGGAATCAAACTGGGGTTATGCCCAGTCCTACCACATGCTCAGTCTCTGCTCTTCCTTCTAGGTTACACCAAACTGCATCCTTCATTTCCCATGAAATGCTAAAGGGCATCTGAAACTTTAAGCATTCAGCACATTGTTGTGGTGACACAAGGGTCCTGACAGGTGCACTCTAGCCTTATCTGTGGGCACATACACCTCAGACCAACCCCCAAAGCACAGTGCAATGAATCTGTACTTACAGCTGGGTTGCTTTCTTTAACAGACATGGAGAACGTGAAGGAAAAAAAACTCTTCCCTTCCAGGTAGCATTTCACAGATCCAGATGCACACCTTTTCTCTTGGCAGCTAAACCACATTGGGATCTTCAGGGGATTACCCCTTGGCACCACTGAAACACAGTCTATTCAGACAGGTCTCCACCACTTCAGTTGGCACTGATGCTGTTCTGCAAACTACGGTGAGAAAATCAACTGAGGTCTTTCACCCAGTCAGCCACTGGACTGACCAGCAGGAACCTCACTGCAGAGCTCCCCTCTGTTAGAGCTCCCACACTGAACTGACTGCACTGCCGTCTGAACATTCTAAAACTCCCCAGAGCAGCTGGTTTCAAAGTGGCTTATGCTGCTGAGAGAATTCTAAATGACATCCATTCTCTGCCCAGACTAGCTGAGTAAACAATGATGTCATCTCCCCAGAGCTCGTAATGAGCTCTCTACCTTCCTAGGGCTAGCCTGATGGGATTCTAGTAACCCCAGGGGACTGGGTGGTTACAAATATTTTTGAGTTCTTATTTCCCATTCAATTTTCTTACTTTCTAGCCCTATGCACTCCATAGGTCATTCTCGCTAAATGCCCTATATACCAAACATAGGTCTCCCCTAAGACATCTATACTCCAGTGAGGACAAAATGAGCTCCACTAATCTCTCTCTCTCGCTCTCTCTCTGTATAAGTGAGATATGACTGTGATTCTTTTTTTTTTTTTGCTGTTCTCTGGACCCTCTCTATAAGTTCAGTACTGTTTTTGGTATGGGGCACCCAGAATTGTGCATAGTACTCCAACTAGGGGCTGACCAGTGCGCTATATAATGGCATTATGACTTTACTGTCTCTACTCCTAATATTTCTAAAGATACACCCCAGCAAGGCGTGAGCAGCCCCACTCCCTCCTCTGTTTTTTTCCTGCTGTAGACTCACTCGCATGGGTCTCTGCAGAAGCTCCATCTCAGTATTCACTCCTTTTTTCACCTACAGCCTTTCTTACCATACTTTTTAGAATATCTTTTTTTTTTTAAGTGATTCCTTCAATTTGTGTATATCAAGAGTTAATCCTTTGTCTTCTCTCTTCTGTCACTGCTGCTGCGGAAAGAAGATTGCCTCCACAGATGAACACTCTCTGTATCTGCTGTCTTGAGCCTGACCACAAAGTTTCTGACTGTGAGCTCTGCCAGATGTTTAACCAGACAACCCTCAGGTGACACAAAAAGGCTCTCAAAAAGTTCTTAATGGATCAACAGGTTGCCAGTTCCAGGCAGGGGTTGGCTGGGGTCCAGGCCTCTCAGTCACCTATCAGTTCTTTGAGTTCCCAGGCCTCAGAGGTCCGAGACAAGTCCTTGGGGAAAAGTCACAAAAAAAAGACCGCGATCACGACCACTCCCTCCAGCGTTGATCTCATTTCCCATCGGCTTCTTCTTCTTCTGGGAGATCTTCGTCGGCTGTGGCTGCACCAGCAAAGAAGTCTGCTGTGCAGATCATCTGTGCCCACCAGATCCATACTGACAGCACCTCTGCCTGATTCTCTGGGCAGCTGGCCATCAATCTCTGTGTCGTCGGCCCCTCCTTCAATGATGACAGGTTTGTCATTGACAACTCTCCCATCAATACCTGCCCCTTCTCCCTCCAGAGCTATAGGCTCGTCAGGTCCTCTGGATCCTGCAGGCGGGTCGTCGACACCCGTGCCATTGAGCCCCCCTTCGTCGTCAACCACCGTGGACTTGAATAAAGTCCTGATCAAGTTCACTAACATGATTGTACAGCAGCTGTGCACCTTTAGGCCCCCCTCGCCAATGCCGACAATGGCATCTTCATTGTTGATGCCTACTCGTTGGCCCCGGGAACCTCCCCACACCCGATGCCAGACCCAGATATTGAGGAGGTCAACATCAAAGAGGAGTATCACCCTGACCTCATTCTTCTGGATGATGTAGAGGAAGAAGAGGAGGAGATCCTGCTCTCTGACAGATCTACAGCCTGTTCTGCTAGTGAGGACTCTATAAAGCATACTCCAAGGTCTCCTACTGAGGACCCTACATTTTTCAATGTGATGAAACAACTGTCCTCAGCCATGGGCTTCCACACTGAGGAAGAGGATGCCACTAGAAAAGAACTGGTGGATTTCCTGGAGATTCTAGAATCTCCCTGAAAGATCATTCCTTCAGTGCTGCCAGCCTTGAGGAATGCAGCCACGGCAGCCTGGCACAGAACAGACATGGTGCCAGCTCTGCCCCGCAGGGCGGGCAAACTTTATCACCCCTTGCAGGATCTTCCCTGTTATGCTGCCCAGCCCAAGTCTGACCCAGTGGTCATTAACAGCTCATGACAGATCTAAGACGCCTGAGCACCTCAGTTCCCTTCCCCCAGACAAAGAGTCTCATAGAATTGACCTCTGGGGTAAAAGAGTTTATGCCTCCTTGACTCCATCTGTCGCACATGGTAAAATACCAGAATACCAATCGGAAGATGGACAAGGCTGCCACCCAGGACCTTCCAGAGGACACTGAAAAGCAGAAACTGCTACAGTGCCTCCAAGCACCTGAGGATGTTAGTAAACAACTCCTCAGAGCCCTATATGATATGGCTGACACAGTTGCCAGGGCAGCTGCCATGGGCATATGCCTCCTTAGACACTCCTAGCTCAGAGTATCAGGGTTTGCAGCTAATGTGCAGCAAAAGGTGCTTAATGCCCCTTTCAGTGGCACCAAACTGTTTGGCCTTGATGTCCAGGACATCATAAATGGTTTGCAAGACTCAGGCAGGGCCCTCATGTCTGTCCACTCCCTCGAACCATACCCCACCAAAGGGTAGAGGGCGGCTTCCTTTTCGTAAACAGAACAATAGACCCGGCAGAGCTCCTCATCCCCAGGGAAAATGCAGAGCCCAAGCTCCCTTACCCACCCCCTCCAGTACCGGAGCAGTGGACAAGTGCCCCAGAAGAGAGGGACCACACCCCCCTTCTGGTCCCAGACCAGGAGGCGGTGGTCTGAGGTCGATTCTCCTTCCTTCTGAATCAGTGGAGAACCATAATTTCGGGTGCATGGATTCTACAGATCATAGAAATGGGTCACACCTTGGAGTTCATTGAGCAGCCTCCAGATATCCCACCTCTGCCCCCCTGTTATCCCCAAGCTCATCTGTCTGTTCTCCAGGAGGAGGTGCAGTCCCTTCTGCACAAGCAGGCCATAGAGTCAGTGTTCAGGCGCCAGAGAAAGAAGGAGTTTTATTCCAGGTTTTTTCTGGTCCCAAAAAAGACCAGAGATCTGAGGCCTATTCTAGACCTAAAGGGCCTCAGTCTGTGTGTCCTGTACAAAAAGTTCCAGATGGTAAGTTTGCCAGGCCTGATGCCCCTTCTCAAGACAGGGGACTGGCTCTATTCACTGGACATGCAGGACTCTTACCTACACATCTCGGTCTTTCCTCCTCATAGGAAGTTTCTTCGTTTTGCCTTTGGTTTGTACTCTGTACCACGAGTCTTTACCAAGTGCTTAGCAGCGGCTCTCAGAAGGGAGGGACTGTATGTCTTCCCTTATCTGGATGAGTGGCTTCTAAAGGTTCTGTACAGGAAACAGCTTTTGCTGACTTTGGAGCAAACTCTCCAGCTCTTCCACTACCTGGGTATCACTGTCAGTCTATCCAAATCAGTTCTTATACTGCCCCAAAGGTTGCAGTATATAGGGGCAGCTCTGGACGTGGCACAGGAGAAGGCCTTTCTGCCCGAAAACAGGGCAGATTGCCTCATAGCTCAAGTTCAGGAAGTCGCCCAGAGCCGGTACCTTCCTGCCAGGATTTACCTCAGATTGCTGGGCCTGATGGCAGCTGCCATACCCACTGTTCCACTGGCCAGGCTCCAGATGCGTACCCTCCAGTGGACCCTTGGGGTACAGTGGGACCAGCATATGAACAAGTTAGACCAACCAGTCCTGGTTTCTTCCCCAGTATGCAAGGTACTGCAGTGGTGGATGGACCCCTTGAATCTACTTCAAGGCGCCCCTTTCCAGATCTCCTCCTCGCACCAGATCCTAACCATAAATGTCTCCAGTCTGGGCTGGAGAGCGCACCTTGGTCCCTTCCAGACCCAGGGATCTCGGTCCCAGTGGGAAGCCTCCCTGCATATCAGCATCCTGGAGATGAGAGTGGTGCTGTACGCCATGCAGGCTTTTCAGGAACACCTTGCTCCCGGTCTACTGCTGGTGCAGTCAGACAATCTAAACATAGTATACTACATCAGCAAGCAGGGGAGGGACTCCTTTGTATCCCCTTTGCAGGGAGGCCATGAGAGTGTGGTACTAGGCATTGGATCACAGCCTGACACTCTCTGCAGGCCACATACTAGGCATGCTAAACACTCTGGCAGACAGTCTCAGCAGGATTCAGTCCAGCATGCACAAATGGGAGCTTCTCTCATCCATTGCAGAAGATTTGTTCAACAGATGGATAGATGGATTAAATAGAATTTAAATTGGCTAACACTAAAGATAATGGGAAATCTTTCTTTGCATACATCAACAATAAATCAATAGATAGGACAATGGGGCCATTAAGAACAGGGGATGCTGAGATTATTGAACCAACAAACCAGACTAAGATCTTTAATGAGTACTTCTGCTGGGTTTTTGAGAAAACACTGATAATGAAGCAGAAATTTTTAAATCAAGTAGTGTGTATCTGAATTCCATAACTATCACTAGGGAAGAGATAATTCAAAAACTGAATAACATTAATCCATCCAAATCGGCAGGACCTGATAATATACATCCCAGAAAGAGAAAAGAGATAAGTACTTGGTTGGTTGAACCCCTTTACAAAATGTCCATAGCTGCTGAAGATGTTCCAGAGGATTGGAACACAGCCGTGGTGGTCCCTATGTTTAAGAAAGGTGATAAGGGAGATGTGGGGAACTACAGACCCAGAAGTCTGACAGCCATCCTGGGGAAGTTGCTAGAATCTATAATCAAGGATAAAATAGAAGAAGAAGTTAATAACAAGACTCTGAATGACGAATCCCAGCACTGGTTCATATAACATAGATCCTGTTTAACAGATACCCTAGTATTTTATGAAGTGGTCAGTAATGGACTGGATAGCAACCAACCAGTGGATGTAGTATTCTTAGACTTTAAAAAAGCCTTCGATAAAGTCCCACATAATACTCTAATACTTAAACTAACAAACCTTGGCATCAACAACAAACTCCTAAGATGGGTGCAAATGTGGCTAACATGCAGAACTCGGAAGGTCAGGATAAGATGTCATCTGTCTTGTAGTGGACCAGTGATGAATGGAGTACCACAGGGCTCAGTATTAGGGCCAGTCTTGTTTGCATTATTTATTGTGGACATCAATGAGGGAACAAACAGTTCCCTTACACAATTTGCTGATGACTCAAAACTAGGGGCAGAGGTAGGGAACAACACACAGGTGGATATCTTAAGGGGAGACCTAATAATACTAAAAAAATGGGCAGCAACAAATGGTATGATATTTAACACAGAAAAATGAGTTGTGATGCACCTCGGGGTTAAAAATACAAAAAACAGCTACCACCTAGGAGGAATACAACTAAGAGCAGTAGAAAATGAAAAATACCTTGGGGTTCTAGTAAGCAGCAACTTAAGCTTTAGTCCCCACTATAGTGAGGTTATTAAAAAGTCCGACAAAATCCTAGGATGTGTTAAAAAAGCTTTTATCTCATGAAATAGAGCTTGTATTATCCCCCTCTATAAAGTGTTCGTATGACCACATTTGGATTACTGCACGCCACTGTGGAGTCCTTATCTAAGAAGAGACATAGATGGCTTGGAGAAGGTGCAGAGGAGATTTACCCAGATTATTCATGGCCTGGGAGATAAGTCATATGAAACTAGAATGCAACATTTAGACCTACTGTATATCCATTGGAGCTCAGAAGAAGAAGAAGAGGGGACTTGCTAGAAATGTACAAAATTATAGGCGATAGCCAGCTCATGTTAAACTTGGGTATACAGTTCAGCAATAGAAATTTCAACTTACAAAGGCATCCAAAACAGATAAAGTTAACCTTCCGTAAGAAAAAAGCCAGAAGGTTCTTTTACACTCAAAGGGTTATACCGACATGGAATGAGTTGCCCAGTAAGGTAGTAAACGCTGGCTCCTTCATCTCCTTCAAACATAGACTAGACAAGCACCTACTAACAAAGAAGAAAAAATGATGGCCCCACTAATGTGGGAGATGGACACTATGAACATACAAGCTTTCTGCCTGTCTCAAAAAACTAAGTATAAGATGGGGTCATCCACAGCTGGACCTTTTTGTGTCCCCATTCAATGTAAAACTGCCCAATTTCTGCTCCCTAAATCCAGGACCTGGAGTTTTCTGTCGAGACGCATTGTCCCTGTCTTGAAGAGGGAGGTTTCTTTATGCATTCGCTGTTTCCTCTGATTCAGAGGGTTCTAGTCAAGTTGCAGATGGAGGGGCCCAACATGATTCTGGTAGCTTCATTCTAGCCTCACCAGATACGGTTCCCTCTGCTTCAGCAGATGATGGAGGAACCTCTGGTCCCTCTTCCTCTTTGCAGGAATCTGCTGACTGATGCTTAGGGGACCCTGGTCCATCCCAACCTCGGATCTCTCCATCTGCATGCCTGGCTCCTGAAGACATAGCCATCGCCAGGTTTGGGTCTGTAACAGGGTGGTGGATGTCCTAGTGGACACCTGGAAGCCTTCCACTCAAGCTACATACAGTATGCCATGAAGTGGAAGCGGTTTGCCATCTGGGCTGCCAAACATAGCTTAGACCCATTCACCTGCACGGTGAACCATATACTGGATTACCTAATTTCACTCTCCAACTCAGGCCTCCAGTACTCTTCCCTCAGGGTGTACCTTTCGGCTATTTCTGCATTTCATGAGCCCATGGTTCACCACACGATTGCTCAGCTGTATGTCTCCCATACCTTTCTAAGGGGCATTCTGCATCTGAAACTTCCAATCCATTCCCCTGTCCTGACTTGGGATGTGAATTTTGTTTTGGAACAATTGACCCTGTCTCCTTTTGAGTCAAGTGCTACTTGTGATTTACGCTTTCTCTCTTCAAAAGCGTTGTTTTTAGTTGCAGTTACTTCTGCTTGAAGAATTTCAGAGCTTCAGGCCCTCTGGTACGAGGAGCCTTATTTGATTCTTCACAAAGACAGGGTATCTTTGCGCACAAATCCTAAGTTTCTCCCTAAGATGGTTTCAGAGTTTACAGTCAATCAGTCTATCCACCTTCCTGTTTATTTTCCTGACTGTGCCAGTCCAGGGGAAGCACTGCTCCATATACATTAGAAGTGTGCAGAACTTTGAAGTACTACCTGCTTAGGACCAAGGAGTCTAGAAAGTCTAAGCAGTTTGTATCCTTCACCCTGGGTAAAGAGGGCATTCTGTTTCTAAACAATGTTTATCAAAATGGTTGGCTAATTGCATTGTGTTCTGTTACAAAAAGTATGGCAAAGAATTGCCTGGTGCTGTTAAAGCTCATTCCACCAGAGGAATGGCTGTCTTGGTGGCTTGTTTCCAAGGGGTCTTAGTCACTGACATTTGTGCAGCTGCCACCTGGAGTGCAAATCCATATTTTCACCAAGCACTACAGTCTGGACATTGCCTCTAGAGCCTGTGCAGGTTTTGGCAGGGCTGTGTTACAGGGAATCCTGTCTTACATTTATGGAGAGCCCTCCTCCCAGACTGTCTGTTATGCACTTGTAGCTGCTTGGGACTCATTCCTACGGTGTTACCTGATAACTGAGATACCTCTGAAGAAAATAGAACAGTTACATAAGAACTTAATGTAACAGTAGATCTTCGAGTGGATCTCGGTCATCAGGTCTGCTTTCCCTCCCACCATCCCCCTTTTTGGGGCTCCTGTCCAAGAACTGGCTGTCTGGTACATTCAGCTTTTCATTTACTGTAGGTCTGGGTACCTCTCTCTCCTCCACCCCCCATGGCAAGAGCCTAGCTCCCTTAGTCTCTGGGGGAAAGAATTGAATAGGGAGCGGGGCCGCTCATGCCTTTATTGGGTTGGTGATGTTGACAGCATGGGCGGCCCCAGTTGTACTGCCGAAAATCTTCCGTGTGGATTCCGCTTCACCAACAGCAAAGGTTCCTATGGTGTTGCCAAGTGTTTATTTGGCCATTTCATTTCTAGTACCAAAATGCATAATCATGCATTTATCAACATTAAATAATTATCAGTGTTCCTTAGCCCAACTTTCGATATTGTATAGGTCTCTCTGAAATTGAATGATTGTAGCATCACTGTTCACAGTTGCACCTAGTTTTGTGTCATCTGCATACTTACAAATCCAGGAACTTGCAGGTGTTGGCATACATGATATATAAATATTAAATAGGGATGGTCCCAATACTGCACCCTGCGGTACGCCACTGGTCACTTCTCCCCAATCTGAATAATATCCCCTGATTTAAACCCTTTGCCTTCTAACATTCAGCCATGCCTTGACCCAACTAATTATATCTGGATTAAGTTTTAATTTGGTAACTCTCTCTAATAACTCTTAATGGGATACAAGAGCAAAATCTTTTGAGTAGTCCAAATATGCCACATCTACCAGGAGACCATTGTCTGTTTACTTATAGGTTCTGAAAATTTTAAAAGTTGGTTTGGCAAGATCTTTTTGCCTTGAACTCATGCTGAGTTATGTCTACTAAGCGCTCTAGCTGCATGTGTTTATCTATTTCATCCTTTATAAATTCCTCCAACACTTTACCCAGGACAGTTGTCAGACTTATGGGTCTATAGTTTTTGTAGTCTTCTCGTGATCCCTTTTTATATATCAGGGTCACTTTGGCTTCCCTCCATTCAGATAGAACTTTTTCCTCAGCTAACGAACATGTAAACAACATTGCTAATGGCTCAGCCAGTTCTGCTGCCAGTTCCTTCTGGATTCTGGGATGGATTACATTAAGCCCCGGGGATTTATTAGGATTCAGTTTTCCTAATTAAATTTTTACATCATCCTACTAAATTTCAAGATTTCAGTTTCTAGTTTCACAGATTTCACTTTGTATGCCACATGAGTGTCCTTAGGCTGATAAACATTCAAAAAATGTCTATTAAAGATATTTGCCATTGTTTGGGTATCAGTTGTCTGTTCATGTCCTATCTTTAGTGGTCCCACACCTTGCTGACCTCCCTTTACATTGATTATATATAATTAAAGAAGGCCTTTTTATTATCCGTTATTTTTGTGGTAAGTTTAACTTCTTCATCCCGTTTAGCTTTTTTTATTCATTTTTACACTCTTTTACTCTGGCTTTATATATTTTCCATTTATCTAGAGATGGATTATTTTTAAATTTCTGGTATGCTCTCTTCTTCTTCATTATAGATCACTTGATTTTATTGTTAAATCAAATTGGAATTTTTCCCTTGCTATTGTACTTTATTCTTTCAGGGACATACTGTGTGTATTAATACAGTATTCAAGCTTACTTTTGATATTGCTCCACATTTGGTCTAATGTATGCTCATGCAATTCTGTTTTTCAATCCCAGTCTTTCAGGCATTTTTTTCATTTCCATGTATCTTGCTCTGTTATAGTATTTTACTTTAGTTTTTCCCAGCTGTGGATTCCAGTTACTACTGATAATGAACTGCACCATATTATGGTTGATATCCCCAAAGGGTTCTCTGATGATACAACTGGATGTATCCTCCTCCATATTACTAAGAACTAGGTCAAGTATATTTAAACCTCTAGTACTGTTTTTAACATACTGGGCCAAATTGTGGGTTACAGTAATGTCAATCAGTTTCTTACCCAAAGGTGTTACTCCCTTAAGGGTTGTCTAATCGACACTAGGTAGATTAAAATCACCCAGAATTAATGTTCAGTTTCCTAGCTCCATTTTTGTCAGTGGCCTCCATGAATCTTTTATTTTCTTCATTGTTAAGGTTCAGTGACCTATAACATACACCCTCAATAATTTTACAATTTTCCTTTTGTGACACCAGGACCCCAACTTGTTCAACATCATCTCCATTGTCCTTTGATGTTTCGATTTCATTGGCTGCGATAGTACTTCCTATGTATAGTGCAACTCCACCACCTCTACTATTTAAATGATTGGTATGGAATACGTTATAGCCAGGTATTTCCCTGCCCCAGCCATCATCTCTCTGCCACATTTATGTAATGGCACAGATATGTATGTCTTCTTCATGCAACAACAATTCCAATTCATGTCTTTTTTCCTAAGCTTCTACCATTAATTAATAGGGCTGTTTGCTTAACTAATTAATTTGATTTCTTGTGTATATTGTTGGTCTGTTTATAAATCATATTTCAGACACTGTTCTTACTATTAATTTCATACACTGTTCTTACTATCAGTAAGTACATTGTGTTTTTACAATTACTTTCATCTCTAAGTCTTGTGACCCCTCTCCCCAAATTTCCTAGTTTAAATTATTTATATTTCCGTAGATAATATTACTCAAAGGTTCACTACCTTTTCTACTTAAGTGCAAACTTCCCTGTTATGCACTACCCACAACAGCCTAGGTGAAGATGTCATGTCATCCCTTTTGATCTTCTAAGGACCTTTCAGAAGAAAAAAGGGGATGATGTAGGTTCTTCATAAATTGGGTAGGGAAATCACTGCGTTCTGGTTGGTCAGTAGCTGCGCAATGTGAGACCACTGCTAGTGGTAAAAAAAAGTGCGGGCACTCTGGACACAGTACACTAACTCATCAGTGCCTTTTTAATAATTTCCTAATTTCCATTACAGACATGGCCGCCACCTTTTCTCACAAAAACATCAGCTGTAGGCCCCTAAAACTAAACTCACTAAAAATTAAAATAAATGATTAAATGTTCTTTTTCTTTATAATCACCTCCTTACACACATATGAACATTTAAAAAAAATGTACTACACACAGTTTTATTTGCTGGGGCTTCTTTTCTGACCTTGAAAAATCATTGTCCTATCTGTACCTGCCTATCTAGAAATCTTCACTGCATACCGTGCTGCATAGCTAATTGAATCCCTGCCTTTATTGAGGCCTTCTGTTATGTTTGTTTGTGTGGGGAGGAGGTGAACATTCTACCACTAGAATTCTGCAAAAGTTTGAACTCCTGTATTCCAAGATAAATATCCCATTTGAATGTGTAGAAAGACAACTGATTGACAGGTGGGGAGGAACTTCTTTGATTTTAATTAAAAAAAAGAAGTGGCATTTTCTTTTATTTATTTCTAACTTTCTCAGTTTACCCGTTTTATAATCACAGTTGGACACTTCAGGGTGTAAGTTGTAATGTGATAACCGCACTTCCAGGTGCTAAAGGCACTCAGTGTAAACATCTCATGCCTCACAATGCACTTGGATGTGCATTTATCATATAACCTACACCATAATGTCTTATTGCTTACTTACCGTAGCCATCATAGGTACAGCTCAGCAGGAAGAGAATGTTGCTGTCTAAGTTTGACAAGAAGTACGAAAAGCTTATTTTTTCTTGATAAATGCTTAGTCTGGAATGGGTAGGAGACCAGCACTTTCACTTTTGTTACTTACAACCTTCTAAGAAGAATTTTTCATTAAACAGTAGTGTTTGTAAATGTATCATGAGGCTTCAGCTCCCAAGCTGGGTCAAAAAAAGTATTTTAAGGCTGGAGATGATAGGAGAGGTGACCGTGTCCTGGTTGTTACATCTGCTATCCAAATCCCCTCTTTTAATTTAGGGATTAAGTATGCCTTTGCTCAGCTAACCAGTGCCATCAGACATTATTATTCTGTGAGCACATACAGTGAAGCGTATTACTCAGCACACAAAGTAAATAACTGCTATAGAACCAGATAAATATTATTCTGTGAGTACAAATAGTGACGCTTATCAGTCAATCACCACATACGGTAAATAATTGCTGTAGATCCAATCATAAGATGGGAAGCTGGCTGTCTGGTACTGTATCATAGTAACTGAAAAGCTTTAAACTGCAGCTGACTACATAGTGAAACGAGGTGCAAAGTCATATAATGCAGCCACAGGTACAGCCTAGATTTGTTTTACAGTCATATGATAGCTCTATGTATGCCACATCAGTGACAAATAAATCTCACCAAGTATATGGTGTTATTTTGTTGCTGAAATATCTACTATCAAGATAAAAGGGTGTATCTGAATAGTGGTTGTGTCATAATCAAAATAACATAGGTTAGATATTTCATAATGCTGTAATTAACCAATGGGAGAGCAACCTAACCATGTTCAATGACATCATGTTGGAGTAGTGCAGCATTCTAACCACAGCCGTGAGGTCAAGATCAAATTTACAGCTCCCCAAAAAAGCTCATTTGAAAATCTGCAGTATAAACCTGACCCGGAGTGGGCCGACTCAGAATCTTTCTTTGTGAGAGGGAAGGACCTTCATAACTCACTTGTGGCTTCGCCACTTGTTAATTGTGGTCCTGTCCCCACACTCATGAGAGATAATGATGTATTACAAGACAAGCCATTGTGTATTTCCTGTGTAAAGAAAATAAATTAGATTTTGTGTATTTGTTATGGTGCTAGTGCATAGCTGAACCATGGGTCTTTTTCTGCCGTCATTGTCTATGTTTCTAACTTTAATGACATGCTTGAAAATGATGGCAATGTGTACTGTACATGCTAAGTTTTCCTTGGTTTCTATTTTTGCAGGTCAGGTGCTTAACTGGAGACATAGCATTCCTCGTGGAGATTGGTTTGATCGAGTATCTTGCCCACATTATCTAGCAGAACTGCTAATATATTTGGCGATGGGCCTCATCTTTGGTGGATGGAATTTTAATTGGTGGCTTGTGGTGATGTATGTCCTGTTCAACCAGGCCCTGGCTGCAGTTCTTTGTCATGAGTTTTATGTGAAGAAGTTTGAATCCTACCCAAAGCATCGCAAGGCATTTATACCTTTTATTTTTTAGAATGCTGGTTCATAGGTTTCAGTACAACAGATGCTGTTTGAAGCCTAAGCTTCTGTATAAACAGAAGTCATTGTTATCTTAAATCCCTTTCTGTAAATCACTCTTGTTACGTCAGAATGCTTCCATGTTCCAGGAACCAGCAGGGAGAACTGAAATTCAAATACTGTTGCTTCATGTTGTAAGCAAATAATTGCTCTATGTTCAACTGGCTTTGGTAATATCCTCATTTAGAATATTTAATACAATTTATTTGGGATCCCAAAAAGTAGTAATAAAAAATGTAGAACGGCGTTATTGAGTTCTGAAGATTTACCCTTTTCTTTGCAGCTGTGAATAGATATAAAATATTACTTGCTTGAGCAATCGAAAAGCTTAGGAATTGTTAGTCATACACAGACTGGGACACATTGAGTCACTCTTTTTACCCCCAAAATTGGACACCAGTTTGGTTAACTTACAATATATAAACTGTCCTCAGGTTGAATTTTCCACCTCAAAACCTTCTACTGGAGTGCTATTTCTGTACGTCTTACCGTTGAATGGTAACCACACCAGGAGTTCTGCCTTTGTGTCATTCTAAGAGATTTTTTACCCTGTTTGCTGCTGTGGCTCGCTCTAGTTGTATCTCCATGTTATGCAGTAATTTATCTGCAATGCACTGTGTACTGTATGTATTATGATATCCCAACCTCTTGTAAAAAAAAAAAAAAAAAGTCTGTCTTATATGCTTACTGCCTGTAATTAATCCAGTGCCGTGTAATTGACTGTATGCTTTTTTATTGTACTGTCTTTATATCTGCCTGTAATTAAGGGACACTGTCAACCCCCATAGGCCTCAAAGTTTCCCTAGTTTAAATAACATACATTATGATTGTTCACATTCTGCAAAGACTGCTGATGTACTGTAGCTGGTACTTTGATTCTGATACTTTTTTCCTTTTAAAAAGTGAAAAGCAAGCTGGCCCAGTGGCGCTGAGTGTTGAGGCATTGGACGCCTTACCTCATGCTGTGCCAGCTAACCATGTTCAGGAATGACCTCGGGTCATCAGGGTGCTGGCATGGCTTGGGGAGGCGGGAGGAGCAGGATTGAGTGAGTTGTTAGGCTGCTCTCCTCTCCGGGGGTGGTGGGGGTGGGTTTCGCCCTCCAGTAGTTCCATCACCACCAGGTGGAGGTCCGGTGGGTAATGGAGGTGGGTGGGAGGCAGTATGTGTAGGTGGGACGGGCTGAGCTGCTTTGGTGGCGCGCCCATGGCAAGACGTATGGCCGTGTGTTGCTGGGGACACGGGGAGAAAACCTACAAAAAAGCATATAAAAATCTGTATTAAAAATAAAATAAAATAAAAATAAGTGAAAAACAGACTGCCCACTATAATGGTGTTACCACACGAAAACATATTTGTTTACATTTCTCGATCAACTGTTACTGCATTTTTCCTTGACTTAGGAATACCCCCCAGCACAGTCTATCCACTCATTATGCAGCTGGAGTAGAGGAGACTATTGTGTCATTGACTGCACTGTTTGGGAGTGTTTCTAATGTTCAGGAAGTATGCAATAAAAGTAGATCAAGGATGTGAAACAAAACAAGTTTGGGTATAACTACATTAGCAGGTATTTCAGTTCTGCTAAGCAGGGAGGCAAATAAAACAACCAGCAGCATCAATGAATTTTAGAGATGGTAATCAATCATCAAATGTGGCTTATTAATTAGAAATACTGTAATATGATGCAAAAAGTTTGACAGTGTCCCTTTAATCCTTGGATGCCTTTGAAAAAGGGAACTCTGGTCTCAGGGGGCTTATCCAGTTACCAAAATTTAATAAATAAAAAAATAAATAGAAGCCCAGGAATGGTGACGTCAGTTTTGGCATCTTTGAAGTAACGGCACCTGGAATAAGGATGCATTTAAATTTCACTGCCTAGTTCCGGAACCTTACGAAATCATCAGGAGCAATAAACTGTTTACTTCAGATGGCTGTAGTGGTGTTCTGCCTAAATCAGTGACATCTTGTGGTACCTACAAACTGATCTTTTTAATGATGTATTCTGGAGTCTTGAGTCCAGGGTCTCAGTTTTTGAAACCATAGTTGCAGGCAGTAAACCTACATCCTGCAGTATCCACTGTATCTGTCTCCACTTATAAGCAGTGGTTGCTGTTTTTGACACTGCAGTTGGGTACAGCAGTCAGCTATGGTTTCTAGCAGTTTGCATCTTACTGGAGCATAGCTGCTGATTGTGACTTAAGCCGTCTGTGACCAAAAAAATAACTATGCTCTAAGCGGGCTTGGGTCTTAGGACTGATGCTGGAGGGGGCCCATGAAAATGTAAATCTGGCCTTGGATGCACTGCTTTCTTCAAGAACATCTGTTGAATTAGTTCCTTCCAGTCCCTTTAGTTATATTTTTTTCCCTTAGCTCTAATTTTTCTTTATTGGGTAGAGCCATTTTCAGAATGTAGGAGAACCAATAAAAGAAGTCTCTCTCTAAGCCAGTGAAATATCCGTGCATAGCAGCCACTAGTTAAAGCAAGAACAAGTTGTTAGTCAGGCTGAGGCAGTCGGCAGTTAGTGGACGTGCCAGAGAGATCCTGAGTGACTGAGGTAACATTCTGTGAAATTCTGCATTTTTACACAAGGATGTGACTGGTTCTGCTGCCTACTAAATAGGAACAGGTTGGTTTGGTTCCTATTTTGGTTTGTTGCCTTTTTTATGGCAATTGAAGTATGTGAGTCCCATGGCCCCACTAATCTGCCAACTACACACACACACAGAGTTTAATCTGATTATTCCAGAATAATCTCTTAACATTACTTTGGTATTTTTGTGAAGTAAACATTGAGTGTATCAATTTAGTATCATTTTGTGACACATATGGGTTCTCACAACTGATAACCGAACCAACAAGAATCAACAAAAAGAACCTGAGCAACAGCACACTACTGGACATCATACTGGTGAATAAACCCCATCTATTCACGCACATTGGAGTGCTTTTCAGTGACATAAGTGACCACTGCCTTATTGGTGGTGTAAGATCATCCAACAAACCAACGCCCCCAGCTAAATTCCTTCTGAGGAGATCCAAAAAAATCTTCAATATTAAGGCTTATCTGCATGATCTAAGTCATTCTTCCAGAATGCAAGAGTTCTACCTAGCAGACTCTGTGGAAAAAGCACATCAGGTGTTAAACAACATAATTTTAGGTGCCCTTAACATTCATGCACCAATCACTTGTGTTCGATAAAACAAATCTTGCCGGTTCTCATTGACCTTAAAACTGCACTGCTGGAAAGGGATAAATTATGGAAAAAGGCGGGGAAGACCAAGATCCCAAATGACTGGACGTTATTCAAGATAGCCAGAAATAGTTGTACCAGGAAAGTACGGGATGCAAAGGCTGCCTATTTTAGAGCTGAGCTCGACTCCTCCTGCCACAATCCTGCCAAGTTCTGGAGCACTATTAAAGGTATAGTAGGCCAAGACTCAAGCACCGCACTATCAAATCATCTGCACCACAGTGAGGGCATAATTTCAGACAGGCTGGAAATACTAGATGCATTCAATAACCACTTTACAATTGCTGGCCTTGCATTCGACTCCTCCCCAGCTAACCTGCTACGTGCACAATTAAGCTCCCAGTACGCAGGGTCTCAGAGTCCGGTTTCCTCCTTCTCCTTCAAACCAGTTCTGTTGAATCAAGTGGAGGAACTAATCTCGCAACTGGATATCAAAAAAAGTGCAGGAGCAGACTCCATTGACCCCTACTTTCTAAAGATTGCAGCACATATCATTGCAGTTCCTCTAACACATCTCTTTAATCTGTCATTGACATCTGGTTCTATTCTGCTATATGGAAATAGCCCAAGTTTTTCCCCTACTGAAATCAGGGGACCCCATGGAACTTAATAATTATAGACCAATTTCTATCCTTCCAGTGCTATCCAAGCAACTAGAAAAATTAGTGAGCATCCAGCTAAGAGACTACCTTGAAGAAACTAATCTTTTAAATCCAGCACAATCTGGATTTAGAGCTAGGCATAGTACTATTTCTGCATTGGCTAAAGTTACAAATGACTGGCAATCTGAATTGGATAAAAAAAATAGTGTTTGTGCTGTATTCCTAGATCTAAGCAAGGCTTTTGACACGGTGGACCATGAACTGCTACTTTCCTCCTTGCATTCCATAGGCCTGGATACATCCTCCCTTAGTTGGTTTAGGTGCTATCTCACGGGAAGGACACAACAAGTGAAGGCCGAAGGTGATTTTTCTCCACTAAAACCTCTTTTAAGAGGAGTTCCACAAGGTTCTATCCTGGGCCCTATCCTTTTGCCATTTATATTAATAACATTGATTCAAACCTTACCAGAGCATCTGTTCATTTGTTTGCAGATGATACTGTTTTTATATGTCAGCAACCCTCGCTTCTGCTACAGCTTGTGAAATTCTACAAGCAGAATTTCTCTATTACAACATTAACTTTAGAAAAGAAACTTCTTTAAATGCTAAAAACAAAAGCAATGCTGTTCTCCAGCCAAAGCCAGATAAGTCCCTCCTCATTAAATAACCTCCCCAGCTATCCACTATACTAGGAAAAAATCTGGACTATGTAGAGAAATTCAAGTATTTGGGTGTATGGATAGATAATAGGCTTGACTACACAGTCCACATTAAAGAACTTCTAAAAAAGCTTCGCCAAAGACTTGGTTTATTCTTCAGAATAAGGCACTTCCTAACCAGAGATTCCAAGATGAGGTTGGTTCAGGCCACATTTCTTTCAGTGCTTGACTATGCAGATTTTCTTTACAGTCACTGCCCATCTCCTACTTAAGTAAATTGGATACACTATACCACAGAGCACTAAGATTCATTACAGATCTTCCATTTAACACTCATCACTGCTCTCTTTATGCTGCCGTCGGTTGGACGTCCCTATATCTCAGAAGAAACAGAAATGCTGCATTTTGGATTTACAGAGCATTGATTAAGAAGCTTCCTAATTATATTCTAGATTGCTTCACCCAGTCCAGAGCTAGTACCTATGCACTAAGAAGCCACAATTTCATCATGCTCAAGGTGCCTAAAGTCAACACTCGATACGGGAGATCTGCTATCAGCTATACTCTAGCTATATCATGGAATACCCTACAAAAGACCCTGAAGTTGTTTAACTGGATATCATTAGCATCCTTCAAACATCTTTATCTAAGTCTCTTCCCAGATAACTGCAACTGCTTCCACAAGTTCTAACTTATCCACATTCCTAACCTTCTCCCTCTGTCAGACACCCTAACTTGGCAATCCACTTCCCTAGACATTATCTCCACTGTTCCCCCTTTCAGGCAGCCTTCACATGATCACATTTCTGTTTCCGACTAATTTACCTCCACAGAATCACTAAACCCCTGTTTTTTTTTTTTCCTCACCCACTCATTCCTGACCCCAACCTTAGCCCTTATCACTCCTACACACCTCCTTTACTAGACCCAGCCCCCTGTTATAGTCCCCCATCCACTTCCTACCCTATCACTCACCAGAAGCTGTAATCATCACTCCTCAGTTCACTTCATTCACTGTGTCTCCTTGTCTTCACCGGCCTACCCAGGGACCTTGGAAGCTCTGGGCACTATGTGCTGACTGTATATCATGACACCACATAGTTGATATGTACTGTATATATTAGAGTCCCTAGCCTGCTTTCATTGTTCTACCTTGTACTATCATGTTTAATCAATTTCTGCCTGTTTCTTGCTGTATATATGTGTCTTGACTTATCTGCATATGTATCAGTTATTAACCTTGACCTTATCAGGTCCATCTTGCAAATGAGCTATGCTCAACGATGTTCACCTGAATAAATAAAGATTTGATTGATTGATTGATTGATTGATTGAGTGACAACAATACAAGGCACAAAAACACTTCCAAAATTGTAAAATTTTCTTGGGGCCAAGGCAGCCCCAGACCCCGAGCCATTTTACTACTTTTTCTTTGCCCCCCCCAACACACACACACAAACACACATTGAAGCTAGTTTAACCACCCCTGACTGGACAGGATACATGCAGTGGTACAAAAGGAACTCAGGGAGGTGCTAGCTGCCCCATTGACGGCCTTATTCAACAGCTCACTGGAAACAGGCTTGATTCTGGAGGACTGGAGGAGCGCAATCATGGTCCCTCTACATGAGAGCAGCAGCAGGGAGGTGGCTAGCAACTGTAGGCTGGTCAGTCCCACCTTCATGGTGGGGAAATGAAGGGAAATCCTGTTAAAGAAAAGGTTGGTAGAGTATCTTGAATTCATTAGCTGAATGACCACAGGCAATGTGGATTCACGGGGTGGGGGTGGAGGATCATGCCAGACAGATTTGATTAATTTCTTCAGCTGGTTGACCAGGGAAATAGAATCTGGGAAGGTGATGGACGTGGCCTATCTGGTCTGTAACAAGGCCTTCAACACTGTGCCACACAGGAGACTGATAAAGAAACTGAGCAGCCTAGGGGTAGGATTCAGAGTGGTGAATTGAGTTTGAAACTGGTTAATGAATAGGAAACAGATGTTGGTGGTTAACAGCAATCACTCTAATGTTGGGAGAGTGACTAGTGGGGAGCTGAAGAGCTCAGTACCGGGACTGATTCTCTTCACTGTCTTCATAAGCGACATTGCAGAAGAAGTGGAAGGTATGGTATGCCTTTTTTCAGATGACTCTGAAATCTGTGATAGGTTGGGAACTTAGCAGTGGGTGGAGAAAATGCATAGGGATCTTGGGGAAACTCAAGAGCATGGCAGTTGGGGTACAGTGCCAAAAAGTGCAAAATTGTGCACCTAGGGAACAGGAATGCAGAAGTTGAATATAGGATGGGGGGAAGTACTGACATTCCCTAAGCAGGAAAGAGGCCTTGGGGTGATCATATCTGATGACCGCAGTGTGACAAAACACTGGGTAGGGCTAATGGGATGCTGGGATACATGGGGAGCATCATCTCCAGCAGGAGGGCACCTAAAATGTTGCAGGGGTTGCACCAAAAGCCCTACAGGAGAGTAAGAAGGGACATGATGGAGACCTACAAGTACTTCACAGGGATGAACAGGGTGCAGTAGGGAGTTTCATTTAAAAGATACCTAAACAACATGTTGACAACAAACTATTCAAAAATCTGAATCTGTAAGTGACTAAAGGAAAGGCTGCTATATTCATTAATGCTAAAACTACATTTACCTAATTGATCTAAATGTTGTTCCAGAGCATTTGAAAATTGTAAAATCAGCCTTCCAATTTCAAAAGAACTGTCTTACCTGCTTCCTAAAATGGCCGCCAAATACGTTATGTGATGACATCATTTGAGCCAAAGTCAGAGAGATATATGGCTCTCTATAGTGCAAACTAGTTCTTTTTTCCCTTTGTATAGAATTGTTTCACCTAAATGGTCAAAACCATGTGCATTGTTTTGTATAATGCACATGTCAGGCTGTGGTTCTGTTCATTTTGTTTACAGCATGTTTACATGCTGAAAATGTGTTTTAATCCAACCGACTTTCTCTGTGGCAAGCCACAGTGCAGTACAAAACTTGAATAACCTGGTGGTCTAGGGGTTATGGTGGATCCAGAATGCTACAATGGGAGTGCTGGGGTGGTGTGCATGCTTAATATGTACTTTTTAACATTTTTATTAAACCTTTATATTTTCTGCTGTTATTCTTTTCTAGTACATTTTTGACAGAACCTACAAATGTAATCCACAGTTTGAATGTAAATATTTGTACAAGCAATAAATCAGACTTCTTCAACAAAGTGAAATGCAACAGCAAGCAAGTATGCTACTATATGAGGGGGGGAGCAGCCACACCCTTCTCCACCCCGTAGAGCCACCACTCTTTTTGTAGTAAAGTTCTTGTGCAGTCTAATGTTAGAGTTCATACTTTCTCAAAACTCAGATATATGCTTGTCTTGTCTTGTTTTTCCATGGGAAATAATAAGAAGAATTAACATTTATATAGTGGTTTTCATAGACATTGTATCCCAAAGTTTGGTTTTCATACACATTGTATCCCAAAGTGCTTTACAAGCAATACTAGACTGGTAGTAAAGTGACTGAACATGTGGTGACAGCCTTTTCGTACATTAATGTCCACACACAGCCTTGGACAACTGTATGAACTGGTTTTATGGGAAGGGGAATGTTGGCCAGGACAATGGGGTCAGGTAGTGATCAAGGTGCTGGCAGCCCCACATTTTATTTCTCACAGTAATCTGCTCATATTTCTCTTCTTCTGTTTTCCCCCTTCCCTGAATAAAGCAGTACCTTGCAAGAGTGGCCTTCTCAGCCCCCCTCTGTTATTTATTTTTCACTGTTCCTCCTCACACCAAAAACTGGTGAGCTCATCAGTCATCACCTTTCTGCATCATGAATGCAAGTAGTACAGTCCATGTTTTATTTTGACACATCAAATATAAACATATCTTTCCAGTAAGTCAGGTAGGCTCATAGCAGCAGGGAACAAGGGGGGAATGATGGGCTTTCCTAACCTTAAAATATCTAGGCTACCTTTGATTAGGCACTATTAAATGATGGGTGTGCACATCATTATGCACGTCATATAATAGTGCCTAATCATAGGTGGCTTAGATCTTACATGGGTAGGAACACCTATTCTTCCACTTGTGCCATGCTGCTATCAGCCTGGCTTATCAGAAGATCATGTTTATTATTAATATGTAAATATAACACAGGAGACTGTACTAAACACATACATGATGTAGAAGGGGTAGTGAACTCACCAGTTTTAGGTGTGGGGAGCAGGTGAGAAGAATGAATGCCAGAGAGGGACTGAAGAGGCCATTCCAGCAGGGTACAGCTATATTCAGGTTAGTTGAAGACATGAAGGAGGACGCTGAGCAGATCACTGTGAGATCTGAAATGTGGGTCTGCCAGCATTGTGCTCACTACCTGACTGTGGATGAGAGTAGCCAGTGATGACAAATACTCAGAGTGGCAGGGCTGCACCTAAACTGTTACTTGAATTCAGTGCAGGGAGATTACCCTCGGGTGGGGGGGTATTGATGTTTGTTAGGACAGTTTTGAGGGAGTTGTGTATAGCTCATTCAAGATTTGGAAGGGTGGTAGCCAGCCAACTCACATTATGGAGTAGAGCACAGAAAAGTACTGGAGAAGAACTGCTGGGAAATGCCCTGCGGGGTTCTGCAGATCACAGGTAAAGGGGTAGACTGACACTGTAAGTCAGGTGGATTTGCTCAAGGTATTAGTATGCCTCTCCTGTTAATAATATTGTTATCCATTGTAAGTGCAGCCCTTATGAGGGCATGAACAACAGTTTTTCTGGTGGGCCATGATGCTTATTACTTGACACTCCAGGAAGACCTAGTTGTTGGTTAATGAGGTGGGAAAAAAAACACAACAGGGAACTGTACATACTACCTTCACTGTGCAGAAGGGTGATGATCCATTCACTGTTTACTGTGGGAGCAGAAGTCAAACACTGAGAATGTAGTCTGGAGAGTGACCTGGGAGGCATTTATTAACAGTGCCAGCTGATGATGCATATCAGAATAGGTGTGCACAACTCTCTGAGGTACAAGACTACAATCTGAGGTGTGATAATTCTCTTCATGAGACCACAGGCATTACTAAGGATAGGGTATGGATGGTGCAGTGTTCAACAGAAGGCAGGCTAGATGCAGGGGTTCACATGGAAAAAGAAAGCCTTATTTGTGGATTAACAAGAGAGCCTGAGTTTTGGAACTGAACAAGACTGGTACTTTGCTGTGTGATCCTGAGCAAGTCACTAAACTTCCTTGTGCTCCCAGGCCACACCTGTAAATACAGGTTACTCACCTGTAACAGGAGTTCTAGGAATTGTATATGTTGTTCATCCACACTTATTGGCAGGTATCCTTGCCGCTTTAAATCTTGCCGGGAGGTCTTCAAGCTGGCTCCTCCCACACACCCGGGTGGTAAAACTCTCGGCTCCGCCCCATGACACCAGATCTGGCCCACTGGAAGTTCAGGTTGTGCCGTCAAGCCAGGGAGGTCGAGAATATGGATGGAATGAACATATACCATTCCTAGAACTCCTGTTACAGGTGAGTAACCTGTATTTCTAGGGACATGGATATGTTGTTCATCCACACTTATTGGCAGACTCTAGCAGTTCTCCGGGAGGAGGGAGGCAAGGCGCACACCCCGATACTTACTTAGAAATAAAGACTGGAGAACCGAGGCCCCAAAACCAGCATCCCGCATGACTCAAGGTCGATGTGGGGTAATGAAGGTGTGTGCTGACTTCCAGGTAGCAGCCTGCAGATTTCCTGGATAGGGATGTCCTGGAAGCAGCCACCGATGCAGCAGTATGGCGGTAGAATGAGCTCTTATCCCTCTGGGAGGCTCCATGCCCGCCAACTTATAGCAGAGATCTATGCAGGAGGTAACCCACCTGCTTACGTGCCCACTTGGCTGCAGGTCTGCCAGGTGCGGCTTCAGCGTAGGTGACAAACAGCTGACGAACCTCTCCCGAATTCCAGCCGTGCGCCCTTATAGTAGGCGAAGCGCCTCTTCTAGGGTCCAGAGTATGGAGCCTATATTCGGCCTCCAGGTGTGATTGGGGTAGAACACCGCAGAGTCAACACCTGGGTTAAGGTGAAACTCCACACCACCTTCGGAAGGAATTTCAGGTGGGGACGAGGACAACCTTGTCCCTGTGGAAGACCAGGTAAGGAGACTCATGGAAAGTGCCTGGAGCTCTCCCATCCTTCTGGCTGACGGATAGCCACCAAGAAGGCGGTCTTCCACCGACAGGTGAGAGAGATCACACCTGTGCATTGGTTCGAATGGCTTGCCCATGAGCTTTGCCAGTACCAGCAGTAGATCCCACGGAGGTGGAGGTTCTCGACTGAGGGGAAATGTGATCAAGGCCTTTGAAAAGTGCCAGACCACCTTTTCCTGATCACCGACTGCTTCCCGCCCGCGCCGTGGCAGCAGAGATGGCTGCCAGGGTTCACCTTAAGGGTCGCCGACCAAGCCCTTGCTGAGAAAGGGACCACAGGTAGTCCAATATGCTCGCCAAGGAACAGGAGGAAGGGTCCAGGCCCTGTTCTGACACCAAATGGAAAATCTCTTCCATTTGAAGGCAAGCATTTCCTGGTCGATTCTCACGGACGCCTAACTACATTGAGGACCCTCGCCGAGAGACCCAAGGCCTGAAACTCTAGCCGCCAGGAACCAGGCTGTCAGGTGCAGGGATTGAAGGTCCAGATGGAACACCTTCCCTGATTGACTGAAGCAGGTCCGGGCGAGCTGGAAGCTGCCTCAGGAGCCTGGAGCTGAGGCTGAGGAGATCTGGATACCAGCATTGGCGGGCCAGTCTGGGGCTACTAGAATCACCTGCGTCTGTCCCTCCTCGCCTTGAGAAGCACCTTGTGAATCAAGGGAAATGGGGAAAAGGCGAAGAGGCCCGGGGTCCACGGCCTCGAGAAGGCATCCCCACAGTGAGCCCTGCTGGGGCGGGCATGGAACAGCCTCAGCTTCGCTCTCCCTGAGGCAAACAGGTCCACCTGAGGGTGCCCCAATGGGAGAACAGATCTTGTACTACCTCCAGCAGGAGAGACCACTGTGGGACACAGCCCCTATCCGCTTAGGGCATCGGCGTAGTGTGTTGGAGGCTCCTGCCACATGAATGGCTAGAGATCCACCTCCAGGCTGGCGTACGAGTGACCAGATGTGAGAGCTTCCTTGCATAGAAGCATGGAGCGTCCCACCCTGGCGGTTTAGATAGTACATGGTCGTGGTATTGTCCGTCTGGACCCGAACCACTTGACCCCGAAGAAACGGAGCGAAGGCGGTGAGAGCTAGGTGGACCGCTCGGAGCTCCAGCAGGTTGATATGGCATCGGGACTCCCGCGGGGACCAGAGGCCGTGCACTCGGTGTTCCCCTAGATGGGCACCCCAACCCATCAGAGAAGCATCGGTCGATAGAGAGACCGTCGGCTCGGGGCGGACAAACGGGATGCCCTCCTGCAGGTGCGCTGGAATGATCCACCACTGGAGAGCGTTCCACATCCCCTGGGTCACCGTCACTAGCTGGTCCAAAGGATCGCAGCGTTGAAACCACTGGCTGGCCAGGCCCCACTGAAGGGGGCGCATATTCCAGCGGGCCCAATGGACCACACTGGTACAGGCCGCCATGAGACCCAGGAAGTGCAGGAAGTCCCAGGCAGGGTGCGATTGCCCAACCAGAAATGATCAGGCAAAGGAGGAAAGAACCTCGGCCCTGTCCGCCGGGAGCCATGCTCTGGCTCGGAGAGAGTCGAGCTCTGCCCCGATGAATTGTATCACCTGCTTTGGCACGAGTTCCGACTTGGCCTCGTTGATGAGGAGGCCGACTTGAGAGCAAGCCTGGAGGGCCAGATCCCTGGACTGCTCCACCTCCTGCTTGGAGGGGGCTGCTATCAGCCAATCATCCAGGTAAGGGTACACCCAGACCCCTCGGCGCTGCAGGAATGCTGTCACCACTGCTATGCATTTGGTGAAGACCCTGGGAGCTTGAGACAAGCCAAAGGGCATGGCTCGGAACTCGAAAAGGGATCCCTCCGCGGGAAAGCGAAGGAACCTCTGATGCGACGAACGGATAGGGACGTGAAAGAATACGTCCTGCAGGTCCAGAGAGCAGAACCACACGCCGCATTCCAAGGATGGTATTATCTGAGCCAGAGTAACCATCCTGAAGGTTCGAGACCATAGGAACTTGTTTAGGCCGTGTAGGTCGAGAATGGGGCGCCAGCCCCCCATCCGTTTTAGGACCAGGAAGTACCTGGACACAAACCCCTGGTCTGAGGGAGGGTCTGCCACCTCCCTGATCACCTCCTTCTGGAGGAGGAGAGCGATGTCGGATCGGCAAGTTGACAGTGAGGCTGCGGACCCCAAGGCCCCCCGAGGTGCGACGGCTCTGAAGGGTGGGGCCTGCTCGAACTCCAGAGGCAGGCCTTTTCCCACCACCTCCAATACCCATCTGTCTGTGGTAATAACGGACCAGGTGGAAAGAAAGTGACGGAGCCGTCCCCCCACGGCGGGGAACCTGGGGTAAGGCGACGAGGTTGGGGGCGATACCCTTCAACCCGTCACTGGGCAGGCTTGGAGGAGGAACCGGCCGAGGGACCTCCCTGCCTTTTACCTCCTTGCTTCCTGGAGGAGGAAGCCGCGGGCTTGGGTTTGGGATGCCAAGCGCGAGCCTGCTGGCCCTGATGTTGCTGGGCCGGACGTGCCGCGGGCGCAGCAAGACGAAAGGGTTTAGGCTGTGGCTCAGGCCTTGTCCCTTTTCAGGAAGAGACCGAGTCCAGGGTAGCATTGGACTTCTCAATCCTCTGGAGGTGACCTTCCACTCCAGGGCCAAAGAGGTCGGTCCCCAGGAAGAGGACATCCGCCAAATTGTGCTGGGTATCCGCTGTGAAGGTGGATATCCTCAGCCATGCCCGACGGTGCATGGCCACTGCGTCCGCGACTGACCTGGCGCATGAGTCACCGATGTCCAAAGCAGTCTGAAGTTGCTGCTTGGCCACTACCCTGCCCTGGTCCTGCACCTGCTTAACTGTGGTCTGCAGGTCGGCCGGGAGATGAGGGACTACCTTGTCCAGGGAGCCCAACAGGGCATAAGAGAAGTGTGCCATCAGCATGGCCAATCTGGCCTGACGAAGGCCGAGGGAGGACGCAGCGTAGACTTTTCGGCCGGCATAGTCCAATTTCTTGGACTCCTTGTCGGGAGGTTTGTCCACGTCCCTAGCATTTCTGGCACGCCGGAAAACGCTGTCAGTAACTAACCTCGGCTGAGGGTGTTCAAACCGGACAGGGAACCCGGTAGGACCCATACTTCTCCTGGCCATCCTGGCCGGGCGCAGGGCAGGAAGCAGGATGCTGCCAGAGCTCCAAGGCTGGACCCACAATGGCCTCGGCTACCGGGAAGGCCTCGGTAGGGGAATCCCCTCGGTCCAATATTTCCGTGAGGGGATACTTGGCCTGCTTAGATACCGGCTCGAGCTGCATCACGGTGGACTCCGAGATGAGCCTAGGTAAGCCCAGAAAGGACAAAGGGCTCTCTTCCATCGACTGACCCCCAGAGGACTCCAAGTCCACTCGCTTGGAGAAAAGGGAGGAATCGTTGTCGGACTCCGAAGAGTCCGCAAAGAGCTGCCTCGGGCCTGAGCCACCCTCCACCTGCCGAGGCCAATCGGGAGTGAGGGTGACAGACAGCCTATGGGGCAGACCCTGAGCCAACCGAGAATTCTTGGTCGGAGTCCCAAATAACGGCTGTGGAGGTGGGGGTTCCACCGGAATTGGCGGAGCAGCTGGTTTTGGCCAAGCAGCCGGCCTGGGAACAGGCGCCTCGGGAAAGTCGAGGGGTTGCTTCGGCCGCTCCGGTGACAGCCACCCAATGGCCGGGAAGGCGAATGGAGCCAGCTTTGTTCCCCGGTCAGAAGAAGCTGTTGCCACATGAGGTCCTCGTACCGCCGACATAACTTACGCCGGAGCCTCTCTTCCTCCAAGGAGGAGGAGGAGGATGAGGATGAGTGGCGGCGCCACTTGCCGTGGTGCCAAGACTGAGACTGCCTGTGACGGCGGGATCGGCTGGACCGCGAAAAAGTCCGAGACCAAGAACCTCGGTGTTCCCGAGGGGGGTTCGGAGGAGGGACGGGTGGGACCGGCTCTCCCCTCAGCTCGGAAGGTTCACCCGAGGGCTCCAGAACCGGAGGCACTGGCAAGCCCACGGGATCCTCAACTCCCACCGGGGGAACTGGGGAGAGAGGATTTTCAGCTTCACCAGTCGACAACCCGTCCAACGGGTCGAGAAATATCTCGACTGCATCGATGGGAGTCTCGGTCAACTGATCTGACGGGGATACCGTGAGATCAGTGGCCGAAGCTGAAGGATTGACCGAAGTCAATGGCCGACTACTCTGGGAGAGGGACCTTTCCCGCTCCCAAGCGCGTCGACGGAGGGACTTACCCTTGTCTTTCTTTTTGGACCGAGAAGGTCCAGCAGACATTGGGCCCTCTCCCTTGGTGGAGAGGGACAGACAGAGCTCCTTGAAGGAGGCCAAGTAAGAGGAACCCAGGGAGAGTGGAATAAAAGCCGTGGCCGAGGAAGGAGCGGCACGAGCCGCCTCCTCTTCGAGGGCGATCATCTGCTGAAGCTGATCCACCGCCGCGGAAACCGCCAACCGGGCCTCTTTTGACTTCACCGGAGGGAAAACACTTCTCAGGATGCCCAAGTTGTAAACGGGCAGCACGGTCTTCAAGAATGTAGGCCGAGAAGGAAGAGCACAGGTTGCAGGCCTGCGGGTCGTGCTCAAGGCCTAAGCAGTAGACGCATGTGGAGTGCGGATCCGTTCGAGACATCTTCTGCCCACAAGGGCATCTCCGAAAACTGGGAGTCGATTTTTCCATCGCAGCCGCGAGGTATAGAAGACCGAAGTCTAAAGTTGAAAAACTTTTAAATTCGCAAAACCGAAGAATTAGGAACCAGTCTTATACGCAGAGCATTAAGGAGGGAATCTGAGCTCCAAGCGGTAAGGAAGATCTGGCGTCATAGGGCAGAGCCGAGAGTTTTACCACCCGGGTGGGTGGGAGGAGCCAGCTTGAAGACCTTCCGGCAAGATTTAAAGCGGCAAGGATACCTGCCAATAAGTGTGGATGAACAACATATCCATGTCCCTAGAAACAAGCTTTCAGCTTAGTGTGTCTCTCCTGGTTAACAAAAAGCAAATTTCAGTGCATCACATAACCACTAGATCGTCATGTATTTGAAGTGTTGTACTGTAATGCAATTTGCCAAAGAAAAAGTCAGCTGGATTGCAAAACATTTTCTGCAAGTTCAAGTAAACAAAATCATAGCCTAACGTGTACTGATCAAAATAATCTATGAGTTAATACATGGTGTTGATCATTCTGATACAACAATTCAAAATAAAGAGGTAAAGAAGAACTAGTTAGCACTACAGAAATATATGTGGATCTCTGGATCTGGTTTCAGATGATGTCATCATGACTCATCACTTAACACACTTGGCAGACATCTTAGGGAGAAACCAAGGCTGTTTTTTGAAAGTGTGAGGCTGATGTTTACATTTTCCAAACGCTATGAAACTGCATTTATGTTATGTACATAAATGCAGTTTTAGCATAAATGTAAACAGCAGTCTTTACTTTACCTTGCTATGAAGGAAGATTTTGGAGTTTGCAGTTTTAAAAAACTGCTTGTTTAGGTACCCTTTAAGTGAAAAAGAGCACCAGGACCAGAGGGCATGCGTTTAAGCTGGAGATGGGGGGGGGGGGTTCGAAGGGATGTGAAGAAGTAGTACTTCTCTGAATGAGTTTCAGATGCCTGGAATAGATTGCCAATGGAAGTGGTGGAGGCAAAAATAGTAGGGGCCTTCAAGCATGCATGGGATAGACATAGGGGAATTTTGGTAAATAGGCAAGAAGGAGAAAGGGTTGTTAAAGACCAGTTAAGGTCTACAGAGATAGACTGGGCAGAACCAGTCTGGGCAGACTGGGTGGGCCAAGCTTTCCTTTTCTGGTGACAAATTCTATGTTTCTGTATAGTACAATTTATTTATACTACAGTGTAAAAACTGACATTTCAAGCCATTTCACTTTTCGTTACTGAGTGTATTTATATGAAAGCAGGAGTTTTGCCCATTGCACTTTATTGACAGTTGGGGCTTATTCAGGAGCTGAAGTCCTAGTGATGTCACAAGCATGGGGTTATGACTTCCATTCCAGACTCCACCTCAGCTGTTAGTTGACCACAGAGGACAAGGCCCCAGTGCATTGTCTGAAATTAGTATTTTAAAAAATAGCGAGCTGTTACTTCTTGTATCTGAAGTAGTGAAGATTTTTTACCTGACAGTTATTGGTGTGATGTTTGAAACAGTACCTAATGGCTGACATATTCTATTCCTCCTTATACATTATCAGCACTCTGACCTCATTGACTGTGGTATCACAACTGACCAAGAAGAGACAATCACCTGCTGCAAAATTTGCCACTTGTGATGTCACAGTCCGTGTGGGCACAATGCTGATCAGGTATGAAGGCAGCAAAACAGTGCCACTGTTTCAAGGAGGGTGCAAGCCAGAGGAACCAATTGTAATATCAAAGCAAATAGCTGCACTCCTCTGCTAGTGATGACCAAAGCTGGTATTTGATTAAGCAAGATAAAACATACCACCAAAAAAGCAGGTGTGGGACTCACAAGTGCCCCTTGGCAGGTGATGTCACAGTCAGTGAGGGCACAATACTGTTCAGGTATGAGTAGACATGGACAGTTACCTATCCCTTAAGCTAGCACTCATTTTCAAGGGACACCTTGGCAACAGTAGTGGCAAATAATTTGAAAGGGAAAGTTTGCCTGTTCACAGACAATACTTAGCTCTGCAACAGAGTGGACTCACAGGAAGGGACAGACGACATGAAAGCTGACCTTAGAAAGTTGGAAGAATGGTCCAGGGCTTGCCAGTTAAAATTTAATGCCAAAAAATGTAAGGTAATGCACCTGGGTAGGAGGAACACAAGAAATAAGTATACACTGGGAGGACATCAACTCGAAGAAACACAGATAGAGCGAGATCTTGGCATAGTGATCACTGATGACTTAAAGGTAAGAAAACAGTGTGAGAAGGCAGCACAGAAAGCAAATGGCATCCTCTGCTGTATTAGTAGGGACATTACTAGTAGAAAGCAGTAGGTTATCATGCCTCTCTACAGGTCCTTGTTAAGGCCACACTTGGAATACTGCGGTCAGTTCTAGAGACCTCACCTCAAAATGGACATTGACCATTTGGAGACGGTGCAAATAAGAGATACAAAAATGGTGCAGGGTCTACACCACAAAACATACGAGGTGTGACTCAGGGAGTTAAATTTATACTCCCTCGAACAAAGAAGAAACAGATGTGACATGATCGAAACATTTAAGTATGTGAAGGGGCTAAACACAACTCAGGCAGGTAATCTATTTCAGCACAACACAACAACATGTACAAGGGGCCATAATTTGAGGTTGGTGGGAGGTAGGTTCAAAAGCAACCTCAGGAAGTACTTCTTTACAGAGAGAGTGGTGGAACCATGGAACAGCCTGCCCCAGGAGCTGGTAGCATCAAAGATGATTAAGATTTCAAACTTGCATGGGATAGGCATTGCGGACAGGTTAGGTTGCAGGCAACGTGGGGGAGCAGTCTTTTTGGGCAGACTAGATGGATCACGCGGTCCCCATCTGCTGACATTTTTCTTATGTTCTAACAGAGGATATTGCATAGTTTCTTTGTTACATGGTTACATAGTTGCATATTTACATGATTGCATAGATTACATAGTGTTCATGGTTGTGTAGTTCATTTATGTACAGTGACAAATCATATAACAAGAATCTACATAGGGAGATTTAGAAGTTAACTGAGTCAAAAATTACAGAGGCTGTGGAAGAAAACAACTAGATATGTCAGCCAGCAGTAAAATGCTGCTGTTTACATCACACCTAATACTGTCAGGTAGAAAATACTCTAATGAGCAACTGGAAGAAGAAAAATACTTCAAAGGAAAAAGAAACAACTGACTACTTTTAAAAGTTAATAACAATTTCTGCATAGTATTTGTGGTGCTACTAGATCTTCATCAGGGGTATCTGCCCAGATGGGCCACACCTTTGGAACTGTAAGCCATCTACATCAGGACCACTCAGAAACTTTTGCTAGCCGGGGGCCACCTACAGTGATGTGCAGTGTCGATGCCTATATAATTACATGGGCAGCCTCATTGCTTCTCAGTTCTTTTCCGTGCTGTCGACTACTCATTGAACCTGCAGAGAAAAAAATGCTGTCATTTCTCCAATTTTGTTTTGTACTATTTTATTTTACTGACATTTTTTTAAGTCATCGTTGAAAGAAACTTTATTTTGGTTTTGTACCAGCGCCTACAGAACCTACAAGGACAATGCTCACAGTTTATAGTTTGTTATTCTGGGCCAGTCCCACAATGTCTGAGCCTGCAAGATCTGCCAGAGATTCAACCAGGCCACAAGAAAGCTCTAGAAACCTTCATTGCTCAAGGCCATGGAAGCTACTGCAAAGACCGCAGGCTTGAACCTGGCTTCCCCCTTTTGCTCGACCAACTCCAGGAATGGAACACCTTGGTGCTCAGTGACACTGTCACTGCTGCCGCAGTTGTCAAGGACAAAGACAATGAAATCTGACAACGACGACAATGACGTCTTTTGGATGAGATGTTAAACCGAGGACCCATCTGCCTGGATTGGTGGTAGTTCAGGTGGATGTTAAAGATCCCATGGCACTTATCGAAAAGAGTAGGGGAATTTCCCCGGTGTCCTGGCCAAATTTCCCTCATTCACTAAAA
The DNA here is from genome assembly GCA_016271365.2 of Neoceratodus forsteri. Lineage (NCBI taxonomy): Eukaryota > Metazoa > Chordata > Ceratodontiformes > Ceratodontidae > Neoceratodus > Neoceratodus forsteri. Next base: position 1,616,336,530 of record CM057452.1, read on the forward strand.
GTACCACCAACAGCTTAATCTGGTTCAAGGTCAGTTGGCATTCATCTGTATCCCCCTCCCCCGGGTTGTGCCTGAAAATAGGCAGGATTTGTCTAGTGCACTTACCCGGTCAACAAAAGCTAAATAAATAAATAAATAAAAGTCACTGAATGTCCTAATCTTCTGGCCATATCTACAAGCATACAGATAAAGTTGTTGCTTCGCTGATGACGTCAGGGTCTGCACTGAAGGAGGGTGAGGTGTCCTCCTCATCTGCTCTGGCCGCAGTGACTACAGCCCCCCCCGCCCTGTTGATGAGGCACTAAGGTTGGGATCTGGTTCTAGCACTGCTGTATCTGCTATAGAGGGTATGCAGTCCCCGTCATCTAGTTCTACCCCCTCAATGTTGGTTGTCCTGGACCCTTTACAGGGTGCTGTTGACTCCCAGATTGTACTGCCATTGTTCACTGAACCATTTGGATGTCTGTTGCCATCACTCCCACTAATGATAACTGCTGTCCTGTTGACTGGGCCTCCCCCATAGGCACCATGGTCATCAACAGGATCCAGAAGTACACCTTTCATTCCTTCATTCTTGTTGTCGGTTCTGTTGATAGTTTTCCTCATCATTCCAGATGATGATGATGAGGTGGACTATAATCCTGATCTACTTAATATGGACGAGAATTTGGGGGAGATAAAGAAAGGGATAATGATCCCTATGGGGGTGGGTTTGTCCTCCAGCTCTACTCTCTTTTCATGCAGTGAGGACTCTGTGATATATACCACCAGGTCTCCTGAAGATCTGTTATTGCAGGCTTTACTCAGACAAATCCAGAATGGCATGGGATTTGATTCTGAGCAGGAGGAGGACTACAGTAAGGAAAGACTAATGATGTCTTTGGAACACCCTCCATTGTAGTTCTCCTGTCTGTCTTGCCTTGGAAGATGCTGCCTGGCGTAGGCCTAATACTTTGCCTAGGAGAGGCACTCAGCACTCTGCAGACAAGCACAAGAGTCTGTGTTCAGTGAAACAAGGGCAATTTATTGTGGCATGGAAATGTCTGAAGAAAACACACAATCTTGCATCCCCAGCACTTCAACACTGCACAGGGCCTTCCTCAGGGGGCAGATCTAAGGAGTACAACAATCATTCCCATTTTAAACATGTCATGTAAAGTGAAACTCACCCAAAGTGAATTACAGAAGTGATTGTTGCACAGCATACCTACTATTCACTAAAAATACCACCAACAGCTTAATCTGGTTCAGGGTCAGTTGGCATTCATTTGTATCCCCCTCCCCCGGGTCATGCCTGAAAAATAGGCAGGATTTGTCTAGTGCACTTACCCGGTCAACAAAAACTAAATAAAATAAATAAATAACTTTAAAGTATAATGTTAATCTCATAACCTGTTGATGTGGATGTTATTATGTGTACATTATAAGAACTAAATTAATGCTGAAGTTAGGTTTTATACGTCTGTTTGCAGCAATCACTTCTGTAATTCACTTTGGGTGTGTTTCACTTTAAATGACATGTTCAAAATGAGAATGGTTGTTGTACTCCTTGGATCCGCCCCCTAAGGGAAGGCCCTGCATGGGGCTGAAGCGCTGGGGATGCAAGATTGTGTTTTTTTCAGGCATTTTCATGCCACAATAAATTTGCCTTTGTTTCACTGAACACTGACTCTTGTGCTTGTCAGCAGAGTGCTGAACGTCTTTCCTGTACTTTGTGTCTGTGGCTAGCTGTCCTTCTCTGCACTGAATTCTCTCCAGAACGCATCCAACTTTCTTTGTAAACTAATACTTTGCCTTCAGTGCCTAGGAAGGCTAATAAACAATATCCTGTATGACTGTTAAGCCTTATTATGCTTCCCAGCCTGAAACTGATTCTGTGATTATCATAGCTTCTCATGACTGCTCTAGACCCCCTAGACACATGAACACTGCCTCCTGACAAAGAATACAGGAGGCTGGATGTTATGAGCAAAATAACTTATGCCTCTGCATCCTTAGGCCTAGTATTTGCTAACTACCAAGCATACTTGATGAATTATCAGACTAGACTGTGAAAATCTGCCATGTCTACCATTCAGTGTCTGCCTGATGGTCCTCCCAAGATTGAATTGCTTAAAGTCACCTCAGTTGGTGTGAATACAGGAAGGCATCTGTTACACTCGGCAAATGATCCTTCTGCCAGGGCTGCTGCCTCAGGCGTATACCATCAAAGATATTCCTGGCTTAGGGTAGCTAAATTTGCTACTGATGTACAACAGGCTGTGCTGAATGCCCATTTTAGAGGCCCCAGGCTGTTCGGGAGTGATTTTGAAAATTATGTGAGCTTCAGTCCTCCAGGATGACTTTGTGGTCACTCAACTCTCTGACCCCTCAACTTGACAGGGGACATGGTAGGAGCTCATTTCATACACCTGAGGCCCATGGTGGTCCCCTCCATTCTAGTACCCATGCAAAAGCGCTCAAAGCCACCCAGTACCTTCTGTCTCCTCTCCTCTCTTTCTCCCCCCTTCACTGTTCCTAATGGGGTTATGGTGGTGGGAAGGATCTTCCTTCATCTGCCAAAGTGGAGTGGGGTCACAACAAATGAGTGAGTCCTGGAAATAGTGGAAAAGGGGCATGCTCTGGATTTGCCGTCTACCCTTCCAGTTCATCCTCTGCCTCCTTTTCATTATCCTCCGGGTCTCTTGTCCTTTCTGCTAGAGAAGGTTCAGTTCATACACAAGCATGATATTGATCCTGTTCCTTCACAAGAAAGAAACAAAGGGTACTTTTCCAGATACTTCCTGATTCCACAAGGGACAGGAGATCTGTGTCCTGTACTGGACCTCAGAGACCTAAACCTGTTCTTTGAGTACAAAAAAATGTGGATGGTGTTTCTTCAGCCTCTTGTCCTCCTGCGCAAAAAGGGAAATGACCTTGTGCCCTGGACATGGAGGATGCATACCTTCATATAAAAAATTTGCAAATGCCTCAAGCAGTACCTCTTCATGCTGGAGGGCAGCCATCATCATTTCCTAGTTTTGCCCATTGGAATATCCTTGGCATCATGGGTATTCATCAGATACATAGCCATCGTGGCAACAACCCTTTGGAGGGAAGGTTTTTTTGTCTTCTCGTATCTGGACGACAGGCATCTGAATGCCACATCCAGGGAAGCGATTCTGTACACATTTTCCAGAAGAAAAAATTATTCACCTGTAGTAATCTTGTTTCTTCCAAAGGGATCCACTAATATTATTACTCTTGCAGTGCTCCTTTAAGTCAGGACTGCCTCGGAGCCAAATAGAATGTTGTGCTAATGATGGCATCTTTAGCTGGTGCATCCAGTTTCAAACTGCCCAGTGTTACTGCCTATATTCTAACCTCAGATTTCTTAGAAGCCTACAGAGAGGCCATAATAACCTATAATAAAAGAACAATAGGAAAAAAGGGGGCCCCAACTGGGACAACTAGCAACATTAAGCAAAGGACCAAAAGGGAACTATTTTTCTTAGATTCACCTAAGAAAAAGAACCTACAAGGTATAAAACATTACTAAGAAGAGCCAGTATGTGGCATACCACTCCAAGTACACATATAATCAGCTATGGAGAGGATTTTTCTGTTTACTGATTCTGCAAGGGAGGCAGGTCAGGGAGTAATACTATTACTGGATCCCTTTGAAAGAAACAAGATTACTTCAGGTGAGTAATTTTTTCTTCTAACCCCAGGAATCCACTAATATTATTACTCTTGCAGACTACACAGCAGTACCTCAAGGAGGTGGGGAAGAGTCTGTTTAGGAAAATGACTCTGCAGAACTGCTGTGCAGAATTTAACATCACTCCTGGACTGGGTGTCCAGGCTATAATGCTTAGTGAAGGTGTGGACTGACCTCCAGGTAGCTGCTTTACAGATTTCTGTCAAAGGTACCTCTCTGGCAGCTGCAATAGTGGCAGCTGTGCCCCTTGTAAAGTGGGACCTAAGACCAGAAGGGGCTACCTTACCTGCTTTTGAGTAACAAAACTGAATACACTGAACTATCCACCAAGAGATAGTTCTCTTTGAGGCAGGAGTCCCTTTACCTACCTCCCCATGAATGAGGAACAGTTGTTGCCTGTCCTGTCTGTGGTCCTTGATATGATTCATATAATAACTCAAATCCCTTTTTACATCCTGGCTGTGCAATCTATGCTCCCCTGAGCTAGAGTGTTCAGTAAAGAAACTGGCGAGGTTCTAGACTGGTTCAAATGGAAGTCAGAGACCACCTTGGGGAGGAACTTCCTATTAGTTCTCAAAACTACCTTGTTCCTGTGAAAGGAGATATAGTCCTTTTCCACACAAAGGGCCTGGAGCTCACTTATCCTTCCGGCAAAAGTGATTGCTACCAGAAAGACTATCTTCCAAGTAATAATTTTAAGCTCTGCAGATGCCATAGGCTCAAAGGGTGGAAGCATAAGCTGGGCAATGCAAATGTTAAGGTTCCATGCTGGCACTGGTTCCCTGTGAGGGTGAAACAAATAAGAGAGTCCTTTCAAGAACCTTCTGAAGATAGGATTTGATGCCAGGGAGGTATCCTTTCTAGCTGAAGGGTATGCTGAGACTGAAGCCAGGTGCACCATTAGGGTTGAGTGCAGCAACCCTTGGGAATGCAGGTGAGACAAGTAATCCAGAAGGGTTGGGATGCCAGTTTGGTCTGGGACTAAACCCTTATCTCTGCACCAAATGGAAAATCTTTTCCATTGTGAGGCATAGGTTTTCTTAGTGGTGTTATGTAAACAATCTCAGATAGTAGAGTAAATAATAATACAGATTTGTATGTCTTTGGAGTCTGCCAAGAAACATTCATAAACAAGAGTATTAATAAATATTTATTAGACTACTTATGCCAGGCATGTGACAAAGAAAATCACAAAGGAGATGGGTTTCTCACCACTCTCCTGAAGAATGTACATAATCTCCAGAATTGTAGATCTTAGGTTCTCTAAGATCTCGGTCTCTCTCCGCGATCTCATTCTCTCTGCATGTAAACCTAGGTTACAGAAGCCTAAATACTACAGATAACAGCCTAGCAACAGAGATTACAACATAGTTACAGATATGAAAAACGTTATGTATTAGATAATGACTTAGGAGACAGAATTACTAATGAGTATCATATGAGACAGAATATGCTTCCATTAGCATTATAGCTTGGACAAAAGAAATGCTGACTGGTTCAAACTACATGTGGCATTTCATGCTTATTTATAATATAAGACATAACAAAGGATTTCTCTCTAAAGAGACAAAGAGAAGTGATGACAGGGCTCTATTACACAAGGCATATCTGCCTGAGTGTAAAACACACTACATATAATTATATGAGAATATAAGTATACAATAATCACTGATGATCCCTCAGAGTCATCTTATCAGTGATTAGGTAGATTATATATGAAATATATGTAAAAGACAAACATAATGAATTATAGTGAGGTATAATAGGCATGCATGATCTAATCTTGTGAAAGGATGTAAACAGTGGCATATATGAGCAGCAAAGCACATTCCTGGCACTTATGCTTATATGGTGGATGCCTAAATCTACATGTTCATGCAAAATAGTAGTATCACAGTATAACAGACCAGGAATACAGTGTGAAGTGTATGTGGGATGGTAGGGGCATAACTCAGATTCAACAGTCCCCTCTTGTTTGCCCTAATTGCAAAAGTGGCAACACAACAAAATTCAGCAGTTAGGCATCATTCATCTACAGGCCCAAGGCACGAGCCTGATAGAGGAATTTTAACTGGTCACAGTGGTGTATCGGAGTTTTTCTTAAACAACATAATGTAATTATAAGGGAAAATGTTAGTAAACCTTGTATTACTAGAAACATTTGGAATAAAACTTGACAGTGGGGGTTTCCAATATCAAAACAATCAGTAAGTACTGATATATATCCGGTGTGTATCTGTCCTATTGGGAAGAAATTGAAGAGACAAACGTAAGTTGCCTGTATGGATATTAAAAATAAGTAAAAATCAAGCTAGAGCATCAAGATAGTTAGGACTAGACTTAATGATAACTGGTTCCGGGATGGAAACAGGTGCGATTACCGTATAACCTATAACCTGTTTAGGGAGTAAAAACAGAAGTTAGAAAAGTTCTCTTTGCATAACTTTAGTCCATATCAGAAAAAGGTATAGTTGGTCACCACACAATGTTCCACATCAGCAGAATATACCACCTTGAAGGATGGCATTTGTCAGTTGGTAAGTTGAACAGAATACAAAATGTCAATGTCCACAAGCAATAAACTATGAACAGTTCCAGGAATAAATCCAGGGTTTCTTCAAGTGTCAGATGAAGATTCATAGTTCAGATTTGATGCATTCAGATTTTCCAAAGGTAGATCAAAATGTTCAGGAGGCAGCAGTATTTTCAGAGGCCTCAGCAGAGGGTGCATTAGATTGCACATTGAATTTTACAATGGAATAGCAACAGTGTTCAGCTGAAGATGATCACAAGGCTGCACAAAGTGTAACAGTTTATAGCAGTACTCAGTTTATATGAGGTGCCAGACAGGCCTGGTAAACAAGCAGTGAAGAAAATGGATTTCTTGATTGTAGATTAGATGAAGAAGGGTTTTCTTGCTGTAGTTAGGGAATTGCCCCTCTCCCAGACTTGCTTAATAGTATGCATAACAATTAGCTTGATTGTAGAATCTGGTCTGAATACAGTTTATTTGAAAGTTTACAAGTGGAAGCCTAATTTCAGTTACTAGGCCAGTATTCACAAGTTGGTAAGACAAGTTGGAAGATGTCACATCTGCATAAAAGGTAATGTTCCTTTCAGGTACGACAATCAAAGTTCAGAGTCAGTCATGATTCCAGGACCTCATGGTAAACAAGGAAAGGAGGTAGTTTCAACATTCCATGATAAACGTTCCCATCAAGATGATCAGTAGAATGGACAGTTGCCAGACGATCAGAGATGGATGTTGCCAGATGAAAATGAGGCAGTGACACTGTGAGAGTCACAAACTTGGCTTCCTGGATTGTGCAGGAGTAAGTTTTGAAACATGAAGCAGTACTGGTGTGTGTGTGGTGACATATCAAAGGTTTCTTGCCATTGACAAGGGAATAGTGCTAGATTCAAATAAACATTTGTTAACACATGCAATAGAAGTGCAAAATATGGCAATGCCACTGACCCATACATCTGTCATGTATGAGATCAAGGATATGTCCTAATTCCAGATCCCGGAAGAGATAACCAAAGGGTTGTAAGAACATAATAGCTGTAGGAAGTGCAAAGGACTTTCCTAGCTATGTGGTGCTCATCTGCTTCCTTAATGTGAGCAGAAAATAATTCATTAACATGAACATGTGTCGGGTTAAACCCCTTCAAAATATCTTTTAACATTGTAAATGTAAATCACTCTTCATGAGCAAAATCATGTATACCATGCAGTGGGGGGGGGGTATGCTATTATATTGCATATTATCATGACCCTTTAACATATATGCTTGAATAATGGCTATATCAGCCCCATTTCAAATAGATGTGTCAGAGTCAAATAGGCCTGAGTCTAAACCTGTGTTTTCTTTTTAAATAAAAACCAAAATGCCTAGCACATTTGGGTAGGTTTACTATTATAAGGTGTACCACTAGCGGTCAGGATGTGAAAATCCTGTGTGTGCATGTGGTGCATGCATGCAATGAGCCCTTGTATAGGGGGTCATTAATGAGTACCTGGTATGCTGCCAGGGTATCCAATCACATCATTAAAAACAAAAGTGGGAAATGTTTGTTGTGAAACATAAAACAGATAATTTCAAGTTTAAAGGGTGAGATTTAAAATCACTGGGTTGTGCATATGCTGCACATTATTAACTAGGGTACCTGCTTTGGAAGTGGCTGTTAGATCACAAATTATGGGGCATCATTAGGTAAAAACTTTAAGGTCTAATGGCTTTTATTGCCATATAATTTGGGATGCAAAATTCCTGATTATCAATAAAATGTAAACAGGGGTCCAGATCAAGTCTAACTGCTAGAATTGATCCCAAGCAATGATCATAACATTCAGTAGTGCCTCATTACCCTCCTGGATGATGAACATGTCTTTTAGGACCTTGGTGTGAATTTCACAGGATGCAATTAAATCATGTGGGCTTGTGAGTTACTCTGCCTCAACAAGCTGTTTAGGTTTAGGTCACTGGTTCTTATCTGCAATACGATGTGCAGTTTGGGCTTGTAAGAACACCCATACTTTTAAAAAGAATAATAAGCATAAAAGTAAGCATCCCTATCTCTCTCTGGAACCTAAAAGGAAAGAGAAAAGAAAAACATAGTTTAGTACTATTCTGCCCATTGGGGTTTGGAAAAGTAATTTAATCTCCTTTAAACAGGTTCATTTGATTTGCATGTAGCCATTTATCAATGACTGTTATAGTGAGGCAGTCTAACTTGGTAGACTGCTGGACTGCGTTTGTTTACAATGGGATAGGGCCTGTTGGGCCTTTCCCATACATTGTGAAGCAAACAAGTGTACCTTTTGGATGTCTTGTTTGAGATAGTTAACATATTTATCTACTGATGCTCCATCAGCAGTGGCAATACACAGGAACAGAAGTAAATGTTCTGGGAATCTCATGAACTGTCCGGTCAAGATTTTAAAAATGGGGTACACTGTGTACCTGCAGAGGGTATCCCTCTTATTGCCATAAGGAGTAAAGGCAATAATGAATTCCAGTCCTTTTAGGTTTTCTGAACAAGTTTGGATAACATAACTTTGATCTGCCTGTTACCCCATTCCACCTGTCCTGATGACTGTGGGTGGTAAGAGTTATAAAACTTTTGTCTTACCCATAACAAATCCACAATTTCCTGCATCACTTAGGCTGTAAAGCCGGAGCCCTGTAATCAGAATTTACCTTTAGGAGTAACCACCACCTGATAAATAGCTGGTCTATCAAGACATTTGCAGCCACTGTGGCTGTTGTTCCAGAGGCCTTATTGCTTCTGGGGTAACAATGCATTTTTCCTAGTTGGTATAGGATTTTTCTGTGCACAGATCAAACCGTTACTAATGTAGTGTTCTACGTCATTTCTCATGTGTGGCCACAAGACAGAGGATGTCAGTCTGTCTAGGGTTTTTATTGACTCACTGGTGTCCACCAGTTGGAGTATCATGTTCTTGGTACAGCAGATCAAATCTACTCTCAGGTGTTCAGGAATTACCTGTAACTTTTTATGAGTGTTACAGCAGTGATGTTCCAAATGAGTAGGCCATCACTGGATAAGTGAATGTCATTTTCACTTTCTTATAAGAGTTATTTTGGAAGATATTCCTCAGTTCTTTTATTAAGGAACCTATACACTGCCCTCAAATGAGGGTCCTTTTACAATATGATCGAATCATATGAATGTAGTTTGTATTTAAACTGGTTAATGTTGTGATGTACATAAACACTTCTGTATTTCACAGAGGTAATATTAGGAGTATTGGAACAGAAGTTTATCTTCTGCCAAATAAATTCAGTTTAGAGAGAAACAGACCCAATAAGAATCTATAATAAAAACATAGTATCTGCAGTGCTTCCTGTAATTATCTCAAGGACATTTCTTGAAGTGGACAGAACTTAACCCTCTCATAGAGTGCTGGTATCATTTTACGTAAGGAAAAATCTCTTTTTATTCCTCTATTAACCCAAGCTGTGTTTATCTCAAGGACTTTCCAGCTCTCTAAATCATCCACAAATATTTGTGGTAATTAGGAGACTCCTCTCCTCCCTGCTTTTCATTTTATTTGCCAGGTGTGTTTTGACATTGCCTGTGAATCGTACATATACGATGATGCAATTACTAGCCATGCACACTCTGTCTTCACCAGAATGTAAAATAATTCCAAACTCTGATATCTGACCTCATTGGTATGTGTAGCTGAGTCATCAGTCAAAACATGACACACAGTGGTGTCTTTTAACACTGTCTGAGGTTCTGTCAGAAAAGGCCCTGGGACAGGTAGGTCAGTGGGTTGGAGTGAACAATCATGGGTCTCTCTTGTAAATTGTAAGCCATGGGCCAACAAGGATAACGTTTTGATAGGAAGGACAGTGATCTCATGATCATGTAAAATGAGAGACCAGTGTGTAAGTCTGGCATTGGATACAGAGTCAACTTTAACTCAGTCTGACAACAGAAAGTTAGTTAGCAAATGATTGAAATGCAGCACAATGGATGCATATCCAATGATGTACATAAGGTATCTCACTGCCCAGTATGTAGCCAAAAGATTCCTTTCACAAAGGTTGTATTTCAGCTCCACTGGGGAGAGCATCTGGGATGCATAAGCAATGGGTCTGATGTGTCCATTGTATTTTTGGGCTAAAGCTGCTGAGATTGCTTTATCTCATGTGGCAGTTTCAAAATAATGCCTTAAAGCTGTGTTAGGATTAACCAATGATGGGGCAATGGTTAGTGATCCTAAAAGAAAAGACAATGATATCAGTATTAGGATACCTTGCACCTTCTTACCAAAGGTGCCTGCTATCATCTGTATTGAGAATAACCCAGTCTGTTTCTGACTTGTGTCTGCTATTGCATGTGCTGGGAATAACCCAGACTGTTCCTGGCTTGTGCCTGCTATTGCAGCCACAATATGGGATGATCCAGGTGTCACTGATGGAGGGGGTTCTGCATCATGTGCAGCCAGTGCTGGCACTATCAGGGGTGCCTGCTATTGCAGCCACAGTATGGGATGATCCAGGTGTCACTGATGGAGGGGGTTCTGCATCATGTGCAGGCAGTGCTGGCACTATCAGGGGTGCCTACTATTGCAACCACAATATGGGATGATCCAGGTGTCACTGGTGGAGGGGGTTCTGCATCATGTGCAGGCAGTGCTGGCACTATCAGGGGTGCCTGCTATTGCAGTCACGGAATGGGATGATCCAGGTGTCACTGATGGAGGGGGATCTGCATCATGTGCAGGCAGTGCTGGCACTATCAGGGGTGCCTGCTATTGCAGCCACAGTATGGGATGATCCAGGTGTCACTGGTGGAGGGGGTTCTGCATCATGTGCAGGCAGTGCTGGCACTATCAGGGGTGCCTGCTATTGCAGCCACGGTATGGGATGATCCAGGTGTCACTGATGGAGGGGGTTCTGCATCATGTGCACGCAGTGCTGGCACTATCAGGGGTGCCTGCTATTGCAGCCACAGTATGGGATGATTCAGATGTCACTGATGGAGGGGGTTCTGCATCATGTGCAGGCAGTGCTGGCACTATCAGGGTGCCTGCTATTGCAGTCACAGTATGGGATGATCCAGGTGTCACTGGTGGAGGGGGTTCTGCATCATGTGCAGGCAGTGCTGGCACTATCAGGGATGCCTGCTATTGCAGCCACAGTATGGGATGATCCAGGTGTCACTGATGGAGGGTTCTGCATCATGTGCAGGCAGTGCTGGCACTATCAGGGGTGCCTGCTATTGCAGCCACAGTATGGGATGATCCAGGTGTCACTGATTGAGAGGGTTCTGCATCATGTGCTGGCAGTACTGGCACTATCAGGGGTGCCTGCTATTGCAGCCACAGTATGGGATGATCCAGGTGTCACTGATGGAGGGGGTTCTGCATCATGTGCACGCAGTGCTGGCACTATCAGGGGTGCCTGCTATTGCAGCCACAGTATGGGATGATTCAGATGTCACTGATGGAGGGGGTTCTGCATCATCTGCAGGCAGTGCTGGCACTATCAGGGGTGCCTGCTATTGCAGCCACAGTATGGGATGATCCAGGTGTCACTGATGGAGGGGGTTCTGCATCATGTGCAGGCAGTGCTGGCACTATCAGGGGTGCCTGCACAGTGGAGAAACATAGTGTGGAAGTTGCATGTAGTTCTCCAGCTATGGATTGTGGTTCAGTAGCCATCAGGGGTGGAGAAAGTAGTACTGAAACAACTTTCAGCTCAGGTTCAGAAATCAAACCTGTAACCTCCCCCAGCGTGGCATGTGATGCTGAAAATATCACAGCCACTGGGCTTTCAGAATCAGGTTTGTCCCTTCCCCCATCTAATGTAAAGTGGGTTTCCCCACCAGAAGATTGCTGGATGGTAGCAACATTGTTTTTAATGTTGCAGCTTAAGGTATTAATGCACTGTACAGGAAAAGCAGTACGTTCAGTTGTCTCATGGAAAGCTGATGTTAAATTGCATAGGGAAGAATCACAACATTTCATGTAATTAACTGCAATGTGTTCCTTAATCAAATTCATTCTAGTATAGTAAAAATTGTTAGCAGCATAAGCTGTTTCTGCAGCATCAGACACTGACTTCATGACAGATTGCGTACCAACCTCATTCAAGAGTACATCAACATCATTTTTAATGAGAATCTTCTGTCACTCAGAAACACTAGCATTACTGATAACATTATTAATCATGCCAAAAACCTCCAGTATGTTTTGTTTGGTTATGGCAGCAATCACAGGTCCCTGTGACTGCATGATCAAACCTCTGTGATGTGGTGGTCGGCCATTTTGGATTACCTCATGGGCATCTTGGGTTACTGTGTTATGACCATCATCACGTGACCATGAGCGGCCATCTTGGGGATGGTATGGGGATGCAACCTGATGACATGTGTGTCCACCATTTTGAGACTCTAACAATTCTCCATTTTGTGAATCACAGAAAAACAAGTGGCTAGCCTTTGTTCTAGTCCACCCCACAGCATACTGTGAGTGTTCAAAATCAAACTCTTCAACATGAGAAGAGGCAAGGTCTTTGGGCATTAAGTTAGTATGCCCTGTCAATACCTCTGGCTGATGGTGCAAGTTCGCCATATCTGACTTTTACTCCCTACATTCTAACTGCTCAGATACAGGAGTTAGCATGTTGTAAAGTGCATTGTTTTCAGATTGCAAGACATTTTCATCTTGTAAAGCATGCCCATTATCAACAGAAGCTGTGTCATTGTTTATATTCAAAACATTCATTTCAAGTCTGCTGTACTGAAAACATACTGAATCATGCTGTTCAGTCTAGGTCTGATGTTGAAATACCAGCATGTTAACTCTTTCAGTAATTACTTCAGACTTTTTAACCTTAAGTTCCTTGTTTCCAAAACATAAGGAATCAGTGTTACTAGCCAGAACACCATTCGTTTGAAAAACGTTTTCTCAAACAAGTTTTGCCTTTTCACCGTTATCTCTTAAGGCACGCAGGTCTTTGCTGCTTTTCTCATTAAAGAGAAACTAATTTTCCTGACGGAGAGACAGCAGCTGAGACTGTAGTCCATCTATCCTTTCTTTATGAGAAGCCTTTTTCAGACTAATTTCCTGCTTGCAGGCAGCATTCTCCATTTTGCAAGTAACATACTCAGATTCCAAAACAGATAGTTTATTTAGAACAGCATCAACACATTTAAACAACGTTGCAATTAATAATCCTTCAGGATCAACTCTTTTAGTACCATTTCTCAATTCCCCATAATGGGCAATGATTTCCCTTAAAGGGCTACCATTGGATTCTACTACCTCAGCAAAATCACACCAACCACCATAGGCAGTTTGGTATGTTAATGCATCCAGCCACAACTCAGTACTGATATTTTTAGACATGTCATAAGATAAGAAACCCTTAGCTGTCTGTGGATCAAAAACGTTGTTTGCAACCAAAGTTCATGACAGGACACAAGCAGTCTCTGGCATATGTGGACTCCTAGATGAGTTTATACCCATTAGGATTTGAATCCACAAATGAAAGCAGTCTATCTGTCTGTTCGGATCCCTTTGCAGCTGTGTGTTCCCACAGAGAAAGAATAGGGAAAAAAACAAACAAAACTAAAACAACTTATTACACAGAGATTGAATATCTGCCAAGAGATTGTTTTGTCTGCACTGCAGTACACACAACAGACTGAAAAGTTAAACAGAAGACACTCTCAGCTGTTTGTTACTGGAGATTTCTCAACCAGTGTTTTAATTTACAGAGGAAATTAAAATGCAACTTGGCAAACACCCAGACTGCACTCGTGGTCGCCATTTATGTTACATAAACAATCTCAGATAGTAGAGTAAATAATAATACTAATAATACAGATTCTTGTGTCTTAGGAGTCTGCCAAGAAGCATTTATAAACAAGCAAGAGTACTAATAAATGTTTATTAGACTACTTACGCCAAGCATGTGGCAAAGAAAATCACAAGGGAGATAGGTTTCTCACCACTCTCCTGAAGAATGTACATAATCTCCAGAATTGTAGCTCTTAGGTTTTCTAAGATCTCAGCCTCTGTCTGCATCTCGATCTCTGCATGTAAAACTAGGTTACAGAAGCCTAAATACTACAGATAACAGCATAGCAACAGAGATTACAACATAGTTATGGATATAAGAAACATTATGTATTGGATAATGACTTAGGAGACAGAATTACTAATATCATATGAGACAGAATATTTTATTTATTTAGCTTTTGTTGACCGGGTAAGTGCACTAGACAAATCCTGCCTATTTTCAGGCACGACCCGGGGGGAAGGGGATACAGATGAATGACAACTGAATTTGAACCAGATTATGCTGTTGGTGGTATTTTTAGTGAATGAGGGAAATTTGGCCAGGACACCGGGGAAATTCCCCTACTCTTTTCGATAAGTGCCATGGGATCTTTAACATCCACCTGAACTACCACCAATCCAGACAGATGGGACCTCGGTTTAACATCTCATCCGAAAGATGGCACCTCAGAAGTGCAGCACCCCTCCCATGCTGCACTGCAGTGTCAGTACTGAGATATTAACCCAAGTGCCAGATGTGGGAACTGAACCCACAGCCCTCTGATCTCCCGGCCTCAGAGGCGAATGTGCTACCTACTGAGCCATTGACACTGCAATTGAATATGCTTCCATTTGCATTATAACTTGGACAAAAGAAATGATGACGGGTTCAGACTACACGTGGCATTTCTTGCTTATGTATAATATAAGACATAACAAAGGATTTCTCTCTAAAGAGACAAAGAGAAGTGCTGACAGGGCTGTATTACATGAGGCATATCTGCCTGAGTGTAAAACACACACTACATATAATTATATGAGAATATAAGTATACAATAATCACTGATCCCTCAGAGTCATCTTATCAGTGATTAGGTAGATTATATATGGAATATATGTAAAAGACAAACACAATGCATTATAATGAGGTATAATAGGCATGCATGATCTAATCTTATGAAAGGATGTAAATATTGGCATATATGAGCAGCAAAGCACATTCCTGGCACTCATGCTTATATGATGGATGCCTAAATCTACATGATAGTGCAAAATAGCAGTATCACTGTATAATAGACCAGGAATACAGTGTGAGGTGTATGTGGGACGCTATGGGCATAACCCAGATGCAACAGTGGAAGGTTTCTTATAGCCTCTAAGGACCTTCAATACTCTTTCAGAGAATTGCCAATCTGGATATTCTAAGCCCTCAAGAGCCAAGCCTTGAGCTTGAGGGACCTGAGATTAGGGTACACTACCCTCCCCTGAAAGGAGGTCAGCAGGTTGTACCTCTGTGGGAGGTGAATTGGCTTGTTCACCGACATTGAGAGCAGGAGGGAGTACCACGGCTGTCTTGCCCAGTTTGGAGCTACCAGAATCATTGAAGCTGGCTGAGACCTGAGCTTGATGAGCACCCTGAGTATCAGGGGAAAAGGGGGAAAGGCATAGAGATGCTTCCCTGTCCAATCCAGAATCAGGGCATCTATGAGAACTGTCCCCTTCACAGGGGCCCTGCAGCAATAGAGAGGTAAGTGGTGATTTTGATGGGATGCAAGAAGATCTATTTCTGAGGTTCCCAACCTCCTGAATAGAGCATTCACCACTTGCTTGTTCAATGCTCATTTGTGATGAGACTGATTTATCCTGCTCAAGGCATCTGCCTAGGTATTGTCCTTGCCACGCAGATGAATTGACCGCAGAGAGGCATTTAGGGAGTAAGCAAGACTCCATATCTTCATTGCCTCTGTACATAGTGAAGTGGACCGTGTCCCTCCTTGCTTGTTGATGTAATACATTGTTGTGGTATTGTCTGTTCTGACTTGTACCACCTTTCCCTGTATTAGATGAGAGAAAGCATGATGGGCCAAGTAAACAGCTCTTAACTCCAGCAAGTTTATGTGCAGGAGTGAGTCTGCACTCTCCCAGGTACCATGAATGGTGTGTTCCCCTAAATGAGCACCCCATCCTAACAGGGAAACATTTGTTGTGAGAACCAGTGAAGGGGGCTCCTGCAGGAATGGAAACCCTTCTCTCAAATTTTCCAGCTCCCTCCACAATTGGAGTGCCTGTAGTAATGCCTTTGTGACTGATACAGACTTCGATAGGGAGTCCCGCCTTTGGCACCAGTGTGCTCTGAGGTGGAACTGAACATCTGTCATCTGGAACCTGGCACCTATGACTGTGCTTGTTGCTGAAGCCATGTCCCCTAACAGTTGTAGGAACTGCCTTGCTGGCTTTGGCCTGCCCAGGGCAAATGAGCCTACCAACAGCTGAATGCTTTGTGCCCTCTCCTGGAGGAGGAAAAACCCTTCCTACTACAGTGTTTAGTTCTGCACCTATGAATTGCAGAACCTGCACAGGGGTCAGGACTGACTTTTTGATGCTGAGGTGGAATCCCAGGGAGAGCAACAGATCCTGGGTTACCTGAAGTGATCTGCCACCTGCTGGTGAGATTTTCCCGTGATTAGCCAATCGTCCAGGTAGGGAAAACTGTGACACCTGACCTTCTGAGATGTGATACTACTACTGCCATGCACTTGGTAAATACCCTTGGTGCAGAGGTAAGGCCGAAGGGAAGTGCTGAGAAGTAGTAGTGGCCTGATGGGAGTCTGAACCTGAAATACTTTCTGTGTGACTCCCTTATGGAAATATGTGTCCTTTAGATCTAAGGAGGCTAGCCAGTGTCCTTTATGCAGAGTTGTCAAAATCATAGCCAGTGTGACCATCTTGAACCTGGGTTTTACCGGGTACATGTTTAGCAGTCTGAGGTCTAGTATAGGTCGCCACTCTCCATTCTTTTTGGTTTTTAGGAAGTATCTTGAATAAAACCCTTGCCCCCTCTGATTGAGGGGAACAGACTGCACTGCTCTTGCCAGCAGTAAAGCCTGCACCTCCTGCTCCAGTAGTTTTCTTTCTGTGAAAGGAACTGGTGCAAATTGCTTTAATCTTGGAGGAAGAAGGGACTTGAAACAAAGAGACAGACCCTGACCCACTATTTCCAGGACCCACTTTTCTATGGTTATTTTCAACCAGTCCTGAAAATAACGAGTGAGTCTGCCTCCTACAGGAGATGGAGAGGCTGCCTGAGGGGGAAAAGTCAGGGATTTTGCTTTGCTTGCTGCTGTGACTGTGCAGATTGGAATCCTCTCCTCGAATCCCTTCTGCCTCTAGCTCTGTAGAAATCACCCTGCTGTGGCTGGTACTGCTGTTGGGGAACAGCCTACACTTGTAAGAAAAGCCTCCTAAAGGAAGACCTACCCCTGCCTCCCCTAGCATAGGACGAAGGGGAAGGAGATGCTCTCTTTCTGGTAGAATTGCTCCTGAAAGTAGCTTTGTACTCATCTACTTTCTTCATATATGCTTCAAACTGGACACCAAAAAAGAGAGTGACCCTCAACTGGGATATCCATAGCCTTACTCTGGGTGAGATTAGTGGCTCTCAGCCAGGCAAACTTCCTTAGTGCTATGGTACCTGCCATCCATCTAGCAGCTCTATCATTTGTGTCAGCTGCCATTTGAAACTGGTACTTGGAAGCCTCCCAGCCTAGTCTTGCAGTGTCCAGCAGCTCTGACACTGTTAAAGAGGGGTTGGCCTCAGCATTATCTACAATTGACTGCCAAAGAGCCTTCTGATAGAGTGCTACATAAGCCTGATAGCTGGCCTGGTGAACTGCCAGTGATGCTGAAAGGTACCCCTTTTTTGCCATGCTATCCACTTTCCTTGAATCCTTCACAGGGGGGTGAGAGGACAAGGGAGTTTTAGCCTTTTCACAGGCAGCCTGCTGAACAATACCCTGGTGGTCTGGATGAGTAAACAGGAACTCAGCCTCTGATCTTTCAAGCTGGTATTTCTTGTCACACTTTTTGTCAGTGGGTGTGACAGTATTAGGAGACTTGAGGATTTCCAGAACATCCTTTTTAAAGAATTTGTACATTGGCAAGAGGAGCCTTTTGGTGGGTGCCAGTCCCATGAGCTCCATATATTGTGCCTCTTCTTCATCCTGGATCTCTTCTGCTGTTTACAGGTGCAGGGTTTCTACCATTGTTTTAGCAAAAGAAAAATGGAATGAGAAATCCTCTGTGGGTCTGGGAGGAGAGCCAAAATCCTGTTCTGGTGAGACCTCAGGTTCAATATCCTCCTCATATTCCACCATAGCAGTGGGCAAAAGAGGTGCACAAACAGTAGGTTTTTAAGCAGGAGTGACCACAGGCTGCTTAGAGGGTATTAAACCCTGCAACAACTGAAGTAAGGCTAGAGCCGGTGTTAGATCAGCAGGCGAAGGAGCAGGTAAAGGCATCTGAGGGACCCCTTGAGGCATTTCAGCCAGGGTTTCAGCATGCTTTATTTTCTTTAATTTTTTTGGCAGGCACTGGGGAGTCAGCCGGCTCATTGCCTCTCTTGTCAGAGCCCTCACCCATATCGGGGTGGATTTGGAGGCTCTGGAAGGAATAGCCACAGTCTTAGGGGGGTGGACTGGTTAGAGCCCATGGACTCCTCTTCCAGTCTTCTTTTAAGCCTCTCCCTATGTTTTTGTTTCTGTCTTGTCAGGCAAAGACTTACAACTTTCACAATTTTCAGAAAAATGCTGCTGGCCAAGATAGATCAAACACAGGTCATGTTTATCTGCCTTGGCAAACACCTCTGCACACTTCAGGCAATTCTTAAAACCAGGAGGTCCTGTTTTCTGTTTTGGCTTATCTGACATTTTAAGAAAACAGGAACCGGGAACCGACAAAAATAGAAAGAATTTAAATATTTGCGGTCGGTTCCTAAAAGAATAGCGGTCAGTTCAGGAACCGATATTGACCAAAAACTAGCGGTTCCAATTGGATCCGGAACCAAGAAAACTGCAGAGGGAACCGTTAAACCTCGGTTCAAATGCGGCTAAATTTAATAAAAATGAAGAAAAAAGTAATCAGAACCCTTAGAAAAAGGTTCCGATTCAAGATAAAAAAGGATCGGTTGCCCCTCAGTTCACAGGAACTGTGAGGAATCAGTAAACAAAACTAAAATTTTAAACTGTGAGGTGAAAAACACTAAAAACAATTACACTAGGCAGTAATGAAAAATAAAACAAAATACTCAGGGTTCTTTTTTTCTATGCAGTACAGGAATCTGTCATGATTGAGAGAAGATCTCCAGGGCATCTGAACTTTGCAGCGGAGAGAAGAAATCTGAGGTTGGATGTAGGCAGTTACACTGGGCAGTTTGAAATTGGATGCAACAGCTAAAGATGCCATCATTAGCATAGCATTCCATTTGGCTCTGGGGCAATGCTGACTTAAAAGAGTACTGCAAGAGTAATAATATTAGTGGATTCCTGGGGTTAGAATGAGACAGTTTTTAGAGGAACTGGATGTTACAGTAAATGTACTGAAATCTGTACTCATTCCTTGTCAGCACCTCCAATATATGGTGCAGTGCTGGACATGGTGGTGGGCAGTGCCTTCCTGCCTGCAGATAGGGAAAAGGCTATTAATGGCCAGGCCCAACTGATACGCAAGAGTCAGTATGTATCCACATGGCTGATGTTACATCTCCTGGGATTCATGGCTGCTGCCATCATTACGATTCCCTTTTCCCATCTCCACATGTGCATATTGCATTGGACTGTTTGGGATCAGCTGACAGATAAGCTGGAACAAATGGTCCTCATCACATCCCCTCTCCGCCATGCTCTAGTATGGTGGATGGATCACCTGAATCTGTTACAGTGTGTTCCATTCTTTTCCCTGACTCCAGTGCAGATCCTCACAACAGATACCTCAGGGTCTGACTGGGATGCCTATCTCTGATCCTTTCAGATCGAAGGATCCTGGACCAATCTAGATGTAGATCTCCAGATCAGTGTCCTGGAGATGTGGTCTGTTCTACTTGGTCTCCAGGCTTTTCAGGACCACCTCAGCATTCCAAATGCTAGTGGCTTCCTTCTGGCCACACCAGACTGGGTTCTGTTTCTGAAGCATCTGGTAGAGGAGCCTCTTGTTCAGCCCTCCTACTTTTAAAGGACCTGCTTTCACAGGCTGAGGGTTCTCTGGTCCATCCTGACCTGCGGTCCCTGCATCTGCATGCCTGACTCCTGAAGATGTACTGTAGCTGTTGCCCATCTCCCCCAGGTGGCTGATGTCTTGCATTCAGCTAGAAATCCTTCTAAGAGACACACATATTCTTTGAAAAGGAAGTGCATCTATGTAAGGTGTGCTTCCCATTCAGTGGACCCATTCATGTGTCCTGTCAGTTCTGTACTAGACTACCTCTTGTCACTGTCTGATTCTGGTCTCCAGTACTTGTCCATTAAGGTACACTAGGATGCCATTTCAGCGTTCTATGCCCTTATTGATGGGTGCATGGTGGCACAACTAAAGATGTCCCATAGGTTTTTGAAGAATATTCTGCACATGCATCCCCGCCAATTCGTAAACCGGTTCCACCTTGAAACCTGAATTTTATACTTTAGAAATTTACTTTGGATCTGTCTCAGCCAGCTGCAACCTGCGAGATGTGCTTCCTTTCATGGGAAACACTGTTTTGATTGACATAACTTCTGCTTGTAGAATTTCCAAGCTTTAGACTCTGATGCATGAGCCTCCTTATTTGATTTTTCACAAGGACAGGGTGTCTTTGTGGACCAGTCAACATTTTCTACCTCATGTGGTGTCTGATTTCACATTAAATCAGACCATACACCTTCCTGTGTATTATCCAGAGCATGCTAACAAGGGTGAGGCATTGCTCCATTCACTTGATGTACATAGAACACTGCATTTCTATCTTGATTGTACTAAGGACATCAGGAAGTTCTCTCAGTGGATTTCAGATAGTTCTCTCAGCTTTTTGTTTCATTTGCTCCTGGAAAAGAGGGTGTCTCTGTGTCTAAACAGTGCCTCTCCAAATGGCTAGCTAACTGTATTGAATTTTGTTATGGAAAGTATGGTAAGGAACTTCCTGGTGGTGTGCGTAGCCACTCTACAAGTGGTATGAACACTTCAGTTGCTTTCAGAATTTTCTGCAGTTGACAAATGTGCTGATACCAAATGGAGCTCTGTGCATACTTTAACTAAGCACTATAGTCTAGACATCATCTCTCGTAGACATGCTGGCTTTGGTCCTGCAGTGTTGCAAGGCCTTCTGTCATGTAACTCACTGTAACAGTAGATCTTTGAGATAATCTTCTCCACTGAGCTATAGCACATCCACTCTCCTTCCCCTTTTCTTAGATATGAGCTGGCAGATTTATCCACTGTCTTGTTTGATGGTGTCTGCAAGCACCTTATACATACTATGTTTCCAATTCTGCACCTCTCCTTGTGTGCGTGGTACTGGTCTTGCCTCCTGATTCCTCATGGTGAGAGGCCCACCAAGCTTATTTCGGTTGAGGAACTGAAGAGCAGTGGGGCCACCCATGATTATAGAGGCACTGATGTTGCATGTCAACATGAGTGGCCCCCAGTTATCAAAGGTTTCTGAGCAGTCCTGTTGCTGAGGGCTTACAGTTCCAAAGGTGTGGCCCAATGGAGGAGATTGTTTTGAAGATGTACTGTTATGGTGAGTAATGGTTCTTTTCTTAATAAAACACATTCTTTTTGTCTGTCAAAATGTTTTCTTCCTTGAAGCCTGAGATCAGCCCTCTCTGTCCCAGCTCACCCCAACTGACATCCAGTCTCCCCTAGTACTCACCAGTCAGTGATGCCACACGTCTTGCCCCCCCAATGGTGGAGCCATGAGAAGGAGGGCCATCCCCCCCCAGACACACAGTTCAGATGGACTGGGAGTACCTGGAAGCAGCACAGGTCAGGAGTGAGCAAGGGTCATCCACAGGTTCCATTTTACCATTTTCAGTCCCCCTGTCCGGCAGCATGCAGTGACGCAAGTGTGTGTGTGTGTGTGTGTGTGTGTGGAGGCACCATGCATCATGCCAGTAGCCATCCCATGTTTCTGAAGCACCGGCTGCCATGCCATCATGTCTCCATGTGAGGGCATTATTGCAATGGTGTGGCAAGTATATCCTCCCTGGGAGAGGAGAGCAATCCATCAGATGCACAATCTTCTTCCCCCCACCCTTCGACAACTCCCAGTAACCCAAATTATCTCCCAGACCCAGGTTGCAGGTGTGATTAGAGGTGTGGCATGTAGCACCTCATCCCTCCATGCCACTGGGCTGACTATAATCCAGATTTACAATCTTTTGGAATGTCTTGTTAATGACTTTATCAG
Organism: Neoceratodus forsteri; assembly: GCA_016271365.2. Taxonomy (NCBI): domain Eukaryota; kingdom Metazoa; phylum Chordata; order Ceratodontiformes; family Ceratodontidae; genus Neoceratodus; species Neoceratodus forsteri. The sequence continues at coordinate 1,616,358,991 of CM057452.1, forward strand.
ATGCCAACTGCAATTTTGTAGCAGAGGACCAGAGTCCCACATGAACAGTGACAAGGGCTCAAATCCTAAATCAATACTCAGGGTAAACAATAGGCAACGCACAAATGTTTTTTTTTGAAATACTTCATTTTTGAGTATCTGCTTTCTAATTTCTAGGATCATGCTTGTGGTTGCTGGGCATTTCTTGGGATAAGTTTTAAGTCACTTGGGTGGGGTGATTTGCTGTAGATGCAGCATACCACTTCACTGAAGCTCACCCTTTACTGGTTAACTTATGGAACTGCATATGATGTAACACTTGGAGAGGACTTCTTCCAGCCATGGAACTAGAGCATAATGGAGCAACTGCAAGAGAAGCACAGGCAAGTGAGCATCTTCCTTGAAACTATGGGTAGGATCTCTGTATTTTACTAGGGCATTGTAAGGACTAGAGTCCCTTAGGACATAATCACAGTTAGGTACTACTGATACCACCATGCAGATATTTATTTTTCATACAGATCTGCTAGAAATGTTTCATACTGATAGAAAACAATGTATAGTTTTTGAAAGCATCACCATTGAAGACTAATAATAAATCAGTATCAATTAAAAAAATGTTAATAAAATTGCACCTTCTGAGGGTGTGGATACAGTTCACTATCCACACTCTGGCAGTTCCACTGGGACAGGCTTTCCACCTGTGTCTTTAAGCTAAGCTCCTCCCACCACCCAGGCAGTATATCCCCTGACTCTGCAGCGTGATGTCAGATCTCTCTTTCTGCTGGAAGAGCAGGTCCTATCCTTAGCAGCTTCTGCTTTGGTTATTGTGCATTTGGTGACCTAAGTTTTTTTGAAGTGTTTTTGCCATTTATTCTTAGTTCCCTCATTTGTCCTTGACAGGATCATGGAGCCACGCAAACCAGGTTTCAAATTCTGCATTTGTTGCCACCAGAAGGTGTCAGTCAGCAACCCGCATGACATGTGCCTGTACTGCCTGAGCGGGCAGCATGACATTGCTGAGTGCGGCTTGTACCTATTCATGCTTCTGGAATCCTTCAAGGATCAGAAGCGCTGACGGGGGGGGCAGATAGGTGGGGGAGAAGCTCATAAGGCAGTCAGAGAAGGTAAAGAGTGAGTCAGGAATGTAGGGAGGCAGAAGGGTGGCAATCTTGTGGGACTCCATAATTCAAGGTATTCACTGGGGAAAGCAGGGGGATCCAAATAAGGGTAGGAAGGTGATTTGCATGCCAGGGATGACAGTGGACAGAGAGTGTGCCCAAAGATTGGGGAGTCAGTGAGGGGAGTTGGGGGGGAAAGCACACAGTTATATACCTAGGCAACAGTGACCTAGCCATGGTGGAGGTGGGATAGTACAAGAAACATTCAGGGTGATGCAGAAGACCTGCAGGAGGGAGCCACATCAGTTGCATTCTCTGAGGTGTTGCCAATACCAAAAGCCAGCACGGTCAGGAAGAAAAAGATAGAGGAGTTCAATTACTGAGTGAGGAAGTGGTGCAAGGAGAAAAGGTATGACTGTATTGGAAGCTATGGAGAGGCCTGGTCAGATAAAACACTTTTTGCACCAGACAGACTGCAACTCAGTAGAGAGGTGTCAAGAGTCCTCCGGGACAACAAACTGGCAGTATATAAACCAAAGATATTTTGTTTTAAATGAATATACTTCATTAAATTTTCAATGCACAAACACTAAAACCAAAAGACAGTGACAATACCAAACAAGTAACCCCACTGGAAAGTCACACAGTAATCTGAGACATGGTTCAATGGTAGAGACATTAAACAATATAACAGACTGGAGACTAGTGTGCACCCATTGCAGAACAATCAACCATGGACAATAATGCCTGTAGACTATCCCACCTCATTTTATATGAGTCAGTCCTATGCCTAATAGAGGCAAGCACCTTCTCCACACATAAACTCTGCATAGCTTCCTGATGCCATTCAAGTAATGAGGGTACGTCACTATCTAACTGATGTTGAAGTATTATTTTTTTAGTAACCATGAAAATTAATGAAACATGGTATCTACGCTACCCCATAAGCAGATTAAGATCCAGCCCCAGTAAGCACCTTTCCCTGGTAAAAGCACACTCCAGTCATAACATGGGGTCCAATATCCTTTGAACTGCCAGCCACAGGGGCTTTGCCTTGGCACATTCCCATAATATGTGCAAGGGTATACCCTCTTGGGTTCCACCAAGTCGGTTCAACATCAAATACATCAACCAACTTTACAGTGACAAGAAATTGCCAACGGCGACCACGTCACCTGGCAATTGTGCCGATGGACCGCGATCGTGGCAACAATCCCGGCTGTTTGAAGGGGGTCCCCCCACACACCCACCCTGAATATTAATATACTCACCTCCAGGTCAGAGATATATGGGGGAAAGGGCAAAACCCCTGGGGCAGCAAGATGGCTGCCACTGCAAAATCCCAATCCATGGAATGACTGTCGATTGGGTTGCAGCGCCGACAGTGCCATCACTGTAGGGGTTTCACTGTAGTGATGGCACACTGCCCACTTGTAACCCACAATGTACACACAGGGAAGAGTCCAGAAGGCCCCATTTATGGAGCTTCTGGGGTGTAGGAAACGTTCAGCAAAATGTTATGTTACATGAGGCGGTAGTTATCCTTTTTTTATATATTTATGCATGTTAATCCAGATGGTATCCCATTGATGCTGTGTAGAGGTCCAGTCCAAGGCCCTGGGCCAATACTTAGACTAAGAACCATATCTGTATGACATAGAATCCAAAACAACAGACTATATTAGCAAAATGATATGCCTTTGCTGGGCTAGGTCTCCCAGGTCTTGCAAAGTTTGCAGTGGTGATGGCTGCCTCACTGACTTGCCAAGAGTTATGGCTAGTATGTGCCGCAGCTGCATAAAGGTAAAAATGGCTTTAATGGTTAGAGCACACTGTGTTTGCAACTGCTGAAAAGTAGCCCACCCATCTTGGCACTTAAAATGCTTAACCAGAGTAATGCCCTAATCTCTACAGGATGCATAGCAAACTGGTCTCACTGCTATCTTAAAGTTGGGGTTGGACCAGATTTGCTGTTCCTGAGGATCGACGGGGGAAATTTAAGTAGACAACAGAGTTGGCCAAAAATAATAAGTGAAGTCCCTGTTGGTGTATCAATCAGGGTGTTGGGTGATTTAGTTTTTGCACTATAAAAGAGAGAGGGTAGCTTATACCTTGTGCCTGACAGATGCTTTAATTTCAAGCCACTGTGGGGTGTGATGTTCAGTGTTTGACTCATCAGGCCTATACCATTTGAAATATTTTTACCCTTGGGCTACGTGAAAATAAGCTAAGAAATCCAGAAAGGATAGGCCCCCTTAACCTTATCTGCTGACACTTTCAGGTTAGCTCCATATGGCCATTTCCCTTGCCCTAGAAAGGTATGCAGCTTCATAAACCATGACAGGGACAACGCCAAACTCAGCATATTAAGTGGATACAATATCCTGGGTAGAATGTTCATCTTGACTGTGCTTATACAGTTCCAAAATAAAAGTGGTAACCCTTTCCATCTATCTAAATCCTGGTTAATCACAGGAAGCATGTCATGTAGATTGTTCTTGACTATTTGTGATAATGACGGACACCGACATCCAAATACATAATTCGTCTTATTGGACTATTTCAGGCCCAAATGGTCAAGGTCCTGCTGCCTAGTTCTGTAGTTAAGGGGCAATAGAGCAGTCTTCCTTATATTCAGTTTTTAAAAACAGATAGCCCCAAAGTCCTCTGTTTCCTTTAGGGCAGCTGGAAGGAATGATTGAGGCTCTTGTACATGCAGTAGGATGTCATCTGCATAAAGGGATAGTTTATATTGGTTATACACAAATTTAATACCTTGAATCTCTGGGTTTCTGTTAATTTTCCCTGCTAGATGCTCCAAGTATAGGTTAAAGGGAAAGGGGACTAGGGGACAGCAGTTCTATGTGATAATGGCGTGCACTGAACGGCGACCCACATTATCGCGAAGTCAGGGCGGCGAAAACAGTTTGCCACTCTGACAACCTCGGTGCATGGAGAGGCAATGGCGGAGACTAAATACATTTGCTTTCTGTGGGAGGGCTGTACCCCCCCATATGCCCCGAGGGGAGCTTCACCCCTACTTAAGGATTCTCAACTCCAGAGGGTGCATGTCGGGGGCGAAGCAAAACATACGCTTTGGGCCGGGCACAACAAAATCATAGTAACGCCCGGACTCAGACCCAAACCCGGAACCCCACTCACCGCAAGCAGAGGCTAACCCCCAATGCCACGGCGCAGCTCAGCAGCTGACCGCAGTGCCACCTCCTACATCCCCTCCACCCCCTCTCAGGCCACACTTGCCATGCTTGCTCCCCTCCCGCGCACTAGTACATACAGCGACATCCTGTCGCTAGGGTCACCCACCCCACCACATCCAGTCACTCTCCCTGCTTCCTCGCCTTTCGGGCTTTTGCCCATATCATGTTGCCATTTCGGACGTCGCCCAGAATCAGCCACCCACGTCACAGGCTACCGGGACAGCCCTGGCTAGCACTATTCCTCAACTGAAAGCCAGGCAACAGAACCTTGTTAACATAACCTGTGCTGATGGATTAGAATACAGAAGTGTAACCCACTTGATAAACTCCATTGGGTATTTGGCATCTCTCTAGCACTTTAAACAGATATTGCCAGTGCACACAGTCAAAAGCTTTCTCCACATCCAATAAGGCCAGAAGATGTGGGTTGGGGGCCTTCATGGACACAGAGATAATATGTAATAGCTTCCAAAGGTGATCAGAGGAGACTCCCCTGCCCTCCATAAACTCAACTTGCTCTGCCCCAGTCAGCTGAAACCACACCATTTGAAGTCTGAGGGTCAAGGTCTTCGCTAAAAGTCTCATATCCATATTCAGCAAGGAAATTGGTCAGTGGTTTCCCACACAACACTCATCCTTTCTTGACTTTACTAAGACTGATATTATGACCTGTTATAATGTGTGGTCCAGCTCACCCTTATCATAGGCCTCTCTATACACTTCTCAGGGGTTGGAGGATGACATCTTTCAAGGCTTTATGAAAGTTAGGAGATAGGCCATCTGGTCCTGGAGCTTTATCCAGACTCTAGAGTTGAGAGCCACTTAGATTTCCTCCAAAGTAAGAGGCTGTTTGAGAGCCTCCTGGGCCTCCCAATCTGAAGTAGAGAGCAGACTATCATATAAATATTCATCAATTTGTTCCTCTTGAGATCGGCTGTCATTTTATGTTATACAGCTTCTGGTAAAAATCCTTAAATACTTCCACAATTTCCTTCAACTTAGTGAGGGCTTTGTTTGAGCAGGAGTGTTGGATGTTCCAGACTGTTTGGGCAGTTTCCTAGGCCTTGAAATGTAAAGCCAGGAACTTAGCTGCCTTGTCTCCCTAGGAAACATAACTCACTTTGGCTTCAAAAAGGGTCAACTCTGCCTATGATCCCTATTGAGCTTATGATATCCTTCCCTGAGGGTGATGAGTTGTTGTTTGATCTTTATTTTTTATTTATTGATTCAGAAACAACCTTTGAGCAGGAGCTCTTTTACAAAGGTTCAGAGTCTTGAGACAACAATACAGTGTCAACATACATTCAAACAGACCAGGAAATACTAAACAAACCAGAAAATACAAAATTCCTTACAATAAACAAGCATGATATGCCACAGTCAGAAAACTTGAGTGCAGGTCCATAAGCTAAGTGTAAGGTAAACACGCTTGACAGGTGAGAAACTTGAGAAGTACTAAGGAGCAACCTTGAAGCAAGAGGCCTTGTCATTAGAGAACAGTGGGTGCAGTGGTTAGCAACAGAAAGTAGAGAGAAATTGTGGAAGGCAGGGGGCCCTTCCCTGGTGTAAATGAGCCAGGAAGAATCTGATCCATGACCGAGGCAATTAGCTGCTGCTCTAGGATGATGATCTGAGCCAGAAGCTCAGTTGCTTGGTCTTGTTTTTGCTTTTTAGCCTTAGAAGATAAACAAACAAGGTCCCCCTTATGGTGCATTTAAAGGCACACCAGAGAGTATCAGGCCTAACAACTGTACCCCCATTTTCGGCAAAAATTTGCTCTGTGAAATCCTTAAGGTTGGCCACCATGGAACCATTTTTCTGTTTTTTAATTCAGCTTTTTAGTACCTGCCACCTCCTCCCGCCAACTGGTGATGGGGATACATATGCCTTTTTACAGATTTTCTCCACGACCCCCACCCCAGGCCCCAGCACATGGCTGTGTGAGCATGTGGAGGCACGCTATGCATCCTGTGGCACCAGCTGAGCCCCTTCCACCTCCCAATACTTTGCCGCCCCTTCTCCACCTACGTTACCCATCGGGCCTCCACCCAGTGGGAGCGGAACTATGGGGGGGCACCAACCCACCCTCAGAGGAGAGCTGCCCATGGCATGCTCAATCCTGCTCTGCCCTCCACGCCGGCATCCCGATGACCTGAGATTGTCTCCAAACCCGGGTCACCAGCATAGTGCAAGGTAAGACATCCAGTGCCTCAACCCTCTGAGCCACCAGGCTGGCTATGGTACCACTTTTAAGGGTATTTATTATTGATCCTCCACAACATATCAGTCTCAGGCTGTGGATCAATATAGATCACCAATTAAACTGGGCCATGGTCAGATATGACCTAAGACAAAATCTTTGCATAACTCAGCCCCCTTAGGAACCTCTGACTGGTAAGAAAAAAATTACAAGCAGGAGCTCCTGCCGTGAGGATCAGAGTAAAAAGTATACTTCCTCTCAACTGAATGCATTGTCCTCCAGGGAACCGCTAGGTTGAGTGTGTCCCGGAGTTCCTTGGGGGTCCTGTGATTCAGGGAAAGACCTGGCTTTGGCCTGCGTGATCTGTCAAGTTCTGGGTCCATAGAGGTATTCCAGTCCCCTGCTAGTATATTCAGGAACTGGGGCCACGTAGCCAGCTGTGTCATGATATCCATGAAAAAGCAGGAGTTCTCCCTATTAGTGCCATATGTGTTAGCCAATACAAGTTCTTCCCTATCCAAAATGCCCCACAGTATGATATACCAACCTGCCAGATTTGATAGTACTTGCAGCAACACAAAGGGGGACACTTTAGCTGTTGAGATCATTACACCTTCATGTTTGGAGTGCACACCCACACCATACACCTGCCCTGCCCAGGCCCTGCTTAAAAAGGACAGTTTTACAACAACCAAATGAGTTTCCTGCAAAAATGTGACACTCTGGCTATATCTTTTCAAGTGGGTAAGTATTTTACATAGAAACATAGAAGTTGACGGCAGATAAGGACTGCAAGGGTAAAAGAGGAGGTGGAGTAGTTCTCTACATAAGGGAAGGGATCAAAGTAACAGAACTAAAAAGTAAAGGGGGAGGACAAGAGGAACTCTGGGTCACATTGGAGACAGGGAATGGCATCACAATCCGCACAGGGGTTGTATACAGACCCCCGTCTCAAGGGGAGGAAATGGACAAGAAAATGATAGAGGGCATTCTCAAAATGGCTGAAAAAGGGGAGATACTGTTAATGGGGGACCTGAATATGCCAGATGTTAACTGGGCAACATGGACTGCAGCCACGTCCAAGAGCAGGGTCATTCTTGATGCCCTACAGGGAGCATGCCTTAGACAGCTAGTGGTGGAACCCACTCGGGAGAGAGCAATATTAGACCTGGTACTCTCAAATGGAGAGAGGATCACAAACTTAGAAGTCAGTAGACACCTGGGAACAAGCAACCACTGCACAGTGTGCTTCACAATAAACACAACCATGGAGACAAGCCATACAAATACAAGGATACTGGACTTTAGAAGGGCTGACTTTGGCATAATGGGTGAATACCTGAGGAATGCATTAGCAAATGGCCAGAAAGGAGGGGTGGAAGAACAATGGAGAAAACCAAAACTGCCATCATGGAGGCAACAAGCCTTTGTGTGAAACAAATAAAGAAACAAAGCGGAATAAAACCACTATGGCTCTAAAAGAAGTGTTAGGGAAGGTTAAGGAGAAAAAGGCTGCATTCAAAAAGTATAAGGAATCACGACGAACACAACAGGGGAACTGTATCAATTAAAGCAGAAAGAAGTGGGAAGGCAGTCAGAAAAGCAAAGGCCCAAACCGAGGAAAGGATAGCCAACTCAGTTAAGAAGGGATAAAACCTTTTATAGGTACATTAGAGAACATAGAAAGGTTAAGGGAGGGATAGGGAAGATTAATAAAGGAGAGGAGGGCAGAGGAGACAGTGAAAAGGCAGAGATAATGAATGAATACTTTGCTCAGTATTCACAAAAGAAGAAGAGGAGGAGTTACCTAAACCAAACAGTAGAAGCACTCTGGATAGTGGGGTTGATACCAGTCCATTTAAAGAAGAAAGAGTACTGAAAGAACTTCTAAAACTCAAGGTGGACAAAGCAATGGGGCCTGATGGGATTCACCTAGAATCCTAAAAGAGCTAAGGGAGGACCTAGTGACACCACTAACCACACTTTTAACAAATCATGGGAAGATGGGGTGGTACCTGAGGACTGGAGGAGGGCAGATGTGATTCCCCTTCACAAAAGTGGGAGCAAGACAGAAGCAGGAAACTACAGATCTGTTAGTTTGACCTCAGTGGTGGGGAAAATGATGGAGTTACTTCTGAAAGAAAGAATTGTTGAGTACCTAGAGGCCAACGGGGCACTGGACCCAAAGCAGCATGGATTCACAGCAGGAAGGTCATGTCACACAAATCTAATCGATTTCTTTGACTGGGTGACCAAAGTAATAGACCAGCGAGGGGCTGTGGATATGGCCTACCTAGACTTTAGCAAGGCATTTGACACAGTCTTGTACAAAAGATTAATAATCAAGTTATCCAGCCTGGGAGCGGGTCCCAGGGTGGTAGCCTGGGTAGAAAACTGGCTGCACAACAGGACACAGAAGGTAATAGTGAATGGAACACATTCTGAAGAAAGGGGGGTTACTAGTGGAGTACCTCAGGGCTCAGTACTGGGTCCAGTCCTCTTTAACGTCTTTATAAGGTGACATTGCAGAGGGTCTGGAAGGAAAGGTATGCCTCTTTGCGGATGACACAAAGATCTGTAACAGAGTTGACACACAAGGGGGGGCTAGAAAGGATGAGAAGGGACTTGGCAAGGTTGGAGGAATGGTCAGACATATGGCAACTTAGATTCAGTGCAAAGAAGTGCAAAGTAATGCACCTGGGAACTAAAAATCCAGGAGAAGAGTACACAATAGCAGGGGAGGTACTAACAACAACAATAATCGAAAGGGATCTGGGTGTAGTCATATCAGATGACCTAAAGGTGGGTATGCAATGTGAGAAGTCAGTAGGGAAAGCCAGGGGGATACTGGGATGCATAGGGAGGGGCATCACAAGTAGAAAAAGGGAAGTGGTTATCCCTCTATACAGACAGTTGGTGAGACCCCATCTGGAGTACTGCATGCAGTTTTGGAGACCTCATCTACGCAAGGCCATAGACAGGATGGAAGCAGTCCAGAGGAGGGCAACTAAAATGGTGCAGGGTCTACATCAGAAACCATATGAAGAGAGACTGAGAGAGCTTAATATGTATACCCTTGATGAAAGGAGGGACGGGGGACATGATAGAAACTTTTAAGTACCTCAAGGAATCAACAAAGTCCAGGAGGGTAGCATCTTTCAGAAAAGAGATGTGAAGAACAAGGGCACAATTTAAAGTTAGAGGGGGACGGCCTAGGGGTAATTGTGAGGAAATTCTTTTCACGGAGAGAGTGGTGGACGCATGGAACCACCTTCCTGGAGAGGTTGTGGGGTCTAAAACAGTGGAGGAATTCAAACATGCATGGGACAGACATAAGGCAATTATAGTGGGGGGTTGCAGGAAATAGGATGTTGGTTAACTAGAATCTGCAGCTTATCCAGTAGGTAGGGAAATGGGCAGACTGGGTGGGCCAAGTGGTCCTTATCTGCCATCAAAGTCTATGTTTCTATGTTTCTATCCAGTCTGCCCATTTCTTTTTCTACCTTATGAATGTGCCATAGGCCTTTGCTCTGTCAATGGCCTATCTATTCATGCTCATCTGTATTGCTCCCTTATGCCTATTCCATGCCTGTTTGAAGCCTTGCACTGTATTCATATCCACCACTTCCTGAGGTAGGCCGTTCCATGCATCCACCACCCTTTCTGTGAAAAAGAACTTCCTCACATTACCCCTTAATTAGCCTCCTTCTAATCTCATGCTGTGTCCTCTTGTCTTGCTATTTTTCTTATATTGAAACATGTTAGACTATTTCACCTTGTTATAATGCCCTTAAGGTGTTTGAATGTTTCAATCATATCACCTCTCTCCCTCCTTTGCTGTAGGGTATACATTTTGAGTTCAGTTAATCTGTCCTCGTATGTTTTCTGATGCAGTCTCTGCACCATTTTGGTTGCCCTTCTCTGGACTGCCTCAATTTGGTTAATGCCCTTGTGAAGGTGTGGCCTCCAGTACTGCACGCTCCAGATGGGGCCTAACCAGTGTCTTGTAAAGAGGGATTATTACCTCCCTCTTTTGACTTATGATACCCCTACTAATACACCCCAACATCCCTCTAGCCTTGCCTACTGCTTTAGAGGTCTGCTTGGATGATTTCAAGTCATCGGTGATGATGACGCCGAAGTCTCTTTCTTCCCTTGTGACTGCCAGTGACTCCCCTCCCAGCCTATAGGTCACTTCAGGGTTTCTCTTGTATGTATGTGGGCCTCCAGGGACTGCTGCCTCCATCTGCGGGTGGCGGCATTGAATTTAAGGCTGTACTGGCACGTCTTCACCTGATGATCCACGCCTAGACAGAAGAGGCACTGGGAATGGCCGTCCTTGTGCCGGAGTTGGGAGCTGCATGACTCGCACTTATTTTTGTGCTCAGAAGGTATAGGATATGACATATACCGATGAATGCCTGACGATTTAGTCAAAGTATCAAAAAAGATGGTAAAAACTACCGACGAGAGAATTGATGAGCATTGAACTTTACTGCATGGCGCTGACACGAGTTAATGGCAGGAAAGAACTGGAAGGCAGGCGTGGGGGACCGCCCCTTTATACTGATGCCACATGACGTCGGTCACCTGACATGGGGGCGGTCCCCTGCCAGAGACTGCTAGTTAAAAAAATTTCCGCTGGGTCCTGACGCAGGCCGGCATCAGTCCTATATGTAATTACCTACTGCAAGTGCCCTCTCGAAGTAAGATCTGCTGTTGTGCCTCCTGTTGCGTTTGTTGGGCCTGTTGTTGCACCTTCTGCTGCTGCTGAGCCAGCTGGGTGAGAACCTGTTGTTGCTGAGCCTGTTGTGCCCATTGTTGCGCTTCCTGTTGGGCTTGCTGTACTTGTTGCGCCCACTGTTGCGCCTCCTGCTGCTGCTGTACCAGCTGCCTGAAAGCCTGTTGTTGTTCAGCAAGGAACTTCAGCAATTTCTCCATGTCCATTTTTCCAGAATGTAACTAGTGCTGCTCACTCCAGCAGGGGTTCAAATCCCACTTCTCTCACCACGTGTGACACGCTGGTCTATGGTAGATGCAGAGGCAACATGCTGGGTTTAAAGTTCACAGCAGAAAATGTACTTTTATTGTTTCAAATGTAAGTTGTTGCTCCAGAAAAGCTTAATCAGTCAGTTCAACTTCTCTAGCCTGGTCAGGTAACATAAAGGTTAACACAAAACAGTTCTTTCAGGCTGACTTGACAAAGGAATCTTTGAACCACCTATGTGGGCCAGCAGTTTGTTCAATATGCAGTCTCAAACAAAACAAATGGTTTGTGGGCCAGCAGTTTTGAATGCACAGTCTCAAATAAAACACATTCCCCGCATTTCCTCAGCCTCAAACAAGAGGTTAAACTCTCCGTTTCCCCAGTGTAGTGTTTACACTGTCACAAGGACCGTTTCTTTTGTGAAGGGACTAGCGCATACCTCCCTCTCCTGTGTCCAAGGTGCTGAGCTGAAGAGAAGGTAGGGCAGGGCCCACAGCTCTGAACCAAGGACACAGGGAGGAGGAAGGTGTGCACTAGTCCCTTCACAAAAGAAACGGTCCTACAACAGTTCGATAAGCTCAGGGTGGACAAAGCAATGGGACCTGATGGCATACATCCCAGGGTACTAAAGGAGCTAAGGATGGAACTAGCAGACGTACTTAGTGAGTCTCTGAGCACAGGAGAGGTCCCAGAAGACTGATTAATAAGCTGGGTAGGCTCAGAGTGGGTCAGACATTGGTCAACAGGGTGGCAAACTGGTTGACAGGCAGAAAACAGAGAGTAATGGTAAATGGTATACAGTCAGAAGAGATGCAAGTCACAAGTGGGGTACCTCGGGATCAGTCCTGGGGCCAATCCTCTTCAATATCTTCATCAGTGATATTGCAGATGGACTGGAGGGTAAGGTTTGTCTGTTTGCAGATGACACCAAGATCTGCAACAGTAGATGATCCAGATGGGGTGGGCAGAATGAGAAGAGATCTGGATAAACTAGCAAAATGGTCAGAAGAGTGGCAACTGGGGTTTCATGCAAAGAAGTGCAAGATCATGCACATAGAGAAGAGAAACCCTGAAGCCACCTATAGGCTGGGAGGGGAGTTGCTGGCAGTCACAAGGAAAAAAGAGACTTGGGCATCATCATCACCGATGACCTGAAGTCATCCAAGAAGACCACTAAAGCAGTAGGTAAGGCTAGGGGGATGTTGGGGTGCATTAGTAGGGGTATCACAAGTTGGAAGAGGGAGGTAACAATCCCTCTTTACAAGACACTGGTTAGGCCCCATCTGGAGTATTGCATGCATTACTGGAGGCCACACCTTCACAAGGACATTAACCAAATTGAGGCAGTCCAGAGAAGGGCAGCCAAAACAGTGCAGGGACTGCATCAGAAAACACATGAGGACAGATTAATGGAGCTCAATATGTATACCCTAGAGTGAGGTGACATGATCGAAACACTCAAACACCTTAAGGGCATTAACAAGGTGAAAGAGTCTAACATGTTTCAATATAAGAAAAATAGCAGGACAAGAGGACACAGCATGAGATTAGAGGGAGGCCGATTAAGGGGTAATATGAGGTAGTTCTTTTTCACAGAAAGGGTGGTGGATGCATGGAACGTCCTACCTCAGGAAGTGGTGGATATGAATACAGTGCAGGGCTTCAAACAGGCATGGGATAGGCATAAGGGAGCAATACAGATGAATATGAATAGATAGGCCATTGACAGAGCAAAGGCCGATGGCACATTCATAAGGTAGAAAAATAAATGCACAGACTGGATGGGCCTTGTGGTCCTTATCTGCCATCAACTTCTATGTTTCTATGATATGAAGGTGGACCAATGGTGCTCCATCATCAAGGGTGCAATAATGGTAGTGACAAGGAAGTGTGTTAGACTCAAAGGAAAAAACATGAGGGACAAAGCACCCAGCTGGTTTAGCACAGAGGTTGCCCAGGAAGTAAGGGGTAAGAGATCAGTCTAGAAGAGGTTCAGGAGGGCCCAGCAGGATGAAGAAAGGGAGGACTGCTTGGAGATGGCTAATAAAGCAGGTGGGGTAGTCCGGCAGCCTAAAGCTTAGAAGGAATTCCAGCTAGCTGACAGAATTAACAAGCTCTGGCAGAGCCACTACAACTGTGAATGCATTAACTAGATAAGGGTGTTTCATAGGCTTAAACATAAACATTTATTTATTTATTTATTTATTTATTTATTTAAATAATATCAGATTTATTAACCTTTGAGTCAGAGACTCATTTACAAAGGCACCTCATCAAAACTAATACAAAGACAGCACAGTTAACAAGTCCAAAAACAATGGCTCAGAGAGCAGACAGTTATAGCAATCATTCACTGGAGATACATGGGTGGCAGTAGATAAACAGATTACATAATTTAGGCACACAGGCACTACATCAAGAAGACCAAAGCAGTTCAAGCAATATACGATAGCTAAAGCAAATAGACATCAGGAGTCAAAGAGAAGCCCAGAGTGTTCACATGAAGGCTGTTGCATACACTAACTGAATCAAAGTATAGTACATTAAGAAAGGGCATATTTAAGCAATAAGCATGACAGGGTGTGTGTTATCATGTATGCGTCACTTCTGGGGTGGGTTGAGCTTGCAGTGACTGGTATTTATTTATTTGCGTTTATTTGATCCACTGGATCTCCAATATTTGCACAAGCTGCGCCCAGTGCAGATTTTACAGCACTGGTCCTGGTCTGGTGGTCTGAGTTTTACCCACACCAATTCAATGTGTGATCTGCTCAACCCTGGCTTTATAAATGTATTTAATTGTTTTTAGAGGGGCTCCTGGTTGTGACCAATATCAACAAACAAATGAAATCCAGTGTGCCCCCCCCCCATCTGCCCAAACAGGCCTGTAATTGAGGATTTTTTTAATCTCTCATGTCCCAAATAGGGGCTCTTAGTTATCAAACTTTGGCCACAATGTGAACAAGCCAAACCACTCCATCAAAGTGGCCCCAATCAGTTTGGTTCTGCACTTTATATAATGTAAAAAGTACCTTGCTGATCTGAGTTAGAGTCCTGCTGTTTCATTCTCTGTTTGCAAAGACAATACTCCAGCTTCCTTGTCTCACATTTATAAAGTGCAGTCTGCTAGGTGTGGCTGGGAGCAAATCACTAGGAAAGTAGTCACAGCTTCCCCCTAATCATAAACCTAATCAAAGTGTGATCTGCTCAGCCCTGGCTTTATAAATGTATTTAATTGTTTTTAGAGGGGTTCCTGGTTGTGACCAATATCAACAAACAAATGAAATCCAGTGTGCGCCCCATCTGCACAAACAGACCTGTAATTGAAGATTTTTTTAATCTCTCATGTCCCAAATAGGGGCTCTTAGTTATCAAACTTTGGCCAAAATGTGAACAAGCCAAACCACTCCATCAAAGTGGCCCCAATTGGTTTGGTCCTGCACGTTATATAATGTAAAAAGTACCTTGCTGATCTGAGTTAAGAGTCCTGCTGTTTCATTCTCTGTTTGCAAAGACAATACTCCAGCTTCCTTTATGATTAGGGGGAAGCTGTGACTACTTTCCTAGTGATTTGCTCCCAGCCACACCTAGCAGACTGCACTTTATAAATGTGAGACAAGGAAGCTGGAGTATTGTCTTTGCAAACAGAGAATGAAACAGCAGGACTCTAACTCAGATCACAGGTACTTTTTACATTATATAAAGTGCAGGACCAAACCTCAATCCCTCCCCCACCCCATGACAGATTGCATTCTGGGAAGATTACCTTGGCAGTATGCTATAAAAAAACTGAAGAACAGGTTTAATGGAGTGAATGTTGACATCCTATTTCTGTTGTCCATGAGAAAAGAAACAAATAGTTAAGATTTTTTTATGTCAGCTCTGATCAGAATAGCTTTTAAAATCACCAATTGTTTTCTCATTCAATGTTTTCTAATACATCTCAAACTTAAAAGAAAAAACACACTTTATCATCAAAGTCTGTTTTCAGCTTCCTACCATACACTTCATTTGTAAAAAAAATGATCTTGTCACAGTCCACAATCAGCACTAACAACTAACAGCATGCTGATACCTACATTTATAATTTAGCAAATACTTGAAATCTGAGTGGGGTTTCTGTAAGAAAACAGCTAGAGTCTGTTAATTATAGCAGTTTATAGCATTGATGATCTGGGCAGTTAGATCTGAGTTTGAACCCCACAGCCCCCACAAAAAAAATGAAAATTTTCTTACCGCGCTAGATGTGTCTCTAGGTCTCCTACTGAGGCGCCAGGAGGCTCTGATAATCATTTGTTCTGAAGGATTTTTAAGTCAATTTGAAGGCATTAAATATCCTCTGTTCTGTTCTCCACTGCACAGGCATGTCTGTTGGTTGATAAGGTCTCAAGCTAGTGTATCTGGTTACAGCATGCTAGAGCTATCTCATGCTACTCCCACATGAATCAGAAAAAAGTTTGGGATGGAGGCAGAGGTGGATCTTACTCAAAAAAAAATTAATGCTGCCTCCCACTACTCAGGTTCCAGTTCTTGTACCACCCATTTAAGAAAGAAAATAGTACCCTGCAACCATTGACTAACATGAAAGCATATTTATTTGAGGGCGGAAAACATTGCTTGGAGAGGGTAAGGCAGAGGAGACTATTTACACCTTCAGTCAGTTCCACGGAAAGAAAACATGACATCACTCCTTTTGTACATGCAATACTCCTGTAGGCTCTGCCCACAGTTGTAAAAAGGGGGAGAAGGCCTTTTTTCACTATATTTAGCAAGAAAAGGGACAAGAAAGATGGAATTGTTAGGCTCAGGAACTGGGACAGGTGGATAGAGGAGAATGGTGACAAAGCATAGGCACTGAATGAGTACTTCTATTCGGTCTTCACCAGGGAGTAAGATGGACCAGCCCCACTAGTGGAAAGGAGAGGAGATGGGGGAGGGTGCACAGATCTTTTGATAGAGGTGGATAAGGTGAGGAAAGGGTTGCTAGCTTTAAGGGTAGATAAATCCCCAAGCCAAGATGGTATACATGCAAGGGAGCTGAGACAGCTAGCAGAGGAGCTATCGGGTCCATTGGCTGACCTGTTTAATAGTTCACTGGAGTCAGGTGTGATACACAGGACTGGAGAATGTCACATGTAGTGCCCCTTCATAAAAGCAGTCCTAAGGACAACCCGTGTAACTACAGAATGGTCAGTTTGACCTCAAGTGTGTGCAAGCTCATAGAGACCATACTGTACTTAAGGAAAGGTTAGTAGAGTATCTGGAAAAGAATGGCCTCCAGGATGAGCGGCAACATGAGTTCATGGGAGGGAGATTGTGTGAAACAAATCTGATTGACATTTTTGACTACATCACTAAAACAGTGGACAAGGGCCAAGTGGTGGGCATCCTTTACCTGAACTTCAGCAAGGCCATTGACTCTGTACACCATAAGAGGTAGATCAGGAAGATCACAGATCTAGGGGTTGGTGAGAAGTTGACCAGGTGGGTAGAAAACTGGCTGAGGAGCAAGACTCAAGAGTGTGGTGATGGGAAGTGAGCTCTCCTGCACCATGAAGGTAACCAGTGGGATCCAACAGGGCTCGGTGCTCAGACCAGTGCTTTTTATTGTTTTCATCAATGATATTGAAGATGGCATTAAGGCCAAGATCTGCCTATTCACAGACCACACCAAGGTCTTGGAGGGTGGACAAAACAGAAGGGGTACAACACCTAAGGGAAGATCTGGAAAAGCTAGAGAGGTGGTCCAGGATTTGATAACTTGGCTTCAGTGTAAAGAAGTGCAAGGTTATGCACATCAGAGCCAAGAACCTGAGGACTGAGTACACACTGGAGGGTGGACAACGCAGAAGAGGTACAACACCTAAGGGAAGATCTGGAAAAGCTAGGGAGGTGGTCCAGGATTTGACAACTTGGCTTCAGTGTAAAGAAGTGCAAGGTTATGCACATCAGAGCCAAGAACCTGAGGACTGAGTACACACTGGGAGGGCTCCGGGTATCTGCATTCAAGCAGAAAGACATGGGGATGATGATCACTAGGGACCTGAAGCACTTCATGCAATGTAGAAAAGCAGCACCAAAGGCTTATAAAATATTAGGCTGCATTGCCAGGGGACTCAGCAGAAGGCAGGAGGAAGTAATATTGTCCCTGTACAGGTCATTAGTGAAGCCACATTTGGAGTACAGCATACAGTACTGGTGCCCATACCTTAGAAAGGACAAACTTGCTGGAGATGATCCAAAGGAGGGCAACTAAGATGATCATGGGCCAGCAGGATAGGATGTATGAGGAGGGATTGGAGGCCCTAAATGTACTCCCTGGAGTGAGAGAGGGGACATGATTGAGAACATAAAGTATTTGAAAGGAGTAAATAGGGTCTCTTCAAGTTCAGTGGTAATCAGAACACAAGGAGACACAATCCCAAGTTGGAGGGGAGGTTTAGGAGAGAGGATGGGAGGCACTTTTTCATGGGGAGGGTTGTGTCGTATTGAAATGGCTCCCTGAGGAAGTGATTTCATTGGAAACAGTAGACAGCTTCAAGAGAGGCTGGGATAGAGTTAAGGGGAAAATAAGGATCAAGAGAGGGGCAGATAGAAGGGAGAGACTGATGAGGCAGAGTCAGTAGCTAATGCTGAGGACCCTGCAATATGAGCAGACTCGACAGACCTAATGATCTTATTCTGCGGACTTCATCATATGTGCGTATAACTTACCCATGGCTAGCCTTAGGAGCAGGATCCAAAGAACCAGTCCAAGGGCTGCGAGCAGGCCTCATGGCTGCTGGGTCGCCTGCTCAGCTCATGGCCTTAGAGGAGTGGGCACCTACTTGGTGCATCTGCCAGCTGTGTCCAGCATTAGAGGGTTGTTCATGGACAGCTTCCTTAAAATGTGCTGGGCCTCCATACCTTGGGGAAAAGCCTTGCCCACCACAGCAAGAAACACAAGTGCCATTGGCACTGGTTATGGGGCCAGGAGAGATCAAGATCCTCCTGGTGCCTCGACTCCCCCGACTGCTCATCTTTGGTCCAGGCTCTCTTGGTCGAGGGAAGTTTGAGAGCTCCTCAGTATCCGTGTTGGGCTTATCGACCTAGACTCTAGTTGAGCAGGCCGTAGTGATCTTCCTTGAGCCTGTCGATGGATTGTCAGTCAAGATTGATGATTTGATCTCTCAGACCCTGGTTCTCCTGGTCTTCAGTCTGGTGGATGTGACCTGGTTGGTATCTCCAGACAGGTCACCTCAAGAGAGGCCTCCACTGGTGGTGTAACCTCTGAAGCCTCTTTTACACAAACATATGAATCTGCCATCAGAAACAGGCCAAGTGGTCTATCAAGTCTGCTTGATTGTGCAGCTAGCACCCCTAAACTACAGCTGCCCCACCCCTTCACCCCCCCTTAGACCCCCGTGCACCCCATCCCATGCCCTTTTAAAGCTGCCCACTGTCCTGCAGTGTGTTCCATTTTCTTACCCCTCTCTCTGTAAAATATTGCCTCCTCATCTCTCTCTTCTAAACCTACCACCTTCCAACCTTAGCCCATGCCCTCTCATCTCCCTTCCCCTCCTCAGCCTAAACAACCCTTCTGTGCCTGTCTTGTTGATCCCCTTCAAGTACTTGAAGGTTTCAATCATATCTCCCTGATCTCTCCTCTCCTCCAGTGTGTACAAGCCTAACTCATTCAGTCTGTCTTCGTAGGTCCTGCCCTTCAGCCCTTGGATCATTTTCATTGCCCTGTGCTGCCCCCCCCCCCAGCAGCCTCATATCCTTCCTAAGATAAGTGCACCAGTAATTTACACAATACTCCAAGTGTGGCCTAACCAGTGATGTGCAGAGTCGCATGAGCCCATCCCTATACCTAGATGAGATACCCCATGCTATGCACCCCAGCATCTTGTTAGTCTTGGCTGCTTCCTTCTTGCACTGAGCTGAGTTGCTCATGTTCCCTGTTACAAGCACCCCGGGTCCATTTCTTCATCGGTGTCCTCTAACCGAACTCCCCCCAACCAATAGTCCCTCCCTGGGTTCTTTGCTCCAAAATGCATAACCTTGCACTTCTTTGCATTGAATCCCAACTGCCACTTCACTGACCACTCCTCCAGTTTGGTCCGATCTTCCTGTAGCCCCTGCCACCCTTCTCTGTCATCCACCACTGCTCCCATCTTAGTATCATTCGTGAACAGACTTATCTTGCTCTTAACTCCATACGAGATATCAGATATGAACAACCTGAACAACACTAGGCCCAGCACAGAGCCCTGCAGCACCCACTCATCGCTTCCCTAGGGAAAGAGAGCCCCCCCCACTACTACCCACTGCTGCCTTCCCTTCAGCCAGTTCCCAATCCATTTTGCCATTTTTGGCCCTACCCCCATATATTTCAGTTTTCCCCCCAGCCTCCCATGAGGCACAGAATCAAAGGCTTTGCTGAAGTCCAAATACAGGACATCCACTACATGGCCCTGATCCAGCTCCCTCGTTAACCCAGTCATAGTACTCTATTAGGTTGGTCTGGCACGATCTTCCCAAGATGAACCCATGCTGCTGATCGTCCGGGAGTCAATTTTCCTCCAGAAAGGTCACCAGACACTCCTTCAGGATCGCTTTCATAAATTTACCAACAATGGAAGTGAGGCTTACAGGTCTGTATTTGCTGGGTTCGTCCTTTGGGCCACTCTTGTGGATGGGCACCACATGAGCCTCCCTCCGATCTTGTGGGACGCATCCTGTGTCCAGAGAGGTATTGAACAGGTCTGTGAGCAGCCCAGCTAATACATCTGCCATCTCCCTCAACACCCCGGGGTGAATATCATCAGGACCTGGTGCCTTATCCACCCTTACTGCCTTCAGCCCCTCCAGTACCCTACTCACTGTAATCATCCTGTCAGTTGCTCCTCCCCACCTTGCCCACCTTCCCCATCCATGGAGGTGGTGGTCCGTCCTCCTTTGTGAACTCAGAGCAGAAGTACTCATTTAGAGCTTCTACATGTTCTGTCCTCTTCTCCACCCACCTCTCATCCTTCTTAATCCTCACTATCTGATCCCTACAGTTCCTTTTCTCCCTTATGTATCTGAAGAAGTCCTTCTCCCCTTCCCTTGAGCCAGCCTCAGCTCCCTAGAGGTCTTGGCTGCCCTGACAAGCCTGGATACCTTCTTGGACTTCCTTGCATACAGCTCCCTATCCTCCTCCCTGCCAGACTTCTTGAACCTCCTAAAAGTGGCCTTCCTTGCCCTTACCCCCTCCAGCACCTCCCTGTTCAGCCAACATGGCCTCCTAGCCCATCTCTTTTTGCACAGAGTCCTGGTGCATGATTCAGTAGCTTCCCTCAGCCCAAGTTTGATGCTGTCCCATTTCTGTTGTGCAGCCTAATCTTCCCTAGGTGCCCTATTAGAATTTTCTGCATCTTCCCGAAGTCCGCCTGCCTAAAGTCAGTCACCCTCATGCCTGTACTTACAGATTCCCTGCTGAAGCTGAGTATGAACCACACCAATTGGTGGTCATGCCCAGTTAGTGGTGTCTCCACCCCTTTTTCCCTTACAGCCTCCCCGTTAGTAAGTACAAGGTCCAGAGTGTTCCCCAGCCAGAATGGCTCTGTGACCATCTACACCAGGAGCCCATCCTGGACTGCATCCAGGAACAGTTGCCCCCTGGCGCTCGAGGTAATGAGGGTTCCCTAATCCACACCTGGTAAATTGAAGTCCCCTATGATCACCACATTTCCTTTCCTGCTTACCCGCTGAATCTGCTCAGCTAATTCCCTTTCCAGTTCTTCAGTCTCTGCGGGTGGACTGTACACCACCCCCAACTTCAGAGTCCTAACTTTCGAGTCCAGGAACTGCATCCACAGTGCCTCTGTCCTACTGTCCTCTGCATCCTTTCTTGCACATCTAATGCCATCCCTTACATAAATTGCCCAGTGTAGTGAGAAATGTTGTTTATCATGACCAGCCAGAGAGTTCTCCTCGATGTTGACAGTCCAGTGGACAGTTAAGGTCCAGATCGAGGTCTCAAACAAGGCTTTCCCACTCTCAATCCTGCTTGACCAGGTGGCATCACCATCAGTGCTTCTCCACCTATTTGTCTTTAGGTGAGGAGAGGCACTGGTGGAAGATGCACCAGTGCTACAAGGAGCTCCCCTGGCAACAATGGTCCATCGTGGAGTGGGAAAGGCTTTACCCCAGGGTATGTGAACCCCCTGGCAGGTGCCAGTAATTCTATTGCTAGTCAACACTTCACAGGTACTACCTGCAGCTGCTTCTCCACCTCTGAGAATGGAGCTGCCATCACCACAGCTGAATGTTGGTGCCCCAACCAACGAGGCTTGCTCAGCCATCAGCTTGCCAAGCCAGTTGTTGGTGAAGATCACCCAATCTGAAGATTTTTGGGTGGTCCACAGTGAGAAACAGTCAAGGGCCATTTTTGAGGAGTCCCAGGATGACTCAGATCAATCATCCATGGTGTTCTCCAGGACTTGAATCTTCGACCAGGGCTCAGTCGAACAGTTGACCACCAACCATGGGCTGGTGTCATCTGGTGCTCTTCTCTGACTAATGTCAGAGTCCATGAATGCCGCTCTGGGGCCTGTTCAAAAGAGGGTCATGTACCCCTTTATGAATATTCTAGATAGGGACAAATCCCTGTAGGTTGCCTTTCCACTGGCTTAGGCCATATTGGGACCGGCACTGGAGCTTTGGCAGCATCCTGCATCCTGCCCAGCACCCTCCACCCATATGGTCCACAAGTACGCTGTCCCCACAGAATCCCTTTTAGGATTCTCAGACCACCTTCAGCTTAAAAATCTGGGAGCCAAAAGGATGAGAACAAGTCTTCAGACAAGGAGTTCAAAAAGAGTGACCACACCGTTAAAAAGATGCATGCTGTGGTGTCTTTGGGTCTTTGTCAGGTGGGTTACTTCAACATGATGGCCAGCTTTGGGCACTCCCTGTTAGGAGACCTTAATTAGATCCTCCCTCACCTCCCTGCTGACCAGCAGTTGCCAGTGAAGCTGATCCAGGACCAAGGTCAATCACTGACCAAGCACCAGCTTCAGACAGCTTTGGACATGGGAAATTCCTGTACCCTTGCTATGGCAGCAGCCATCTCCATGCACCTCAGGGCCTGGCAGTGTCGGTCCACCTTTATGGTGGACACCCAGCATAAACTGGCCGATGCCCCTTCTTTGGGCATGGACCTCTTGGCCCCTAGGGTGGAAGGATGTCTCACATGTTTTGAGAAGTTCAGTGCCACTCTTAAGTATATGACATCATCCCAGAAGAACCAGAAACAAAAACCTAAGAAAAAGACTTTCCAGTACCAGTCCTTTCAGCCACAGCCTCCTTGGCAGCAGCCCCAGCAGGGGCAGTATCAGGCCTGGTGCCTGAAGCCCAAGTTCAGAGGTTAGGGCCCCAAATGAGGTGGAGGCAGGGTGGTGGTACCTCTCCAGCCCCAGTAGCCAGTACCCCCACCAAGGCTGCACAGTGATGGCTAAGGGGGTGTCATCCCTCTGCCCATCCTGTGTCTGTCTGCTGCTCCCTGTTGGTCCACTATCACAACAGACAGGCTAGTGCTACAGGTGGTAGGCAAAGAGTTGCCTCTGCATTTTGAGGCTCTCCATCTTGCTGACTCCACACTCCTCAAGAGTCCAGAGTATCACAGGACACACCCTTCAGGAGAGTGTTGTTCAGGTCCTTGTGAAAGGAGCCATAGCCTACTGTATGTCCCAGATGCCCTGGCCAGTCAGGATTATGTGTCCAGGCATTTTGTGGTTCCAAAGCCAACACGAGAGCTGGTGCCCCCTGCTGAATCTGCACAGTCTGAACCAATTCATATGGAAGCACAAGTTCTAGATGGTCACTCTGTGTCAGACCATTCCTTCTCTGGAGCAGGGCATGTGGTTCTGCTAACACAAAAAATGAAACCAGCACTCCAGAGCCAGGAGTTTAACCACAATTTGTTCAGCTAAAGTTGGCTGAGTGGATGACTCCTTTAAATAGCACTGTTAAAATAAAGTATTGAATATTTAATTTTCTGAAGGGACTTTTAAGCAATAATGAAAGCATTGGTAGAAAAATTATGCACTGATATTATTCCATGTTGGCACTAATAGAAAATAGTTATTGTCATTTGTGATTTTTTTTTAGTGGTTAATGAACTTAGAAAGAAACTTAGAAAGAAATATGGAAACAACTTATAATTTAAATAAGAGAATTGTACATCATAGGAATTAGACACACATAAAACAAATCAGAGTTATTTTGTATGTATTGTAATTAATTGTGCACCCTTAAATCCTAAGAAATATAAGAAATTGCAGGAAGGAATATTTTCATTATGCAATCATGATGTAATGATGACGTCATCTAATTTGCTTGTATTTAAGGGGCTGTCCTACAACAGACTAACACCCTCTGACGAAGCCCTTACATGGCAAAGTGCCAGGGCAGCCTGATTGGAGATGGACCTTGTACAGTCGTGGCCAAAAATATTGGCGCCCTTGCACTTTTTCAAATAACTCACAATTTCTTCTAAACCTAAGTTGAAATTAACAACAGTACAGTATTTGGTCTCCACAATTCTTTATTTCTCTGTTAATATTACAGAACCTTTGTTTTCGATTCAGAATTTAATATATCCTTTTAAATCAGAAAATGAAAAGAAATGGCATTGACAAAATTATTGACACCCTAGACTTAATATTTGTTAGCACAGTCTTTGGTCAAAATAACTGCAATCAACCGCTTCCTATAGCCATGGATGAGCTTCCTGCACCTCTCTGCTGGCAGTTTGACCCACTCTTCTTGTGCAAACTGCTCCAGTTCTCCCATATTTGAAGGGTGCCATCTCCCAACTGCTGTTTTCAGATCTCTCCACATGTTTTCAATGGGATTTAGATCTGGACTCATTGCTGGCCACTTCAGAACAGTCCAGTGTCTTGTCTTGAACCATTCCTGGGTGCTTTTTGAAGTGTGTTTGGGGTCATTGTCCTGCTGGAAGACCCATGACCTTCAACGGAGATCCAGCTTTCTGACACTGGGTTCAACATTGCGCTCCAAAATGACCTGGTAGTCTCCAGATTTCATGATCCCATGCACATGTTCAAGGCACCCAGTGCCAGAGGCAGCACAGCAACCCCAAAACATCACTGAACCTCCTCCATGTTTGACTGTAGGGAAGGTGTTCTTTTCTTTGAAGGCTTCATTTTGTTTTCTATAAACATAGAGATGATGTGCTTTACCAAAAAGCTCTAATTTGGTCTCATTTGTCCACAGGACATTCTCCCAGAAGGATTTTGGCTTGTTCAGGTGTGTTTTGGCAAACCCCAGTCGGGCTTTCTTATGTCTCTCTCGCAGCAGTGGGGTCCTCCTGGGCCTCCTACCATATAACCCCCTTTTATTGAGTTGGCACCGGATGGTGCGAGTTGAAACTGTCATACCTTGTGTCTGAAGGTCAGCTTGAATCTGTTTGGCAGTTGATCGAGGTGCTTTCTCCACCATTCAAACAATCCTGCGCTGTAATCTTCGATCAAGTTTTCTCTTGCGGCCACGTCTAGGGAGGTTGGCTACAGTGCCATGGACCTTAAACATCCTGATAACATTACGTACGGTGGAAACAGGAACATCAAGGTCTCTGGAGATTGATTTGTAGCCTTGAGATTGTCCATGCATGGCTACAATCTTCTGACTGACCTCCTCAGACAATTCTCTGGCTGTCTTTCTTTTCTCCATGCTCATGTGCACACACAGTGACACAAAACAGGAGAATGAGTCCTTTTCTATTCAAACTGGTTGAATGAGGGATTTTATATTGCAGGCACCTGCAACTCACCACAGGTGAGTTCAATTCCAAAGTGAAGGAGAATCACCTGCTTGAAATCTAATTATTTCTAACTACTTCTAAAAGGTGCCAATAATTTTGTCGGGGCCATTTAAGGATTTCTGTATGGAATAAGTTAAGACTTACTAAATTGTTCCGCTTTTTGTGTTTTATTCCACTGCAAACCAAAGAAATACATATGTGGATACCAAAATATTTTTTAATTTCAACAATTTTCTGTAAGGAATGGTGCATTATTAGAAAAAACTGCAAAGGCGCCAATATTTTTGGCTACGACTGTACCTGCTCTATTGAAAAAACTGAGAATTTACCTCCAAAAATACTTATTGGTCTTGCAATAACTGTGTCGCATGGATTTTCTTCACTGGAGTTTGCAAGTGTAAACGCCTGGCTCTGGAGTGCTGGTTTCATTTTTTGTGTTAGTCTTTCAAGGGTGGGAGCCAGGACCAGCACCCTGCCTGGCTGTAGAGCACAGCATCTACTTTTGTTTAACATGTGTATCTGCTCCCTGGACCTCCAGAATGTGTTCTTCCACATCTCAGTCCATCTGCCCCACTGCTGGTATCTCTGGTTCCGTATGGAAGGGGTAATGTACCAGTTCCAAGTCATGTTCTTCAGTCTGTCATCTACACACAGCATCTTCACCATGTGCATGTCAGTGATGGAAGCCTTCCTGTGGTGCACCAAACTGAGGCTGTTTTGTGCCCCCCCCCCACAGTCCAGGAAAGTGTTGCCTTCATTAGGCCCTGGAGCTCAGGCCTCGTGTATGCCTTCTCTCCCTTCCCCATGATCCACAAGGTGGTGGTCAGAGCTCAGAAGGACGCGGTACAGACAATCTTAATAGCTCTATAATGGCCCAGACAGTTCTGGTACCCATCTCTCCTTAGCCTTAGCAGCAGACCTCCATGGCATCTGCCTCTTTGCCATGATCTGCTGACCAGACAACAGAGGATGAGCCTGCATTTGGACCTAACATCCCTGCATTTCTTGGCCTGGTTTCCAAGCAGCTAGAGTTCCAGGCCTTAGGTCTGGCAGAAGAAGTGCTCCATATTGTGGAAGCCTCCCAAAATGTGTCAACTCGTAAATGATATACATTGAAGTGGAAGAGGTTCTCTGTCTGGTACCAGGATAAGGAGCTTAATCCACTTTTCTTCCCTGTGGTGAGATTCCTTGAATACCTCTGGTCCCTCTCTCATTCAGGCCTGCGAGCTACGATCTTTAAGGTGTACCTGGCAGCCATCTTTGCTTCCTGAGTGCGGGCTGGTAAGCTGATGGTGGCCCAGGAGAAGGTACTCTACCTTGAGGAGGAGAGTGAGATGGGGCATGATTGAGACCTTTAAGTACCTTTCTGGGGTAAACAAGGGGTAGGAGGAGAGTATGTTTAAGAGAAAGAGGGGCACCAGAACACAGGGGCATGCAGTAAAGGTTGAGGAGGGGCTCTTAAGAGGGATGTGAGGAAATCCTTCTTCGCAGAAAGGGTGGTGGACACCCGAAACAGCCTGCCAGAAGATGTGGTGGGGACAAAGATGGCAGAAAAGTTTCAAGCATGCATGGAATAGGCACTTGGACATAATAAGTGAGAATGAAGGGACATCTGAGACCCAATGGGGGCCAGTTTGTAGCAATAGGCAGGAAAATATGGCAGACTAGGTGGGCCTACTGGTCCTTTTCTGCTGACAAAGTCTATGTTTCTCCTTCAATAAAGCTGGAAATATGACCTCGCTGAAAGAGCTTTTAATCACAAGAAGCACAGGTCCCCATTGTGTCTTATTGCTCAAGTCTACTAGGGGGCACCATTACAAGCTGGTCTGTAGTAGTTTTAGGTGGGACATTAGGAAGTATTTCATGACAGAAAAGGTGGTGGACAAATGGAAGAGTTTACCTATAATTGTTTTAAATGCTTTTAGCTGAGTTCAAGTCCACATGAGACAGATTCCAGGGATGGGTGGTGATGGCAGGAAGAGGGCATAGAGAAGGAATGTGACCCCATTAAAGGGGGTATCCATAGAATGCTCTGCCTAATTTGGGAATGCCATAACTGTTAGCTAGGGTCTCTGCAAGATCTTTTTCTGCCAGTTAATTTATGTTTTCTTTGTTTCTGTTTATACATTTCAGGAATGCAAAATTAGAAACTGGCACAAACTAAGATTGTAATTCTAAATATGCAGTTTGGAGTTGAGATTAATTTTTTAGTAAAAAGTAGTAAAATGTTTATATTTTATACAGAAAAGATATTTTTCACATCATTAGGTCGGAGACCCATTTTCAAGATGGTCCTGTTAAGTAGGTTGTTTATCTATAATAAAAACCCTTAATACAAAAACATATAGAAGACATCTAAATACAAAATAGCACATTTCGAACCACCAATATTTATCCTATGCAAGCATTGCTTCTGTCTTTTAAAAAGCACTTTCATCTGTAATACAGTCAGTGAAGGGTAATTTAACTACCACAAATTAACTTTCTGGTATGATGCACTGACTCAGATAAAACAGGAGTAGATAGGGATATAAAATGGCCTGATTGAGAATAGGCAATTTATCTTCAAGTGTGGGGGGCAAGACCATTACTCCTGAGTGGCATTCTGTCCCCCTCACAAGTTAAGACGAATTGTACATTTTGGTCAAGCCATTGATTATTCAGTTTATATAGTTACTACTTATGACTTTTAAATTGTCTATTCAGTTGCTTAGATTTGATTTGGACCATTAGCTCCCATGCCATACAGGGCTTTTATCATGATTGCTTCAGTAGTCCATTATGATGTACCCGGCTTTCAATATAATGACTGTGACCTACCCAACATGCAAGCTAACATGTTATCTTGTAAGCTGGATGCCAAGATGGCATGTTTATCTTGCACAACTTATTTTGCACCTGTTGTGTAAATTGGAATATCTAATAACACAATTATATCTTACCTTTTGAGTAATGATTTTACAAAATAAAAATTAATCCATAGGAGACAAATCTCAAGGATTAGCTGCGAACAGTAAAAGGTAATGGTAATGGTAAGTACATCAAAAATAAAAAGAAGCAACACACAGAAAAGACTGGAAGCAGCAGATAAATGAATACAAACCTTTAGAGTTTATTCAGAACCACCAGCTGTCTT
The DNA here is from genome assembly GCA_016271365.2 of Neoceratodus forsteri. Taxonomy (NCBI): domain Eukaryota; kingdom Metazoa; phylum Chordata; order Ceratodontiformes; family Ceratodontidae; genus Neoceratodus; species Neoceratodus forsteri. The sequence continues at coordinate 1,616,387,442 of CM057452.1, forward strand.
CTGCCACTACTATGGCACTTTGAAGTGCACTGCCTCTTCAGCAGGTGAAGGGAGGCTAACCGAGAGACAGACTCCTTTATACAGACAGTCCCATCAGTTCTGCATAATTTATGATAAACAGAATCACAAAAGACTTAAAAAATATGTTGCTGCCAGAGACAGGATTCTGTCCTGTTTCAGCAGAACTGGCAAGTGCAAACTAAAGCCAATTCAAAGGATCTGTTATTGTAAGTGATCCTAATTTGGAAACACTGCACTGTTTCAAACGTCATTCTTCTATACAGGACAGACCTTTAATGTGACAATGTCCTAAAAGCAGATTGATTCAAACCAATACAGTGATATATTATGTTGGAAGCATGGTTTAAGTAAGCATTAATCCACGACAGAGGAGGGCTGTTCCAGGGGATTAATGCCTGGTTGAGGAGGGGGGTTGGGGGCCACGTGCCTCCAACCACCAACCAGGGATTAATCCCCTAGTAGAGCCTTACTCTGGAGAGGATTAATGCTCTTGCAACATAGGTAATGTGGAAGTGATATATGTTGGATTGTATACTTTAATGTATTATACATACACTTACATGCACTGTTCTATAATGTTTCTGTAACTTAAGACAATCTGTGTAGAAAGTTAACTTTTTTCTCAGTACTATTAGGTACGTTGGAGAAAGGAGGAGGGCACAACATGGGATTGGGAGGACAAGGGGGAAGTGGAACATCACTGGAAGGGGATTTCAGAAAAGCAGAGGCATTAAATAGCTATTTCACCTCAATCTTCACAGAGGAAAGAGAGGGCAGGGGACCAGGACGGGCTGGGGAGGGTGACAGCCGCAGGCAGGTGGGTGTGGCAGAATTCACAGCTGAAGGAGTAAGGGAACAGCTGGGTAGACTTAGGGTGGACAAGGCAATGGGCTCTGATGGAATACACCCAAGGGTTCTCAAGGAGGTGAAGGATGAACTGGCACTGCATCTGGTGAGGCTGTTTAACTTGTCCTTGGTCACAGGGGTGGTGCCAACAGACTGGAAGAGGGCAGAGATGGTCGCACTACATAAGGGGGGGTGGAAGGAAAAGGTCAAAAACTACCATCCCATTACTCTTACCTAAGTGGTGGGGAAGGTAATGGAAACACTACTTAAGATCAGGTTGATAGAATACTTGGGAGATGAATGGCATGCAGGATGACAGGCAACATGGCTTCACCAAGGGAAGGTCCTGTCAAACTAACCTGATGGAGTTTTTTGATGGGGTGGCACAGATAGTGGACCAGGGAGGAGCAGTGGACGTGGTCTATCTGGATTTCAATAAGGCCTAAAACACCATTCTGCATGGTGGAATGATGCATAAGTTGGACAGACTAGGGGTGGACCTCAGGATCACCAGGTGGGTGGAAAACTGGTTGAAGGGAAGGAGTCAGACAATAGTGGTGGTAAATGGGACACATTCCAGGGAATGGGCGGTGACCAGTGGGGTGCCACAGGGGTCAGTGCTTAACATCTATGTTAGTGACCTTTCAGAGGGTCTGAAGGGACGGGTGTGCCTGTTCGCAGACGATACAAAGGTCTGCAATAGGGTGGATTTTCCTAGTGGGGTGCAAGCCATGAGGCGGGACCTGGAGAGGCTGGTGAGGTGGTCTGACATCTGGAAATTGAAGTTTAATGCACAAACGTGCTCACTGGTGCACCTGTGGAGGAGGAATAGAAGGGAAACTTACTCCCTTTGGGGGGGTGGTGATTAAGGAGAAGGAAACGGAAAGGGACCTGGGGATTATGGTATCCCTTGACCTCAAGGTGGGCAGCCAGTGTAGCAGGGCAGTGGGAAAGGCAAATGGAATGTTGGCCTGTATTGTGAGGGGTTTTAATAGCAGGAAGAGGGAGGTGCTAATGCTGTTATACAGAACCATGGTCAGGCCGCATCTGGAGTATGGGGTGCAGTTCTGGAGGCCTCACATACGAAGAGATGTTGAGTTGATGGAAAGGGTACAGAGAAGGGCAACAAATGGTACGAGGGATGCAGGATGTACCCTATGAGAGAAGATTGAGAGGGCAGAATTTGTACCCTCTGGAGACTGGGGGGGGGACATGATTGAGACCTTTAAGTATCTGAAGGGAATAAATAAGGTGGAGGGTGATAGCTTGTTCAAATTGAAGAAGGGAACGAACACGAGGGAACATAGCCTCAAACTGGAAGGTGGGCAATACAGAGGTAATGTCAGGGGCAGTTTTTCATGGAGAGGGTGGTGGAGGCCTGGAACAAGCTGCCGGAAGAGGTAGTGGCAGCTGAAGCGATGGAGGGGTTCAAGAGGGCTTGAGATAGATTTAAGGGGTTGGGAAAAGAGGGTGGAAGCATAATAGAAGGGGGGAGATAGGGTGTTGGGCATACTAGATGGGCCGTGGGGCCTTTCTCTGACGTCACATTTCTATGTATCTGTGTATCTATTATTGCTTAGCTACTGCACTGCGTATCGATAACACAGTGTCCATCAGATGAGTGGATGGGTCGGACACATTCCTTTATACAGTGTGGCAAAGCATTCTGTTAGTGGTTTGATATCAGTACTGCAATAGTGGGCATTATTGTATGCAACTTTGGTTTTTGGTGGATCTCAGAGGGATAGCAAGAGTGGGCATTACTAGGGGATTAATACCTGCTAGATTTGGATCACCTCGTATGTTTTGATGAATAGATATCTTCATTTTTGTTAGTAATTTATTGCCATGTTACAAGTACTGTTTATGGAAATATAATTTTAATACAGGTTAAATAATCTGCCATTCATTGAACAACCACTAGAGGAATATTTTTAGGAAACTTGCCAAATTCTAAATAATACTGATCTTTCCTCCACTGATGATGACTGCATATACCATAAGAGTCAAAGTGCCAGAAACAGTGCATGTACATGACTGAAACATGACATGTTAAACAAAGCAACAGCATTAGAGGAGAGGTTTGAGCTGATCCACTGGTAGGAAGTGTTGGGGGAGAACATCATAGGGTGAAAATGAAAAAAGAAAGATAACCAAAAAATGAAAAATCATTATTTCCCAATAAGGGAAATCAGAATTACGAAGAAGTAAGTGTCATTTAAACAGTACAGTCCAAACAGCCACCAAATGGGGAACTTAGGTTAATCACCTAAGAATGATGGAATGATGATGATAAGCGATTTGTGAACAATAATCCTAAAAAGAAAACAGGGGAGATAACAAATGTTAATTCTAAATGTTTTGTTTTTCAAAGTTATAAATCATGAGATAGGAAAACGAATTTAAAGAGAATGGGCCGGATATTCAAACTGCGCCCAAAATGTGTGCAATAGCAGGAGCAAGCACAAGTCCATTACGCACATGCGCAATAGACGCAATATTCAAACATGGAGCAAGGCAAATTGCGCAACCAGCCAATGTCTGAATGTCGCACAACCTGTGCCATAGCGCAATCAGGAAGGGGAAGCTGAGTAGATACGATGCGCTATAGTGCAACAAGGCCAGCCCAGCTGAGCAGTCCAGAGGTGCCATAGCGCAAGCAGGGAGCCCCCCCAGGAGCAGAGCAATGGAACTGCACAACCAGGGAGGTAGGCAGGGGCCCACCACCTTTGCCACAGATGGGCACAGGAACACACTGCAGAACTAGCAATGCACCCCCACACCCCAAGCACAGCATAAGTGGGGGAGGGACGGAATATCCACCGGCCCATGGGGACAAACCAACAAAGCACAGCTGGGCCATGTTGCCCCAGCACACCCACTGGCAAGCTGAGACTGCCACACAAAGGGGGTGGACCACCCCAGTGCACAGCAGCCCCCACCTTGTGCACAGCACACCCTGCACTGTGACCCCAAGACACCACCCATGAGCAGTGACCATCACTGCAGGAATCTCCATGCATCCCCCCGTCACACTGCAACCTCGTGTACCACAGAACCATACAAGCCAGACCCACCATGAGCACTCAGCAGTGGGTGGCAGCACACGGCAAGACTGACTGAAAGCCACTCCCACACCAGAGACACCTCCTGACGCACACACACACATACCCATGACAATACCACCCCAGATGCCATGCACACCACTGCAACTGAGCACCTATAGCCAGCTGCAAATCAGAGACCACCACAGTATTCATATCAAAATATATATTTCTAATCAATATAACAACAATAACAATAGGAACAACCAGAACTATATACAAATATACAATACAGGGTGGGGTACGGTACAAGGTGGTGGGGGTGGGCAGGGGTGAACAACTGGGAGAGGGAAGGCAGGGTGTGAGGGATGGGTAAAGGGGGGAGGTGATGGGCAGCTACTGCCTGCCAGCCCGCTCTCCATCCACCTGCTGCTGGTCCCGGGACCTCCTCCTGCACCTAATGCCATGGTGTTGCAGGTCCCGCAGGATGGCGAGGGAATCCATGGCCACCTGTATGAGCTGCTGAACTGATCTCTCAATCCTCCACAGGATCCAGACACCTAGGACAAGGGATCAGAGTCAATGGCTGTGACTGTCCATATCCCTGAAGCCCACCCATCATGCATGGCATACAGCCAAGTGCCCCACTCCTGTGATGGACTGCACCCACCCACAGTGACCATGTACAAGACATGCCCAACCAGGCAGCAACAGCCATGTGTGCCACTGCACACACACACACTGCCCATGTCCAGCACAGCACAACCAAGGCTGTACAGTGACATGGCTACGTGGTGAGGAGGCAGTGCCACAGCCATGTGCCCAGTGCATGCATGGACCACCATTGACGCACTGCCAGACATGCAGTGCCACTGGACAGTGCTGACTGTCACATGTCGCGTGCATGGCAGTGTTGTCCATGGATGGTGGCCATGCCCTGCCCCCCCACACAGCATGCAATAGCATTCATGATGTCATGTCACTCACCCTCATCGTGCTGCTGCTGCTGCTGCTGCTGCTGTCATGGTTCGTCACCACCACCACCAACACCACGCACAGCCACCACTGCCACCTCTTGCTGCACCTCAGCCTGGGCCCTCCTCTGCTCCGCCACGCCTGTGGGAAACAAAAGGTGAGAAACACATCAGTGAAATCCCAAAGCAGACATCCCCCTGCCCCAATGAGTGTGCCCGCCCACCCAGCCAGACACATACATCACATATCCTGTAAACACCACCACAGCCAACCATAGACCAATCCTCCCCCATGTGCTGGACACAATAGACAGTGTTACCCATACGGACCATACAGGTGCATAGACGGCTCACCCACCTGGCCGAGGCACCACGCCCCTCCTGGCACAAGACCGAAGATGTGCCAGTAGTGCCGGCTCCCTCTTCCACAGGTCCCCGTACTGGTGCCTGCACTGCTCTGTGGACCTCCGCCGGCCAGTGGACACCTGCTGCCACACATGGGTTCTGGCCATGTTGAGGGGTTCATCCCCAAATAGTGGGCCATGGTGAGGCTCCACTATGGCCACAGCCCCGATTTTTCTGCAGCACTTTAGAGCAAAGTTCTGCAGCAGGGTTCCCATTTGCCGCAGAACTTCTGCGGCGGTGGATGAATATTTCATGGCAATTCTCCAGACACAAATTTGTTGCACTATTCTTATTTTATACTTCATTGTTATTTTTCTTCATATCAGATATTTTCTTTGTAGAGTCAAGTGTATATATTGTGACATTCAGTGTTAACATTCAGTACATAAAGACACGAGCCTGAAGGACTAGCGGTAATAAAGAAGACAAAGCAAGCCTCTGCATACGTTTGTATGGTTATGGAATTTTTCATCACAATACTGTATGCTGTGAAAATTTTATTTTGGGGTGTAATGACATACATATTATATATATTTTTTCTCTTGAACTAATTTCATACCCCTCACCCACAGGACGCATCTGGGAACAAGCTATTTCAGATCAGTATTCCTGGTAATAGTTTTGAAAGATGTTTGACAGATAGATAGACAGACAGACAGATAGTTTGACAGACAGACAATGTAGATAAGATAGATAGACAGGCAGACAGACTTTATTTGTATATGTATATGTTAATATGTGTCGGCGTACATGTTATGTCACTTTCGGTAAGACAAAATGTTTTCATCTGCTAATAAATCCTTTTCACAACTATGTGCATCTTTGTTTTATTTGTACTGTGAAATTAATGATGTGAGATTCACTGCACACCACCTTCACATACCTTCATGTGGTTCATGATGTTTCAGGCATGCCACATAAAACATAGTATTAATACTGCATTTCTTAGAACACCAGACAAGCCTTACACACAGCAAGAGCATGTTTTTTGGCTAGAATTTGACACACATACACATATACCTGATGAATAAATACTTTTGTATGTTTCATACATTTATTTTTACATCACAGCAGGGGTTCAGTTGATTAATTTAGAATAATAGGTTGTTTTTTTTTGTTATTGTAGCATGATGTGCAGTGAGTTGGAGGCCAGAAGAGCCACAGAGGGTTCAGTTAAAATTTAAATCCCAGTTCTGAGCCTAACTTAGCCTTGGAGGATATAAAATCCATGCTTCCATGTAAGATCCAGAAGCAAATGATTTGATACCTTTTAATGGACCAACATAGATGTAACAACAAGAACAAAGTGCTCTAGCTTTCGGACCAACCGAAAGCTAGAGCACTTTGTTCTTGTTGTTACATCTATGTTGGTCCATTAAAAGGTATCAAATCATTTGCTTCTGGATCTATTCTTGCAAGGACCAATATGGCAACTACTAAATCAATGCTTCCATGTAATTTACTCTGGCTGGGTGCCAGCCAGGACAGGGAAACAACAAATCTTCAAACTCTGTATATAACCTAAATTAAGTCAGGAAAAGCAAGTGTTAGAAAACTAATTTTGGTTACACAGTGTGCAGATTTCTTTTGTCACTGACCTGGTTGCATCCCAGAAACAATTATTAATTTTTTTTTTAAAGAGAACATAAAATATTAAAGGGGGTGTTAATCACCACATCATGAGAAAGATGTATGTCAGTTTGTGGCACATTTATTTTAGTTCAAAGTTTTTACAGATTCATTTTTTTTTATTTTAATGAAGACTATTAAGTCCACACTATTGAAAGTAGCTAGATGTAAACAGAACCTACTCACACAGATAGACAGATAGCACTCACACTTGTTGAGAAGTTTATAAAATAAATTTCTATCTAAGCACAAAAGCACTTTCAAACTAGATTATGCCATAAACAAATATTTAGAGACAATCATTTCATTATTATTTATGCAATAGGGGGTGGAGATAAATGTAATGTGAAACACAAGCATTTTAAAATAAAGAACTCATGAAAAATACAACAAATAACCATACGAAGCACCAAATAGTGTTTGGAACAGGATGTAGATCCAAAGGGTGATAAGGATGAGAAAGTCCTTCAAACCAGTACAGAAGCAGTGCAGGAATACATGTTGCAAAAAAGGGGATGAAAGTCAAAATAAAAGGAAGACTAAGAAGTATGTATAACTTAAGGCAGAGGTGGCTATGAAAGGGCGGTGCAAGTAATCAGAAGGGAGTACTAGAGATTAGTGGGAAAAATTATGTTACAGTTGACAGTTTTTAGATTTGTTTTTGAACTAAGTAATAAAAAATTGCCTAAATGCAGCCTGAGTCCTGTCATTTTTTCACTTAATGTACACAGTCTGGCATGTTTCAGGGACTACTCACTGACTCAGTTGCTATCTTCTGCATTTAAACTGTAATCATGAGTGGGGAAAAAAGCAATTCAATTACATCCATCATCTTTGCTGTAATCCATAGTAAAAAGGAAGTACAACTTTATTTTAAATGCAGTGCAAAAATTCACAACACAATCAATTCTGTTACATCAAGCCTCTGTGCCTTGCATACGTAACCAGTGGTCACGCTGCATCCTCATTAATGAAAAATAGTCAAACCTTATTTTGAAAAGTAAATACATTTGACAGATGAAAAACAGAATTGCTGTACATGTTTCCTATAGGAGAAAAGCAAAACCTACATTAAAACAGAAGGTGCCTTTGGTTAGGGAAGCGAGTCTGCGGCTATACAAAAGAAAGTCATGCAGATAGGGAGTTCATTCATTAAATGTCTGCCACAATTAAAACCAAAAATCAAATAAAAAGACGGCAGTTGAGGGGAATTACCCAAGCAAGGGGGTACTGGGAAGTCTATGGCACTGCTTCTCTTTTTCTTATATAGGCTTCTGCTTAGCAGATTTTCAATTCAGTAATTCAGGAGGACTTGACAGGTCCCAAATTTTGCATGCAATGCACTTTGTCGACCACTGGTTAAACCATAATCCCTGCTTGATCCTGCTGTTGTGCTGTTCTGACTTTTCATCAAAGGAGCCTGCCTGACAGCATACTAGAATCCCTCATGGCTGAGAGCAGAGCTGGGCTGTAGCTGTGAGGGATTCAATCGACAGACACGGGTACAGAGCTTTACAAAATCTTTGATCAGCTATTTTTCAGTTCTGCAGTCCACTACTGCTGAGTACTACCTGTGCTTTACTCTGGGGTGCTACTGGAGCAGCACGTGCAGTGAAATGTTAGAACAGCAGAATGTCAGGATTTACCAGATACGATCTATATTAAATAGTGAGTTAGGGAGTGTGACTTTTTGTTACCATAGCGTGCACATCGAGGCCAGCCCCAGATGTGGGTGTGGGGATCTTAGTAATGACTGTTTCCTTTTAACAACTTTGGCCAACATTCTGTGGCACCTGCCACTTCATCAGTAATAACGGGGGTTCCTAAGTAAAAGCAGAGATAAAAACGTGAGCAGTACTCAGGAACCAACTAACTGCTGTCTGTACAGTTATAAGCTATAGCCGTAAAATGGTAAATGGAAAAGATTCACAACCCACTCACTGATCTACAGCCTCGCAGTTTGTAAAGTACATTCTCAAATCGGGAATGTTTCATCATTCAGACTTGCATGGCTGGTATTCAGACCGTGTGCAGGACAGAGTTCACAGGGTTAGATTGGGCCATTTTGTTCCTTCTAAGGCACCTGTACAGTTGAGGGTCTCCCAAGGTTCAATTTCAGTGCCCAAGTTGTTCAGTCTCTTTATCAAGGATATCCCAGACATCTGAAAGTGCACAAATATAATTTTACATGCAGACGATGCATTACATTTTCAAGCAGTAACATTTTTTTATTCATATGACCAGTAATCTTCAGTCAGATTTTGAGCACCAACTTCTATGTATTTATTTAGAAATTGGTGACCAGGAAAGGCACAGTGAGGCCAGATTTCCTCATCTCCTATTGCTGGTGGTCACTCTGATGGTCTGCAGCCTAAAATTCCATGGGTGGACACTAATTCTGCGGGTGGCTGCAAATTCTGCGGGTGGTCACTAATTCTGCGGGCAGCTGCGAATTCCGTGGGTGGCCACTAATTCTGTGAGTGCCCAAAAATTCTGCGGTTAATTCCACGGGTGGCCGCATCCGCGGAACCGCGGAAAACTCGGGGCCTTGACTATGGCCACCAGGTTTGCGAGTTCGAGCGAACTCCATTGGGGGGCTCTCCTGCATGCCATCCCTGCATGTATAATAGGCAATATGGCGCTCCGCAGTGCGGCAACCCTATGTGGAATTGTTGCACAATACAACTCCGCTATTCCCTATCGCGCTGTTGGTATAGTGCCGCCAGTCCCTATCACACTGATACCGAACAGCGCGATAGAGCTGCAGACATGCCATACGTACAGTGCCAAGTGGGCAAAGGTCGGGCACAGGGTCATGGGTCTCTGGTGCAAGGCACTGCACAGCGCCATCGAACGTCTATGCATCCAGTGCGATTGGTCACCTGTGTGTCATTGCCACAGTGGACTATTGCGCAGTTGTGCCACAGCACCATGTAGTGACCATCGCTGTAGCACCACTGGCACAATGGTAGCCATGTCCAGAATTGCCTATCACGCACAGCACATCACCAGCGTGGCAGACGCCTGCGTAAGCTACCTGGGTATGCACAGTGCGGTGTACTACGCAGTCACAGAACTGCGCCATTGGCTCAGCCGGTTCAACCGTATTGCACAAAGCGCAACAGCGTGATATTCAGCCATCATATGCAAATCATCCGATCAGCCATTCAAAGGTGCAGCGGCGTGATTTGCATCTCATTAAAGTTGCTCCAGTCCTAATTTGCATGCATTGTGATATAAATATGCGACACTGTTCTGCAGTGGCCATATTCGGTTACTGCAGTAGATAGTTGAGTTGCATGCATTGTGCTGTTCTGGATCATGGCCTCAGAGAATTGCTGTGTACTGCACAGTCACAGGTGAACACTCTCACCCATACAGGCTGTGAAATGACCGAGCAAGGACTGGGTGAGGAGGATGATGGTGGGCAGAAGAGGAGGCCCAACTTTACGAAGGCTGAGACGGAGGCACTGTTCGAGGCCTACCTGGATGAGGAGCCACTTCTCAGTGGATGGCGGGGCACCCCTCAGGCCCTTGCTGCTGCATGGGAGGGGGTGGCACGTGCCGTCAACCTGCATGGCAGCCACCAGCGCTCTGTGCAGGAGTGTAAAAAGAAGATGGGGACCGACAGGAGGAGGGTGAAGGAGAAGGTTGCAGCCATCAGGGCGGCATGTGCTGCAACAGGTGGGGGACAGCCGGAGGTGGTGCAGCTGACCCCGGCAGAGGACATGCTTGCTGCAAGCATGCAGCGCAGTGCCATTGAGGGTGTTCCTGGAGGTGGCTTCCAGACAGGTGGTAGCCCATCACTGCATGGTATGTCATGGTCGGGGGGGAAGGTAGTTCACATGCACTAACGTGTTCTTCCTTTCTGTTACAGATCCTGTGAATCTGCAGGGGTCAGCAGTGGAGGAACTGTCCACTGCAGACAGCAATCCGGAGTTGGAGGAGGGACCATCCACCTCCGCAGATTGCTGGCGTGCACTGCACCAGTGTGCATGCCTGGCTACCTTCACTGATGTTGAGACAGGTGTGGGGGAGTGCCCTTCCTGTGTCTCAGCGGTCTGGCATGCAAGCATGCCAGCACGCTGCGGATGTGGCTGTGGCACAGACCTGCACCATTGATGATGCACCAACCACTATGGGCATTGACATGTGTGTGTCACAGAATGGACACACAGCAGGACAGCTCACGCCCATGGACCTAGCTGGTTCCGACGTGTGTGCCAGCATGTCAGCACAGTCCCAGGCTGTGCCTGTCAGCACCAGTGGGGCAGCACTGGTGGCTGTGCAGGTCACTGGTACTGTTGCAGCCACAGCAGTGGAACCACTTATCCCATGGGCACAGCAGGTGGAGGGGCAGCAGCAGCAATCACCCACCGGGACTGGGGGTACAGGGCTCAGCAGTGATGTAGGTGCACCACCTGTGGACATGCCCATATCTGGTCCTGGTGAGCAGCGCCCACCCTCAAGGGGTGCTGTACATCAGGCCCTTCCAGACCCTGAGGGACAGGTTGCCGATGTGGCAGACGACCTCTTTGATAAGCACACCCGCCTGCTGCAGGCATCAGTACAGCAGCAGATGCGGGTTGCAACATCCGTGGAGGCACTATGTGTGGCTCTGGAGCGGCACAGCAGGGACACCGAGAGGATCCTGTCCCAGATTGACCATTTGCGGGTGGATGTAACCACCGCCATCAACAAGCTGACACAGGCAGTGGTCGGTGTCGTGGCCACATTGGGCACACAGTCAGGTGCCCCTGTGCCGCTCACACCGCGCAGTACACTATCCACTCCCCATTCCCGGTGTCGTGCGACACCCACCCTGTCGACGCCGGGTTCAGCTGTGGGCAATCCCGCGAACCCCTGGTGCAGGTATGTTCGGTATGCTGCAGACCCCTGTGCGGACAATGTCGTGTTCGTGCAGTGGGACCCCTGGTGGTCCATCGGTGCCACCCCATGTGGCCCATGCTCAACCTGCTAGTGCTGCTGGGTCTCAGCAGGGCTGCCCACGCATCCGAGGTGGCCGTGGAATTGTGCCGCATGACTGAGCTGTCTCCCAGTGCGGGCCCTGTTTGGTGCTGCCCTGTGTGCAATGTGTGTTTCGGTGGGCAGTGCACCAGTGGGTGCCCTGCCCTACATGCAGACACATGGACCACCTGCACACCCTCCCGACTGCTGTCCACAGGTGTGTGTGCATGATGATGCCTGCATTGCGCTGTACACCAAAGTGCAAAGGTGCCCAGCATCTGACACACGTACATGGACAGTACAGGTGGTGGTGGTGGCCTGTGGACGTGTGTGTTTTTAGTGTCTGTGTTACTGCTGTGTTGTGCACCTGAACCCTGTGCACTTTGTGCCTGGTGTGTGTGTGTGTCTGTCTGTCCATGTGGCGTGTTACTGTTCACCCCTCCCTGGCTGTATGTGTGTGCTTCTGTGCCCTGCCACTTCCCTTGCTGTCATGCACCCTTGGTGTGTTTTCCTGTGTGTATGTGGGTTGTGCCCTAGCCACTGTTGGTTGCACATGGCCCCATGACTTACCTGTGTTGGGCGAAGTGCTCCTCTGTGATGGTGTCCCAGTGCAGCTGGGCCAGCCGGATCAGTCGGGGGTCACGCCGTCCATGGGGGGAGCTGCTCATCCCCATCATCACCGGCGTCACCAGCGTCCCCATCACTGTCCCCCTCTTCAACCTGTATGGCTATCCCACAGTCTTTGGCCATGTTGTGCAGGATACAACAGGCCAGGAATATCCCACAGGCCTTTGAGGGGCTATACTGTAGGGCACCACCGGAGGTGTCTAGGCATCGGAAGTGTGCCTTCAGCATCCCAAACACCCGCTCAATGATGTTGTGTGTGTCGGCATGTGCCTCATTGAAGCGTTGCTGCGATGGGGTCGTGGGCCGCCAGTAGGGTGTGAGCAGCCAGGGACGGAGTGGGTATCCACTGTCACCTGTGTGGAGATAGTGGAGGTTAGTGTCTTGTTCAGGCTAACCCTGTGTGCCACACCCATGGCACCTGTGGCTTACCCACCCTTGCCCCCGATTTGCTAATCCTACATGCATACTCACCCACTAGATGTCCTGTGGGGATGTCCCCACTCTCGAATTGATGGCACAGTGCTGATTGGTACCATATGAATGAATTGTGTGCTCTGCCAGGGTGCGTGGCACAGACATTGATGATGCGCCCACTGGCATCACACACCACCTGGCAGTTGACACTGGAAAATCCCTTCCGATTCCGATAGGTAGCCCCATTGGGGCCAGGTGGCATGCGAATGGCCACATAGGTGCAGTCTATTGCCCCTAGCACACCAGGCATACGTGCTACCCTGTAGAACTCATGTATGTTTGCTGTACGTTCCGCCACGGTGCTGGGGAAATGGATGTACTCTGCAGCATGTGGCAGCAGTGCGCTGAGGAACTGGGTGAGGATGCGTGATGTGGCCGACTGTGTTATGCCTGTGGTGTCCCCTGTTGGTCTCTGGAAGGTACCCGTGGTGAGCAAGCACATGCAGGCTGTTATCTTTGTCTCCACTGACAGAGTGTGACTCCGTTGTGAGGGTGCCTGCATTACATCACTGCACAGCTCACAGAGCCACCTCAGTATTGGCCTGTTCAGGCGGTACCGGCCCACAATCTCTACATCTGAATAGAGCTCAAAGCTGATGCGGGCTTGGTACTGCCTGTTGGGGGCGTACCACCGACGGGCCCTTCCACGGCCACGTCCCCCTGCAGCATGCCTTCTCACCTCCCTCATTACAGCTTCCATGTGGAAGTTGGCACTGTCCATGTCCCTGGCTTGTGTTCCCCCCTTGGCTGTTGTTGCTCTGTTACCCCCGCTGTCCTGACTGCTACCTCCACTGCACCGGGTACACCTACTGGCCTCTGCACTCTGTGGCCCCACACACCTTTCCTTGCCCCTCTTCTGTCCTGTGCACTCCCTGGCCTGCACTGTTTGTCACTCTGGCCTTCTCTGTCTCCCTGCCTCATGTGGCTTCCCTGTAGCGTTCTTGCGCCTCTTCCTTGAGCCTTTTTATTTTGGCTCATTTCCGCTATGGCGCAACATCCGCCTGATCCACTGCTGCGCATTGTGCAAGCCTTTGAATATCGCATTGCGCACTTTATGCATGGTTCCACCCCCTTCGGTTGCGCATACCTTCATTAGCATTGCGCTGTTGCTCAGCATGTTTTCAGTGGCGCAACTGCCTCCTGCTGAATATCACAGAATGGCGCAATTTCGGACTTGCGCTAGCGCAACCCTATTGTGCATGGCGCAACCCTTTTGAATATCCCACCCCATATGTCTAACTCAAATCACAGTGACACAAAAATGGTTATGGTTATAATACAGGAGACCTATAACACTAAAAAAAACATTTTCACAGGAAAACAGTTCAAGTTCTTTATTTAAACATTGTAACATGGCAATAAATGACTAACAAAAATGAAAATATCTATTCATCAAAACATACCAGGTGATCCAAATCTAACGGGTATTAATCCCCTAGTAATGCCCGCTCTTGCCAGCCCTCTGAGATCCACCAAAACCAAGGTCGTATAGAATAATGCCGGCTATTGCAGTACTGATATCAAACCATTAACAGAATGTGCTTCCACTCTGTATAAAGGAATATGTCCGACCCACCCACCCACCTGATGGACACTGTGTTATCAACACACAGTGCAGTAGCTAAGCAATAATAGTACTGAGAAAAAATGTTGACTTTCTACACAGATTGTCTTAAGTTATAGAAACATTTAACCTATCTGTGTCTATCTTATCACAGAAAGTGAGCACTCAGCGTGTAGACGTCTGCACCAGTAGGAAGTATTTCCATAGCGCATGACATAGAGAGGTTAAATGTTTCTATAAGTTAAGACAATCTGTGTAGAAAGTTAATGTTTTTTTCTCAGTAGTATTACAGAGTTGTAATTTGTGAACCAGTAAAAGTACTGTAAAAAAGCAAGATAATCAGAAATATTGTTTCCTCACCGCAGACATGAAAAAATATGCTAATTAGATAGGTTTGCATCCCAGCATTGGTAACAAACGTCGAAGAGAGAAGATTAACAAGTGAAATAAAAACAAATTGTACCTATCGTTCTTAAAAAAATTATATAGTATTGGACAAATCATTGTGTTGCCTTTCAATAAAGAAACTATTAATGTTTAGAAAAAATAAACACCACTATATAAATAAATATGGTTGCATTAAAATCACAGTTTGTGTCTTTTGTCAGTTCAATTCATACATTATAAAACAGTGCATGTACAGTATGTGTATGTATAATATATTAAAGTATATAATCCAACAGATGACACTTCCACATTACCCATGTTACAAGAGCATTAATTTACTCCAGAGTCAGGCTCTACTAGGGGATTAGTGCCTGGTTGGTGGATGGAGGCACGAGGTCCAACCCCCCCAACCAGGCATTAATCCCCTAGTAGCACACTCCTCTGTCATGGATTAAGGCTTACTTGTGGTTGCAAGGCTTGTAGAACAAACATCCATTTGGGATTTTTTCTGGAGAAATTTGAGTTTGCTCTCCCCTCCACAAGGTAATGATGGACTATGTTCCAAGGTACAACACCTCAGGCCTGGCAAATACTCATTGTGTGCCTGATTAAAGTGTGCACCCAGGCCAGTGTCTATTATAGTGTATATTAGAACATTTTAGAAAATGGGTTTGACATTTCTCAGTCTCTGTTTGGCTGAGCCCCTTTCCAAGGGGTACACTTTTGTGCCAACAGAGACCAGAAAAAAACAAGTGTCAGTGGCAGTCTGCCATTCTACTGATTTCATTGTGCCAACTCTAAAATGTAAAAGTGATCAGTCGCCATGTTTTATTTCACTTATGTAGTGAGCCTATTTTTGTCCTGCTCCTCCCTCCTTGTCCAACTGTCTCTCAACCCTTACCACTCACCGCCAAACCAAAAAAACCTACATACTCATTAACTCGGGGATGAGGGGGTACTAATGTGACCTCTTTTCTCTTTACATGTTCAGAGCAGTCACTCCAGGATTGCTATGAGTCAGACACTCTGATTGTAACATCAGCCCACAGAATGCTTCCCGCCCTGCCCCTCCCCCAGCCCAATTCTCCAGATCCCTTCAATGGTTTGTTCCAATATGTAGAGTTTAAAAATAAATAAAATAAGCTATTGCTCCACAGTGGAGTCACTTATCACCAGCCACGGGTGGAAGAAAGGTACGTTATCAGAAGAAGCTTTATTATGCAAGAGTGAGGGTTAATGTTCAGTCAGTGGAGGGGGGGTGGACATGCATGCACTTGGCTCACAAGTTAGTGTTTTAAAAAATAAAAGCATTGAAGAAAGCAGCACCTTCTTCTAGATAGTGTACCAGTAAAGGGATTACTATACAATAAAATATTTTATTTTCTAAATATTTTATTAAAATTTAAAAATAACCCATTTTGTAAGTGCAATAATACCCTCCAGGGTAGGTGGTATAGGCTATACCAGACAATTTGCATTGTCAGTGGTTCAGTACATAGCACACTCACCTCTGGGGCTGGACAATCAGATGATCATGGGTTCTAACCCTATACCAGGCATTTGGGGTAATACCCATATTTGACACTGTAATACAGTACATAGGGGATGCTGCACTGGTGAGCTGCCATCCTTCAGATGACATGTTAAACTGAGGTCCCATCTGCCTATCCCTGGTCACTGGCTAGGTGGAAGTAAAAGATCCTATGGCACTTATCGGCGAATAACAGGGGAGTTTCCCCAGCGTCATGGTCAACATTCTTCTGTCAATACAACAGGTCCATACCAACCACCCCCAGGACACACCTGAAAATAAGCTACAATGGCTTAGTGTGCCTTTCCTGGTCAAAGAAATTGCAAATAAATTAAATTCCAGGGGCTATAAGGCCCACCGCCTGTGGCATTGGGCCTCATTACACCCCTGGACGGTCTGGGATAACCCAATACTGCCCATCATTTTGGGTATTAGTGCTAGTGTTGTGTGTGTGGCATTCCATCCCTTTCAAAATGCTGTTGTATCACAGTTCAAAGGTCATGGAACGTGAGTGCACCCTTTTGAGGAACAACAGCATTCTGAATGTCTCTAGAGACTGCACGAGTTTCATTTTTAAAACTGAAGAACCACTGCATCCACATAAAGCAGTTGAAAATGAAAATGAACTGCTGTGATGGCCACAGTGTTTTTTTTTCACATTCCAGAAAACTTTTTGGAGTTTATTTCACTTTGAGAACAACTCATCCACCCAACTATACACTATATATAAAAAATGCTGAATGGGCAACCACATGCCAAACCAGCCTGAGCTGCCATCTGTCGTGGAAAAATATATTCTTCTTACACTTTAGTTTAAAATCAGGCTCAGGAATACTGCATGTAGTAAAAAGAAAAGTTTAATACATATGCATGTGGGAGTTCATTGTCTCTGGCCTCACCAGAACTCAGAACAACACAACAAACTCCCTTAGTTACAGTTGTACAAGGCTTAAATATACTGTTGCTTGTCATTTTCTATTGGTTACAATTTGCTGCAGTGTGCTGGCACAATTTTTGTTTGTGTATAACTCTGATTGGGCAAGCTACTCCTAAGTTTCGTTACATAAAAAGCAAGAAATGCTCACATGACTACAGGGAAATGCTTGTCTCAAGTTTCATACTTTAGGTACTGCTATTTCTACATATTGTCACTGTATTTTTCCTTCACACTCCCCCCTTTTGATACTCTGTATCAATTTTACAATATATCATTATAAAATGGGAGTTGTGCATTTATTTCCTGGTTGGTGAGCAAAGGGGCCATCACTGGGGTTTTTTCATTTCGTGTAGTCATGCATGGCCTCGAAACACCGAGGCGGAGACATAGTAGGAGAAGATAGATTACTATAAAAATACTAGCTATAGCGATTAGATATGATATTATAGTGGCCCCCCAGTCTCCAAACAGGGATTTAAACCAGGACCAGGGATCCCAACCATTGTCTTCGCTTGCATGCTCTCCTACTATTCTATTTTTTAAGGAGGTTACCCGGTTTATTACTTCAGTAAGATCACTATTAACATCAGGAATGTACGTACAACACTCCTCACCTACTATGGTACAGACACCCCCCCTTTTCCGCTAACATAATCAAGTGCTGCTCGGTTTTGTAAAGCCACTAGTCTGAGGGATTTAGTTTCAGCATTCAGCAGCTGTAAAAGTTTTGCACCTTTTTTGTGGAATAACTGCCACTAATGTTTTTTCCCTCTATAGCAATTAAAATTTCAGTGGCCTCGCGTTTACTTAGGGCCCTTGGTTTCAAATGGAGTCCCACGGCTGCAGAGAATGGGGAATAAGTGCACACATAACAGTTTGACAGATTTGCGTTATTAGCATGCAACTTCATTAAAGTCCACCAAGTATTTGTAACATGCAGGGGTTTGATGCTACGGCTGTATCTTTCAGTCTTATGGTTTGCTTTAACAGTCATTTGAACCAGGAGAACCATAGTGGTTCCTAGTACACATGCCACCCCTGCAGTAAGTAACACAGTTTTTATCTTCATCTTTCCTTGGGAGCCGTTATCAACCGACAATGGGAAGCGTGGATCCATGTGTCTCTTTCGCCAATCTTGACCGCTGTGGCTGTTGTAAGTAACACCTGGAACGGTCCTCTCCACCTTGGAGCACACCATCTCTTTCTTCGTAAGTCCTTTGTCACAACAAAATCTCCTGGTCTGATGTGATGGAGTGGTCATTCAGAGGGTACAGATAAAGCTGCTTTGACCCTAGGATAGAGAGATCTCAACACAGCATTAAGGGATAAACAATAGGCAATCATTTTATTGTCTATACCATGCAACGTTATTCTATTTTGGGGAAATGGAACATTTGTCATTCTAAGAGGCCTTCCAATTAAAATCTCATGTGGTGATAATTCCATATGCACAGGCCTCCCTCTCATGCTCATAAGTGCCAGAAGTAGCGTCTTCACCCATCTGAGACCAGTTTCTGCCATGATTTTGGTCAACTTTACCTTAAGGGTCTGGTTTGCCCTTTTCACAGCTCCTCCCGATTGGGGTGTAGGCACAGTGCATTCTCAGATTTATTTGCAATGCTTCACACAGGGTTTTAATTACCTCATTTGAAAATTGCGACCCATTATCACTAGAGAGTCTGGTGGGGATACCCCACCGGGGAATGATTTCCCTTATTAGGGCCTTTGCCACCGTGCATGCTGTAGTTTTCCTAACCGGGAAGGCCTCTACCCATTTTGAAAACACGTCTACAATTACTAGACAATATTTGTATTCTTCACATGGATTTAACTCAATAAAGTCCATCATTAGGTGCTCAAAAGGTCCTGTAGGAGAAGGGTGGGAAGAGGGGGTTACTTGGAGTCCTCTGCCAATATTATTTTGCATACATATGATATATCTCTTACAAAAATCTTCAGCATATACAGTGAACCCTACAACATACCAATATTTATTTACAAGGTCTACCATTCCACTTTTTGAGACATGATCAGCCCCATGGGCCAACTTGGCCAAAAAGGGATATACTGCCGAAGGCAGACAAAGCCTGCCATCGGGGGCTATCCATACTTTACTATCAGCATCATATTTACAATTTGCCTGCCAGTTCCGCTTCTCCTTTGCACTGGCCGACTGTTGCAACGTAACAACATCCTTGGCTGAAAATAAATTAAGTTGGTTAGTGGTAACAGACAACATTAAGAATTTTGGAACACCATCAGAGAGGGCTGCTTCTTTTGCAGCTGCATCTGCCCTCGCATTACCCAACGACACAGAGTCTGTATTAGACGTATGACCTTGACATTTGACAATAGCAATTTGCTTTGGTTTTTGTACAGCATTCAGTAAGTCCTTTACCAGGTTCGCATGTGGAATAGGTTTCCTTATTATCTCTTTGGGCCGACCCATCCAAAAACTCACGTCAGCATTTACTATTGGCACATCAGTAATGTCCGGTCGGGGTTTGCAGTCCAGATCTATTACCTGTCCACAGTCATGTTCCTTTTTACTTAGAATACTAGTTTTGCAATAAAAAGTCAAATTACATGGTTCACTCTTGGTGTGCTTTCATGAAAACATACATTTTGTGTGAAAAGTTGTGCTTTAGGTATGGAATACACGTCAAGTTTGAATTGGTAGTAACATAAAATGTTAAAACACAAGAAGGTCAAATAATGTGCAAAGGGTCACAGTGTGCATGCAAGGGTCATTTAAACCCAGTTATTTTTGTAGTGTCCTTGAACACTACTGATATTAAAATATCTTTAAATAATAATAGAGCACACAATAAAACTGCTGGCCAAGACAGTACACATACACAAAAAGAAATGCTTAACAGAAAATAAGACTGACATTATTTGACACCAATTTGCTGAGGTAATGCCCATAGTTTTATTAGAAAACTGTACGTGTTTTAGATATATGTGCTGCCTCCTGCCTGTCTTGTAACACTGACAATTTTTTTTAACCAACACATTTATACATATCTCCATGCCAAATCTTTCCAGAACAAAACACTTTTTTTAAACACCTTCCAACTCCTTTAAAATACAGCACAACATACCATCTGTAAGTGAACACATCTAGTATAACACGGTTACACCTTTTGGCGCATAGCCAAAATATGGCACTCTGCCATTTTGCAAAATGTTTCTGGTTTTAACTAGAAGTATGATACAGCCATTCATAGCTGTTAACACATTACATTTTTACCTAGCAGTGGCTTGGCACGTTGCTTGCAAACTACAAATCTTTCTGCACATTGCAATCTATGACATCATATCTCTTCACCTTCAACACTACCTGCTCCAACCAACAACTACATACAAAAGTTCTTCACTGACCCTATCTAGGCAGCACAAATGTTTTATTAAAAATAAAACCAATTAAAACAGTCAGATATGAGGCAAAGAAGCTTCTTCTTTTTTTTTACTGTAACATGTTGTGCACCGAAGGCAGTCAATCCTATCTCACAACCTTGACAACAGAACATAATTACAGAACACAGATATACGCTGGAAAATACACACAAGAGAGATGGAGCATTACCTTGTTTAGTATATGTATCACAGAAATAAAACAGACAGACATAAAAAAAATTTAAATAATAAAAAAATTCGGACTTACCAAGGTATTTTCCTTCTTTTCTGATACACTGGTCTGATTGAGAAAACCGACTGCAGGACCTTCATGACAATTTCCAAACACTGCAGCTATTAACCCTTTCAAAGGTTTTAACCCTTTCAAAGGTTTTCTTTTGGCCATTTTAGTAACCTGCCAAACCAAGTCTTTTTCCAGAGCTCTGGTTTGCAGTTTAAAAACAAAACAAAAAAAATCTCTAACAGTACTAGGTTGAGATCCATCTGGTAGAGGTCCCCAGTACTTGGGTTTGGGATCAAATGTTTCAGCCTCTATAGGAGGCAGGGGAACTTGAAATTGATACAAAAAAAAACCAAAAAACTTGAAACTACAAAGATAGGCAACATGGGGGTGAGGATTTTCAAATCATCCCGTCTGTAGTCACACCTACTAAGCGTACAGCCACAGTAGTTTATTTTCTTTCTCTAAATGTTGCTTATCTAACATTACTTAATCAGCTGCTGCTTTTCTACTAAAAACAGCCTGAACTGTGAAAGCCATCATTGGCTCTAACAGTATATACTTGTAGCAAGCACAAATTACAAGGGCAAAGGGCAGTTGCCCTTGCTTGTTTGAGAGACTTTTCCTTAATACATCTTTCCACATATTCTTAAACCTGAGGTCCTCAAACCCCCACATAAATATCCTTAAACCTGGGGTGCTTCTCCTCACTCGTCTCCTCTCTTTCTACTTTACTATTACTCTCCTTTTAATTTTATACTTTGTACACCTTCCTTTTTCTGATGTCCATCTGTCCTCCTCACACCCAGTCATCCATTTGTCTCACACACTCTACCATGGCCCCAATTCTTTCAGGGAATGGAGGGTCCCTTGCCAGTGATATATGTAGGTATGACCCTGGGACCTGGAACACTTTCAAAAGCTGTTCTTAGCTGGGCCCCACACTGCTGCTGCGCGGCAGTCTTTGCTTCATATATTTCAGAGATGTTTAGGGTCTGCTCCATTGGCTGCCTTCCCCATTCCCCACACTCATACTCGCCAGTCTCTACCCCTGTTGAGTCGTGTGTAGTGCAATGCAGGTCCGTCTGCACCTGCAGGTTGTGTGTAATAGCCTCTGCCCAGTCCAATAGCCACTCTTTTTCTGTTTCTGCTGTTAACTTCCAGCAGTACAGCCAATCACTACTACCCATGGCAGCAAAGGGATACAACCCCGCTATCTGGGACTTAAGTTCCAACCCCTCTTTTGTACAGATTATGTGGGCATTGAGCTAGGCCAACAGGTCCCTTCCCATGAGGTTTACAGGGCAGACTGCACTATACAGAAAGATATGCTGAATGACCGCTTCCTTACATTTTACTTCCAGTGGCTGGGTTAACTTTGCATGCATTACAACCCCTGAGGCTCCCACAGTCTCAATAGTCTTCTCTGTCGTTCTTAGTTTTATGTCGGTGTCTCTGATCACAGACATTGAGGCACCTATGTCTATGAGGAAAGAAAGTTTTTTGCCATTTACTAACAGTGTCATTTTTGGTTTGTCACTAGGGTGCTGCAAGGTGGTCAGAAGTATCTGGTGCTGTTCCATTAATTCCTAGCTGTCAGCTTCCCACTGTTGATCCTGTTTTTGGTCATAATCACGGGCTCACTGGGGAGGAGGGGGTGGTGGATAAGGTTGGGCTGGTTGTCCTTGGTTATTCGGGCAGCTGCGGGCTATGTGGCCTCAACCTCCACAAGTATAGCAGGTATAATCTGCGTAGTCGCCCGGCCCTACTCCTTCTCTCTGCTGGGGTCTTCCCTGTGCCCCACGTCCCCATCCTCTCTCCCCTTTTCCACCTCTTCCTCCCCTGCCTCCTCCCTCAAAGTACATTAGCTGGGCTTTTTCTAACTTCTCCTTGGTCTCACGCTGTTGTCTTTCAGCGTGCTCAGCAAAAGGCATAATTTTTGCCATTGTCTGCATTTTCCAGCCTATACACACTGTTATGACCCCAGTTCTTATTTGCTCTCTCAGTCCTGAGCAGAACATCATTTCAAGCTGGTGCTCGTATGCCGGATTGTCTCTGTCAATACCAGAGTACTGTTTAAACACGGTCTCAAGTCTCTCCTTGTACTCCTGCACTGACTCATGTGATCCTTGCTTGGTGTTCTTTATTCGGGGCCAAACTGTTACCTTTTTGAATTTCTGTCTCAGGGCCACAAACACTGCATTTACTTGGTCATTTATTTCGTTATACTTTTCCTGAATCCCAGTTGCCTTTTACCCGTCTCAGACACCCTTTAATGTGCGCTCTAAAACACTCCTCTACTCGGTTATGGAAAGTTTATACATAGGTCAGGTTTCTGATTCCTTTTCATATTTTTCAATATTATCTCATGGCTTAGGAATGTCCTTTAGAGCCTCCCGGAGCTCATCTGGATTCCAGGGTCTGTTTACCTCTATATAGGGAGTCTGTGCCACAGCTGCCACATTCGGGTTGGGATACTGTATTAGAGGCATTTGTGCTACCACCTGTCAGGGTCTTAATTGAGAATGGCTTCCCCCTTCTGCCCCTCCTGCAACTTTTGCTTCTGGGCTTGGGGGGTTTACTCCCATGGGGGTAGACCCGGGAAACCAAGTTGGGAGCCAGCCTGGACCCTTTAGTGGGGTAAACTGGGGAGGGGCTGGTGCTTGTGGCAGGGGTCTATAGGGAGGCAGCGTGTCATGTCTTGCAAACCTTACTTTTTTTTTTTCTTCACTTTCCTGTTTTACCATTAGTCCCTTTCCCAGCTCTCTATGTGTATTACTCTCACAGTTTCACTTGGTCGGTTTCAAACTCTGGGAGTTACTTTTGACTTGCCCTATCTACCTCGTTTCTTTCGTGTGAGGGTGCTCAGCCTACTTAAAGGCTCTTTTGCCCCCCCCCAATCTCCTATTACTTCTTTTAGGGCAGACTCAAACTCCCTCGGCTACTTTTAACCGAACCTATCTTATGGCGCCTAGTCACTTTTGCCACTTTTTCAGGCTCAGACTAATAGTTACTTTTGCCACTTTTTTGAGGCTCCAACTATTCTGATATCAGATACTACTTATACAAGCAATTTTTCTTTTTCATTACATGCAGTGGCCTGAGTGCAGGTACTTACAGTGATCAGCGCCGTCTGGGTCCGAAGACAATCCTCTGCGATCGGGGATGGTCCCACTCTGGCTCTGCTCACCATAGGCGGATTTCCCTCTATGTTTCGGTACTTTTACCAGAAGTCTTGGGATTCATCCCCGACCGGGACTACTCCGGGTCCAGTCCATGCTGATCCTGCCGACTACGCCAAAATTGTCGTGGAAAAATATATTCTTCTTACACTTTAGTTTAAAATCAGGCTCAGGAATACTGCATGTAGTAAAAAGAAAAGTTTAATACATATGCATGTGGGAGTTCATTGTCTCTGGCCTCACCAGAACTCAGAACAACACAACAAACTCCCTTAGTTACAGTTGTAAAAGGCTTATATATACTGTTGCTTGCCATTTTCTATTGGTTACAATTTGCTGCAGTGTGCTGGCACAATTTTTGTTTGTGTATAACTCTGATTGGGCAAGCTACACCTAAGTTTCGTTACATAAAAAGCAAAAAATGCTCACATGACTACAGGGAAATGCTTGTCTTAAGTTTCATACTTTAGGTACTGCTATTTCTACATATTGTCACTGTAGTTTTCCTTCACACACCTCATGGTTCTGATTACCTCAGACCTCTCGAGCTTCATTCTCAAGGTCAGAGGTAATCAGAACCCCTGTGAGGTAGCACAGGCTGGTTGTGCATTGTTTCCCATCCAGTATTCTCTGTGTTGCAGATATCTCTCGAATGTGCCTGAATGCACACCTTGACAGGTCCGAAGTTCTTCCAGCATATATTTTGGGACAGATTAAGATAATAATAATACATGCCACAAATGATGTAGTATAACATATTAATTCCCTAATGTCAACTTTGACATCTGACCTTAGATGTTGGAACATAACGCCTGTAATCCCAAAATGGCACACCAAACAGAAACCACAAGCGTGGAAGTCTATTGGTTTCATTGGGCACCAAATGGATTTTTACAGTATGTCAGGCCTAAACTAGCTATGTCTAATCAGATCCTTGAGATTATGAGCATGACCAACAGTGGCATCATTAACCCCCAAAATGGGGGCATGTGCCTCCCACCCCACTTTTTCATAAGACCTCCTGTTGCTGCTAACAGCTGCAGAAGAAATTAAAAAGGTTGCAGTCACAAAACAGAAGACTTCAGTCACACAACAATACACTGCTGCCAGGCTGCAGCAAGGCACCACCCTCCTCCCTCCCTCCAGTCATACCTCAGCTCATTCTACCACTTATATCTGTTATAGTGAGCCCAAGCTTCCCCAATAATGCTACTGATAGCCTGCTGGCAATGCAATCATATGCACCTCCATCTCTCTCTCTGTCCTCCTTGAGTGGCTGTGCGACCTGCAACCCTTGACTTGCAATGCTGCTGCCAGGATAGATATTCCACTCCCATCACATTGGCCTAACTCGGGCCTATTAAGAATCACGTGGGGAGTGTCTGTCTGTCTTGCTACTGGGAGGAACACAGATGCACCACACACACATCAGAGATGGCTGGTCTTTCTTGCTCCAGTCATGTGCAGCCATCTCAGAGGTGGGGTGAGCAATGCCGCTTTGATTGGAGTAAGGTCTGAGATGGGTCTGGATGACTGCTCTACACATGCTAGCTATAGAGCATGCTCACTGTTTTATTCCAAAAGCAGCAGCTTACTGAAAGTTCAGGCAGACGATGAGATGGAGAGAGAAGAGATGAGGCCAAAAGAGCTGTAGCAACTGTAGAAACATGAACTGTAGTGCCTGCCACTGTCCATACACAGAGTATACATTTAGGAGGTTCCAGTATTAGTAGTAAAAAAAAAATTAAGACCTGAAAAAAAATGGAACAATAAGGGGGAGCTGAGGGTAGGGGGATGGGAGAGACAGACACACGGAGTGACTCAGTGCAGCAGGAGCTGAGCAGGCCCTGCAGGACAGAAACAAAAACAGAATAACAAGAGAGGGAGCTCAGGGGGGAGAGACAGACACATGGATTGAGTGCTGAAGAAGCTGTGCAGCCTGCCTGCAGGCCGTGTTTGTTACTTTGTTATTTGCTGCTTATTGGGAATAACACACAGTAAGCAAACACAGCATAATAAAAATACATTTATTGACATCCAAGCAGAAAATATTAAATAACTGAGCTGCTGAGTAAAAGAGGGTGATGGAGACAATGTGCAGCAGCAGTATTAGAGAGCTGCCTCACAGCTGCTGTGTGTTTCGTTTCCATCTGACTATCCTTGGGGATTTTTGAACTTCATTTTCTATGTACTATGTCACCCCCACCCCCAAAAAATTAAACATACTTAAAATCAGCTTAAGAATAAAGCTGATTTGAATTAAACCAAAAAAAGGGCAACACAGAGAAAAGAGCAGAGGGGGACAGAGGATAGAGACACACTATAGATTGCAGCAGCTTTGAACTTTCCTGTTTGTGGCTACAAGTAATCTGGCCCGGGATTTCTTCTTCTCTAGCCCCAGGGAAATATTAAGACAAGGTTTGATTGCCTGCCTGCCTGCCTGCCTGCCAGCCCATAACTAGTTACACTATCCCCAAAAAGTAATTCAAAGGCAGGGCTTGTTTGCCTGCCATTTTATCTATTCTTACTGCCTAAATTCTCAGAGTATTTTTACTGGCTTTAGTAAATAATAAAGGCAGGGTTTGCCATCACTAATTTCTTTACTGCCTACAGTCTTGGAGTCTATCCCCAAAAAGTAATATAAAAAAGGCAGGTTTGGGTTTGTTTTCCTGATTTCTTTATTTTGATTGCCTACATTCTCAGAGTATTTCTACTAGCCTCAGTAAATAACAGACAGCGTTTGCCATCACTAATTTCTTTACTGCCTATGGTCTTGGGGTATTTCTCTGGCCCCAGAAAATCATAAAGGCAGGCTTTACCATATGTAATTATTTTATTGCCTTAGGGTGTATCCCCAGAAAATAATATAAAGTCAGGATTTGTCATTGCTAACTTCTTTATTGCATACGGTCTCAGAGTATTGTTTCTGTCCCCACAAAATTAAGACAGGGTTTATCATCATTACTGACTGCTTCATTGCCTACACATTCTGGGTGCAGCATTTCTTCTGGCTCCAGGAAAAGGCAGGGCTTGCTGTTGTCACTAATTGCTTTATTGCCTACAGTCTTATGTGATCTAGCCTATGTACATAGGTACCATAAAACAATAAATCAATACAACTTGTGTACAGCTGAATTAAACTAGAAGTAGCGAATAACAGAAGAGACAATAAGTCATGACATAAGGTCTTTCTTTAATGTGGGAACAGACGATAAAAGGCCAAGATTCAGTTCTTTATCAGAATCATTATCATCTACTGTGAATGAGACCATGTGCACCGGTGTAATGATGACCAATACAGATACATCTTGTAATGATCAAACAAGTGACACAATATGTCAGGGTGAAGGCCTCAGTACTAGCAACAGTACAACAACTGAATTCATTGAACAGTTTAATACCTCTGTTGAATCAGATTTGTCCCAGTCCCTCACAGTATCTTCAGTTGGTGATAATCCCCCTACAGATCTTGGCAATAAAGAGAAAGGCCCCACTCAGCCTGTGACTAATTTCAGTACTAAAATGTATGGAGGTAAAAGACAAGGCTTTAGTCATGAGGCTTTAGCCATCTCTGGTACAAAGATTTCTGTTGGTTGGAGTACAGCTGTGAAAAACAGAGTGCATTCTGCTTCACATATAGATGTTTCATGCATGGGTAGGGATGTACTGAGGAAGCATTTACAATTTGTGGGTTTCAAAACTGGAAAACTGCATTAGACAAATTCAGAATGCATACATCAGCTCACACTCATAGAAGTGCAATGGCTGCCTGGTCTGCATATAAGTGCACAAATGACACTGGTAACATCATCATTATACAGATAGACAAGGGCAAGGTTAAGGAAATTTACTTCATTTTTATGCTTGCCATCAGGCAAAGCATTTTGGTATGGTACAGGGCTCTGAGAGGTGTGTCACAGTGATCCAATGCAGGAGACTCTACAAGGGGCTTGACCAATAATCCACCAGTCTGATAATGACACTGCTTAGGCATGAAGTGTGTGGACTTCAAAACATTGTGCTGACAGACACATTCATAAATCAGCTCTTTCAGCAAGCACAGCTGATCTCATCCTCTCTGTGTCAGAGCAGGGAATGGTTAATGTCTGTGTCATACAATGTCTTATGTTTTACCATGCACATTCTTTTCATTAAGTTCCAGCTTTCTTCCAGCTAGGCTGCTTCTGTCCTGAATTCAAGCACTGCAGGCTTTTTAGAATCAGGATTTTAAACAACATATAAACTCTTTACAAAGTACCCTCTGCACTTTATTTATATCAACAGCCAGCAAACATGCTTGGCACTTTATGATTGCTAAAGCACTATAGGCACTTTCTTAAGCACTTTGTCTTATTCATATCCATATCAAGCATTTTATTCAGCATGGTAGGTGCTTAAACACCACATATGGACAGAAAAGAAAAAAATGTAAGAGAAACAATAGTGAGAGGGGAGACTACCTAGGTCAGTGTCCTATCTACCAAGGTATAAAATGGGAAATAAATAGGATAGGAAAATGGCACTGCTGCAGTAGACTACCAAGACAGAAAAGGGGAGAGGTTAGAAAAATATGTCCCTGGGTGCTCCAATTATTCCTAATGTAGAACACAGCTCTATCACAGCCTGCAGTTCAGTTTTTTTATGATGCTCTCACACCAGACTGGTGAGAGTAGAAGCCACAATCCTTTCTGAAGTCACCCAAGTACACCAGACTACAGCAGCACTGCTGCAGAGGAACCTCTACACTGAGAGCCCAGACCCCACTCCAAGCAGAAAATGGTGAAAACTGTATTTTGCATTATTTTAAGTTCCCTTCAGTTTGTCAGTTGTTGCCCCACCATAACTGCCCCCCCCGATCCAACCCTTAGTCTTCCAGCACAGCACAGGATCTGCACCTTGACCTGGTACAATATTAATACTAGGGGCAAGCATCCAGCATTGATAAATGCTTGTTATTTTTTATACTTGTTAGCTGATGAGCAAAATGCCCATTTTCACAAGTGACAAGTACTATAAATACAATACTAACACAACTTACAAATATATCAATTACAATTAAACAATAAACATTGGGTACAAGTACAATCATTTTTTGTTAATAGCCATTGTTTTAGACTGATTTTTAAAAGATTTGAATGTTGTACAATTAATTTTATCAAGTAAAGAATTGTATAAGGTAGCAGCCCCTGTATATTACCAATTTTTGTCCTATTAATTTTTTGAAATGAGGAATTCTAAAAAGTCACTTGCTTTGTGACCTAGTACCCTGAGTACTGATGGCCCTAGTGAATACAGACATAATTTTTTGTGGAAGCAAACCATTGATTCCGTTATGAAGCATTATACTCATTCTTAAGTTTCATCTATTTTCCAAAGAATGGCAGGCTGCTGTTTTATACAAAGTGCAGCGATGTGTTCTCCTTGGTAAATTGATCATAAATCTAAGAACATTATTGTGTGTTACAGTCAATTTGCTCAAAAGTCTAGCACTAGTTGTGGAATATACGATAAGCCCATAGTCCAATATATAAAGCAATAGACTGTGTGTTAATAATCTTCGGGATTTAGGTAACAAAAAAGGACATATTTTAAATAGGGAGAACCAATCTCTGATGCACCAGCTTTACATCATGTTTAATGTGGGGTTCAAACGTAAGAGTACTATCTAATATAACCCTTAAATATTTTAAACAGTCTACAATTACAATGGGTTCACCTTTCAGATCAATTATGGGATGTTCAAATCCCCTACTCTTTCTTGTGCCTGTAAAAACATTGCCTTGGGTTTTTTTTTTGTTTTTTTTTTGTATTCAGAAGCATATTTCTTGACAGAAGCCTCTCCTGGAAAGAATCAAAATGTCTTTGAACAACACCCATTATGTCCCCAAGCTCAGAACCCATGCTGGAAATAACTGCATCCTCTGCATAAAGAACTATCTCAGATTAATTGCAAGATCTAGAGCTGAATTCATAAACAATGAAAATAAGAGAGGTCACAATATTGAACTTTGTGGTACCCCACATTTAATAGAATAACCTTCTGAGACACTTCCAGCAATTTTTGTTTTATGCACCCTATTACTAAGATAGTTAGATAACCACATTATCACCTTGTAGGAGAAACGAAATTCTGATAGTGTGTCCAAAATCAATCCATGATCCACAAGATCGAAGGCCTTGGTGAGGTCTACATATAACGCTGTGGCAGAGTGTCCCTTATCTAGGGCACTCTGCGTGCAAGTTGTGAACCTCACCAAGGCTGTCTCAGTGTTAAATGTTTGAGTCTGAAACCATGTTGTGAACAGGTAAGCAAATTATATTGATCCAAATAACCTGTGATTTGTTCAGAAATAATTCTAAGATCTTTGCGAGAGAGGCCAAGAGTGAGATTGGTCAGTAATTGGATACATTTTCCTTACCACCCAATTTGTATATGGGTCTAATAATTGCCAATTTCCAAAGCTTGGGAAAAAACCCATGACACAATGAGTCGTTATAAATGTAAGCAAGTGATGAAGCCAATTCAGTAATTCCCAATTTCAAAAGCTTAAAATCAGTGTTATCTGGACCAGTGTTGGGATGTGGATCATATTTCAAAACATAATCCTGTACCAATTCTGGTGTTACACTCCCAAAAAATTTTTGGGTGATTGGAATTGTTGTTGTTTTTTTTGGGGGGGGGCTGTTTGTTTACTAATAGGCTGGACCCTAAACCTATCCAAATCCCCCAAATAGTTGGCTACTTCATCTGGGTCACTGACCTTTTTTGTTCTCTCCTGTAGTGAAATAGCATTCTCTTTAGCATCCCTACCTCAGAGGCAATTTAAAGCTTGCCATGTTTTCTTTGAATTCCCTTTGGCTCTTAGCTGTTCATTTGTGAAAAACTGCATCTTAGCCTAATTTCAGATTTACTCTTATTGCGTAATGTCTTATAATTCTACAAAGTCTTACGTCTCTATTTACTTTATACTTTTTCCACATCCTATCTCTTAGTTTCATTAATTCAAGGAGCTCAGGAGTTACCCACTTGTTTTTATTAGCCCTAATCCTCATTTGTTTCATTGGGGCAATTCTATCAATTACTTATATAACTAGCCAACTGAATTTTTCCAATAGGCTATCAGTGTCATTAATTGTCTCTAAGCAGGTTCAGTCTATCTCACCAAAAGCCCTAGACATAGTTTCAGAATTGTGATATTTTAAATTTGTAGTATTTATATACAATAAGGGACTACCTGCTGACTTAGCAGTCCATTCACAATAGACAAAAAAAGAGAATACATGGAGAGACTGGTTGAAGTCATTCTACATTTGTGTTTACTAGGGTTATCTTTCCATGATCACAGTGAAGATGAGCAGCATGTTAATAAAGGAAATTAGGGAAGACTAGATTTAGTTAAAAAGTTTGAAAGAGTGCTTCAAGTAACTAATTCCAGCCCATCAAATGTAACATATATCTCAGCAGAGTCACAGAATGGTCTGATTCAGTCTGATGCAAATTGTATTACAGGTGCAATTGTACAAGAAGCAAAAAATGCTAAATTCGTATCAGTTTTATCTGATGACAGTAGAGACAATGAGCATCTGTGAGATATGTTCATAACCATAAACCTATTGAATGTTCTCAGTGCTTTGTTAAAGTCTCAGAACTGGATGCAAGAGGTTTTTGCTATACCATTAATGAGACATTGAAAAAAATGGATATTTTTAAGCCAGATGTTACTTTTGTTGCCCAACCATATGATGTTGCAAGTGTCATGAGTGGCCATATTAATGGCATTCAGAAGCTTTTCAAAAAGGACCATCTTCATGCTGTGTATGTTCACGGTTATGCACATAAGTTAAAACTCACTCTTGTTGATTCTTGCCAGTGCATTTCAGAAGTAGAAGACTGTTTTGATTTTGTACAATGCCCACATACATTCTTTTAGACATCTGTAGTACACAGTGACAGACTGAAACAGGTATAACAACACATTGGGCTAGACAGCACATACAAAGTCACAGCTTTGAGCAACACTAGGTAGGGATGTCAAAAAGTGCACTGAAGTGTACATATGAGTCCATAACCTCTTATCTCTCTCACTGTGACTATGGAAATCACCCAAAGCTCAGGGTCTTTGCAACTTGATGATGTCATTCAACACTGTGTTTTGCCTTTTCCTCTTTGATCTCATTTTTTGGATTCACAGAAGGACTCAGCAGTCTACTACAGACTAACGATACAAACAGGTGACAAAGAAGTAAGTGCCTCAGCTGGTCCCAGCTGAGGCACTTGCTTCTTTTCTCACCTCTGTTTGTATGTGTTCCATAAATATGCACGCCACACTCCTGTGTGATTGTTACAGACTAAAAATCTGGATCTAGCCAGTGCTGGCATTGTAGTAGAAACATTTATTGATACTCTGATTTCATTCAGAAATGAAGAAAAGTTTAAAGAATTACTCCATGAAGCAACAGCATTTGCTTAACACTTGACAAAGCTCCCAACAGCATACCAGAAGAAAGGACCCACCATGGCGTACCTATCACATAGCAGCTCATTTTTCTGCATATGTAGTTGACATGAGACTTAGGGAACAGCAACCAGTTACCTTAGAAACAGACTACTGAACTAAAATTTACTACCCAGTTGTAGACAACATGATTGCAGAACTGAAATGATGATTTTCAAAAAAGGGGGTAGACCTACTGAAAGCAGTTCAGGCTTTAAAATCAATGAGTCCTTTGTTTTTAGATATGACAGCACTAAATGTTATGTGCAATCACTGTGGAGTACAACTTTCTGAACAAGAATTGGTTATAGCACAAATGTTTATTGAATGTCTGCCTTCTGAAAAGCATCCACAGAACATCTGTTCATTCTCTGAATCACTGCCACTGGCTGTTTCCTGGCATCCACCAGTTGGGTTCCTTTGCACTTGCTGTGCCATTCATTACATGTTCATGTGAATGATCCTTCAGTGCCCTAAAATGACTAAAAACATACCTGATAAACACAATAGGTCAGGACAGACTAAGTGGTCTTGCCACATTAGCAATTGAGGGTGAGAGAATAAAACTAATAAATCCTGATGAAGTCATTGACAAATTTGCAATTGATGTACTGATGTTTGCTTCCTGCTGAGATTACCAAAGAAAATACCTGAATTATATAGCAGGATAAACAAAGTGTAGTTGTGTGTGCTGGCCCTTTTTGAACTTTGAGATTACATCACAGCCAACCTGTTTAGCTTTGATGTTTCTTGTGTGCATTTTCCATTTTCAGTGAATCAGTTAGTTTTAGTCTCTGTCTCTTTCACCCAGGTCACAACAGACACATTTACCAAAAATATTTTATCAGTTTGTTTTCGTTCTTTCTTTGTGTGCAATTTGCATATGATGACCTGATAAAAAGACTGAGACAGTAAAACAGAATAACTATGTTCCCTGGTTCAAGTCATGTATTGTATTGCAGGGTCTATCTGCAGCAATTGATAGTTATAGGACCTCAGGAGAAAGACAACAACATGTAGAATCTGACCTGTGCCAGCTACCATGCTCAGAATTAGGATGCAACAAGTCATTCAGGAACTAGTCTCCCACCAGCTCCAAACATCTACCACAGATCAGACCAAGGGAGTGAATGCAGACAAGCATCACCCTCCGCCCAACACCATCGGCCAGATAAAAAACAACTGTCAATTACTATAAGCACTTGCCAAAAAAACTACCTAGCTAACATCTCATCTTTGGCAAGAGACTACTGTATAAGGGCTCAGAGTGCGATTTTACCTGAGGTACTGTGGGCTAATTGTTGTGGCTAATGTGGGTTTTGCTAAGAAATGTATAAACTGTCATCATCTGGTCTATGGGTGTACAAAGACATATTCCATGTATTCAATGGTGTATAATTTTATTTTAGGGGCAACAACAAGGTTTTGCACTGCTGTCATTGTCCCATGCAACACAACATGAAACAGGACCAGCTAATCATTTTTATACTTTCATGCTTAGCAGTGAATACTACAGGTATGAGCAAATAAGATTATCTTTGCATCCCAGGGATAATATAGTATTATAGGCTGCAGAGGTGGTATGCAGGTGTCTGGTGGAGCAGTATATGCCAAATGTATTTACCTCAATGGGGGGGGGGCAACATATAGAGCCATGATGTATAAAAATTGTTTCATGCACTATTACATGGGGCAACAACCATGGCCATGGTGCACAGGTTTCTACTGTCTAGCTACACCCCTGATCTGGTCTGGTTATATGCCAAGCCAAAATAGGGACAGTTGTACAGAGGGTATCAGATAAAAAAGAACTGTTCAAAGAACATCCCTTTCAGCACCACCTCCACCCTTTCCAGCAAAGCAAAAGACTGTCAGCTATGTAATGTTCTTTTAATGAGAGTGCACTGCTACTAATGTAGTTGAAAGAGACTGTTGTTTAATTGCTTGCTAATTGCTTATATAGCATCTTTTTCTTTTCAAATCTGTGTTGCTTAAAGAGCAGCTGATGCCTTCAGGAGAACTTTAACAAAAGTAGTTACAGGACCTCAGGAGTTGGCTCTTGAGAACCGAAAGAGAGAGAAATGGCTCTTGGAACTCCCTGACACACCCCTTACTAGCCTGTTCCTATTTCCCTAAATTTCAATTCTCTTTGCTAACCCTCCTATTGGCCTCCACTGTTGTGCCTGTTCCAGATGACCCTCCCTTGGCTTCTTACTAATCTGTACAGCAATCTTCCTCCTTGGATCCGCTCCTTTGCTCTTCTAATCTACCTACCCCCTCTAGCTACCCTCCCACGTATGAAAACTATATTTTTGTCTAAGTAGCCATTGTATTAACTGTGCTGACCACAAAGCCCTTAACAGAATCTACCTGGTCATAAACAAAGTGTGCAGACTCCTCTCTGGGGCAGACAAGCGTACCCATACTTGTACCCTATATGCCCTGACAAATCTCCTCACCCTGGATGAAAGGCTATTTTATCAAACATGTCTCCTCACAAAGAAAATACACCTGGGGCTTACCCCCTTGGGGGTTTCTGCCTCTCTCCTATCCTCCCACACCTCAGTGAACACCCGCACTGCCAATCGACAGGTGTGGTCTATCCCGAGGGTTAGAACCATCTTAGCCCAAAGATCATTCCCGCGCAGGGCCCCAGTCTGGTACAACAAACTCCCCTCCAATGTCTCCTCCATCTCCAAATTAGGACCTTTCAAGTCAGCCCTCAAAGAGCACATTCTTGCTTCATGGCACTGCCAATGCACCAGCTAGTACTGAGTCATCTATCTATCATCTTATGGGACCACCCCGCCACTGAGCTCCTACCGATAGGGCTACCAAACATTATCTATTAACAATGCCTCCTTTGGCTGCACTTACAAGATATCTGTCTAATTCTGTACTTCGCTGTAAATATCAAACCTGTTACTCCCTCCCTCCTTCTATCAGCAAACTTATTGTTCTCTTGAAAACTGTAAAATACAGTTCTCGGTGACACGTTCAATGCAATGTATAGCTAATCTTGATTCTGCAATATTATATAACTGAAAAAACTGTAACCTTTAGCTGCCATTCTATGTCTATATGTATTAAGTGTTTGTATTTGTTTTTTTCTGATGCAGAGCTTTTGTAAATGAGTCCCTGACTCAAAGGCTGTAATCCTAAAGTCTGTTAAATAAATAAATAAACGACATTGTCCTACTATGTCAGCATATACTGCTTATTGTACTCCTTTTGTGATATCCATATGTTGTTATCCAGTTAGCCTGGAAACTACTGTAACCTATATATATATTATCTGCCTTTCTCTGTTAATGCACAATTTTTCTATTTACTGCTATTCCTGGGTCACCCCTGAAAAAGGGACTGTAAAGTCCCAGTGGGCTCACCCGGTTACCAAAATTCAATAAATAAATAAATAGAATTTTAACAAAACATAATATTTAGACACAGTTCGGCTTGTATTTGACATTAGTTCTGTATTCCTCCACCCCTTTATTTATTACTGATGTAATTTGCATAAAAGCATGATCTTTGCTCCTGAAGAGTTCAAATATTACTGTTGCTTTCTCCCTACCTGAGGTTATAATGCACTCTCTCTTTTTTTTTAATTCTGTTTATGCCCCCTCATCACTGGCCCCTTAGGCCTCTCGCAGGTGTGGATTTCTTGGCTATGGCTTTCTCCTACTCAGTCGAGGTCCTCTGACCAGATCTCCACCCGGGATTGCTCTCTCTCCCCCTTGCTCTGACCTAACCAACCCCCCAGCTCTGAGCTCTCTGAGGCAGGACTGCCACTCCTCCAGTGCTCTATCTAGAATATAGTAGGCGGCCAGAGGTAAGGTGAGAGCCAGAGGCTGGTCGGAAGGGTCCAGCATTGAGCATGGGTGCTCTGCACGGATCCCGGTGTCGCCTGTTCAGGTGCCAGGGTTTTCCACTTTTCTCCCCCCTGAGGTGCCAGCATGCAATAGAGCTCAGCATGTGATGGGTGTGCTCCTTTACCTGCACACAGAGCATCCTGCCACACCTCACCCTCGCTATGTGTCCCATTTGGCTGTGGCACCCCCAGTCTGCACTGGGAGCTACTAGACCCTTGGAGCCCACAACCCATCCTCCCCAGGAGAGGAGAGCAGTCCTCCAGATGCTCAATCCTCTCCTGCTCCCAACTGACCCCCGATGACCCGTGTCCGCTTCCGAACCCGGGTCACTGGGCCTGGCACAAGGTAAGGCAGATGCCTCAACCCTCACATCACTAAGCCAGCTATAATGCACTGTTTGTGACATCACAGTTACTCCCATGGCAACACATTGTGATGTCACAACATAGGATTATGACTTGATTATCTTTTAATTTTATGTATTTGATTTATTTATTTATCTATTGTTAAAGCGCTTTGGTTTTGGAAAGGCTTTGATTGATTGATTGATTGATTGATTGAAGTAGGAAGTAAGCTAAAGAGGCAGATGAACTCTAAGGTGTAAAGATAATAAGGATCATGTATTCATGAAAATTTCCTCAGAAATAAATAATGGGGAGGAGAAATATATAGAATATATGTGAAATGCAAGCTGCATTGTACCTAAATATCGTGTTTTTCAAAGTTTTCTTTGAGGCATCAGCAGCTCATTAAATTAAAACCTATTGAATGGTATCATATGTGTATCTTGTTCTCTGTTGTTACCTGCTTGTCCTATGAAATTCACAACATTGTGGGATTTATGTGAGGTTCACTACACTGGGATTAAGATTTGCTCTTGGCCTAGTATAGAAATATAGAATTTGATGGCAGATAAAGACCACTTGGCCCTCCCACTCTGCCCATTTTTCCCTGCCTATACTGTCATTTTAGACTCCACTTGATCTCCAGCTCCTGTCCTCCCCTTGCTTCCCGCTAAGATTCCCTTGTGCCTACACTATGCATGCTTGAAGCCAGTGTTGGGTAAGTTACTTTTTCTATTACTTTCTATTACTTTTGGAAACTTGTTCCAGAAAGCTCTGTGCAGTCGCTAGCAAGGATGGAGAAGTACTGGAAAAAGCAATACAGTACAGTGGCGGAACCAGAGGGGGGGCTGGGGGGGGTCACCCTTCCTGGCTGCCCCAGTGTGAGTAGTGGTGCCCTACCACCATCTTTATTCAATGTTTAGTGCCCATTGTGGAGCCCATAATTAACTGAAAGACCCCCCCCGGCTCTCAAATGCTCCCAAACCTGGCTCCGCCACTGCAATACGCCTTACAGTTACAGTAACGTATGTCTTTTTATACAAAAGAAATACGTAACTGTAATTGATTACATTTATTTGAAAGTAACTAGTAACAAACCTATTACTTTCAAAAAATGTAATCTGTTATAGTTATTTATTATTTGTGTATTGTTTTTGTACAAAAAGACATAAGTAACTATAATTGTAAGGTGTATTACTTTTTCTAGTACCACTCCATCATTGCTAGTGACTGCACAGAGCTTCCTGGAACAAGTTTCCACATGTAATAGAAAGTAATAGAAAAAGTAACCTACCCAACACTGCATGAAGCCCACCTCTGTGTTCACCACCTCTGCTGCAAGATTGTTTCAAGCATCCACCACTCTTTCAGTGAAGAAGTACTAACATCTCTCTTGAATTTACCCCCTTCCAGATTTATTGCATGTCTCCTTGTTCTCTAGCATTTTTTCCTCTGAAAAATACTAGCCTCGTGTGCCTTATTTATTCCCATGAGGTACAGTAAATAAAAAATACTCGCCTCATGTGCCTTATTTATTCCCATGAGTTACAGTACATATAGGTCTGTATCATATTCCTCCTCAGTCTTCTCTCTTACAGGGTGTACACATTGAGGTCCTTCATTCTCTCCTCATAGGGCTTCTGATGCAGACCCTGCACCATTTTTGTTGCCTTCCTCAGAATCGCCTCCACTCTGTCTATGTCCTTCCTGAGATGTAGTCTCCAGAACTGGACACAGTACTCCAAGTGGGGTCTCACCAGTGAGCTATACAGCGACAATACCACCTTCCTCCTCCTGGTGGTGATACCCCTCCCTATGCACCCAACATCCCACTGGCCCTACCTACTTAGGTCAGCATGGCTCTAGTCCCACACTGCGATTGGGCTCATACTATCAGTACTGGCACCTGACTGCAGTACTAGGGGGATGCTGTATTGTTGGGGCATGTCGTCTGTCAGATGAGACATTAAATGAGGCCCTGCCTGCCTGTTCTGGGTGGAGGGGTGAGGCATGGTTGGAGAATAGGGCAGGGGCTCTCCCACGGGGTTGCAACAAGCACTAGGGGTGGGGGCATAGGAAAAGGAGTGCAGGAGAGTACTCTGGGGTCACATAGGGACCCTGACAGTGGGGGCCCAAAAGGAGGACACTACCAAGGAAGCAGGCAGGTATCTGGGGACACCCATGAGGGCCAAAGGGAGAACATTCTCAGGGAAGCAGGCAGATGGCTGGGGCTGGACAGAAGGAAGCAAGGTGGGGAGGTGGATCGGACCTTAAGCTCAGTAACCGCTTCAGTTCTGTTCTTCTGCTTGAGGATGAGGGGGGTGATGTAGCCATGACAGAGGCAGTTAGTGATGGAAAGGGTGGGGGGGCAGGAGGAGGAGGCCAGATAGCAGGAAGAATGGGGGGAACTTGGAATGCGGGAAAACGGTAGGGAGCAGGGGATCAAAGTAGGAGAAGGAGGGGGAAAAGGGAGGGAAAACGCAAGGAGAAGGATCAGTTGGGAGGAAAGGGCAAGGAGAAGGACTAGAAATACGAGAAGGATACAGTAAAGGGAGCTGAGGGTTTAGGCCAGGGGAGCACGACAGGCAAGGAGGGAATGAACGGAGATGGGAAGGAAGGGAGGATGAGCCAAGCTAGTTTAGCTGATGGGGGGAAGGACCAGTCACAAACAGTGACAAGGGGGTGGCAGGGTACAGAAGGATATTCAGGAGGAGGAGGAGAGGCATAGGATCGGAGGGGAGGGGGTGGCCAGGGTAAATAAGGAGGGGGCAGCAGGTGGCACCCAGATAGAGGGAGGAGTAAGGAGCCGGCTGGAGAGAGGGGCCAGTAGAAAGGGTGAGGGACAGGGAAGGGGGAAATGGAGGGAAAAGAGTGCTCAGAATGCTCATGTTGGGGGATTCCATGATCTGGGGTATCAAGTGGGATAGAGAGGGGGAGAAGCCTGCCTGGTTACAACAAAATGTTTCCCTGGGCTAATGGTGCACAGGGTCAAGCATGAGGTATGTCAACTGGCAAAGGATTGTGGGGGGTTCCCCGGACATACTGGTCCACCTGGATACCAATGACATTGAGGGAAACAGCGAGTTAGAGATACAGGTTCAGGGAGCTTGCCAGGGTCTGTCATGACATAGGATGCGTGATTTCCTTCTCGTAAATCCTGCCGGTTCCAAGGGCTAGTGGGGAACAAAAAAGGAAGATTAGGGAGATAAACCAGTGGCTCAGGGAGTGGCGTGGGGCCAGAGGGTATGGGTTGATGGGGGATTGGGGGGAGACCTGGGAGAATAAGGGGCTGTATGCTGGAGATAGGCTCCATCTCAATGTGAGGGGAAGGGAAATCCTTAAGATAAAAATAGAGGGGTTCATTGGCGAAAGGTGGGGTTTAAACTTGTGAAAGGGGGAGGGATAGGAGAAAAGGCTGTTGAGGGAGGTCCGATAAAAGAGGGACTCTGTCTCCACCCCCCTGGGGAAACATAGAAACAGAATTTGACAGCAGATAAAGACCACTTGGCCCACCCAGTCTGCCTATTTCCCTACCTAATGGATAAGCTGCAGATCCTAGCTAGCCAATAGCGTACTTCTTCCACCCTCCACCCCTGAGAATTGCCTTATGTCTGTCCCATGCATTCTTGAATTCCACCACTGCTTTTAACTCCACAGCCTCCTCAGGAAGGCTGTTCCATGCATCCACAACCCTCTCCATGAAAAAATACTTCCTCACATTACCTCCGAGCCGTCCCCCCTCTAGCTTCAGATTGTGCCCCCTTGTTCTTGCACACCTCTTTTTCTGAAAGATGCTACCCTCTTGGACTTTGTTGATTCCCTTGAGGTATTTGAGCTGGAGGAATGCGGGAAAAGGCTGACTGGTAAGGTGCAGACCAGGGGAAGATGGAATCCCCATGGAATGCGAGCAGGGGAAATGGAAGTATAAGGAAAGGGTGGATGGTAGTCCTGCTAAATGCCAGGAGCTTGGGCAATAAAATGCCTGAGCTCCAGGCGATGCAAACTGAGGGAGAGGTGGATGTGGCAGCGGTCACTGAGACCTGGGCCACCGCAGGGCATGACTGGGAACTGAACCTGGAGGGTTACAGGAAGGACAGTGGGGAGGTAAGGGGATGAGGGTAGCAATAATATTCAAAAACTGCATTGGCATAGGAGGAGTAGAGGAGGCGGAGGAAACTGTGGAGGCTATTTGGGTCACCTTGATAACAAGGTGGGGGCAAGAGTGTAAAAATAGGAGTGGTGTATAGACCCCTTGCACTGGCGTAGGAACTGGAGGAGAGTCTGGTTGCAGATGTTGGGAGACACTGCAGATTGGTCAGAGGAAGGGTGGTGGTGCTGGGGGACTTAAACATGCCAGGAACAGACTGGGAGACTATGACATCCTCGGCGACCAGGGAACAGAGGCTGTTGGATGTCTTTCAGTATGCATTCCTAACTCAGCAGGTGGGGGAACCGACCAGGGAGGTGTGGGTACTGGATGCGGTCCTGGCAGACAGTGACCAGATTGGGAGCCTAGAGGTAAGGGACCCATTGGCAGGGAGCGACCATGCCACGGTCTGGTTCTGCCTTGACCTAGGAGGGGTAGAAGGCTGCACAAAGACGGAGGTAACTGACTTATAAAAACATAGAACATAGAAACACAGAATTTGACGGCAGATAAGGACTACTTGGTCCACCCAGTCTGCCCATTTCCCTACCTAATGGATAAGCTGCAGATCCTAGTTAACCAGCAGCCTACTTCTTTCTACCCCCACCCCAACCCCCTAGAATTGCCTTATGGCTGTCCCATGCATGCTTGAATTCAATCACTGTTTTTGACTCCACAGTCTCCTCCAGAAGGCCGTTCCATGCAT
Organism: Neoceratodus forsteri; assembly: GCA_016271365.2. NCBI lineage: Eukaryota > Metazoa > Chordata > Ceratodontiformes > Ceratodontidae > Neoceratodus > Neoceratodus forsteri. The sequence continues at coordinate 1,616,429,235 of CM057452.1, forward strand.
CCACAACCCTCTCTGTGAAAAAATACTTCCTTACATTACCTCTGAGCCACCCCCCCTTCAAATTGTGCCCCCTTGTTCTTGCACGCCTCTTTTTTTGACTTCAGGGGTGCATATTTCAAGGAAATGGGAAGGATCCTTAAGGAGAATTTGGATGGGATTGGACCAGGCATGGACGCTGACAGTAGGTGGGAAATCATCAGGAGGGGGGTGCAGGAGGCTACCAGCACCTGTGCAAGAATAAGAGGAAAATGCAGTAGGGCACGAAAACCCTGCTGGTTGGACCAGGGAGGTTCAGGAGGTGATGAGGGGAAAGAAGGCAGCCTATAGACAATTCAAGTGCTCAAGGAGTGAAAGGGATTGAGGGGAGTACTAGCTGATGGCCCAAAGGGCCACTAGGGTGGTGAGGGTGGCTAGGGCAAGGAAGGAGCAGAACCTGGCCAGGGAAATTTGGAGAGGAAACAAGGAGTTCTTTAGATACATTGGGGAAAAACAAAGGGTGAAGGGCAGATTAGCAGGATTAAAACAGGGGAGGGATTGGCACAAGACCCGGGGGAGCAGGCTGAGGTATTAAATGAGTACTTCACCTTGGTTTTCACCAAGGAAAATGGGGGAGCTGCATCATACATGGGAGAAAACAGTGAAACTGAGAAGGGGGGGACCCTTACCGATCGGCAGGTCTGGGGAGAGGAGGGGCATCACTGACAGGAGGGGGGAAGGCTAAGCAGGGGGACGAGTTAGCGGAGGTGGAAATCAAGGCAGAGAGAGAGTGAGGGAAGCCCTCAGGTCCCTTAAGAGGGAGAAAGCACCAGGGCCGGATAAATTACTTCCCAGAGTGCTGAAGGAACTGGCAGATGTCCTGGCAAAACCCCTGGCGGAGCTTTTCAGCATCTCTCTGAGGACAAGGTGGGGGCCCCAGAACTGGAAGGTGGCACCTATAGTGCCTATCCACAAGGGGGAATCAAGGGAGGTGGCAGGAAACTACAGACCCGTCAGCCTGACATCGGTGTTGGGTAAGGTGATGGAGGGCATTGTCAAGGAGAGGCTGGAGGGGACATGGAAAAGTTGGGGTGCCTGGACGATAGACAGCATGGGTTCATCCCGGGGAAATCATGTCAGACAAACCTTGTGGAGTTCTATGACTGGGTGACGAGTGCCTTGGACCTGGGTAGACCAGTGGACATCCTCTTTCTTGACTTCAGCAAGGTATTTGACTCTGTTCCTCATGGGGGCCTGTTGGATAAGTTGGGAGAAATGGAGGTAGGGAAGCAGATGATCAGATGGATAGGCAATTGGCTCCAGGACCGGACCCAGAGGGTCGTGGTTGGTGGGATAGTCTCATCCCCAAGAAGAGTCATTAGTGGAGTCCCACAGGGATCAGTCCTTGGGCCCCTCCTGTTCAACGCCTACATCTCTGACATAAGGACGGGTATCAGGAGTGAGATGAGTCTCTTTGCGGATGACTCAAAACTGGGGGTGGTGGTGGACAGGGAGATGGGGAGGGTGGCCCCACAGGTGGACCTGGAGGCTCTGGAAAGGTGGTCTAGAAAGTGGAAGCTGGGGTTCAATGCAGGGAAATCCAAGGTACTGCACCTGGAAGCCATAAACCCAGGCCAAGTGTACACCCTGGTGGGGGAAATGCTACAAGTCTCAATGGCTGAGAGGGACCTGGGAGTGGTGGTGGATGTCAAGAAGAACAACTCAGAGACTTGTAGGAGGGCAGCGGCCAAGGCCAACAGGATGCTGGGATGCATCACTAGAGGGGGATCACCTCCAGGAGGGAAGTGATACTCCCTCTGTATAACTGCTTGGTGGGGCCCCACCTCGAGTACTGTCTGCAGTTTTGGAGGCCACACTTAAAGAGGGACATTGAACTCCTGGACAGAGTCCAGAGGAAGGCAACCAAAATGATTTGGGGCTTGGGGGACAGGACCTATGGGGAGAGGCTCAAAGAGCTAAATATGTACCCATTGGAAGAGAGAAGAGACCGGGGGGACATGATAGAGGTCTTCAGGTACATGAAGAGGGTAAATAGGGGATAAGCAGTCAGGGTGCTTCGAAGGAAGGAGGGGGGACAACTAGAGGGCATGGGTGGATGCTGGAGGGGGGGAGATTCAGGGGAGAAAAGAGGAGGTGCTACTTCACTGAGAGGGTGGTGGAGCCATGGAATGCGCTGCCCAGGGGGCTAGTGGAGGCATAGATGGTGGAGGGGTTTAAGAGGAGATGAGACAGGTACAGGGGAAGGGTTCTGGAAGCAAAATCCAGTGCAGCAAGAATATCTGGGACTGGGAAGGGGAGAAGCCAGAGAGGGTGAGGAGGCAGCAAAGTCAGCTCCCAGGGTAAGGGTTGACCGAACGAGCAGACATGAAAGACTGTTAGGCCTATTCTGCTGGCAATTTAGTATGTTAGTACTGCCTTGTTGCACTGCCTTGCTACCTTGAGATCATCAAATATGATTACTTCTAGGTCCCTTTCCTATTTAGTGACTGTCAATGCCTCTTCTTCCATATTGTACCCCATCTCTGGGTTTCTGTGCCCTAAGTGCATGATTTTGTACTTCTTTGCAGTGAAACCCAGCTGCCATGCCTTTGACTGCTCTTTGAGTCTTCTTAGGTATATGCATATTCTTTCCACCCCCTCTGGAGTAGCTACTCTATTGCAGATTTTGGTGTCATCTACAAAGAGTAGACCTTCCCTTCCAGCTCATCTGCAATGTCACTTATAAAGACATTTGTCACTTATAAAGACATTAAAGAAAGCTAGTCCCAGTACTGAGCCCTGTGGCACTCCACTAGTTACCCTCCCTTCCCTCAAATTTACCACCACCCTCTGTCGCCTATCCCTTAATTATCCAATTTGTTACCTGTGGACCTACCCCTAAGTTGCCCAGTTTCCTTATGAGCCTCCTGTGTGGAATGGTGTCGAAAGCCTTACTGAAATCTAAGTAGGCCACATCCACCTTCCCACCCTGAACTATTTCCCTGGTCAACCAATCAAATAAATCTTTCAGATTTGTCTGACATGACCTCCCACCCAACCCCCCAAATCTGTGTTATGAACATATCAACATACGAAATTGCTAGCAGAAAACGGCCCACAGGTCTATTAAGTCTCCTATTGTGCAAATCTTAGTTTCATATCACTACAACTGCTCAGGTTGCCTCAGGTCTTGTAACCCACAGGATTCAAGGTACTCCACAATCATTTCCAAGATACTCTACAATCCTTTCCTTTAGAAGTGATCCCACTAACTTCCCCACCACCAATGTCAGGCTGACCGTCCATAGTTGCCAGCCTCCTCTCTGCTACCACTTTTGTGAAGCAGCACCACAGTATAAAGTAAATCAGGTTGCCTCCCACATATTTGGCTTCGAAGTTTGGGTTTGGATAACTAAAAACAGGTCATAACACTCTCACTCCCTAATATAATTGTTACTTTTAAGAATTATTGTATTGCCCTGTTTGTCTGTCTCCCCGAAAACAACTTCTTCCATTTTTTTGTGCACCTCTTATGCTTGTTTTTCTACAGAATTTAAGCTGCCCTGGTCCCAACCCAATTACCTTGGCATGTTTTGCAACCGTTAAGAGTTCTTGATACAGTGGGGGAACCTTGAGGAACAACAACCATGGGAACCAGGGTAAAAGACAACTCAGGTTCCCCAGATTCAAAACACGCTGCTGAAGGGGCTGAGGCCCCGGAGTGTATGTTGCTAACACTAGGTGGGAAGCTTCATCAATTGATTCTGTCTGTTACGGAGATCAGCAAAAAGCTTGACACTGTATCAAGCAGACTTACCACTCTGGAAACAATGGTAGATGTAATTATGATCAATGTGCAGGACTATAAAAGGCATGCAGAGACCCCACTGTACACCACTACTGCCACTGCTAAAGAAACCCAATACCATTGCTTCTGTTTGGAGATATTGGAAAGCCAGACACACAGTACCAATGTACAGTTGATGGGAATCCATGAGGATGCAGAGGGGGACAACATGATTCTTTTCCTCAAAGACTGGCTAAAAGACTCCTTATTGAAAAATAAATAACTGCCCTCAAGGATAATTTAAAATGTGAGGGAGGCAGCCTGAAAGGGACATACCTAGGGCCATTTTAAGGGTCACAGATGGCATCAGTTCATGGGATCATATTTTAAGACTGGCATGCCAGAAGAAACACATGTTTCTAGAGGGGGAAGGGACCGTACTGTTCCCAGATATCAGCTACACCACCAGGTTAAGTCAATAAGTTTGAGGCTGTTTGCACTAAGTTAAGAGAAGTAGGGGTTCAAAATTCGACCTTGTTTCCAGGAAAGTTATAGCTGGTTCATGGAAGGCATAGTATATGTTTTTACAGACCCTTACTGACACAGTGGCCTGGGGCAAGAGACACTTAGAGTCATGCCATTGGGAAGCAGTAGAAGAGGATGGCTCAGAGGCTTAAACCTGAATGGTGTGAGAACTTTTACTAAAATGATCTCCCAGGCTTGAGTATTTAGCACTTTTACTAAGATGATCTCCCAGGCTTGTGTATTTACAGCTTTTACTAAGATGATCTCCCATGCTTGTATATTTAGCACTAAGGTTAGTATGTTCTCAGTCTGTAAAGTGGGAAGGGCTGAGTCTCATTCATCGGTGTTAGTTCATGGGGATGTGTACATAAACCCTGGGGAGTCATTTGTTTGTGTTTTTGGACTTTAATAATTTCAGTAAAGGTTTGTTTACTCTGTAGTTTATTGTAATGGGCAGACTAGATGGGCCTAGCGGTCCTTATCTGCCGTCAAAGTCTATGTTTCTATGTAATTCATGGTGGTCTCCTCTGATTGTTTAAAATGGCAACCACAGTTCATTTGTGGTGAAAGTTGAGACTGGAGTGTTTTACAGTATGATAGGATGTGGTCAGCTGTACTTTATATTAGGTACTGCACAGCATTCTTTTCTGTAGTTTTGCACTATGGAGACAGGGCCAGCCTTAGCTAGGTGCAAGCTGTACCCCTGCAACTTGGGGTTATGCGTTTTCAGGGAGGAAAAAATAATTGAAAACATTTGAACTTTTGCCTAAATTCTGTTAGAGATTGAAATGTTTACCAGCAAATAAAAGTGGAAGACAACTGGCTCTGTTACTGTTACAAAAGGTGAGGGCAGCTTAGCTGTCATGCCACTTTAAGATGAAGTGGAAAAGATTAGGTTAAGTAAGTGCTGCTAATGGTGTTAATGGCCATACTTTACACCTCCCAGGTTGACTGCTTTCACAAACAAAGGGCTATATTCACTAGAGAACTTGTTTGTAACCTGGACTTGTAGCTGAAACAATGAAAGATAAGACAATATCAGTTTCAAAAGTATATGAGCACTCAAAATGGCTCAAAAAACTGACCAGCACAGAGCAAAACTGGATTTCCTGATAGGGACCCTGTTCAAGTTCAAGTTTATTGCAGGAAAAACTCCACTGAGCAAGCTCATTCACAAGGAGGTCCTGGGTCATTTATATAGATATACGAACATAACATACTAGGTAACATTGATAATCGAGTCATATGTATCACACAAGGTATCATTGTTAATCGAGCAAACAATACATACACACACAGTTCTTAGTTGACAATTCTTGTAAACCTGATTACCAGGTGAAATACCCAAGAGGTGGTAATCTTACTGGTATCCCATGACAATCCTCTCTATTTTCTCTCACTCACACCTCCAGAAAAGTTAAGTTGTTTAACTTGTTTGCAAATCGGATTATCGGAGGTACGAGTGTCCAGTGATGATGTCCCTGTCCTTACAGAAATGAATACGATAGTAGTATCGTACTTACTTAAGTTCTGCCTCCAGGCTCAGCAGATTCATTTCCAATGGTGAAGTCAAATAATTCAATGCCATCAATGGTACTAATTAAAAGATGCCGGTTAAACTAGTAGACCTGGTACTGCCTTATTAATACAGGATAAGAGGATTAATTAGATGTAAATGTTGGATGTTAGGGGGCCTACAGGGAACAGAGTGGTGGGGCCTGACAGAGGGCTGCACTGGGGCCCAGAATGGGTAAGGATAGTTCTGTATGGAGAATTGTGTTTATTACTTTTAAAAAATGTTTATATACTTGGGGGTGATGGATCATCAGTAACTCGGGGGACATTCCACTATGTGGGCTAATGTTATTAGAGATGTTAGACACAGAAAATGGGAGCGCACTGCTGGCAACGTGTGCTAGCTTCAAAAATACCAAAGAAAACATAGAATTAAGCAGCAACTGAGTGGCAGCAATAAACAAGTCAGGCAAAGAAATCAAAGCATAAATGCAGAGGAGCCCACGGCTGCTTTCCCCGGTGCTTTGGGTCTAACTCATGACCCTTTCTCAAGGGGTTGTGGCCCGTGTGCTACCTGTGCTCTTTTTATTCATTTAAGAATTTAAAGTGACAGTGCATAGATACACTATATTTATAGTGACAATGACACACACATAATTATTTCTGTTCAATAAAACTCATGCACAGAACAGTACAGGCACAAAACTTCATAAGCATACAAGGCTCCAAAAGTTAATGTAATATATTTATGAAAGGCAGACTGTAAATAATGATTGCACCATTAAGACAGACCTGAAGGAAGCCAGATACTTCCAAGAGTGCTTAGACTTAAGTATCTTATTTGATACCCGAGTGACTTTACAAGAAGCCACTTATTCATAACAATTGCTGTGTTGGTAAGAGGTTCTAGCCCCACTACTATATAGTAAACATGCAAAATATCTTCTTCCTTTATACTTTAGATGTTGCTTTTAAATCTCATTTTGAATTCTCCAAAAGACAGGTTCTAATCCTATCACCTGCTATAAAATGTATTAGAACATAAATAAAATGATTTGTTTCTTCTTCTCACTATTACTATGATTGTGAAGGATTTTTTGTATTTTAATATCCCTTGTAAAGAAATATCCATTATAATAGGTAGGGGAGGATAGATATAGGACATAAATTTTATAAAAATACTGTAACATCTAGGCTATCATTCAGGCCATTAGGGTGCAAAGCCCTCATGGTGTAGTTCCATCTTTATTCACATTGAGCCAATTTATTGACTCAATCTCCTCCTCTATTATTCTCTGGAATATGGTCTACCCCCATGAATTTAAAATGCGTGACATCTTTTTGACGAAATTTTTCAAAATGAATCCCAATTGGTGTGATAGCCTCCTGTTTTTGAATTGCTCGTATGTGTTCTTGCATCCTCTCCCTTAATGTTCTTTGCGTCCGTCCAACATAAATATATGGACAAGTACATTCAATAACATAAATAACGTGTAGTGGAACAATTAATAAAATATTTAATTGTAATATTTTTACTACCTAAGTTTGGATGTTGAAACTTAGTACCCTGTTGGCAAAATTTGCAAATATTGCAATGGCCACATTTGTGGCATCCTACTGGCTTCTGAGGTAACCGTGTTCTAGTCCCTTCAGTGTTTTTTATATACATACTATGTGTTGTGAGATCTGATAGATTGCTGCCTCTTTTGTAAGACATAACTGGTGTCTGTCCTATATTACCTCTTAAATCTCTGTCTGCTTCCAACACATTCCAATGTCTACTAATACCTTCTGAAATGTTGTTACTGTACTAATTCTGTTGTACTGTGTAACAAAAATTATAGTCTGAGCATCCAATGTTGAGTTCCCTTTAGGTTTCAAAAGAATATCCCTGTTTATTGATCTAGCTTTTAAATAAGCCTGTTCAATTTGTATTGTTGAATAGCCCCTTGCAGAAAATCTACATTTCAGTTCCACACTTTCCCTTTCAAATTTCTCTAAGTTACTACAATTACGTCTAAGGTGAATGAATTGCCCATAAGGAATTCCTTTTTTAACATGTGCTGGATGTGCCCTGGTGGCATGCAATAACATAGTGTCTGCAGCTGGCTTTCTGTATGTACAGTACAGCTTGAAACCATAATGGCATCTGTGCCATCCAACTTTAAATCCAAAAAAGAAATAGTGGAATTATGTGCATATGAGGTGAACTGAAGACCAATCTCATTTGTGTTCAAAAAATCAACAAACAAGGAGGCAGATGGAATATCCCCTTTTTATATGATCAAAAGGTCATCGATAAATCGACCCCAAAATATGATATTCTCAGTATATGGATTCCTAGAACTGTTAAAAATAAACATTTCCTCCCACCATGCCATAAAAAGCTTTGCATAAGATGGAGCCATAGTTGTTCCCATTGCTGTACCAGTTGTCTGTAAATAATATTTTTTAGCAAAAATAAAATAATTATTATGTAAAATGAAATGTACTGCTTCAATCAAAAAATCAGAGGGAAAACCAGATGCCATCCTATTATTAAGTAAATGATAATCCAAAACTTGAATTCCTAAATGATGTTCAATTGACGTGTAGAGACTGTTTACATCAATTGTGAGCCAAACGTATTCAGAGGACCAGACCAGGCCCCCTATTTTAGAAAGGATGTCCACAGAATCCCTAATATAAGATCTCTGCAATACCACTAGTTGTTTCAAATAGAAATCAACAAAAGTAGAGACTTTTTCTGTTATTAGAGATGTGCCTGATGCCCAAGTCTCTTCTTAAGGACAGGGCATTTCTTTTTAGAGCTTAATGATTTAATTTCAATTATTGGCATACTGTATTGGGCTGTTACCACAGAATATACCATTTTACATTGATCTGGGATAAATAATTCTGATAGCTCCCCTTTCGATATATAAATAATTTGGGATGCTTCTTTTTAATCTGGATATCTGTTCTAATACAGTGTTAACATAATTGTATTACCAATGTTCCCTGTTTGGAATGACACTGCATGCTTTTCTTGAAAACGAATATACCTACAGTAACATTTAAAAAAAGAGGTACAGTATTACTAATGTTCCCTGTTTGGAATGACACTGCATGCTTTTCTTGAAAACGAATATACATACGGTAACATTTAAAAAAGAGGTACAGAATTACCAATGTTCCCTGTTTGGAATGGCACTGCATGCTTTTCTTGAAAACAAATATACATAAGGTAACATTTAAAAAAAGAGGTACAGTATTACCAGTGTTCCCTGTTTGGAATGACGCTGTATGCTTTTCTAGAAAACAAATATATACAACATTTAAAAAAAAAGAAACATGACTATATCAGGGTCTTGGTTTCCAGAACTAAAATTTGATTATTTTTCTTGAATTTTTTGCTACTTTATTTCTTTTCCTGCTTAGCCAGTCATTCCTCCACCGGTCCCCACAGCCCCATCACCCCGGCATCCACTGGTACTCACTTTTATTGCAGTTTCTTGAGATGCCCAGCTGGTCGGGTGTGGTGCCCGCGAGGAACTGGTTTCATTCTGCCGGTCACCATTTTCCCTTTATCTCTCCCCAAAAGTGTGGCACGGCATTGAGGAATGACGCCAGTGGTCGAGTGACGCACGCTTCCGCATGCAGCTTGCCTGGCGTTTGCTCCACAACTGCCCCCTCTATCTGCAGGTTCATTGTGCCAGCCCCCAGCTACCGCTAGGGGCCAGGCAAGCAGTGGATTCCATCCCAACTTCTCCCTGGGAGAGGAGAGCTGTCCTCCAGACATTCGATCCTCTCCCACCCCAGCTGACCCCCAGCAACCCACTCACACTGTGAACATGGGTTGCTGGCATGGCAGGAGGTAAGGCCACGATGCCTCAGCCCTCCACACCACTGGGCCAGCCTTTTCTTGAATTTTTGATTTAACATGGTAGCATCATACCCAGCAGTACCATAGTCTCTTGTGCCTTCACAATTGCTAATGCCATTCTCCAAGATGTTTCCTCCCAATCTGCCTGTTGCATCCATAGATTTGTGTTAACATTCCAGTGTCTAGAGTGCCAGCTTGTGGATCTTGAATTTGATCCATTTTATCTATGGCACTAATTAGGAATGAAAGTTCTTCCATAGAAATATTAGAGTCATAACACAAGTCCAGATGATTTTTTGAGCCTCTTCTGTTACAGTTAGCAGAGCAAAATTGTAAATTCATTTTTCAGAACATTTTCTGAAGTTCAATCTGGATGCTGAATCTGTTCACATGTGGAGAGGGAATAAATGAAAAACCACATTGCAAAGCTTAATTTGTATTTCCGTCAAAATAGTATTTAAGATTTCTTTGTGTTGATTTCTCTTTCACAGACTTCTTTATTAAGGTCCCAGGTCGCACCTGTAAAAAAGCTTTCAGCTTAGTGTGCTACTCCTGGTTAAACAACTAAATAAATAAAAAAACTATATATTTTTTTTCCTCTTACCTCCCCTTATGCCTCTGTGCGTTTTCTTTTTCTGTTTATGATTATTGTTTTGTGACCTCTGTAACATCTGCAGAGCCACCTACTGCCATGTCACACACCCTAGGTGGCTTGCAGTGCATCAGTTATACTAATGAGCGATACCAGCTATGCCATTAGTTGGTAGCCCTCATTAGCATAACCCATGTGGCAGGTGCGTGAGATGGCTGTGGGCAGCTCTGCAGATATTGTGGATGGCACAGTTTTTTAAAAGTAAAATCCCAATGCAGCAGGTGAGTAAAAAAATCCATTTAATGCTAAAAGCCCTAATTGGGCATTTTTGCAGCAGCTGCTGCACTGTCTGGGGTTCCAGGAGTTTCTTTTTAAAGCAAATCCAATGGATCTGCTTTTATAAGTGTGATCCCCCCCTTGGTCGGCGCAGCGACCTGAGGTTCACACCCCTGCCTGGTGACTGTAGTGTGGCACACCTGGTTGAGGAGGTTGGGTTTGTTTGTTCTCCTATAGTAGGGAGGTTCATCCCAAATTAGTATATAGCACTGTGCCTCCACCCAGAGTGAATAAGTGAGCCACATGTTATGTGCAGTACTGCCTTCTAGGAAACAGTACCTGCCCACCTCCTTACACTGGACAATACCACCCGCTGGGGACCTCCAGCAGCTGTTTCCCTTATCAAACAATAACCCAGTCAGTATGCACAAATTGAATACCCACACAGTGATAAAATGCAATAAACAAAACTTTGCTTTATTTTGGCATACAGGCCTAGAGACTGTGAAGAGAACAGGTGTTAGAAATAACAAGTTGCTGTATGCTCAACCACCCTCAGGCAATTCCCTTTGAACCCAACTGCATATACACATCCACCCAATCAAGGGGCACATAAGATGGCTAGTTTACACTGGGTGTGATAACTTTTATCTGGTACCAATAATAAAACTATAAGCACAAGTACAATATGAAACATCAGACTTGGGGTACCCCGGAATTATAACACAGTCCCCATACAGGCCTGATTGTAGAGTTTCCTGGGATCTTGCAGTGGTGCACTTGATGGAAAATTCAGCAAGCTTGCATTTCAACCCCCACCCCCACCCTACAGGCCATAGTGTGCTAGAACAGATTTAATAAAGAATGAAATTCCAACCAACTTGTTTGTATTGTTTCGCACAAAAAACTGGAAACCCCAATTGTAATCCAAACAGGGAAGACAGAAATTCAGCCAGCAATGCCAGCAACTCACGTGACCCTTGGATGCAGCAAACCAGAAGCAGACTGGCATTTAGAAGGAGCAGGACACAGGAGCAGGAAAGCAACCCAGAAGTCTTTGATTCTTTTAAGCAGGTGACAACAGTTCAGCCCTTCTTGTCTCACACCTCTGTGAATGCAGCTCTTCTGCCTCAGCTCTCAAGCCACAGCCCTTCTGGTTCAAATCTCCAAATGCAGCTTACAGCTAACACTTGTTAGCCATGACATCCTTCTGGTTCACACTTCTCCAGCTTCAAGACATTTCTGGCACCACTTCTCTGGTCACAGCTCTTCTGAATCTCACCCAGGATGCAGGAGCACTGCATAGTAGCGTCCCAGTTCCCAAGGAACCCAAACATCAGAAGCAATCCCACTGTCCGATCCCCCAAAGGGGTTGAGAGTACCCTAGCACTCTGGCCTGCACCGGTGGCTCTCCCTGTTCCCCCATTCACCCCACTTGATAAGGGCTAGCTGGCCCCTTACCTGGCTCCGAGGCAGCCTGAACAGGATGCAGTCCCTGTAAATGGGTAAACTCAAATGTAGATCCACAAGGAAGGAGTCTTGGGGAGGACTACCAGTAGTCTTCTGGAGGAGCACTGTGGAGGACTCCAACAACTTTTCTGGATGAGCCCAGGAGAGGACTCAGAGGATGTATGGCCTGGTTAAGCCACTCTCTTCCAGTCACAGTGCCCTTCCTGGCACAATCACTTCAGCTCTGACAGTGCCCTTCTGGCATAAATACTTTGCTCTGATGGTGCCCTTCTGGTACAAACACTTCACTCTGACAGTAGCCTTCTGGCACAAACACTTCAGCTCCCCTCCAGATGAATTTGATCCCAAGAGAGAGTCCACACAATTTCAAGGAGTGGGCCCTGGGGAGGACCCATGGAACTACTGATGAGTGGGCCCTGGGGAGGAGGAACTACTGATGAGTGGGCCCTGGAGAGGACCCACACGGAGCAGACCTTCTTGTATGCTGCCCTTGGATGGTGGCCACAACTGTGCCTGACCTTCCATTGGTTGTGTGGAGTGGGTTTGACTCCCATGTCCCCTGTTGGGAGCTTCATTCTCTGCCCTCCTGAAGTGCTGGCGGAATCTGTGCAGCTGCAGGGCGCTGCTCTCTTACAGGTACAGCACGCCAAAATGTTCCGATTCTTCTTCCTCTTCCCCCCCAGTGCCTCCTAGCTCCCCTGATGCTGGCTGAAGTCCCTGGGGCCAGAGCACAGTAGGGTAGATGCTGTGGTGGCTGCTGATGTGACTCTCAGTGCTCTTGTGGCTGGCGGGTGCTTCCAGCGCCAAAACACTTGAGCCAACTGCAGCTCAATTGGGCACACACTGCAGTGCACAATTGAGGCATTTTCCTCTGACTGCTCTCCGGTCCCCATTTCAGCTTCAGTCCTGGACTGCAGCGAGTGAAGAGACCAGCAGAATGTGTGGAGGCTGGCACATGGGACTCCAGGTAAGCCCCCTGCTCCAGAGGAGGGTTACATAAGTGATTCTATTTTGGAAACACTATAGCATTTCAAACGTCATTCTTCTATATGGGAAAAATCCTTTATTGATTGATTAATTGATTTCAAAAGTTTTATTAGGAAAGACATACCGAGCTGGTAATAACTAGTTTCCAGATGTATTGGGGGGGGGGGTAGAGCAGACAATAAAGTTAGGTGTAACAATTACAATAAATTAACAGTAGTGCAAACTAGCAAATATCTGGTGGTGCCTAAGGTAAATTTGCAAATGATCAAAAGCAGTGAACAATGCTACAGATTCAGGAGAGAAGATGAGGGGGAAATCTCCATGGCAAAAGAATGATTTGGAAGAGCCATAGCCAGTGGTTAAATTGGGCAGGAGCCCACAGGAACTCAGTTCCACCACCTCTTAAAAAATTGTATGACAGTTCCACCACCCCTGTCATCCTTCTGCATGTGACTACCATAGGAGAATTCCACAGCTTAGAAATGACAGTTCCACCACCTAGAAATTTAGATGTGAAAGTACCAGCAGCAAAGACCTGGGTCAAGAACATTAGCAAAAGTGAGTTGTGAAGTCACGAAGGGTGACTTAGGGGAGTACAAAAAAAGAGGCAGAGCAAATGGACAGGGGTAGAGTGGACCAGAATTTAGGGAACAATTGGTGAAAGCAGCTTAGCTAGCAGTGTATTTCATAAGTTGGAGGGATTGGGAATGGGAGTCAGTGTTCCTCAGTGAGTATGAGGAGATAGGGGGAATGAAAGGAGAGAGGAGAGGTAAGGGTAGGGGAAAGGAGACAAGCTGGAATTTGGAGTTGAAGAAGACACAGTAGGAAAGTATCTGGCAACAAGGAGGGAGAGGGATGTGTACAGGGAGCAGTGGTGGGTGCAAGGTGGACAATTCAGTTCAAAAGGCAGAAGGAGTGAAAGAGGAGATCAAATCTGAAAGGCCTTACCAGTGTTTTGTACAATGGGATCACCACCTTCTGCTTGTGGTGCCTCTACCTGTGCATCCCAGCATGCCACTGGCCCTCCCTGCCACCTTCACACTCTGTTTGGACAGGTCATCTGAAATGATAACCCTACGTCCCTTTCTTCCTTGGTGATAGCAACTCCCCCCCCCAATCATGTAGCTCTCCCCAGGGTTCTCTCTGCCCAGGTGCATTATTTTGCACTTCTTTGTGCTGAACCTCAGTTACCACACCTCTGACCATTGTTCACAAACTACCATCACCTATGAGCACTTGTAATTAAGTTTCAGAAAAAAGAAGGCAGTAACTTGGGCCTTGAATGAGAAGGTGGGGAGAGCAGTCACTGTCGGGGTAGTGAATTCCATGCTTTGACATATCTCAAAACAAAGGAGCTGTGGCCAAATGTTGTTTTCCTGAAAGGCAAGAGCAATTTATTGTCCCCCATGGACCAAGTACCACAGTTGTTGCTAACTGGTGTGATATGGTTGCGAGTACTCGGTGGCACATGGCCAAGTAGAGCTATTTTGCATAGGAGAGCTTCCTTGAGGTTAGATCGGAGGCAGAAAAGAAGCCAACTGGAGGAAGTGTAGAGGTCACAGCAGTGAGAGTCTGATTTTAGATTGAGCATAAAACTATAGACACAATTAAAAGCAATGCATATTCTTTCAAGGCAAGTATTATTAGCAGTGGAATAGATCTCTGCACTGTAATCCATAACCAAAATGATGAGGCTGGAGACTAGTAGTTTTTTGGACCTGTGCAGTAAATGTAAGCCTGTCTTTGTAGAGCAGACAAAGCCGTTGATGGATCCCTTTGACTAATGAGTCAGCATGGCAAGGTCAGGTTTAGATTTAAGCCAAGGTATTTAAAGACCTGGACTTGTTCAGTCAGGTCCCCAGTCAGGATAGTGATGTGCAACTGAGAGCTGCCCTATAGGGCATGGGTGCTCCCAAACAGTTGTGATTTGCATTTTTTTGGGGGGGGGAGTGGACTGATGACCAGTTTGTGGTGAACCAGCTGCAGTCCCTGTTAAAGTCAGATTGCTTTTTTTTGTTTAGTGCCTCCAAATTGCAGTGGTAGGTGAAGATTACTATGTCATCAGTGCACAACGATGATTCAGAGTAGACACAGGTCTCTGGGACTTTAATGACAAAAAGGTTGAACAGTAGAGATCCCAGGATTGAGCCTTGCAGGAATCATGTTGTTAGAGGCTGTAGCCCACAAAATATGTCACCACATTTAAAGGAGGAAACCTCCTCAAGGACAGTGCCATTCAGGATGTGGAGGAAGGGGACTGCGGTGAGCCAGGTGAGCTTCTGTCTGGAGACAAAGGTCATGGAGCCTCTGTCTGGTGACAAAGGTCATGGAGACAGTTTTCTTGGCACTGAGGGACAGCTGATTGACCTGGAACCAGTGCAGAATGTTGTCAAAGTCCTGTTGGAGCCAAGCATTGAGGTCAGGGGCAGAGGAGCAGGAGGCAAAGTGTACCATATCTGTGCAGATGTGGATGGACACAGAGGAACAGCCAGCAGGCATTCAGGAAGATGGAGAAAAAAACAGAGTCAAGGACAGATCTTCGGGGCATGTCTGAGCAGATAGGCAATGGAAGGGATATGGTGTCTTCGATCTGGACTGCTTAAGTCCTGCCTCAGAGTTGGAGCAGAACCAACTGACTGAGGAGACAAATACCCCTGTTGCCTTAAGCTTGTCCAGGACAAGGGGTGGGCAATTATGTTGAAAGCTTTGACTAAATCAGCAGAAGTAGCAGAGGTGATCTGGCCCTGGTGCATACCGGATAGGATGGAGTAAGTGAGCAGGAAGAGAGATGTGGATGTGGAGGGGAACTTCCTAGAGCCAGACTGGAAAGAAGTAAAGGATGAGGAATCAAGGAAGGGGAGAGCTGAGAGAGGACAAGGTGCTCTTAGAGCTTACACAGAGTGAGGAGGAGGGAGACTAAATGGTAGTTACCAGGAGAGGTGAGTGGATGGGGAGGAGGGGAGGAGAGGAGGGTGATAAAGGTTGTTCTAGAGTGTGAAGCACCACCTGTAAGTTGGACCATTTGATGACTTGACTTCTCATGACTGAATCAGAAGCTTAGGTTCCTGTCTTCAAACTAATTAAAGGGCTTCTTTATGTAAGGGTATTCTCCCTGCTCCGCTCAAGGAGGCAGTGGTAAAGCCTCATCTTAAAATAGCTTGTGATTCATTATCTATCCATCTACTCTGTCATGTGACACTATGTATCATTGTTGGTGGGCTGCAGCAGTAGAAGTAAAATTACTTTTTTTTTTAAGACCCCTGTATGGGGGACCTGAATATTAAAAAAAATGTGTGAGAGACCCTGTGTACTAGTTCAGGTATGTAAGACTTTTGTTGATAGCATTATTGTAATATATGGGTAATAGGGTAGGCTTAACACCTACTTGTGAATATGTATTAAAACTTATTTATTACAGAAAATGTAGTTTTAGAACCTGCTGCCATGAAGATGCCAGCAATTGACATAGTCAGATATTCCCATATATTTCACAATATTTCTGAAGAGATGCTCTCTGATAGTTCTACAGTGGTACTTCAGGCAGACAGTGAATTTCTCTAGAGATGACACAGAAATTTTAGACAAACTCTGGTCAGAGCCGATATGGCTGTGGAGAGCTTTTTAGGAGTGGCAAGAGCGCTGAAAAGAACATGCGGTGCTCTCACCGCACTGGAATCAGCCATAACTAGTATTGCAGCTATTACAGTATCACGCATGCATGATACTTGTGCATGTGCAGTTTGCCCAGGAGTCAGCCATGTGCAACATGGCAGCGCTGACATGACTACTTATGCATGATACTTATGCATGCACAGTTTAAGTCAGTACCGCCATGTTGCCCATGGCGGTCCTCACTTCTGCAGTTGGAGAAAGGAGAAGTAGTGCAATGGGAAGGGGGTGTTTACGTAGCCCATGGAGGGGAAGGGCTGCATAAACAGAATCATTGGAAATTATGCCAGAACACTGAGGCAGCACATCAGACAGCGGTCTGGTCTCGTGATTCGAAAGTGCTCTTATACAAATCTGATGATGGCACAACATCTCTGGAGCTTGGCCCATGCAGCTGTAAAAATCAAACTCAGGAGGAGACTATTAAACTAGAGATCTGGTCTGGAACTTGCTTATCATCATAGTCACTTTCTCATTCTTTTCTAAGCAGTAATTTCTGGTAAATGTGTCTTAACTCTATTGATCTCAGTGCTACTAGACTACTTTTAGTTTTCCTGATTGAAGTAGGTGGGGGTAGTAGCAGTCTTGAAGTGGTAGCTGCCGGTGGTGGCACCATCTGAATAAAAGTGGTACCCACGCTCGTATGCATATTTTAGAAATGACCCCTTAACTTGTTTTTGCTGTAAAAAATCTGACCC
Source organism: Neoceratodus forsteri (assembly GCA_016271365.2). Lineage (NCBI taxonomy): Eukaryota > Metazoa > Chordata > Ceratodontiformes > Ceratodontidae > Neoceratodus > Neoceratodus forsteri. The sequence continues at coordinate 1,616,446,595 of CM057452.1, forward strand.
CTTTGATACAAAAACAAGGAGTCAGTAATGGCCTCCAACCCCCCCCCCCTTTTTCATTTCAAGTGAGGAACGTGATTATGGGTTTGCATCAGATGTACAGTGGCAGGCATAGATGCATAATATTGTTAAACAGTAATCAACTGTACGTAAAAGCTTTTTTTTTTTTTTATGTGTGCTTTCTTAACGTTGTCAATACCACTCCACCCATGTTTTACTCTGCCTCTGGATTTCTGTGCCCCAACTGCATTATTTTACATTTTGTGTTGAAACCTAGCTGCCATACCCTTGACCACTGTTCAAGTCTTCTAAGGTTTCTGCTCATACTTATCTATCCTGCTGCAGATCTTGGTATCATTATGCAGAGTCAAACCTTCCCTTCCTACTTCTTTGCTATTTCACTTATAAAGACATTAAAGAGGACTGGGTCCAGCACTGATCCCTGAAGTACCCCCACCCACCTCATCACCCTCCCTTCCTCGGAGTGAACTCCATTTATTGCCAGCCTCTGTCAGCTATCCCCTAACCAATTTCTTACCAAACAGCCACAATTTTTTTCTCTGAGCCAACAAAGTAGGAGTAATGCAGAACAAATGTAACTTTCTCAGAAAATATTTAAGTTACACATACATGACTAGTACGAAAATTGTTCAGAACAAAAATATCTTTCAAATGAGCCTATTCACTAAGCTACACTAATTATATTTTTTAAAATATGGCCGTCTAATTTTCATTTTTCTTCACTATTTTCACCTTTTGGATGGCTATATTTAAAAAAATATATAATGAATTTAGTTTAGTGACTAACCTCATTTGATAGTTCTTTTTGTCCTGAACAACATACATGCTAATGGTGTATGTGTAACTTGTATACTTTCCAAGATACTTACATTTGTTTGGCATGACTCCTAATGTGTTTGCTCAGAGAAAAGAAAATGTAGCTGTTTGGAAGCGCAGTCGGAGTCATACTAGCATACTAAGAAGCCAGCAGAAGAAGGCCATTTGGTCTATCTAGTCTGCTCTTATTGCAGGGTCCAGAGCTTGAGCTACTGTCCTTGCCCCCCTCCTCCCATCCTCCCTACTCATGAGCTTTACCTTCCCCCTGTGCCTATCCCAGCCTCTCTTGAAGCTACCCACTGTGTTCAATGAGATCACCTCTTCTGGCAGTGCATTCCAAGTGTCCACCATCCTCTCTGTGAAGAAGTGCTTCCTGGCCACCCTCTTAAACCTCCCACCCTCCATCTTAAGACTCTGCCCCCTTGTGTTATGGTTGCCACTCAATTTAAAGAGGCCCTCCTTATCCACCTTATTTATACCTTTAAAGTACTTTAAGTCCCAATCATGTCCTCTGTCTCTCTCTTCTGTTCTCCATGGAGCACATATTCAGTGCCCTCAACCTCTCTTCAAATACCTTACCCTGCTGACCCACTGTCATCTTTGTAGCCCCCCTCTGTACCGTCTCCAGCAGGTTAATATCCTTTTTGAGGTGTGGGCACCAGTACTGAACTCCATGCTCTAGATGTGGCTTTACCAGTGAGCTGTACAAGGGCCATATAACCTCCTGTCTCCTACTACTGATCCCCCTAGCTATGCATCCCAGCGTCTTGTTTGCCTTTGCTGCTGCTTTCTTGCACTGCGTGGAGTGCTTCAGGTCACTAGTGATCATCACTCCCAGGTCCCTCTCCTCCTCTGATGCAGATACCAGGACTCCACCCAGGTAATACTATGTCTTGGGATTCTTGGTTCCAATAATTCTTGGCTCCCTACCCTCCTAAAATTGGCAGCTTCACCTATGTTCCTCTCGCCCTCACCTCAAACCACCAGAAGACTCTCCCATAGACTACACAAAACAAACAAACACCTTCATCTTCTCCTATTGCTTCTCCTCCTAGTTTCCAGTGATATCTACCCAAATCTTGGACCTCGTACCGCTATGCAGCCATCTGATGCTCACCCTGTCTCCAGTCCATTCACTCTCCCCCATGGCCTTAAATGAATCCACCTGAACATAAGAAGTCTTGCTCCCAAAATCTCCCAACTGCAATCCATGGTGCATTTATACACCCCTGACATCATCATGATCTCTGAAACCTGGCTGTCACATACCATCCCTGACCATGCTGTCTCTGTCCTAGGCTTTACTATCGCTAGACAGGATCAGAATGGGAGAGGTGGTGGTGTGGCTATTTATACCTCCTTGTCTCTCCAGTCTACCCCTACCTTTACCATCTCTACCCATGCCTCTCATGAGGCCCTTCTTATTAAAATCTCTTTTCCCTACACCATTCCTATTCATGATACAGGTGTATATTGCCACCCAGGACAGCATCCTACAGATGTCACTGCCCTCCTTGCAAAGCTCGCTACCCTGGCCATTGGGGGTGAACTCTATATCCTAGGTGACCTTAACGTAAACTGGCTGGCCCCTTCACTGGCCACTACCCGTACCTCTATTGAAGCATTGAATCTTAGCCAACTCATCCAAGAACCCACCCGTCTTAACAACAAAACATTAAACCACTCTCTGCTTGACCTTATCTTCACTACCCACCCACATAGAATAATTGCCTCCGATCTCCTACCAGATTCCATCAGTGACCATCACATCACCTTCATGGTGTGAAAGATCCACAGGACCAAACTCCCACCTAAAATTATAATCACTAGACCTTTTGCCTCTCCTGACCTTCAAGCTCTACTTTATGACCTCTCTTCCACTGACTGGTCCCCCCTCATCTCAGCGGCCTCAGCTGACATAGCCCTAGAATCTTTCAACACCAAGTTCCTCCACATTTGGAACTCCTGTGCACTGCTCCGCAAAACAAGGGTCCGAGGCGCGCATCTCCCCTGGGTCACACCAGAACTCCTGACTTGCCAACATGCTCACAACATTGCCAGGCAAAAGCTACCAGTGGCCAACAAGATCTCCAACGCTACCGCGAACTTCGGAATGGCTGCACTAAAGCAATCTGGCTAGCTAAAACTGATTACTTCCAATCAAACTTCCTCTCTAATACTAATAATCTGGCCAAATTCTGGAAGGTCGTTCACTCTCTCTTCTCTCCGGCCACTACCCCTCTGTCTCCTTCTCTCAAGCTCAATCAATCTATCCTTTCTGATCCTGTAGCCATTGCGGAATGCTTTAACTCTCACTTCTCCATCTGTGCCTCCTCTCTGCTAGGTTCCCTTCCAGGCCCCTCCAATGGCCAGGTGTCCTCCCCCAACCTCTCTCCTCTCAACTGCCCAGCATGCCTCCTCTCAGCCCTCTATTCCTTCCCCCCTCTGCTGCACTCCTCCCTCCTCCCCTGTCTACCTCCTCCTGCCCCCAGTTCTCCTTCTCTCCTGTCTCCCTGCCACCACCCTCCACACACTCCTTGTTCTCAGCTTCACTAAAGGCTCCTCTCCTGATGGCCTGGACTCTAGACTCCTCTCCCTCTCTGCTCCTGCTATTGCCTACCCACTCTCTCTCATTCTAAACCTCTCTTTCTTGTCAGCTTCTGTTCCCTCAGTATGGAAACATGCAGTTGTGCTCCCACTCCCTAAGGGGGTGACTCCTCCTCACCTGGCAACTATCGACCTAGCTCTCTCCTACCTACCCTCGCAAAACTACAAGAGTACATAGTCCTCAGCCAGCTCTCCTCCTTCCTATCTGACACTGGATTCTTTACCCCATTCCAATCAGAATTTCAGAAGTCACATTCTACTACCACTTTTCTGCTAAGACTAACTGAGACCATCTTCTCTGGCTTTGACAAAGGTCATATTACCTCAGCCATCTTTGTCGATCTGGCAAAAGCCTTTGACACTGTCCTGCACTCCCTCCTCCTGAACTGCCTCTCAGACACTGGTCTTTCTCCTTCTGCCACAACCTGGTTCAATACTTACCTGTCTGGCAGGTCCCAATCAGTTAAAATTGCCAATGTCACCTCTTCCTGTCTGCCAACTACTACTGGTGTACCCCAGGGTTCGGTGCTCATCCCCATTCTGTTTTCCATTTTCTTAAATGATCTCCCCTGGTCTGCACTACTTCCAGCATCCATATGTATGCAGATGACATGGTTCTATATGCATCTGGAACATCGGTCACTGATGTCACCACCAGGCTCCAGTCTGATTTCTCTAGAGTCCAACACCGGTTTAACTCGCATAAACTCTTTTTAAATGCCAAAAAAAAATGTCTCTATGACTTTTGGAACTAGGCAGAGACTCGCTAGGCTAACTACCTTACCCTCTTTCCACACCCTGGATGGGACAGCTCTGGAGAACTCACCCTCATTCAGGTATCTTGGTGTCTGGCTTGATAGACATCTCAAATTCTCAACACACATTGAGGCAATTCAAAAAAACTTAAGCCTATGCTCGGTGCTCTATTCAGAAATAGCAGTTGTATCCCACTTGCGGCCAGGTGTGAGTTAGTACCGAAGATGATTTTACCAATATTCGACTACTGTGACATAGTCTATGGTGTTGCCCCGCTATCCTCCCTAGCCAAACTGGATACTCTCTATAACTCCTTCTGCCACTTTGCTCTAGATGCCCCCTACCTCATCCGTCACTGCGACCTTTACCAGTCCCTAAATTTCCTCATGCTTCAAAATCGTCATATGTTACGTGGTGCAAAATTCATCTCGAAATACTGGCTTGGGTCTCTCCACTCCTACCTCTCCTCCTCACTTAGTACCCCCCTCTCAACCGCTACTCACTGAGATCTGACAACCTACACACCTTTTATGTCCCCAGCAGATCTACATCCACTGGCCAAAACTCTGGAAGGCTCTCCCCCTGCAGATTCACCATTCCTCATCACTAAGCTCCCTCACTTCAGCTCTGCTCAAATATCTAGTCCCTAACTGCTCTTGTTCTTGATCCCCTACTTGTATGTTGCTCTCCTCTCACACCCCCTCCACCCCTCCACCTATTTCGTGCTAAATTCCTGGCACTTAATGCATGTGTGTCTGCTACACATGCTTCCCTAATTTGTTGTATTGAATCATCAGGAATCACCCATATGATTGCACTGTATTACCTGTATGTATTGACTGTCATTTATTATATGCTTCTGACTCTGTACTGTACAATGCTTTGTTTTTGTATCATTTACTTATGTTTAAATTCCCACTTCCCCCTTCCCCCAGGACGTACCATGAGACGAACATTAAGTTGCTCAGTGTATCCTTCCTGGTGAAACATTTCAATAAATAAATAAATATACATAACTGCATTTCTTGGCATTGAAGCCAAGCTGCCAGATCCTGGACCACCTCCCCAGCTTTTCCAGGACATCATACAGGTCCTGTATCCCTTCAGCTGTGTCCACTCTCCCACAGAGCTTGGTGTCATCAGCGAATAGACACATTTTGCCCTTTGTACCATCCCCAATGTCATAGATGAAAACATTGAATAACACCGGCCCCAGCACCAAGCCCTGCGGTGCCCCACTTGTGACCTCTCTGTTGCCAGATAGCTTTCCCTCCAGAACTGCCCTCTGGGTTCTGTCCCTCAGCCAGTTTTCCATCTGGCCATCTTGTTCCCAGTCCCAAGATCCACCAACTTCCTGATCAACCTTTTGTGGGGCACAGAGTCAAAGACCTCACTGAAATCCAGATAGAGGATGTCTACTGCTTGGCCCCTGTCTAGTGAAGCAGTCAAAGAAGTCAATTTGTTTTACATGATCTCCCCCATGAACCCATGCTGCCTCAAATCCTGGAGACTATGCTCCTCTAGATATTCCACCAACCTTTCCTTTAGTATGGTGTCCATGAGCTTGCCCACAATTGTGGTCAGACCGACTGGTCTGTAATTCCCTGGGTCATCCTTGGGACCACATATGTGAAGGGGTACCACGTGTTCTGTTCTCCAGTCCTACGGTACCACGCCTGACTCTAGTGAACTATTAAATTGGTCTGTCAGTGGCCCTGCCAGCTCCTTGGCCAGTTCCCTTAGTACCCTTGGATGTACTCTGTCTGGGTCTGGTTATTTGTCCATCTTTTATGCTAGCAGCCCATCCCTCACTATATCCTCCTCTATCACTACATCTATGTTCCCCTTTCCCCCTGCTCCTCTTCCCTCTCCTGAAGGTACTGGTCCATCCTCCTCCATGGTGAAGATGGAACAGAAGTATTCATTTAGTATCTCTGCTTTTCCATCATTGTCCTCCACTCCTCCCCTCTCTTAAGCCTAACAGTCCCTTCCTTCTTGTCTCTTTTTTCACTTATATAAGGAAGAAAGATTTCTCCCCCTTCTTAATTCCTTCAGCTATCCACAGCACCTTCTGTGCTTTAGCTTGCAGGACTTTCTTACTTGCCTCACTAGCCAACCTTAGGCAACTTCCCCTGTCCATGTCTGTCTTGGTCTTCCTGAACTTTCTATAGGCCAGCCTTTTTTCCCTTACTGCCTGGGCAACCACTGAACTGTACCAGCTGGGCACTTTGGCCCTTGTGTTCTTACCCTGAGCCTAACGCACTCCTCTATGGCAACCAGTATTCCTTCCTTAATGATGAACCACCTTTGGTCCACTCCTATATCTGCTCTGATGCCCACCAGGAGGCTCCCTAGTACTTCAACCATATTCCTGAAGTCAGACCTTCTAAAACCCAAGATTTTTATCTTAGTCAGGATGCTTTCCCTGCCCATATCTAACTGGAACCACACTGTGCAATGGTCACTCCCACCCAATGGCTCCCTGACTGTTATTTCCTGTACATGCTCCCCATTTGTGAACACAAGATCAAGCTTTGCCTCAGCTTTTGTTAGTTCGGCATCACCCAGAGTCAGGAACCCACTCTGCAGTCCTTTCAGGATCACCTGACTCCTAGCACTCCTGTATGTCAAAGAAGACATATAGGCTGGATTGCAACCCCACCTGGTATGTGCTCTCCCCTCACTAGTCTGCAGAAATCCTGACTTACAAACATTCACAGTGCATCTTTGCTGTCACTAGCTCTGTCTCTTTCTCACAAACAGGAGGAGCAAGGCTTTGAATGCTGATGCACTGCTGCAGTTCTTGATGGCAACTTCTGTGGAGACCGAGGTGCAGCACAATACACCAGGACACTTGCCACCACAATTACTTGCACTGAATGACATCCTGACAAGTTGCTTCAAGCATGCCCTGCTCACTAGCAGGGCACCTTGGGCACAACAGAACACTGAAGCGCTGACTGCGATCGGTCAGACAGAGCAGGCACTGCACAAATGTAATAGATGTGGCACCAGGGTATACTTAGTCACCGCTGTGAACAGGCCAGCTGTGTAACTGGTGGGAAGGGGGATGAGTGAGGCAATGATTTTGTCTCCCTACTATGGGTCTCACTGTTACACTGGTAAAGTTGGTGGGTGGGGCTCAACAGTAGACCCTCCAGACCGGATGACTCTAACTGCAGATAACGCCAGGATTTCTGCAGTGCTGACTGCAAGGAGAAAGAGGGGTTGAAGGGGGTCAACACAGCAGGTAGGAAATACTGATGTGTTGGTGTGTCCTGGATCGCAGACACTGGGAATACATGTAGTGTGAAAGCTACGTGCAACTGTTGGTCTGCGGTGCTGTTCATGATACCACTGTTACTTTGTGCTGCATATGACAGCTGTGCTCTGTTATTTCTCTGTCCTGCTGCAGTGCTATACAGCATGTGTGAAGTGTGCTGCTGTATGTGTGTTTGCAGACTGCATGTGGATTCAACTTCTGCCACTGTTCATTATAGTGTGGCAGCTGTTCAATGTGGGCAGTGTTTGAATTTTGGACACCTGCTCTGTGTGCATTATACTTTCTATTTAATCCACAGCTACAGCTACTGAGTGCCACAGTCTACACAAAGGGTCCCTGCAATTGATTAACCAGTACATAGAAATAGCAGTTGCCTTTCTGGCTTACCTACTTTTGGATTACATTTGCTGTGATGTGCATGGCACTTCGGTTAATTGCCACTGGATTTGCCCTTAATTTGCTATCATTAGATCAACATAGCTTCTCCCTGGTCTGCTCACTACCTGTCTAAACAACAATGGCCGCTGGAAAAAACTGAACAGTAGAAACAGTAAATTCATCCATGCTGTGATGTAGTTCTGTCTCCTGTGAAAACCAGATCAGGCAGAGGAACTGTGGATTAAACAGAGAATTTAATCCACAGTCAGCTGCTGTTCTTCAACCAATAAATCTAGCTGTCTATGAGAACCCATGTTATAAAGTCAGTTAAAAAATAAAATGTAACAAACTTTAACAAGTTGATAACAATAGAAAGGCAGGAAATAAAATGATTATATTGGTAAATAGGGCAGTAGAACTCACACTGTTGCAAAGTCACTGTCAGCAGTTCTATTTAAACTGTCAGGAAACGCAATACGTTTAGAGAGTAGGTCAAACACTGGCACAGGCCACTGCAGTACTCAGATTACAGACAAACACTGCAGTGATAGACTGTTAGAGAAAGGGAAAATAAAATAAATAAAATTGATTACAGAAACTCTACAAAAAAATCAAAGGATATGCAGAAATGAAATAGCAAGGAAAGTTATTTATGGCCAAGTATGAAAGCTGATACATCTGTGATAATGAGGACCGAAATGTAGGGAAGTGCAAGAGCTGGTTCAGACCTGTCAAACTAACCCCCACCTACACACACACACACACACACACACACACACACACACGCACGTATGAGAATATTTGTTTAGGACAACTGTATCAACTCACCTAATCTAATAAATACACAGAGTAAGACATAATTACTATACTGTTGAAGAGTCCGTGCGTGACAACATAGCTGATAGGAGCCAAGAGGACAACAGAGCTAATCAGTCAAACTCCAGTTTAATTTCTTACACACAGAAATGCAATATGCAGTAAATTAGGTCTTAAAAAGAAAATGGCAATAAAATAAATCACAGGGTGACAGCAACAGAGGAAAGCACAGGCTGTATGGACTGTCCAACATATAATATTCCGAAGATGTTATCAGGTACTTTAGCCTTGTGGCCAGTTTTGGCCTGCTCTGCCCATACTGTAATCTGTTAGAAAAGATTTATACTGTGTTAATCCAATGCTCATTTAAATTGGTTCGTAGTGCCACAGGGCACCAGAGACTCAGGCAATGCATTCCACTGTGTCACCACTCATTGTGAGAACCAGCTTCCTCTTTGATTTTTGCTGTAATCTTCACCCCTCAGTTGGTACTGGTGACCCCTATTTATAATAATGTTTGGTCTTTTGTTGAGTCCTATACATTCCCAAAGGTCTGGTTCCCTGCAAGCCCTCTACACCAAGCACATGTCTCCTCTGTATCTCCTATATTGTAGTGAAAACAGACCCATATCTTGCAATCTCTGCTCATATGATAAATCCCTCATCCATTTTATTATCCTGGTTGTCCGTCTCTGGAACCACTCCATCCTCCTAACATCTCCCTTCAACCTGGGCATCCAAAAAGTACCTCCATGCTCCATATGAGGATGAAGAAGTAAAACATAAAGTGGGACCATCACCTCTTTATCCCTGCTCTTTATGTTCCTCCTTATGGAGGCCAAGATACCATAGGCCTTTTTTGTAGTAAGTGTGCAATGACTGGTAAATTTCATATTCTTAGAAATCTGAATTCCTAAGTCTTTCTCTGTTTCAGTAGTTGAGACTCTGAGCCCATTGATACTGTATCCATAACTGTGTTTTTTCTTACCTAGGTGCATAAGCTTACATTTAGCCATGTTAAATCTGTTTCTTATTTTCTGCCCTTATTGCCAATGTATCTATATTTGCTTGAAATGATTTTGTATCATTTTTAATACCACTGCTCCCAATTTTATATCATCAGCAAACTCTGCCAGTCATGCCTTAGAGTTACAGTTTAAAGAGGCTATAAGGATATTAAACAGGATGGGTCCTAGAATGGATCCCTGTGGCACCCAACTTGACACAGGGACCCAACTAGACATATACCCCTTTATATGTACTTGTTGTTTCCTCGTTCTCAGCCAGGCTGTAATTCATCGAATAATACATCGATTCAGCCCTATTTCCCTCAATGTATGTATTAGCTCTTGATGTGACGTGCTATCAAAGGCCTTTTCAGTCTATGTATAATATATCCACCAGCAGATTTTTATCTAGGGCTGTACTTACTGGTTCGAAAAAGGAGAGTAAGTTTATTAGACATGACATCCCTTTTTTAAACCCATGTTGTTGTGTATCCAAGTACCCCTCATCCTGAATGTACTTTTCAATGAAATCCTTAACAAAGAATTCTAGACTCTTACCTAAGATTCTAGTCAGGCTGATAGGTCGATAGTTGGAGCATACAGATTTAGAACCTTTTTTGTGTATTGGAACAACATGAACTTTTTCTAATCTTCCGGTATCTCTCCCTCCTCCATAGATGTCTGAAAATTAGCCTGGATGGGGTAACATAAGACCGTTGCCAATTCTTTTAACAGTCTGGGATGCAAATCATCCAGTCCTGCGGACTTTGTTGAGTTCCGGCTGGCTAGCTTGTCCTTAACCATATCTGGTGTTATTTTTAGGGTGCAGTGTTTGTTACCTATAATGTCACTTTGTAATGTAACCCCTTTATGGTAGACACTTTCAAAGTACTTACTGAATTGCTCTGCCATTTCCTTGCAATCAGCTATTATATCAATCCCTTGAAGAAGTGGCCCTACATTATTATTGGTGTGTTTTAGAAATCCCACATAATTATAAAAGGCTTTGTGATTGTCAGAGACCTTATTAACCAGACTGAGCTCAAAATCCCTTTTAGCTTTTTTATTACCTTTTTCAGTTCCCGCAATCTTTTTTGGAATGTGTCTTTGTATTTCCCGGTCCCTTCTTTCTTATATTGTTGGTAAGGCCTGTTTTTCCTTTTTATTAATTTATGTATATTTGTAGCAAACCACTCTGGGATCTTACCCTTTGTGTTATATTTTGGTTTCATATGTATATTAGCTTCAACTATCCCATTGAGAACTTTTTTAAGTAACAGCCACATTTGAGGTGATTTCAGACCCTCAGATTGTTTTTCCCAATCCCAGTCTTGCACCTTTTCTCTAAGCTGCGCATAGTTGGCCTTGTTATGATTTTTAATTTAATGACACCCTGTTGTGTGCATGTGTTGATTTCTATATGGAATTCCACCATGTTGTGGTCGCTTCCTGATAAAGGTTCCCCATACCTTGCAGTACTCTAATATGTCCTCCATGTTGCTAATATCCAAATCAAAAATGTTATTGTTTCTAGTCCTTTCTTCCACGTGATTTGATAATGTAAGGGAGTCTAATACTTTGAGGAATAATGCCTCTACTACTGAAGAGGGTACCCAGGACTTTCAGTTGATACCCAGGAAATTAAAGTCTCCTAGGAGCATCAATCTTCTAGATGGGTCTAAGTTTCTAATCTGGGAAATAAAGTCCATTGTTCTTTCAAGATCTAATGAAGGAGAGTTGGTCCGATGGCACTGAGGGTTGAGGCACTGGATAGAAACATAGAAACATAGAATTTGATGGCAGATAAGGACCGCTTAGCCCACCCAGTCTGCCCATTTCCCTACCTGATGGATAAGCTGCAGGTCCTAATTAACCAGCAGCCTACTTCTTCCTACCCCCACCCCCTAGAATTGCCTTATGACTGTCCCGTGCATGCTTGAATTCCACCACTGTTTTTGACTCCACAACCTCCTCTGGAAGGCCATTCCATACATCCACAACCCTCTCTGTGAAAAATACTTCCTTAAATTACCTCTGAACCACCCCTTTCTACCTTCAAATTGTGCCCCTTGTTCTTGCACACCTCTTTTGAAAGATGCTACCCTCTTGGACTATGTTGATTCCCTTGAGGTACTTGAAAGTTTCTGTCATGTCTCCCTCTCCCTCCTTTCCTCGAGGCTATACATATTAAGCTCCTTAAGTCTCTCTTCATATGTCTTCCGGTGCAGACCCTACCATATTATTCTCCTCCTCTGGACAGCTTCCATCCTGTCTATGTCTTTCTGGAGAATTGGGTCTCCAGAACTGCATGCAGTACTCCAGATGGGGTCTCACTAGCTGTCTGTACAGAGGAATAATAACTTCCTGTTTTCTACTGGTGATGCCTCTTCCTATGCATCCCAGTATCCCCCAGCCCTCCTTGCTGCCTCTCACATTGCTTTCCCACCTTTAGGTCATCTGATATGACTACCCCAGGTCCCTTTCCATTTTGTTGTTGTTGTATCTCACCTGGATGCCACACCTCGCGCCATGCCGGCAACCCAGGTTCGGGAACAAGCTCAGGCTGCTGGGGGTTGGCAGGGGAGGGAAGGGATTGAGCATCTGAAGGACTACACTCCCTTCCTGGGGAGGGTTCCAGGGGAAGTGCTGCTCCTGAGTGGCCCCTGACGGTGGTTGAGGGATGGCTGAGAACAAGCAGCACTGTAGAAACCAGGGTGGAGCTGCAGCAGACATTGGCACATGCATGCCGAAGACATCAGTGCATGACCGAGCTCCAAGGGGGAAACAACACAAAATAAAAACCATACAGTCACAGCGGAGATGAAGAAGACCCTGGGGACCTGCCCATATCCCGAGTGTCAGACCCGCCTGCACCAGTATCTCCCATGCCTGACCCGTTCCCATGGAAAGTCCCTCTAATTTCACACAGGCTGCCAAGGGAGGGCAGGCCCTCCCCAAGGGAGTGATCCAGGAGACTGGACATGCCATGGGGGCTGGGAGAGGCCAGAGCAGAGGGATTCAGGCAAGGGAGTAGAGGCAAGCATTGTGAGGGTACTCTGCAAGGATGCCCTGGGGCTGTAGTGCAAAAATAGAATTAAAAAAAGATTCAATGAACGGGGTCTATAATATACTCCCATGATGATCTGCTTCTCCTTAGGGGGTATTAACAGTACTAGAAGCTGTTCAAAATCTGGTTCTGGGGAAACACTGATTTCATAAGCCTCGATATCATTTCAAACATATAGGGCCACCCCACCCCCATTATTATCTTCCCTATCTTTTCTGAACAGTTAGTACCCTTTGATGTTTGTCCCCCAAGCATCTTTTTTCCACCAGGTTTCTGTAATTTCATTTAATTTAATTTCATATTTTTATTCATACAAATTATATGAATTAGGATTATCTCGATTGAGCTATTGCTCATTTGCAATGTTTTCTTTGTTTAAAGTACACTCCAATTTGTCTTTTTTATTGTTCAAGCTGCATGCATTTACCAGTAATGCTTTCCAGTTAGTTGATTTCACTGACACATTTTGTGTTTAACTAGGGACGCTGCTACCTTTATCTCTCCTCCCCTCCCATTTAGTTGAAAGCATTACTGATTTTGGCATTGAATCTATCTGCTAATACCTTAATACAATTTTTATTCAAATGAAGACCATTGGGGCATAAAGTTGATATACATTGCCAAATCTTCACCAGTGCTCCATAAACTCAAAATGTTCTCGCTTGCACCACCTTCATAACCATCCATTGAATCTTATTCATTTGTTTGTTTTTTGTACACCAGCCCATGGAACTGGAAGTACCTCAGATATGACCACTTAACAGTTTTTCATTTTTAGCTCACTGCCCACTTCCTCAAAATCCCTCTGAATATTATGTAGTCCCCCTGTTTCCAACATCATTTGTTCCTATGTGCAAGAATACAAGTGGATTGGTTGTATGCTCTAAGAGCCCTGGGAGCAGTTTTTTAATATCCGCTATCCCTGCCCCAGGTAGGCAAGATAGCATAACCTGGTCCTTTCTGTTCTTACAGATTATTCTGTCAGCTGTCCTTAACATGAAGTTGCCTATGACTACAGTGTCTTTTTTACTTTCTTCAGGCTGGGTTATGACCCTCATGTCTGATCAAGGCTTACAAATTTGTTAATGACTCAATTTATGAGCTGTATGGTCTTCCTGCCTCCTATAAGTAGGGTTCAGTGCAGCCTGCTGCGATGCGGTTTGCATACTTCCTCCTTGTTCTATATTTTGGCTTGTTGTAACTGATGTCTGGCAGCTGCTTGTTTCTGTGCTCACAGCAGGAAGGACTGTAGCTTTATTATTACAAGATGGCTGGGCAGAGGTTGACTCAGTATCTGGGGTTTCATTCTGACTTTGAATGTCATCATTCTCCACTTCTAGGTCACTATACCTATTCTAAGTTCTAACTGAATGTGTTTATCTCTTCTCCGATTTTTAGGACTTCTTTTAACATTATACCATCCCTCCTCCTCATTGTTTGTATTTTCGGGATCTGGGTCATCCATTCTCTCTTTTTTTTTTTTGTCACTAAGGCCTTTTTTTGTCACTAAGGCCTTTATTAATTTGCTTGACTAGCTGTTCCCTTTCCTTTTCTTCTAACAGATTCCTTGTATTCTTCACAAACTTTGCTATATCATTTATGCCTGCCTGAACTTGTAGCTTATCCTGTAAAGTTTTCACTTATCCTCCAGTGCCTTAATATACATGCATTTTATGCATGCTTGACTACCCATCTGTTCCCTTTGTCCATTCATATCACACACCCCACATATTTTCCATTCATTTATTCCCTGATAATGGTTATTTACATCCCCTGTTTCATTCCCTACCCATTGATTGTTTTTTGTTGCCCCTTTCCCCCTTCCCAGGCTGACACGGCAGACACCGCTACTGTCTTAGCTGTGTTGCCTTTGCTGGGCTCATCGATGCTCACCATACCTTGTAAATATATAGTGACGTGACAGAAGTAGCGCTCCTCCCACTTCTGGTAGCTCGCTATGACTAGTGTCCTTATTTGTTATTAAATACACCCTTTAGCTGCCCTTAAAAGATCAGCAAAGTGGTGTTTAAGACAAATCAATAGAAAAACAGCCAGAAAATACTGCCCTTCAAACCTCTTAGTGTTCAATTCGTAGTTGGGTCTCCAGAATGTTAGTCCCCACAGGACTTCCTGATATCCAGAGTACCACAGTACTAAAAAATGCCTGAACAGGATCTAAATTAAAAACTACTGCTGCAATTTACCTCCCAGTCTGAATACCTGATTGGTACAACGTCCTTTGTTGAAATTAGGTCCTCAAAAAATAACTTAGCATGTTGCCTGACAGTAACTCAGTTCATACTAAGAGGAAAGAAAGACACATAAATCTGACAACTTAAAAGAAATTATGAAGGAGTCAGTATAAAGATAAGAGAGTGTGTTAAATCAAAACAAAATGCCCTGGCTGCAGCCTGCTGCTGACCAGGAAATACTAAATTAGAAAAGCATCTCTAACAGATGGCAGTGCTCACAGATCACTCACTGACGTCATGAGGCTGCAGACGCTGGCAGCCCAGCTTAACAGAACATCAGGAACAAATTACAGTACTCAGAGGAAAACAGAGCTAGGAACTTGAAAGCACAATTACAGTGTTTATTAAACAAAGAGGAAAAAACAACTAGGGCAGTGCTTTAAAGGCATTTCTTTATTAACACTACCATTTGCAGTAAAAAAATAAAGTGTTGCACATGATCTTTAAACAGAAAGAATGGAATAGCTAATTCAAATGCCATAGTGATTTGCATCTATGGAAGGATACACTGAAAACTCCAAAAAATGTGTTCCACAATAAGCTCTTTTTTCCAGCAGAGCTGCAGCATGATGACTATAGGCTCCACTCACAGCCATAAAAATATCTGACCATCACAACTGCTGCAAATGTAATGTCAAAACATTAGCAGATTTATAAAACAGGTACTGGACGCAACCTATATGTACTGTACAATTAATAAAGTCTGTTTTAAATACTGTATATTTATCTGACAAGGGCATCATACCATGACAATTTCTTGGGGTGGGGGGGCATACAGTTAAACTAAGGGAAGGTACTAAGTTACACTGTTGCAGTCCTTACTCCATTCAAAAATCAATACTTAGATGGGATTGTGGAGAGCACCCGCTACCGACTCTATGGGAAATGACAGCCCTATTGGCTAAGTTGGATCCATTGTTCCTATCTTGGTTTGTCTACTGTATATCATATAGAAACAGGACTCCTCACTGTTGATTTATTTTTTCAGTTCAGGGAGTCAGGAGGGCACTGCTTGGCCCATTTTAAAAAGTGATCTTTAGAGCCTGACTTCTTTTGTAACTTTAAACT
The DNA here is from genome assembly GCA_016271365.2 of Neoceratodus forsteri. Classification (NCBI taxonomy): domain Eukaryota; kingdom Metazoa; phylum Chordata; order Ceratodontiformes; family Ceratodontidae; genus Neoceratodus; species Neoceratodus forsteri. The sequence goes on from CM057452.1 coordinate 1,616,462,663, forward strand.
GGTCTCCAATTTGTCATTTCTGGCAAAAGGCTATGGATATACTCCAGCTGGCTGGTACTTAAGCCAGGAAGACTAAAGTGTTACTAACTGGCTTGGGTAAGCAGGTGTCAACCTTCAAAGAAGGTCACATGCTCCCCTCCCTTGGGAGGAGGGGAGGCTTGAGGTGGTAAGTACCATTCACACATTCTGAGAGTTGTGCTTAATGAACACCAGTCACTTGAAACTCAGGTGTCATCAGCCATCAAGAAAATGTTTTTCCCATATCAGAAACACTGCAAGAGTGCACCCTCTACTTGACCCTGTGAACCCATGGATATTGGTGCAAGACTTTGTAGCATCCAAGTTGGATTACTGCAGTGTGCTCCAAAAAGGCTTCCCTTGTTGTCAGCTATGCTGTCTTTAGCTGGTCCTGAGAGCAGCAGCAAGATTGCTGACCTGTGCTTGGAAGCCAGATCATATTGTGCCTTCACTGTACATGCTTGGCAATCTTCCAGTCAAGAGTTGATTTAAAGGTGCTCTGTTTAGCATACTGTACATCTCTGAATGAACTGGGACCCCTGTACCTTTGTGAGCTTCTGCTCACTACCACCCAGACCTAGAAAAGCTAAAGCTTTACAGTAGGGACTGCAGAAAGATTGAGGTGCCCCCTTTCAGTTGTTGTGTTCAAGACCAGACTCTGCAATATCTCTGGATGCTGACTTTCATGACTTATTTGTTGATAGCAGCTGTGTTCTGAATAATCTTTTGTATGGCCATAATGTTTTGTATTGTTCTTGCTACTATCTGAATTTTTTTTATTTTGTTACTGGTATTTTATTAAGTGCTCTGTACTTTTGGAAGGGCAGTATAGAAAATTAAAAACTACTAATAGAAAATCCATTACTGTAATCTTGTATGTGGAGTTTTGTGTAATCTTATACTGTATATAACAGTTCTTACTGTAACGTTTCTCTGCTACCACCAAGAGGTGGTGTCTTATTGGGCTTTTCCTGGTAAAAAAAAAAGATTAAATAAAAAAAGGTAATTATATAATTGCTCAGTACAAGGTATGGAACTCTTTGATATTGCATGGCAGAGTGCACTTAGAATTAGCACAGTACTGTCAATAGCAGAGTACATCAAGGCTGTTAACAGCTGATCCATAGCCAATGCAAATCTAATACTTTGCACAGGGATGGTTACTCATCAACAACAGTCAATGTCACAGTGACCTAAAACTGCCAGGGTCATCATCTGTCTACATTACTGTAGATTAAGGTAAGCAATTCAGACATCATGCCAAGAGAATTTTAGGTGGAACATTACATTACACTTAGGGTTACCACCAGTCCTGATTTTCGTAGGACAGTCCGGATTTGGGCAGCTGTGTCCTGCAAAAAAAACATGAAAATTACTAAATGCCCTGATTTTATAGTAGAAAAAATATTTTCTAACTTTCCACTAAATGTTGCAGAAAACTATAATACCTTAACTAAAATACCTTAAAATGACAAGAAACAATAGAAGCAACTAAGAAACTACAATACTTAGCCTTAATTCTGATTATACAGTATAGAGAAAACAAGTCTGTTGCATTGGTCGAGGTTATGTACTGTCCTGCGAAAAAACATGTTTCAGTAAGAAATGTCCCACTTTGAGCTTTGTAAAAGGTGGTAACCCTAATTACACTTTCACAGCTTCATTCACACTGAAAATAACTATTTGGAAGATAATTAAAATGCCCACACCCCTGACTGGATAGGTATGATGGCCCTGCAACAGAAAAAAAGTTTTACGTCTTAACAGACATGAATCTTATACCTTTTATACTCTACTGAAAATAAGGTCTGGCAACTCTAGGAGAAATCATAACTATCACTGCCTCAGTGAGACCACACCTGGAATATTGCCAGTGCTTCTGGGTAACAAACTATAGGAATGACAGGGCCAAACTTGTAAAGGTCCAGACTCCAGAGAAGCACAACAAAAATGGCAAAAGGCTTGGAACAATTAGTATATGATGGCAAGCTGAGATGGGCTCCAATAGGGACATTTAGAGCCATCAGTCCCAGCAGATGCATTTTTATTGCTTTGACTGTATCCATTTATCTCATGCTCTGTTACAGGAGATATTAAATAGATCCTGTTGTTCACTCATTGAATGTGGGGAGCTCAAAGCATTGTAGAAACTTCTGCATCATCTCAGTATCTGAATTTGCTTCCTGGTCACAGTACTCCTGAAAGGAAAACTTAATGTTAAAATCAGAAAAATATATGTTTTATCCTTTTTTTTCAGTGTTCTAACCTCTTCCCAGTGTTTTTTTTTCCCCTCTGGCTGTAAGAATTTTTTTTCTAACTTTCTATGACTGTTTTATTGCCCCTGGAGGTTGCCACTCTGGTTTCTTTTATGGCCTCTTGCCCCAAACAGTCTTCCCAGAGTGCCCTTAGCTGTAATGTCTAATCATCCCTGTTGGAGGCCAGTGTCTTGTTACAGGGTCTGCCACAGCTCAGCCACAGACAGAATATTGCTTCCAAAGAAGACACTGCAAGATTTTGGGTGAGTTTAATCAATATTTTTTTTTAAATACAGTATTGGTACCTTATTCAGCTGTGTTCTGGTGTGTGTGTGTGTGTGTGTGTGTGTGTGTGTGTGTGTGTGTGTGTTTTAATCATGTCAGTTGTTACAGTGGTTGTGTCTGCACTCATCTGGCTATTCCTCTCAGTCCCTTTCTGTTTCTGCACCAGTCCTAAGTAGCAAAAAAATATCACTTTATAGGTTGTTTGAGTAGACCACAAAAGGAAATATGCAGTACTCCTGACTGGGACTCTCCTATCACCCACTCCCTCAATCTTGAAGTGCCCCATTCCCTTAGTTTACCTTCCCAGACCCAGCACTTCTCAGTAAATATCTAGGGCATGGAATTGGTGTCCCTGATCACCAGGTTCTACTTGAGGTAACTTTCGGCACTGAAACAACTGCCATGTAGGAGGGATCAGTTTTCGCAACCCATTGAGACTTTCAACCTACAACAGCTCGTAGAGAGTACCCCTATGTGGAATTTGAACTGCAGCTGAAAGTTTAAATAATGCAAGAAAACTCGGGAAGGGGGGTCTGTAGGGGAAATAGAGCATCTTCCTAACAGGAGATGGAGGTTAAAACCCCTATCGTCACACACAGTGCAGTCATTTAGAGAGCCTGTGGGTAGCGAACCATGGGGCAACAAGCAGCCCCTAATATTTCTCCAGCTGTATGATGTTACTAATATAAGGAGAGAGTTGACTGATTGCAGTTAAAATGTTTTGCTTATATCCCACAGGACCAAACTAAGCTGGGGTTACTGTGTTTTTTTTATAATGAAGCGTAACTCCTGTTGGGAGAGGTTTGCTTTTTTCTCTTCAAGTTTCAATTTAGATGGGTCAGGTTTTGCAGATCCTCGGGGTCACAGGGGGGTTGTTCAGGGGGGTGATGGAGGGATGAGGGGGAACCACGCACCTTTGAATTATAACCTATCTGCAACAGATCGAATATAGGTGCTTAATACCTGAAGTGCTGACTTTCCTCCTTTTCCTTGCCTGGGGATGCCTGCCCACCTCCCTGCCTTACATAGACCAACAGATGGTCACCTAGAGCTTATATAACCTGCTACAGCTGAAGCTGACATTTGACTATAATACAGGAACTGGTGAGGCAGAGTGACAGAAGATGGCCAGGATGGAAGGAAAGAGAATGACGTTAGCTAATAACCCTGATATCCTCGGGGGCCAGGGGGGCATGACTCAGGAGATAGCCCTGTTCCCCCCTGCCTGGATTGAACACTCCTTGGAGCCTCCCAACCAGGACGTTAGGGCACACAAAAATGTGGGCCCCTACCTTGGGAGCCAACAAGTAAATAGTTCAAAGTTATTTGTTACTTGTGTTCGTGTTTGCTGTAATGTTTGTATTTTAGGCTGTGAATTGAGACAAGACATATGGGAATATCTTAGAGAAATATTTCGGAGAAGACAAGGTCCGAAAGACCTTAACATATTCTATATGATATAACGTTGAATCCAAATCGACAAGTGGTGGTTCTCTCACAGAATATTAATGGGCTGAACAATCCGATTAAGAGACATAGGGTTCTCTCATCTATTAAAAACAAAAACCCACATTTATACTTCTGCCAGAGACCCACCTGAACAGGATAGAACATGACAAACTTGCCTGATTTGGGTTCTTTGAAGTAATGGCCTCCTCCTATGGGAAGGGAAGGGAAAGAGGAGAGGTGCTGCAGTTCTGATCCCCCAGGCTACCTAGTTTGACCTCCAGACCAAATACACAGACCCAGAAGGTAGATTAGCCCTAGTGGGAGGGCTGCTAAAAGGAGCCCCAATTAGAGTAGTGTCTCTATATATACCCCCAGGTAAAGCAGCCCCCATAATATGTGGATTGCTACAAAAAATTACAGAGCACCAGAACGGTGCCTTGGTGGTAGGAGGTGACCACAACTATTGTTACAGTCATCTGGATGTCTCCTCTCATAAGGCCTCTAGAAGGACTCCAGCTCAGAGGACAGCTCTAGCATATTTCCATGGTGCTCACTGGGTAGACGCATGGAGAGCCCTCAATCTAGGCACAAGAGAACACATCCATTTCTCAGCCCCCCCACAGGTCCTATGCCCAGATAGACTACTTCCATGTCTCAAAAGAACACCAATACCAAGTGGAGGAATGCCTACATTCCCCCTTGGTCCTATCGGATCACAGCCAACTCCTACTAAAACTAGGTTGGACAACAGAAAAAGGCCAAACCTTATGGAAATTCAATAACTTTCTTTTGAATTCCAAAGAATTCATGGATAGGATTCAGACCTGAATCAAGCAAATCCTACAAGAAAATGATTCCTCAGAGATCTCAAGGGCTACACTATGGGATATGGTTAAGACTGTAATATGGGGGGAATATAATAAAATTCACAGCCAATCACAAGAGGAAACAATCCTGTCAACTGGAGCACCTGCATCTCCAATTGTGAGAGCTGCAATCTCAACATGCAGCAGGTGATCAAGCAGTTCTCCCTTTGTTATTGGCCACAAAACAACAGATACAGAAATTGTTAGACATAAAAACTGAACAGGCCTTACAATTCCTGCGACCAAAATATTATGAGAGTGGTCCTAGAGCCACACACCTCCTGGCACACAGACAGAGGCAGAACATAGCCCGATCCACCATAACCCAAATTAAGGATCCCGAGACAGGACAGGTGTATAAAACACCAGATCAGATGTTACTTGCCTTCCAGAAATTCTATCAAAAGCTATACGCCCCTGAGGCCACTCCAACAGAACATCAGATACAGGAATACCCCCACAAACTAAAAATCCCCACTATCTCAAGGGAGATGCAACAGACCCTAGATTGCCCGATAGCCTCTGAGGAACTAGAACAGGCCATGTGAAACCTTAAAATGAATAAGAGCCCATGCCTGGATGGGTATACCCCAGATTTTTTAAAACATTTAAAAAGGAGATAAGGGAGGCACTTTTGGGAGTGCTTAAAGAAATACAGGATGGAGAGGCACTTCCACCCATGTGGAACTATGCAACAATCTCAAGTATTTTAAAACCAAATAAAGATAAAATGCAATGCTCAGCCTACAGACCTATATCTGTATTAAATATAGAGTATAAGCTGTTTGCCACAATTTTGGCTATGTGTGTGCAAGACGCCCTACCATTGTTGATTGATCAGGACCAAACAGAATTCATGCCTGGGAGGCAGGCCCAGAACAACATCAAAAGAACTATGCATATCCTGAGACATGCGGCCCGGGCGGGGCCCCCTTCCTACTATTAAGTCTGGATGCGGAGAAGGCCTTCAACCGGGTGGCATGGCCCTTCCTACAGCAGACACTGAGGGTTATGGGCTTCTCTGAGGAGTTTACTAAAATAGTTGACAACATCTATCTGAGCCCTAGGGCACATGTAAAGATTAATGGTCGGGTATCGGCACCTAAATCTCTCCACAGAGGAACCAGGCAGAGATGCCCCATCCCCCCCCCCTTCTGTTTGCACTATACCTGGAACCCTAGCTTTGGCCTTAAGGCAGAAAAAGGTAGTGAAAGGGGTGCGGATAGGAGGGATTTACCATAAACTGGCTTTGTATGTAGATGACCTCCTAGTCTACCTGGCAGACCCAGAACACTCACTGGCACCCCTGTGGAGACCTTTGACTGAATTCGGGGGAATAGCAGGGTATAAGATTAACCAGAGCAAGACTGAGGTCTTACAATTTCACTATGCCCCCTCTGACCACATCAGAACCTTATATGCCTTTAGGTGGAACCTCCAATCCCTGCGATACTTGGGAGTCATCCTGTGGGTTGAAAGCTCTAACCTGTTTTCCCTTAATTATTCACCGCTGCTCGAAAGTTTGAAGGCTGACTTAGAAAATTGGGCTTTCGTCCCTATTTCCTTAACCCAAAAAGTAGAAGTGGTCAAAATGGTATTATTACCTAGATTTTTATACCTGGCACAAACCCTACCAATCCAAATTCCAGAGGAATTTTTTAAGAAACTGAACACAAAAATAGCAAAATTCATCTGGGGCTCTCAGAGGGCTCAGATAAGATTTACCACATTACAGCTCCCCCAAGAAGAAAGGAGGCCAAGCTCTACTGAATCATAAAAAGTATTACCAGGCAGCACAACTTAGAATTGCCTCTTACTGGCTTCAGGAGGGATACCAAGCAAAATGGAAAACTTTAGAAATAATAGAAGAGGATCTAGAATATAAAAATAAACATCTACTTGCACATCCCAGCATAATTCAGCCCTGAGAAGAGAATAACCCTTACACTGACACTACAATCAGATGCTGGTACAATGTACTAGAGGACAGAGGGTTAACTAGATGGAGACCTCTTCTTTACTCAGTTCCATACTTACAAGCCTTTCCCCCAGCACAGACGGACATGCGTTTTGGAGATGGGAGAGGTGGGGATTACACCTGATCTGGCACTTTGTAGAGAATGGAGAGTTTGTCCCCTTCTCAGAGTTAGTGGAGAAATATAACCTCTCCTCCCAGGACAGATTTGGGTATTTCTAGGTCCGCCACTTGGTGGAATCACTTATACAGGATGCATGGAAAGACCCTCCCCCCCCGAGATCCTATATTTGTTCAGGAAAGCACTGGACAATGGAGCACCTACTGAGCACATAATTTCAAGTCTATACTCAGCATTGTTGGCTAGTGTAACCCCCACTTCTCAGACAATTAAGCCAGCCTGGGACAAGGATATGTGAGACCAGGTGCCTGATCAGGTGTGGGAAAAACACCTACAACAATTCCATTGGGGCACCATGGCAATCCCTTGGAAAGAGTATTCCTGGAAGATGTCCACAAGATACTTTACCTGCCATACAGGCAAAATTTCAACAGGGCCGCACCACAGCGACAGTCACTGTAATGGTCTGTTTCCGTGTTTTGCCTTCTCCCAGTGTCCATCCCCCTCTCCGGACCAACTCCAACCTGGAGTTGGAATCCTAAAGTCCGGGGGATATGGGGGGCAGAGCCCCCTGTATGGGGGTGTGTGGGGGTGCAGCACCCCACAGAAAACACTGGGAGCTTGGGTGGCACAATACAAGCATCAGTATTGTGCCATCGCTGTGCAGGAGGTTGACAGATTTACTGTCGACCTCACTTGGTGCTTCCCCCAGAGTATTGGGGGGATGTGGACACTCACCGGCTGCCCTAGTGCATATCATGTGGGGCTGTGTCAAACTAACTCCCTTTCTCCAGCAGCTGGAACAGGCTCTGAAACACATCTTCACCCCAGACCTTAACCTAAACCCATTATTGTTCTTCTCAGATTATCCTAGAGGTTGCAGAGATGCAAATAGTAAAAAACTACTTAAGATTTCAATACTGGCTGCTCAAAAAGCAATAACCAGAAAATGGCTATCAGTCGAGCAGGTAGAGCTTGCCCATTGGCATGATATAATGATCCAAATGTACCAGATGGAGCACCTCACAGCCTTATTAAACAAAAGTCAAAGTAAATTTGGAAATGATATGGAGGAGATGGGTGTTGTACATCTCCCCTATGAAACCGGAATTTGTTCCTTGAAATATTTAGAGAATCACTCATAAGTAAGATAATAAGAAAAATCTTTTCATCAAAATAAAATGTGATAATATATACAGATGCAGATATAGATATATATGAATGGCATTTCCCAGAATTAATTTTTGTACCATGCTTTGTCTGTACCTGAGAAAAATCAGCCTGTGTGTACATAGTTTATGTCTTGTATATGTATTTCATGTAAGAAAATGATAAATAAAGAAAGTTAAAAAAAAAAGAAATTGATGGAGCAGAAGGACACAGAGGGTGGTGGTGAATGGTGCTCAGTCTGAGGAGAGGGGGGTGATCAGCAGGGTGCCATGGAGATCAGTATTGGGACCAATTCTCTTTAATGTCTTTGTAAGCAACATTGCAGAGAAGCTGGAAGGGAAGGTATGCCTGTTTGCAGATGACACCAAAATCTGCAACAGGGTAGACACTGGGGATGAAAAGGGACCTAAGAAAGCTGGAGGTATGGTAAACAGTGTGACAGCTAAGATTCAGTGCAAAGAAATGCAAGATCATGCATTTGAGGTTCAGAAATCAAGGGGAGGAATACAGGAAGGAAGGGAAGGTTCTGACGGCCATCAAACAGGAAAGGTACCTGGGGGGTGAGTATATCTGATTACCTAAAGGTGGCCAGACAATGTGAGAAAGCTGTAGGGAAAGCCAGTGGAATGTAGGGTGCATAGGCAGAGGAATCACTAGCAGAAAAAAAGGAGGTGGTGATGCCACTGTACAGATCACTGGTGAGACCTCATCTGGAGTACTGTGTCCAGTTCTGGAGACCGCATCTCAAGAAATACATTGACAGAAAGGAAATAGTACAGAGAAGGGCAACCAAAATGGTGCAGGGGTTGCATCAAAATCATATGAACACAGACTGAAATACCTCCATATGTATTCACTAGTGGAGAGAAGAGAGGGGAGTTATGATAGAGACTTTCAAGTACCTCGAGGGTATCAATAAAATACAAGAGGGTAGCATCTTTTAGAGAAGAAGAGGTTCAAGAACAAGGGGACATGATACAAGACTAGAAGGGGGTTGACTCTGGAGTAACGTGAGGAAGCATTTCTTCACAGAAAGGGTGGTGGATACATGGAGCAGCCTCCCAGTGGAGGTGATGGGGGAATTCAGAAATGCATGGGACAACCATAAAGCTTTTGACTTGGTCCCACATAGAAGGCTGCTAAATAAGTTAGACAGCATGGGAGTAGGACATCAGGTGGTAAACTAGGTAAGGCGCTGGCTTACTGGAAGGACTCAGAGGGTATTAGTGAATGGTTCACTCTCGGTGGAAAGAGACATAGCTAGTGGACTACCACAGGGTTCAGTGCTTGGACCAATCCTATTCAATATCTTCATTAGGGACATTCCTGATGGACTAGAGGGCAAGGTGAGTTTGTTCACAGATGACACAAAGATAGGAAATAGGGTGGACACTCCAGGAGGAATGGAGAAGGTGAAGGCTGACTCTGAGTCTCTAGAAAAGTGGTCAAGAATGTGGCAACTAAACTTCAATACTAAAAAATGCAAAATCATGCACCTTGGAAGGACTAACCCAGGAGTGGTTTACTACCAGGGGGGAGAAAAACTGGAAGCCTCTAAACAGGAAAGAGATCTGTGAATAAATGGTATGTTGGAATGCATAAGCAGGGGAGATCACCAGCAGAAAAAAGGAGGTCATCCTGCCACTCTATAGTTCACTGGTGAAGCCACACGTGGAGTAGAGTGTACAATTCTGGAGACCATATCTTAAAAAGGATATTACCAGACTGGAAACAGTGCAGGGGAGAGCTACTAAAAGTATTCATGGACTGCACGACAAATCATACAAGGAATGGCTGCATGAATTAAACATGTACTCCCTGGAGCAGCAGAGGGAGAGGGGAAACATGATTGAGACTTTCAAATTCCTAACAGGAATAAACAAGGTGCAGGTCCAGGACCTATTCCATATTCAAAACCAGTCAAGCTTGGGGGGGGGGGGCAGATTCAGAGGCAACACACGCAAGTTCTTCTTCACCGAGAGAGTAGTTGATCCATGGAATTGCCTTCCACAGGAGGCAGTGAAGGCCGAAATAGTGGGGACTTTCAAGAAAGCATGGGATACATACAAGAGCATCATAACACTGAAAAGCAGTTAAGGGATGGGGTAGGCTTATGGGCAGACTAGCTGGCCACATGGCCCCCTTCTACTGTCACTTTCTATGTTTCTGTAAAGGAACACTAACAAAAGGGAAGAAAGGAGAAGCTGTAGGTCAGGTAGGGAATGTGGTTTAAGCACTGGGGAGGAAATAATTGGAAGACTGGATGGGCCTGGCGGTCTTTGTCTGCTGTCAAATTCTATGTTTCTATGTTTCCATTCCCAGTTATCCATTTCCTCACCTTTCTTTCTTTTTCCTTATATTATTCCCTCCCTTTTCCGTATCTTTCTTTCTTTCTTTTTCCTTATATTATTCCCTCTCTTTTCCCTGCCTTGTTTATTTTTTGTCTTGCCTGCATTCAAGAGATGGAATGTTTACTATGTACGGAATGCAACAATTCAAATCTTTGTTCAGTTCTACTGTCAGAATCTTCACCCCCACTATTACACAACAGAAAGCCTCAGATGGAACCGGGCTTTTATTTCATCTGTAGCAGGTTAAACAGCACAGATTTCCCCAGTAAGCAGGTGAGGACAGGAGGGGGATATTTCGTGGTCAGCAAAGAAACACCATAAATTAAATTTGATAATACTGTTGCTCTTCGTTTTTTAAGTTATGTATCTGCGTAAGAAGAGGATTATGAGGGAAAATAACATTTAATTATTATATTTTAAAATGTAAGGCAGTTTTATTTTTAGGGCCTAGTTGAAGGTTTTTACAGTTAATCTTTTTATTGTAATTATTGTGATTATACATACACTACATTCTCCTATATACACTTACATAAATTCTTAATAGGAGAAGGAAAAAGATGATGTCTGAAGTATTATACAATGATATTAAAGGGGAAAACAAATGTTGAGAAAACAATATGTAGCAGTACAATCTGTATGCTAGAGAGAAAATATGGCAATTTATGGTTCAAGGGGTAAAAGAAGTAGATAAAAACAAGAAATATGAGCAGTCGTGATTGTACTTCTATTATGCTGTAATTTAATACAAGTATGTGTAAGACTGTATAAAGGAAGAACATAAAAAAGATAAAAATATCTAAGAAAGTGAACAAGAATGAAGAGGGGAAAGGGAAGAAGAAAAGGAGATATAAATATAGAAAGAGAGGAGACGAAAAAGGAATGAAAGAGCTAGAAGCGAGATTCCAGTGTGAACATATAACAACCCATGGATTAAGTGACGATATGTGTAGACGTGTTTAAATATTTAAAATAGTCCTGCCAACATTTATTATATAAATTAAGTCAGTCAGAGGCTGTGTGTGACATACGATCAAGGATGGCGTATTGAGATAGTTGTTTGAGAATATCCGGGAGGGTGGGAATGATGTTGGATCTCCAATGCATTAGTATAAAGTGTTTAACTTGAAGGAATAGTAGGGATAACCACCTATTCTGAGAATGGTATATTTTGCATGCATGATCATTGAAAATACCAAGTATGCAATGTTTTGGATCTAATGCAAAGGATAGACCAATCACTTTCATTGCAAAGAAATGAATATGACACCAAAGATTGTGTATGGGAGGACAATGCCATAAAATATTTAGCAAATTGCCATTGGGGGAGTTACAGCGGCAACATTTATTGTTGTTCATTAAGCCTATTTTTTGTTAAATCTCAGGAGTCCTGTACCATAGACGCAGAATTTTGGTTTGTATAAGTGAACTGCGATTATCCTTGAAAGATATATGGCAGGATAGCCAGCAGTTATGCCATTGTGAATTGGTTATGTTATAATTTAAAAGGGTACTCCATTTATTTTTTGCAATGATAGATTGATCTGGAATTGTATTTGTGATATGTTTGTAAATGATACTATTTAATTTAGAGTTTGTTTTGATCCATTTAGAAATAAAAGTATCATATATAGATTGATGAGGAATAATAGGAAGATAAAGGTTCCATGCCGTGCGTAACTGTAAATATTTCCAGAAATCGTGCTGGGGAAGATTCCATTATTTGCGCAGGTCAGAAAAGGATTTTAATTTGAGAGTCTGAGGTATAGGTATATCCTCCAAGAAAAAAAATGCCCCAGTTTTTCCAATTACAACAAAAAATTGGGTGATTATCAAGAGTGATGTTGCGGTTCCCCCAAATGGGGGCATATATGAGAGGGGCTGAGTTGGATTTAAGGCATCTATGAATTATTTTCCAGTAGTATATGGATGATGCTATAGTAGGGTGAGATTTTTAATTGGGGGGGGTTATAAATGAAGGAAGTGGTGACATTGCCCGGACATTGAGATGTTTCATATTGACCCACAACGGTGATTTATTGCTGGGTTTAGTAAACCATTTTACAGTTTAGGCAGTGCGGAAGGCCCAAAAATATGCTTGGAACCAGGGGAGCCCGAAGACCCCTTTGGACCAGTGGGAACACAGTTTGTTACAACTAAATCTGGGAATTTTGCCTTCCCATAAAAAATTGCCAATTATATCATCAATTCTGACAAAAAAAGTCGGGAGGGTTAAAGAGATATTAGAAAATAGATACAGTATTTTGGGAGCTATTGACATCTTGATAGCGGAGATTTTCCCATTAAAAGAAAGATTAAGCAGTTTCCATCTGTTGAGAGTGTTTTTAATATTTGCTAATAACGGGGAAAGATTGGCGTCCCATATATTGTCTAATTTAGAGGTGATCTGTATTCCAAGGTAAGAGATAACTTGAGGGGCCCAACAAAAACCTAATATTATATTCATAGAAGGGTTACAAAAATTGTTCAATGGCATTGTTTATGATTTGTTTAGATTCAGAGCGAGCCCAGAAAGTGAAGTAAAGTTGCTAGGTAACTTAATTAAAGATGGTCCTGAAATTTCAAGATTTTCAAGTAGAATGAGGAGGTCATCAGCGTAGGATAGTGAAGTATAGCGGGAATTACCAGTAGGGATACAGTTGAAGGTTTTTAGTGAGTAAAGGTGACAGCCACAATTGTGATGTCAGTCAGGGACATGTGGTAGTATTGATTATATTGTGAACTGGCTGCTGGTTCTTCTTCCAGTGCAGTTGTGCTGGGATATTAGCACTGGGTTCTGAGCTCCACAGCCAGTCAGGTTTCTGGATTTTTAATGCCCATTTTATAATTAGAAATATCACAGTAGTATGCAATACTGTGTCCCCATTGTTACCGCTTGTGGCAATTCTGTTAACTATAATATTATAAAAATATGATATTTTCAACTTTGGCCATATACAGCAAAGCCGATTATTTTCAGTAATTAGTGAGCACTACAATTGTGTTAATGATGCACAGGCATAAGTTATGTCATACCAGATGATGATGTTTAAACCCATGTCAAAACATAATATGATTTTAAACAGCAATTTGTGACACTCTACCAGCATGACCGCCTGTTATATGCAATTGTTACCCCATGCTGAACTTTGATAAACACTTATAGACTCAGTTTAACCAGCCTCTCTATAGTACAGTTATGTAAGAACTTGCTGTAACAGTAGAACTTCGAGAGAAGCTCTTGCAGCAAGCAACACTGGTGTGACTAAGTTGCCAGGCACTAGGACCCCATGGAAAACTTCTAGACAGCAATCTACTGCAGGGGACCACCCCCAACAACGTCTGTCCTATGATATAAAAGGGGTGGTCCCCCAGCTCTACCTCAGTTTCCTTGCCGGAGAACCCAGCGCCAAAGGCAAACAGATGAAGAACCAAGGTGATTCCACAAAGCTGAGGAAAGACAGCATAGCTGCAAAGAAGAAGAAGCAATTGGGGGAAGGAGGGAGAAGGAGGGAGGGAAGTCATGTCTGCTACAAGAGCTCCTCTTGAAGACCTACTGTTATGATAAGTTCTTACACAACTGTACTATCTTGCTTTGAGGGGGCTCTTGCAGCAGGTAACTTGCAGCAGGTAGGACTGAGTCCCAAGCAGTACAGGAAATGACCACAAGTCAGCCGGGAGGAGGCAAAAATGTATGACAGAAGGTTGGTCATGACAGAGTCCCTGAAGGACTGCAAGTCCCAAACTGGCTCTGTGTCTGGAGGCAATAGCCATACTGTAGTGCCTGACAAAGGTGTGAACCGAACTCCAAGTGGCAGCTGCACAAATATCCACAGAGGACACATTTCTGATGCAGAAGGTAGAGGTTGCCATACCTCTAGTAGAGTGGCCCTTAATTGGCCCAGGCAAGGGCGTGTTGTATTTACAGTAACAGAACACAATGCAATTTGCCAACCATTTAGACAAACATAGTTTCAAAACAAGTGCTCCTTCTCTTTTAGGTGCAAATGAAACAAACAACTGATCAGTCTTACGAACAGGTTGGGTGCGGTTAGTGTAATGACGTAGCACCCTGTGAACAGCAAGAGTATGCAACAAGGCCTCCCCCTGATTAGAGTACTCAAGGAAATAAACTAGAAGGTGGATGGATAGGTTCAAAGTAAACTCAGACACCACCTTAGGCAAGAACTTAGGATTGGTACACAAAGACACTATCTTTGTGAAAAAACAAATAAGGCTCTTTACACATCAGAGTCCGAAGCTCAGAAATCCTTTGAGCAGAAGTAATAGCAACTAAAAACAACGCTTTCTAAGACAGAAAGTGTAGCTTGCAACTTGCAGCTGGCTCAAAAGGAGGCAGAGTGAGCTTTTCCAAAATGAAAAGAAGTTCCCAAGGTGGGACAGGGTCCCAAATGGGAGGTTTTAGATGAAGAATGCCCCTCAAAAAGGTGTGTGAGAGGTCCAGTTGGGCAACAGCCTTGCCCTCAACAGCTGTATGGTACACACAGAATGCAGAGAGATGCATCTTTAAGGAAGTTCCCCAGGCTGGAATGAGAAAGGGAGAGAAGGTACTCCAGAATCAAATTCACCGGGCAAGTGAAGGGATCCAAGTGGTTAGCCACAGCCCACAGAGAGAAGCGCTTCCACTTTATGGTATAGGTGGCATGTGTGGAAGGTTTCCTGTAGGAAACTACAAACCTGTTCGTACTGGGACCAGTCCTCTTTAATGTCTTTATAGGAGACATTGCAGAGGGACTGGAAGGGAAAGTATGCCTCTTTGCAGATGACACAAAGATCTGCAATAGGGTTGATACACAAGGGGGGGTGGAAAGGATGAGAAGGGACTTGGCAAGGTTGGAGGAATGATCAAAAGTATGGCAGCTTAGTTTCAATGCAAAGAAGTGCAAAGTAATGCACCTGGAACACAAAAACCCAGGGGAGGAGTACACAATGTGGGGGAGGTACTAACAAGAACAAAAATGGAAAGGGACCAGGGGATAGTCATATCAGATGACCTAAAGGTAGGCAAGAAATGTAAGAAAGCAGTAAGGAGAGCTGGGGATACTGGGATGCATAGGAAGAGGCATCACCAGTAGAAAAGAGGAAGTTGTTATCTCTCTATTCAGACAGTTGGTGAGACATCATCTGGAATACTGCATGCAGTTCTGGAGACCCCTTCTCCACAAGGACATAAACTTCATGGAGACAATCCAGAAGTGGGGAACTAAAATGGGCAGGGTCTGCACCAGAAGCCATATGAGGAGCGACTAAAGGAGCTTAATATGTATACCCTCGAAGAAAGGAGAGAGAGGGGGGACATGATGGAAACATTTAAGTACCTCAAGAGAATCAACAAAGTCCAATAGGCTAGCATCTTTCAGAAAAAGATATGTGCAAGAACAAGGGGCACAATTTGAAGATGGGAGGGCGGCTCAGGGGCAATGTAAGGAAGAATTTTTTTCACAAAGAGGGTGGTGGATTCATGGAACAGCCTTCCAGAGGAGGTCATGGAGTCAAAAACAGTCAGGGAATTCAAGAATGCATGAGACAGACATAAAGCAATTCAAGGGGGGTAGGAGAAAGTAGGCTCTTGATTAACTAGGATCTGCAGCTTATCCAATAGGTAGGGAAATGGGCAGACTGGGTGGGCCAAGCGGTCCTTATCTGCCATCAAAGTCTATGTTTCTATTGGTGACCCAGGAAGATATCCCAAAATGGGCTATAGCTAAGTCTGCAGGGACATAAGTAATCTGAAAAAAAAACACACAGAAACTAGATGTTAAAGGGGCACTGTCAGCCTTGTCCCTCGTTTTATTGCCACAAAACATCAGTGTGCCTCTGTGGACACAGTGATCACATATGGTCCATAGAATACCCCTATATATGCCATAATCAAGAATTCTTACAATTTTTATAGTTTTCACGATCTTTTACTTTCCCTCGGGTTCCCCATAAGTACACTGTGCACCGGAAGCATAAGCAAGATGAAAGCATGCATCTGACACTGTGCGCCGGCACAAACATCAATTTTGTGCATGGCCATACTGAAAAGTTAAACGCAGCATGTATTTTTAAATGCTGTATTAGAGTTGCCATTTTTTAACTGAAACCAAGCTCTGGGAACCAGAGGGAAAGTAAAAGATCGTGAAAACTACAAAAATTGGTAAGGATTTATGATTATGGTATATATTGGGGTATCTATGGACCATATGGGATCACTGTTTCCACAGAGGCACACTATTGTTTTGTGGCAATAAAACAAGGGACAAGGCTGACAGTGCCCCTTTAAATGTTACTAAAAAAGTAAATAAATCAAGGTAAATCAAGAAGAAATAGTGGTTTAATTGAAGAAGGCATCCATGGAGGTCCAACGTATGTAGTCAATTGCAGAAAAAGAACTGGGGTGGGTCTGAGGGCCGCCCCTTTTATACCATAGGATAGGAACATAGAAATATAGAAGTTGACGGCAGATAAGGACCACAAGGCCTATCCAGTCTGCCCATTTCTTTTTCTACCTTATAAATGCGCCATCGGCCTTTGCTCTGTCAATGGCCTATCTATTCATACTCATCTTTATTTCTCCCTTATGCCTGTCCCACGCCTGTTTGAAACCCTGCACTGTGTTCATATCCACCACTTCCTGAGGTAGGCCGTTCCATGCATCCACCACCCTTTCTGTGAAAGAGAACTTCTTCACATTACCCCTTAATCGGCCTCCCTCTAATTTCATGTTGTGTCCTCTTTTCCTGCTATTTTTCTTATATTGAAACATTTTAGACTCTTTCACCTTGTTAATGCCCTTAAGGTGTTTGAATGTTTCGATCATATCACCCCTCTCCCTCCTTTGCTCTAGGGTATACATATTGAGCTCCGTTAATCTGTCCTCATATGTTTTCTGATGCAGTCCCTGCACCATTTTGGTTGTCCTTCTCTGGACTGCCTCAATTTAGTTAATGTCCTTGTGAAGGTGTGGCCTCCAGTACTGCATGCAGTACTCCAGATGGGGCCTAACCAGTGTCTTGTAAAGAGGGATTATTACTTCCCTCTTCTGACTTGTGATACCCTACTAATACACCCTAACATCCCCCTAGCCTTACCTATTGCTTTAGTGGTCTGCTTGGATGATTTCAGGTCATCGATGATGATGATGCCCAAGTCTCTCTCTTTTCTTGTGACTGCCCAGCAACTTCTCTCCCAGCCTATAGGTGGCTTCAGGGTTTCTCTTCCCTATGTGCATGATTTTGCACTTTGCATTAAACCCCAGTTGCCACTCTTCCGACCATTTTGCTAGTTTATCCAGATCTCTTCTCATTCTGCCCACCCCATCTGGATCATCTACTCTGTTGCAGATCTTGGTGTCATCTGCAAACAGACAAACCTTACCCTCCAGTCCATCTGCAATGTCACTGATGAAGATGTTGAAGAGGACTGGCCCCAGGACTGATCCCTGAGGTACCCACTTGTGACTTACATCTCTTCTGACTGTTTACCACCACTCTCTGTTTTCTGCCCGTCAACCTGTTTGCCACCCAGTTGACCAACTTCTGACCCACCCTGAGCCTACCCAGCTTATTAATCAGTCTTCTATGTGGAACAGCATCGAAAGCTTTGCTGAAGTCAAGGTAGGTGACATCAACTGCCCCTTGGTCCACCACTCTGGTTACCCAGTCAAAGAAATCTATGAGATTAGTTTGACAGGACCTTCCTTTGTAAACTCATGCTGTCTTGGATCCTGTGCTCCTATGGATTCCAGGTGCTGCACTATCCTTTCCTTAAGGAGTGCTTCCATAATCTTGCCCACTACTGAGGTAAGACTGACTGGTCTGTAGTTCTCTGCCTCCTCCCTGCTACCACTCTTGTGGAGCGGGATCACATGAGCCCTTCTCCGGTCTTCTGGGACCTCTCCTGTGCTCAGAGACTCAATAAACAGTTCTGATAATGGCTCTGCTAGTTCCACCCTTAGCTTCTTTAGTACCCTGGGATGTATGCCATCAGGTCCCAATGCCGTGTCCACCCTGAGCTTATCGAGCTCTTGTAGGACCCTTTCTTTTGTGAGGGGACTAGTGCTCACCTCCCTCCCCCTTGTGTCCATGGTGCTGAGCTGTGGGCCCTGCCCTACCGTCTCTTCAGTAAATACTGAGCAGAAGTATCTATTTAGGATAGATGCTTTTACATGGTCCTCCTCCTCACATGCCTCCTTATCTCCTTTGGTTTTAGCAATACCCCCTCAGGACTTTCCTCTGTTCACTAATGTATCTATAGAAAGTCTTGTCACCGTCTTTTACTGTCTGTGTTAGTGTTTCCTCGGTTTGGGCCTTTGCCTGCCTTACTGCCTTCCCTGCTTCCGTTTGGGAAGTTTGGTATACCTCTCTGTCTTCATCCCACTGCGTTCCCTTATATTTCCTGAAGGCCAGCCTTTTGGCTCTGACCTTTTCTGCTACTGGTTTTGAGAACCAAAGCCAATGTTGGGGTGCGGCCCCACACTGTAGACTGCTAGCTAGAAGTTTTCCGTGTGGTCCTAGCACCTGGCAACTTAGTTCTACCAGTGTTGCTTGCTGCAAGAGCCCCCTTGAAGCAAGATCAAGTATATTGAGATCAACTCTCTATTATAATAAAAAGCTTAAGACACTAGATTTACACCAATTATTTTTTAACTTTATTGTTTTCTAGTGATTTATTTTTTTACTTTTCCCTGTTGTTTGGTCTGCTTAATATCATAGGTAATGCAGCACTTATTTCACTAAGTCTTTCAAAATGTATCTGACTGTTCCCTACTAATCACACAATTGCTGTTTGTGATATCAGTCTGTTGCCATGGTGAACACTATGATGACATATACGAAGGCACTGTGAGGTTAACAGGGGAGAGGCAAATGTTTTTTTATACAGACTGGACTACCAAAGAGTGTTATAAACTTTGGAAAGAAACATTGAAAATGAAAAAAATGTATTCTCTAGTAATTGTAATAGTTGAAACATCTTATTTATGAAAGTACATGCTGAAATGCAGAGTTACTCTTCAAAACAACATTTAACTTTTTGGTATACCACTTGGGCTGCTGCAGTGATAATACATAATAATAATAATAGTTTTATTTATAAAGCGCCTTTCAATTTTCAAAGCGCTGTACAAGTTAAAACAATACAGATCAAACATTAAAATCCTATATTAAACACAGATAAAAACCATAAGATGATCAGCAACTTTGGAACAGTCAATTTTCCAAAAAGGCCATTTGCCAGAAGTGGGTTTTCAAACCCCTCATAAATTCCTCCATGGTGGTGCATTCCCGTAACCGGCGGTGTAGAGAATTCCAAAGAGGGGCGCATAAGAAAATGCTCTACACCCAAATGATTTAAGACTCACTCTTGGAATCTCTAGCAACCCCTCATCGGCCAAGCGGAGTGATCGGCCAGGGCAGTGAGAAACCAGAAGTTCTTTCAGATAGGCCGGACCCTGGCCATGAAGGGCTTTGAAAGTCAGTAAACTGACTTTAAAGGTGATCCGCCACCATATAGGCAGCCAGTGCAGTTTGCGCAGCACTGGGGTCGATAGCTTTAAGGTTGGTTTAAAAACATATTTATTTAGCTTAGCTTTTACTTAGTCATGGTTGATATGTTTTAACATTTGCTAAAATTGTTATTATTGTGTATATGTTTTTATGTACAGCGCCTTGGATTTGAAAGGCGCTATATAAATAAAGTTGGTTTGGGTTGGTAATATGACAGGACCTACTTGACCCAGTCAAAACCCAGGCCGCTGCATTCTGCACTAGCTGCAGGCAGTGGATTTCAACCCCTGAAAGCCCAAAGTACAGGGTGTTGCAGTGTTACAGACGAGAGGACACAAAGGTGTGGACCAACGTTGGCAGGGCGTCAGACGGAACAAGGGTGCCTAACTCTGGCGATATTCCTAAAATGGTAAAAGGAAGTCTTGATGACTGCTGACACTTGCGACTGCAGTGTCAGCCTGTCATCAAGATAACCCCAGGTTACGCACATCTATTCAGAGGTTGGGAGGAAACACTGCCAAGAAAATTCTGAGGGCTGCATCTGGTCAGACGCCCTCTATCTGATGACCCGGGTCCACAACCAATACCTCTGTCTTTTCTGAGTTCAACTTCAACCAACTAGAATCTATCTATTCCTGGATTTCTTTCAGACAGTTGTTAAACACCGAGAGAGTTCCATCCTGGTCAGGTGCAAAAGACAGGTATAGCTGGGTATCATCTGCATAGCAGTGAAACCTCAGCTCATACCATCTTATAATGTCTCTGAGGGGCAGAACTGAACCCTGAGGTGCCTCACATAACAAAGACATTGGGCTAGAGGAAAAAACCCTGGACACAACTCTTTGTGATCTCCTAGTGAGGAATGAGGTGAACCATCGAAGGACGGTTCCTGATATTCCACAAAAATGCCTCAAGCGTGCTATCAATACCATGTGATCCACAGTGTTAAAAGCTGAGGAGAGACCAAGGAGAACCAAGATGGAACGTCTCTTCTGATCTCTCACTCTCAGAAGATCATTAAGCACCCGAACCAGCGCAGTCTTGGTGCTATGTCCTTTTCGAAAACCGGATTGGAAGGATTCATAGATGTCATGGATGGTTAAATGGTCCTCCAATTGGGCTGCCACTACCTTCTAAATCACCTTCCCAATAAAGGGTAGGTTTGAGATAGGTCTGTAGTTTGTGAAACAGTCTGGGTCCAAGGTAGCTTTCTTCAAGAGAGATGTCACCACCGTCTCTTTCAGGGAGCTAGGGAACTCACCCGACTCCAAGGAGCACCAGACTATTCGCACAAGGACTGGACTGATGATATCACTACAACCCAGAATTAGGGAGGTTGGTCCAGGTTCCAAACTACAGCTTGTATGGTGCACATTATGGATAATCCTCATGAACATCCACGAAATCAGGTTGACTGAAGGAATTCCAAGAAAACTGAGGTACTGTGAACTCACACTGTTCAACAGCATCCCCCCTAGAGAGTGCTGGTTGCAGATCCGCCCTGATGTTGGCCACTTTAGTTGCAAAGAATCGAGCAAGCTCCTCTCACTCTAATTGAGAAAGGCTTTCCGAACTTGCAGACAGGCTGAGTTGCACAGACTGTCTACAGTTGGAAAAAGCTGAGCCGGTCAATTCCGAGCAATTGCAATCTCCCTGGACAGGAATTCTGCCTTCTCACAGGTGATTGCAGATTGATAGACTAAATAATGGTCCATCAATCTAAGGTGGTTGGCTTCAAGGGCGGACCTGCGCCAGCACTGCTCTAACCTTCGCCCCTGTCTCCGCATCTCCTTCAATGTCCTATCAAACCAGTGGGACTTGGGGTGAAGGGATAGGGGGTGCACACAGACAGGAGCAATAGAATCCAGAGCCACCGTAACAGCCATATTATAGGCCGACACAAGGGTCTCTGGACTATTGCTTGCCAGCACGGGGACGAGAGGTCAAGGACTGCCTCGAGGCCTTGGGGACTAATATCCCATAAAGGGCGGTACCTAACCATCTCCACAGGGGTAGGCCTTCTCAGGGGGGTGCAGAAACTGAACCTCACAGTGTAGTGGTCTGACTAGGCGACTGGTTCCACCCCCAGATCAGATGTTTCGATCCCTAGAAGGAAGACTAAGTCCAGAGAGTGTCCAGATTTATGGGTATCAGCGGAAACCACCTGTGTGAGGCCCAAAGAAGTAATTAATTGGAGGAAGTAATTACCAAATTGTGAGAATTAATTGTTGACCCAGGCGTTAAAGTCACCCGGAACCATCAATCTGGGTGACTCAAATGCCATGTCGACAATGAAGTCTGCTACTTCCTGTAAGAAACACTTCCCATCCCCGGTTGGATGGTAGATGAGAATGATTCGAACACCTACACCTGCTACCACTGTGCACTCAAAGGACTCAGTCTCTCCCACCACCACATTCTTGAGGCCCAGTTCAGTCTTGAAACAGACTGCAACCCCCCCCCACCCCTGTGATCCAATCTCGGGTGGTGTATCACCGAGTACCCAGCCGGAGTCATAGCCTCCAACGTGGGGCCTGGATTTTCATCCAGCCAGGTCTCGGTGATGCAAGCCAGGTCCACCGAACCAACAAGATCAGCAATAATGCCAGTCTTATTCCTGGTGGACCTGGCATTGCACAACACCGCCTGAGTTGGATGAACCTCGGAGGCTGTCGGGCCCATCGGCCTACTAAATTCAGTAGTGCCCTTGGGTATGGGCACCAGACATGGTGAACCATGATCTGGATTCCATTTCGCCCCAGGGCACCTTCTGGATCTAACTACCCCAATACGGTGGCCCCCCTCATCCATCCTCCCTTGTTTGTAGCCCCCCACCCTCTTCCTTCTCCTACGAGCAATTCCCAGTGCTCTACAATGCTGATATGTCTCATATTGGAGAGGGGGGGATAAAAAGGGCGGAGGGTGCAAAGAGAGGAGGATGAATAGTGCACAACCGTGGGGACTGAAGGCTGACACATGCCACTACTAAACAATTAAAACTAAGCAATAAACCCACCAAAAAAAACACCAAAATAATTAAACTTAATAAACTGAATAAATAAAATGGCTACCCCACCCCGACAAAAATTCAAATCTAAACCAAAATAATTCCAAAACTTGATCAAAGTAAATAAATAAAAAGATTACCCCACCCCAAAAAATCGAGTCTGGGCCAAGCTACAGGGTTACTAAGACTTAAAATAAATATAAAGGGTTCTCATCACTCCAAATTAAACAAAAAACAAAAATTAAATATATATAAAATTATTTACCACCCCTAGCTCTCTCACAGCCAGAAGAAGGAAAGGTTACTTTGGCACTCTCACTGCCAAAGTACAGATGTATTCTACAAACAAATCGTAAATAACTTTTCAAACTTAAAAGAAAACAAAATGACACATCCCCTCCCCCGCCAAGCCTCTCACAACCAGGGAGTAGAGGAAAAACAATCAAACCTAAAATAAATGGACACAAGGTCCTCTCACCACCTCAATGTCCAATAAATAAACTTAAAACAAGTTAGGGAGGAAAGTAAGGAGTACTCAATCTGCCAGGCACAGAGTCAATTTTGTCCACAGGCTAAGAAGACTCAAAATCCATAAAGATTGAAAAGGGAGCACAGGCAAACCACTCATCCACGAAACTTGTTTAAGAAGATAAAATCAGGGAGCATCCAAGAACCAAGTCAGCCAAATCCATAAAGTGTCCATGATAGAGTAAGGCCCCCTTGCTCCCAACTGGACAAGCACCACAAGAAATTATGTGGCCCAATAAAACACCCAGGGCAAGCCACGTTAGTAGCCCAGCCTGGGACTCTAGGGAGCACAAAACTTCAGCCAATTCCTTGGCTGAAAAAATCTCAATACCCCCTTTAGACCACAGATCATGCGGAGGGTCCCAGTGGGAGTCAGGCCTCAGACCAATCCTGTGGCCAAGCTCAAAATGGCCTCATGCACACCAAGGGATCTGAAATAAACTTAGTAAGTTCCCTTCACTCTTTCTTCATTTCTCAAAACATAAGGTATCCAAGGTCCCAGTCCAGGTCTCAAGTTCACTCAAATCAGGCGACCCTCCTTCCAGCTTCAGTCGCCACCCAGAACACAGGACACAGGACACCCTCACAACAAATTCCAGGCATGACTCCAACAGTAAAACAGGGGTAATCACACAAAGCCCCCAATGCCCGAAAGTTCCCATGCTGAATAATAGTATAATAACACCCTACAGCATCTCAATCATAGGACGAATCCACTCCAATTCACTCCCCGCCCGATCGGAATCACAGTCGGGCAGCAGGGCAGAGAAGTGACACAAAATGCCCAGAGCTCAGGTCCCAAACACAGCCCCAATCAAATATTAAAGCAGGGGTAGTTACACAGTCGCACCCTGACACCAATGGATCCCACAGTGATTGGCGCCCTGCAGCATCTCAATCGCAGGGCGAAAACACTCCAGTCCACTCCACGTCCATTCAAAGTCAGAGTCAGGTGGCAGAGCACAAAATGCCAGGACACTGAACTCAAACAGTCCTAATAATCCCGAGTTCTATAGTGCAAGAAAATGCTACCGATTGCAAAAGACGCAAAATAAAATAAAAATAAATAACTTAAAAAACTCAAAAACCTAACTCAAACTCCACAGGAAGTAGCAGCACGCTCAGCCCAGCGGCCATCTTCATCAATTTAGCCAAAGACTGTTTGCCTGAGAACAAGCCTGACCCAAGCCCCAAGGGGTTGTTAGCCAAATACTCTCTCTTTTTTCCCTGTAAGTAAGTAAGTAAGTAAGACAAACATTCACTACCTAATGTATTGAAACATTAAACTTTTAATTTACGAAAGGTACCTGCTTATCTGGTGGGGCCTGTCTTAGAGAGCTAAGAAGATCTACGTGCAACCTGGAACCAAGAAAGCAACTGTAGCGCAATGCTTTGCCACGAGAAAGCAGCCATCTTCCTCCCCATGCTCCCATCGGGTGAAAGTACCAGCATTTAATAAGGAATACAACAAAGAATAATAAACAGCTCATAAGCCTAATATAGCCGATCTCCTTCCCGTTCAGTATCTTGTACGCTTAATAACGTGTGTTAAAACCACACAACAGGAACAGTGCGGTAGGGTAGAGTGAGAGGGTGCAAAACTACAAAAGGGTTTATGGTAGTGCACCCTCTCACTCTTCCCAGGAAGGGGATGAGACCTATGCTAGGAGGTGGGGCCAGCGAGCAGCTGCCGTAGCTCGACAGGACGAGCCACAGGCAGCAAGGGAGGGAGGTGGTGCGTTTGGGACCAGGTTTAGATTCCAGTCCCAGACTCAAGGAATGTTTTATTTTCACACTTTCTGCAAAGTTAAGTGTATACACCCCAACCCCAGAGTTGGTTATTTTAGTTAGGGAGTTCGGTGCAGCCCCATAACAGGAGTGCGGGTGGGGCCCCCACAAAAGAAAGACATATGCCGCTTGCAATATATCGTGCTGTATTGGCAGCATGGTATACTGCATTGCTTCAGCATAATGTCTTGCAACATTATGACCCAGTGCTATCTGGTCTCAGGTACATCTGAGTTATTGATCTTTGCAGATATGTTTAGTTACCCTCAAGAGCCATCACCCTCCCTAGACCATAGCATTACTATTGTCTGTACCATTTATAGCACAGTGGTTTGGCACACTTGAGTTAACCCAAGAAGAAAGTGATTTCACAACTTAGTGTAAACATTGAGAGTTAAACATTCAAACAGTACACTGCTCCCTCAACCCCCTCAGTATCAGAAGGTTGGGGTTGAGCATTAACATCCCTTTTGTAAGGCTTCAGGTTTTTTTCTCTGCCTCAGTTGGATCTGAGTAGAAAATGTTTTTTCCTGCATAATTCAGTCTCAGCTAAGCTGGAAACTGAAGGCTGTGTACGATGCCCAGTGCATGTAGTCCTGAATGAACAGCATCAACTGTCTTTCTTCTTTTCTACTTTTTATATTTGCTTGCACGCTTGTGCAAGAAACATAGTGCCACCATATAAGTTTTTGTAGGTCTGGCACCCCCACTTCCAATGCGCTGATCATTTTTGCAGGCGGGGCAGCAGGGCACCAATGAATGTCCGAGCTGTCTATGACAGCAGTTCAGATGCAGTGGCATACAGTTGAAAGAGAAAGACTGCTACAATCAGCAGTGCTAATGTGTAGGCAATTTGCATACTGCTGTGTCATCAGCAGTATGCAAATTGCCTACACATCACCTCCTTAGGAGTCATTCTCTTTCAGCTGTACGCCACTGCATCTCCCAGCATGATGCACCCCCCATTTGTTGTGTGCTGAGGGGGTGCCCAATCCCCCCTCGGCACATGCACACTCCCCCCCCAAGCACACTGTATGTCCGATGGGGTGCCCAATCCCGGTCGGCTCCAGTGTCCCCCCAAAAAGCAAACTTCAAGGTACCACACTGGGAGCCCACCCCAGCATAGCAAAAGTCCTGCATCGTCATGTGCTCCCCTGTACACTCTATGGCCAACAGGGTTGCCCAATCCCCCGCTGGCTCCACTGTCCCCCCAAACAAACTTACAGGTGCCATGCTGGGAGCCCACCCCAGCATGGCAAAAGTCCCGCATCGTCTTTTTAAAAAAAAAACCCTGTAACAAAATGGTTCCTCATTGACTCTCTTGTCCCCTGACCCATGGCCACCCTTTGCGCTCCAACCTCCCCACACCCCACCCTCACCCCATACTTACCTCCAAAGCCCGGCACAATGATCTTCGGTGGACCAGGAACACGTCTGCATTCTTCAAAACCAGCCGCAAACTGAAGAAATGCTGGTAAGCTGTATAATGGCACAAATAGGGTTTTTTCAACTTTGGTTTATATCTTGGTCATTTTTTCAAATTTTTGCATCAGATTTTCAACATGGGGTTCTTGGGACCCATCTCATGAATTCAGTCACTGTCATCTGGATATTCGGTCCCGAAAGGTGATTTCATGGTCAATGAGCGGAACCACCTTTCGGGACTGATTAATGAAAAGACAGTGTCACAGTTCATGAGGTAGGTCCCCAAAAACCCTATGTTGAAAATTTGGTGAAAAAATTCCCAAAAATGACTGCTTTATGAGTGTGCGTTGCGCAGTTCCTACGCACGCGCCTAACTTTGACAATTTTTTATATTTTCACTCCAGAGTTTCACCACTGCCATTTTACCACACCTCCTTTTGAACAGTAAAGCTGTCATTGTTCACATCTTTCCCAAAATGTGTTTTCGCACATGTAGGGTGCAATGGCATGGTCGATGTGCGAAATCAATGTTCAGAACAGATTAAGAAAATCACAGTGACACTGTTCATAAGCAGATGTCTTAAAATGGCTGTATTGAAAATTTGGTGACAAAAGTCCATAAAATGACTGTGTTATGAGCGTGCATTGCGCAGTTTCCATGCACCCTCGTAAGTTCATGAATTTGTAATATTTTCAGTCCAGATTTTCAACATTGCCATTTTTTCACACTTCCTTATGAACAGTATAGCTGTTATTTTCACACCCTGGCCGAAATGTGTTTTTGCACTTCCGGCACAGAATAGCGCGGTCACTGTGGGAAATCAGTGTTCGGGACACATTAAGAAAATCACAGTGACACTGTTCAAGAGCAGAAGTCCCAAAATGCCTGTGTTGAAAATCTGCTGTAAAAAACCCAACTAATTACATTACAGATTATTGCGTTAGCAGTTTCTCACGCTATTGTGCCTTCACCAATTCTTTTGTATTTTCACTCCAGATTTTCAACATTGCCATTTTTACACCTTCATGAACAGTATAGCTGTCATTTTTCACATCCTGTTTGAAATGTGTTTTCGCACCTCTGGCGCCAAACGGCGCAGTCGCTGTGCAAAATCACCTTTCGGCTAACAAACTGATAGTGTCACTATTCATGCGGTGAGGTCACAAAAAGCCCATGTTGAAAACTTGGAGTAAAAATACCAAGAAACGCCCAGGGTGTTAGGGTTTTCTACTATAAAACACCCTACCCTGTAGGGACTGACAGGCGTCAGGGGTGTGACTTGGGATTGTCGACAGTAATGCTCATGCCATTACACCCCCACTCCCACACTGCAGTCAATGACAGGCATTGAGGTGCACCTTGGACCCTTTGGCCCCACAGTTCACCCCATTCTCCTATACTGCACCCATTTCAGCATGTTTCCTTATGGAATGAGGTGAATGTAAAGCCCAAACACCTCAAGGCACACCGCGACACTTGTCAGTGTCTGTAGGGTGGGGTGAGGTGAAATGTCATGACCGTCATGGGCGACGACCCAAAGCCACACCCCAATGCCTGTCCATCTCTGCAGGGCGGGTTCAGTACTTCACTGCCATTCCCATACTGCATCTGTTTAACTCCTGCACTTCCACTGCTAATGCCAGCAAGCAAACATCATTGACAAATGCTTGTTGTAACTGAGATCAGGGAAAGCGCACAATCATGTCCCATCAGAGGTGTTGAGTTGCTGTTTCAGTTTTGCTGCAGACAAAACTAAATCTTCTACAAGAGTCCCGCTGGTAACTATCTAGAGAGTCTATGGCTGCTCAGAGTCTGTTGGTTGGAGAAGAGGGATTATCCAATATGCTTTAAGGATGTGCCCTGTAAAGTTCAGATGTAAGATAGTGCTCAAGGCCGGCCCGGTGGCGCTGAGGGTTGAGGTGCTGGACACCATACCTCGCTCCATGCCAGTGACCCAGGTTCGGGAATGACCTCGGGTCACCAGGGTGCCAATCAGGAGGGGAGGGCTGGAGTGGGATTTCCCCTCCAGGGGTGGATGCCCACTCCTCCATAGTTCTGCACCCATCGAGTGGAAGTCTGATAGGTGTGCAGGCAGCAGGAGTGGCAACGTAAGTCTGGGCTGGGGTGGAAGGGGTCACCAGATCCTGGCATGTGCATGCACCTCCAATGTGCTTGTACGCATGTGTACGCCATGATCCCGGGAAGGGGAGAAAAAGGGAAAAACAAAAAACTGTATATAGGGGGAAAAAAAGAAGAAAAAAGATAGTGCTCAAAAGTTCAATTGCAAAGTCCACAGGGTTGGATCCTTTAGCCACTTCTGGGACACCTAGCAACTGCACGTGAACCATGCAATCACCATTCTCCAGGTGTTCTAATCATAATCTTAGTAATTTGTTTTCCTGATAATCCCGAAGACTGCTGTGGATGTAGTCGTTGTGTTTTTGGTAGGCTGCTTTACTACCATGTTATGATTGTCCATTCTGCTTTCTAGAGCAGTGAACTTGTTGGCAATTGTTTCGACCTTTGTATCCAAGTCTCGAATGGCTAGTAAGAGGATCGAGTTGGAGGGATCCTTTGTGCCACTATTTGCAGATTCCTGGTCACCTGTAGAAGCATCTCAGGTAGCTTCCCTGCCTTTCCCTTGCCACTCTCCTGAGGTGCATTTTTGTAAGGGTTCCTCATTTCTGTTGCTTCTCAGACTTAGTCAATAGAGCCTCTGTCAGTAGTGGAAGCTGTTGTGCCAAATTCAGCTATGTAAAAGATTCTTGCAGGTGATTTTTAATGTTAAAGTAAATGTTCTAGATGAGCTCACACTGATGTGTCAAACCCTGCTGGCTACAAGCTACATCCCTTCTTCAGCCTCTCTTACCTCTCTTAGTAGGACTCATGGGAAAGTGGGTTATTCCTTTTCAGTTCTTCCCCGAGTGTATCCAAGCACCATCAGTGCTCAGACTATATGTCCTGTTAGTGGCTGTACTCATGTCACTGTGGCTAAATAATGCTGAATTATGAAAAAGATTGAACAACTTTGGGTGGTGTATGCTGTGTGCATGAAGCTTCTGAGAGTATTTTAGAGACATTCACTCTGAATGGGCCCTGTTCATGCTGGAGCTGCCAGGAAAGACCTGCTCACTAGCAGAAGAGGCTTTTTACTATTGTGTGTTAAACTGTCTCTGCTCTGACTACATTGTCTGATTGAAATAAGGCAGACCCAAATAGGAGAACAGTGTAGCTTTTAGACATCACACAGAATAAAGCCATGTGATTAAAATCTGAAATTGATGGAAGAAGTGCCATGAAGTGGCTGATTAAACACCAGACATTGTGTAGATGTTATGTAGCCTGAGAATCTATAAAAAGCCCAATATACATTATGTTTTATATGTGGTGGAATTAGCAGTCTTACTATACATATCAATTTGTAAGATGAAAGAACCAAAATATAAGGCCTCAAAAGTCAATTTACTAGGTTGGAATTATATGTATCCTGTTACAAAATGTCCTTGTTTCCAAACCTGTGTTGGAATTATATGTATCCTGTTACAAACTGTCCTTGTTTCCAAACCTCTTTTCCTAGCTGTTGAAATAAATTTTTATTGCTGTGTATTTGTCATTAGTATGTAATAACAATGTAATTACTATTGCTAATTTGCTATTAGAAAATTATTCATTCAAATCATTCCAAGTCCCTGTACAGAGGTCAGTTTGAGTTTTTTTGAAACTTGAGAGCTGGACAACAGCAACAAGATTCTTTCTAAAATAATTCCATCATCCCGGTTGTTTATATACTGTGATCACTTTACTCAGGGATCACCTACTATTTTAGTTCTCAAACTTTGCCACAGTGCCCCCCCCAAGCTAGGAGAAAATCTTGGGCTGCTTCATATTAAAAGTACTGCTGCATGGGCTGGCCCGGTGGCGCTGAGGGTCGAAGTGCTGGACGCCACACCTCACTCCACGCCGGTGACCCGGGTTTGGGAGCGAGCACGGGTCAACGGGGGCTGGCAGGGAAGGAGAGGGATTGAGCGTCCGATAGACTGCTCTCCCTCTCCCTCTCAGGGGTGGGGGGTTCACAACAGTCTGCGTCCAACTGCCCTCTGGCAGAGGCTGTGGGTCGGGGACGCACACCGTACAAGGGGACAGTCAGGGGCAGACGCCTGGGCAAGACGCGTGCGGACACATGCGCACTTATGCCCACTGGTGTCATGGTATGCCACCGACTCAGGGGGAATAGTACAGGGGAAAATGGTGGCACCCGATGCGGCTTGATGGCCATCCGCGAGTTCGCGGGGCGCTAGCTCCCGAACTGGATCCCTTGGGGTGGGGAGTTAGGGTGCTCCCTGCCACCCCGCTGTGGGGGGTAAGCCACAGGGGTTACTGGGTGCCAGCGGTCCCGGTAGAGATGGACAGCGCCGGATCCCCATAGGTAGGGTTGCGAGGCTACGGGGAAGCAACTGGGTGGCCACAGGAGAATAAATAAAACAATCAAAAAAAAAAGTACTGCTGCATACTTGGCACAGTGGACAAGGAATGAAATCTGGTTTGTTTTATGTTGCCACCCTTCTACCAAGGCACTCAGGATGCCTTACAAATCAGTAACAAATATTATATAATACTGTCCAAAACCACATGAAAACATAGAGAAAGAAAGCAAGCAAGCAAAACTATATTTATAAAGCGTTCATTCTCATGGGCTCTGAGCACTGTACAATGTTCATAAAAAAAGCAATGGAAAAATCTCACAATATATCTGCAATCCCTTTATCCCACTGCCTAGGAGTAGGGAGCTTATATTTAAGGAGAGGAAAGCACAACAGTATGCACATACTTGACCTCCCTTTGAATTGGGTGACCTCTGGAGCACCCAGACACCTCACAGAGCCAGTCAGAGCTGCAATTAAAGGAGGGTTAACAACAAACAGTTTCCAAACATAAAGGGAAGTCCAAAGAGGTTTAAAGCCTAAACAGGATCCTTTTATTTGATGAGCATGTCATTAACAAAGGGGATTGTTGCAACAGTCTCTGGTCTGGTCCCACAATTCTTTGCGGGTACATATTTCAGTTCCTCAGTCTCTAGAAAGCCTGCACTTTATTTTCTGTCCCTGAATCAATATTTCTTCCCAGGGATGTCACTGTAACACTTTAAATCCAACCCCAATTTACACATCCAGGGAGAGGCAACTGTCACCTTGTGGTCCGAGGTCCACATTTTTTGGAACATCCCAAAGGGATCTAATTTAGGGCATGGAGGGCAGAACACCCCCAGGGGTCCAAGGTGTCACTGGATGTCCACCCGCACCCTCACTCAAGAACTAACCCCCATGAGAAGAGAGTCCCAGGCTTCCAAATTAACAGCAGGCAAAGTCAGAGGTACATCTGGACATTCAAACAGTTACTTGCTACCAGGCTAATATCATAGTCTCCTACATGACATCAGTGTGGTAGCACATCAAGTCTCACTGGGAAATATCAAGATCCACTCTGTTTTCTCACAGAGCACATACTCCAGTATACTTTAACTTTGTCCTGTCTTCACTGTGACTAATCATCACAGACTCAGTGCCCAAACGGGCTTGTGGTGCCAGCCGGGCACAACCTCACAGTTTCAGGCCAGCAGCCTCAGATACACAGCTCTGATGCTTCCCAGTTTTTGGCTGGAAAATTACGCATCTTGACTTATTCTCACCTCAGTTAAGGCACTGCTAAATACCACAGACATCACTTTCCACAAACATTTGAAATGTCACTTCACAGTAGCTTTCTTAACTCATGGCTTGTATGAAGTATATGGGTCCCAAAATGGCAGACGAGATTTCATCTAGTGAGATTTCAAACAGTGACATCCTTACAATTAGAAATATTCAGGGTAGTTATAATATACTACTCATGGTGGGAGGGGGGCTTGGCTTTGCCCCACAAAACTAAACAATCGGATGTATGTGAGGGACGGCGGTATGGAGGGCACAGCCCCCTGATCTGTGGAAATCTCATCTGCCATTTTGACAGGACTCATAAACTGAAGCCGCTCCTTTACTCACTGACTGGCAGCCCTTCACATGAAGAAACTCTGGAGTCTCTAGACTAGTTTTTCTCCTGATGGGAGAGGGGCACCCCCCATTTCAAGGGTCCATGTCCATGGCAGCCGCTATGAATTTGGAGTTTTACAATGCCAGCCTCAAGAGAAAAGGTTTTTTAACCAGTGGGAGATGACAGTGTGGGCCTGTCTCTGGTCTCCCACCAACTGACTAGAACTGTCATCTTTCTGAACAGAACTCTGACTCCTCCCCTTTGGAATGCCAGGGCAGCATAGTTATCCAAGTCCTCCAAGGGCACAGATGCTGGTATCATTCCAGAGAGCACATGCCCTCTTAAAGGATCAGTACCTACTGTAACTCCCACAGGGGGGTTACGTTCACCCATCTTTGATGGTGCAACGTCCCCACTGAGAACTTTGCTGTCCTCAGCAAGGGCTTCAAATGCACCTGACAGCACTTTGAGAGTCCCTACAGGGCAGTTGATCAGTCCTACACCTACCTGTGTTTCCACAGGTAGGAACCCCAGGAAGTATACAGTTACACAAGTGCAATGGATGTTACACCAGAGTCTCATAAATAAAAAAAAAGCAGATCCCCAGAGCCCAGTATTCCATACCATCAAGGCTCGGCTGATAGACCCACCCTCCTGGCCACCTGAGGGGTCCACCCTAGGAAACCCAGAGTGGCACATCAGTACTAGACCAAACCACGGACAAAGTAACCAAACATCTATGAGCTACCTACTAGCAGCCACTACTTGGTTTACTCATTACTCTATGCTACATTTATACAGGCATAGCTATACCTCATTTCTAGATGTGCATACCTGCTACCTGGAAAATATACATTTCTAGCATACTATACATTTATGTTTGTCCCCAACATACATCTTTCCACCCATATGACCCCAAAGGGGGTTTGCATCTAAATTTGGATGGCTTAAGGACCAGACTAAAATTTAAACCTTTAACCATGTAACCTCCCCTGTCAGGGGCATACCTGTTTGCCCCATCGGGGCTGCCCCTGTCCCGACTTTCCCCTGTTCTGGTCCTCGCTCCTGGCCTAAAGTCCTGTTTGCACCAGGATCCTTCCTCTGGCCCCTGCATATTTTCTTTTAGTTTGCAGGTGAAATTGGGGCCAGAGGAGCTAAAACATGGAGCCACCATCCTGTTCCGCACTTTGGGTGCAGTCCAGTGATCTGCACATGCACATGAGCGCACTGTATTTTGGCCATTCCTGCGGTAGTTCTGGGAGCCTCTCTTGCGTTCTCAGTCCCCAAGCTGAGCAGAATGAGGACTGGAGACCCAGAAGAGGCCTAGGAGATCCCTCTTTATATTTTTATTAAAGAGCGCCAATAGTGCTCAAGAGTTGAGTGCTGCTTCATTAATATTCATGAGGCAGCATCCATAATAATGTGTTGAGCCTGCCTGCTGCCTGGGGGCAGTGGATAACAGCAGCAGTGACAGGCTGGGGGCTTAAAATGAAAAGTTGAGTACTGCAGCAATTGGTAGGGAAAAGGGGCTGCTACCTATCTGTGGGGGCAGATTAAAATTAAAGTGTTCATATTGACTGCAGCAGGACATTGAAGGAGGAACATTATATGGACTGCAGGGGACTATGTGTGGGTTGCCTGGGGGCAGAGCAAATAGGCTGCAGTGATGGAAAAACATCTGAGTAAAAATGTTAACTAATGCCAGTGGTCAACAGGAGAAAGAGGCTGCTATGAAACTGTGGGGCAATAATTAGATAGAAGTAAATGGTTTGGCTGCACCAAGGGGATAAAGCTGAAACATGGTGTTTACTGTACTGGAACTGTTTTCCCAGCAGCCATACTTGCAGCCATGTGACCACAATTCAGCCAACTGGAGTGCCAGGATTTACCAGGAGTACTGTGGGACAGCTGAAAAGGCTTTGGGGGGAAGAAGCTGGAGAACGTCTAGGTGCATTTTTCAACAGCCAATCAGGCATTGGGGGAGCCTCATACATACTGATTTTTAAAAAGGACAGTGGCTTCAGCCAATGGGGAGCTGCCAGAGAGCTCCCAAAACCCAGAGACGGTCTGGTTCTAGTTCACTGCATCAGGAGCCCCTCCAGAGGAGGGGGGCTCCAGCCCCTATGCAGAAGATGGGACTGCAAGGCTAGGAAAGGGCATGCCTGGGGGTTGCCAGCAACCTCTCCCCCAGGGCCTGGTAATGCCTTTCCCCATGTTTGGAAAAGTGTGTAAAGGGAGACTGCTTCACAGCTCTGCTGAAAGAGAGAGAGAGCTGCACAGTCCTGCTACAGGCTGCTGTGGTAAGAATCTATATTACAGCAGTGAAGGTTGTTCAAGGAAAAAGGTCAGCTGGAATTACAAGGAAGATGGAGATCTTCTTGGGGGCTGCGGAGCCCATAGTGCAAGGGAAGTCTGAATTTTCATCTACACCATATCGGTCAGACACCAAGTTTGGGAGATTTGTGGAAGGAAAGGGTTCTGTCTGACTCTGGTAATCACACAGCATCCAAAGAGAAAACGGAAGGACACAATGATTAAGAAATGGTTCTGGATTTGGAAAATGGATTACTGAAACAGGACTGGTTTTGTGTTGACAAGGTTGAAGACAGAGCCTCTCCATCATCCATCTGCACCTGTACGGTGAGAAAAAAGGATCTGTTGCAAAAGCCTGAGACAGGGAGAGTGAGAAAGCAGCCACAGCTTCCTTGAATCAGGGAGGTTATTTTCTAGACTACACTGAACTGAATTATTACTTTTTGGACCTGTGTAAGTAACTAGTATTGATTCTGTTTTTGGGGCGGACTTGTCTTAGTTTTAACTTTAATTTGCCAGGGAGGAATTGTAGCTGGGAGATATTTGCAATCAGTTGTGACTAGACCTGTTACTTAGCCTTTGTGAAATAGGAGTCTGAAAGGAAGGAAGGCACTCCCTCGGGTGGAAGGTAAGAGTTGTAGGTGATTGTTTCTGGATGGCATAGGTTTACTCCCACCTGCCCCAAGCACATAACTTCCTTTATAGCAGAACTGCTAACAACATACACCTGTTCATATCCTTAAAGGCACAGCACACTGAATAGGGGGTAGAGACACTCACAAGCTTGCACACACTAAAACAAGAACAAAACAAAAAATGTGTCTGTAACTGGAAGGGACACAGACATGTGGGAGTGGTGCAATGCACTGGCTGTGGAGCAGCAGTCTTCCGGGAGACATTATGGAGACGGTGTTGCTGCCCTATTTGCAGGCACCTCTCTGGTCTGAGGGAGGAAGTTGTTCGTCTCTATGCTGACCTGGCAAGGATTCGGGAAACCTGCTCCCCCACCCAGGGACCACCCAGACCACTGTCACTACCTCAGAGGCTGCCAAGAAAGAGGAGTGGTTGGACCACAGTGCACTCAGGGAGGGTGAGGGTGGTGGAACAGAGGTGCATCCCTCCAGTTGTACCTCTCCACAATTCATTCACCACTCTGGTAAAGCATGGTTCCTCTATGGAGGCATCTGCAGTGGAGACCAAGGAGGATGCTGGGAACCTCCACAATGGAGACCCATAGGAGGGTGGCCAAGGATCCCACATGGGAAGGAAACAACTCCTGGTTGGGGACTCAGTTGTTAGGGGGGAGAACTGGGGGAGGGAGGGAGGAAAGGAGGTAGGTGCCTGCCCAGCACCAAGGCTTGGAGGGACTGGAAACGAATCCTCAGGATCATGGGTGCAGCAGCAAGGGGGAGGGAGCTGGATGATATTATCCACCTAGGGACAAATGACCTGGCTGAGAATGGGATCAGAGCAGTGCAACAGGAGTTTGTGGAGTTGGGGGGTGGCCTTAGACAAGTAGCACACACGGTAACTTTCTCGGAAGTGCTACCTGTCTATGGCATGGATGAGGCTAGGGCACTCCGCACCATGGGATTCAATGACTGGTTGAAAAGCTGGTGCAGAGCTCAGGGATTTGGCTTCACTGGGGACTGGGGCTCCACCTGGAGGGATGCAGGCCTATACAGGCACAATGGTCTGCATCTATCCTGGAGGGGAACCAGGATCCTAGGTGATAGGTTTAAATGCTTCAATGGCAAGCATTTAAACCAGCCAAGGGGTGAGGCACTAAAGAGGAGAAGGGAAATCCTAGCCCGCCCAAAAAAAATCAGGTATTTAGTGAGGTAAACACGAAGATAGAGCAGTCAATAGGGAGAAGGGCAGGGGTAAATGGAGAAAAAGACAAAGGCAGTAGGGACAGGGATGGGGCAAAAATAAATAAAGCCATAAAAAATGGAAGGTAATGAGTATCAATGCCCATAGTCTAGGTAAAAAGCTCCCTGAAATGGTGGCTTTGACAGAAGAGGGATGCCTGGATATTGTGGCAGTCACAGAAACATGGTACACAGAAGACCATGACTGGGATGTCAACATAGCAGGGTACACAATCTACATGAGGGACAGGAAGGGAAGAAGAGGAGGAGGAGGAGGAGTAGCTCTCTATGTAAGGGAAGGGATCAAAGCAACAGAGCTAAAGGGTAAACAGGGAGGAGAGAAGGCACTGTGGGTAACCCTGAAGACCGGAAATGGCTCCACAATCCGCACAGGGGTTGTATACAGACCCCCGTCTCAGGGGGAGGAAATGGACAAGGAATTGATAGAAGGCATCCTTGGTATGGCAGAGAAAGGGGAGATATTGCTGATGGGGGACCTGAATATGCCAGATGTTGACTGGAGCACCTTTGCTGCAGCCACATCCAAGAGCAGGGCCATTCTCGATGCCCTACAGGGGGCATGCCTCAGACAGCTAGTTTTGGAACCCACTCGGGAGAGAGCAATCTTAGACCTGGTACTCTCAAATGGGGATGGAGAGAGGATCTCTGATTTTGAAGTGGGCAGCCATCTGGGAATAAGTGACCACCAAAGAGTGTGGTTCACGATAAACTTAGCTGTAGAGTCAAGCCACACAAAAGTGAAGGTACTGGACTTCAGAAGGGCTGATTTTGTCAAAATGGGAGTGTACCTTAGAAAAGTACTAGCAAACAGGCAAGAAGGTGGGGTGGAGCAACAATGGGGAAACATCAAAACTGCCATCACAGAGGCAACAAGCCTTTGTGTGAAGCAAATAAACAAATCAAAATGAAAGAAAAAAACACTATAGTTCTCATAAGAAGTGGCGGGGAAGGTAAGGGAGAAAAAGATAGCATTCAGGAAGTATAAGGAAACACAGAAGGAGCAGGACAGAGAACTGTACCAGTTAAAACAGAAAGAAGCAGGTAAGGCAGTCAGAATAGCAAAGGCCCAAACAGAGGAAAAGATAGCCAGCTCGGTTAAGAAGGGGGATAAAACCTTTTATAGGTACATTAGGGAGCAAAGAAAGACTAAGGCAGGGATACTGAGGCTGAACAAAGAGAAAGGTGGTTGGGCAGAGAGTGACAGTGAAAAAGCAGGGATACTGAAAGAATACTTCTGCTCAGTATTCACAATGAAAAAGCAGGGGAAAATACCTAATCCGGTCAATAGAAGCACTCTGGATAGGGGGGGTTCATATTAGTCCTTTCACAGAAGAAAGGGTTCTGAAATAACTCCTAAAACTGAAGTTGGATAAAGCAATGGGGCCTGATGTGATTCACCCCAGAATTCTAAAAGAACTAAGGGAAGAACTAGTAACACCTCTGACTACCCTTTTTAATAAATCATGGGAGGATGGTGTGGCACCTGAGGACTGGAGGAGGGCAGATGTGATTCCCCTTCACAAAACTGGGAGCAAGACAGAGGCAGGAAAATACAGACCCATCAGTTTGACCTCAGTGGTAGGGAAAATGATGGAATCACTTCTGAAGGAAAGAACTGCTGAGTACCTAGAGGCCAGTGGGGCGCAGGACCCAAGGCAGCATGGATTCACAGCAGGAAGGTCATGTCAGACAAATCTAATTGATTTATTTGACTGGGTGACCAAAGCAGTAGACCAGGGAGGGGCTGTGGACATGGCCTACCTAGACTTTAGCAAGGCATTTGACACAGTCCCACACAAAAGATTAATAAACAAATTAGCCAGCCTGGGAGTGGGTCCCAGGGTGGTAGCCTGGGTAAAATACTGATTGGACAACAAGACACAATGGGTAATAGTAAATGGAGTCCACAGTGAAGAAAGGAGGGTTACTAGTGGGGTACCGCAGGGTTCAGTACTGGGGCCGGTCTTTTTTAATGTCTTTATAAGTGACATTGCAGTGGGACTGGAAGGGAAAGTATGTCTCTTTGCAGATGACACAAAGATCTGCAACAGGGTTGATACACAAGATGGGGTGAAAAGGATGAAAAGGGACTTGGCAAGGTTGGAGGAATGGTCAAATGTATGGCAGCTTAGATTCAATGCAAAGAAGTGCAAAGTAATGCACCTAGGAAACAAAAACCCAGGGGAAGAGCACACAATGGGGGGTGAGATACTGATAACAACAAAAATGAAAAGGGACCTGGGAGTAGTCATATCAGATGACCTAAAGGTGGGCCAGCAATGTGAGAAGGCAGTAAGGAGGGCTGGGGGATACTGGGATGCATAGGGAGAGGCATCACCAGTAGAAAACAGGAAGTTGTTGGCCCTCTGTGCAGACAGTTGGTAAGACCACATCTGGAGTACTGTGTACAGTTCTGGAGACCCCATCTCCGCAAAGACATAGACAGGGTGGAGGCTGTCCAGAGGAGGGCAACCAAAATGATGCAGGGTCTGCATCAGAAGACATATGAAGAAAGACTAAAGAAACTAAAGATGTATAGCCTCGAGGAAAGGAGGGAGAGGGGGGACACGATAGAAACTTTCAAATACCTCAAGGGAATCAACAAAGTCCAAGAGGGTAGCATCTTTCAGAAAAAGAGATGTGCAAAACAAGGGGCACAATTTGAAGATAGAGGGGTATGGCTCAGAGGTAATGTGAGGAAGTATTTCTTCACAGAGAGGGTTGTGGATACATGGAACTGCCTTCCTGAGGAGGTCATAGAGTCAAAAACAGTGGGGGAATTCAAGAATGCATGGGACAGACATAAGGCAATTCTAGTGGGGGGTAGGAGGAAGTAGGCTGTTGGTTAACTAGGGTCTGCAGCTTATCCGTTAGGTAGGGAAATGGGCAGACTAGATGGGCCAAGTGGTCCTTATCTGCCACCTAATTCTATATTTCTATGTTTCTATGTTAAAAGAGGGACTAAGAGAAACCCTTTAGTGAAAAAGAGACTTGCTGGAAATTGTGTGAGTCAGGGCAAGGGTGGCTGCTGTTCTTGAATTAGAGACTGTAAAGGCAAAGAGGTGGGCAGGTGCCCTAGGTTCAAGGGACCTGCTGCTGCTGAAATTCAGCTGAGGAAAGAAACTGTTGTTGGGGAGTTGAAGCTCAGACTCTGGTGCTCTAGGGTCTGAAAAGCAGGAAAGTTAAAGAAACTGTTCTGACTGCACATTCAGAGCCATTGTTCTGATGAGAGGAAAGAGAAATCCGAAGATTCCCAGCTCGATTCAGAGCCAGGTGGGGAACTTGCTAACCCCCACCCAGTGGGGTCTGTTGGCTGCAGAGGGCCACCGGTGCATGCTTATTTTTATTTATTTATTTATTGAGGTCTTGGATTACACCAGTGAGCAGATGTTCATTTATAGGTTCCATGTCATTTACATAGACAAAACAATACAGATGACAGGGTTACATATGGTACAGGTAAGTTACAGGGTACAACAGCATTAAACGGCATAGGCAGTATAGCAGCTAGCCGGCATCAGAGGTTAACACCCTGCTTGGAAGCTCTCAGAGGTGAGAAGAAGGAGGGATTGCGAACATGGGTGGAAAGAGTAAGGTAGTTGGAAGTATCTGAGAGGGTAGCGATGTCATGATTGGGGGGGTAGGTGGGGGAGCTAGGGCACCCACTACCTGTGAGGGAGCCGGGCTGTGGAGCCACTCCTAGGTCTGGGTCCCCTGTAGTTTGGTGGGCCTTGGAAAGGAGCTCTGCAATGGGCCTGAACAGGCTGAAGGGGAGTAGCTACAAGACATTCAGCCAAGTGGAAGAGCCGAGCTGCAGCATTCTTGCCCCAGTGTTCCAAGTATTTCAAGCTAATGATACCAAGGTTCTGCTATTCTATCAACTCCAGAGCTTCAGTCACATTGCCACCAGAAACTGATCCACAGAACCTGCACTTGGTGGATGTATATGGCTTTGCTCTCAAGTTATGCCCACTGGAGTAGAATGTGAAAGTTACAGATATCCAAAGGAAAGTTAATTTGAATTAAAGCAAGTGCACCAATGCCGGTGGACCAGCTGCATCACAGGCCTGCAACTAAAGGGCTGGGTATCCAGGGACAGAGTGTTGAGGGTATCTGAACTGGTACCAGTTGGGGTTTGTGAAATTTAATACCTGCAGCAGCTAGTTAGTTAGAGGACTGGTGACTGCAATACTAAAAACTGTGGTTTGGGCTTAGAAAAGGGGAAATGATGATTCTGAAAATGCAGATTGCTCAAAAAATGCCAAACTCTAAATGCAATTGCAAAATAAATGGAGATAAATGGAGAAATAGGCAAAGGCAGTAAGGACAGAGATGGGGCTAAAAG
This sequence comes from Neoceratodus forsteri, assembly GCA_016271365.2. NCBI lineage: Eukaryota > Metazoa > Chordata > Ceratodontiformes > Ceratodontidae > Neoceratodus > Neoceratodus forsteri. The sequence goes on from CM057452.1 coordinate 1,616,503,988, forward strand.
GGGTAAGGCCATCAAAAAATGGAGGGCAATGAGAACCAATGCCCATAGTCTGGGTAACAAGCTCCCCGAACTAGTGGCCTTGATGGAAGAGGAACGCCTGGATATTGTGGCAGTCACAGAAACATGGTACACAGAGAACCATGACTGGGATGTCAACATACCAGATTATACAGTCTACAGGAGGGACAAGGAGGGTAGAAGAGGAGGAGGAGGAGTAGCTCTCTACGTAAAGGGAAGGGATCAATGCAACAGAACTAAAGAGTGTGTTAAAACCTTGTAAATACATGTCCTGTTGTACCCCCTGTAACCGTCCCCAGGTCGCATCTGGAAACGAGTGGTCCCCCACTCAGTATGCCTGCCTGGTTAATCTTGTAAATAAATAAATAAACATTTAGGAGATGAGGCACTGTGGGTCACCCTGGAGACAGGAAATGGCACCACAATCCACACAGGTGTCGTATACAGACCCCCGTCTCAAGGGGAGGAAATGGACAAGAAAATGATAGAAGGCATCCTTAGAATGGCAAAAAAAGGGGAGATATTGTTGACAGGGGACCTGAATATGCCAGATATTAACTGGCACAGCTTTGCTGCAGCCACATCCAACAGCAGGGTCATTCTTGATGCCCTACAGGTGGCAAGTCTCAGTCAGCTAGTGTTGGAACCCACTCGGTAAGGAACAGTCTTAGACCTGGTACTCTCAAATGGGGATGGAGAGAGGATCTCGGATTTAGAAGTGGGTAGCCATCTGGGAACAGGTCACCACCAAACAGTGTGGTTTGCGATAAACACTGCCATAGAGTCAAGCCATACAAAAGTGAGGGCACTGGACTTTAGGAGGGCTGACTTTGTCAATATGGGAGAATTTCTCAGAAAAGCACTAGCAAATGGGCAAGAAGGAGGGGAGGAGCAACAATGGGGAAACATCAAAACTGTCAACACAGAGGCAACAATTCTTTCTGTGAAGCAAATAAATCAAGATGAAGGAAAAAACACTATGATTCTCAAAAGAGGTGGCAGGGAAGGTTAGGGAGAAAAAGATAGCATTCAGGAAGTAGGCATGTCCTGGCAGATAACTAGGCAAGTGGGCAGAATAGGTGGTCCTGGCGGTCCTTTTCTGCTGTCACATTTCTATGTATCTATGTACAGTATAAGGAAACACAGAAGGAGCAGGACAAAGACCTATACCAGTTAAAGCAGAAGGAAGCGGGGAAGGCAGTCAGAATAGCAAAGGCCCAAACTGAGGAAAAGATAGCCAACTCGGTTAAGAAGGGGGATAAAATATTTTATAGGTACATTAGGGAGCGAAAAAACACCAAGGAGGGATAGTGAGGCTTAATAAAGGGAGGGTGGGTGGGTAGAGGGTGACAGTGAAACAGCAGGGATACTGAACAAATACTTCTGTTCAGTATTCTCAAAAGAAGAGGAGGGGGTACCTAATCCAATCAATTGAAGCACTCTGGATAGGGGGTCGATATCAGTCCATTCACAGAAGAAAGGGTTCTGAAAAAACTCTTAAAACTAAAGGTGGACAAAGCAATGGACCCTGATGGGATTCACCCCAGAATTCTAAAAGAACTAAGGGGAGAACTAGTGACACCACTGACCACACTTTTTAACAAATCATGGAAGGATGGTGTGGTACCTAAGGACTGGAGGAGGGTGGATGTGATTCCCCTTCACAAAAGTGGGAGTAAAGCAGAGGCAGGAAACTACAGACCTGTTAGTTTGACCTCAGTGGTAGGGAAAATGATGGAATCACTTCTGAAAGAAAGAATTGTTGAGTACCTAGAGGACAGCAGGGCACAGGACCAAGGCAGCATGGATTAACAGTGGGAAGGTCATGTCAGATGAATCTAATAGATTTCTTTGACTGGGTGACCAAAGTAGTAGACCAGGGAGGGGCTGTGGACATGGCCTACCTAGACATTAGCAAGGCATTTGACACAGTCCCACACAAAAGATTAATAAACAAATTACCCAGCCAGGGAGTGGGTCACAGGGTGGTAGCCTGGATAATAAATTGGCTAGACAACAGGACACAGGGGGTAATAGTAAATGGAGTCCACTCTAAAGAAAGGGGGTTACTAGCGGGTACTGTAGGGTTCCGACTGGGTCTGGTCCTTTTAATGTCTTTATAAGTGACATTGTGGAGGGACTGGAAGGAAAATATGCCTCTTTGCAGATGATACAAAGATCTGCAACAGGGTTGATACACAAGGGGGTGGAAATGATGAGAAGGGACTTGGCAAGGTTGGAGGAATGGTCAAAGTATGGTAGCTTAGATTCAGTGCAAAGTAATGCACCTGGGGAAAAAACCAGGGAAGACTACACAATGGGGAGGTACTAACAAACAAAAATGGAAAGAGACCTGGGGTTGGTCATCAGATGCCCTAAAGATAAGCAAACAATGTGAGAAGGCAGTAAGGAGGGCTGGGGGGGGATACTGGAATGTATAGGAAGAGGCATCACCAGTAGAAAACAGGAAATTGTTATCCCTCTGTACAGACAGTTGGTGAGACCCCTTCTGGAGTACTGCATGCAGTTCTGCAGACCCCTTCTCCACAAGGACATAGACAGGATGGAGGCAGTCCAGAGGAGGGCAATTAAAATGGTACAGGGTCTGCACCAGAAGCCATATAAAGAGAGACTAAAGGAGCTTAATATGTATACCCTCGAGAAAAGGAGGGAGAGGGGGACATGATAGAAACTTTCAAGTACTTGAAGGGAATCAACAAAGTCCAGAAGTAGCATCTTTCAGAAAAAGAAATGTGAAAGAACAAGGGGGCACAATTAGAAAATAAAGGGGGGACAACTCAGGGGCAACATGACAAAGTATTTTTCACAGAGAGGGTGGTGGACGCATAGAATGGCCTTCCTGAGGAGGTCATGGAGTCAAACACAGTGGGGGAATTCAAGAATGCATGGGACTGACATAAGGCAATTCTGGTGGAGGGTAGGAAGAAGTAGGCTGTTGGTTAACTAGGATCTGCAGCTTATCCAATAGGTAAGGAATTGGGCAGACTGGGTGGACCAAGCGGTCCTTATCTGCCGTCAAAGTCTATGTTTCTATGTTTCTAATTGGAATGCCAGGATTTGCCAGGAGGACTGTGGGACTGATGAAAAGGCTTTTGGAGGAAAAAGCTGGGGAAAGTCTAGGCACCTTTTTCAACAGCCAATCAGGCATCGAGGGAGCCTCATACATATTAATTTTTAAAATGGACAGTTGCTTCAGTCAATGGGGAGCTGCCAGAGAGCTCCCAAAACCCAGAGACTGTCTGGTTCTAGTTCAGTTCAGCTGGAGCCACTCCAGAGGGGGTTGCTCCAGCTCCTATGCAGAAGATGGGGCTGCAAGGCTAGGAAAGGGCACACCTGACAGTTGCCAGCAACTTGACCCCAAGGGCCTGGTCATGCCTTTCCCCATGTTTGGAATAGTGTGTAAAGGGAGATTGTTTTGCAGCTCTGCTGAGACAGAGAGAGAGAGCTGCAGGGTCCTGCTATAGGCTGCTGTGGTAAGATATGCACCACAGCTGTGAAGGTTGATCAGGGAAAAGGTCAACTGGAATTACACAGAAGACGAAGATCTTCTTGGGGGCTGCGTAGCCCATAGCGCAAGGGAAGTCTGAATTTTTGTCTACACCACATTGGTGAGACACCAAGTTTGGGAGATTTGTGCAAGGGAAAAGGTTATGTTTGGTAGTCTGTCCCTGATAATGACACAACATCTAAAGAGAAAAGGGAAGTACAAAGAATTAAGAACTGGTTCTGGATTTGAAAAACAGATTATGGAAAAAGGACTGGTTTTGTGTTGATAAGGTTGAAGAGAGAGCTTCTTCTGCATCCCTCTGCACATGAACAGTGAGAAAAAAGTTGCAAAAGAGGGACTGAGAGAAACCCTTTAGTGAAAAAGAGGCTTGCTGGAAATTGTGTGTGAGTCAGAGCAAGAGTGGCTGCTGTTCTTGATTTAGAGAGACTGTAAATTACAAACAAAGAGGTGGGTAGGTGCCCTAGGCTCCAGGGACCTGCTGCTGCTGTTAAAATTCAGCTAAGGAATGTTGTTGGGGAGATGGAGCTCAGACTCTGCTGCTCCAGGGTCTGAAAAGCAGGAAAGTTAAATAAACTGTTCTGGTTGCACAGTCAGAGCCATTGTTCTGATGAGAGGAAAGAGAAATCGGGAGATTTCCAGCTCGATTCAGAGCCAGGTGGGGAACTTGCTAACCCTCACCCAGTGGGGTCTGCTGGCTACAGGGAGCCACCAGCGCATGCTGGGAGAGCTGTGGCACCCACAACCTGTGAGGGAGATGACTGTGGAGCCACTCCTATGTCTGGGTCCACTGTAGTTTGGTGGGCCTTGCATGGGAGCTCTGCAACGGGCCTGAACAGGCTGAAGGGGACAAGCTGCAAGACTTTCAGTCAAGTGGAAGAGCCAAGCTGTAGCATTCTTGCCCCCTGTTCCAAGTATTTCAAGCAAATGAAACCAAGGTGCTGCTATTCTATCAACCCCAGAGCTTCAGTAACAGAGCCACCAGAGACTGATCCACAGAACTGTGAGTAAGTGCAGGAATTGCCTGCACCTGGTTGATGAATATGGTTTTGCTCTTAAGTTATGCCCACTGGCGTAGAACTTGAAAGTCAAAGAAATCCAAATGAAAGTGGAAAGTTAATTTGAATTACAGCAACTGCACCAACGTCTGCCGACCATCTGTATCACAAACCTGCAACTAAAGCTGGATATCCAGGGACAGAGTGTTGGGGGTATCTGAACTGGTACCAGTTGGGGTTTGTGAAATTTAATACCTGCAGCAGTTAGCTAGTTAGAGGATTGGTGACAGCAATACTTAAAATATGGTTTGGGCTGAGAAAAGGGGAAATGATGGTTTTGAAATTGCTTATTGTTCAAAAACTGCCAATCTGTATAACCTCTAATCAACTCTCTCCCTCCTAACCCTCCCCATGTAAATAAATATGGTGTTACTGTTTGGAAGAATCTGTGACTCTAGAGCCTGATTTAGTGAGCATATTATTAGCTGAAGTTAAAAATGCCACGTGTTGAATTTGGGGGATTTTAGTTTATGGTATCCATGTCTGGAGTGATTGTATGGAAAGGTAGGTTGGTACAGCATCCCAGGATAGAAATCATACCCACTTAAAATGTACTCTGGGTGGAGTCACCACACATTTTATTTGTCATTCTTGAGAAAGAACCCCCGGTAACTGCTATATGGGAACCTAGGCCCCTTAACCTAGTAGTCCTCTTTAGGATGGCACCAGGGTTACAACCATATCAGCTGTAAACTTCAGGCTTTAAAAAATATTTTTATATTTAAAACAGTAACAGAACAGGTAAACACAGTTATGAATAAATTAATTGGAAGGTGGTCGCAAGGACCAAGGCAAATCCCTAAACGTCCATCTTAATTCCCAGACCACCTCAAGGGAAAAGAGATGGAACAGGCTCACTAATTGAAGTGTCGGATGGTTCAGATTGGGCATCATCTCCATGGTGACAGCTAGACACCTCCTTCCAAGCCTCCTTTTCCACCCAACCTGGCAGACAGCTACAGCAGGCTCTTCTCCCCCTCGGGAAACTTCGTCATCAGGCAGTGGCATGAGGTAATCTCGGGTAGGAACTGAAGTCATCTCTGGGATTCCTACTGCTGGGTTGAGGTCATATTTATGGGATGATCAACAGCTGGGCTGAGGTCATCTCAGGTGGTAGTGTTCTGCTGGTGGTGACCCAGCCAGACATGGGAGAACACTAGCCTGGTGCACAGTGGGAGGCTGTCAGGTCTCCTCATCTGGTGCCTGTGCTTCTCACACTGCACCTACCCTCGAGTCATCTGGGCAGCACCCAGGGTCTCCAGTCATGGGCCATACAGTATCTCTCATGGCCAGCCAGCTGCTGTTGGAGCTTCCACACAGCTCCACATAAACTGCAATGGCAGAACTGAACAGAATGCTCTGGGAGTTGGGTTGCCATGGCACAGAAGTTGAGGGTCCATACTGGGCAACACAACCTCCTATACAGTGCTTGCTGGCCAAGGAATTGCTCAGTTCATGCCTTGGCTGAAAGCAGTCCCCACAGTTGCAACTGCTTTTTCATCTTCTTTTAGTTATGGTTCAGAACATGCAGCAGGGCTAAGGTCAGAAACAGGCACCACCAGTTCAGACAGGGAGGCACAAGATGATGTATTTTTTCCTGTCAGGAGGCATACATGGTCTCTGAGTCCCTGATTTGTTCTCCCTACAGTGCCCACTATTCTCACCCAAACATCAAGCTCACACAGCCACTTATAATTTCAGGCAGCTATATGGCAACCCCCACTTTCATTTTCTTGACAGCATTCAGTCTGTTTTTTTTTTTATGGTTGTGGACGGAGCCTAAAGCCATCTTGCTATCTGTAGCTTGAAAATGGATTATCGTGGAACACATTTTTTGGACTTTTCAATGTATCCTTCTACATCTACAAATCACTATGGCAACTAAAATAAAATAATCCCTTCTTTCTGTTTAGAATGTTGGAGACATAACTCCAAGCTGCTTATCAGAAGGCCAATAGGAAACTGAAACAGTGTGATACATATTGGTTGTCTATTAAACTGGAGATTTGTTTACCCTCTTTGAAATGCAACAACCTGCACATTTAAATGCTTAGCATTCAAACACTTTTTGCTGTTAACTTCAGTTGGGCATGAATATCTTTCAAGAAAGATTCATACCTCAGAAATGTTACCCTTTCCCAGCAAATTTATGAAGATTTACACTGTTTTTAACCTCTCAACACCTGCCTGATAAAATGCCAGGTCTTCAGTGAACTACCCAGACTAAATATATCAATTTCTTTTTGACAGCAAGGGATGCGCCTGCTTCCCAAACATAACAGATTAGAGCTACTGAGATCTCTTATAGTACATGTGTGTGTGTGTGTGTGTGTGTGTGTCTGTGTGTGTGTGTGTGTTTTTGTTTGGGGGAGGGGTGGAGAAACAGTCAAACTCCTGGCAAGGGAGACCCCATCTAATGAATTAACTGCTGACAAACCATGAGTGAGAAATTCATCTGTATAATTATCTAATTCCTTATGTTCCCATATAGAGTTATAAAAAGTTAGTCAAAACAACTGAGAAAGAAACTTGTAGGTGACAACAGTTGAGTTTTTCTTGTTGTTTGGACCTCCAACTCTAGGCTGTGGAACATAAGTGTATTGTTTGTGGTTGGAATGAGCACCTAAACAGTAAGAAGATCTGAACAGTAATTCTGCAATTTACAGTATTAGTAATGTAATTGTGCATACTTTCTATAAGTAAGTTTGAGGTCTGATAATGTTGCCAGGGTATGTGTTAACTTGCTTAGATCTCTCATAACATGTAGTAGTAGTAGTAGTAGTAGTAGTAAATATTTTTTTCTGAAAATTCAGAAAAGGATAGCCCAATTGAGCCGAGGCTCATTTTCAATGGGGTCCCAATGTTTAAAATAAATAGTCACACAGAATATGTACATAAATACAAGAATAGCAAATACAATATACAACCTGTATCAAAAGACACAATACTGTACACGACAGACATGTAGATATTTTTCAATTAATTACAACACACTTTAGGCATTTCAGCACTTTTTATAGCCAAGATCTTATTTGATGCCAAGATGGAGGCGATATTGACTTGCTATATAACGTGGTATTTTTGAGAATGAAAGAGATCATGCCATTTATTAGAAGGAAAATTATTGTTTAGATACATAGGCACTATCAGAAGATAAGGGCATTGGCCTGCTCAGTCTGCCCATTTGAGCTTGTACATTCCCTTTATGTTTTTCTATATTATTATTTCTATATTTTTTGGAAGTTTCGTGTGGGCTTGATATTATTCCTGAAATATCAGAGATCTTCCTGGGGAACTTGCAAGATACTGGTATATAACTACTGTATATCATTGATAAAATTCCTGATTAAACAACTGGAAACAGAAGCCTGTTTGTCATTTTATAATATGATGTACTGAGTTTGTATTTACTGAGTTGCTGAATCAGCACCTTGAAGAAAATAATAACATTTACTTAATTCATTCAAGATTCCATCAGGTGGACAGAAAAAAGTCTATGAGAATTTGTCTGAAAACTAACACCTATAAGATGCAAAAATAGCATTTGTGTACAGTGTGTGTGTGTGTGTATATATATATATATATATATATATATATATATTTTTATTTATTTATTAAATTTTGATAACTGGTTAAGCCCGCTGGGCCCCGAAGTTCCCTTTTTCAGGGGCGACCCTGAATATATTTGGAAATGTCTCTATTTGCAATAAATTTGTTTACAGGCATTACTAGTATCTTTTGAAAGACTGTCTGACTTGTGATTACTAACTCTGAGTATAGTTCATGAAATGAGTATGATATTTATTTCATATACAGTAGTAGCCACAGACATTGCCAGCTATTTCCCGATATTTCATGAAATTTCTGAATGGTTTCTCTTTGCAGCCCCTATTGTGGAAATGCAGAAAGCAGGAGATATTTCTGGAAATATCACAGAAATTTCGGGAAATAGCTGGCAGTGTCTGTGGCTGCTACTGTAGTCTCCCATTGTGCCTTATGCATACCATGCAAATCCAGATCATTCCAAGGCCATCTTGACATGTAATACAGAGCTCTTTTCCTGATAAAAGGCTGCTGATATAATAAAGAACAAAGTCATAAATAAGGAACCAGTGGCTTATGGAAAAATCTACAGGGATTTATACAGGGATTTGATTCTGCCACTGCAGGGAAAACACAGGAAAAATGAGGGCTTCTTACAGAGTAATGGTTATTTGGATCTGGGAGCACTGAATATTTCTTATCCTATATTTTGTATCCTGGATAGGGCAGGGTAGATACTACATCTCATTATCATAGGGATCTTCATTTACACATTTTTGCACTGTATATATGCAGGCTGTCCCAGCAGGGTACCTAGTCCAGGGCCCCCATATTCAAAGGAGATGCACAGCGCATCCCTGTGGAAAAGAGAGATGTGCCACTCAACTCCAACAATGTGCAGCTGTGCAATATTCAAACATGCGGGATGCGCCTGCTGCAAGGGAATGGGCCAGGGCACACACAAATGGTATGCCATGCAAGTTGAGGGGGCATTCCCATGCATATGCTGTGCTGTGGCATATTCAGTGGGAATGAGCCCCTCGCAGTCCAGAGCACTGTGGCCCACAGTTAGGCCACGAATAACTGGCCTAACCCAGTCAGCCACCCACAGGTGGGCTGCAGATGTGCACCCAGGTGCACAGCAGACTGGCAGCCCTAGCAGACTAGAGGTACCCCCTTTCCATCCCCAATCTAACCAACTCCATCCCTGAAGAGCTCCATAGTGTAAGACCCCCCAGACCCAATCACACCAGAGGAAACCATGGTCCATATCCATAGCATAGAGGACCCCCACCCACTGCCCCTGTATGCAGACACCCTAACTCCCCTCATACCTGACCTGTTGCAAAGACTGGCACTGCCCTCACACCCCAACATGAGCAGTCATTGACTACACTAAACCCAGGCTGGGGACCTGCACTCTGGAATGACCCAACTGGCTGTACTGTGCATTAGGGCACCATGCAAGCTGCAGACCCACCAGTGTATGCAGCCATGTGTATGTCCCTGGCAAACCGTAAGAGGGAATTTACATACCTCCAATGCATGCCTTGCCAATGCTGTATTTTCCTGATGTCATACACCGCTGCAAGTCCACACTCTCCCCCATTCCCCTGTGTAACATGCCAACCTCTGGACTGTTGAGGTATCCCAGGTGCCATGGGATGTGGTATCCTGCAATGCCATTTGCAGTGTACACTTCAGGCTATGGATAGTTCATCCACAGTTCCCCAATTGTACAAACAAATGGGAGGTCTGCTGTAACATGCCTGTTTTGGGACCTGTGTGAATGGGCACAGCACCAGCTGTCACCCGCACTGAGCAGTGCAATGGCACTAGGATGATGGATCCACATGCGAGTGCTTGAGGTGTATGGCCACTGAGTGTTATCACCCACACACAGCTTGTGCCTATGTATAACACATTCCAGTGTCCTACTGTGAGTGCTCTGCCACCTGCTGATACAGTGCTATGATCCCATCACAGAGCCAGTCGTTGCAATAGGATGGGCTGGGAGGCCAGGAGTGTGGTGTCTGTGCACCGTTGAGGGGGAGTGGGGGCCACTGCACTATGGATATGGACTGTAGGTGTATTCAAGTGCAATCAGGGATGGCATCCGGGTCCCTACAGTATGGAAAATGATAGAACTTGGGCGCCGGTACTATCAGAGTTGTTGGAATGGGTGGCACTTTACCACCAGTGACTTCAGGGCCTGTCCCACATGGGAGTGATCAGGGTCGGGGCTTGAGGGCGAGAGCTGCTCCAGCACATTCATCCCTGTGCCAACATACAAGTAGGCCGGTAAGAGCATGCATAAGGTCCCTTTGCACCCTGCATGCTCAGTTAGTTCATTTGCATTCCTGGGTGGAATATCACCCATGGGGGCTGCGGCGCATAATGGTATATGCCACAAATTCCCCCTAGAAGGTATTCGGTTGGGGTCACCCTAAATGCACCTGACTTGGCAGCCACCTGCACTGCGACTTCCATCCAGGGTCACATTTTCAACAGGTACAGTGAAGCCCGCCAGGATGAAGCGCAGTGTCACAAGTTTACTGCATGACAAACATGATTAACTCCCATTGAAATTGCATTGTTTGCTGTAGTAACTCTGCTACAGAATTCTGCAGTGCTGCACTTCATCCTGGTGGGCTTCACTGTATGCACACCCTGTACCGATGGCATATTCTCTTTGAATATTGTATCAGTGCCAACCGGCGCACCCTCTTTGTACAATGCATCTTTCTGCTCGTGCATTGGTCCAGCACTTACTATGTCCCCCCAGATGTAAAATATTGTTTTCAATGTGTTCTGATTTTACACACTGCAGTGTAATATTGTGTAGATGTAGAGCCCCGCTGAAAATAAGATGCCATTTCTTCTGTGAACTCTCCAGGCTAAATATATAGCAATCAGTAGGCATATTCTAGGAAAACACATTGTACAAATGTGTAAAAGGAGGACCACATTGAAACTGCCTCTCCACAGATCAGCATTGTGCAAAGTCATTAGAAATAATGGGTAAAAGCTTTCCACAGCCATATTGGTTCTGACCAGAATTTGTTTCATATTGCAGGGGCACAATAGACAGGAGGGAGAAAATGGTTCATTCCCTTTCTAGGGCTACAGTGGATGGAGTCCTGCAGACTTCTTGCTATGAGAAAAGGACTCCTGCATTCCTTGCAACCAAACAACATGTTGGAGTGCCAACACAGTCACCTCCGCGTTTGTGAAGCACTTTGCACTGCACTATTTTACTGTTGGCGGTCAATTTTTTTTCTTTTAAATTATACATATCCCCCACCCGACTCTCCCTCTCAGCACCCACCCCCACCCCCAGAAACATAATAGTGACACAGGGGGTGCCCAATCCCCCAAAGTCCAAAATCCAATCACAAACTCCTGCTACTGAACCCCCCATACCACCCTGTCCACTACCGCACATGTGCGGTTATGTCTGTGTTTTTTTTTTATTTGTTTTAAATATGTTTTTGTAGTTTCCTCCACCTGACCCTCCCTCTCAGCAACCACCACCCCACTCCCCCACAGAAATGTAACAGTGGCACTGGGGGTGCCCAGTCCCCCAGTGCAGGAATCTTCATGTTTTTATTTATCCTGTAAAAAAAAGTCTGTTGATCCCTTTTGCAGCCGTTGCACTCCCCGCCACCTGACCCTCCTACTCAGCACCCACAACCCCAATCCCACCCCAATAGTCACTCTTGGGGTGCCCAATCCCCCAGTGTCCCGAATTCAATCACAAAATCCTGTAATCCCCCCTCCACTACCGCACATGCGTAGTTATTTTTGCATTTTTTATTTGTTTTAAAATGTTTTCATAGTTTCCCACCCGACCCTCCATCTCAGCACCCCTCCCCAAGAAAAGTAACAGTGGCAGTGGGAGGGATGCCCAATCCCCAGTGCAGGAATCTTCCAGTTTTTTTTTTATCCTGTAAAAATCCATCAATGTCTTTTGCAACCATTGCACCCCCCAACCTGACCCTCCCACTCAGCACCTGACACCCCCCCAAGCCATTACTTATGCATCGGACGTCCAACACAGTAATCCTCTCTGGACCACAGATACATCTTCACTCTTCAAAGCCAGACCACGAACTGAAGAAACAGGTATGTGCTTCAATGTATTTCAATGGTGTTTTGAGCTTACTGGCATAACTTGGTCATTTTTCATATTTGTGGCCCAAATTTTCAACATGTTTGTTTTGGGACCCTGCCTCATGAACAATTGAGCTGTCATTAGGCAAGTCTTCCTGGAAGGTGATTTTGTGGTCCTTGCAGAAAATCACCTTTTGGGCAGGACTTCAACATTTTCTCTGCCCTTGTTCATGAGGTGGGGTCATAAAAAGACTATGTTAAAAATTTGGTGTAAAAATATAAAAAAACAACAAAGTTATGAGCCTACATTAAATTTTGCGAATACAGGCTCGTAACTTTGGTAATTTTCAATATTTTGACCCCAAATTTACAACATAGCCATATCTTTTCAGCGCCTCATGAATGTGACAGCTGTCATTTTTCAAATCCTGCCCAAAATGTATTGCGGTTCCTGCACGAAATCACATTTCGGGCAGGAGTTGAAAGATTTCTCTGTCCTTGTTCATGAGGTGGGGTCATAAGAAGGCTATGTTGAAAATTTGGTGCAAACATATTAAAAAAACATCAAAGTTATGAGCCTATATGGAAGTTTGCAAACGCAGGCTCATCTATTTAGTAATTTTCAATATTTTGACCTTGAATTTGCAACATGTCCATTTCTTTATAGCTCCTCATGAATGTGGCAGCTGTCATTTTTCAACTCTGGCCCAAAATGTATTTTTACTTGCCAAAAGTTCATTTTGTAGTACCTGTGAGAAATTACCTTTTGGGCAGGAGTTGAACATTTGCTTTGCCCTTCTTCGTGAGGAAGGGTCATAACAAAGCTATGTTGAAAATGTGGTGTACTGTTCAAATATTACAAAATACAAATTTATGAGCCTACGTTACATTTTCCTAATGAGGGCTCATAACTTTAGTAATTTTCAATATTTTTACCCTAATTCCTCCAATGCAGCCCAATTGGCTCTTGCCAGTACTTGTTAAACAGGCAGAGGCTCAGCAGATCCATCCCCACAGGCAGTTCACTTAATTTGTTTCTGCTCCTTTTTTGGTTTATTTCCTCTCATGTGGCAGGAACTCAAAAAAAAAAAACACAGTATATGTCACTTTTTATGTTGGCTTGTGCATGCGCAAGCAACGTCTTGTAGTAATAGCACTTTCAGTGGTGTGCCAGTGTTGTGGCCAATGCAGGGGATGCATCCCTCAGTCGCCAATCAGTGAGCATGCTGGCGATGACAGCAGTTTCAAAGAGAGCCACGGAGTTGAAAGAAATCTGCCGCTCCAGTGAGGTACAGTTTCCTCATTGCAGCGACAGATAACAAGACTCCAGCCATGCGCATTACAGTGCACAGTAATGAGCATGGCCGGAGTTACCAGTAGAGTTTAGTGTGCCTTTCCTGGTGAAACATTTCAATACGTGAAATAGCTATGGCAGGGCTTTCCACAATGACGATTCCTGCTGCCCAACACACACACTCCCCAGAAAGCCAACATCAGGGTGCCCAATCCCCATGTCGGCATTTCCCCCCCCATTATGTGGCACACTGGGAACCCACCCCAGTGTGCCAAAACATGGCAGCTCCTGCCACCCACCACACAGTCCCACAAAGCTGACATCAGGGTGCCCAATCCCTGTGTCGGCATGTACCCCACCATTAATGTGGCACACTGGAAGCCCACCCCAGTGTGCTGAAATAATTGTTTCTGACACCAGGATGACCACTCCTGGTGTTGGATGCTCCCCCCCAACCCATCTATGTTCTTTTCTGACAATGGGGTGCCCAGTCCCTGTGTCAGCAAGGGCATGCCCCCCTCCATTGTGGCACACTGCGAGCCCACCCCAGTGTGCCTACATGTTTTTTTTATTGTTTCCCCTTGTAAATTAAAAAAAACAGTCCCCCATAATCTGTTTATTTTATTTAACCAGTAAAACAGAACATGGTCCCTAGGTCATCTCCCTTGTTCCTCCTCCCCAAACCCGCACCCTCCCTCTGTGCACCCACCTCCCTGAACCCCCCTCACCCTTTACTTACCTCCAGAGGTCAGGAGCAGCAGTCTTCTGCAGCACAGGACACGTCTGCAGTCTTCAAAGGCCAGCCGCAAACTGAAGAAATGCCAGTAAGCTTTATAATGGGCGGTTTCGACTTAGGTTTATATCTCAGCCATTTTGTGGAATTTTTGCCCCACATTTTCAACATGGGGTTCTTGGGACCCCACCTCATGAACATGTCACTGTCATTTCGTTAATCATTCCTGAAAGGTGATTTCGCTGTTGCTGCGCGGAATTGCCTTTCAGGACCAAGTAACAAAATGACAATGCACTGTTCATGAGAGGGGAGGTCACAAAAAGCCCAAGTTGCAAATTTTGAGAAAAAATTCCAAACAAAGACTGTGTTACAAGCATGCATTGCGCAGTTTCTATGCACGCTAGTAACTTCACCAATTTTTTATATTTTCACTCCAGATTTTCAACACTGCCATTTTTTCACACCTCCTTATAAACAGTACAGCTGTCATTTTTCACATCCTGCCCAAAATATGTTTTTATACCTGTGGCACAGAATGGCACGGTCACTGTGGGAAATTCACTTTTGGGACAGATTAACAAAATCACAGTGCCACTGTTCATGAGGAGAAGTCCAAAAATGCCCATGTTGAAAATCTGGTGAAACAATTAAAAAAAATTATTGCGTTACAGGTGTGTGTTGCGCAGTTTCTATGCACGCTCGTTACATCACCAATTTTTCATATTTTCTTCCAGATTTTCAACATTGCCATATTTTCATACCACCCCATGAACAGTACAGCTGTCACTTTTCACATCCTGCCTGGAATGTGTTTTCACACTCGTGGCACCAAATGGCACAGTCGCTGTGCAAAATAACCTCTTGGGTAACGAACTGATAGTGCCACTGTTCATGAGGTGGGGTCACAAAAAGCCCATGTTGAAAATTTGGAGTGAAAATACCAACAAACATCCAGGGCATTAGTTTCCAACCATAACGCCCCACCTTGTAGAGACTGACAGGCATCAAGGGTGTGAGTTGGGATTGTCGGCTGCAAGGCTCATGCCATTCCACCCCCACCCTGCAGTCAATGACAGGCATCAAGGTGTGTCTTGGAGTCTTTGGCCCCAAAGTTCATCCCATTCTCCTATACTGTACCCATCTCAGCATATTTCCTTATGGAATGGGGACAGCGTAAGGCCCAAAGACCCCAAGGCACATCACAACACCTGTCAATGTCTGCAGGGTAGGATGAGGTGAAATGGCATGAGTGTCATGGCCGACAACCCAAAGGCACACCTCCAATGCCTGTCAGTCTCTGCAGGGTGGCGGTGGGGTTGGCATCCGTTCAATACTTCACTGCCATTCCTATTATGCATCTCTCTAACTCTTGCACTACCTATGCCAGCAAGACAACATTCGGCATTGACAAATGCTTGTTTTAGTCAGCCTCAAATGCAGAACATTTGTTGGCTGCTCTGTTTTTTGCTGTTCTGTTTTGTTTTTTCCAAACTGCAGGGGCTAACATGCACAACCCAGTTCTTTATTTTTTATCAGTCACTGTCATTGGGAGTTTAGTGACTGCTTCTTCTTCTGGTTTCCTCATTTTTTTCTTTTAAATCTGGCACCCTGACAATTTATGAGCCTGCACAGCTCTATTTACTGGCTGCAGACTACATTTTCCAGCATTCTCCCTGCGCATATGCATGATCACGCATGCGTGATCGCATTACCGGAGCTCTGTTTTTTTGGCACTTTCTCACCAACTCTCTCCTTCTCTCCCCATGAGTTGGGGAAACATTAGGCCACCAGATACTTTACAGAGGAGAGGAGGGTTTAATTTTCAAAATTGAGCCAGCATTTACTCCGAGGCCTCCCGGCGCTGAAATGCAACATGGCATGAGAGGAGGAATCAACAGTTTTTCAGCTCAGCTTTGCTCCTCCCTCCTTTGAGATAGCAGCCAATAGGAGGTGGTAGACAGGACAGGAGGCAGTCCAGAGTGCTTGAATGACATGCTTGCTCACTAGATCGGGAACGCACGCAAACACACATCCCCAGCACTCAGCCACAATTCCAGGATCAGCCAATTAGGCTGAACATGTAAATGAGTCACTTCTCTCCTTTCTAGCATGGCAGCAGATCAAGCTGACAAATGGCTTCTGTAGTCAAAATTCTTTGAGGCATGAATTTAAATCTTCAACAAGCACCATTTTAAAAACTGCACATGCAGATCTAACACAGGGAAACTTTTTATTTTAGCAATCTGATGGCTCCAACTGTGCTCCTAGGACCTCAATTCCTGGCCAGTGTAACATTTTTGTAAGCCTTTTATCTCACTGCCTAGGTGTAGGGAGCTTATATTTAAAGAGCAGGTTTTCAGTTTCTCAGTCCCCACTCCCCCAATCGTATTGTATAGCTCACCTGTCCCAAAGTTGTTGGCTATATATAATTCCATTTATTTCTGCCATTTTTAAAAGTTATAACCCTTGTAATATTCACCCCAGTCATCACAGCCAAAAACTGAGCCACTTTCTGAAGCTGCCGACATGCCCCCATGCAGGCACAGGCAGCCCTGTTTTGTGATATCATACAATGAACACCACGTGTTCGCGCTGCATTGATTTCAGTGGAGGCGAGTATTCTACACATTATATTAACATTTATGTAACCCTTCCCTTCCTGCGCTGTCTAGGGGCATAACTTTAACTATCACAGATGGTCCAGGCCGGAAGGAAAAAGCCACTCAAGAACTAGCATATGAGACATTAGGACCCTGGACCATGGAAAACTGATGGTCCTTAGTTACCTGCTGATATCTTCAAGGTTTCTGGATTCCATCAGACCTAGACCTCCTGATTCTTCCCTGGAGATCCTGCGAAGCCCCCACAGCCCCCAGGGGTTGGACTCTTTCCTCTGGAATATAACTCATGACAAATTAATTAGGCTGCCAAATGTGAGAGGAGACAACGCTTTCATTTCATTAAATTCCCCCTTTACAGTCAAATAAAGCTCAAATCACTGTTTCTCCCCAACTGGCTTTTATTGTCACCTGCATGGCAAATGATTCCAGCGATACCGGGGTCAACATTGCTTTATAAAAAATAACTATTCAGCTCCATGAGGCTACAAACTTTTTACACTTTGGCTGGACTTAATAGACAACAGAAACGGTTTTAGCAGACACCAGAAGGACACTCGCTTTTCTACCCTCTCACTCCTGGGTGTTCTACCCAAGAACCTGGATCCCTTCAATCTCCTGGCGTATAAGGATCTGGTAAGCCAGACCTTCCATTTACTTGTTTTCCTATTGGTTTCTTTTTCCCATATGGCACTGGTTGTCCTCCTCTTTCTCCAGTATGGGAAAGTGAGCTGCTTCCCCCACCTGGACCCCTGTAGCCTATGCTTACTCCACAGGGCATCCAGGATTTTTCCTGACAACCCAGACCCTGACCCTCCTGACAAATGCTGGCTGTATAATATAGGCTGAGGCCACTTCTCTGATCACTTGCCTCCACCTCAGCCCTTCATGGCCCCCACTTTTCTCCTGGGTTCTTCTGATGTCACCACCTTCTTCCTATGGGGAGTCCCTGCCAGGCCTACATCCCTACCCCAGCTCCTGGGCTTGAGTTAAGCACCAGCACAGGGACCATCCTCCAAGGCCTACCAATCCTTTGGGTCCACAGCCCATTTGCACCACGCTGGGATCGATACTTCAGGGCCTGTCCCTCCAAACAGTCCCCTACAAACTGGTGAAAGACTCCCTGGCTCTCTCCATCCCCCAGGCTGCTCTGCCACACTGGATACAAGGGGAACCTCTGCCACCAGTTCCCCTTCTAAGAGGGCCCTGCCACAGCCCTCCCAGCCCTGGTGGCCTGGGAAAAACACACCTTTTGGGCTTCCTAAGGGCTCCTACATCTGCCTGGATGGACTTGCTAAAGCCTCTCTAGCATGCTAGCCCCAACGATGCAGAACCTGGCTACCTGTGTCCCTATGGAGCTCCACTCTCCCACTCCTCATTGGTCATGGCACATTGAACCATCCTAACTGCACTTTACTTTTGGAGGCTTCCCCACTGGTCCTACTGGACCGCCGAGCTCCCTCACATGACCTCTTGTCCTGGTCCTGGTTCTACTCTCCAGCCTCCCCCCTAGGCCTACCGCCCGGGCTGGAAGAGCCCAGATACTTCCTGTATGCTCCCTTGTATACCTTTTTTTTGCTGCCCTCTGCTGCCACCTTGAGGCATCCAGAGCACTAACACCCAGAGCACTAAAGGGGGGGGTAGGAAGGAGAAAAGGGGTGCCTAAATGTGGGAGTATAAGTCCCGCTTTTGCAGGGTGGCTTACATTTAGAGTCAAGATTTTAATGAATCAAAGCGACCGCTTGATTAACAGGGTTCGTTTTAGTCGAGTGATAGCTTTGATTTATTAAAATCTCGAAATGTTAATATAATGTATAGAAAACTTGTTCCCATTGAAATCAATGGAGTGAGCACATGTGTGTTCATTTTATGACATCACTAAATGGGGCTACATGTGCCTGCATGGGAGTATGTCAGCAGCTTCAGGAAGTGGCTCCATTTTTGGCTGTGGTGGTAGGGGTGAATATTACGAGGTCTATAACTTTTAAAAATGGTAGAAATAAATGGAATTATGTATAGCCATCAACTCTGGGTTAGGTGAGCTATACAATATGATTGAGGGATCGGGAACTAGGAACCTGCTCTTTAAGGAGGGGAAAGCACAACAACATTACGCACTTACTTGACCTCCCTTCAAATTGGTGACCTCCGGAACACCTGGACACCTCACAGAGCCAGTCAGAGCTTCAATTAAAGGGGAGGGGGTTAACAACAAACAGTTTCCAAACATAAACTGAAGTCCGAACAGGTTTAAAGCCTAAACAGGATCCTTTTATTTGATGACACAAGCTCACAAGCATATCGTTAACAAAGGGGATTGGTGCAACAGTCCCTAGCCTGGTCCCACAATTCCTTCGCAGGTACGTATTCCAGTTCCTCAGTCTCTAGAAAGCCTGCACTATATTTTCTGACCCTGAGACAATATTTTCTCCCAGGGATGTCACCTTAACACTTTAAATCCAACCCCAATTTACACACCTAAGGAGAGGCAGCTGTCCCTTGGGGGTCCAAGGTCCACATTTTTTGGAACATCCCAAAGGGATCTAATTTAGGGCACAGAGGGTAGAACACCCCCAGGGGTCCAAGGTGCCACTGGATGTCCACCCTCACTCAAGAACTGACTCCCATGAGAAGAGGGCCCCAGGCTTCCAAATTAACAGCAGGCAAAGTCACAGGTACATCTGGACATTCAAACAGTTACTAGCTACCAGGCTAATATTACAGTCTCCTACATGGCATCAGTGTGATAGCATATCAAGTCTCACCGGAAATATCAAGATCCACTCTGTTTTCTCACAGAGCACATACTCCAGTATACTTTAACTTTGTTCTGTCTTCACTGTGTCTAATCATCACAGACTTCAGTGCCCAAACGGGTTTGTGGTGCCAGCCGGGCACAACCTCACAGTTTCAGGCCAGCAGCCTCAGATACACAGCTCTGATGCCTTCCCAGTTTCTGGATGGAAAATTATGCATGTTGACTTATTCTCACCTCAGCTCAGGCACTGCTAAATACCACAGACTTCACTTTCCACAGACATTTGAAATGTCAGTTCACGGTAGTTTTGTTTACTCACTGACTGGCAGCCCTTCACATGAAGAAACTCTGGAGTCTCTGGCGATTGTGTAGATTACCAGACCAGAAAATGCTGGCCACTAATTGTGCAGCTTCCATTTGTGCTGTTTTGGAAAGTGCCTCTATTCTGTCACTTTTTATTAGTTTATTTGAGTTGGGGGGATTCACCCCCCACACCTCCTTGTATTTTTTAAAAGAGGGTGTGGAGGCGAAGCCCCGCAACTCAAATAAACTAATGAAAAGTAAGGTAGGGGCGATTTGATGAAGTAGCGTATCTTTATCTGTGCCCCCACTCCCTTATTTTTTATTAGTTTTATTGGGTGGTGTGCTTCGCCCCCCACACCCTCCCTGATGTTTTTAAAAAGGGGGGTGGGGGTGCAGCTCCCAACTCAAATTAACTAATAAATAGTAACATAAGGGGCGGTTTGATGGAATTGAATAAACAGCGTAATGGACCAGTGTAATGTAATGCACTGTGAACTGCCGTATTCACTATTCAGTTACATTACATTACTCATGCTGGTCCAATAATCTACACACTCACCGCATCTCTAGACTAGTTTTCCTCCTGCTGGGAGAGGTGCACCTGTCTTTGAAGGGTTCTTGCCTATGGCCTCCACCACAAACTTGGAGTTTTACAATGCCAGCTTCAAGAGAAAAAGGTTTTCATCTAGTGGGAGATGATAGTGTGGGCCCATCTCTGGTCTCCCACCAACTAACTAGAACTCTGTCTTCTTTCAAAACAGAACTCTGACTCCTCCCCTTTGGAATGCCAGGGCAGCATAACTAGCCCAGTCCTCCAAGGGCACAAATGCTGGCATCATTCTAGAGTGCACATATCCTCTTAACGGAACAGTACCTACTATAACTCCCACAATGAGTTTACATATACAACATCAGAACTCATAAAATCAGCAAATTGACACAATCAGACTAGCTAAAAAGATTACAATAGCTTAAATAAAACAGAAAAAATAAAATAACCATAAAATAGCCACATAATTTATAACTGAAATGCTAGTGTAACCCCTGTGCCAATCGGGGGTTACTATTTGTTGATGCCCTGTCGGCATTGCGGGAGGTGCACATGGTGCTGAGCTCCTGCTCAGGCACGTGTGCATCTTGCTTAAAAAAGCACTGTTTGGCATGAAAGGGTAGTTCTAAGTTCAGTCAGAGTCGGGAGTTCGAGAGGCAGTGTGCGAGGAGGAGCGGGTGCCTGCTCGCAGGCCCGCAAAGGGGTGGCCTTCAGTTGGGGTTGGAGAAGCCCGGGGCCAGGGTGGTGAGTTTGCCCCCTGGCTCCCAAATGTGTAGAGGGATTCTCCTGCAGAGCTGAATGGGGGAGAAACAGCAAGAAGGTGCAGCAATTTTGTGAGGGATCATGGGAACTTGCTAGGCTCTGCCAGAAGCTGAAGGGAGTGGCTGCCATGGAGGGCCTGTCTGAGACTGAAGTGGCAGTGATGTCTCCGTTGGGGTAGGTGACAGATACCCCTTTTCCTGACAATGTCCATTCTTAAAGGTATTGTGCTGTTATGTTTGGGACTGCTGTGAGGAAAGAGTTATGCCCTGCATCTGAGAGAACCCTGCCTGTGGATCTTCCGTGTGGGTGGCCACTAGTGGAAAGGACATGGAAGTGCCTGTAATGTATACCATCGTACCCCGCTCCTTCCCTCCCAAGAGAGGAACGTGTACCAGCAATTACAGTAATTGTGCCTCCACTCCCACAGGTGGGGTAGTAATCATAAATGGATGGGTTGAAAGTAAGAAAGTGTTTTTGAGAGGAATCTAAGCCCATTTTGGCTTGAAATGAAAGGAAACATAGTCGCTAGGTCCCAGGTTCAAATCCTGAGTCCCCCAAGTCTGTGCCATAGTCGAGGGCCATAGAAAATATGGAATTGTGCTAAAATCAATTGAGGATCCTCAAACTTGTTGTTACTGCTTGAGCATTTTTGTGGAGAAAAGAAATAAATGCTGATTGGTTTGCATTTTCAATTGTTTGGACCTGGATCATTTAACCTGTGGTGGAAACTGTTTGTGCTGTTTTGCTGCTTACCTAATGAACTGTTTTACAGCCTTACAAATGGAGCTTGCTACTACCCAAGGTGCTGGGGGTGAGAGAGAGTCATCAGTGAGGAAGTGCTTTGACGGAGCTCGAACCGTCCCCAGGAGAAACCCGAATCCACCAAGTTAAAAGTACTGTGTTTTGTACTCCCTTCCGAAATGTGCTTACAGTCAAGATGGTACCCCTTCCTTTTCCCAGAGACAGTATACCATCAAAACCCCTAGACAGGTAGAGGAGTGGAGTAGTTTTCTGGAGTCTGCTATCTGAGCCTGGATTGAAGCTGCTACCTGCTCGAAGGACGCCCCTTTAGTGCTCGAGCAGGAGTGAGTGAATAAAAAGTATTTATCTTCCTGCAAGTAGTTTAAAGTGCTATTTGGAAAGTATAAAAGGGAAGGGGGCTTATACTAGGATAAAGTAAAAGCTGCTGTAAAAAGATGGGACTTCAGACCCCTTTTAAAGGCCTCCAGTGAGGGGGCCTTCCTCAGGGATATGGGACGTGAGTTCCACAGGGTTGGGCCAGCAACGTCAAAGGTCCTCTCATCCGTAGATTTTAGCTGAACCTTGGGAACCACTAGGAGGCTCGCCACAGAGGAGTGGAGAGGTCAGGAGGTCTGGTGAGGAGACAGAAGGTCTTGCAGGTAGCTCAGGCCCAGTCCATGAAGGGCTTTATAGATCAACAAGCTGACCTTGAAAGAGATTTACCATCTCCCTGGCAGCCAGTGCATTTCGCATAGGATTGGGGTCATATGACAGAACCTTGGATGGCCCGTCAGCAACCTAGCTGCAGCATTCTGCACAAACTGCAGATGACATAGGATCCCTCCATTTAGCTTGCAGTAAAGAGCATTACAGTAATCAAGTCTGGATGTAACAAAAGCATGTATCAGTGAGGGTAAGTCACTGGGTGGGATAAAGGGCTTTTATCCGGGTGATATTTCTAAGATGGTAAAAATCATTATGGACAACGTACGAGACCTGAGCCTCCAGCATCAGTTTGCTGTCAGAAATAATGCCCAGATTCTTCACCCTGCCTGAGGCAGTTAGAGAGGAAGAACCAAGCTCTAGTCAGGTCTCTTCTCCCCCCACATCCCTTCCCCGTTGGTGACTAGGCACGATCATCATTACTTCCAACTTATTGAGACTGAGCCTCAGCCTGCTGGAAGACATCCAGTCCTGTATCTCACCCAGTCAGGAATTCAGAATCAAGACTGCACCCTGTGTCCCTGGTGCGAATGGCATATACAGTTGGGTGTCATCTGTATAGCAGTGAAAACCCACCCCATAGCATGTAATGATATCACCCAAGGTTAGCATACATATGCAAATAACATGGATGAGAGGTTTGAACCCTGGGGAACTCCACAGGACAGGGGCATTGGGCAGGAGGAATACGTTCCCATCATTACCCTTTGCTTGCTACCTGTAAGAAAGGACTCAAATCAGTTGATGACAGTACCAGTGAGTCCACAGAGATCCTGCAGTTGGCCCAACAACACTCCATGATTCGTGGTGTCAAACACTGAAGAGGGATCAAGGAGAATGAGTACTGACTATTTCACTCGATCTCTCGCCCTGAGGAGATCATTCTGCACCTTTACTAGTGCCACCTCCATACTGTGTCCAGAACAGAAACCAGACTAGAGTGCCTCACTGATGTCAAAGGTAGCGAGATGTGCCTCAAGTTGAATGGCCATTACTATCTCAATAATCTTCCCTAAAAAGTGAAGGTTAAAGACAGGTCTGCAATTCGCAAGACAGTCCAAGTCCAAGGATGGTTTCTTCAAGAGTGTTTTAATCAATGCCTCTTTAAGAACAATGGGAAACACCTCTCTTGAGAGGGAGCATCAGACTATCTTGGTGAGTACCAGGCTCAAAGACCACACACATCCCTTTAAAAAACGCATTGGGACAGGGTCCAGTTTACAACATGTAGGCTGCAGCTTCAGGATTATCTCACTAACCTTTTCCACCCCCACTGAGCTGAACTCTCATCAGACAAGAAGACTGCTTCTATTTACACAAGATCTGATACTGCAAACCCTATGAGACCCTGCAGTGGAGATACCCACCCTGATGGAAGACACCTTGTCAGCAAAGAACAGAGCAAACTTGTTGCATTTAGCAGTGGTCAATGCTCTTACCTGCTGGAGACAGGAAGGATGGATAAGACTGTCTACTGTCCAGAAAAGCTGAGCTGGTCTGTTCTTTGCTGTGGCAATCTCCCTGGACAGAAACTCTGACTTCCTATGGGAGATTGCCCTTTGGTACTCAGTAGAATGAGATTTCAAAGACAATCTGTCATCTTCAGAACAGGACCTCCGCCAGCAGTGTTCTGACCTCCCACTCAAGGTCTTTGACTCCCTGAGCTCCCTATCAAACCACTGGAATCATAAGCGTGAGAGCCTGGGTCATACACAAACTGGTGCCACAGAATCAAGAGTCGCAGGGATTGCCTTGTTATAGTCTGCCACCACCTCCTCCTCTGGTCCTGCCACACAAGCCTCCAACACACTTGACAGGTTCAGTTTCACCATCAGTCCATCAAGGGTAAAACCCTTTAATGGGCAGAAATAGACCATCTCCACAGGGGAGGACTCTCGGGGGGGGGGAGGGGGCCCCAAATGAGAACTTCACTGTGCGATGATGCAGCCAAATGACCAGATCAGTCTTGAGGTTATTTATCTTGAGTCCCACTGAGACTACCAAGTCCAAGGTATGGCCATGAGTATGGGTCACAGAAGTAACAACTTGTGTCAGGTCCAGTGATTCCATTGTCCGAAGGAAGTCATATCTAAATTGCAAGAGTTTTTCATCAACCCAGGCATTGTAGTCACCCAAAATTAGCCATCTGGGCAAACTCCAATACCCAATCAGCAACAAAATCCACTACTTCCCACAGGAAATCCCTCTCGCGACTGGGAGGCTGATACACAAAAAGGATCCTGTAGCCCGCACCTGGACCCCCTTGAATGCCCACACATTCAAAAGACGAGGTAGACTCCATTGGGAGCACAGAGAAGTTTAGGCTGGATCTAAAACAGATAGCCACTCCCCGGCCCCTGTGGTCCCTCCTCAGGCAGTGCACAACAAAGAACCCAGCCAGGACCGATGCCTCCAATACTGGTCCAGCATCCTCACTCAGTCAAGTCTCTGTGATGCATGCCAGGTCGAAAGATGAAATCAAGTCTGCCATAATTACGGTCTTATTTCTCATCAACCTCGCATTACATAGCACTGCCTGGGTGGGACAAGTGGTGGCTGCTGGCCCTAATACTATCTGTTCACTCAATCCAGTGGAAGCCCTGGGTGTGGGAACTGGCCAGGGCGAACACCTCTTTTGTTGCCATTTTGCCCCAGGGTACCTTCTGAATCTCACCACCCTAATGCCACACCCTCCACTAGCCCTCCCTGAACCCCTCCACCCGACTGCCTGCCTCTTTGCTATTCCTGGTGCCCTACATCAACCATAAGTGATGGCCAACATACAGCAGTCCATGAAGGGGCAAAGGACCAGTAGCTGGGTCAGGGAATAGCTAAGATAACAGGCCTGTCCTCCCTACACATCCTAGCATGCTAATAATCAACTTATTTATTTAGTTTGTTTTTGTTTACCGGGTAACTGCGCCAGCCATAGAGATGACTATTTTCAGGCATGACCCGGGAGAATTACAGAGGAATTACAGAAATAACAAACAGTGGCAAATACAGAAATGGTTCAAGACAAACAAGGCATTTTACATCCGGGTTGCATCATGAAATAAGGTACAGGGTATAGAATAGGTTACAGAAACAAAGTTACATTGGTTGGCACAGAAGGTTCAAACAAACATGATAATTTATATCAAGTTACAGTATTAATTAATTAATTTATTTGCTTTTTTGTTTACCAGGTAAGTGCCATAACCAAAGCATGACTATTTCCAGGCACAACCCAGAAGGTTACAATGAGGAGGGGTAAAACAGGATGTACATTGTGTGTACTGACAGAAAAACAAATACAGAGATAAACCAGAGTTCACTGGTACCTAGGTAAATTACAGGATAGTTAAGAGTACAGTTATTTAGTTTTTTTGTTTACTGGGTAAGTACCATAGCCATGAGATAACTATTTTCAGGCATGACCCAGGAGAGTCCAGTAGGTAGATAGGGAGTTAACATAATGAGAACAGGTAGAAACAAAATACAGGGGAGACAGGATTTCACAATAATTGAGTAGGTACATGATTAGGCAATTTCAAGGGTAGGTAACAGGTTGAGTTAGAGTTTACACACAGTAACAAAAGTTCAGTAGAATAACTATTTCATGCCTCAAGCATAACTAGGTTTAAACCATCTAGAGGTAAAGCTAATGAGTGCTAAAATCTGTCTGGGTAGTATAGGAAGAGTGGAAAGAGGTTTGCAGCAGTGGATAAGTGAGACTGGGTCTAAGATGCAAATTCAAGAGGGTCTGAAACAGGCACAGGAGACCTGGCTAAAGAGGAGGGAGCAGTAGTTAGTTTTAAACTGGGCATGACTAGGGGCTAGGTGAATGCAAGAGGCAGGGAGTTCCAGAGTTTAGCCGCTGAGTGAGAGAAAGCAAGGGTACCTTTGTTTGATTTACATCTAGGTATCTGCAGCAGCGACTTGTCAGTAAATCGGAGACCATGGGAGGAGGACAGTGGAGTAAGTAGGGAGGCCAGCGAGACAGGAATTGCTGATGTAATGACATTATCAGTCAAAGAGCCAAGAGCAAAAGTTCAAGCTTAGGCAGGGGATAGCCAATCTAAGTCAGCATTGAGCTGACAATGGTGTTTCGACCTACTGTAGGACAGGCCGAAGCATGCCTGCAGATGATGTTATAGGTCGTATCCCATTTCCTGAGGAGAGTAGCAGATGAACTAAGATAAGTGACTACCCCATAGGATAACGATGGGAGCAAGATCCCCCAGGCTATAGCTAATGTAGCCGACTGTGTAAGGACGTAGCTGGTTTTGTAGGCAACTGCAATTTTAGCATTAACTGATTTACTTGTAGACATAACATGCTCATCAAAGTTTAGATTTTCATCGAGGAGTACTCCCAGATACTTGAAAGAGTGTACTGGTTTGAGGACTAAGCCATCTAAACCTGAGACTGTAAATAGATCCCATTTTTGTTTAATTTGACTCCTGAACCAAACAACATTGTATGCATTTTATCAGCATTAAGGATTAGCGTATGATGGAACAGCCAGGATTGAATAGACTTAAAAGCAGCAGTAAGGGTCAGGTTTATGTGGTGAATGTTCTTATCATGACAGTACAAGACCAGGTCATCTGCATAAAGGATGGCTGAGCAATCAGGGCTAGTTGACAAGATACTATTTATAAAAATGGAGAAGAGCAGGGGTCCTAATATTGAACCCTGGAGAACACCTAGGTTAATGGCCATTGGGCTAGGCATAGCAGAATTGACTCTAACAATTTGAGTCTATTAGGTAGCTATTGAACCTGATCACAGAGTTTGGCAAGAAACCAAGGGCTAGGAGACTATCTAATAGAAGAGAATGATCAACAGGGTCAAATGCCTTTGTCAGGTCAATAAAAACTGCCCCTGTGAGGTGACCATTGTCCATAGCAGTTAAAGTATCATTTATAAGGTGGAGCAAGGCCATGGAGGTGCTATGACCTTTGTGAAATCCATATTGAATTGGGGAGAAAAGTTTATATTTAGTCAGCTACTCTAACTTGTATTGATACTAGCTTTTCCATTATTTTACTTAGCACTAGTAGAATAGCTATAGGCCTATAATTCGCCATATCACCTTTGTCACCCTTCTTAAAAACCGGGGTGATTCTAGCCATTTTCCAGACATCTGGGACAATTCCCTGACAGAGGGAGAGGGTACAGATCTGAGATAATGGCTCGGCAATGAATGGAGCAGCCAGCTTTAAAAGTTTGGGTTCTACACCATCCGAGCCTACACTAGTGTTGTCAGAAATGGTATAGAGCAGGCCTAGGACATCAGATTTAGAAATTGCCTTGAAGTAGAAAGGAGGGGGAAATACAGCTGGTGTGGGTAGACTGTTTGGAGGAAAGGGCTGACCTTGGAGGAAGGCAGATGTGAAGCTGGATAGGTCAGAGTGTAGCTTGGCAGAAGACACCAGGAGAAAGGACTGCTGTGTGACTTGACTTCTCTGCTGGGACTAAAGAAGTAGAACTGTTGTACTTGGAACTTTAATTTAGGGCAAAAAAAAAACAAACAAAACAAAAAAAAAGTGTGCGTTTGTCTGAGTTAACTGAACTGAACTGAATGGTTATCTGAACAGTTATCTAGGTGTAAATCTCAGGTGATTGAAAGGACTTGATAGCTGTGAGGTTTAAATTACTTGTAGAAAGATCTAGTAAGTAGGGGGAGTGGCTTAGCTAGAAGGAAGCTACATTTAAAGACTGCCTTAGAAAGATTTTGCTAGTAGCTTGGCAGAAGACACCAGGAGAAAGGACTGCTGTGTGACTGGACTTCTCTGCTGGGACTATATTGCCCTCCTTCCCTCCCACCCAAAGCTAGTTCTACTTTTATAGGCACAGAATTTGACTGACAACAGGAACTTCCTGTTTAGGGGCAGGAAGTGAGTGATCACAGAACCACCAAGGACCCACCATCCTAGAAGGGCAAGAGTAGCTCTCCGGCCCCCTCTAGCTGCTGGAGGTCTGCCTCTGAGCAAGTAAGGGGTCTACTGAGAAATATATGATATTCTTGTCTCACAACAGAACAATCAGGAGCTTAAAGGGCACACAGGCAGAAAGTAAGGAGAGAGAGAGAGAAAAAAAACAGAGGAAAGAGTAAGGATTGCAAACAGTTAAGGGGACATAAATAAGACATGATGGGAGTGGTGCAGTGCAGTGGCTGTGGAGCAGCAGTCTTCTGGGAGATGTTCTGGAGGATGCAGTGTTGTCCCATCTGCAGGCACCTCTCTGGGCTGAGGGAGGAGGTTGCTCATCTCCAGGCTGAGTTGGCCAGGATTTGTGGGACCTCCTCTTCCATCCAGAGACCACCAGTGCCACTGTTGCTGCCTCAGAGGTTGCCAAGAAAGAGGAGCGGTTGGACCACAATGGGCTCAGGGAGGGTGAGGGTGGTGGAACAGCGGCGCATCCCTCCAGTTGTACCTCTCCACAATTCCTATGCCATTCTGGCAAAGTGTGGTTCCTCTATGGAGGCACCCGCAGTGGAGACCAAGGAGGATGCTGGGAACCTCCATAAGGAGACCCACAGGAGGGTGGCAGGGAAGGAAACAACTCCTGGTGGGGACTCCATTGTTAGGAAGGTAGAACTGGGGAGGAAGGGGGTAAGGTGCCTGCCTGGTGCCATGGCTTGAGGGACAGGGAGAATCCTCAGGATTGCGGAGCAGCTACACAGGGAGGGAGCTGGATGTCATTGTCCACCTAGGGACAAATGACCTGGCTAAGAAAGGATTAGAGAAGTGCAGGAAGAGTTTGTGGAATTGGGAAGGGCCTTGACAACTAGCACGTACGGTAACCTTCTTGGAGGTGCTGCCCATCTATGGCATAGGAAAGGCTAGGGTGTTCCGCAACATGGGATTCAATCAGTGGTTGAAAAACTGGTGTGGAGCTCAGGGATTTGGCTTCATTGGGGACTGGGAGTCCACCTGGAGTGATGTAAGCCTATACTGGCATGATGGGTTGCTTCTGTCCAGGAGGGGAACCAGGATCCTAGGTGATAGGTTTAGATGCTTCATTGGCAAGCATTTAAACTAACCAAAGGGGGAGGCACTGGAAAGGAGCAGGGAAATCCTAGCCCCCCCCCAAAAAATCATGGTAGTAAGTGCAGTAAACACCAACATAGAGGTGTCGATAGGAAGAAGGGCAGGGGTAAATGGAGAAAGTGACAAAGGCAAGAAGGACAGGGATGGGGCAAAAAGGAGTAAGGCCATCAGGAAATGGAGGGTAATGAGTACCAATGCCCATAGTCTGGGCAACAAGCTCCCTGAGCTGGTGGCCTTGATGGAAGAGGGATCCCTGCATACCGTAGCAGTCACAGAAACATGGTACACAGAGAACCACAACTGGGATGTTAACATACCAGGGTACATAACCTACAGGAGAGACAGGCAGGGGAGAAGAGGGGGAGGAGTAGCTCTCTATGTAAAGGAAGGGATAAAAGCAACTGAACAAAAGAGTAAACAGGGAGGAGAGGAGGCACTGTGGGTCACCTTGGAGACTGGAAAGGGCACCACAATCTGCACAGGGGTTGTATACAGACCCCCATGTCAGCGGGAGGGAATGGACAAGGATATGATAGAAGGCATTCTTAGAATGGCAGAGAAAGGGGAGATACTGTTGATGGGAGACCTGAATATGCCAGATGTTAACTGGAGCACATTTGCTGCAGCTACATCCAAAAGCAGGTCCGTTCTTGATGCCCTACAGGTGGCAGGCCTCAGACAGCTAGTTTTGGAATCCACTCATGAGGGAGCAATCTTAGACCTCATACTCTCAAACGGGGGCAGTGAGAGGATCTCAGATCTAGAAGTGGGTTGCCATCTGGGAACAAGTGACCATCAAACAGTGTGGTTCACGTTAAACTCAGCTACAGAGTCAAGCCATACAAAAGTGAGGGTACTGGACTTCAGGAAGGCTGACTTTGGCAAGATGGGAGAGTGCCTCAGAAAAGCACTAGCAAACAGGCTAGAAGGAGGTGTGGAACACCAATGGGGAATGATCAAAACTGCCATCACAGAGGCAACAAGCCTTTGTGTGAAGCAAATAAACAAATCAAAATGAAAGAAAACACCACTATGGTTCTCAAAAGAGGTGGCTGTGAAAGTCAGGAAGAAAAGGATAGCATTCCGGGAGTATAAGGAAACACAGAAGGAGCAGGAAAGAGAGCTGTACCAGTTAAGGCAGAAGGAAGCAGGAAGGGAAGTCAGAATAGCAAAGGCCCAAACTGAGGAAAGATAGCCAACTCGTTAAGAAGGGGGATAAAACCTTTTATAGGTACATCAGAGAGCGTAGAAAGACAAAGGGAGGGATGGTGAGGCTGAATAGGATGAACGGTGGGTGGGCAGAGGGGGACAGTGAAAAAGCAGGGATACTGAATGAATATTTCTGCTCAGTATTCACAAAAGAGGAGGGAGAAGTGCCTAATCCAATTAACAGAAGCACTCTTGATAGGGGGGTCGATCCCATTCCTTTCACAGAAGAAAGAATTCTGCAAGAACTCCTAAAACTGAAGGTGGACAAAGCAATGGGGCCTGATGGAATTCACCCCAGAATTCTAAAAGAATTAAGGGGGGGAAGTAATGAAACCACTGGCTACTCTTTTTAATAAATCATGGGAGGATGGTGTGGTACCCGAGGACTGGAGGAAGGCGCATGTGATTCCCCTTTACAAAAGTGGGACCAAGACAGAGGCAGGAAACTACAGACCTGTCAGTCTGACCTCTGTGATAGGGAAAGCGATGGAGTCACTTCTGAAGGAAAGAATAGTTGAGCACCTAGAGGCCAGTGGGGCACAGGACCCAAGGCAGCATGGGTTCATAGCGGGAAGGTCATGTCAGATGAATCTAATAGATTTCTTTCACTGGGTGACCAAAGTAGTAGACCAGGGAGGGGCTGTGGACATGGCCTACCTAAACTTTAGCAAGGCATTTGACACAGTCCCACACAAAAGATTAATAGTCAAATTAACCAGCCTGGGAGTGGGTCCCAAGGTGGTAGCCTGTGAAAACATTGGCTGGACAACAGGACACAGAAGGTAATTGTAAATGGAGTCCACTCTGAAGAAAGAGGGGTTACTAGTGGGGGGCCACAGGGTTCAGTATTGGGTCCAGTCCTTTTTAATGTCTTCATAAGTGACATTGCAAAGGGACTGGAAGGAAAAGTATGCCTCTTTGCAGATGACACAAAGATCTGCAACAGGGTTGATACACAAGGAGGCGTGGAAAGGATGAGAAGGGACTTGGCAAGGTTGGAGGAATGGTCTGAAGTATGGCAGCTAGGATTCAATGCAAAGAAGTGCAAAATAATGCACATGGGAAACAAGAACCCTGGGGAAGAATACACAATGGTGGGTGGTGGTAACAACAACAAAAATGGAAAGAGACCTGGGGGTGATCATATCAGATGACCTTAAGGTTAGCAAGCAATGTGAGAAGGCAGTAGGGAGGGCTGGGGGTATACTGGGATGCATAGGGAGAGGCATCACCAGCAGAAAACAGGAAGTTATCACTCTGTACAGACAGTTGGTGAGACCCCATCTGGAGTACTGCATCCAGTTCTGGAGGCCCCACCTCTGCAAGGACATAGACAGGATAGAGGCAGTCCAGAGGAGGGAAACTAAAATGGCGCAGGGTCTGCAAGAGAAGCCGTATGAGGAGAAACTAAAGGAGCTTAATATGTATACCCTTGAGAAAAGAAGGGGGGGGGACATGATAGAAACTTTTAAGTACCTCAGTGGAATCAACAAAGTCCAGGAGGGTAGCATCTTTCAGAAAAAGAGACGTGGAAGAACAAGGGGACACAATTTAAAGATGCGGGGGGCAGTTCAGGGGCAATGTGAGGAAGTATTATTTCACAGAGAGGGTAGTGGATGCATGGAACAGCCTTCCTGAGGAGGTTGTGAGGTCTAAAACTGTCGGAGAATTCAAGAATTCATGGGACAGACATAAGGCAATTCTTGTGGGGGGTAGGAAGAAATAGGCTGTTGGTTAACTAGGATCTGTGGCCTATCCTGTAGGTAGGGAAATGGGAAGACTAGATGGGCCAAGCGGTCCTTATCTGCCATCAAAGTCTATGTTTCTATGTTTATTGAATGCTTCCGCAATTGTCCTAGGGTTGTTACAGTGAACCCTGCTAATGATCATATTGTTTATCAAAGGAGTATTTTTTGCGCCTAGGAAAGATTTGACATGGGTCCAGAATTTCCTGGAGTCACCCGATGCCTCCAGGAGGAGCCTCTTACAATATGTGCTTTTTGCTATTCTTATCCACTTTTTCCAATCTTTTCTCTGTGTTCTATAGGTATGGTAGTCTGAAATAATACCAGTATTTCTGAAATGCCTCCAGCTCTTATCCCTAACATGTAATGCAGCCAGGAGGTCTTTGTGTAACCACTTGGTGGGTGCCACGTGAACTCACCGGGTCACAAGAAGTATATGTCTATCCTGAATTTCACTAAATTTGTCTAAGAAGCATTCTAGTGCCGTTTGTGCATCAAGGAATTGAAAAAGACAGGACCGGTCAATAGTTGAGACTTCATACTGGAACTGCGCCTGATTCAGATTAGCATAATTCCTGAAGGAGATATAGCGTGGGAGCTGAAACTGGGTGCTGGAGTGTTGCCACACACAAAAAATAGGGGAGTGATCAGATATGCTATCTGGCAAAGTTCTAGCATCCATGATTCTGTCAACCCTATTTGTTAATACCCTATCCAGTAGCATGCTCGACATTGCCTTGAAGGAGAGCCTCATCGGCTAAGTTATAACTTGATGTAGGTTACAGCTTTGGATTACAGATTGTAGTGACCCCCGAGTGTGTCCAAGCCAGTTTAGATTCATATCCCCTAGGATCAGCACTTCATTTTTTCCCACTAGCTTCACCGTATCATCCGGTAGATTTGTAAAAGCTGACAGCACTCCCTGCAGTGGGTTATAGGCATCCACTATATGTAGATTTTTTGCACCCAGTCAAAGAAGAGCATGAAGGGATTCACAGACAGAGGACTGGGGTTTATTTTTCTGTGAAACGTTTAGATGCACTTCGTAAAACAGCGCAGTACCCCCATCCCACTTGGAGGATACCCTGTCATTCCTAATGAGGTTATAATTTTGTATAATAGGGGTAGAGTCAGGAGTTGAGGGCTTAAGCCATGTCTCAGATAGGCACAATATATCCGAGTTGTGGGTGGAGATCCAAGCCTCCAGCTCTGTGCAGTTGCATGTAAGGCTCCTGATGTTTAGATGGGCTATGCTGAGCCCTGAAGCAGTAGACCAGGAGGAATTTTTGAATGGCTGGGTATACGAGGGGCCAGGGTTCAGTTCCACATCACCTGCCAGCAGGATAGCCAGCAGCATTAGATAACAGAGCTTGCGACGAATGAAAGGCATAACCATAGTAATTTTTGAGCAGGAAGTGTGTTCTAAGTATGCAGCCACAAGATAATAGATAAACCTTATGACTAGTAGAGGGGTGATGTCAAGGTGATCAGTAGATATAGCCAGCATGCTGGAGAACTTAAAATTACTATCTGAGTTCTGCTCCCAGGTACTACTTTGAGAACAAAGGGGCAGGGAGAACTTAGCCAGTGAGCATAGCAACAGGCTGGCCACAAGAGAGACTATATGATTTACTGACATTTTTAGCAGCAACACCGCCATGGCCAGAAATGCAGAAATAAAGAGAAACCAGTCCTATTCTGAGCTGGAAACAACAACCACAGAAAATCTTAAACTGAGCATCAAGGATAGGCCAAAAATTGCCTCTAGTGGTTGTATGAGATAAGGAGCAAATGGCAAAGTGGCCTGTTAGACGTCAGCTGAAACTGACCAAAAGCTCACTATATAAGTAACTGTCAAGATGGGGCAGGCGGTTGGGGGAGGGTGGGGAGCCAGCACGCAGCACCAGCGTGGCAACCCTTTTTAACAAACTAATACAAGTTTGTTGCTAAAATTGCCCCTTACACAAACTGTGACTGCTGATAAGTTTAACACCATGCCCCTTAGTTAAACAAAAATGTTGGAAAGACGAGGCATTTCTTTAACTTTAATTACTTGCAGAGACAGCGCCCTGAAGGACTGCACTCAAGAACTACAGACTAATGGCTAGCCTGTAAAAAGGTGCCAAAAATAAAATTCAAAAGTCCTCAGCATCCTGGTAGCTGTAAGCAGGCTGCCGTGATGGCTGGCAGCAAGGTCCTCTTAATTACCTTCAATTTTTTGAAAGCGGGTGGTCTCCTGCTTGCAGGACTGCTTTTGTGAATTTGGCTGTTCTTGATTCAATACCGGGGCCGCAGAGGCTTTTAAAACCAGGGCCATGGACAGTTGAGTCGTGCCCTAGTGGGCGGAGGGAACCTTAGATTTTTTGAAAGCGGTTGGGCTCCTGCT
This sequence comes from Neoceratodus forsteri, assembly GCA_016271365.2. Lineage (NCBI taxonomy): Eukaryota > Metazoa > Chordata > Ceratodontiformes > Ceratodontidae > Neoceratodus > Neoceratodus forsteri. Next base: position 1,616,539,108 of record CM057452.1, read on the forward strand.
TGCAGGACCGCTTTTGTGGATTCGGCTGAGCTTGATTTGGTACCGGGGCCGGGAAGGCTTTTAAAACTAGGGCCATGGTGCAATAGCTATCCTAATATAAATGCAATAACTTATCACTGTATGATTCTTAAAAATTCTTTAAAATTTCCACCTGTCTAACATATACATTCCACCATACCTACAGATTCCTTCAAATAAATAAAAAAGATCCAGAAGCAAATGATTTGATACCTTTTAATGGACCAACATAGATGTAACAACTAGAATAAAGTGCTCTAGCCTTCAGACCAACCAGTCCTTCTTCAGAAGCCTAGGGTTGGTCCAAAAGCTAGAGCACTTTGTTCTTGTTGTTACATCTATGTTGGTCCATTAAAAGGTATCAAATCAATTGCTTCTGGATCTGTTCTTGCAAGGACAAATACAGCAAATACTAAATCTGGATTTCAAATAAATAAAGCACTCACTCCGACTCTCAAACTATTTAAACCCACTGAACCCACCCATGCCACTCAAAAACAACTTTACCCACAAAATTATAACAACAAATAACAGGAGAATCTGTAAACCAATTACTATACATAGAAACATAGAAATTGTTAGCAGACAAGGACTGCTAGGCCTATTCAGTCTGCCCATAAGCCCTGTACTGATTATGGCTTCTTACCCTCCCCCTGCTTTACTTCTATAGTTCCCCTATGCCTGTCCCATGCGTGTTTAAATCCAACCACAGTGCTTGCTCACACCACCTCCTGTGGCAGACCATTCCATGCGTCCACCATCCTCTCTATGAAGAAAAACTTCCTCACATTCCATCTTAACCTGACACCTTTCAATTTCATGTCATGCCCCCTTGTTTTTGTACTCCTCCTGTATTGGAAGATGTCTCCTCCCTGCACCTTGTTTATACCCTTGACACAGTGTTGTCGGCAGAATTCTAGAAGTGGGGGCCGGGGGGTACATGCCCTCATCAGTGAATTCATCCAAAAAGGGGGGTCCGAGGGGAATTGCCCCTATAAGAAATTTTGAAGACTTTGGTGCCAAATTATGCATTTTAGAAGCATTTTTTATGAAATCTGCAGCAAGACAAGCATAGGGATTTTGTAGCTCAAATCCTACAAAACATAGCAGGTGACCTGAACCAGGGAAGTGGATCATACTTGGTGGTGTATTGCCTTAGTTTCAGAACCAAGTGTTCAAAAACACAAACAAAGATTAACATATTTCATTTTCCCCAAAACCAAATGTTGCCTGGGAATGGGGATTTATTTACCCCAGGAAGAAAGTTTGAAGAATTTGGTGCCAAAGTCCAATGGTGTATTTTAGAAGTATTTTCTATGAAATCTACAGCAAGACAAGCATAGGGGTTTTGTGTAGATGAAACCCTGAAATACACAGTGGGCAGGTCACCTGAAGTAGGGAACCAGAACATACTTGCTTTACTGCCTTTGTCTGAGAACCAAGTACTCACAAACACAGACATAAAAAGATTAACAACTTCCCTTTTGCCTCCAAGCCAAATGGTGCCTGGGCATGGGGTGGTATTTCCCCTGCAAGAACATTTGAAGAATTAGGTGCCAAATGGTGCATTATTTTCTATGCACTCTGCAGTAGGACAGGCATAGGGATTATGTAGACGAAATCATGAAATTGTACTGCAAGTCACCTGAACTAGGGAAACAGAACATAACCTAGCTTATTGCTTTAGTCTGAGAACCAAGTGCTCACAAACACAGACTGAAAAAGATTAATAATGTTTTTCCCATGCCAAATGGTGCCTGGAGCTGGACATGTGGTGGTAACCGTGGTATTTGCTCCTACAAGAAATTATGAAGTATTTGGTAGCAAATTGTGCATTTTAGAATTTGGAGCCATGTGCTATGAAATTTGCAGCAAGGCAAGCACAGGGATTTCGCAACTGAATTGGTGATATACACAGCAGGTGTAAGTTGAACCAGGGATTTCGTAGCTGAAACCCTGACATAAATACACAGCAGGTGACTAAGTTGAAGAACCAGGGAACATACTTATTGCCTTAGTCTCAGAACTACAGTATCTGTGCACAAAGACAGAAGGAAAACAGTCTAAGCAATGATTAACTTTTCTTTTTCATTTTTTCAAAACCATATGTGGCATGGTGGGCAGGACACTTTGGGGATTTGACCATTGGAAGAAATCAGAACAAAGAAGAATATGCGGTAAAGGGTGAACTTTAGAAGCAAGCTACGTAATGTGCATCAAATCAAACACAGGGGATTAGTAACTGAACACCCTGCAATATAGAACATGACATGAACCACTGAAATAGTTGTCTCAGTCTTTATGAACTGTTAGATCCTGTCAGATAATTTACCAATTTCCTGCAGCGCTGGCTGTAGCAGGAAGCAAAAGATCAACATGTCTGTTTGACAATTTGGCAAATCTGTCAATGACCTCATCTACATATATTATTTTTGTTGCCTTACCCTCAGTTGCTAACGTAGCAGGACCAGTTAGTCTGTCCTGACCTATTGTGTTTCTCAGGTATGTCTTTATTCATTTTGGAGCACTGAAGGATCGTTCACATGAACATGTAGTGACTGGTATGATAAGTGCAATAGTACCCAACTGGTGGATGCAAAAAAACATAGCCAGTGGCAGCAAGTCAAGCAATGAAGAAATGCTCCATGGGGAGTTCTCAGCAGGCAACCTTTCAATAAACCTTTGTGCTACAAACAATTCTTCTTCAGGAAGTTGTACTCCATAATACTAACATACTAATTGCCAGCAGATTTGGCCTTGTGGTCTATCGAGTCTGCTCGAACCTCACATCCCAGGTTGGGTACCGAGGCCCTCCCCCCCGATGTGTTCCAGAAACCCCTATCATCCATCCCCAGCCCCCTGGGCCAAGCATTCATCTGCTACATCTGCTTTCTGTGTCTGTCCCACCCTCTCTTGAAGCTCTCCACTGCAGATCTCTGAACCAGCTTGCCAGGCAGCGCGTTCCAAGGATCCATCACCCTCTCAGTGAAAAACCTCCTCCTCTTTTTCCCCCTCACCCTTCCACCTTCCAACTTCAAACCGTGCCCTCTGGTGATACCTTCCTGCTTTAGTCTAAAGATCCCCTCTGTGTTTACCCTATTTATTCCCTTGAGGTACTTGAAGACCTCAGTCATGTCCCCCTGTCTCTCCGCTCCTCCAATGAAAACAGGCAGAGCTCCTAAAGTCTGTCCTCATACGTCAAATCCCCTAGTCCTCGTATCATCTTAGTTGCCCTCCTCTGTACCCTCTCCAGGAGCTGTATGTCCCTCTTCAAGTGTGGTCTCCAGTACTGTACACAGTACTCAAGCTGTGGTCTAACCAGTCCATTGTACAGTGGCAGAATCACTTCCCTGCTCCTAGAGGTGATCCCCCTTATGATGCATCCCAACATCCTGATTGCCTTGCTAGCCACTCTCCTGCACTGCTCAGAGTTATTCATACATGCATCCACCATGACCCCTAGGTCTTTTTCCCCTGTTGAGGTCTCTAGCGCCTCCACTCCCAGGGTGTACCTGTGTTTAGGGTTTCCCCACCCAAGATGTAACACCTTGCACTTGGTGATATTGAAATTTAATTTACATGTGTGAGCTCACCTTTCCAGGGTGTCCAGGTCTCCTTGCAGGGCCAATCTCCTCTCTTCCCCCTCAACTACTGCTCCCATCTTGGAGTCGTCAGCGAAGAGACTCATTTCACACCCTATACCCTCCCTGATGTCCGATATGTATGCATTAAACAGGACTGGACCCAGGACCGATCCCTGCGGTACCCTACTACTGACCTCTCTAGGATTCAAGAACTCCCCACTGACCACTACTCTCCGAGTGTGTCCAGCTAGTCAGTTTTCAATCCATCTGAATGATAATTCAGATGGATATACATAATGATTTCCAATACCATTTAGTGCTGTCTTACCTAAAAATAAAGGACTTGTTGGTTTCAAAGCCTGAACTGCTTTCAGTAGGTCTACTCCCTCTTTTGAAAACCATCGTCTCAGTTCCGAAATCATGTTATCTAACACTGGATAGTAAATTTTAGTTTGGTAATCTGTTTCTGAAGCAACTGGCTGCTGTTCCCTAACTCTTCTGTCAACTACATATGCATCAAAAGAGCTGCTAAGCGATGGATACTTCATGGATGAGTCCTTTGTTCTGATGCAGTGTCAGGAGCTATGTTAAGTGGCACAGCAAATACTGTTGCTTCACAGAGTAATTCCTTACATTTGTCTTCATTTCAGAATGAAACCAGAGTATCAATAAATGCTTCTACTGCAATGCCAGCACTGGCCAGATCCAGATATTCAGTCTGCAGTAGGTAGTGGAGTCCTTCTGCAAATCCAAGAATGTGATTAGACAGTAAAAGACAAAATACAGTGTTGAGTGACATCAAGAAGTTGTAAAGTCCCAGTGCTTTGGGTGTATTTCCATGGTCACATTGTGAGAGATAAGAGATTAAGGACTCATATGTACATATCAGTGCTCTCATAGCTCTTTACTGACATCCCCACCTGGTGCTGCTCAAAGCTGTGACCTTGAATGTTCTGTAAAATCCCATTTCTTCTTGTATCTGTTTCAGTTTGCCACTGTGTACTACAGATGTCAAAAAGAATGTATGCAAGCATTGCACCAATTCAAAGAAATATTTTACTTGGGGAATGCACTGACATGAATCCACAAGAGTTAGATTTAACTTATGTGCATAACAGTGAACATACACAGCATAAGAGTGGTCCCTTTTGAAGAGTTTCTGAACACCATTGAGATGACCACTCATGACACTTGCACCATCACAAGCTTGGGCAACAAAAGTAACACCTGGCTCAAAGATATCAAATTTTTCCAAGGTGTCATTAATGTTACTATACATCACCTTGCATCCAGTTCTGAGACTTTAACGAAACACAGAAAATGTTAAACAGGTTTATGGTTATGAACATATCTAACACATATGCTCATTTGTTCCTGAGATGAAATGCCTTGAGAGTCATCACATAAGACTGATATAAATTTAGCATTTTTGGCTTCTTGCACAATTGCATCTGTAATACAGGATGCAGCACACTGAATCAGACCATTCTGTGATTTGGCTGATATGTATGTTGCATTTGATGGGATAGACTCATTAACTTGGAGAACTCTATCAAACTTTTTAATCAAGTCTAAAGTCTCCCTGAAGTTTCCTTTATTGACACTCGTCTCATCCTCATTATGACCACGGAAAGGCAACCCTAGCCAACCCAAAGGTAATGACATCTACTAGTCTTTTCATGTAATCCCTTCTTTGCTGAATTTCCTTAACCTTGCCCTTGTCTGCCTCTATCATGATGTTGCCTGTTTTCTGTGTGCACATATATGCAGACAAAGCTGCCACTGCACTATGAAAGTGACGTGATGTGTGTGCCCTGAATTTCTCCAATGCCTTTTTCCAGTTCTGAAACCTTCGAGTTGTAAAGGCTTCATCAGCACATCCCTGCCCATGCATGAAGCATCTACATGCAAAACAGAATGCACTCTGTTTTTCACAGCTGTACTCCAACAGAAATCTTTGTACCAGTGATGGCTAAAGCCCCGCCTTTTACCTCCATAAATTTTGGTACTGAAATTAGTCATAGGCTGAATGGGGCCTTTCTCTTTATTGCCAAAATCAGTGTGGGGGGTTATCATCAAGGTCAGGTACTGGAAGGGCCTGGGACAAGCCTAACTCAACAGAGGAGGTAGTACAAGACAATGCATGCACTAGTAGTGCTGTTAGTACTAATATTGTCAACTTGATGACTTACTGTCTCACTTGTTTGCTCATTACAAGATGCATCATTATCAGCTATTATGTCTGTGCACATGGTCTCATTCAAAGAAGAAGAGGGTGCTGATGAAGAACTTTTGCCGGCTGTTCCCATATTAAAGAAAGACCTTATGTTACAACTCATTTTGTTTTGGATGCTGTTGCACTTTAACTCAGTTGTAGGCCAAAATAATAAAAGTGATGATTTATTATTCTATGGTGGTAACTACGAAGGTAGGCTAGTGAGTAACTGTAGTCACAAACCCTGCTTGTTTACCTATTTCTGGGTTACATCCCAAGTCTGTAAGCAACCAAGTAATTTGTGACAGCAGTAGGCAAACAAAAACCCTGCCTATTTTTTCTGGGGCTGTGTACCCCAAAACCATGGACAATCAGGCAATTATTTATTGTTATTTATTTATTTATTGAATAGAATCAGAATTACAATCCTTTGAGTCATAGACTCTGTTGCAAAGGCTCTACATCAGATAAAAGTAAAAATACAAAGTAAACAAAAAGTACACATACAAAAATAATCTAATAATACATAGTCATACAGCCCAGGCTTATACACATTGGAGGGTTACATCAACAGGGAGCATAAAGAAGGTCCCAGGTCAGAGTTAAGACAAGATACAGTTCCGGAGGATCTAGAAGGACCCAGAGTCATATTATCTAAACAATGGGATTGGGAAACCTGGGAGAGACATAGGTGGGAGACAAACGAGAGACTATCCTTTATCTGCAGGATACTTACTGTGATAGAGCAAGTACCTGAGTACAGTAAGGCTCCAGTTGAGGTTCTGAGAGGCGGTGGAGATCCTAAAGGATGTGGGAGTTTATTTACAGTCGCAGGTTGTGGAGTCAAGGAGTAGGGTTTTAAGACCTAATTTAAATAGGTTGAGACTATGGTCCACGGAGATGGAGGATGGTAGGCTGTTCAGCCACAGTGGAGCATGATATCAGAAGGATCTTTGTCCAAGAGATGTTCTACGGTGAGGGAATAGGAGGGTGGGGTTGGAAGAGTGCCTATGGGCCCTCCTGTGAGGGGCTGTGTGGATAAGTGGGTGGAGGCCGATTGGTGATTGCTTAAATTACATCTTTTTTGCAAGGAGGCAGGTGTGGTACTTAAGCCTGCCTTGGAAGTTCAGCCAGCCAGTAAGTTTATAAAGCTCACATGTGTGAGTTAACCTGCCACATCCCAAGACCAAGCGGCAGGCTTTATTGAGGGTGAGGTTGTTGCTGCGTAGGGCTGATTGATCAGCACACCCATAAATCACTATTCTGTAGTCCACCAAGGATAGAATAGATGAGGACACAGTGAGATGCATGGCCTGAGGGGGTAGGCAGTGCTTATGTCTGTACAGGATCCTCAGTCCAGTGTTAATAGAGGAGGAGACTTGTTGTATGTGTGAGTGGTAGGAGAGGGAGGTGTCCAAGGTATTTGAAGTATGAGACCTGTTCAAGCGCAGAGCCTAGGGAGTTCATGACAACTAGGGGGGCATGACAGAGGGGGTTTTGGCGGTGGCAAAGATCATGGATTTAGTTTTGTTGTAGTTAATTATTAGGCAATGTTCAGAGAACCAGGTTTCCAGCTCACTAAAGAATGCCCTGCAGGGCAGTTTGTAGTGAATTGGGATGAGGATGTTTCCAGAAAACTACCGCTTCATCAGCAAATAGCAGCATCTTACCGCTGCAGGATTTAGGAAGGGGGTTCAGGAAGAGGGTGAAGAGTAATGGGCTAAGTATTGACCCTTGCGGGAAATCAGTTAGGACCAGTTTACTGGGGGAGATAGTTGTATTGATTTTGACTTGTTGTGTCTGACCTGAGAGATAATCTTTGAACCAGGCGGTAGCCTCCTGTGCAAAATTAAGGGATAGAAAGGTGTGAAGTAACGCATGACTGACAGTATCAAATGCTTTGGTCAGATCAACGTAGAGAGCCCCTGCCTTGGAGCCTTATTCTAGGGCCTCATGTATATACGTTGTAAATTCAGTGAGGGTGGTTGAGGTGCTGTGGCCCCTCCGGAATGCGTGTTGTTCGTGGCAGAGCAGGTCATGTTACAGTGGTGGGCAAACAACAAACCCTGTTTACTTTTTTCTAGGGCTATATCCCAAGGCCGTAAGCAACTGAGTAATTTGTGACAGTAGTAGGCAATTAAAAAACCCTGCCTATTGGGACTTCCGGTTCCAGAATGACTCGGTGAACATCAAACTTAGGTAGGCTCCCTGACTAAAAACTTTTAAATCGGTCTCCTGCCTTAAAAAATAACAAAAACCACTACAAATAGAAATTGAAACATCATAGGAGACCACAGCATAGCCAAGCCTCTTCCCAAGTAAACAATGAATGGCAAAAAAGCAACCAAACAGATTCCTACTGTTAGCGGTCCTGAGCAAGCAGGAAGATGAGGAGGGCCTGCAGGAGAGATAAATACATGCTGGTAGGCCGCAAGTCACCACAGAGTCTCCAGAGGCAACGGCCCATACACCAGAAGCGATAGCTGGAAGAGGAGGGAAATGGAAAGGTGGTGATCTCCAGACAGCCCCCCAATCAGAACATACCATTTTACGGGTGATTGCTGACTTTCAGGAGGAAATGCGGGGCTCCATCCAGGAACTTTGGGACCACCTGCGAGCTCTACAAGGATGTGCAGGCGAAGCAGACCAACAGATCTCAGCTAACTCAAACAAAATACTGTAGATTCTCTTGAACCTTCAGTTCTGCTACTAGCCTCTGCTCAGCTACACACTTCCCTAAGGCAGGACACCGAGAACCATAGCAGACGTAAAAACTTAAGAATCTTCGGTCTGCCTGAAGACAAGGAAGGCACCGACTCTCTGGCATACGCGGATTCATTCTTCAGAACTACTCTAGAGCTGGGGCCTGATTACCCTCTAGATTTTGTACAAGCTCATTGAGCTCTCAGCCCCAGGCCTAAGGCAAAGGATGCTCGGCCGAGATCATTCATGGTCCATTTTCAAAGCTTCCAGGCAAAAGAACTAATACTCAAAAAATCATGGCAGAGGGGAAAAATTATGATGAGCCCACATCGCATCATCATTGACAATGACTACGCTTGTCACACACAAAGCCAATGGAGAGCCTATGCCCCCCCTTTCCCCTACTTGAGATCACAACAGATCAAGTTTTGAACCCCCTACCCTTCCAGGCTCACAGTTATGCTGCCAGGCAGCCCTGTCACCTACAACTCAGCCACAGAAGCCAAAGAAGACCTTTTCCAGAGAGGGGTGTTGAAGGAGCAGATGCAGGGTCTGACTAACATCTCCAAGAACAGTGGCCAGGGAAACCAGGAAAATGAGAGGCCTTCTCGACCAAACTTGACCCTAGAGAAAATGCTGTACAAGATTAACCTGCTGAAAAATCCTACCCAGACACCAGAATAGAAGTAAGTTCTGGGATCTTTGTTTCTCTGGCTGTGCTATGCTCTGTGGGGCTGAATCGGGGGGTGGGTGCTTGCTCGGTTTGGGGGGGTTTGGGTCGATTGATTGACCAGCCTTCCCAAGCAGTGAAAACCTTAAAACTATCAACAAAAAATCCTGTACATTTAGGCATTGCACTGCATAGTTTGGGAGTGGGTCCCCCTAGATGGCAGATGTGAAATCAGGCAGAGGGAGTCCCGATCTGGATCGGCGCCCTGGGCCTCTCCTCCCTCTTGTCGGGCTGGCTCCCCTTTCCCTCCAGCTCTCTCTGTTCTCAAGCGGTCCCATTGTGAGTCTCATCCAAGTGGGACTCTGGTGGGGTCTCCGTGAGGCTGGGGGGCTGGGGACACAATCTCAGGTGAAGACTGGGAAAACTCAGACAATGACCCTTCCTCTCATTAAACCCAGAACTAATCCAGTGACTGTTTACCAAGAAACCAAATTGAACCTTTTACTGTTTGCCCAGGTCATAGGCGAGAGGGGGTCGACTACAACCCAATAAGGACATATAACACAAAATGTCCTGAACAATTAAGAGTGGGAGAATCTGAGGAAGTGGTTGGGCTCTTTGGGGCCCCCTTCTCCCCTTCATGTGCCCTGCTGCTTTCTCTCTCTGACACGTCCCCTTCTTTCTCCTAGTTCCTCCTTTTCCCTTGTTCCACTGTTTCTTTCTCTCTCATCTGCTACCTTGCCCCTCCTCTTCTCTCCCTTCTCTTTCCCCTTCTGTTCTGATGTCTTTTTTGGGTGCTAGATATGAGGGTAGCTGCTTCGGGTGGGGTCTCCCCCCCCGGGCTCATGGCCAGTTCCATCCCTTTACAGGAGCAGTGTACAAAAATAGCCACCCCTTACAGGCCAGGGGGGTGGCAGTCCTGTTCCCCATATGGGGCTATTAGACACAGAGGAAGGACCAGAGGAGAGCCCAATTGACTCGCAGAGCTGGTGAAGGAAGGGAGGTGAGAATTGAGCTCATCTTAATCCAATTTGGGCTTACAGTTCAGGTGCAATGGGAACTGATCGGACGGAAGGGGCTACCACCACGCAGTCTCCTAGGCATCCCAAAGGAGCTCTCTATGCATATTGTGATACTCCCCTCTTAGGGTGGAGATTTCATGGTTGGGCTTGTGGGGGGGGAATGTGGGGGGGTGTCCTTGACGGGGCAGACTCAGGGCTTCTCCAGGTCCAAGTTAGTCAAAGGAGATAGTGATTGGGAGACGGGATTTCTGAGGTGGGCCTTTTTTCTACCCCTTCCACCAGATGGGGATGCGATCTTGGGGGGGAAAGGGGAGGGTTTAAATAATGGTAATTAACCAATAACAATTCGAAAAGAGGGAGGGCCTATACAGGGATAAAAGGGAGCCCAGACTATTGGGTCTTTTCAGTCCATTTAGGCGGGGTTTTACCCCCGTGAGGTAACTCCCAATTAAGGAGATCCTCGATCAAAATCCGCCCCCTCAGGGTGACTGGTTTGAGATCTATACAAGGTGGTTAGGTGATACCACCTTAATGATGGAAGTACACATCTACATAGTTCTATATACAGTTCTATTTAAAGTTGAAGTTAACTTTTCTTTATGTATTGATGTTGGAAGGAGACACAGGAGACAATGTACAATGTTTCAATGTTACGCTTTATTACAAAAATTTCAGTGTCATTTATCTCAGAGATGTAGCAAACTTTTGAAGGAAGAACTGAAGACAGTTGGTGGTTCTCTCCTTAGAGTCCGGGAGGAAATGATCCGGGTGGTGCCAGACTGGAGTGACCTCAGAAATAAACAAAAAAATAATGAAAATCAGATACTTAACACGGCAATAAAAGCAATAAGTATTAAACCTAAAACAGAAAAAAGAGAATCAAAGAATTATAAACCCAAATGGCTTCTCAACCAGTAAAGATCTACTCCGTAAATATTAATGGTCTTCATAACCCCATCAAAAGATCGCGAGTGATGCAGCTCTTAAATAAACAAAAAGCAGATGTTTTATTTATACAAAAAACACACCTCTCAGATACCGAGTGCCAGAAATTAACATGGGGGGGGGTCAATATACCATTTATTCCTCAACTCATTCGAGTGGATGTAGAAGGGAAGTGGCAATAATGATCCCATCTACTACCCAATTTAAAATAAATAAAGTACATTCCAATGGACTAGGATGCTACATTGTCATTCAAGGTTTCCTTTATAACCAAGAAGTCACACTAGCCAATACATACCTACCCCCACAAACTAAATCACCAATAATTCGACAAATACTGACTAAAATATTGGATCTTCACCAGGGGCAATTATTAATGGCTGGAGACTTCAATATGACAATCACTCCAAATCTCAACTCATCAAACCCTAAAATATACCATCTATCAACCCCAGTAAAGTTTTTTAAAGCACAACTTGAAAACCTCGGATTGGTAGACATCTGGAGGACATATTTTCCCTCAGCCCCAGGCTTTACATATTACTCGGGAAGATTTCATTCATATTCAAGACTGGATTATTTTTTTACCTCATGCGAACACTTCTCCACAGTGAGTGATACAGTATAACTATCTGTCCAAAAATAATATCTGACCACCATCCCCTACTACTAAAACTAGACTTGGAGAAAAAACTAAACAAACACTTTGGAGACTAAATCCTTTTCTCCTAAAGGATAAAGAATTCAATGACCAAATAAAGAAAAGAATCCCACAATTATTTGAAGAAGGTGCGCCTTCGGCTGTCTCAGAAGCCATATTATGGGACGCAATGAAGGCCACCATTAGAGGTGAGATCATTGCATATGCCTCTCATTAAAAAAAAAAGAAAGAGAGAGGAGATATAATGACCTAACCATGACCTTGCAAACTCTCCAACTGCTCTACAGAGAGGGGGACAAAGAAGTTCAAACTAAAATTAGAGAAACCACAGCTGCCATTCAAAAAATAATAGATGAAAGGATCCAAATGTCTTTAATCTATTTAAAACAAACTCATTACGATGGGCAGATCTAAGGGAACACGCAGACTGGCATAGAAGTTGAGAGCAAGGAAAAATGCAGTAACAATATTAAAAATTAAACAACCTGAAACGGGTAAGATTACCCATAGCGAAGATGACATAAGACAGGCTTTCACTTTTTATTATCAACAACTATATACATCACATAACACTTCTTCTCAAGAGGACAGACAAACCTGCCTAGCTCAGTTACAACTTCCAAAACTTACAACAATACAAGTCCAGAAATTAAAAGCCCCGACTGCAATCGAAGAAATAGAAGCCACGGTCACTAAACAATCATCGGGTCACTGCCCGGGTCCTGATGGATACATAAACGAGTGGTACAAAATCTTTAGTAAAGAGCTAACCTCAAGACTTCTTAAGTTATATAGAGAAACTGCAATGGGAAATTCAGCCCCGCCTTCATGGGACTATGCCATAATTGCGGCTATCCCAAAATCAAATGGAAACAAAATAGACCCTTCCTTTTATCGCCCGATAGACCCCTCCTTTTATTGCCCGATATCATATTAAACTCAGACTATAAAATCTTTATGGTCATCTGGGCCAAGAGAATAGAAATTATCCTTCCAACAATAATACACCCACATAAAGTGGGTTTCATCAAAAACAAGTCAACTATGGACAATGTCAGAAAGTCCCTAATACTAATGGAATGCATCCATACTTGGAAAATTCAGGCTGCCTTTTTAAGCCTTGATGCTGAAAAGGCATTTGATTGGGTCCATTGGCCCTTTCTATGGGATACATTAAAAGCCTTCAACTTCCCGGACTCTTTGTTACAATGGCTGAGTCAAATATACCTCTCGCCCAAAGCATATATTCATATAAACGGGGGACTTTCCTCTCCCATCACAATAAGCCAAGGCACAAGGCAGGGCTGTCCTCTCTCCCCTCTACTGTTCATGTTATATCTCGAACCTCTAGCAAGGGCGATAAGAATATCTAAAAAAATAGAAGGTATACCAATGCAACAAACGGAATATAAGATCAATCTTTTTGCAGACAATATTCTCCTTTCCCTTCTATCTCCCACAGATTCAATTAAATAGACATGGAAAATCTTATCCCAATTTGAAGAACTAGCTGGCTTTAAATTAAATATTTCAAAAACCAAAGCCCTCTTATATAATTATACCCCTCCAAGCACCTTAAAATGAAGTCTAACCATTAAATGGTACTCAACCAAAATAAAATACCTAGGCATACACATACCCCATAATCTTCACGTAATTGAATTAATCAATTACAAATCTATATCCATTGCGATCAAGAAAGACCTGGACAGATGGACACACCTACCACTCTCCCTGTTCCAATGCATCAAAACTGTTAGAATGAATGTCTTACCCCACCTATTGTACTTGTTCCAAAATATCCCATATTTCCCATCCCAATACTACTTTAAGTCATGGGATAATGTGATATCACTGTTCATCTGGAACAAACAAAAACCATGAATCCGTCTTTCAATATTAAAATTATCACTGGCCCAGGGTGGAACTAACCTCCCAGACCTCAAAAAATATGCAGAAGCTGCATTTCTCAGAATACTTCTTCTGTGGCTTTCTGAACAATTTGATTCCTTATGGAAGAAAGTAGAGTTTCACCTGAATGATATGAATGACATAAAAAAAATAATTTTTGCTTCACCCGGGAGGACCCCTTCCTTAAGAAACTTTTCTGAAATAACTTCACAGGTTTTAAAAATATGGTTTAAAATGAGAGATAAAGAGCCACTTCAGCTAACTTATGAATACTGCAAGATTATTTCAGAAGATGAACTCTTTATCCCATCCCACAATGACCTAACCTTCTCCCGATGGCGTAGACTAGGACTGGAACAGTTGTTCCAACTTCTGAGTCTTAACGGGATCTTATCATTTGAAGAACTAAAACTTAAATTTAACCTACCAAATGTAGATAATTTTAGATACCTCCAAATCAGAAAACATTTATTATGCAACAGAATCATTCAGGTCAAACTGACCCTTCCACTCTCTCCCCTTTTAAAATTATTTTTTGACCATTCCTTGGGACAACATTGGAATCATTTAATTGGAAACCTATATAAAATGATGCAAGATCGAACTAAAGAATCAACAAATTCAATATTGACAAATTGGAACAAAGATTTAGATCCTGTAGTATCTAAAGAAGAGTGGTCCTCTTCATCTCTGTGTGCGGTCAAAATCACCCAACCGCATATTTGGAGAGAATACTCATGGAAGTGTAGATCTAGGTTTTTCAGGTCACCGGCCATCCTGCAAAATACCTTCTGATTGAATTTGGGGCCTGTTGGAGGGAATGTGGAGCTAAGATGACAGACCTGGCACATATCATGTGGCATTGCCCAAAGCTTGATGCCCTTCTGGATAAGTATACAAAAAGAAATCAGTGATAGTCTTGGAGAGAACATTGAGCTTACAGCTGAGGTGGTACTTATGGCTGTCTACCCAATTTGTTCCCCCCAAGAACAAAAACCCTGCTGCACATTTTTCTGCTGGATGCAAAAAAATCCTTAACAAAGAAATGGATGACCAAAGAATGCCCTACCATACAAGACTGGAGGCGAATAGTGATATCCATATACCAGATGGAAAACATCACTGCCAGACTTAATAACTAAACTGATAAGTTCACTACACTCTGGCAGAAATGGTCATTTCATCAAGCAGGGGTTGATCCTAATTTTTGCCCATAACATATAGGCTATAGGGGAGAGGAAATGAGATTAGAATGGTGCCTCAGATCTGCTAGATCTTAACAAAGAAAATGTAAATTTATCTCAAAGCTTGACTGTATCAATTGTACAAGACCTCTATTCATACTTGAAAAAAGTAAATTTGTATAGTAACAAAACTGAAGTAAGCACAGAAAAAAATCTTGATTGTAAAATGTCTCCTGACTTAAAAGAAAAAGTTTAATAAAAATATATTAAAAAAAAAAAACCCTGCCTATTTTTATGTTGGCAAGCGTGCACCTGTAAGCAACGTCTTGTGATAGTAGCACATTTCAAAGGTGTGTCAGTGTTGTGGCCAATGCAGAGGACGCCTTATTTATTTAGCTTTTGTTGACCGGGTAAGTGCACTAGACAAATCCTGCCTATTTTCAGGCACAACCCGGGTACAGATGAATGCCAACTGACCTTGAACCAGATTAAGCTGTTGGTGGTATTTTTAGCGAATGAGGGAAATTTGGCCAGGACACCGGGGAAGTTCCCCTACTCTTTTCGATAAGTGCCATGGGATCTTTAACATCCACCTGAACTACCACCAATCCAGGCAGATGGGACCTCGGTTTAATGTCTCATCCGAAAGACGGCACCTCAGAAGTGCAGCACCCCTCTCATGCTGCACTACAATGTCAGCACTGGGATATTAACCCAAGTGCCAGATGTGGGAACTGAACCCACAGCCCTCTGATCTCCCGGCCTCAGAGGCGAGTGTGCTACCTACTGAGCCACTGACACTGCCTTAGTGAGTGTGTCCCTCAGCTGCCAATCAGTCAGCATGCTGGCAATGACAGTAGACTTCAAAGAGAGCCAAAAACTTGAAAGAAATCTGCCACTGCAATCGGGTACAGTTTTGTCATTGCAGCAGCAGATGACAAGACTCCGGCCATGTGCATTACAATGCACAATAATGCACTTGGCCAGAGTTACGAGCAACTTATCAAATGGCAAAATGTGGCACACTGGGAGCCCACCCCAGTGTGCCAAAACATGGAGGCTCCTGCCACATAGTCCTGAAAAGCCGACATCAGGGGTGCCCAACCACCACAGTGTGCCAAAACATAGTGGCTCCTGCCGCCTGACACACACTCCCAAAAAGCCAAAATCAGGGTGCTCAATCCCTGTATCATCATGTACCCCCCATTAATGTGGCACACTGGGAGTCCACCCTAGTGTGCTGAAATTGTTTTTATTTTCTTCTGACACTGGGATGCCCTCTCCCAGTGTTGGATGGGACCCCTCCCTACCCAAATCCCTCTAAATGATTTGCCAACAATGGTGTGCCCAATCCCCATGTCGGCATGTCCCCCACCCACTATTGTGGCACAGTGGGAGTCCACTCCAGTGTGCCCACATTGATAAAAAAAAATGTTTTCCCTGTGAAAGAAGAAAACTATCCTTCGGGGTTTTTTTTGTACCTGTAAGAAAGGAAATGGTCCATCGTTGTCTTGCCATCCCTTATCCCAACCCTCCCTCTGCACACCCACCTGCCCGCACCCCCCTCACCCCATACTTATCTCCTGGGGTCAGGTGCTGTCATCATCTGTGGACCAGGACACATCTGCATCCTTCAAAGCCGAACTGCAAAATGAAGAATCGAAGGTAAGTCGCATAATGGGATCACTTGATTTTAGTGTAATTAATCACTGGGTTCTCCAAAAATGGTAAAGAAGACAAAAGAAATAAATTAAATATATTCATCAGAGCAGAATGCTCAGATGGACAGCAGGTCCAGCTTGGCAGCCATAGAGGTAAATTAATTTAGTAGTGGGGAAAAAACAGCTGTGAACACCTGGCGCATGAGTATAGAATTAAATCATTGAAAACCACCCCTTTGGTAGGGATATAGGCCCTCTAAGTTATCCACTCTTGACTTTCCAAACATATGCATTACAGTTAGGACTTAGTCACTGACCCTACCCATATTAATATCAAACATCCTGCTGGTGCAACTATGTTAGGCTTAGTTTTTTACAAACTCTTCACGTAACTATTTGGAATCGGGTGTAGTTCCTGACCCATTTAGTGACTGTAATCTGATCTTCTCTATTTGTGACTAAGAAAGAGCCTCTAGTCTCTCGAGATTTATTAGATTTAATTATTTTAAATCCTTTGATTATTTAAACTTCATTTCTGATCTCAAAAATATAAACTGGGAAAGGCCAAAAGTAATCCCTAAGATCCAGGGGGGCTGGGATTATTTTGCTTCTGAATTTCATAAAGTAATGGATAAGCACCTCCCATTCAAAATAAAAAATATTAAAACTACTCTGGCCCTGTGGTAGTCCCATCTGCTGGCTAAATTCAAAAGGGATAACAGTAAGGCTTGGATGTTGGCCACACATCTAAATTGTGTAGGGATTGGGATATTTATAGGAAAATATGAAACCGGCATGTTCTAGAAGTTAGGAAGGAAAAAACTATTTTGGAGACAAGACATCTGACATGGCAGGAGATCCCACTATGTTTTGGACTATTATCAAGAATTTGAATGGACAAACCAAATCTACGTCCAGCATAAAAATCCAGCATGCTGATGGTACTGTGCTTCAGGATAATGCATTAGCTGACATCTGTAATATTGTTTTGTCAAGTTCAGCAATTGTTTTGGTCAGGCGGACAATAACCAACAAGATTTAAAGGACCTCTGCCCTACTGGGTGTGGTGGTCTTTTCAAGTTTGTTAAAATTTAAGTTTATGAGATGCTCGAGTCTCTCCTGAATTAAAAATCTGGTAAAAGTGGGGTCTTGAATGGACTGTCTCCCTCTCTTCTTAAACTTTCTGCTCTCCAGAATGCTGAACCCTTAACAAATCTCTTCAATTGGTCCCTCTCTGGGGGGTTTGCCTGATAATTGGAAACTTGCCCAGGTTATCCCTATTATTAAAGGGGAAGGCCCAGGAAAGATGACTAATTATTGCCCTACTTTCAGTCACCTCTAAACTTTTGGAAAGTTTAATAGCAAAACAGCTTAATTGCTATCTGGACAACTGCAGACTATTTAACACATTTTAATTTGATTTTCAAAAGAAACGCATCACTGTGGCTGCCATATCAGAGGTCTTGGATAATGTTAAGTTTAGCTATGAACTCTGGACAGATAACCTGGACCATCTTTGTTGACTTCTATAAGACATTCAGCATGGCAGACCATCAAATTTTGCTGTCTACATGGGCTGAAGTGGGAATGGATGTTGACATTTTAAATTTGTTACTGCTTATTTCCCTTTTAGGAAGCAACTGTTGCAAATTAGTTGGAGTAAAGTACCCTTGTTAAATCTGGGGGTACCAAAGGGTTTGATACTCAGCCATCTCCTTTTTTGATTTATTTAAGGTGTTTGAGCGACAGTGTAGGTATTGCAAATTACCAACTGTACACAGATGGCACTGTCATTTACATTCTAGTAAATCTTACATGGATGTACAGAAAAATCTTCAGAGGAACTTTGATGAGTTATAGTCATTCTTTTTGAATTCACGGCTGAGTTTGAATTCAGCCAAAACGAAACGTATACTTTTCAGCCATCTGTTTAAACTTAAAACCATCTAGGAATTGAATACTGTCATGCACAATGGTGCCCCACTGGAGCCAGCAGACTCATATGAAATACCTTAGGTCCTGGCTGGATACCCAGGGATCTGGAAATAAACACGTGGAACATCTGGTAGAGAAAATAGGTTCAATGGTAGGTCACCTCTATCGGAATACAGGTAGCCTAAACCTGGATACTATTCAGAAAATTGTGCAGGTACACATTTTTTTGATAGTTGTAGATTTACTGTATAAACATGCTTCAAGTGACTGTCTCTATGAATTATAGGTGCTGTACAATCGCTTGGTGACATTAATTCTTTGCTTGTCACCAAGAGACCCACCATTGTGATATCTATAGAAGGTTCAGTTGGACCCCTATAGAAACCAGGAGGAAGCTTCACATACTTATTTTTTCATACAAATGTGTTTTGAGACAGGCCTCAGACTATTTGGTGGAGTGGATTTCCTTAAGAAAGGTCAGTCTCTCCCTGCCTAATGACCATCTTTGTAAGCTTGAGATTCTTCATGCTCAGACCATGTAGTCTAAGTATTTCTTTAGTCATTTTGTTCTCAGGCTGTGGAGCTCACTCCTGGCCCAGTTCTGCTCTGCAGACACAAAACGTCCTTCCATCTCTGCATTACATTCTTGGTTTTTCTCCTCCCTGGGTAGTTGCAACTGTTTTTCCCTAGCTGATATCGCCTGATTGATGTTTTTTTAATATTCTATTTTATGCTAAGTTTTTATTAGTTTATTTACATTGTATATTTTAATTATTTTTCTTTTATTCTGTAGTCATGCATGATTTATATGTAACTTGTACTGTATATGCAAAACGGGTCCCTATTGCAAATTATCTTTATTCGATGGGTTTAACCTTGAATAAAATGAAATGAATAAACATTCTAAAAAAAAAGCAGAGGTTAACAGATGTTACTTTAATTAGCCATCAAACACAAATAGCAATGTTGACAACCATAATGATTATGGTAATGCATTCAATAATTTTAAAGAATAAAGACCCCCACTCCCCCTAACCTTTAAAGACAAGTGGCTTAGTTAACAGACCCTCACTAGGGGAATGGAGGGTTTGAGTTGCAGAGTCTGATAACAAAAGGTCAGCAAGAAAAGTGAAACTCCTCTAAATAAAAGACTGGGTTGATTCATGTGACAATATTTACATGTATTGCATTTGATGTTTTCAGGAAAGATACAACTTTTCTCATTCAGTTCAGAGACATGGGTCAGCACTTTTCTCTCAGGATTGTAATGTCTCTCCACAAGGCTTTCTCCACCAGATGGCCTTCTGCCTCTAGTTATTAATTCTCAATACACTACAAAGGGCACCAGTGTGACATCTATATTTATCAGAAACTGTGTGGTGTTTGTCCCACATCTGATCACACAAAACAGCAGAAATGCAACTTTTAGTTGTTGATGCATTACAGTCAGACTTCACCAGAATGGATTGGGTCCAAGGCCTTCTCTGGGGAGGCTGGCCTAACAGTTTAAGAAGCACTGTGCTACAGTTCTAGGGAGAATCTCATGGATGCACATCACGATTCAGTTGTGTGTCCCTTGACCCCTTCAAGGAGTGTCGCAATTCCTGCAATCTGCATTTTAACCCTGATTCTCTGAGAAAAGGAGCACTGATGCAAAAAAAAATACTGCATCACACTTACCCACAAAAGGAAAACTACATGTCATTTCGGGAGTCTTCAATCTCACTGATTAAAACTGAATGAAGCTGTTAAACTCAGAGACTCATCAATGGCAACTCCAGCAGCTGAGACCTAACTCTTGAAGGGAACACACCATCTGCTAGCTATAATGGTCATGATGTTATAGAGGCTTGCTACTCTAGATCTTCACAATGCATCACAGTGAATACTAACTAGCTAGAGGTGCGTGCCTTCTTTGGGCTTCACTTTCAAAACACTGTGTGCCTTCTCACCATGCTTCTGCAAAGCCAACTGCAGCAAATAAACCATTTCCTCTCAAATGCTGTAATGCTAAGCACTTTGGAGTGATTCATCTGCTTACATAATTTTCTAAGCCTATATCCCCTTGAAACAACCACAGGGAGCAAGACGTCTCCTCCAACTCCCCTCCAGGGAAAAAAAATCATTTTCTTTTTTCTGTTCCTTTGTTTTGTCAAGTCATAAAACTGAGAAAATGTATTACACATGTTTTATATTTTCTGTTCATTTTCCTTTCTCACTACCTTAAGGCCGGCCTGGCCCTCAGTTGTACTGTGTCACCATTGGTCCCTGGCCTAGTGGGTGCTTTGCAGGTAATCCTTACAATGGAGCCATTCTACCTGTGGGATGGTGGCTATACTGAAGTCAACTGTGCCAGATGGAGTCTGAGGTTGGGGGAGACAGCACTGGGGCTGTGTGCCCTTCTGAAGGAAGACACTTTTTTTCCAGCCCCCCCCTTGACTTCTTAGATACTAATACATTCATGTCTGGCCACTGACATGCATGCATGCAACACAATCCCCCCAACACTATATACCTCTGTCCCCACCTCCTGTTACTGCTAATGTGATAGGCACTTCTAAACCCAGCTGCAAGGGTCAGAAGAGGAGATGGCTGTCATTCTTTCCAGCAATGGGGGTAGTGAACACTGCCATTGGCAACACCTCCACCCCAGTCACCTGAGTGCAGGAAACTAACCATGGGATGACTTTTTTGGGTCAATAGTACTTATTCTATTTCTCTCCATGTGTTTACAATTAACTAATCCAGTACTTGTATTTAATTAACAACTTTCCAATCTGACATTCCCCAGAGGATGAGGCAGAGCACCTTGAAGCAACAGATGTTAGCTCCTGGGTGCTTTTTGTACAGATAAAGTTCACTCGAAATGTACATTTTTGCACTTGTTTTTTTGTTTTCAGCCATATTTTAGCCTGGAAATGTAGCAGCACTGTTCTGTTCTGGGTGCACACAATGGGACCTATGCATCAAGCCTACATGACGCATAGTCACGGTGCATAGGCTTTCATGCATCTACCAGCTGCACATTGGGGTTCCAGTCACATTCTGCAGCATTCACCAAAGGGGTGTGCTCCTCTAGTGCACAGAATCCCCTGCCCTTTTTTGCCCCTGCACACGTGGACAGACCAGGGGAGTGCCGGGGAGCAGTGCTACATTCCACACCATGCACCAAGGAGCAGATTGCCAAAAGAGGGGGTGCAGCCTACATGGGCAGAACCCTGTTATAGCTCCTGTGTGCCCCATCTGTTCCTTGGCAGTTGGCTATGGTAGGATGACCCCCTTGCCATGCTACCCCAGAAATCCTGGGGGCAACAATCAAAGCATTTGTCTATTCCATTACTGTTCCCAGGACCCACCATGTCCCACAATCCCCTACTCCATGCAGAACAGGGGATCCAGTCTGCTTTCAGGTTGGGCATTCAGTTGGATGCCTGTCTGTGTCCACCAGTCCACTGCCTGCACACCAACGTACTGGTGGGGAAGGGCTGTGGACAGACTGTCAGCAATAGTGAATGGCACACTGTACATGCCAGTCAGGGGGTGTGGGCCATGTATGTGCCTGTTACGTGTACCCAATTGCATTAGTGCATAGGCCTCACTGTCTGGTACAGTATATTCTACCTAAACCTGTGTCCCCTGCATGGTACTGTGAAATGCAATCTCAAAATCTGGCAGCCCCACATATTCCATATTTTAGTGAGAAAGAAATGTTGTCACCTTACTAGGAACTGAACCCAGGCCCCCCCCCCGAATACCATTTTGCTGCTCCTCAAACTGACATACCAGTAAACTGCCTCACTTGAGTTTCCCTTGGCCATGTTCTATTGCAAACTGTGAATCCTGGAACAAATTTATTTCAAACCTTAAAAAATTATTTGGCTTAGTAATACCAATCAGGCACTACAGGGGGCAGCAGGGAAACAACCCAGAAAATCATTTATTTTATTTATTTATTTATTCATTTGGTAACCGGGTTCATTTTTTCATTTTATGTTTATTTTTTTATACCTGTAAGCAGGATGAGCAAAACTACCTGTGCACTGATCCCCAAGCTTTTGTCAGGCATGGCCCAGGTCAGAAACTGTCACAAACAGTGTAAAATATAGTGACAGAGCAGTGTGGATCATACAGGGAAAATAACTGGGAATCCAGTGTACGTCAAGCTAACAGAGACAACATAAGGTAAACAGTACCAGATACATCAACAATTGAGCATACCAAGGTATATAACATTTTGGTAAACATTTAGGTTGCTACATCATTCAACAATAGGAATAACAATAATATTCAGGGCGGGAGAGGAGAGCGGAGCACTAGAGGTAGGAGGGGGTAAGGGTGGGCTGCAAGGGAGGTGCAGCAATGCTATCAGCCTGTGGGCAGACAGAAAGTGCATTTTTAATAGAGAATTTAGATTTAGAGGGGAGTCGGGGGAACGTAGGGAGGAGGGGAGGTCATTCTATAGTGAGGGTCTGGCTGCGGAGAAGGGCTCTTAGGCCCATCCTCGTAGTTATATTGGATATTTTTGTTGGAGGTGAGAAGACTAACATACATTGCAGCAGTAATTTCTGGGGTGGATAAGAAGGGATAGTGGAGAGTAGGCGGGATTGTGCAAGGTATCAACAATGGTCTGGGCCAGCAGGCAGGAGCACCGTGCTTGTGGAGGGAACCAGTTAAGGGACTGGTAAAGAGAGCAGTGGTAAGTGAGGAGAGGGGTGTGAAGGGCAAGGTGGCATATATGAATGAAGGTAGTGACCGGGTAGTTCAGGTTGGTAATGGAGGTAAGGGAGTACACCAGGTAGCCATAGTCAAGAAGGGGGAGGTGGCTGCCACTGGTAATAGCAAGGCGGGCTTCTGGTGAGAGGTGGTCAATCAGGTGATAGCAGAGCCCTATCTTCTGGTTGATGCACCTGATCCATGAGGCAATGTGGCCAGTGTAGGTCAGGGATGGGTCCAGGATTAACCCAGATACTTGAAGGGAGGAAGTGTCAAGGGAAGATCCATCTGAGGATTTGACAGTGAGAAGGCCACCGCTGTGGGCAAATGCAGAGAGTTTCAGTTTGGTCCAGTTCTGGAGACCCCAACTGAAGAAGGACTTAGAGCATTTGGAATCAGTTCAGAGAAGGGCCACAAAGATGGTGCAGGACCTCCATCACAAGCCATATGAGTCTAGACTCCAAGACCTAAACTTGTACTCCCTGGAAAAGAGAAAGGACAGAGGGGATATGATAGAAACATTCAAATTCATCAAGGGTATAAACACTGTTCAGGTAGACAAACTCTTCCATGCAAATGGAGAGGCGCGTACAAGAGGGCACAACCCATGCCTGAGAGGGGGAAGGCTCAGAGGTAATATCAGGAAGTACTTTTTTACCAAGAGGGTAATAGACACGTGGAACAGCCTGCACCCAGAGGTGGTTGCGGCAAAGACAGCGAATGTATTTAAATATGCATTGGGACCGGCACTATGGTATAAACAAAAATAGCAAAATATAGGGGCGGGGGTTGGGTTCACAGGCAGACTAGATGGGCCACTCGGTCACCATCTGCCATCAAATTCTTATGTTCTTATGAAACGAAAAGCATGGCCTTTGTTCTGGCAGTATTGCCCAACAGTTTGTTGGTGGAGAATCAACAATGTGCCTTGCAGAAATTATCGGTAAGAGTGACGGATAGTGAGGAAGGAGAGGGGTCACTTTGGTATGGTATTAAGTCGTCTGCATAGAGGAGTGATTTACAGGATAGGCCCACTGATGGGAGAGAGAGTTACTGAAGAGGGAAAAGAGGAGAGGCCAAGGACAGATCCCTGGGGGACACCCACAGAGACAGGCAAAGGGGGAGGTGGCACTACCAAGACAGACCATCTGTGTTCTGCCAGACAGGTAGTTAGTGAGCCAGGCAGTGGAGACAGGGGAGAAACCAAGTGCACTGAGTTTTGCTATCAGGATGTTGTGATTTACAAGGTTACATTACAGGACACATAAATATCTTTTGAGTCAGGGGTGGTGTGGGGTTTTATTTATTTCATCTTTTGGACATAACCTTTGAGCAAAATGCTCTTTTCCAAAGGTTCCACATCTTGACATGAGGACAACACAGAAAGGCAAGTTATAGGGTATGGATGCACAAGTACAGAGACAAAAAGATCCAAGATATAACAGCAATTGATCTATTTACAGTTGTAGGCGAACTCATATGAAGGTACAGCATATTACAATTTAGTATATCCCAAGATACATGGTGAATGCTGTAGATTTAAGAAACAAAATTAGCAAGAGGTAAAGCAGCCAGGGGAGGCATTGTCATTATTTCATATCAAAGATGGGGGAGGGAGGTAACTCTAACATAGGCTTTCTCTCCCTGCATGGTAATGCAGCCAGGAGGAGGCTTTGTCGTTAATTCCTATCAAAAGTGGGGGGCAGCTAATTTGAGTGAATGACTGACATAGGAGGAACATACTAGAGATCAATGTGATGATGGACCATACACAGATTAAACCGGGAGCAAACATGAACTATGAGTCAATCACATGTGAACAGGAACCATAGCAGGGGAGGGAGTTAATACATAGTGCTGTGTTAAGGACACTAAACAAAAAGACACAGCAACAGGCTGTGGCTATGGAAGGCTCTAGTTAGAGGATTAGCAAGTAGCCCTGAGGGAGTAAGGAGTTTAAACTCAGGAGTAACTGGGACAGCAGGGGGCACAGGGGATGCTAACAGAAATGTGTTTTATGTTCAATATAACATCCACAATGCACCACAGACTACCTAAAACCCCAGAACTGCTGGGTGATACTTTTATTGACACACAGTTCATTGCACTATTGTAATATTGCACTGCACATATCGCTGAATGACATAATCAAAACATACAAGTACCTCCAGAAGGTAGGATTGGTGTGGAACTCAGGTACTTTCCCTGATGCAGATGGAATGCCTTGTATCGTATCATATGGGATCAGTATCACGTGGTAGGCTGTATCACACAGTGGTTAAGAGCACTGAGCTGCAAACCTGGAGAACTGGGTTTGAATCTCCCAGCCACCTCTTGCATACTATGTAATGACAAGCAAGTCACTTAACTTCCCTGTGCTCCCAGGACATACCTGGAAACAAGCCTCATCTCAGTGTGTCTTTCCTGGCCAAAAACTGTAAACTAAATTAAAAAAATATCCTTTGTCTGTATGTATACACTCCATTATTGTGTAGCGTCTGTAAGGAATCACTCTTACAGTTAATTGCATCCCATTAAAATCTTAATAAAATCTTATCATAAAAAAAGTAACATACAAGTACCTGCACAGGTTAAATAGGGTGGATGCCAAGGTACTGTACTTTTCTCCCTGAGCTCAAATACAGGACAAGCGGGAACCCACTTAAACACACAAGGGGAGATTCAAGAGACACATATGCAAGCACTTTTTCACAGAAAGAGTGGTGAACAAGTGGAACAAGCTGCCGGAGGCAGTGGTACAGGTCCAATCTGTGAGCAGCTTCAAGTAGGGATGGGATAAGTATATGGGATTAGTTAGAAAAGGGAGGGCAGAAATAAGAGGGGGGTGTCCACTAGGGACCGTGCAGAGTAGTTAGGTAGGGTGGGCAGACTGCATAGGCCTATGGGTCTTTTTCTGCCATCATTGTCTCTATGGCTATGCCCTTAGTGCTGTACATGCTAATATTTCTACAGTGTCATCTTCTTCTGCTCCCATGACAGGACTCTTTCCCTCCAAGATGAACCTGGGTGGACCTGCCCCCTGACCTGACCTGTCCTGTTAGAGTTCGGTTGGTGTCAGTGGGCCTTTCCTTGTCAGTTACAAAAGGCCTTAGTAAGGGCTATAAAAAGTACAGCACCAACACTACCAGAATCCATGCCTTGGAGGAGATAGTCAGTGAGATGGCAGTGTTAGTGCTGTGGCACAGTCTAAAGCCATAGAAACATAGAATGTGCTGGCAGAAAAGGACCGCTTGGCCCGACCCTGTATGCCCAGTTCTTACCTTCCAAATCTGTCTCTGCAGACCCTAACTGGTCAGGTCAGGGGGCAGGTCCACCCAGGTTCATCTTGAAGGGAGAGTAAATTTCGACTATGCCAACCACCCAGATGTGGATTTTGAAGTGATGCCCAGCAAGCGGGTGTTGGGGAATTTAGGAGAAGGGAACCCAGGCCAATTGCCACTAGCTGGAATGTACAAGAGAGAGGTGTGAAGCTGACTGGAATACAGTCAAAGTATTTTATCACATTCGTTCCCATAGATGCCATATGGCGTCGGAACCATCCATTGCTAGATCCAACCCAAAATGGCCACCGGTAGCAAATGATTTATTAGACACTGGAATAGCACAACCCCTGTACTAAATATCTACACTCTAAAAGAGCTGTAACATTAGCTAAATTATTACTAAGACTCTACCCGGTCAACAAACTAAATCAATTGCTCTAAATATTCATATTATTAGCTAAATTATTACTAAAACTCTAAATAGATTGCTCTAAGTATTCATAATACTAGCTAATTATTACTAAAACTCTAAATGCATTGCTCTAAATATTCATAACAGCCAACGCAGTAGTGCTGAGGGTTGAGGCGTGGACACTAGACCTCACGCTGCGCTGACAACCCAGGTTCAGGAATGATCCAGGATTGTTGGGGGTCAGCCGGGGGGGAAGGGTGAGGAGTGAGGTCAAGCCACCGCAAGGCAGCTCCCTCCTCCTGGGAAGGACTGGAGGCTCTCCAGCCACTGGCTGCCACCCAGTGAAAGATGGATGGCAGCACTGACCTGAGGAAGCTCCGGTGATAGCCACGGAGAGGGGCGGAAGGGGCTGAGCTGGCATCATGGGGCGTGCGTGCACCTCCACACATGCACGTTGCCCATGTGCTGGGGCCCTGGGGAACAAGGGGAGAAAACAGGGCAAAAACCGTAGAAAATATAAATAAAAAAAATATATATATTCATAATAGCAGCTAAATTATTACTAAAACTCTAAATGGAGTGCTCTAAGTATTCATAACACTAGTTAAATTATTACTAAAACTCTAAATGCATTGCTCTAAGTATTCACACTAGCCAAATTATTACTAAAACTCTAAATTGTTTTGTAACACATTGCATGAGACATGCTCCAGCCACCACTGCATCAGTCACCACTACGTGTGTTCAAGGAGAGCTAGGTCGGAAGCCCTATTTTATGCCCAGACAGTTTCTCCTCCAGGAGGGACACTCAAGCAGAAAAAGACAGGAAAGACAGTCTCGAGGATTCTTGTCTGAAGAAACCACTGAGGCAGTGAGGATCATCGGCAACAGATCAGGCTCGGACCACCAGAATGGGTCACCCCTCAAAGAAAACTGTGAAGAAAGTCCCCAGCCATTCAGACCACACCTCTGGGTCACTGAGCTACAAGGACAATGAAGGAAGAAAATCCCCTGGAGGAAACATTGAGGATCAGATGGTCAGAAGCAACAGGACACACTGCATATGGCATGGGGTCATAATGTCGTAAGACATTATGCCGCATGCAAAAAGTGTGCTGCCAATACAGCACGATTTCTTGCATATGGCATAAGTCTTTTTAGAGCCCCCGCACCACCCAACCCCCCCCCAATAAGGATTCTCAACTCTGGAAGGGGGTTAACAGTGAAATAGCACAAAGTGCTAAAAATAAAAACAATTGTCTTGCATTTGGGACTGGGAATCAAACCCAGTCCTAAACATTCCCTGCTGCCAGTGGCTCATCTCCTGGAGCCACAGCAGCTGCTCGGTGGAGACCTGTACCAGCAGAGTTCTTATCCTCTGGCTGGGACAGCGAGAGGGTGCAATACCGCGCACAGCAGCATTCGTGGTATTGCACCCTCTAGCTTACATTTACAGCACTATTTCGGTTTAGCCCTCATGTTGTACACTATTACGCATATGACATATTGACCCAGTAGGACTGGGTACCACCCACAGACAGGCGTGGTAGTTCAATCAAGTTCTTTTCAAAACCTTTTGTGGTGGTGATTTCTATCAAGATTACAGGTGCAAGCAGTTCACACAGTTGGAAACCATCACACTGGGGCAGTAGGGCTTGTAGGCAGTCTCTCGTTGGGCACACACACATATATGGCAGAGAATAGTTCATGTACCAGGGCCTCCAAAACATCAGGCGGTGTTTTACATTGCCTAAGCAGTTCATAAATCAGGCACTCTGTCCCTTTAAGACTATCTTCCGAGTGCCTTAATTCACATTAATTCAAACATTTGCTTAAGACCTGCCCCACTGTTGCAGCTGCCATGGAGTTCTCTAGCTCCTGCCCCATGGGCTGTCCTATGAATGGGACTTGCCTGCTGTCACAGGGTGTGGGAAATAATCACAGACAAGGCAAGTTGACAGAATTTAAAACACACTTTGTGACATTTATTCACAAGATTTACAAAAATAATAAAAATAACAAAATAAATACTGCAATATAAATGACCACTCTCCTTCGGTGGGATCTTGCACAACACAGATATACAGTCCAAGATATGTAGAATTGCTACAATCTTCACTTTCTGTATCACCAGTCTACCTGCACTGTAGACCTTCCTTCACTCCATCCAAGGCTGATCTAACATTGGTGACCCACCAGAGGTGCTGTGGAAGTTTAGTTTGCCATCCTAGTAATTATCAGTCACTAAAAAGTAAACATTGGATTGTTATCCCCATTTTTGAATTAATTACTAGGCTAATTACTTAGTAACACAGCTGGTGTTTCCTTAGTTACGCCATGAGTGACAGGGTGTGCACTACAAAACAAGGGCTTCAGAGGGTGCTGTTCCCTTAAGAACACTTGTTTAGAGATCAGCAGCCAGCTAAGAAGAATGTTCTATGGTAGTTTCTACCTGGCTAATTTGTGAATATGGGCCTGTACCCTCTCAGGGCTTCTTATCAGTGTACAAATACTCTGGCAGCCCTTTTATACTGTTACTTTAGGGTGCATAATATCTTGGGAGCATTTGCAGTCATGCAACCCTTTGTTTTATTTTAAACTGGAGCCTTTTTGTATTTGTTTACTGAAACATCTTTAAAATACATCCTATAACACAGAAATATTTATTTTAATACCGACACCTCTTGTTTTTAAGAGTGTTTAAATAATTTTAGTAGGAAGGCATATCCCTTTCTGAGGGTACAAAAGACTTTAGGAAGCTCTAGTGGCCCTCTCAGTTTGGGTTGCATGTACAGGAATCCTCCTAGCATGAGAATACTGTTTAGGAGCGGCGGCTGTAATTGTAGACTTACTATATAGCTGCTGACTCCTTTCTCCTGCTGTTTACTCACAGAACCTAGGTTTTTTTAAGCTACTCTGGGCTCCTCTGCTTTCACAAGCAGCTGTCTGTTACTGCAAGGCAGAATGCCTTGTTCATTTAGTGCCTGGTTCGTCTGCAGCGTGAATGGGGCAATTTATAACAACTTTCCCTTTTTTCCACTTTCCTTTTCCTGGCGGGCAGCTGAAATTGTCAAATGCCACGCCGCCTCCTCTCGCTGAGTGCGTGCTCAAACTTGGGGGAAAGTATTCTTTATTTAGGCACAGAAAAAGGTGCCTTTCTCTAGGATTCTGCTCAGTTCACTTTAGCAGCATGAGCTGAGCGCTTTTACAACCATTCCTTTTCTCTTTGTGTCTTGGGTCGGCTGCTAGCTTAGAAATTGCTGTGACCCGAGTCCATACAATATTGCAATACAGGGACAGGTTCCTCTAGCTATTTACCTGTCCTGAATTAGCTACTACTTGCACACTAGAGTGCAATTATTTTAAAATATACTGTTTTATTAAAATGGGGGACATTTCATAGTTTCTTTTAAACAGTACTGTTTTCAAAGTGGGGGGGTTCTAATGTACTCCTGTACAATATCTTATAAACAAACACATGTGTCTAAGGATCCTTTTTATTCTTTTACCTGGGTATTTATACATTCTTTCCCTTAGTCCCATTTAGCTTTAAGGGACTTTGTTCATTTCTTTCTATGCCAGAAGGCATACAACATTTACACCTAGTCACCACTACTAGGTACATCTTCCCAAGGTGCTATATTTCTAGGTAAATTCTTAAGGGCTAACAGGACGGAAAATAAGATGAATAAGTATAATATCAGGTATAGTCTGAGTTTATAGGAGATAGTAAAGTACATATCCTAGGTGGCCTACCTAGAATAGTAGAAAAGGAAATATCAGAATTCAGAGGTACTGTTGCAACATATGTTTTGACACAAAGGGTGGTGAAAAAAAGAAGAAAAGTGTCCAATAGTCCAAATTCAGGGGTGTGTAGCCAACATCTATCACACACCTCCCTTCTTAAGGGGAAGTCTCCCATAGTTTTACACCAATATTTTCCCAACTCTTTATGTGTAACTGTTGTGTAACTCCTCCAGTTGCCAGCAGTTAGTTCTATTGCTGTCCAAATCTAGATTATAAATAAAAATATACAGTACCCAGAAGTTATCAATGTGTTTGCCCTCCATTTTACCATCAATGTTGCTGGAGGAGGATGTCATCAGAGCAACAGATAATGGTGCTGCACTAAATGCAGTTCCACCAGTAAACCAAACCCACAATGTTCGGTCCCCCACTTGAGTAATGGAGGAACCCTTTAAGTGTTCTGCACATCCTGAAGTGCAGGTCTAATAGGGACTAGGACCATGTGAGCGTGATGCAGCACTGAGTTGAGGTATATACAGTATTCATATAAGCAAGTGCCTGTATGTGTTGTGTTACTGCTTCTGTTAGCAAAAACAGTTTACCAATAAATGACTCTGGGTACAACAAGAGTTTTAAGTGGTATTACACAGCTGTTGTATTATATTGTGTGTGTATTAGCATTCTCTGTTTTGATTGACACCAGTAGTGAGAAACAATCTTGCAAATATGCCCCTTTCCCTTTGTAACTAGGCAGTCAGTGATTGGATGGCTGCTGTAAGGCAATAAAGAATTCAGCTGTAACAAGGGATAGGTTACCAGGAAAGCATCAGCTGCAGCATATGGAAGAAGGGTAATCTAGTGGTTAAAGCACAGGCACAAGAACTGGTGGACTCAGGTTCAAATCCTACTGGAGTCCCTTACGTTTGAACCCTTAAGAAGTTCCCCTAACCTCCCCTAACCTTGATGGCCCCTCAGGTCCATGACTTTAAAAATGCCCCAATTCCCAAAATAAATCATTAGCAGTGATGTGAGAGCTACAGCACTGCACTTTCAAGGTACTAAGGATAAGCTGTGGCAGACCACCCCCCCCCCCCGCTTTGTAATGCCAGCATTTCAAGTAGGATGTCCCTCACAAATCAGATGCTACACCTCGGCTATTGTAGGTAAAGGAACTAATCAGTCTCAGCGTTTGTAGTGCTCTGTGTTTGCTTAGCTCACTCCTCCCATGTCATATGCATTCTGTGTCTTGGTATTTCCAGTCAGAAACTCAGATTTAAGGGGCATTTGAAATGTAAAACAATACACTTTATAAAGTAAATGATCTATCTCTCCACTTTCAGGCTGCTGAAAGGGGATGTGTATAATTCAGTCTTGTGTGATCCTTTGGTAAACTGCCCAGGCCCACCTTGTAATGAATCTTTTCAAGGGTGTTCACCTGGTTCAATACATATTGACTGACTGACTGCTTGATTGACTGATTCAGTTTATTGCTCTCCACAACATGTTACAACTGTCTCACAGAGAGAAATGAGCAGTACAAAGAAACAGATTTTGTTTCCTGTGAATGAAATACTATTGGATGTATTATTTGCTCTACACATACAGTATTAAGGCTACAAGTACTACTCCTTCTGTGAGCTGCATGGCAGAACTGCCTTAAGCCACTGCAAACTTAAACCAAAATCAGGCTAGACGGCATTGATACCCTTATGTTTTATTCTGCACTGTTGCTGCAGTGACATCAAGGAATGGGAGGGGCTGTATTACTCATTTGCATGTAAACGGAGGCTTGATTGACATTTTGCTACCTTGCATCACAGCCTCCGCCCTCAAAATCTAGATATGTGTTGCAACAGAAGAAATGGCTGATCTCTTATTGACATATGTACAGTACTTGATGTAATGCATAATAAATACATCAGACATATCCAAATCATAAATATACAGGAGTGTTCTCCTTTAAGAACAAATCAGTTTCCTTTAAAGACTGATTTAACAACCCCCTTTTTCCCCAACTCCCCTACTTAATAGTAGGAAGGGGGTTGGTTGGAGCCTTCTCAGCTTTCCCCTTATTCCACGACCTACACTTAGTAACAGAGTTTGACACTTACAGTGTTTTTATTTGTATTTGCAGGATCAGGAGCAGCAGGGAAAAGGAAACAAAAAGAAAGAGGAGTGCTGCCCCTGTCCATTACATGATACATCCTAATCATTTGTAACTTAAATACCTTAAACATGGGGGATACACTGGTTTTCTGCAGCTCCCAAAGGCTGTTTTCACAGAAGACAGTTCAGGTTACCCCTGGATCTCACATGCACCGAACGTGCTTTCATTTCATTCCTCTTAGAGGCCTTGGAGGTCCTTTACCTGACCTCTCTGGGATTATCATGCCTCCCTCCTTATGCAAGAAAACAGTTTCTGCAAAGAAACAGACATAACTGCTCTCCTCCCTAAACTGTAGGAAAAAAAAGGGGGAGGTTTGGAGCTCTGGCCCACCCTCTCCGTAAAGCTCCACCCCAGGGTCCCTTAATACAATAACGATAGAAGGATGCCTTATGATGCAAAACATCATACAGACTTACATCCTTCTTTTAAACATACCCTGGGGCTTCAGTATACTAGTCATTTCCTAGTATTTGCTACAAAACATTTTTGTACTAGGTATATTTTATACAATATCTTTATCATCCATGGCTCCACATCTGTCCGACAATCTGCATTTTCATGCAATGTACTAGTGCTTCCGCTACACTATATAGAAACTATTTGGCTATAAGGTCAAGTATAAGATCAAAATAGAAAAAGAAGAGGGTTCTAATTCCCAACCAGCACCCTGGAAAGGTGTGGGGCTTTGGCCCTTCCTCATCTGAAACTCTATCCCAGGGTCCCTTAATTAGTATTGCCTTCAAGACAGCTATTTTACAATAACAATACACACTAACTATACCCAGGGGTTTCACAGTACTAGAATCTGCCCAGTATATATATATATATATATATATATATATATATACACACACACACACACACACACACACACACACATAATCAGCTATAGTCGTATGTTCTGAGGAAGAGGAAGAAAAAGCGGCATCCTGGCTTTTTCTACCTGACTAGTTTTGGGTGGTTGGATAATCCAGCGCTAAGAAAAAAATGCTTCAATTGGAGGGGACACTATCCTAGTCTGTCCCCACTTAGACATACCAAGCCTTTTTCTGGGGCTTCTTCATAGGTTTCATCCCATACCTGATCCCTACAGCCCTTGGCATTTTTTTCATTTCAAACAGCATAAACATTTTTGATTACATACTTTTCATTTTGTTCCCCATTACTAAAACCGGAGAGTATTCCTTTGACCCTCAAGCCCTTGTTGTCCCATCCCAGGTGGGTTTCAACAGACACCTCCAGGCAAATGAAGAATCTCCCAAGCTGAAAGCAAACAGCTGGTTCCTCTCAATGCCCCAGGGTATCATTCTTTGCAACAATTATGCATTTATTCAGAGGTATACAAAGGTTAGTCATCTGCTACCACCTTGCACCTTTTGCCCTGCGTGGGAGTTTCCCCCTCTTCCAAGGGTGCAATTTCTTGTGGCCTTCTACCCTTTGGGTTACTCTACCCACTCTTCTTCCCAGTACCTCTAACTGATGAAACCCAGAACCAGCCTTCAGATAGGCAGCCACCTGCTGTTACATTTCTGGCCAGTAGTAAAATGGTGTTATTTTTACCAAGACTTCCCCATGGCACAGTGGCCTAGAGTAACTGGAGCAAGCTTTCTCCATCACCTCCTCTCTATAGGCCAGGGGCACCACTACTCTGGCATCTACTCATCTAGTAAGGGGGGGGGCTTCATATGATACAGGCTACCTTGTTTTTGCTTAGAAAATGGGCTTTAGAAATAAAGTAATCTGATTGGCTGGCATGGGGTACATTAACTTACAGTGAGAGCCCTGTAAGTTAAAAGGCCCAGCCATGCCAACCCTGTGAAATATCCTGGTCGCAACCCTGCTGTATAAGTGATCAAAACCAACAAATAACATTTAAAATCGCCACCATTTTTTTTTCTCGCTAAGCGAGAGATACTGGGCTGGCATGATCCTCTAACAGAATGGCCACCAAATATGAAGGAGCATCTGTAAAAAAAAAAAAATAATAATAATAAAGTAACCATTAACTGTATTTTTATTCTGGCATCATGCAAAAACAAAAATGAGCATTTCTGCGAACTGCCCTCAATGGCAAGAGCAACACTCTTCCGACGCTGCTCTCATGCCTCCTCCATACAGTGGGACACTCTCTTCAATAGCGAGCAGTCCCTTGCTTCAATTTTTCAATATAAAAAAAAAAACTGTCCAGCATAGCAATTGCCCCATATTAAATAAAACTCTGTTAGTCAAAGTACTCGCCCCGCCTCCTCCAAAAAGCTGGTAACTTACCTCTAAAAAGCACTTTTCCCTCCTTGGCTCTCCATTCTCCATGACCAATGAAAACTGTAACAACACTTGTAGTCACAGTGGGTTTCGACGCATTTTAAATTTAAAACTAATACCGAGCTTTGAACATAACAAAAAAAAAAAAAGCATTTAGACAGCTTGCCCTGCCACCTCATACTTCCTGCTTGCACGTGACTTGACCACGCAAGATTGCAATGTCCAAAACAAACAAAAAACTTCTCTACCAGGAAGGACAGAATAAAAACAAATATTTCTTTTTACTTTTCAATAACAAGTATTAGGGTAAACTGCCAAAAATGTAATGCCTTACTAAGAAAATCATGGAGGGAAGATGGGGAGTACAAGATAATGGTAATAGAACAGCACAGACACAAGGGACTACTTTACAACAGACACGCTTCAGTTTCATTTCTTCCCTATTATTTTTTATTTCTTTTTAATTAAATCCCATAC
This sequence comes from Neoceratodus forsteri, assembly GCA_016271365.2. Taxonomy (NCBI): domain Eukaryota; kingdom Metazoa; phylum Chordata; order Ceratodontiformes; family Ceratodontidae; genus Neoceratodus; species Neoceratodus forsteri. The sequence continues at coordinate 1,616,574,679 of CM057452.1, forward strand.
AGAAATACTACATGTGGCCAATTTTCTAAGCACAATAATACCCTCCAGGGTGGGTGGTATGGGCAATACCAGACTTTCCAGGGGCTATCAGGCCCTCCGCCTGTGACGTCAGGCCTCATTACGCCCCTGGGTGGTCTGGTATTGCCCAATATTGCCCACCCTGTCGGGTATTATTACTTGCTCAAACCACCACAATGGTTCCACCCCCATACCACCGGTACCCATGCCACCTTCCTGGACTGAAACATAAGTTGATAACTGGGCCACGTTGAGATCCCCTGCCTGTACTTTCCCCCAGTCAGTACACAGAGTACTGGCAATGGCATCTGTATCAGCATCAGCACCCCAAGTCCCTTCAACTATCTTGGCCTCTTCAGGCTTGATTTAAGTCTTCACCTCAGTACGCACAAGTCCAGTAACAGTCTTATCCTTACCTGGGGACTTATTTCCTCCGTCATCCTAGATCCAGTAACAGCCTGGGAACATCGAGAGCTCAGGAATCATAAACTCTATAGTGAGCTGTGATAATTCCATTAAGGGATCCTCCTCCAGGTAACAGCCAGGAAAAATTGGCAAAATCAGTAACAAGGACTCCATCCATGGGCCCTCCTCTTCTCAGTGCCGAGGCTCCTGGACATCCACAGCCACATCAGATTCCACTGAACAGGTCATCTCTAGCAGCACCTGGTATCAGTGCTCCACCTCTCTCCATCGTTGGTCTGCTGCCAACCATCGCCCACTCAGAAAATGGATGAACCGCATCAGGTCTGCCACCTGGTCTTCGGATCCATCACATTCCCATGGTGCCTCGCCCAGGTCACCACCTCCAGTAGTCCACATCATATCTGGTAGAAGTTTCTCTCCCATCCTCAACTTCTGGGTGCAGGTCTGCATTCCCGGTGGTCCAGCTTCTCCCTTCTGATCCTGGACATCCACGGGCTCCAATTTGTGTGCCATCCTGCCTTTTGCCTCCTAGGTCTGGGCACCATGGCTGGTGTCTAGTACTGGTCTCCCCCTTGTTTCTTAGGACATCCAGTACCAAATCCCACTTCTCACACCAACTGTCACAGGGTGTGGGAAATAATCACAGGTGAGGCAAGCTGACTGAATTTAAAACACACTTTGTGACATTTATTTACAAGATTTAAAAAAATAAAAATAACAAAATAAATACTGCAATATAAACGACCACTTGTCCTTCAGTGGTTTCTTGCACAACACAGATACAGTATACAGTCCAAGATATGTAGAATTGCTACAATCTTCACTTTCTGTATCACCAGTCTACCTGCACTGTAGACCTTCCTTCACTCCATCCAAGGCTGATCTAACACTGGTGACCCACCAGAGGTGTTCTGGAAGATTAGTTTGCCATCCTAGTAATTATCAGTCACTAAAAAGTAAACATTGGATTGTTATCCCCATTTCTGTATTAATTACTAGGCTAATTACTTAGTAACACACCTGCTGTTTCCTTAGTTATGCCATGAGTGATAGGGTGCGCACTATAAAACAGGTGCTTCAGAGGGTGCTGTTCCCTTAAGAACAGCTGTTTAGAGATCAGCAGCCAGCTAAGAAGAAGGTTCTATGGTAGTTTCTACCTGGCTAATTTGTGAATATGGGCCTGCACCCTCCTAGGGCTTCTTATCAGTGTACAAATACTCTGGCAGCCCTTTTATACTGTTACTTTAGGGTGCATAATACCTTGGGAGCATTTGCAGTCATGCAACCCTTTGTTTTATTTTAAATTGAAGCCTTTTTGTATTTGTTTACTGAAACATCTTTAAAATACTTCCTATAACATAGAAATATGTATTTTAATACCCTGACACCTCTTGTTTTTAAGATTGTTTAAATAATTTTAGTAGGAAGGCACATCCCTTTCTGAGGGTACAAAAGACTTTAGGAAGCTCTAGTGGCCCTCTCAGTTTGTGTTGCATGTACAGGAATCCTCCTAGCATGAGAATACGGTTTAGGAGTGGCGGCTGTAATTACAGACTTACTGTACAGCTCCTTTCTCCTGCTGTTTACTCGCAGAACCTAAGGTTTTTTTAAGTTACTCTGGGCTCTTCTGCTTTCACAGGCAGAATTCCTTGTTCATTTAGAACCTGGTTCATCTGCAGCATGAACAGGGCAATTTATAACAACTTTCCCTTTTTTCCATTTTCCTTTGCCTGGTGGGTGGCTGAAATTGTCAAATACCACCCTGTCTCCTCTCGCTGAGCACTCGCTCGAACTTGAGGGAAAGCATTCTTTATTTAGGCACAGAAAAAGGTGCCTTTCTCTAAGATTCTGCTCGGTTCACTTTAGCAGTGTGAACCGAGCACTTTTACAACCATTCCTTTTCTCTTTGTGTCTCGGGGCGGCTGCTAGCTTAGAAATTGTTGTGACCTGAGACCATACAATACTGCAATACAGGGACAGATTCCTCTAGCTATCTACCTGTCCTGAATAAGCTACTACTAGCAAACTAGAGTGCAAACATTTTGAATAATACTGTTTCATTAAAATGAGGGGCATGTCATAGTTTCTTTTAAACATTTTAAACAGTACTGTTTTCAAAGTGAGGGGTTTCTAATGTACTCCTGTACAACATCTTATAAACAAACATACGTGTCTAAGGACCCTTTTATTCTTTTACCCAGGTATTTATACATTCTTTCCCTTAGTCCCATTTAGCTTTGAGGGACTTTGTTCATTTCTTTCTATACCAGAAGGCATACAACATTTACACCTAGTCATCACTACTAGGTACACCTTCCCAAGAAGCTATCACTCTATGTAGATTCTTAAGGGCTAACAGGACAGAAAATAAGAGGAATAAGTATAGTATCAGGTGTAGTCAGAGTTAAGAGGAGATAGTAAAGTACATATCCTAGGTGGCCTACCTAGAATAGTAGAAAAGGAAATATCAGAATTCAGAGGTACTGTTGCAACAGAAATATTGACACAAAGGGTGGTGAAAAAAGATTAGAAAAATAGTCCCATAGTCCAAATTCAGTGGAGTGTAGTCAACATCTATCACACACCTCCCTCCTCAAGAACAAGCCAGTTTCCTTTAAAGACTGGTTTGACAACCCCCTTTCTCCCCCAACTCCCCTACTTAATAGTAGGAAGGGGGGATTGGTTGGAGCTTTCTCAGCTTCCCCCTTATTCTGTCAACTTGCCTTGTCTGTGATTATTTACCACACCCTGTGAAACTTGCCCCATAGTCTCTGGCTCCATGGAGTTTTTTTCTTATCCACTGTTGAAACTAGAACATTTGTTGTTCAATCTCTTCTCCTTACCCTTAGTAATTATGGCATTTTGGTCTATTTTGCTGCCTGTGAGGGTGTCCTGAAGAGTCAGAGTATTACTTAACAAAGCCTACCACACTGCAGTTGCCACCAATTCTCAAAAACATGTGACCTTTACTATCAAACAGGGTGGTCATTCTTTGACTGTCACCTTGTATTTCTCTGGTACGATACTATGTGTTTTTTTTCTGTTGTAAATATGTTTTTCATTCTTTTTTCCTTTTTTTTTTGCTCCTTTCTGGGCCCTGCAACCCCACTTCTTCGGGCTCTCACATGCTGGCTCTCCATATACCCATTAGACCTAACCCACACTGCTGTACCTGTCTCACCTTCCCCCAGAGCTCTGCCAACATTCCCCAGTGGTGGTCCAGCTTATCCATATCGGGTGGCTGGCTCCCCCAGGGGGGCGACGGGGGGGGAGAAAGTGCCTTTTTATACTGGGGATGTCTGCTGGGGGCCAGCCACAGTGCGCTGGGTGGTCAGCAACAGGAGGGAGGCCTACTGAAGGCCATCTTCTGGTGCTGCAGGTGGCCATTTTTCTCTGTCCTGGGGCATCCTCTCACCTCCTATAATGTGTGGTGCAGCAGTAGCATCCTGGGGGCAGGAGCATTCAGCAGTATGTGGTCACCCATGTCACCAAGAATGCCTCTGTAAACCACCACCAAGAGTCACCACAAGAGCGGCTCATGATGTCCCTTCCCCCAGGAGGGAAACATCCAAAGGACACTGCCAACCCTCTCCCTGCTGGTCTCCACTCCTGGCATCCGGGCTCGGGGCACAAACACGGATCGCGAGCATGCCAGAGCAATGCCCCACTGCTCAATGCCACAGAGCTGACTCATTTTTCCTTCTGATTACAATACTCATGCCATGGACAAGCAACCTTATAAATAGCCCTTCAGAAGTACAGTACAAGGTATGAGATATTCTAATGCTGCCATTCCCTGGAGTTCTTCCACATTATCATTATTGCAATACAGCTCATAAATTTAATTTTAAACATTTGTTAAAGCTGTACCTTTATTCAACCTATCACTGTAATTTTTTTCCATCTACCTTTTTCACTCTGGTTCCACTGGACCCCCAACCCTAGCCCCAACACTGACTTTCTCATGGACTTACAGGTTAACCACCACTTACCCATGACCTATGTACAGGTGGCTGGCCAGCCATGTCTGTCTTGTGAGAGCCTGGGGGGGTGCTTGTGTGTAGCTGATCAGGGGGGTTCCTCCATTTTCCCAATTTCTCCCCAGGGTGTCTGACATGCAGTGATGCTGGCACACGTGTGTTGGCATGCATGGGTGCTTGGCATCTGTCAGCAACCTATTCCACTTCTGATGCTCTCCACTGTGGTCCCACCTGGCCTCTACCAGGTGGCATTCATGCAGTGGAAGCAGCATCCCCTCCCTGAGAAAGGAGAGTAGCCCCTGGGACACTGAATTCTTCCTCCCCCCCAGTCGGCCCTTGACAGCCTATGCTATTTTCTGAACATGGGTGGCTAGCATCATGAGCAACAGCACTACCACTGCGTAAACCATCTGGCCCCATCGTCATTTTTTTAACATCAACTAGCTCAGGGCTTGCAATATTTTGTATCCTTTTTTTTTTGTTATATATTTTAAATAAATATATTTTAAATTGTTATTGTTATTTCATTAAGAACAATGTACACAATGAAAAGACAGAGCAAGATACATACAAATAATGACACTGTATAGTATACAGTGTTGTGTCTTTCTTTACATTGAGTTTTCTTTTCACTTGTGTATCTGAATAGCCATGGGGTGCTGTTTCCTTTGTCTACTTGCTTCTTATACTCTGTATAGGGTAGGTAGTCACTCACTTACCTCGAGCTTTATTAAAGACCGAAGTATGCAGTGCTGTCATTGCTGAATGCTTAGATTCATTTTCCCTTCTTTAGCTCATATTTCTATCTGAAAGAGAACACAGAGAATCCTTTTCTTCTCCCCTATACTGAAACTGTATATAGGCTTCTTCATTATAACTACTTTCCTTCTTTGTTGTTCCATCTCCTATTACTGGTCCTATTCCTTACTTTTCTGTACACCAAAATGTTTTTCTGTTTCATCTATGTTGCCTTGGGTGCCCATTGACTGTCTCAGTTAGGAAGCTATAAGGTTTGTATCACATGCTTTAAAGATATGTTACATTAAGTTTTTTTGCTTACCTTGTATCACGTTTGTAATGAGACCTGAGGCGTAAAGTATATACCTTTTCTGAACCTGAGTAGCAGGTATGAGAAGGTATTGCAAGGTACTTACTCAGTTGGAGTACTCAGCTTGTCAAATTGTCTATATTACTTACTGTAAATTTGAAGGGAAGGGGTAGGCAGTGGTTCAGGGGATCAACCTGTAAGGCAAATAGATTGAGCGTTGACTTTTTGTGAGGAAGAGTAGTGTCTGGTCCTTCGCAGGCAACTTTTCACATCATAGCATTATGATTTCAGCTTGAAAGCTGTCTCCCATGGTTTTTTTCAAAGGTTCCACTTATTGCTTGTACGTCTGTTATTTACAGAGTATCATACAGACAGAGTATATTGGGACATAACTCAAATAAAGATAAGAATTTGAACTATTTACACACAGAGGTTCTCTCAGTTAAGTATTGTTTCATTTTAGGGTTCACCTCATCTCTCTAGTGTTGTGAAAGGTAGGTGGGGGTGGATGGATGGTCTCAGCCTATGCAACAAAATCCATGTAATGCTCTAGTTGGAACATAACCGATTTACGTCATTTGATTTCTAAAGAGGGACCTCAGTTCTGCAGATATCCCTTCCAGGTTAAACATTTCTAACATAAGGTCTCTCCAATTACCTTTTGTGGGTACCCGTACACTGTGCCACAGGCTAGTGATAGCTATTTTAGCTGCCAGTATCAATAGTACAAGTAATTTATATTGTGCTGTAGGTACTTTCCTGTCCTCCAGGGGGAAGGCCATCAGTACCAGTATGGAAGTAATCATACCTGGGTAGTCAAATTTTCTTCTAATTCTTGTATTACTGTTTGCCAATACTGGAGGAGAGCTAGGCAGTCACACAAAATGTGTGTTAGGCCTGCCTGTCGATGTCCACAACCCCGCCAGCATAACCCATCTGTAGGACCCATATATTTAGCCACTATAGCCAGGGTGTGGAAAAATCTAGTACAACATTTCCAAGAGTACTCCCTCCAATAGTTGGCAGAGGCTACTTTATATGAAGGGAGCGCATACTTATGCCAGAGTTCAAGAGGAATAGCTATGTCTAGCTCGGTGTTCCATTTTTTTTCATCATCTGTTTGTGCGCTTTTACACCTCCCCAACCCCATTCTGGCCACCCCCTTCCTGGCCCCTGGTAACCCAGGACTTACCTTACACCGTCTCATCTTCGGCGGGTGCCTGGTCACTGGTAGGGGTCTTTGAGGGTCCGGTCTTCATCCTGTCAGGGGAGGCATTTTCCTGTTTTCTTCCCTTTACTCCCAGGGTCCCAAGTGCAGAGACGCATGTGCATGAAGCTATGCATGCACCCTGCCACCCCAGTAACAGCCCCTTCCTAGTGCCTGGCTCCTTCTCAGCCTGCGATGCCCCCAGGCCTCCATCACAAGGCAGGCAAGAGCCAAGGGAAACTCACATCCCTCCCCAGAGAGCTGCATCTCGGCAACTTGATCCAGCTCTGCTCCTTCCCCTCCCCCTCTGACCTCCGCAGCTCATGCTCACTCCCATACACAGGCTGCTGGCGTAGCGTGAAGTGAGGTGTCCAGTGCCTCAGCCTTCTGTGCTACTGGGCCAGCCTGGTGTTTTTTAAGCATCGTTGTTGTGGAGTCTGCAGGGTGAGCCTGGAGTGCCTTATATAGCTGGCTAAATAGGTGGGTTTGTGGGTTGCCTTGAATATAGGCTGTTAGGATCGCTACTAACTGGGAGGGTTTCTCTGTTATCTGGATTAATGCATCTTCCCTTGGTTGCAAATATGAATGTAGTTGGAGATACTTGTAAAATTCTGCTTGTGGGAACTTTTAAGATGTCTGTAGTGAGGCAAAAGGGAGTGTCCCTATAGGGCCTAGTAATTCATATATGTGTCTGACTCTGTAGCCCTGCCATCATCTTAGTGCTCCATCTATTTTATTTGGGAGAAAGGCCAGCTCATGTGCTATACTTTGTAAGTACAGCCTTTCTATTAATGTGAGGTATTTTTTTGTATGTATATCCATTGACAAAAGGTCTCTGCAGAGTATTGGGTAAATTTTCCTAGCGGGGTACATCTTGTGGGGAGTTCCAAATAAATATGGTCTTGGGTGTTTTTCAGGGTCTGTTCTATATGCTTCCAATGCGTCTGGTATGACTGTGCCAACCACTGGCAGATGGTACATAGGCGGGATGCCAGGGCGTGTTGTTCAAGGTTAGGGAGATTTGACTCTTCCTTGTCTCAGGGAACTGAAGGATCGCATATCTGATCCTGGGCGGCTCGCTCTGCCATATGAACCGTGCTATGAGTTTGTGCCAGGCCTGGAAGTAGGTTTTACTTGGCTAGATTGGTAGAGTTTGGAGGAAGCAGAGGAAGCTTGGGAGCAGAGTTTGTTGTACAGCTTCTATTCTATTAAACAAACCTATGGCAAGTTGTGTCCACAGTGTCATATCCTCAGTTACTGGTTGGGTTAGTGGTGCATAGTTTAGCAGCTCCAGGTGAAGCAAATGTTTAAGTTAGCTTTATGCCTAATTATCTGATAGTGCTTCTATGCCATTTAAATTTATATTTGGTTTTCATCTGTTGAGAAGAGGCATAGCTATACAGTAAGATCTCTGTCTCTTGGTCATTTAACTTTTAGCTGGAGCGTTTGCCAAATTCATGTAACAGTTTCCAAATTTCTGGGATGGATTGCTCTGGGGATGTTAGAGTTAATAGGATATCATCCATAAATAGGGATATTTTAAACTGCCTGCTGACAATAGGTAGTCCGTCTGTTGCAGGTTAGATCTTATGGCAGCTGCTAGCAGCTCGAGGTACAGTGCAAAGAGGAGTGGGAAGAGTGGGCATTCCTGCTGGGTGCCCCTGGTTAGGTGGAATGCTTCAGACAAGAAGCCATCTAGCCAGAGATAGGCCCTTAAGGAATCATATATTGCTTGAAGCATCCGCACAAATTTGACAGGAACTCCAAACTGTACTAATGTGGTCCATAGGTATGCCCAGGTCACCCTGTCAAAGGCCTTTTTCCACGTCAAGGCTCAGCAGTGCCAGGGGCATTTGTCTTTGTACTGTGTAGTCTATCAGGGTTAGGTTGCATCTGTCACTGTCATGCACCTGTCACTGCCTGACAAATCCCACCTGGTCTTGATCTATAAGGAGTATCATTAATTGCTCCAATCTCCTAGCCATTATAGACATGTATATTTTATAATCACAGTTTAGCATGGATATTGGGTATATGGTACGAGTTTGGTTATTATGGGTCTTCCTGGGGTTTGAAAATGACCAATATGACAGCGTATTTCCATGAAGAAGGGGGATGGTAACCCTGCTGAATTGCATGGAATGCTTGTGTAAGCAGAGGGAAGATAGGTGCTTTGAATTTCTTATAAAATTCTATAGGGTACCCATCTGGGCCTGTGGGTTTCTGTGTTTTGAATGCCATTAGTGCTTCTTCTAGTACCGACTGGGTTATTGGAAGCAGTAAGTTCTATGCTTGTTCCTGAGTCAATTTAGGAAGGTGAAGGCTTTCCAGGAAGGTCTTGACCTTGTCTGGGGGGAGAAGGGGTTTCCATTGTATATAGTTGATGGTGATAGTTTGCCAGGGCTGATCTAATTTCTTTAGGCTTGTTTAGAAGCCTTCCAGTGGCTGGTCCATGGAGCTGTGTTACGCAAGCTTGTGCTCTGTTCACCCTAACCCTACATTCTAGGTTTCTTGCTCCTCTTGGGCCTCCCTCACATCTATTTAATTTTAGACAGAAGAGCTACTGCTCTATTTTTTGGTCTTGTATTTTTTGGAGTTTCTGTTTACTTGTTTTATTTGTGGGATAATAGATTTATCCCCCTGGTGCAAGAAGGCTAAGAGGGTGGCCAGTGTCACCTGCAATTTTCTGATTTTTCCTTCCCTTTCTTTCTTTTCTCATGCGCTCATCACTAAGTAGCAACTGCTCCTCATCCTGACTAACCAGTATTTCTTTTTTCTCAAGGCTGTGACTCAGATCCATCACCCCAATCTCACTTTTCATCCTTCAGATCCTCCAGCCCCATCTACCTACCTACCCTGCTATACACATAACTACCTCCCTATTAATCTACCCTGCTAGATACCCTAATCCACCCCTCACCTCCCTCACATACCAGCCCCACTCGTTCACTACCTATCTACTCTTGGCACTCCCAACCCTCTATTCTTCCCAGCCCAGATTGCAAGCTAGACACCATGTATCTTCCAGCCCCATTGTGGATTTATTACAAATTGTGTTCAGCCTATCCACTGTGCTACTTGTTTAGCATGAGGCAGTCTATTGCTGTTTGTACACTTTGTTTACCTTATGAATACTGTATCATATGTATTTACAGCTTACATGTTTTATATCTACACTGTATGTCCAGTGTCTTTGTGCTCTGTAGCATATGTATTTATACATATACTGTACAATCAACATGTCTTCCAGGACCTCCTTGTAAATGAGCATGCTCAATGGAGTACTTCCTGTCAATAAACTTGAACTTGAGTATGCTACTTTTTCCCCTCTAAGAGCCACCTTAATGGTGTTCCATAGGATTGTAGATTTAATCATGGGGCCTTGATTATCGCTTTTTATTCTGGGGATAGCCTCCTCTACTAACTGCTTGAATTCAGGGTCTCTCAAGTGGGAGAGATTTAATCTCCAATGGCTGTGAGTCTTGTGGAGAAAGATTTTGCAGCAGTACTTGTTACATGCATACTTAGAATTTTGATCAGGTATACCACTGTTGCCTTGAATTCTAAGAGTTTCAGCCTTTCCAGTCCAACTTGTGTGTCTTATTAGTATCATAAGTACCCATTCTGTTTTCTTTTGCCCCTCCCCCAGTTCCAGGTGAAGGAGTCCGAGCAGTGAAGGAGCTGATGCCACGACTGGAGACAGGCAGACAGCCCTGCAGGGGTCTGGAAAAAAAAAAAATATATATATATATATATATACACACAACCACAGTTGCTACTTTTGAAGGTTTTTGAAGAAACAGCATTCAGATAGACTCCTACAGAATCATAGAATTGCTAAATATTCAAGATTTCTATGGGTGATTTCAACCCTTGAGGGATGCAGCGGCGAGTACAAGGAAGTTTGGAGCCAGAAACAGTTTATTTCATCTGACTGATAACAAACTAACTAATTTCGAAAGAAAAAAGTTTCTGGAGAACATTGTGTGGTGTACTGGTTACTGCTTATCTCTTATTGTACATACCTGTTTATATAGTTTACTTTTTTTGTTTGTTTGTTTTTTTCTTTCTGTTTATCCCCTGTCACTTTGTTTACTAGTGATTGTAGTAAGCACCTTAAATCAGAAGTTAAAAAAAAAATCCCGTTAGCGAACCAAAAGGGGCACTTTGGTGATCTGAAAGGATCTGTTATACTTTAGAAAGATAGTGTAAATTAAGAAGCTGCTACTAAATCGAGTTTTTATTTATTTTTTTTTTTAGTTTTTATTTTTAGTATTTTATTTAAAACCTTTCTGCCTTTGACAGAGTCATATAAAACAGTAAATTGGAGATTCCCAGTATTGACAAGCAGGAAATCATTATAACATAACTCTGATGTGGTTCTAAGTGATTCTATTTGGCATTATATTGATATGTGTGAAACTATTTAGGTTTTAATTTAGGAATAGGAGATTTCACTCATGCCATTTTACTGTCTCTACTAGGTTTCATTGATTAATTCTAACTGACATAATAATCAACGGGTGATCTACTCAACGTGCCTCTCAGTCAACTTACACCTGTTTGTGGTTTGCTGCGATGCACGAGTTAATTACGTGACTAGGTTTCTGACTCTTATACGAGCATAGCTAAACTTGGGTTGGGTATTCACTTGTTGGTTCAGTTTACTTGTGGACTGGCAGTCTGAAGGCTGTAGAAGTCTGAGCTCCACGAGTGTGAAACCAACCAACTTTTAATATCACTGTACTACTCAGGAAGCCAGGCTCATATGAAGACTGGCTTTGGCTCTGTGTTTAAAGCACCAAGCCTTTTTGCTGAGAGACATGAGCTCCAGCATCGAAAGTTTAAAGTTTCAAAAGAGTTGGCAGTGCTGATAAAAATACAATCTCAGGCAGCTGAGTTAACTTGATCGTAGTTGCTGGCATTGGACCAGTAATTTATTTAATTATTTCTCTGAGTTCAAACATGGGGTGTAATTGAATTACAGACTGAAGGAGGAAAAGGTTTACTGGGCGATACAGGCAACAGCAGCAGTATCAGTGCAGACTTGCCCGAGTTCCCCGACTTGGATGAAAGTATTAGAAGCTTCCCCCAAGATAAACATTCTAACTTGCGCTGAACATGTAAGTCTGTTTTCTACCTTTAATTTTTTTACTACTTCTTATTATTTTTAACCTCTGAGGTGATACTTGATTTTAAGGTATTTTTGAGGTGTTTTTTATTTCAAAGCTAAAAAGTATTGAATTGCATTACTGCATTATTATTTGCTGGGGTACAGTAACTGTCTTGTAAATACATATTGTAGCTTCTATTATATTCTCTGTCTTTTAAGTCTCATGTTCTTCACGATGCTGACTGGCCCACTAATATTTAGCACCCGCTAATAATTAGGTGAATGCCAAAGAAATCAAGCAAAATCACTGACCAAAAAAAACAAAGTTTAAGTAACATCATACATCATAAAAATACCCAAGAAATCACAGCAAAATCACAACAAAAAATACAATGAAAAAAAAAACTACTGAATTATGAAAAAAAAATGTTCATGCTCTGAGCTGCTCTTCATGTTGCTGTGAATTATGAACCGTAGTTTTTCCTCGACATCTTTGAGGAGCAAGGTGGGTCTGCCTCTTGGCTTAGTGGGCAACGACGGCTTTAGGATCAAACGATCAGCTGCCGTTTGGAGTTGCGCCTTGTAGTCCTTTTTAAAATTCTGGACTGTGGACTCATTAATATTGTTGCCATACTTTAGATTGTAAAAGAGGACCGCAGCCATTACATCATTCTCTGCTGCGTACTGCCCGATTTCATAGTGCACTTCTCCAGCATATGAGGTATAGCTGGAAGGGTGGCTATACTTAGAGGGTGGTGGGTTGCAGGCTGCGAGTTTGCTTGCTGCTGCAGAACTAGTATCAGAGTCCAGTCCTGTGTGAAGCAGCTGCTCGCATGACACATCAGCCATGTCGAGAGAGTATTCCCTCTTTGTTCCTTTCTTTACCCATCGTAGAATCAAAATACTGTAATTACAGAAGGAAATGAGCAACAGACCACAATCAACAACGGAGACAAGGGCAGGCCAAGGCTAAGCTGGTTTTGTAATAACCAGCTGCAATTTCTGACCAATTGCAGTACACTGTCAATTACTGTTAATTGCTGTGTAAACTGCTGTAAAACTGATGCCAATGTACTGATACAGTACGTCACTACTGTGTGTAATCACTCATTTAAGCAGCTGGCAATGTAATCAGTAGCGGAAGCGTGTAATTAAAAGACCACAGGTAAGTTATGAATGGACACATCGCTAACATTTTAGGATGCTAATATTTTCTAGACTACAGTATGTACATAATATGTAAAGTCGGGTACTGTGTACTCCCTAGTTCACATCCTGTAACCTATGTTAAATATCCTAGGGACCACTCACGGCACTTTAGAAAAATTGAGAGAATTGAAAAGAACCACAGTGAAGTTTTTTTAATCATGGAACGGGGAGAAGCAGAAGCTGATATTCCATTGAAGGCTCGTTGTGACCCCAAGAGTTCCAACTTCCACACTGCATTGCATCACAAGGCTGTTTGTCATCGCTCATGTGTAAAGGACTAATGAACTAATCAACTTTTGCAGTATTGGACTTACTAACCAAGAACTTGCAGTTAAGCTTTCACTTTTTTCTTTGTTTTTTTTTTCTTATTTTATTTTCAGTTGCTTTGTTGTCTATGCTGTATCTGTTTCCTTTTTTATAATATCCCAACTCTCTAAACTAATGGAGGGGGGCAAAATATATATTGAATATGTGCACAAGAAGTGGGGAAATAGTAACAGAAAAGTCTCACTCTAACATCCAGAAAGCAAAAATGAAGAAAAGTAATGATTGTGTTTGTATAGGAGAAACAGAAATTTTTACATCTACTCCTATGGCCACTTATGCCCCCCCAAGAAGGGAGAGAATGATGATGTAATCCAGATTTATGCTGATAAGATTAAAGTTAACATTCAACAGAGGGAAGAAATTTCTAAGACTGACCAGAAAGAGAGGCTAAAAGCTTCAGGAAACTTTATACAAGCATATATAATTAAGCAATAATGCCCAACAGGGTGTGTGTCGTGCTGGGATAACATCACACCTCAGGTGGTTGGGCACGAGGCCACAGGTCGAGTGCATCCAACAACTGAGGCATGATGTTATCCCAAATGACACACACCCTGGAGGGTATTATTGCTATTATACAATGGCTCGATGTTATATATAAAATAAAAAAATAATTTTAAAGAATGTTTTTAGTGTGGAAAAATATTTTTGTTTCTTAAGAGGAGATGCAAAAAATGAGGTCATCTAACTCATCACATAGTTCATCTACAGGTTCACAATGAGGCTGAGTCTAGACCTGTGATGTTGTACTGGGATAACATCACGGGTCCAGCCCAAGATTGACCAATCAGAGACCAGGAAATTTTCTTGCCATTGTATAATGCAGGAATCAGGAGGGAACTCCAGTAAAGAGGTCATAGAAGCTTCTGAAAACACTTCTTCAGTAGACACTCACATAGATTTAGTTACAGAGGTCGCATCTTTGGTATATAATATGGCAGACAAGGAAAAGAAATCAAAAAAGGGGAAAGTGGTTAAAAAACTACAATAAAGAAAAAAGAAAAGGCTTCTGTAAAGCCTCAGCAATTACAAAACCAAAGGGACATAACTGACTTTTTTTCTGGTAAATCAGGCAGTTACAGGGTTAAATGAGGATAAACAGACAGATATACAGGATGCAATTATTGATAATTTAGATAACTCTGCTAAAGAGATCAGAAATCTTCAGCAAACACCTAATAAAGAGAATGGGATGAGATTAGAGTTATTTAGTCCACTAGAACTACCATCTATCCGAAGTGAAGATTTAAATGAAAAAAGAGAATTACAGGATGACTCTGTGTTGGCAGGATCCCTGAATACTGTTTTCCAACAATTAGACACAGGGACTGAACAAATTGAGCTTGAAACAGAGTTTTTAGGACAGTGTCCAAACTCACTGTCTAAATATACAATAAAAGCACTGGCACACCCAGTGACATCTAATATAGTATTGCTGGAAGCACTGAATATTAGAAACAAAATGGATAATCTTGCAAAAGCAATTTACATCCAAATAAACAATCTACAGACACAGTCATCAGCCTTAGTCAGAAAACAGAGGCAAAAGGGAGATTATTTTTCTCTACTATTGTTATCCCTGATACCCCAGAAGGAAGGATTAAGAGAAAAAAGGGAAAAAGAAAACACAAGAAAGTAAAGAATAAGAAAAGGCAGCCAAAACAACTTAATAAAGAAAATCTAGGTCAGGAGGTATCCATTAACAAAAGAAAAGTTCAGTATCAAGTACAAACAGTTAATAGAAATACGATACAAGATCAAATCCCAGATACAGTTATGCAGCAGAATGGAATGAATCGTGAGAAAGTTGATGAAAAAGGAAAGAAGCAAAAAGAGTTCAAAGTGCTCCAGGAAAAAAAAATAAAATAATGATATTGATATAATAAACTGGCAGGAAACTGTGCTGAAGTTAGAAGGACCATACCACAAATCATATGAAACAAAAAGACACACTTGAGGAAGTAATATAACAATTATTTTCGACAGAATTAGAAATTAGGAACTCAAAAGAAAATGTGCTAATGGCATATGGGGACACAAGTGAAGATAAGAAACCAGTTTGTGTTTTGGTAAAGAATATGGATTTTGCCAAAAATCTATGGTTTAGGCAACATAAACTAAGCCAGCTGGGTTTACAAGTTCAAGCCCCGGTTTCTTGGAAAACAGTGTATCATAAGTCCATCCCTAATGGAGAACTCGGTCCTTTTATTAGCTGGTCAGAAATTACTGAGATCCTAGTGAAATTAAGATGGAAACTTACAGGTGGGTCTATTGTGGATCCCTGGCAGGAATTCAATCTGGCAATCTTTGGTCTAGACAGACTTCAGATAGAAAATAAAGACAATCTGATGGAACTAGTGATTGTAGTTTTTTTCAAGTGTTATAGGGGAAAAAATCTCATGAAACTCTTTTTAAAGTAAAAAGATCTCTTATTTCTGAAGATGATAATAAGACTGACACTAGATGTGCAACAAAAAGAACATTAACAAACATTACTAGACAACACTCATAAATTTAATCAAACTGGAATATTAATTGTAGACTGGAGAGAAATTTGGGGAAACAATACAGATAAGACCCCAAATTGAATAGGAAAAGTAACAATAACTCCGACAGTATTCCATCTATAATTCAGGAAGATGGAAATCCAAACTGTTTGATATGGAATACTACAGAATTACACAATAAGTTATCAGACATGGAATGGAAACATTTATAACTAAAATTGATATAATAATGTTCCAAGAAACATGGGCTACTGAAAGTATTGACATAAATGGCTACCACACTGTGTTTTCTCCAGCAAGCAAAATCCATAAACTAGGTAGACCAGCAGGGGGATTAGCTACCTACATAAAAATTGGTACAAATATAGATTTTTTAAATAAGATAAATACTAAATCTAATTATATTATACTATTACTTAAGTGGAACCAACTGACTTTTGTTGTTGTTAATGTGTATATACCCCCTATTAAAAAGAATTTGAATAAAAGCATTTGGCAAAATCTGTCCTTAGAGATAGATAACTAATTTAAAAAATATCCAAATGCTGTATTGATTTTAGCTGGAGACTTCAATGCAAGGGTGGACAATACCAGTAGCATGGATAGGCTGTACAAACAGCTGGGGATGGGTAATATTAGGAAGAGAAAGAGTCAAGATCAACAGACTAACACTCAAGGAAAAGAACTACAGAAACTGTTGAAAGAAAATGTACTAATTATATTAAATGGAAGAACAAATGGAGACTTAGAGGGTAATGCAACATACTTTTCTGCTAGAGGACAGAGTGTAATAGATTATGTGATATGTAACCTGATCAATTTAAATAAATTCAAAAGTTTAATGATCCACACGCGGCCCAAGAGTGATCATGCCTCACTACAGTTACAGATAGATCTGGGAGCAACAGGCAATGATGTAAGTGAAGAGAATACACCTTTGGTTACACTAACAGTAACAGGGAAACAAAAGTTAAATAGAGGAAAGATTGCTACCCCCTTACTTGCAGAGTGCATAAATACCTGGGACGCTTCCGTATGAGAACACGATGGTCCTTACCAAATATTGGTTACAGATTTTATTAACAACATTGATCTGTTGAACACACAGATAAAACATCTTATATATACTGACTGTGTGAACCCTGTTAGAAACAAAAGTAATACTTGGTTCGATACAGAATGTGGCCTGGTCAAAAGGGAACTACAGAATTTAATTAGATGGTCAAAAAGAAATCCATCTAGAGAAAATTTCTCCAAATTTAATAAAGCTAGGGAAAATATAGCAAATTTCTGCAGGGAAAAAAAAGAACATTTATATAATAATTGGACTTTAATGTTACAAACTATTCAAAATAATGATTCAATAACATTCTGGCTTTTTGTGGCCAAAGGGGTAAACCTTTTCCAACCCTCAGCTGTACATGTGCCCAAGGAGGTCTGGGTTGAACACTTTACGGCAATATTTTATAAAACAGAACAATCTTTAATAGAAGATGCTACTTTGAAAATAATAAATGATATGGGTTACTCTCCATTACAAATAACTGAAGGAGAAGTTGCAATAGCAATTGATGCCCAAAAAAATAATAAAGCCCCTGATCCTGATTATATACCAGCAGAGGTGTATAAACAATACAGAGATTTTTGGATCCCTCTATTGACATTTTTTTTAATACCTGTCTACAACAGAAGAAATGTTCTGCTTCCTGGCAAAAACATATTATTGTCCTGATACACAAAACAGGATCAGTTTACTCCCCATCACATTTCAGACCTATCAGTCTGTTAGACATAAGTGCAAAAATATTTACAAAAATTGTACTGAATAAGTTAACAATCTGGACAGAAGACAAGGCTCTAATTTCAAGTTTTCAAGCAGGTTTCAGAAAGGGTCACTCAACACTGGATGATTTATATTGTTTTGCCCATATAATAGAGAAAGATGTAAAAATTAGGAAAATGAAGTTACATGCTCTATTTCTGGATTTTCGACTCCATACATGGAAAATCTTAATTTTGAATGGGATCAATAAGGCCCTTTTAATACCAATAATTTTACTACATACCAACACCTCAACAAGTGTAAGAAATGATAACCTAGGACATTTAATTACCCCATTTAAATCATACAGGGGAGTTAAACAAGGCTGCCTTTTGGCACCATCTCTGTTAAATTTTTTATATAAATACATTGTTGGAATTTGAAGGAAATTAATTATTTGATTCACCTAAGATAAATAATATGCCTATTTATGCGTTGGCTTATGCAGATGACATAGTTTTATTTGCTCTTACAGCAGTAGGTTTACAGAACAAATTAAATAAATTCCATAAGAAATGTCAAGAATTACAGCCAGAAATAAATTAAAAAAAAATCAATGATATTTGCCAGGAACAAAAATAATAATAAAAACAGTGGGAAAATATATTTGGGGAAGGAACAAATCGAAAGAGTAAAAAGTTATGTTTATTTGGGTGTAAGACTTTCTGAAACAACTAACTGGGTCATGCACATGGAAGATCAATAAGCCAAAACAAAGCTTGTAGCAAAAGCTTTGCTAAGAATTAATTATCAATATGATGGCAATTCTACACTACCAGCCATAAAAGCGGAAGAAACTAAAATATTACAAATACTACTGTATGGGGTTGAAGTTTGGGGGACATATAGGCTAGTCAAATGGAAAAAAAACAATAATGTATTATTACAAGGCACTACTAAGTATACCAACCTGAACAGCTAACATAATGATTAGGGCTGAATTAGGAAGGGTGAATCCACAATCACTTAAAGTTACAAGAATGGTAAATTATTGGCTAAGAATCATTAATAATAAATATAATAATTCGCCAAATGCATGTTGGGAAGAAAAACTGATTTGGGAGAAACAGGGCACAAAGTCCACATGGTTAAAAACATTGAAAGATACTCTAATGGTAATAAAAATGATGCATCTCTGCGAAGACTATAACAAAAATATAGCTATATTGGAGAAATTTGGTAAAATAGTTAAGAAGAAATTAATAAATAAAGCAAAAGAGGAGGATATGACACAAATTAAAAATCTGTACATGGTTTATAGAAAACAAAATTGATCACAACATCAAAGAATATTTAATGAGTGGGATAAATTCAGATCAAAGAAAACTTATTACCTGGGCTAGAATGGGACTGATCATGTCAAAATAAACATAGTTTAATAAAATACAAGGTAAATCAGAAGCATTTTGTCCTTGCAATAAAGGATTAGTAGAGACCATTTCTCAAATCATTACTACCTGTCCTTTATACTCTAAACCAAGAAATGAATTTCTTTTGGAATTCCTGAAAGTATATGCTCAGGTAAATTATGACTCAGTATTTCTTTTGTTGTACGCTAGTGCGTTTACTGATATAGAAAGAATTGCAGAGTTCCTTGCAGCGGTAGTCAAACAAAAGAAGTTGATTTTTAGAATGAGTACTCAGTAAATGAAGTCATGATAACTAGTAGTAAATATTCAGTGCAATATAGTAGGGACTAATTAACTGATAGATAAGACTTATGAGAAAGTATTACACTCCCCTCCTTTCATTTCTATGGGGCACTTGTGAAATTATGCATATTCATGTTATATTGAGCTATACGTCTTGTAATTCTTAACCTGTTAATAGAATGTTTTGTTTGATGTATGAACTGCAATGTGATGATGTCCAGTGATTTTATGTGATTTTGTAATAACCACTTTGACTTTTCAAAATAGTTCAATAAACTTTTGAATATTTAATCTCCAATAAGTGCTCCATTCCGGTTTCCCCAACTGAAATTTAGCATAGAGAGGGGAGTGATCTGAGAGTACTGACGCTCCATGCCTAAGGTCCACGGCCATCTCCAGGTGTTCCACTGTGGTGAATAAGTAGGCTAGACAGGGGTGCTGTGCCAATATGTGGCTCAAAGTGAGTGTATTCCCTCCTTGGGAAGAAATGTCTCCATAGATCTACCAGGTCTAAATGTGCCTGTGTTTGTTGTAGGTATTTTTGCACTGGGGTGGCTGTATGCTGTAACGGGCCTGTGGTGTCTAGTGTTGGAGACAGGGTGACGTTTAGATCACTTCCCATTATAAATTGTTCCTTCATTACTGGCAGAAGCTTGTTAAAGTATTCTTGAGCAGTGTTTTTTTTTCGAACCTGGTGAAAGGTATAGCGAGGACAGGGTAACTGGGGTGTTATAAAGCATGCCCACTACTATCACAGTTTCCCTCTGGGTCTATGATACTGTCCTGCAAATGGAACAGTACTCCCCTAGGTATTAAGACTGCCACTACCCTACGTCTTCCTGAACTACGTGAAGCCGCAATTATTGTCAGGTATCCCATTTTACATAGAATCTGTCAGCAGATAAGGACCATAAGTCCCACCTAGTCTGCCCATTTCCCTACTCACTGCTGCAGCTCCAGATCCTATTTGATCTGCAGCGCTCCTGTTCTGCACATCTCCAGGGTACCCTTATGTCTATCTCTTGCACTCTTGAACCCCTATATTGTTTTTGCACAGATCACATCTGCTGGAAGGCTGTTCCGTGGCTCCACCACCCACTCAGTGTAAAAGTAATTCCTAACATTACCTCGAGCCTTCCACCCTTCAGCCTATCAAACCCCTTGTTTTTGTGAAGTTTTCTCTGAAATATGCTTTCCACCTGCACCCTGTTTATTTCCCTAAGGTACTTAAAGTCTCTGTCATATCTCCCCTCTCCCTTCTTTCCTCCAGTGAATAGATATTAAGGTCCTTAAGTCTTTCCTCATGGGGCTTCTGATGCAGTCCATGTACCATCTTCGTTGTCCTTCTCTGGACTGCCTCTCTTTTGTTAATGTCCTTCTGGAGATGTGGTCTCCAGAATTGGACACAGTACTCCAACTGAAGCCTCACCAGTGATCTGTACACTGTTTGGTCACCTTCAGGTTGTCAGATATGATAACCCCTGTCTTTCTCCTGACTTGTGGTGGCTAGAATTTCCCCTCCCATCCTGTACTCCTCCCTTGGATTCCTGTGACCCAGGTGCATGATCTTGCACTTTTTAGCATTGAAACTCAACTGCCAGACACATGACCATTCCTCTAATAGGCTCAGGTCATTTCTCATTTTTTCCACCTCCTCTTGTGTGTCCGCTCTGTTGTAGATCTTGGCGTCATCTGCAAAGAGGCACACCTTTCCTTCCAGACACTCTGAAATTTGGCTAATAAAAACACTGAATAGGACTGGCCCCAGCATCAACCTCTGTGGCACCCCACTGGTCACCTCCATCTCCTCATATTTCATGCCATTTACCACCACCCTCTGAGTCCCATTCCTTAGCCAGTTCCCAACCCACTTTACCACCGTAGGACCCACTCTCAGGCTCCCCAGTTTATTTAGCAATCTCCTGTTTGGGACAGCGTCAAAGGCCTTTTTGAAATCCAGGTAGGCTACATCCACCGCCCTTCCCTGATTTACCACCTTAGTTACCCAGTCAAAGAAATCTATAAGACTTGTCTGACAGGACCTTCCCGCAGAGAATCCATGCTGCCTTGCATCCTGTGCTCCGCTATCCTCCAGAAACTTCACAATCCTTTCCTTAAGTAAGGACTCCATTAGTTTCCCCACTACTGAGGTCAGGCTTACAGGCCTGTAATTGCCTGCCTCCTCTATGCTCCACTCTTGCAAGCAAACTTTATTTGTTAAACGCTATTCCACAAGTGATCATAGCGTTGTACATAAATCTTTAAAACAATATAATCTATAAAACAGTTCAATTCTAATTATAAGCAGACCACATCTGCCCTCCTCCAGTCCTCTGGTACCTCTCCTGTTGCTAGGGGTGCACTGAAAATGGCAGCCAGTGGTTTAAATTTAAAATTAAATTTAGTAAATTTGTTATGTTCTATTCCCAGAAGATGTATTTTCTGTAGGAATACCTCGTCTGGTTTATCCCTTTTTAGCCTTTGCAGCAGTCTGCTCCTTTTAATGGGATTCAGAATCCCATTAATGTTCAGTGATATGACTAGGGATGTTCTATCCATTGTTTTCCCCCATTGGTTAGGTTAAATTTGCAGTAGGCCGAGACCCTTCCCTCAAGATATCTGGTACATTAGTTTAGTAGACTAAGAGAGCAGCATGGAGATAGTTAAAAACAGAGATTAGGTAAAATATTACTGTTTTATATTTCCACGAACATGTGGGTATGCCAACCTGTATACTTAACTTTGACTGTGTAGCATTTATGCCAACTGGGCAACTTTGCAGTTTTAGAGTATTCTCCCCTGGAGAGAGGTCCACCACACCTCTTCCTGAGAGCATCTCCCCTTCCAGGGCAGTAAGGAGTTCTAATTGAGTTTCCCAAGTGGGGGGAGGAATGGCACCTCCCCTATTCAGGAGTTGATCTGGGCTCCTGAGGGGGGAAGTCAGACGTGACTGTGGGCTCCTGCAGCCACTTAGTGCTACTGAGAGAGAAGTAGTGACCAGCCAAGCTGACTGGTCTCTATTCTGTGGATCTACATCATTCAAGGGGATGCACAGTAACTGGGTGAGGGTCTATTCATATTTAATAGACTTCCGCCCCATCCATCTTGTCAGGTTTAGTTAGCTATTGCTATAGGTAGATTATGTAATTCATTTCTGATGATTCTGTTTCCTTGGGGGAATCAAGGCAAGGGGGAGGAGGAGGAGGGGGCCCCCACTCCTGGGGGCTCCAATCCCCCTTGCAGGTTAGATGTGAGGTCCCAGCCTTTCCAGTGACTGCCTGCTCAGTTGCATGAGTCCATTGCGTGATGGGGGGTGGGGGCACATGAAGGAGACAGAGGGTGGAGGTCAGGTGTCATCCCCATGTATCCCTGCTGTGGTTGCTGTGGCAAACATTTGCTAGCAAGTCTCTGGGCTGTCTACTCCCAACAGTTTCTTCATACAAAGTTATGACATGCGTGGTTTATTCCCCCTCCCACAGGTCCGCCCCTTCCCACCTCCTCAGTCCAAGCATCTGAGTCTTACAATTAGTCACTTCACCAGAACCCTCCAGTAACTAGTTCCCATTGCTACATTTCTCTAAATGGTGGGGGCAAACTGTTTGCCTGGATGCCTCGGTCGCTCTGACCATGACAATGCAGACGACCTGGGTATCCCCTTTCACCACCCAGTAGTCTACCTCCATCCCATTGTGGGCAGGGGCCTCCTCAAGCTGGTTGGGGTAATGGACTGTATTTTGCCAGTCCTCCATCCATTTCCCAGGGAGGGGGGGTCATATCTCCCGTTCATTCCCTCGGAGGCCTCTTAAGGGGGAAAGGGGGTCCCAACCAAGGACATGGTTTCACTTAGATCCCAGGGTTTCCCACCCACTTCCCTGCCTCCAGTCTGACGCTGGGTTTGCCCAGGATGGGCTTCCATCTGGACTCCCACCAAGCCCAGTCAAAGTTCCCCACCTTGGTCAGGGAGCAGTTTTACCCTTAGGTAGGTATGTCTCCGCTGAGTCAGCACCCCAATCCCAGGGCTCCAAGGACTCACTGTTTCTTCCAGTGGCTAGTTTGTCTTATCTGCCTGTTCTGTCACCCTCAAGGGTCATTATGAAACTTAACTCCCTGGGCTGTGGTGTCGTGTTACCCTTTGGCCTCTTTCCCTCTGATTCACTGCTCAGGGTGGTTCGGTGCGAGGATGGGGTGTTCTTTGTCCAATGGGGTATGGGGGCCCCTTTTGTTATCATATACATTCCCTGTCATGTCCTGGGCTCCACCATCGCTCCCCCTGCACAATCCCCCCCCCCACGACTGTCTCATCTCGGAGCCAAGCCCCCAACCCATGCAGTCCATCTACTTCCATTTCTGGAACTAGTGGATGTTGGGGACCTGCGCCATTCAGCCAGCTTCGCTACCATTTGGGCCCATTTTCTCCCGGGAGTTCAGTCAATAGTTTTCAGGGGCCTCCCCCGATCATTCTCCATCTTCCCGTCAGGTGTATAATGCTTTAAATTTAGCTGCAATATTCCTTGATGGAGTTCTGGAGGCCCTTTTCCTGAATGCACATACACCAATCCTTCAGGACTCCCATCTCTGTGGTTGCCCCCAAGAAGTACGGTTCTCTGGCTGGGATCAAATCTCCCACCCATGCGGCTCAATCTCAGTTTCGTGGGGCCATGCATGACTGTGAGCCCAGCCCAGTTGGAGCTTTCTATAGCATTTATGATTGCTGCTTTGGATCCGGGGGCTCACATGTTGGCCTCAGTTTTCAAAACTTGAATTGTTCCAGGCCCTGCTTTGCTGACTCTCTCTGGCTGCATTCTCAACAGTCTACTCCCAGGCTGGTCCACTCTCCTCAGCCTCCTGTATGGAACACAGGATCCTCCCTCCCTGAATGGTCACCCCCCTCCCCTGACCCCAACACCACCCACCACACTCAATTGTGTTTTTTTATTATATTCCAGTATTTCTGTCCCCCCTCATTTTTTGTTACATTTAAAAGGGAAGGAAAAAAAAGTCTCAGTTCCTAAACCTTCACAAGCAAAAGTCCCCTTGATCTTCGTCCCCCAGTCCTGCGCTAACAAGACATCTCAAACTGGGGGTACCTGTTGGTCCTTATACATTTGAAGCGTCTGTCTATAGCCTTTTGGGTGAAGGTCTTCAGGAGTTCTTTTACATCCTTCAGTGCTGGCAAGCCCTGTTCTCACTGTTTCTTCTCTGCAACTGCTGTCCACACTGGGTCCTCGGATGGCTGCTCCTCTTGGACGGTTGCTGTCTGCCTCAAGTAGGTACAGAGATGTTTTTTGTCTTCAGATACTGCATAGCCTCTTCCAGAGTTCCGAAGTGTCTTGGGCCCCTCATACATCATGATAGTAAGCCGTGCCGGATATGGAGTCTGGAACCTTACTTTTTGTGCTTTGAGGACTCTCAGAATTGGTGCATAGGCTTTTCTCTTACTTACTACAGATGTCAAGTAATCATTATCAAAGAATTTCACTACTATAGACCACAGCCTCTGGTTCTTGGCCTGCGGTTTTGGCATGAGCACCCTGCACGCTCTTTCAATGTCCAGGGGAATGTTGGAGTTCAGTTGTAGAGTCTCTCTGAGCATGCCATATAAAAATGCTGGCATGTCTCGGCCCTCCTCATCCTTCAGAATGCCATGGATCCTGAGATTGCTCCTCCTGGAGTGATTTTCTAAATCTTCACATTTGTCCATTTGGTCCACTTGCTGCAGGAGCAGAGTTACCTCAATCCCTTCCAATCTGTCTGTGCAAGTGTTTGGTTAGGCATGTTGGTTCTCTAGGTCTGTAACTTGTGCAGTTATTTTAGATATTTCTGCTATGAACTCCTTTCAGAATGAACGTACTTCTGTTTGAAAGTCTTTTAGGATTGTTGTATTGGATGGCTGGGTTTGATGTTCTGTGGTGGCTTCCATGTTCTGCAGCGTGGTTGGAGCCTGGGGTTCTGCGTTTGGCAATCAAGGTTGATCCAGTGCTAATTAGTTCTTTTTTTTTCCTTCTGCCTCTCATTAGTTGTTGTACCTCCTTGCTGATAGTTTTCCCTTAATATTTATTTAAAATTTTCTTGTTTAGGAGGGTTTTCTGACCGGGGTTGTCAGAGTCCGACATTCACTGCTGCATCTTCCCTGATGACGTCACCAGAAGTCCTTGTATCCATTGTTATATTTTATTTTTTATGCTTATTACCGTATTTCACTGTTTTGTAGCTGCCCTCAAATAGAACCCACCCTCAAATTGAAGCCGCATGCTTATTTTAGATAACGCAATAGAAGCTGCCCTCGTATACAAGCCGTTTTTTATGGTAGTTAATATTCACCGGTAGTAGCTGATCACAACTAGCCGAATGGTAACATCACTTGCTTTTGGTATACAGCTCAAGCAAGTTTCCACAACGGGTTGCTGCCACGTGGTCTTTGGTTGCTACCGCATCATCGCGCAACTCAAAACCAACGTCGTTACCATGGCCATGCTCAGAATGAATGAAGACAAAATTATTTGTTTTTCTGTAGCTTTACTGCCTCTCATTTCATTTTCATTTTTTTTTTTAATGCAAGTCAAATTCTTCGAGCAAACAGATTTTAATCTATTTCGCCTTTGCTGTCAGGGTCAGCCTCAGCTTTCTGAGCCACTAGCTTCTGGCTCCTCCAGAATAAACACAACAGAGTCATGCGACTCTGCGAATGTATGGTGTCAGCTCCTGAAGGAGAAAAGAAAACTGGTTAGTGTACAACAAAAACTTTGTTTTTTCACCAAAATAAATGTCCTACATCCATACCTGAGTACAGACATGAGAGCTTTTCAGTTATGGGCTGCCGAGCTTCAGCAGCAACCCTCTCTTTTCTTGTGCACACGATGCTATCTAAATCAGTGGATGTGATGCCGAAAACGTTAAAAGAGTTTATATTATTGTCTTTTCTGACAGCACTCCAGGCATCTTTGACCCACTCCAACATTCTGAGCTTAGAGCCCCATCAAGACAGAAACCAGTCAACCCATCCACGGCTAGCTTTAAATTCAGGGTTATTAATCAGGGAAGCTGCTTTCATAGCTATTGCCTTATGGGGGGTAACCCTGAGATGCTGATCTCTCTGGATAGAAATCCAGTTAGCAAGATTCTCCTCCTTGGTTGGGTGTGAGAGTTTACAACCGGCACCCACCAGCCTCCGTCTCTTTCTGTTAGTCTCAGAGCAACCTGCTTCAGACACCAGCATCAGAAGCCATTCTTTGTTTTTACACCACTCGCGTATCTGCTTCTCGTCCAACTTCAGAGACTCAGCAACTGGATGATTGCCCTCCTATTCAGCGCGGTTAACAATCGATAGTTTGAACTAAAGATCATAGCATTTAAGCTTCCCCATCCTGACACAGGTAAACCTGATCTGTTCTGAAGCACCTTTGCATTTATTGTGAATGTTGAATGTTAAAAAATATACGGTACCGTAGTTTTATTAATAGAAGCCACCCTCAGTTAGTGACCGCCCTTAAATACAAGCCTTGCCTCAAAATTAATTTTTTTAATAGAAACTATGGCTTCTAAATGGTGAAATACAGTATTTGAAGCTGACCCCCCCCCAAAAAAACACTGGATACTATGGTGCCCACTGATGCAACAGAGGGGGCTAGCTAGGGTTCTGATAGTCATTTACTCATGGAGCATGAGCATTGGAACCTGAAGGGAAACAAGTCAGTGGCGATACATAAAGTCCATGAACTGAATGTCCAAATGCAACTGGTGAGTCAAGCAGCAGGCTTTATTTCTTCAAGTTCAGTATATACACACTCCCCACAACTCCATTGTCAAAGGGCGCACACCACTGGAGATACAAGTAGAACAGGTATAGGCTAGCAGTATTTCACAGTAGATACATTCCACGTGATTAAACCTTTTTTTTTTATAGTTAACTTTCATTAGAGTTTATTACACAACATACATGACATACATTATTGGGATATTAAAAACACTTTGTCATAACCTGTATGGGGAGCATTAGAAACTGATAAACAACAGTCCTGTCCTAAATTCCAGCATGGGCAGCAGTGATGTTCTCAGTTCAAAAGCTATTGCTCCCGTTTTAATGTGGGAAAATCTGAACCTAACAAAGCATTTTGTCTCTAATGCCATTACTAACATGAATTGATTAAACATCCTCTTGTTTTCATACCTTACAGGAATGAAATACTATACACAGGGAGAAGATCCATAGAACACTGGTGATTACTGGCGCACCAGAACCTTTTCACCCAGCAGCAGCTTATGACGATAAACAGTTCATGTTTCCTCTATAGCGTGGCAGACAAGCATCATGCCTTGCAGCTGGCATGTTAAGGGTCACTCAGCCTCAACAAGTTAACATTTAAAGTTCAGAAGTTCTGTGGGCAATATAGGGTCACATATTTTCAGGTCAAGTCTGAACTTGAAATATAGGCCTGATTCCCTTACAATGGAAGTAATGTTTTATTTCAACTTTATTCTATTACTGCTGAAACCAAGTTCAACATTTCTATAGGTTGAAATTACTGTATAGTTTTTTTCTGTCTAGTGTAAGATGCAGTGTCATCTCAGAGCTTGTTTAGGGACAGACAATATAGCAGCACTAAATGTGCATCAAAAATTATGTCACCTGTGTTAGCCATTTTGGTAAATGAAACACTAGTGCCCCCAGTATTACTTGTTACAAAACCAACGTGTGTTAAAATGTAATGAATAAGCTTCAAATTATGTTTTGCTGACTTAGACGAAAACATGCTTATCAAATGTTCCTAGCAGAAATGTGAGCAAAATTCAGTATAGCCTAGAAGATAGAATAACAAGCTGTGAATGAGCTAGGTACATCCAGCAGACCTGGGTTTGATATTCACAACCTCCACTTGCATACTGTATGACTGAGCACATCACTTAACCTCCCCAGTGCTCCTGAGTCGCCCCTGAAAACAAGCGTTTGTACTTAGGGTGCCTTACCCATTTACCAAAGTATGCAAAACAAAAAAGTTAGCCACCTTAAAGGTCTGATGACGTGAGACAAAAAATGTTTACTCTGTAAAATGTACTGTATAAAAATATGACCATTTCTTGAGTGAGATTATGGTATTGCATAACATCCAATGATGCCATCAAGAGCCATGGTATTCTGAACATTCCATGCCATCAAGAGATGTGGTATGTCAGAACAACACCATCAAGATGGAATTTCTTAGCATCCAACAATGCCATCAACTATGGTATCTTTAACATGTGCTATGACACCATCAAGACAGAATTCTGAACATCTGATACCATCACCAAGGCATGCATAGTACTTTTTAACATCTAGGTACTTACCTTCATCATGTCAGCTGCAGCAAGAAGTCTATCTGCAGCAATTCAAAGCTACAGGACCTCAGGGGAAAGACATCACGTAGAATCCTGTGACATCTACCATGCCTCAAAAGCAAGACAAGTCATTCAGGAACAAGACTCCCACCAACTCAAAACATCTGCCACAGGATCGAACCACTGAAGAAGAGAATGCCTGCAAGCATCACCCCCCCACCCCAACCCCATGGACCAGGTAAAAACAAGTGTTTGCCAACGACTGTAAGCCCTTGCCAAATAAACTCCTTAGCTACCCTCTCATCTTTGGCAAGAGACTCAAAGGGCTGGGAGTGAGATTTTAGCTGGCGGGCTGCGGGTTTACTGCATGGCTAATGTTGTGCATGTTCTGCTAATAACTGTATAAACCATCATCAACTGGACAGGTTATGTGCCAAGCTGAAAATGGGAATATTATACTGATGGTATCAGCTAGAAAGGAACTGAAGAACATACCTTTCCAACACCCTCACCTCCTTTCAGGGGGACGCAAAAGACTGTCAGCAATATGACAGTACAGTGGTACTAATTAAGCAATAAGGCATGATCAAGGGTTATGTTAATGGTCTGTTAATCACCTTCTAGGGGTGTACTGTGGCACGAGGTGTAGCCAAGTGCCACATACATATTTTTCCTTAACAGCTTATACAAGATGGCTGATGACAATTTCAGCACCATTTTAGCCTACACCAAAAGTCCAAAGGTCTCAAAAAGAACCTCTTTTCAGGTAAAGTAGTGTATGTGGTTTGATGGCTCTCATGCTTACTAGTTAACTTTCAAATTGCTACAGAGTTTGGAGAGGCAAGTTTTAATAGACTTTTATAGGCACAGTCACTGGAATAATTTATATTTGTTTATGCTGCTTGTTCACTGTAAGTCACCTTGGATCTTAGAAAAATGACAAAGAAATGAACTTTATCTTTTTGCCACTTATTCACATCTCAACCTCCTCAGCTACATTCTTGTACATTTATTTCTAATTAATGAGGTATTATCCTTGAGGAGGACTTAAACAGCAGCTGGAAACTTTGGAAACATACTAGTTAGACACAGTTCAGCTTGTATTTTATATATCTTATGTAGATTTTTCCTCTTCATTATTTATTACTGAAGAAATTCCCACAAAATATCTGTATCCCTTAGAGTTCATCTGCCTCTATAGCTTATTCCCTACTTGAAATAATAATGCTCTGTTGTGACATCACAGTCTGTTTCCATGGGAATAACTGTTATGTCACAAGAAGAGTATTATGAAATCAGGTAGGGAAGAAGCAATAGGAACTGATGAACCCTCAAAGAACAACTATTGTGTTTTCATGCAAATAACCTAAGTAATAAGTAATGGCGGTAAGCAATACAGAAATGAGTAAGCAGTAACCCACGACAGGGTGTGCATTTTTTGGAGATTAATCAACATCCTGGGTGTGTTATGAGGCACGAGGCCGCAGGCTGAGTGTCCTCACAGCACCTGTGCATATAACATGGGTCACATATGGAGAAAAATGGACCAAAACTGGTGGATTAACAGGAGAAAAACAGTGGGGACTATTAGTGTTCCTACACTACTTATGGCCGGAGTACTGCATCCATATGTGTTCTGCCACATGAAAATAGTGCTTGCATGCACTTCTATTTATGGCTTCTGGCAAGAGCTGCTGCTTTGAAAACTATAAATAATGAAGGAAACAACTTCCGGTTACCGTGTATTGATTTTACTTCTCCCTCCCCCCCCAAAAAAATAGTAATAATAACAAGTTTATTAATAAATGCCTTTCAACATATCAAGGCACTGAACACATTAAAACCACAACTTCAGAAATAAATCAATAATACATATAGATAAAATCATACCATAATACCATAATAACATCAGATACTAAAATTAATTAATAAAATATGAAATAGGATCACAGCACAGTAAAATTAACTTAATCATCCACAAAGGCCATTTGCCACAATTAAGTCTTAAAATTTTTTAAAATTCCTCGACGGAGGTGCACTCCTGTATCCAGTGTGGTAGAGAATTCCAAAGAGTGGGTGCAGCATAAGAAAATGCTTCTGCCAGAAGATTTTAAACTCACTCTTGGAATCTCTAACAACCCCTCATCGGCCGAGCAGAGCGATCGGTCGGGGCAGTAAGACACCAGGAGTTCTTTCAGATAGGTCGGACCCTGATTGTGAAGGGCTTTGAAAGTCAATAAAATTACTTTAAAGGTGATCCAGCACCGTATAGGAAGACAGTGCAATTCGCACAGCACTGGGGTAATATGACAGGACCTACTTGTCCCAGTCTGAACCCGGGCTGCAGCGTTCTGCACCAGTTGTAGGCGACGGATTTCGACCCCAGAAAGCCCAAAGTATAGGGCATTACAGTAGTCCAAGCACGAGGACAGAAAGGCGTGGACCAACGTTGGCAAAGAGCCAGATGAAACAAGGTGCCTAACCCTGGCAAAGTTTCTAAGATGGTAAAAGGAGGTCCTGACAATGGCCGACACTTGAGACTGTAGGGTCAGCCTGTCGTCTAGGACAATCCCAAGGCTATGCACCCGTTCAGAGGTCGGAAGTGACACGCCGCCAAAAAAAAATTCCAGAGGGCGTGCCATCGCGCGACCTCTATCTGACCACCCGGGTCCACAACCAAAACATCTGTCTTCTCTGAGTTCAACTTTAACCAACTAGAATCCATCCAACCTTGGATTTCTTCCATGCATCACTACACACACAGTATGCATTGCTGACCCTGTAGTACATTGCATAAACTACTTATTTCCCCTGCTTGTCCTTTCTACTGTGTCTTTACCTTCTCTTGCTATGATCTCCGTGGTCTCTGTACTGATTCTGAGGATCACGCGGTGGATGGTAGCATTTCTGACATTCCGATTCAGATCTTGAACACAAAACTTGCAACTTTGCTCACTCCTTTACTTCCACAAGCTCAGCACTATCTTGCTCTGTAAAATACTTCCCAATAAGACAACTTTCACTGTCCCTGTTTCTGCTCGTCCTTTGTCACTGCTTTATGTTCCTCCCATCAAACTACCCTGTATACACAACGTTCCACTGCCACTCTGTCACTTTACACTGCGCAAACATTTCTTTCTCTCTCTCTCTCCTTAATGTTCTTCTTTGCTTTCTAAATATTGTCGCATTATTACATGTCTCAGCTAAGTAATCCTTTATATCTTCCAATGATGCACAGCTATTGATGGTCGGCGGCCTCGCCACCCGATTCGCACATTCCACAGGGGAAGGTGTCTATTTTTGACAGTGTCTGTGTGCTACGGAGTGACGGTTAGTGCCTTTCTTACTACATTTATTGTCTTTCTCCCATTTCTGGTCCTGCTTACTGCTCGATTTCTACTAGGACTGACAATGTCCATTGGGTGGGTGTGTGGGTAAGGTCCATCGCTAACTGTGCAAAAATATGGCGGATGCTGCTTTCTGAACACAGTCTGGGATAATTAGTTCAGACACTGCTATATAATTTTTCCCTACACGACTTATCACCACATCCACTTGGTGTAAAAGTATCAGGAATTAATGAACGCTTATGTGCTCAATACTAGCCACTACTTGTCTGAAACATAGATGCCCATGTTATAATGACAAATACAAGCAGACTGTGTGTCCAAATATTAAGTTTTTTAGAGTTCGTCTTGAGGCATCAGTAGCTCTTTAAACTTTAGTTCTAACTCCAGGAATTCCTCACTGGATGTGTACACTGTCTGCTTCTCTTCCCCATGCAGAGAAATGCCCCAGAGAGAGAGAGAGAGAGAGAGAGAATGAGAATGATAATTTATGCAGATGATTAGAATTTGGATCTTGGTTCAAACTCTGCCTGGTGTCACACTCACTCTAGACATCTGGCTTTAGATTTGTTTCTTCACCTGAAGAGAGCAGTCTCCCTGAAGTTCATCTGTGGTATTCTTGTCTCCAGAAACCTAGAGGCCAGTGGGGAACAGGATCCAAGGCAGCATGGATTCACGATGGGAAGGTCGTGTCAGACGAATCTAATAGATTTCTTTGACTGGGTGACCAAAGTAGTAGACCAGGGAGGGGCTGTGGACATGGTCTACCTAGATTTTAGCAAGGTATTTGATACAGTCCCACACAAAAGATTAATTCACAAGATAGCCAGCCTTGGAGTGGGTCCCAAGGTGGTAGCCTGGATAAAAAATTGGCTAGACAACAGGACGCAAAGGGTAGTAGTAAATAGAGTACACTGTGAAGAAAGGAGGGTTACTAGCGGGGTACCGCAGGGTTCAGTACTGGGACCGGTCCTTTTTAATGTCTTTATAAGTGACATGGCAGAGGAACTGGAAGGAAAAGTATGTCTCTTTGCAGATGACACAAAGATCTGCAACAGGGTTGATACACAAGATGAAGTGGAAAGGATGAGGAGGGACTTGGCAAGGTTGGAGGAATGGTCAAATGTATGGCAGCTCAGATTCAATGCAAAGAAGTGCAAGGTAATGCACATGGGGAACAAAACCCAGGGAAGCGTACACAATGGGGTGAGATACTGACAGCAGTAAAAATAGAAAGGGACCTGGGGTAATTATATCAGATGACCTAAAGGTGGGCAAGCAATGTGAGAAGCAGTAAGGAAGGCTGGGGGGATACTGAGATGCATAGGAAGAGGCATCAATAGTAGAAAACAGGAAATTGTTATCCCTCTGTACAGACAGTTGGTGAGACCCCATCTGGAGTACTGTGTGCAGTTCTGGAGACCCCATCTCCATAAAGACATAGACAGAGTGGAGGCTGTCCAGAGGAGGGCAACAAAAATGGTGCAGGGTCTGCTCCAGAAGACATATGAAGAAAGACTAAAGGAGCTTAATATGTATACCCTTGAGGAAAGAAGGGAGAGAGGGGACATGATAGAAACTTTCAAGTACCTCAAAGGAATTAACAAAGTCCAAGAGGGTAGCATCTTCCAGAAAAAGAGATGTGCAAGAACAAGGGGGCACAATTTGAAGATAGAGGGGGATGGCTCAGAGGTAATGTGAGGAAGTATTTTTTCACTGAGAGGGTTGTGGATGCATGGAACAGCCTCCCTGAGGAGGTCGTGGAGTCAAGAACAGTGGGGGACTTCAAGAATGCATGGGACAGGCATAAGGCAGTCCTAGTGGGGGGTAGGAGGAAGTAAGCTGTTGGTTAACTAGGATCTGCAGCTTATCTGTTAGGTAGGAAAATGGGCAGACTAGGTGGGCCAAGCGGTCCTTATCTGCCGTCAAATTCTATGTTTCTATGCCCCTAGAGGGTGATTAACTGACCATTAACATAATCCTTGGGAGTGCCTTATTGCTATTATAATAAAAAATGTTTTTAAACAGTGTTTTTTTTTATACTTAGTTTATTGTCTTTCATTTGTCAGCATTTGTTACATCATTTTCATGAATCACATGTTGTTCTTTGGGGGTAAAAACCCCTAGCACTGACAACATTGCAGATATATTACAGCACTTCTGGTTCATAGTAGTCAACTTTACTACAATCTAACTACAACAGTAACAGTAGGTGCTACTGTCTGGGATGTGTTCCGTCCTTTCACTATCTATAACTAATTGTCTGGCATCCAGAGAATACCCATAGCAGGAGTCTATTGGGGGGGCATTCTCTATCTCTGGTGTAAAAGATAAGTATCTCTTTAGTACAGTTCCGGCATCTTACTCTTAACCACTGTCATGGAGTAACCATCTGGTCCATTTCTGTTGATACATCTGTGGCTTTTGCTTAAGATTGATCGTTAACCTTTCCATCAAAGGTATGGATTCAACCATATCCTTCCATTCCCCTATCCCCGGGGCCCTCGGCTGCAACCAATTCTTTGTAATAATTTTTAGGGCTGCCGCTACCAGGATCTTCCATAGGTTTCTGGCATCCTTATCTTTAACTTCCACTGGGATTAGTCCCAAAACCAAGTGTTCAGGTCCTAACTGCGTCTCAATTGCAAATATCTGTTCTAGATGTTTCGTGACCTCCCTCCAATAAACAGTGATACCTGGACATGACCAAAAGACATGTGCCTGTGAGGCATGTTGTTCTCCACGGCCATGGCCCCTCCCTTCAAATGAAACATTTGTGTTGTTACTAAGAAATATCTGGTTCTCAACTTCCAACAGAAATCCCTCCTCCCTCCACACCAAAGAATTAGAAGTTGACCATGTACTTCTCCACATCAGAGACCATTGTTTGTCTGTTATGTGAATTACTAAGTCCTGTTCCCATTTTTTCTTTATTTGTTGGGATGTGTTGGTCATATCTATCACATAATTATTATACAGCAATGAAATGGCATGGTCAGCCCCCCCCCTTGCCCCCCACACTCTTTGAAATAGCCCTCTCTCTTCCAACACCAGCTCCTCCAGCATTGTCTTGTTAAGTTGTATATTCAAATAGTCTCTCAATTGATAATAACTAATTTTATTGATCTGCTTCAGGCCATATTTTTCTTGGATTGCTTCAAAGGAGAATAGGGTATTCCCAGACATTATTTGATAAGGCGCGCACAGACCCCTTCTAGCTTGTTTCTGATACCACTTATCAAGCATTGCTGGTGTAAATTGACTGTCATATGCCCACCATTTATACCTCCACAGATTCCCAAATGTGGCCCCCCTGCTTATTCCCCTCCTCCATCCTTCCAACACCGCCCTTGTACCTGAGAGACCAAACGTTTCCCCTGTGTCCAGAGGCCCAAACATCACCGCCTGCAAAGGGGGATCCCATTGTTTCCAAAGATCTATTCGCTTCCAATGGGTGTCATATCCCGGATTGCCCCAAAGTAATGTGACCCTCATCTGGACTGCCACCCAGTAGCCCTGCAAGCATGGGAACGCAAGGCCCCCCTCTTCCTTAGGAAGATAAAGCGAGGATCTTCTTAATCTATGTTTTTTACCCTTCCATAAACAGGAGAAAAACATACCCTGCCAAGTCTCCAGATCCGCCGGGAGTTAACAGACATGGGACACATTGAAATAAGTAGAGAAGGCGTGGTAATGTATTCATCTTAAGGGCTTGAGCCCTAGCACTAAGTGAGATGGGTAGAAGGGACCATCTTTGAAAGTCACTTTTGAGCTGTGCTATTATAGGAGGATAGTTCAGTTCTTTCAATTGTGTATTGCTCCTACCCAGCTTTACCCCTAAATATTTTATCTCTGTCTGATCTCATAACATGGGGTACTTACTTTTAAGCTCCTCAGTTGGGGTAAAATTGAAACAGAGAATTTCCATTTTACTATTATTCAATTTATAGCCAGATAACCCCGAGAACTTATCCAGCCATCTGAATACCGCTGGCAAAGACTTCAAGGGGTCTGCCACGTACAAAAGAACGTCATCAGCATACAGAGCCAGTTTGTGGGTTTGTCCCCCCATATTAATTCCCTTTATCGCTGGGCACTGATGGATGCTCTGAGCAAGAGGTTCAATGAACAGGGCAAACAGTAATGGAGAGAGAGGACACCCCTGTCGCGTTCCTCTTTCTAAATTAAAAATCCCAGAGATATGTCCATTCGCTCTGACCTGTGCTCTCGGAGATTCATCTAACTTAAATATAGCCGTTATCAGCTGCCTCGGGAACCCAAACCGGGAAAGGACCTCTTTCAGAAATAACCACGATACCCTATCAAACGCTTTTTCAGCGTCAAGACTTACTATCAACGCTGGTAATTTTTGCATGGCAATTTGATCTATTATATGTGTTGTTCTACGTAAATTATCCTGTGCTTGTCTGCCTGGTATGAAACCGGATTGGTCTATCTGTACTAAAGAGGGGAGGTATTCCTGAATATGTCTGGCCAAAAGAGATGTATTTTATAATTAGTGTTCAGTAGGGAGATCGGTCTATATGAAGGGCATTTTGTTGGATCCTTTCCCGGCTTGGGTATCACCGAAATCACCGCCTGGGCCCAAGAAGGAGGGGCCGCAGCCTCATCTCTCGTGACCTCATCAAAAACCTTCCCCAAAAGTGTCTGTATCTGGTTTTCAAAACATTTATAGAACTCCATGAGGAGTCTGTCCGACCCCGGCATTTACCCACCTTAAGCCTTTTAATCCCTCCTTTATTTCCTCTGGTCTCACAGGTCCCACTAACCTTTCCCCTTGCTCCTTAGTTAGGTCCGGTAGTTTAAGCAAACTCAGGAATCTCTTTATGTCTTCCCTTCTCTCTTTTGTGTCTTCTGCATATATCTTTGTATAATATGTTCTAAAGGCATCTGCTATCTCATGTACCCCTTGAACCATTTTGCCTATCCCTGGGTGCCACACCTTTGTTATTGTTGCTCTTGCTCATTTTGCCCTCAACCTACAAGCGAGATAATGCAGCGATCGGGGTCCCCCCTCATAATGTTGTTGTCTCAAAAAGAGCAGCCTCTGTTCCACCTGATAATCCAAAATTCCTGTCAACTCTCTCTTATAGTCCAACAACTGTCTCCTATGCTCCTTGTCATACTTTTGTTTTTGCTGTCCCTCGAGATCTGCTATCAACCCCATTAGTTTAAGTCTTCTGGCCTCCCTCTCCCTCTTTTTCCTCGAGGCCAGTTGGATAAATTCACCTCGCAGGACAACTTTTGCAGTGTCCTAGCAGATGGCCTGTGTGGTATCCTGCTCTGTATTATCTAGAAGGTAAGACATATAGGTTTCTACTATTTGGTCCCTGATTTCTTTATCTTTCAAAAGAGAGGTGTTCAGCCACCATAAGGTATTCCGGCAAGTCTCCCCTAGGTCTATTTTTATATATATATGGGTGCATGATCAGACAACAGTAAGTCTCCTATCCAAGTGTCCTCAATTCTCTGTACCTCAGTCTTCATGACTAGGATATAATCTAGCCTTGAGTATGTGTTATGGGCTGCAGGAAAAAAGGTATAGTTCCTCTGTCTAATGTGTTGGTGTCTCCAGGTATCTAATAATCCCATTTCTCCTATCAATTTCTGGATTTTCCTAGCCGTTCTGTGTGGTTTCCCTCTTACCCTCGAGGAGGAGTCCATATCCAGGTTCAGGGGCAGATTAAGGTCCCCCCCACAAATTATAACTCCCTCCCCCTACTCTAACAGAGTGGCTAGAAAGGAACGATACTCAGGTAATGTTGAGCCAGGGGGAAAGTACACGGAAGCCAGTGTGACAACATTGCCCCTAAATTTCCCTTTCAGCATTGCGTATCATCCCTCCTTATCTGTCTTAGCCTCCATTTTTTCAAATGGGGAATTAGAAGACACCAACACCATCACTCCCCTCTTTCTACCATTCTTATAGGAGGACGCTGCCATTTCCCCAAAACCCAATTTTAGGAGTTTATTATGCTCCTCCGTCAACAAATGGGTCTCCTGGAGCAATAAAAAATCTGCCGCAGCTTTCCTTACCTGGCTCAATATTTTAGATCTTTTAAGAGGGCTTGTAAGGCCATTAACATTGTAGGAACAAACAACTGTACCCTTACCTGCCATCACAAAGGTCTGTATTTAAATATATATTCTCAGGGTCCCCCCAGACTCCTCCTTGAGGGCCACCCCACACACCTCCCTTCTTTACTTCAATTAACTCACTCTTATGACGGAACACATCCCAGATATGAAACAACATACAAAACATTACTTGATAACAGTAGCTCAACTTTACAGCCAGCTGGGCTTGTAACCAATGCATGATCTTTGACCTCCAAGGTAGAAGTCCCACTTTTTGGGGCTCTAGTCCTACCTCCACCTTATACCGATGGAGGCAAGTTCAGAGGGGTTGCCAGTGTCTCTACAATGGGAGACCCCCTCTAGAGAGCTCTTGTTCGTGACTTGAAGCTCTTTGCTTTCCTGTATGACCAATTATTCTATTGATCTGAAAAGCTTTTTATTGGGGCACTGTGTGCCTAAGCACCTTCCAGAAGAATATGATGTTCTGTGCTTATCTAACCATCTTCCATATAAACATTTGCCTTCTGACCTAATCCCAATTTCATGTCTTCTGTAGGGCCAGAGAAATCTCCCTCTACCACTTCCCCAACTGGGGTACCCCCATGAGGGGGGAGACGTTAGTCCCACTGCATGAGGGAGGGATGCAAACCCCAGAACCACCAAACAAGAATCATTACCCCCTTCCCCAATCCTCCTCCCCTTCCTCAAAATTCACTAATCCCACTAATTTTGTTTATTTTGTTCATTAATGCCACCATAGTATTCCCCTTTTCCCAAACCTCAAAGGCTTCTTATCTTTCCATCCCCATGTTTTGAGTTATTAATGCCCATTCTTCTACTACTGATATCCTAAGCCCATAACACTGTACAGTTTCAAATATAATGGTCCACACTTTGTATATTTCTGCTTGATCCAGGCCTCTTCCTCTATTTCAGCTCCATAACTGGAGCTCTTGTTTTACTTTTACAGCAAATCCCTTACGGTGGCCCCTTTCCAGTGTCTAACCAAAGATTAGCCCCTATATATTCCCCCCCAGCCACTTCCACCCTCTCCCCCAGCCACGTAGAAAATAACCCAGTTCCTGATGGTGATGTGATTCTTGCACTTCTGTTTTGTTTCCCTTCACCCTCCTTCCACTGCATCCACGTTTGTATTTACTCATAAACCCTTCCACGTCAAATCCCGCTTCCCTGAGGCATCCAATATGTGCATAGCTTTATAACTGCTGCAGGGAGTCAGGAGTCGCTACCCCCCCCCGCATTCTCATAAGATCATATAATTGTTAGTCATGAGCTATGTAATCAGAATAAGCAGGCATAGTCCCCAGTTATTAAAGTCTTGTTCATTTCTCTTCAAGTGCTCTAAGCACATTGTACTTCCTTAAGTCCCCATCATAGTCTCTTTAAAGTCAGTACTTGTGATGTATTCCCGTTTTGCCTCTTCATCCGTCAGCCGTTGAGTTGTTATTCAGCACGACGTCTTGTTCTCTCGGAGGGTTGCCTTGTTCTTGCTCTCCTCTCTCTAGATCTATGTCTGGGGGTTTTCTTTTGGCTAGGACCTTGTCCCACACCCCAAACATGTCCCTGCTTAAACCACCATTCACTCTTTTTGGGCCTCTTTTGGACCAGTTCCGCTCCCCCAGCTGCTGTTGAATCTGCCATCCCTGCTCCTCAGGTATGTGCAACCCCACTCTCTCCATGAACTCCATGGCTTCTGCCAGCTCTTAAAATCTCAAAATACCTTTTTCTGTTTGAACTTTCAGCCTAGCAGGGTATTCAACAAAGGCCTTTACACCCTTTTGCTGAAGTAATTTCACGACCTGTAGCACCTTCCTCCTCCTAGCAAGCAGCTGTGGGGTAAAGTCATGGTCAAAAAACAGTCTGACATCTCTGAAATATATAGTTTTACTCGACCAAGCTAGGACTAACACCTCCTCTTTGGTCCTGTAATCCAGAAACACAAGCACTATCGATCTAGGTCTGGCCTTCTGATCTTGAGGCCGCGGTACCAATGATCTGTGAGCTCTAATAATGTCCAGCCACTTGTCAGTAGGTAAATTGAGGATCTCTCTTATAAATGAGTCGATAAAGTCTATCACGTTCCCCGATTCCATTCCTTCTGGTACTCCGTGGATCCAAATATTGTTTCGCCGATTCTGGTTCTCTAATTCCTCAAGCTTCTGTTCGAGCAGCATGGTGCGATGATGCAGCTCCAGCAAGGCCAAATTGTGCACGTCTGTGGTCTGGGTATATTCTGTCATTACCATCTCAACTTCTTGTGTTTTCTGGTGTAATTTTGCAATGTCTTGGCATTGATCTAGTGCTTTAGCCTCCAATCTCTGCAGAGTATTGTTTATTTGTTGTAGGGTTTGGCAGAGCTGCCGAGAAGTAATCATGCATTCTGTCTCTTGAGCCATACTCGTGGCCTTCTCCATACTTTGTACCGTGGATTCGCGTTCTGCATAGGCCTCCGTTCAGCCATTTTGTACCTGCCCAGCTATTTTTTGTTTTACAGCTCCATTTAACTGAATCTCCTTCAAACGGTGTTTGGGTCCCATTAGATAGTCTTTTATTGATCTTTTGGTTGACAGGATTGACGTTTTCTTTATGGATTAACGTGGATTGTTTCTGGTCAGTCATTCAGCGCTTGGTTTAGGCAGCCATTAGGTCCGTGCCCCAACTGGAAGTCTCTTTAAACAGTGTTAAACCTTGTTCAGCATATGGCTAAGCTCTACATGTATGTTAATAAAAGATTAACATAAGGTTGTTAGAATGTTTGCAGCCAATCAGAAAGCCCCATTTCTCAGACTGTTTTTATAATGTATTTGAATGAAACTGCTGCTTTATTACTTGTTAACTGTTGATACACCATCTTTTTCTTTTCAAATCTATATCACTTATAATAAAACCTATTGAATGGTATAGTATGGGTTTCTTGTTATCTGCCTGTCCTGTGAAACTCACGACATTGTGGGATGTATGTGAGGTCCCTTTACAGTGGGATTAAGATTTGCTCTTGGGCTAGAATAAAGTAAATCAGGTTGCCTCCCACATATTTGGTTTCCAAGTTTAGATATGGGTAACTGAAACTAGGTCATAACACTCACAGTTCATAGACGGTAAAGCATCTGTCTCAGGGGATCCCAGTCTCCATTATGGAGAGCAAAACTTAAGATACTCAACACTCTTTCAATGACCCAGCTTGTCTGCCATCAAGGCATCAGCATGATGGCCATCAAGACATCAGATATCAGTGTTCTCACAGGAGTGTTGATTTAATAGAAAAGGGGTACTGACATCACAGAAACATACAGCACACTCCTGAAGAGTGTTCAACACTCCTCTCTCTACTACCTCCCAACTCCAGAAACTCCTTGTCTCCTCCAAACTCAACCACCCCCAACCCCCAATGCTGACAGGTGTAGTCTTTTTAAAAGGCTGGCAACCACTCCCACTTTCAACTCATCCCCCTATCAAAGGACACACAGTAAAGGGGCTGTTATGGTTTAAAAAAAAAAGGGAGAATTTGCAACAGCAGATCCAAAAGAGTAGTCTAGGCAACCAAAAGGGTTACGGGGCACTCCAGCACCAAGAACCCCCACAGGGGTTAAACACTTCCATCTTGAATCCTTGTCATTCTTACCAAGGGCCACATACTGGGAGTAAGAGTACCTACAGGGAAGGGTAGGTGATCCTCCCCCTACTCACAACCAGCATGAGCAGGCATGCCCAAGACAGAGGCAATAGTGCAGCCGATTGTTGTGGTCATAAAGCGAACACTGTGGACTAGCTGAAAAGAGTCTTCACAAGAATGCTATGTATATATATATTTTCGAAAGATACCATAACTTTTGTGAATTGCTGTCAACTTCAGACATGCTCCTCATCCCGGGGTATACTGGCTGACTGCACATGAGGATAGCAGTACCACCTCCCCCTATGCCATAACCAGTGTGCACACTACATGGACCTTCTAGAAGGACACTAGGTCAGGGTATGGTGGATTGTTTGCATGTGCTACAACAGAAAAGGCAACATACCATACAGCTGGTAATTAGCCAGCTTGTTCTGCATATGACATTTACTAGTTAGATGACAACTACACAGCTATAAAACAGTAGCAAATATTTAAATGTAGATACAAGATCTAAAAGTGTAAGACTACTTATTCGTACTGCTTGACTATATATTGCATATTTTTATGCATAATAACCCAACAGAATAGGGAAGTTCCAATGCAGTCCAACTAAGGAGGAACTTGTCCAAACTTGCAGGAAGTATAGATACACATTTTTTTTTTTCTTTTTTGTAGTTTTTTTTTTTTTCAAAACAACCAGAGACTCAGAGGTCTCTGCACAGCACTCTTGAAGCAGGGAGAGGGAGTCAGTCCAGGTAGATGCTGAGACTCTCCCCTCCCCACCAATCACCAGAGACACATCTCCAGAGCAGCAGCAGCAGCAGGCAGGAAACTCTGCCGACACCATTGCACTACTCCAATCACAGGAGGGGGGCACAGACAGTAAACAGCTGAGCCACTGCTTCAAAAGGCAGCTGTGTTCTTGGCACAGCAAGACTTAAAGGTACACAGAAGGGAGAGGGAGTCATTACAGGGAGACGCTGGGACCATCTCCTCACCCCTGATCACCAGAGCCATGTTTCCAGAGCAGTAGCAGCAGGTGGGAAACTTCCTACACCACGGTGCTCCCCCAATCACATGAGGAGATGTAGACAATAAACAGCTAAGCCGCTGCTTCAAAAGGTTCTTCCAAAATGAGAAAAAAAATGTGCTCTTGAAATACTACAATGAGGTGCTACACCAACAGGTGGCTTGGTAATGGCTCAGCCTAAAATTAACAACTGCCTCACTGCCAAGCACTTAGAAATGGTGTGCAACAGGTATAGGTCATATTAAAAGGGAGCCAGTACACAAACTCCAAATTTAAAAGCTTTTTTTATTTTTCTCCTTCAAATATGTGTGAGGAATTGTACAAATACAGCAATACTAATACAGAATCTTGAAATAGCACAAATGTATATCTGACCTTACTCCAGTCCAATTAGCCAGCCACCATTAACCCCAACACTTCACCATAAGGCTTCCTCAGGGGGAGTCACCTTCAAAAGTTGGCCGTGTCCTTGGCACAGCAGGACTTGAAGGAACAGAGCAGGGAGAGGGCATCAATACAAGGAGATGCTGATACTCTCCCCTCCCCACCGATCACTGGAGTTATGTCTCCAGAGCAGCAGCAGGGAGAAACTCCACCAACACCACCATGCTTCTCCAACCTCCTGCATGGTCTATTCCCTCAAAAGGGAGTCTGATACAAGCAGCCCTCTGCTTGCTGCCCTCACATGAAGGACTCACACAAAGGACATCAGGAGTCTGCCAGGTGTCAGCCAAGGAGACAGCCATCAGTCAGGAACCCTGCCCGTTGGGATCCAAGTACACCTGTACTGTCTGGGAGTCCACTGGTTGTAGTGTGGTACAGGGTTCTGTTATAGCTGAACTGTACACTCCTAGGAATGGGGAGCTAACTGCTAGACTGATATCTAGGTAGAAAGGTATTGCCTCATCTGTATTAAAAAATGTTTTAAAGTAGTGCTTGTTGTTATATCATATCTGTATATGTGTAGTAATTGTGTATCCATGTAGTATTTGTTGTACATCATACAATATCTGTGTAATTTCAAGGTTGGGTAGTTTAGTTAATCATACTGAAGACAGCTTAACTGTACTGGGCTCTGAGAAAGGAGGACAGGAAGCACAAGGAGCATGACTAGGGAATGTGGGGGGGGTAGTAAAGTGCAGTGGTTGTGGGGCGGCAGTCTTTAGGGAGGCCTTCTGGAGACTGCGGTGCTGCCCACCTGCATGCACCTCTCTAGATTGGCGGGGGAAGATCTTTAGACTCAAGGATGCGTTGGTTATGAGTCAGGAGGAGGTCACTAGACTCAGGGCCGTGTTTGACTAGGAGTCGGGTAACCTTTTCTCCCACCCAGGGGCCACCAAGTCTGACACCGTTACCTCAAAAGATGTCAGACAGGAGGAGTGGCTGGACTACAGTGGTCTCAAGGAGGGAGGGGGGTGTTGGGATCCAGAAGGTTGTGCCAGTTGTAGGTACATTCCTCAACCATAACCAGTGCCACTATAGAATTCCTACACTGCTCTGGCAGAGCTGAACTGCCAAGAGGAGGCACCTGTGGTAGTGGCCAGGGGAGGATGTGGGTACCTCCCAAGTGGAGGCCCCAAGGAGGGTGAAGGAAGATCCCAGAGAAGGAGGAAGCAACTTCTGGTGGGGACTCAACTGTCAGGGGGATAGAGTAGGGCATAGGAAAGGGGACAGCGAGGGAGATTGGGTGACTACCCGGCGCTACTGCCCAGAGGGATGGGAAG
The DNA here is from genome assembly GCA_016271365.2 of Neoceratodus forsteri. NCBI lineage: Eukaryota > Metazoa > Chordata > Ceratodontiformes > Ceratodontidae > Neoceratodus > Neoceratodus forsteri. The sequence continues at coordinate 1,616,619,140 of CM057452.1, forward strand.
CATATCCTAAAGATCACTAGGACAGTAGGAAGGGAGAAGGAGCTGAATGTCACTGTCCACCTGGGGACAAATGACCTGGCTAGGGATGGGGCAGGAACAGAGCAGGGGGAGTTTAGGGAGCTGGGAAGTCTTAAGACAGGTGGCACGCTCTATAGTTTTTATGGAGGTACTGCCTGTCTACGACAGGAGGAAGGAGAGGAAGCTCCACACCAAGGCCTTGAACTCATGGTTGAAAGACTAGTGCAGAGAGGAGGGGTACGACTACATTGGTGACTGGGGGCTCACCTGGGAGGATAAGAACCTATACAGAGGTGATGGTCTGCATCCACCTGGGAGGGGAACCACAGTTCTCAGTGATTGGTATAAACATTACTTCGATGCACATTTAAACTAGCTGAGGGGGGTTGTGGAAGAAAAAGGGTAAACAGAAACTGCCCTTCCCCTCCACAGGCTGAGATAAAGTATAGGGAGATCCCAAGGGGCAAGAGTCCCACAGTGGAGCAAGTTAATTAAGGAAGTAGGGGGTTAGCAAAGGAGTAAGGGAGGAAGAAGCAGGCAGAAGAAAAGAGGGAAGAAAGGGGAACAAAAGGAAAAAGGGGGAAGTGACAAGCAAAGAGCTAACAAAATCTGGAAGACCATGTGTGCTAATGGTAGGAGTCTGGGAAATAAGATCCCAGACCTAAAGGCCACGATGGTGGAGGCCGACCTGGATAGTGTGGCCAATACCCAGTCATGGTGCACTGAAAAGTGACAACCATAACTAAGACATAGTCATACTAGCCTACACGATGTTCAGGAAGAACAGGGTGGGTAGGAAAGTAGGCTAGTGGTGCCTTATGCGAAGAAAAGCATAAAGCATAATGCATATCTATATATATGTATTGATTGTGTATCTGTATATGTAGTGATGTGTCGCTTTTAACAGAAATACAGGGAAGTCAGGGGGAAGCAGAGGTGCCGTGAGTCGCTTTTAAGTCAGGAAACAGAACCACTGTTCAAAAAGGTGTGATCTAATGGCCTCCTGGAAGGGGGGGCAGCATGGACAAGGAAATGTTAGAAGCAACTGGCAAAATGGCGGAAAAGGGGGAGGTGTTGCTGGTGGGGGATTTCAATCGGCCAGATGTAGACTGGAGCCTCCCTGCTGCAGCTTCGGCTGGAAACAGGGATATTCTGGACTCCCTGCAGGGGGCATTCCTCAGGCAACTAGTCAGTGAAACCACTTGTTATAGGGCAATATTGAACCTGGTGCTTACTAACAGGACATTGTTGCAGATTTCAAGGTGGAAAGCCCTCTAGGGACCGGTGACCATTGTACAGTCTGGTTCAACATAAGAACAACTGCAGAATCCAACCACACAATGGCAAGAGTCCTTACTAAGCAAGTAATAATACCCGACAGGGTGGGCAGTATTGGGCAATACTGGACCACCCAGGGGCGTAATGAGGCCCGACGTCATAGGCGGAGGGCCTTATGGCCCCTAGAAGGTCTGGAATTGCCCAGACCACCCACCCTGGAGGGTATTATTGCACTTAGAAAATGGGCCACATGTAGTATTTCTGTATGGGATTTAATTAAAAAGAAATAAACAAAAAATAATAGGAAAGAAATGAAACTGAGGTGTGTCTGTTGTAAAGTAGTCCCTTGTGTCTGTGCTGTTCTACTGCCATTATCTTGTACTCCCAACCCTCCCCTCTATGATTTTCTTAGCAAGGCATTACATTTTTGGCAGTTTCCCCTACTACTTGTTTTTGAAAAGTAAAAAGAAACATTTGTTTTTATTCTATCCTTCCTGGTAGAGACGTTTTTTGTTTGTTTGTTTTGGACGTTGCAATCTTGCGCAGTCAAGTCACGTGCAAGCGGGAAGTACGAGTTGGCAGGACAAGCTGTCTATATGCTTTTTTTTGTTTGTTATGTTCAAAGCTCAGCATTAGTTTTAAATTTAAAATGCGCCAAAACCCACTGCGACTGCAAGCGGTGTTGAGTTTTCATCGGTCATGGGGAACAGAGAGCCAAGGAGGGAGAAGTGCTTTTTAGAGGTAGGTTACCAGCTTGTTGGAGGAGGCAGGGGCGAGTACTATGCCTAACAGAGTTTTATTTAATATGGGGCGATTGCTATGTTGGACAGTTTTTTTTATATTGAAAAGCTGAAGCAAGGGACTGCTCGCTATTGAAGAGAGTGTCCTGCTGTATGAAGGAGGCATGAGAGCAGCGTCAGGAGAGTGTTGCAACTATCTGCCCTGAGGGAGGAAGTTGCCCGTCTTCAGGCTGCACTGGACAGTAGCAAGGGAACCTCCCCCATCCAGGCAGCACCAGAGCCACCACCACTACCTCAGAGGTTGCGAAGAAAGCACAGCAGTTGGATGGACCACAGTGGGCTCAGGGAGGGTAAGGGTGGTGGAACAGAGGCACACCCAGTCAGTTGTTCCACTCTACAATCCATACACCATTCTGAAGAAGCATAGTTCCCCCATGGATGCACCCGCAGAGGAGACTAAGGAGGGTGCAGACAACTGTCACAAGTGAGGCCCTCAGGAAGGAGGCAGAGGGCACCACAGGGAAAGGAAGCAGCTCCTGGTGGGGGACTCAATCATTAGGGGGCTAGAACTGGGGGGGAGCAGGGAAAACTGAAGTAAGGTGCCTGCCTGGTGCCATGGCTTGGAGGGACAGGAAGCGCATCCTTAGGATCACGAGAACAGTTGCATGGGAGTCTGAGTTGGATGTCATTGTCCACCTAGGGACTAATGACTTGGCTCCTCATGAGATTAGAGCAGTGCAGAAGGACTTTATAGAGTTGGGGAGGGGCTTAAGACAAGTAGCACACACAGTATTCTTCTCAGTGGTGCTGCCTGTCAGTGGCATGGGTGAGGCGAGGGTACTTTGCACCATGCAGTTTAACGAATGGTTGAAAAAACGGTGTGGAGCACAGGGGTTTGGCTTCATTGGGGACTGGGGTTTCACCTGGGGGGACACCAGCCTATACTGGCAGGATGGTCTGCATCTATCCAGGAAGGGAACAAGTCTTTTGGGCAATCGGTTTAAATGCTTCATTGGCAAGCTTTTAAACTAGTCAAGGGGGGAGGCACTGATAAGCAGCAGGAAAATCCCAGCCTCCCCCTACAAAACAGGGTACTAAATGAGAAAAAGACCAAGGTAGAAAGGTCAGTGGGGGATGCTGCTACAGAAGGTAAAGCCATCAAAAAATGGAGAGCAATGAGTACCAATGCCCATAGTCTGGGTAACAAGCTTCCTGAATTAGTGGCCTTGATGGAGGAGGAACATCTGGATATCATGGCAGTCACAGAAACATGGTACACACAGAACCATGACTGGGACGTAAACATACCAGGATACACTATCTACAGGACGGACAGGGAGGGTAAAAGAGGAGGAGGAGGAGGAGTAGCTCTCGACATAAGAGAAGGAATCAAAGCAACAGAACAAAAGGCAAAACAGGGAGGAGAAGAAGCACTGTGGGTCAATTTGGAGGCAGGCAATGGCACCACAATCCGCACAGGGGTTGTATACAGACCCCTCTCTCAGGGGGAGGAAATGGACAAGGAAATGATAGAAAGTATACTTAGAATGGCAGATAATGGGGAGATATTGCTGATGGGTGATCTGAATATGCCAGATGTTAACTGGAGTGCAGTTGCAGCAGCCACTTCTAAGAGTGGGGTTATTCTAGATGCCCTACAGGGGGCATGCCTTAGACAACTAGTATTGGAACCCACTCGAGAGGGAGCAATCTTAGACCTGGTCCTTTCAAATGGAGATGGAGAGAGGATCACAGATGTAGAAGTGGGCAGCCATCTGGGTACTAGCGACCATCGAACAGTATGGTTCACAATAAACATAGCAATAGAGTCAAGCCATACAAAGGCAAAAGTACTGGACTTCAGGAGGGCTGACTTTGCTAAAATGGGTGAGTGCCTAAGGAATGCACTAGCAAATGGGCAGGAAGGAGGGGGGGAAGAACAATGGGGAATATTAAAAAACTGCCATCACAGAGGTAACAAGCCTTTGTGTGAAGCAAATAAACAAAACAAAACGATGTAAGAAACCACTATGGTTCTCAAAGCAGGAGGCAGTGAAGGTTCAAGAGAAAAAGAAAGCATTCAGAAAGTACAAGGAATCACAGAAGGAGCAGGACAAAGAATTGTATCAGTTAAAGCAAAAGGAAGCTGGGAAGGCAGTCAGAACAGCAAAGGCCTGAACTGAGGAAAAGACAGCCAACTCAGTTAAGAAGGGGGATAAAACCTTTTTTAGGTACATCAGGGAGTGAAGGAAGACTTAGGAAGGGATAGTGAGGATTAATAAAGGGGAGGAGGGTGGGCAGAGGGTGACTGTGAAAAGGCAGAGATACTAAACAAATATTTTTGTTCAGTATTTACAAATGAAGAGGGGGAGGTACCTAAAACAAACAACAGAAACATTCTGGATACAGAAGTTGATACCAGCCCATTTATTGAAGAAAGGGTTCTGAAAGAACTCTTAAAACTGAAGGTGGACAAAGCAATGGGGCCTGATGGGATTCATCTAAGAATTCTAAAAGAACTAAGGGTAGAAGTAGTGACACCACTGACTACCCTCTTTAACAAATCATGGGAGGATGGGGTGGTACCTGAGGACTGGAGGAGGGCAGATGTGATTGCCCTTCACAAAAGTGGGAGCAGGGCAGAAGCAGGAAACTACAGATCTGTTAGTTTAACCTCAGTGATTGGGAAAATGATGGAATCACTTCTGAAGGAAAGAACTGTCGGAGTACCTAAAAGCCAGAGGGGCACAGGACCCAAGGCAGCATAGATTCACAGCGGGAAGGTCATGCCAGACGAATCTAATAGATTTCTTTGACTGGATGACTAAAGAAGTAGATCAGGGGAGGGGCTGTGGACATGGCCTACCTTGACTTTAGCAAGGCATTTGACTCTGTCCCACACAAAAGATTAATATACAAGTTAGCCAGCCTGGGAGTGGGTCCCTGGATGATAGCCTGGGTAAAGAATTGGCTGGAGAATAGGACACAGAGAGTAATAGTAAATGCAGTCCACTCTGAAGAAAGGAGGGTTACTAGTGGGGTGCTGCAGGGTTCAGTATTAGGACCGGTCCTCTTCAATGTCTTAGTAAGCGACATTGCAGAGGGACTGGAAGGAAAAGTATGTCTCTTTGCAGATGACACAAAGATCTGCAACAGAGTTGATGCACAAGGTGGGGTGGAAAGGATGAGAAGGGACTTGGCAAGGTTAGAGGAATGGTCAAATGCATGGCAGCTTAGATTTAATGCTAAGAAGTGCAAGGTAATGCACCTGGGAAACAAAAACCCAGGGGAAGAGTACACAATGGGGGGTGAGATACTAACAACAACAAACATGGAAAGAGACCTGGGGGTAGTCATATCAGATGACTTAAAGGTGGGCAAGCAATGTGAGAGGGCAGTAAGGAGGGCTGGGGGGATACTGGGATGCATAGGGAGAGGCATCACCAGTAGAAAACAGGAAGTTGTTATCGCTCTGTACAGACAGCTGGTGAGACCCCATCTGGACTACTGTGTGCAGTTCTGGAGACCCAATCTCCGCAAGGACATAGACAAGATGGAAGCTGTCCAGAGGAGGGCAACTAAAATGGTGCAGGGTCTGCACCGGAAGACATATGAAGAGAGATAAAGGAGCTTAATATGTATAGCCTCGAGGAAAGGGGGGAACATGATAGAAGCTTTCAAGTACCTCAACAGTATCAACAAAGTCCAAGAGGGTAGCATCTTTCAAAAAAAGAGGTGTGCAAGAACAAGGGGGCACAATTTGAAGGCAAAGGGGGGGTGGCTCAGAGGTAATGTAAGGAAGTATTTTTTCACAGAGAGGGTTGTGGATGCATGGAACGGCCTTCCGGAGGAGGTTGTGGAGTCAAAAACAGTGGTTGAATTCAAGCATGCATGGGACAGCCATAAGGCAATTCTAGGAGGTGGGGGTAGAAAGAAGTAGGCTGCTGGTTAACTAGGATCTGCAGCTTATCCATTAGGTAGGGAAATGGGCAGACTGGGTGGGCCAAGCGGTCCTTATCTGCCGTCAAATTCTATGTTTCTATGTTGCTTTTGCCGTTGAGGGCGGTTCACAGAAATGCTCATTTTTGTTTTTACATGATGCCAGAATAAAAATACACTGTTAATGGTTACTTTATTTATTTATTTATTTTTTTACAGATGCTCCTTCACATTTGGTGGCCATTCTGTTAGAGGATCGTGCCAGACCAGTATCTCTCGCTTAGCGAGAAAAAAAAATGGTGGCGATTTTACATGTTATTTGTTGGTTTTGACCAATTATACGGCTGGGTGGGCATCAGGATATTTCACAGGGTTGGCATGGCTGGGATTTTTAACTTACAGGGCTCTCATTGTAAGTTAATGTACCCCATGCCAGCCAATCAAATTACTTTATTTCTAATGCCCATTTTCTAAGATGGGTGAATGCCTCAGGAATGACCTGGCAAGGGGAGATGATCTGGGGGGTGGAGGACAAGTAGGCCAAACTAAAAGACAGCATAGTTATGGCAACAAACCTCTGTGTCAGGCAAGTAAACAAAAGTAAAAGAGGAGACTGCTATGGTTCTCGAAATAGGTAGCAGAAAAGGTAAAAGCTAAAAGAGTAGCATTCAGAAGGTATAAGGAGACACAGAGTGAGAAGGATAGGGAAGTGTATCAAGGAAAACAGAGAGATGCAGGCAAACCAGTAAGGAGAGCAAAGGTGAAAACTGAGAAAATAACTCAGGGAGTATCAAAAGGGGACAAGACATTTTTTAGGTATGTTATCGAAAAAAGCAAGAAAATGGGCAGGAGTGTACGGTTAAAAAGGGAGAAGGTGACTGTATGGAGGGGGATCAAGAAAAAGCAAACATCTTGAACAAATCCTTCTGCTTAGTATTCACAGTAGAAGGGGAAGGGGAGGGGCCACAAAACAGCACCAACAGCTTTGATGGGAAGGAAATGGACACTAGTCCATTTTCTGTAGAATGAGTCTGGAAAGCACTTGCCAGCCTGAAGGTAGACAAAGCTATGGGGCCCAGCCCGACAGGGTACATCCAAGGGTGCTCAGGGAGGTACTAGCTTTACCTCTGATAGACCTTTTTAACAGATCATAGAAGACCAGTATGGTTTCAGAAGACTGGAGAAGGGCAGATGTAGTCCCACTTCACGGAAGTGGTAGCAAGGAAGAGGCAGGCAATTATAGGCCTATTAGTCTGATATTGTTGGTGGGTAAAATAATGGAAACACTTAAAGGAAAGGATTGTGGAATATCTTGTATCCAGTGAATTACAGGCCCCAAGGCAGCATTGTTTCACAGAGGGAAGGTTACGCCAAACACATCTGATAGATTTATTTGACTGGGTGACCAAGTAACCGGATCAAGGAGGAGTGGTGGATGAGGCCACCTAGATTTTAGCAAGGTTTTCAACACCATTCCACACAGGAGACTGGTAAGCAAGTTGGGTAACTTGGGGGTGGGTAATAAGGTGGTAACTTAAGTAAGAAACTGATTAGTGAATAGGACACAGAGGGTAGTGATAAACGGAGTGCACTCTGAGGAAGGGAGGGTGACCGGTGGGGTATATCAGGGATCAGTGCTGAGACTGGTCCTCTTCAATGTCTTTATAAGTGACAAAGCAGAAGAACTGGAAGGGAAGATCTGCCTCTTTGCGGATGACACTGAGATCTGCAACACAGTGCACACTCCGGGGGATGGGGAGTGGGGGTGGAAAGGATGGGCATGGACCTGAAAAGACTGGAAGAGTGGCCAAAGATATGCAAAAAAAAGTGCAAAAATAATGCACTTGGGCCACAGAAGCCTGGGAGCCGAGTACAAAATGGGTGGTGTGATACTAACAAAGACCAAGCAGGAAAAAGACCTGGGGTAATCATATCAGATGACCTAATAGTGGCCAGGCAATGTAACAAGGCACTCGGAAGGGCTAGTGGGATGCTGGAGTGCATAGGAAGGGGTATCATCAGCAGGATGAAAGAGGTGATGCTGCCCCTATATAGCTCACTGGTAAGACCCCACCTTGAGTACTGTGTCCAGTTCTGGAGACCACATCTCAGGGTGGACATAGGCAGAGTGGAGGTGGCCCAGAGGAGGGCTAACAAGACGGTGCAGGATCTACATCAAAAGCCCTATGAGGAAAGGCTAAAGAAGCTAAAGATGTACACCCTGGTGTGACAGGGTTGAATAAGGCCCTGCCCCATTTGTTATGCAGAAAGAGTTAAATGCAAGGACCTGTTCTATCCTCTTTTTTTCTGTCTCTTGTCTGTCTGGTTGCGCAACCAAATTTTCTTGTGAGACCTAGAAACTAATCATTCCTCACCGTTTCACAGTTGTTCACCTCTCCCTGTCTCTCTGCCTTCACTTGCTGTTCTGTCTTTTCTTCCCCCTTACATATCTGCAGGTATAAAAATATATGAGAATCGTTATGTAGAAATGTCACTGATACTGGGATCCCTTTGTTTAAAACCATATATAGTTATACTGTTGAAATGATTACAAAAAGCTATTTGGAACTCAAGGGGTTAACCTGAGATTCTTTTTAGCTTTACAGTTTTCTAACAGGTTAAGATGGAAAAGAAAAGTTGGCCCGCTGGCTCTGAGGGTTGAGGCACTGGACACCTCACCTCGCGCCATGCCAGGGACCCAGGTTCGGGAACGGACTCGGGCCACTGGGTGTTGTCAGGGGCGGGAAGGGATTGAGTATCCGGAGGACTGCTCTCCCTTCCTGGGGAGGGATCAGGGCTATGTGCTGCTCCTTGTTGGCCCCTGATGGAGATCAGGGGCACTGCAAGGAACCTGCAGCACAGCAACGTGGGGCGGAGCATCAGTGGGCGTTGGCACACAGTGCCTGGACGCGACTGCACAACTGCACTCCCGGGGAAACTTCAAGCAGAAAACCCGGTGGTCTAAGTGGAGGCAAAGGGGGCCCCGGAGACCCACCCACATCCCGCTGCCGGACTTACCTCGCTGGGATCATCCACGTCTCCTGCCCCAGTCCTGCGGCTGTCCATCTAATTGTAGATAGGCCACCAAGGGTGAGTGGGCCGTCCCCGAGGGGGTGATCCAGGGGGCTGGACAAGTTGTGGGGGTCGGGGGAGAGCCCACTCAAGGAAGTTTCAGGCTGGAAGTAGTGGAGGTAGTCGGGAGGGTACCCTGGAGAGATGCTCTGGACCACCAGTGAATAAATGAAGTGTGCAAAAAAAAAAGGAGATGGAAAAGAAAAAAATGAAAGTTATATTGTTCATGTGCAGACATAATAAAGCTGATTCACTCTTCCGTTGGTGTGTCCTGTGTAACAAGAGGTCAGTTCTGGGTCACAGTGTTCTTTTTGCTGTGCCTGCTGAAACTGACAAGAACACTGTGTGAGAAGCAGAATGTTCTCTTAACGAACTCCCTGCAAGGACTTGTTATAAAAAGAGCTGCAATGTTTTGCAAGAAAGAGAGACAGGGACTAAAAGACTGAGATTGAAAATTGAGAAGAGAAACTCAGAAGAAGGACTCTGCTTTCTATGTTTGTACTGCCATTGTAAATAGTTATAGTAAACAATTTTTATTTTGCTGTTATTAATAATAATGATTTTGCTGTTATTAACAATAAAATGCTATTTGCAAATTTTGAAACTGCTCCTGGTTTTCCTATGCTTCCTGACCTGTGCCTCGATGACACCTGGAAGACAGGAGGGAGAGGGAGGATATGACTGAGACCTTTAAATACCTCTTGGGAGCTAATAAGGTACAGGAAGGGTGTATTTTTCAGAGAAAAGATGCTCTAGAACAAGGGGGCATGCTATAAAGTTGGGGGGGGTTAAATTCCAGAGAGATGCAAGGAAGTACTTCACAGAAAGAGTGGTGGATACCTGGAACAGCCTGCCAGTGGAGGTAGTGGGTCTGCAGCAAAAATTGAAGGTTAAAAAAAATGGGCAGCCTGGCTGAATCCAGCAGCCCTTACCTGCTGTCACATTCTATGTTCCTGTGTTTCTAGGTACAAGCTAGCAGTATTTCATATTAGTACAGCCCACATGATTAAACATCCGGTAGTTTTCACATTTTACAGGAATTGAATACACTGGGGCAAAATCCACAGACTAATGAAGATTGCTGGCACACCAGAACCTCTTCACCCAGCAGCAGCAGCTTGGGCCGATATGCAGTTCACAGTTGTTCTACAGCATGGCAGACAAACACCCCCCTTTACAGGTGGCACAGTGGCGGTCCCTCATCCTCGCCAAGTTATCACCTAATGTTAAGAGGTTCACAGTGAAGCATCTGTCTTAGTGGATCCCAGGCTCCATTATAGAGAGTGAAACACAAGGTACTCATGACTCCATCAATGACCCAACCGGTCTTCCATCAGAGACAGCATCATTACTGATGCCACTTCTGTGTTTTCATAAGAGCGTTGGTTTAACAGAACCAACCTCATGTAAATAATTCATGGGTCACTGGGAGCACATAACCCGAAGAGCCTCTGCTACTCCTCTCTACATTACCTCCCAACTCTAATATCTCGTCTCCTCTGAACTCACAACTGCCCCCCATGCTTGTGTGCACACCCTTTTTAAAGGTGATAGGAAATTATTTTTACACAGTTAACTGTCCTCCCATTGTCGTTTCAATACCAGTCATGAATTCTGATTTGCTTTGACGAATTTTTGATCAATATAAAATCTTGCTTTGGGGTGTCGTTCACCTACAGTATAGAGCCCCTCATTGGCTCAATTCACTTCTCAACGACGTCCTTACTGAAGCCAAACTGGGCCTGTTCAACTATAAGCTTCACCAGCACCTCACAGCAAATAGCAGTTGTGACTGCTTTCCCTAAGCTGGCCCTGATATCACCGTGCAAATTCCTACATGCATTTAAGCAGCTGCACTTGCTCATGGCGCTCCCTCATCCTGACCTCCCCACTACTAAACCCATTTCCTACCCTCTCTAACCCTCTCACTCCCCTTTCCCTCTATACCATGCACGCTATCCTACAGATTCCAATTCCTTATCTGACTTACCCCATTCCTTAAACCTACTCGCCATTCATCGACAAGGCCTGCTTGGGCTGATTCTCAACCTTTGTCCTATCCTTCAGTGTGTTACTGATTAAGTTGTTAAATACCCTTTTTTATTGGTGTCAGTGGCTCAGCAGGTAGCACACTCACCTCTGAAGCAGGAGATCAGAAGGTTGTGGGTTCTACCCCACACCAGGCACTTGGGTTAAATCCCAGTACTGACACTGTAGTGCAGCATGAGGGGGATGCTGCACTCCTGAGGTGCTGTCTTTTGGATGAGATGTTAAACCGAGGTCCCATCTGCCTGTTCTGGTAGTAGTTCAGGTGGTTGTTAAAGATCCCATGGTACTTCTTGAAAAGAGTAGGTGAAAGTTTTATTCAATAACACATCACAAAGAATAACAGTATGTATAACATACAAGAAAAATACAGAAATATCAAACATAAAAAGCAGGACATATTAGTAAGTCACCATAAAATAATACTATTAGAAATAATAGTCTTGAATATATTTTTTCCAAAAGAAACACAGGTAAAGAAAAACCACATAACAAAACTATCCGATTTTGTCTTTCATAAAGGGAATATCCTGCCATCGAATAGCCCAAGCATTCAACATATGGAGTTTTTCAAATAAACATTGCTTAAACAATTCTTGTTCAATTATAGTAATAATAGTACTGGGATCCTGGTGCTTTTGTTGCAACACCCATTTACATCTTGATTGACATAATATGAAACAAGTAAAAGCAAAAACAAGCCTGATTAATCCTACTTCCATACCCAAATCGCTAAGAAAAAAAAACCCAACCACTTCTGGAAATGTCACATTACCCCACTGTGGGTTTCCCCACTTCAGAGCCAACTGGGACCATATCTTTTTTCACATGAGGACAGAATATTAAAAAATGAGATATCGTCTCCTCTTGTGCAATGCAACTGGCACTGGGACACATCCTTTCAATTACACTCTTGTGTTTGCATTTCCTTTCACTTGTAGCCTACCATGACATGTCAGCCAAGTTACATCCCACACACGTGGAGGGATAAATGGATCCTGAAAAGTAGTCAACAACTTGTGGTATACCCTTAAACTCTACAGTAATGGCAAATCCTGAGTCCTATATAACAGCATACACATGCCTGCTAGTTTGCATACTACAGATTGAGGGAGTCAATCTCCATTTTTTTAATTTAACCAACACAGGTCTAAAATAAGCCATACTTATCCTAGTATTAGGTGGCAACACAGCCCTCAAATTCCATGCATTATATAGGATCTGTATCCAATGTCGAGCAAAAAGGGACCAAATAGCCAAGGTAGGCTTAGAAAAATCAATTACATTTTTATGAAAAAAAAAATGCTAAAATAAAAAGCTACTGGATTCAACAAATGTAACCCACCCTGGGCAAGAGGTAAATACAGAACTTCTCTTTTTATGGTGTTTAATCTACACCCCTACATTATTTGAAAAGCCAGCCTCAAATGAGATGGCTCCAGTGCTATAGGAATGGGGTAGACCACACTAACATGTAAAAAGAGTGGAAGAAGAAAAGTTTTCACCACAGCTACTTTATTCTTTTTTGTCTGCTGCCATCCTTTCCAAAGGGCCACTTTCATCTTAGCCATCTGTATCTTTTCAGTCAAATTCAGCAGGCCATTTCCCCCTCCCAAATGTATCTCCTAACACTGAGAAAGGCTCAGTGGATACTACCACTCCCTGGATAGTATCCAAAATGTGGCATAGAGTCATTTAAAGGGTATATAATACTTTTCCCTTTATTAACCCGTGCTCCTGTAATGACAGAGAATTGTTTTACTTGTTCCATAACCTGTTCTCCTGAAACTTGGTCTGCATACTCTGCTATCTTAACTTCTAACACTACTTGCATTAATTGTTTTTTCACTTGTGTTATTTGGCTCTATTGTAAATATCTCTGTATGCATTGTACCATTTGACCCAGAGCTAACCAGGTCCATCTTGTAAATGAGCTTTCTCAATGATGTCCGCCTGGATAAATAAAGATTTTGATTGATTGATTGATTGATTGACTCCCCCCCTGTGGTTTAATACCCCAGATTAAGTCATCTTGCTGAATAAACCTTAAAAAAGGGTCTATACATAAAACATATAGCAAAGGGCTCAATGGGCATTCTTGACGGACCCCCCTATGAATAGGAACATATGTCCCCATATGCCCATTTACCAGTGGAATGGCAACTGCCGTGTTATAAAATAACATACTCCACGAACAAAATACCTGTGGCACACCATATGCCCATAATACATGTGTAATAACAGAATGAGGAACCCTATCAAAAGCTTTTTCCTGGTCTAGGGAAAACACATATCCATTAAGTACCCCTTTCTTTCCTTGCTCTATCAAGTCCCTTAACAAAAGACTGTCTTCACTGGAATGTCCCAGAACTGAACAAGCCTGTGCTACTGATATCAGGCTAGAAGCAATAGTAGCCAATCTAGTAGTGAAAATTTTCATTAACATTTTATAGTCCACATTTAGTAGACTAAGGGACCTCCAGTTATCCAGATTGCTTTTATCATTTTTCTTGTAAAGAAGAATTTGTACTGCTATATTGAAATGGAAGTCTACCTCCAAGAGATCCAAAATTCCAGTTATAAATAATCACTAGTATATTAACTAATGAAAGGTGTAAAGTTTTATAAGATTCTGGAGGTAACCCATCCACCCCTGGTGCGGTATTATTATTATTCAATTTGGCAATTACTGCCTCAACCTCAGAGGCTTGTATAAGGCATGTTAAGGCCTCATAACAAGTGCCTGGAGTCTCTGGGAGCTGTAGGGCCTCCAGAAACTGCAATATATTTGTTTCCTCAATCTGGGGGGTGGTATACATCTTGTTCAAATAATGAGTCACTGTAGCCAAAATTTTTGGGCCAGTAGTAACTAAAGACCCACGGTCATCCTGTACAGAGGTCATTACTCTGTCCGAAGCTCTCTGGCTACACTACTTAAAGGCATCCCCAAAACTAGCATTACCCGGGGAGAAAATCCAATGCTCATTCAGTATTGAGGCTGCACGGGAATACTGCAAACTTTCCATCCCCCTTTTTATATTATTAACCTGTGCAGTTAAATTTACATGTTGTGGATTAATCACCAAGTATATCTTCTCCAACTGTGTGCGAAGATCCAAATATTTCTTATACCCAGCCACCCTAGAACTGGTGGAAACTTGTATAAAAAATGTCCTCAACTCATTTTTGGTAAGGACCCACCAAGCACTAAGATCCTCCACTAGGCCAGCCACAGACAGGTGAGCATGTAAAAATTCTCATATCCTTTGCAGGAGCACATCATCCTGTAAAAGGGAACTATTAAGTTTCCAGTAACTTTTACCATGTGTAGATTGCAAATTGCCTCCCAAAGTAACAAATAGGAAAACATGATCAGAAGTCTCTATAGGAAGTGTCTGTGCAGAATATACAGTACACACCTGTTTAGTGAATAAAAAGTCTATTCTAATGGAGAGACTCCCTCTATAATACGTATGCACCCCCCCCCCCCCAATGCATACAATGTTCTGTAAGTGTCCTGCAAACCACATTGTGGTATAATAGTACACAAACAGTTCGCATCACAGAAGGATTTTGTAGTTGTGGCCCCTCTGTCCTGGCTAGCAAGTACACAGTTAAAATCACCTCCCCACAGAATTTGTTTTGTAGTAAACAAAAAGGGTTTAACTAGGTTAAACAGATCAACCCTCTATTTTTTAGTTAAGGGGCCATATATATTAATTATTCTCCATGCTACCCCTTTATGGAAAAAATCCAATAATAATGCCCTACCTGATTGTACCTCCACCAGTTTGGAAACCTTAAAACCATTACCACAAAACAAAATTCCCATCCCATCACAAGCAGCCATACCAAAAGAAACGAAAGAAGGACCACAATACCACAGTTTCTGTGCAGCTCTCACTAAAGATACGAAATTCAATCTTGTGTCTTGCAAAAAATACACATCACATTGTAAATCTTTCAGAAATGAAAAAGTGACTAAACACCTTCTTGCATTTCTAATACTATTCGTATTCAAAGATGAAATACGAAGGGGGAGCAATTCTACAATAGGTGCAGGGAATACCTAATCAAGGGGGCTTCTGCAACCTTAAACTTCTTCTAGTCCGGACTCCTTGTGTTTTATGCCACCTTTCATTATTTATAATGGTGAGCTGAGGGTCTTCTTCAGACTCCGAAGAAAGAGGGACTTGAGAGGAAGCTTCAGAGTCATCTCCCTGCTCTGAATCTTGCAGATTTAGATATCTCAAATTTATTAGACAGAGGGATCTCCATACCTGGGGAACAGGCCTTAGCCACTTTAAGCCGAGGCCTAGACTGCCATATCCCCCGCTTTTTTGAAAGAACTTTACCAGAAGGGGAGGCATAGTAGCCCGATCCTGGGAAGGTACGGCTGGTTTAGCAACAACTACAGGGGATGCATCCACCACCGGGGAAATATCCATGCTTTCCTGTTCTGCAGGCAGGGACACCTGTTCTGGAGCTGAATCAGATACTATAGTCTGCGGGGGTAGGGGAACTATCAGAGTTACAGGGGGTCCTCCAGAGTTGGGGTAGATTCAGCTGGTGCAGGACGTTTAGAAGAAGAGACTCTGGATGCAATATCTTTTTTCTGAGCCTCCCTTAACAGGTTTTCCTGGCTTGAGTGGTTTGAACGGTTGTGAGTTGCCTCTGGACATGATCTATATGCATGACCACTCTCAGAACAAAGGTTACATTTCAAGTCTTCCTGGCAATCTGTACTAGAGTGCCCAAAAGCAAGACAAAACCCACACCGTAACCGGTCACAAGCAGAACTCAAGTGCATATATGAACTACACTTGAAACAAGATCTGGGCTTGCCAGCATAAAAACAATTACCATGCTCCCTTCCCAAAAACAAGCTATTTGGAAGGTGCACTGGGCCAGCACTGTTATTCCGAAAACAAACTTTAAACTTCCACCCCCTTGTCCACAAATGTTTCTCGCTGAATATAGGCACGGGGCCCCCAAAACCTCACATCTTTTTCGTAGCATGCAGAATGTCATACACAGATACTGCTCATTACGAAAAAGAATCGTATCATACTTGATGGTGGATTTAATTAAGGGGATGGTTCGAAAGGGCAACCATAAAGCTGATTATTTCAGGGCTTCATATTTAGACCAAAATCTATCGAGGCCTTGAGGAGTGTTAAAACTAATGTCATACAAATCAGCACCTGACACATGTATTAGTGCATGCACTTCATTTGAAAAAAAAAAAAACATTGAGTCTTTAATAAGTTGTTGACTTACAAACAGCCTATCAGGCACAATCTCTAACCCCCCTAAATATTGCAGGCGGACCGCATTCTGTCTCTGCAAAGGTGGAAGAAATCCACTAAATGGGTCCTGACGCTCAAAGTTTTCCCAAGTTGTTTTAGCATTGTCTTTCAACTTTTGTTTTGCCCCAGGTGGACCCAGCAGTTCAGTATCCATTCTGTCCCCCCACTTCGTGGGCTGAGGCATAGGGTCATTTTCCTTAGAAGAAGAGCTAGAACTGTCCAATACATTTGTAACAGTCTCAGGGAGGGATTTTTGTACATTCTCAGGAGTTTCAGCCACAGGAGTATGTGCACTTTCTCCCGTTTCCAGACATGGAGAAGCGGACCCCAAGGGCTGTCCCAGGATAGGGCTATGCACTGGATTGGGTACCGAGAAACCCACGTCACCCCTTTTCCACCCAGCTTCTATGAGAGAGCAAGCCAGGGAACAAGCAGGGCTTCCTACAGTTATTGGTGGCAATACAATATATGTTTCTCCATTTTCACTTGAACCTAAGGCTGCGGCAGTACAAGAAAGCCCCAGTATACTCATTGCACTCTGTGAACTCAGCTCGGCCGAAGGCCGTACCATATCTCCTATGGGCACAGCCAGTACTTGCTGCTCCATGCCACAGTCTGCTGAGTCAGACGTTCGGAATCCTTTTGATGCTGGTGCGTCATCAACCAGGCTGATGCAGGCCGCACCAGCACTTGTCAAAACTGTTATTTCTGTAGCCGGCTGCAAATTTAAAGAAATAGGCATTTCCTCCGCTACCTGCACCAAATCAGGTGTCGGTTCCATTTCTATCACTGCAATATGCAATGGGCGAACAAACAAATTCTCCTCAGCCCGTACCAGGGCTAGCATTATATCTCTATTCATTTTCAGCAAGTTCCTGAGCCAGGCCTACTCTATATTCTGCGTGTCTGTAGCAGACTCCTCCATTTCATGGACACATTCTAACTCAGTTTCCAAACGAACAACTCCTGGAACATTCTCCCTAGCTGGACCTGTGGGTTGGGAGATCTGCACTCCCACAGGTGCACCAGCAGACTGATCCTCCTCAGCGTTCACATCCATGGGAACAGCGCCTCCTCAAAAAGAGTAGGGGAATTTCCCCAGTGCCCTGGCCAAATGTTCCCCCATTAACTAAAAATACCATAAACAGCTTAATCTGGTTCAAGGTCAGTTGGCATTCATCTGTATCCCCCTCCTCAAAGTCGTGCCTGAAAATAGGCAGAATTTGTCCGCTGCACTTATCCGGTCAACAAAAACTAAAATAAATAAAATGTTTGAAACCCATATTGTACAATGCCATTCAATGATATGTTATGTTCCTGTATACTTTATTAAAATGTTTTATCTTTTATGTTTTCTATGTCACCTGTGTTAATCTGCTGATGCAGAACCTTTGTAAAAGAGCCGTTAGCTTAAAGGTGTTATTAATCCAAGATTCCAATAAATAAATAAAAATAAAATAAAGATCTACATATGCCGGGATATTCAAAGGGGTTGTGCCTGGGGCAACAGAGCTGCACTGGCACAACCCTGCATTGCACCCCTGTGGGATATTGAAAAGGCTGCCCAGTACAACGCAAATTCTGATGCACCAGGGTACAATGTAATCCTATGCAGCGCAGATGCAGGGGGCGTGCCCATGCATGTGTGGCACATCCCGATATTCAGCCCGGGATGTGTGGCGCATATGCTGGCACAACACCTACATGCGCCGCACCCTGGTGCTCATAGTTGAGCCGAAATTAAAAGGCTTATGCTGGCCACCCACAGGTGAGCGGCAGTATTGCAAGGTGCAACACAACAGCCGCCAGCTGTGGGTGGCCACCTGCCCAGCAGGAACACCGTCCACAAGCACCCGGACCCTCCCTGGTAGTCCAGTGGGCCCACCTCCCTCCCTGTATGCCCGATCGTGGGCTGTTGTGATAATAAAGTTTCACCTGGTGGTCTATCGGTTCCCTCCCCGTATGCCCGATCGTGGGCTTCTGAAATAATAAATTGTAACCTGGTAGTCTATTGGTCCCTTCCCCGTATGCCCGATGCGGGCTGTTGTAATGCTACATATTAGCCTGGTGGTCAGTGGTACCCCCTCCCCACCCACCCACAGGACCCCTGGCCACCCAGCACTTCCCCATCATCAGCGGGGTTGGCAGCACCGCCCGCTACCGCCCGCCCGAATGACAGCGTACAGTATGATCTGTGCACCTATTGGTCCCCAGAGTGGATCAATGGGCTTGCAGACCATACTGTACTACCTGAGACCAGATATGTGAATAGGCGCTCGCTCACATATCTGGTCTCAGGTACAGTGTATGGTCTGTAAGCCCATTGGTCCACACTGTGGACCAATAGGCACAGATCATACTGTATGCTATCATTCGTAGGGCAGCCAGGCAGTATGCGGGTGGGGTGCTGCTGCCCGACGATGACGAAGTGGTGCTGGGTGGCCGGAGGTCCTCTGTGGGTGAGTGGGGAGGGAGGTACCACTGGACCACCAGGCTAATATCTGACATTACAACAGCCCATGATCAGGCATCCAGGGAGGGAATCACTAGACCACCAGGCTAAAAATTATTATTACAGAAGCCCGCGATCGGACATCGGGGAGGGAACCACTAGACCACTAGGTAAATGTTTATTATTACAACAGCCCGCAATCGGATGGGGAGAGAACCACTAGACCACCAGGTTACATGCAATTTTACAGACACCCGCGATTGGGCGTACAGGAGGGAAGGGGGGGTTACAACAGCCCACCAGGGACCCTTCCTCCAATGACAGCAGCTAGACAGGGCGCCAAGCGTAGTTCACTGGGAAGCCCTGCGCAATGCATGCAAATGGTGCCATGACATACAAATGGCCCCATTTGTGCCTTGCATATATTATGGTCTCATTTGCATGCCCCCGGCTGAATATCGCAGGTAATGCACCTCGCGCAGCTGCATTTGTGCATCCCTGTGCTCCCTCTCCGTGGCTTGTGCCGGTGCAGTACCACTGTGCCATGCACAGTATGTGTGCTGACCTTGCCATATTCAATGGTACTGCACCATGGCGCATCACCATTGAATGTTGCCTGGTCTTGGTCCTCGCCCAGCCCAGTTAAGCTGCGCCCAGGCTTGCGCCACTGCCCGGCGTAGTCTGAATATTTGGGCCAAAGAGTTTAACTCTCCTCACCAGCAACTGCTCTTTTTTTCATATTTCTAAGACATTGCATAACATCAGTTTCACTATTCCATGCTATTCACCTGAATGGCTTGGATTGGTGTTACTGACGACATAGAATATTCAGGCAGTATGAAAAGAGAGCTGAAACTGGTGAAGGGGAAGGGATTCTCAGTAGTTACAACGGCAAAAATATATATAATTTATCAAAATAGGTGAAAAATATCAGAATATTGGATAGACACTAAAAGGACAACAGGAGGGCATCCGGAGGTGTAAGAAACTGTTTGCTATCGCCTTTAATAGGTTACTAAACTCTCCCATTTGCTATTCATCCCACTATGAGAGGATACAGAGTCAAGGGACTGTTATAATTTGAAAAATGATGAGAGAATTTGTACCAGCAAATCCAAAGAACTGGTCTAGGTAACCACAAGGGTTACAGGGACACTATTAACCCCCAGAAGCCCCTGGGATTACACTGTGCTTTTACGATCTCCCGGTTCACGTTTCCAAATGGGCAGGTTTCTGCTCACGAGTCAACCTGGTTGCCAAATGCAAATAAATACATAAACACGTACATACATAATTAAGTGAGTAAGTAAAATAAATACCCAGCAAAGCCTCAGAGCTCCCTTTGAGAGTATGGAAAAGGTTTGTGCAGGAATGAGAAAGAGGTTCCAGTCTCAGAGAAGAGCTTTTAGGATAGTGGGAGAGGATAAGTAGCAGATTGGAATGGTAGGACAGAGATGAGGGAGTCTGTGGGAGAAGGTCGATATCTGCCCTGCGGATGTCCTAGCTAGGACAGAGTATGGAAAAGAGTGTGGGTCAGTTAGGCAGAGTGAGTGAGTCGGGGTGGGGGGGGTATGGATGATGATTTTGAAAGAAGGGCTATCAAGGTCAGATCTTCTAAACTAGTGAGATGAGGAAAACAGAAAGTGAGAATTTTAACTTTCCCATTCTATGTCATTTCAGGAGTCTTAGATTCTGTGGGGAAGCATGACACAGTATGGGCCTATATTAAAACATTTTGCACAAGGCTAGAAGGGAGTGGGATGCACAAAATGTGCTTTGTGTGTCATAAACTCTTGTGACGTGTTAAGTGCCATATTTGACAGCACAGTTAACACTGTGCAAAGCAGCGTGTGCACTGACTTATGCTGCACGCATATGTAAATGGATGGCAGTGTGCTGCATATTGTGCTTGGTGCCATATTCAGTTGTTTTTGGCAGTGCCACTGGTTAACACTACTGAAAAGCTACTGTTAACATTACGCACAATAGTGTGTGCCCCACTGGCATCAATGGTGCTTTGGTTGTCCACAATAACCAATACCGCTCGATAACCCCCCCCCCACCTGATTCTTGTAGGTGTTTTCTAATTTAAGAAATTCATTCACGGTAGTCTAGGGTACTCCCCCCTTCCACTGATGTTTCAATAATTTGATAAATCCATCCCTAGTAATTTAGTGTACCCCACCCCCACCCGATCCTCGTGTTTTTAATAATTCCATAAATTCATCTCTGGTACTCTATGGGACTACCCCCTACCACACCTGATTCCTGTTGGTATGTCAACAATTTAATAAATATATCCCTACTAGTTTAGTGGACCCCCTCCCTTACCCAATCCCTACTGTTGTTTCAGTAGTTTAATAAATCCATCCCTGGTTGTCTAATTCACACCCCTTCCTCACCCAATCTCCACTGATGATTTGTTAATTTAATAAGTCCTTCCCTAGAAGTCTATTGGTCCCCTCTTTCCAGTCCCTGTCTAATATGCCCCCCCCCATGATGATGACCGGATAGACCCACCACTCTCCTCTGCAGCCAACTGTCTGCCTCAGGCAAGTGCCAGCATTGCTCTAGTCCTGCCTCTGGAAGGTGTAGGATCTTTCAAATATATGGGTATGATCCTCAACGAACACATATCCTTTGACTCACATGTGAACAGTGTTATTAAAACCACTAATCAGAAACTTGGCCTCCTCCATCGCACCTCCCCCTACCTTACTCCCTTTGCTTAGAAAGACCATTGCCTTGGCCACCCTCCTCCCCGGTTCATTTTATGGTGCATCCATAATTCACTCAGTCAGGACTACCACCTTGGGCAAGCTCAAACAGGCCTACCATAGGGTAGCTCACTGCGCCAGCCCAGGCACTATCATTAGGCTGGCCATCTTTGAGTCCAGAATGGACTTCCCTGTGCTATATTCCACATTCAAACTCACACATCCTCTCTGGGCTGCTTACTCTGAAATCCTTCCCCAGAACCCTTTGCCACTCCCACCTCCTGTTCCTGAGCCTTTCCAAAGTTCGCTCAGCCATTGGTAGGCGATCCTTCTCTTTCTCAGCACCCCAAAAATTGAATATTTCTCAGCACCCAAAAATGGAATAATCTCCCACATAGCATACTGTCATGTCGTCCCTCCCGTTCAAAAAGATTTGAGAATCCCCCCATCTGCAGTGGCAACTGTTATACCCCTCTGCTAACCCTTGGTACCCCCCAGCTGAATTTAGTGGCTCACCAATCCTTTATATCAACCCCATCCTGAACCCTAGTGTTCCCTCTACCACCCACTCAACCCCTCTCCCAGCCCGACTTTCCTATCTTTTCCTATCATTTCCTATATCCCTTCCCTCCTCTGTGCTCACCTCTTCCCTCTCATATATCTTGTATATAATTTGTTTTTTATTGTACTATGTACTGTTGTCAGTTGTAAGATCTTTAGTGCAATATTTCCTTCTCTATGACAGCGGTCCCATGCCTTCATCACGATGGTCCCAAACACATCCATAGGATTTTCTACCTTTGGACCCTGCCAGATCATCATGGAATCATCGACCTGCAGCTGTGGAAACCGACTATCTATGCTTTAACACACATATATATTTATGTCTATATATGTATATACATTTTGTATTATACTCCTTTTAATGAATGTTTCTGTCTTGATTTATGCTTTTTTCTCCTGCATTTATCTGTATTTGTACCCTGCAATGGAATGTCTCTATTCCCCAGGTCGCCCCTGAAAAAGGGATATGACTGTCTCAGTGGACTCACCCAGTTGTAAAAATTCAAATAAATATACAGAGCTGTATAGTGATACAGTACTTGTGTGATGTCTATTAAAAATAACTTTTCAACAGACATTAGGCAAGTACTATATTTCTATACAGCTCTGTCTAGCAAAACTGGTGCTTGTGTGAGGTAGATGGCAGCCAAATGCAGAGTTGATTGGTGGGTCAGTGCTGTCACTGTCCTGGGGGGGCATAGTAGACAGGGAGTCAGAGGGAGGTCCCCATGACTACCAGGGATGGATTTACTAAAATTATTGAAACACCAACAAGGATCAGGAGAAAGAAGGGGTCCACTACTAAGGTACTACGGATGGCTTTATTAAATGGGCCGGAGATCAAGCAGGATCTGCAGTGATACTATAGGCAGGAAAAATGGGCAGGCTAGGTGAACCAAGTGGTCCTTATTTGCTGGTGAATTCTGTGCTTCTATGTTAAAGGAGAACTGTAAGTTGACCTGATATGTAGCTATAGTGCTTAAGAAAGGCCCAACAGAGGCATCGACCTTGTAATCCCATATATATAAATGCAGGTTTACAAACCAGAGCCCTCAACAGATAAGATTGCCACCAGCACCCAGCCAGACATTTCATGTGTAGGCAACCAACTGCCCATGATCATGCTGAATGCAAACACTAATCCACAAGAGACTGACATGCATCTGCCCCTTGTAGAGCAGGGCTCTATGTGCAGCAATTTTCCTCTAACTATATAATGTGTCCTCTGCTTGCTTGTTTTTTTCTAAGTCCAGTTTCAATGTCCATATGTATGTTTAACATATGTGGACATTTAGCCTAGACATTGTAAAATAAAGCAGAGGGTACATTATATAGTCAGAGGGAAATCTCCATATATAGTGCCCTGCTTTACAAGGGTCAGACACACGTCACACTCTTGCTGGTTTAACACTTGTATTCAGCATGATCCCAGGCAGTCCATAGCCAGCATATAAAATGTCTGGCTGGCTTCTGGCTGCAACCTTGTCTGTCAGCAGGAGGAGCTCCAGTTTGCACTCCTGAATTTGTATATGTATCTTGTCACCACAGGTTGATTATGAGGGCCATTTTATGACAATGTTTGTTTCTATACTTCCGTATCTTTTCCAGTATAACCAGTACTGGTACAAGTACCATGTTAATGAAGTACACTTAAGGGGTGACACTAACCCTGCTGTTGTTTGTTTTTGCAAGGGTTTTGCAGTTGCTTCATGCAACGTGCACCCTAGGTGTCTTGTAAATGTTAAAGAGGTATCTCATGTTGTGATAGTTGTTTATGTCTTGGTCTGCTTAGGACAGTATGAATCTAGGTGCTTGGATTTACACCATAAATGCCTATTCGTTGGGAGGGTTCCCAGGCAATATTTCCCATCCACTAGGGGCTATAAGTAAGGGCTCTGGCCCACCAAACTTTAAGATCTTCTTTAAGGATATATCCCTCCATTGAGCAACATCAAGGAACTGTAAGTCATCAGCGTCATGACCACCTGGAAATTTTTGCTGGCTGGGTTTGCCCTTGTTGATGTGGCTCGTCTCTGCCTATATAATGTGGGCATCCCCAGTATGCCTCAGGTCTTTCTCCTGCCATCAATCATTCGTCGGTCCACCGCTACTGAAGAATGCCTTGAACTTGGTCGGCCTGGTGGCGCTGAGGGCTGAGGTGCTGGCTGCGTTACCTTGTGCTACGCCGGCGACCCATGTTCAGGAACAAGCACGGGTCATCGGGGGTTGGCAGGGCTGGAGAGGGATTGAGCGTCCGAGGGACTGCTCTCCCTCTCTGAGGTGGGGGGGTTGCCAGTGATCGGCGTTGACTGGCTCCTAGTGGAGGCTGGGGGGCAGTGCACCGATGTTGTAAATACTACGGGGCAGAGATGGGGCCAACATCTGGAGGCAGTGCGTGCGGACATGTGTGCACTCTCTCCATTGACATCCTGAATGCCTCTCTCTGCAGGGGAGAAAATGGAGCCCTCGCCATGGATGATGATCGTCCCCGCTCACAGCACTGCCGGGAGGGCACCTCCCCCGAACTGGATCCGGACTGGTGGGTGAGTGCCTCCCCACCCCCCGCCATGAGGGGTAAGTCATGGGGGCTGAAGGGAAGGGGGGCTGATACCCAGTCAGCGCAGAGGGGGGACATCAGAGGCGAGGGGCTCCCAAAAACACCACCAACAAAAAAAAAATAAGAATGCCTTGAACTCGGAAAGTTTCGCTGATGCTGCTCTCAAGTTTGTTATTTTAAACTTTACTTTTATGCCACTGTTGGCAGACACGGAACTGTTGTTCCACTATTGCTGCTGCGGCACCGTTAAAATATATAAAGCCGCCGACGACTCTATGCGTATTAATTGCCTTGGCAAAAACCATGATGGTAAAGCCTGATCTGTCTACCAGGGCTTTAATCAGGCAACCAGAAGACGTCTCAAGAAAGCTTCAGAAGTTCATCTACAGCTGAAAGAAACAGAGAAACAGTCTGCATCGAAGGAGGCTTCCCTGTCATCAGCTGTATCTATTCCTGGTTCACCGCCAGCCTGCTGATCCCTAAGGTCAACAGTGACCGTCATAGATTCATCGAAGAAGAAGGACAAATCCTCTAAGTCAGCAGAAAAACACCACCAGTCACAGAAAGAGAAGTAGTGTGAAGACAAGACCACTTCCCTAGAATGTTCCTGTTCACATGTAAGAAGAGGTACGTCTTGTGACAAAGGCAGGTCCCAGGCCTTGGTCATGGATCCTTCTACCCCCTGGACCATCTCTCAGACATCAAGGTCAGGGTCTGATGCTGCCTTGCCTCTCCCACCAGGGAATTCACAGCCTATACCGCTGTCTGGCACAGTCGTGTCAATGGTTCCGCCATCCTTGACCTCTTCAGAGTCAGTCAATGCATGTTGGAGATTTTTCAGCACCTACTGCTGCCATCATCGCCACCTCCATCAGCCTTGGGTATGCTGTCATTGACCTTACCACTGATGCTTCAGTTCTCTGTCCCTGTAAAGTTGGCCCTGAATGGCCTCTGTTGATGGGACACTCATGAACGGTTCCTCCTTTGTTATCTCCTCATCCAGTCAACCCTCTACCAATGATGGTGGACTTCAAAGAACTGAAGTATAATCCAGAACATATGGAAGAGAAGGAGGGGTAGGGTTAAGCTCTACTCTGTCTTTCTGCTCAGAGAAGAGTGTGAAAAACACTCCTAGGTCTCCACCTGAGGATGCCTCATTTCAGGCCTTCTTTAAGCAGGTACAGACTAAACTGGAGTTTCCAGCAGAGGAGGAAGATTCATCTGAGGAAAACCTTCATGAGTTCCTGGAGGTTCCTAGCTCCCCTATAGTAATCATTCCTCCTGTGCATTCTGCATTAGAGGATGCTACCGTAACTGCTTGGCATAGGCTAGCTCAATTGCCATCAGTTCCAAGAAAGGCTAATAAACAATATACAGCTCCCACAGCAACGCTGTATTATTCATCACAGCTTGAAACAGATTCAGTGGTAATCATGGCTGGTCATGATAGGTTAAAGGCACCCAAACACATGAGTTCTCCTCCTCTGGCAATGAGTCAAGGAAGCTGTATGCAACAGGGAAAATAACTTTTGTTTCTGCTTCCCTTTGCCTAAGGATTGCAAATTATCAGGACTACATGATAACATATCAGAATTACCTATGAAAAACTAAGGCCTCCCTGGCTGATAAAATGTCAGATGGCCAGGACAAAATATTGACCCAGCAGACTACTGCTAATGGACAAGAAGCTGAAAGGCACCAGCTCAGGTCTGCCTATGATGCCTCAGATGCTGCTGTCAAGGCTGCTGCCTCTAGGAATTAAAGTAGAAAATGGTAGCTGGCTTCTCCTATCAACAAGGCATACTGCAGTATTCAGCAAACATAAAGACAGTGAAGTGAGGTTACCTTAGCAGTGCTGTAGGAAGCCATGCTGATGCCCTGGGCAAGACACTAATTCTGGGGGGGTTTACATGCTCTGTGGTGAGTTTTGGGGGGTTTCTTGAAGAAAATACATTCTTTATGTTTATTGCAATATGTTACCTACCCCTGATTTCAGGGGAAATTTTTGCTCCCCATGGAGTCTGAGGTGTGGGAGACTGTGGCTGGCATCAGAGTGTGCAGCTGCAATTGTTGCGGACAACTGGCTGACGAACAGTTCCATCAACCACCCACCCTATATGCATTTTTGAAATATACTGTGGAAAGATTTCTACATAAAGCATAGGGGTCTGGGGGGGCCGCTAGGCCCCAGAAGCTCTGT
Organism: Neoceratodus forsteri; assembly: GCA_016271365.2. Taxonomy (NCBI): domain Eukaryota; kingdom Metazoa; phylum Chordata; order Ceratodontiformes; family Ceratodontidae; genus Neoceratodus; species Neoceratodus forsteri. The sequence goes on from CM057452.1 coordinate 1,616,646,032, forward strand.
GGAGTTTACATGCTCTGTGGTGAGTTTTGTGACTTTTCTTGAAGAAAATACACACTTTTGCAATATATTACCTACCACTGATTTCAGGGGAAATTTTTGCTACCATGGAGTCTGAGGTGTGGGAGACTGTGGCCGGCAGAGTGTGCAGTTGCAATTGTTGTGGACAATTGGCTGACCAACAGTTCCATCAACCACCCACCCTATACACATTTTTGAAATATACTGTGAAGCATTAGGGTCTGAGTGGTTGCTAGGCCCCCAGAAGCTCTGGGGGCTTTACATGCTTTGTGGTGAGTTTTGGGACTTTTTTTATATGTTTATAGGGCTAGTGGTGGTTGTTTCTTATGAGATAAGAACGTTATCTCATGCTAGTTTGGGCGAGAGGAATGTGAAGCAAAGCTGAGCGGTTCTGTCAGCCCAAACCAGTACGAGATAACATTCTTATCGCGTAAAACACAACCACCACTAGCCCTATAAACATACTATAAAGTGGTGGAACTGCGTTACGATGTTCAATGTGCACCCAGTAGTCTTCATTGCTGTTAACTAGCTAAAATAGTTGTCAAGTCTTTCTCGTTGGGCAAGTCGCGGAATGCTGTATAAGTTAGGCCTAACCAGAGGCTTGTCGGTTTATTGCTTTCCTTTTTAAATAGAGTGGTTTTGAATAAAAAAAAATATGACTGATTGGAGTCTAAAGAGCGGCAGCGAGATTTTCTGGCACTGTGTCAATAAATTAATTGAAACGAAAGAAAATGTATCATTTGCAGTGTTTACATCATTAATCCATGACTACAGGGTGTCACTACGTGCCTGATATTTCCATTAATTTTTCCCTTTTTCTACAAATGTTGTAATCTGTGGTAACATACACTTTTGATTTCACTAAGCCAACCCAGTCGCACAGCAGATTTCCAAGTTGCTGAAGTGCTGCAAGTTCTCATAGACAGTGACAATCACTGTTTGATGAGAATCCGTGCAGTGCAAATCAGCTGTGTGGTGGTGCACGAGGCACCTACTGTACGCTGAATAAGAGGTACAGTAGATGGCGCCTCCTGATTGGTGGAAGCAGTTCCACCTCTATATAATGAAGAAAAGACATGGAGGGCATGGAGCTGTGCAGTAGCTGTATTTTAAAGTTATTGTCTAGTTTCACATAACCCCATGGAGTGGTCCAGGACTAGTCTTCACTACACAAACACATCACTTATTTTAGCTCCTGCATATCAGTTCAGCCTCAGAAGGGTCTGTGGAGGCTGGTGTGGCTGCGAGAACTGATAAGAATCAGTTATAAAGGTGATATGTGTGTGTGATGGAGGGTCATGGTGAGAGAGAGGCAGGAAAACAGAATGAGGAACTAAAATGTGTGATGTACACTGGGTTGGGTGTGTTATAGGTGGCTTCTGTGGGCTAACTGGTATGATATATCTTATCGCATTTTCAATCTTACAGTTCAATTAACAGTAAGACTGAAAATGCAGTAAGATATATGTGTATAGTATACAGTACTGTAGGTTTGTTCAGAAGAACTGCATTGAGTGATATAGAGTGTAGTGGGTAGCATGTGGAATTTACACAGGGTGCAAGATGGCCAGGGCCACTGTGCATGGCATGCTATCCTGAGCTATAGTCTGCAGTTTCAGCTTACAAACAGAAATTTGCCAGCAAAAGCCCTTGTGATCTTATCAGCCTGACCAATGTGTAGGTCTCTTATAGGTCCAAGTCCCTCTTCCCTTATCCATCCCTGTCCCATGCTCTTCATCTTATACTTTTCCCATTGCCTCTTGAAGCAATCCAGGACCAGTTTTAACATTCATCACCTTCCTCTGACTGCCTGTTCCACACCTCCACCACACTTTCCATGAAATTGCTTTACTTTATGGTGTCCCTCCTGAAAATACCCACTGCACTGCCAGCTTGCTGACATTCACTGTAGCTGATGGAATCACTGAATCTGAACAACTCCTTAGGGCCTGGCCCACATTGTTAATTTGATTATATATATATATATATATATATATATATATATATATATATGTGTGTCCAAGGAGGTCGTGAGGGCTCTATTTGTCCTGCCCTCCCCCAAGCCGGATCGCCGTTGTGCTAATGGCACTCAGTGTCCAAGGAGGTCATGACGGCCTAGTCTGTCCTGCCCCCCCAAGCCGGATTCCCGTTGTGCTAAGGGCACTCAGTGTCCAAGGAGGTCATGAGGGCCTCATTTGTCCTGCCCTCCCCCAAGCCGGATCCCCATTATGTTATGGGCACTCAGTGTCCAAGGAGGTCATGACGGCCTCGCTTGTCCTGCCCTCCCCCAAGCCAGATCCCCGTTGTGCTAAGGGCAATCAGTGTCCAAGGAGGTCGTGAGGGCCTCGTTTGTCCTGCCCTCCCCCAAGCCAGATCCCCATTGTGCTAAGGGCACTCAGGTAGCTTATTCTGCAGGGAGTTTTAACTCCTGGTGAGCTTTACAATATGTCTGCATGCCATGCTTACTGTTAGACATATCTCACTAGTTTAAACATTACTGCCAGGTTCCTTAACATGCTTGCACAGGATATTTAACAAAAAAAAAACTTACTGTTGTGCATTTTAAACGTTAAACAAATCAGTAGTAACAACAGGCTGTCTCTGGTAATGTGTAGCAGTCTAGCATGTAACTGCCTGCACCTCAGCTTTAATTCGATTTGGACCACAGTGCGCAAAAAAAAAAAACGTTACTGTTGTGCATTTTAAATGTTAAACAAATCAGTAGTAATGACAGGTTGTCTCTGGAAATGAGTAGCAGTCTAGCATGTAATTGCCTGCGCCTCAGCTATAATATGAACCAGATCACAGTGCCACAGCATTATTTCATGAATTCGTGTTAGGTCTCAGCATTATTTAGAGCAATTAAGTCGAGCTAAGCTTACCACGCTGAAACAAATTCATGCCCTGCAGATCTAATTACAGCACCTCAGCTTTTATTCGTTTTCGGACGACAGAGCCACAGCATTAATTCATTAATTTGAGATGGGCCTCTGCATTACTTAGAGCAAATAATCCAAGCTAAGCTGCCACACAGAAACTGTAACCCGAGCAGGCTAAACTTAGTTGTTGAGAGCTCCTCCTCCTCCTGCTGGCTTACCTGGCTAATAAATCTTCTCCTTTCTCCTCTTCTCCAGTGTCCAAGGAGGTCGTGAGGGCCTCGTTAGTCCTGCCCTCCCCCAAGCCAGATCCCCGTTGTGCTAAGGGCACTCACTATGAAGGCCACGCTATGCTGCTGCAGTCATTTCCATCGGTTACTGAGTCCCTGCCGGCACTCTGCAGCGGCTGCCCCACTACCACTGCCACCACCCTTGGTGGACTTAGCCTTATATAGGCTGCGAGAATCACATGAGCATCACACAATAATTTCTATCAGCCAACTTTCCCTTTAGCAGATTATCTGCTATCACCACTAGTGGCCACCCTTAATACAAGCAACTGCAATATGTTGCCACTGTACTTCACTATGTTGTGCATGTTCCCACCCCTTACATCCCTTCCACCTTCCTCCTATCCTGTCCCTCTGCTAAACACCAACCTAATAGATAGTAGGACATCTCCCCCTCCTTTCCACACCACCGCCACCACAGGCCCTCTGCTCCTATGGCTCTCGAGTAACTGGGTACCCGGCACTTCCATCCTGCCACCCTCCTTCCATGCTCGGCTGTCAGGACTAAGATTTTCTTACACACCCAGAACTCCTAAACCTGACCAATGATGTTGTGCCCTAAGCAAGCCACCAGGGTTTATGCCTAAAACTAAACAGCTACTCACTCTGCTGCTTCTTCTTGCAGGTGATGTGCAGCCTAACCCTGGCCCATCCGGCTCGGTGGCGCTGAGGGTTGAGGCACTGAATGCCACACCTCGCGTCACGCTGATGACCCGGGTTCGGGAATGAGCCTGGGTTGTTGGGGGTTGGCAGGGGAGGGAGAGGATTGAGCATCCGAGGCACATCTCTCTCCTCCTGGGAGAGAGGGGGGCATTCACCCGGTGCTTGGCTGGCCTCTGGCGGAGGCCAGAGGAACAGCAAGTGCAGGAGCACGTACAAGAGAGGGCTGGGAGTGGCAGTCATCAGCGTAATGCCTTGATGTCAGGGCGCTGGCCACTTCCTCAGTAAAGGGGAAAAACACTGCTGGAGCACAGGTAGACGGACCACCAGATCACCGACCCTCATGGCGACTGCCTGCCTGACCACCAGGGGACCCTAACAAGACATTGAAGCATCGGGACGTTTGGGTCTCATCCCATACCTGCCTCGGGGGTATAGCCATGGCTCCATGGGGGGGGGGACTCCTGGGGAATCAGGTAAGGCAAATCACGCGGTGGTGGTTGGTGTCTCCCAAAGAAGCATAGCTCTGGGGTGAGAAGGTGGATAAATAGAAAGTAAAAAAAAAAACCTGGCCCAACACCCCCACTCCTACAAAACTACCACGGGGCCTTAAAATAATTCACCTAAACATATGCAGCATCCTGAGCAAGCTTACTATCCTACAACCTAGTGTCCTTACACTGTGCCCAGACATACTAATCATAACCGAAACATGGCTAAAGCCCCACAATCTGGATGCTGAATTTTCGATCCCTGGCTACTCCATCATCTGGCACGACTGGCACAGTAATAAAAGAGGTGGAGGCGGTGCCATGTTCATCGCTGCACACCTCCATTACACTCCAGTCCAGCTCTCTTTGCCCACCCTGTCCATTGACTCCTTGCTAATAAAGCTCTCACTCCCCTACTCAGTGCCATTACATGTAGCTGGGTCCTACTGTGCCCCCGACACCTCCACGCCACTCATAATGGACCACTTGAGCACACTTAAACTGCTTGGCTCAGCAGGTAAGTCGATTATCCTTGGTGATCTCAACTCTAACTGGCTCTCCAGCACTAGCTCTAAGTTACGGAGACATGTAAAATCCTTAAATCTCTCCCAACAAATTACTGAACCCACACGATTGAATCATAAGTCCCAGAACCACTCCCTTACCTCACACCCTCACCGCATTCTAAAGTCAGGACTCCTTCTGGACTCACTAAGCGACCATCACTTGATCTACATGGTAAGAAAAATATTCAGACCCAAAGCTCCCCCCTGCAGATACTGCTCACCAGGTCATATAAATCCCTCGACCTCTCAGCGCTCCTTTATGACCTGTCCACTTTGCACTGGTCTGTCATCCCTCAGGCATCCTCCATCGAGTCTGCCCTGGACCATTTCAAATCTAAATTCCTTGCCGTATGGAACTACTATGCGCCACTGAAAAGGACCCATGTAAGAGGCGCCCACCTGCCCTGGGTCACCGCCAATATTATCAATCAACTCCATGCCAGGGACTGGAAATGGAAAGCATATAAGGCAACCAGTTCCCTGGAGACACTCCAACTCTACCACACACTCCAGAACTCCTGCACCAGGCTCCTATGTCAGGCCAAGGCTAACTACTTCAAGGCCTCTTTCCATTCTAACCTAAATCACCCTGCGAAATTCTGGAAAACATTAAAATCACTACTCACCCCCCCTGCTCAGCCCCCCACCCCTACCCTCAAGGCTGATGGCTCCATCATCACTGAACCAGGTGCAGTGGCCTCAGCTTTTAACAACTTTTGCACAAGTTGTGCGGCCTCTCTCCTTTCCTCACTTTTCCAATCCCACACATACCCGTCCATGCTTAAACCACCCTCCTCCCTGTCATTCGCCTTTCGTCTGGTCACCCCGACCGAAGTACTAAAACAGCTGCAAGAACTAAACCCCTCTAAAGGTAAAAGCCCCTCGGGTCTGGACTCCAAAATGCTTTACTTGTATGCTCCAGCCATCGCCACCCCTCTGGCCGCGCTCTATAATCTCTCGTTCTCACTTGCCTCAGTCCCAGCTGATTGGAAACGTGCCACAGTCATTCCTCTCCCGAAAGGGATCCCTCCTCACCGGGTAACTACCACCCTATTTCACTACTCCCCATCCAAGCCAAAATTCAAGAGCACCTTGTGCTCGCACAACTCTCCCCCTTTCTTGACTCCTCCTCTTACTTCACACCTTACCAATCTGGCTTTAGGAAGTCGCACTCCACCATCACCACTCTGCTATGACTCACAGACACCATCCTCATGGGGATGAATCACGGGCACATCACCTCAGCTATCTTTATTGACCTTGCCAAGGTGTTCGACATAGTCTCCCACACCCTTCTACTATCCAAACTGGCACATGCAGGTCTCTCTCTGTGACCAACTCCAATTGGTTCCAATCCTACCTAGCTGGTAGGTCTCAAGCTGGAAGAATTGGTCAACATACGTCTGCCCCTTCCCTGTAATTACAGGTGTTCCCCCAAGGCTCGGTCCTCGGCCTGATCCTGTTCTCCATATATTTGAACGACCTGCCCACAGTATGTAAACACACATCCATATACATGTACGCAGACGACACGGCACTGTATGTGTCAGGTCTCTCCCACACTGAAGTGGCCTCCAGACTTCAGGATGACTTCACCGCTGTCCAGCAATGGTTTCGCTCTAAACAGCTCTTCCTAAATCCCCAAAAAAACATCTCCCTAACTTTCGGCACCAAGCAGAGACTTGCCTGTCTCCCCGCCACCCCCTTTTTCCACACCATAGATGGGACACCATTGGAGGCCTGTGCCTCCTTCCGGTACCTTGGGGTCTGGCTCGACCAGCACCTCAACTTCTCAGGACACATCTACTCAATCCACAAGAAAGTGTACCCCAAGCTTTGAAACAAGGGCTGCATCCCTTTGGAAATCTGCAAGGCTATCCTACAGAAAATGATCCTCCCGATACTTGACTATGGAGACATAGTATACAGCGCTGCCCCCAAATCCACCCTAGCAAGACTCGACCCTCTCTTCCACTCCTTCTGCCAGTTCGCCCTAGACTGCCCTCCTTCTATGCACCACTGCGACCTCTACAAGGCTCTAGACCTGCCTTCATTCCAGGATCGGAGACAGCTCCACAGAGTGAGGCTAACTGCAAAATTTTGGGCTCAGACCCTTCCCCCCAACCTCGAGTCCGCTCTCCAAGCTCAACCCCCCTCAGTGTACTCTCTCAGGAACACTGACTCCCAGCTTCTACATGTCCCTCACATGTCCACAGCCAAAGGGCAGGCCGCCTTCAATTATCGCATATCTAAACTATGGAACTCCCTACCGGTGGGCATTAGGCATACAGATAACTCACAGCAGTGCAACCTGCTCCTCAAGGTGCTTTTCCCCCTCCACCTGCTCCTGCCGACAGTCCCACTGCAATACCATAAATCCCACTTCTCAAACTTGATGCCCTAAGTGCCTTCCCAGGCCCCCAGTGTACTCTCTGGTATACATAGGCCTACACTCACCCCATTGCCATTGTATTCTTCTTGCATTCTAAGGGTGCTACCATCAAGTTCATATAGGCACTGATACGACATAGTTGAGTTGCAGAACTCTAGACTTACTAGCTAGTTAACTTACTACCGCACTCTGTACCAACTGCTTTCCCCATCACCGATGTTATTGTACATGTGTGTAATTTTGTTTCTGTATAATACCTGTGTCATTGCTGTAATGTACTGTAGATACTGTGAACTATTTGATACTGTATACATCCTCTCCCCTTCCCCCCCAGGATGCATCTGGAATCGAGCAGTACTCTGCTCAGTATGCCTTCCTGGTGAAACTCTTAAATAAATAAATCTGAAGGACTTTGATGTCCCTACCATCCCTCTTTCTCTCTGTCTCCAGAGAGTAGAGTTTAGAAAGGAAGGCAAGCAGCGTTGGTAGGGCCGGGTGGGCAGCCAGGCCTCCTGGCCTAGAACAGGACTGTCGGGATTCGGGGTGGGAGTTGTCACGTCGCTGTCAGCACCAATGGCATTTACTTGCAGCACTAGATCGGCACGGCGACTCAGAGCAGAGTGCAGTGCAGATTATGAAATCCATCGCCTTGATGGGCGGGAGTTGGCTTGGCAAGACGGGTGGGGAAGGGGACTCCCCTCCTCAGACCAGGGGATGGGACCCAGACAAGAGGGAATTGAGGGACAGGGAGATCATTCAAATTCAATTTAATTTATAAATCAGCAGCTGCAGACTGGAGGGATAAGCGGAGGAGGACGAATGAAAATAAATCAGGGGGTGAGGGAGAATGTGGCCACGCCAGACCCAATCAGCTCCACCAACAAGGTCCACGGTAAACAATCACAATACATTCAAAATATCATTTATTTTTTCTTTTCATTAAAAAAATTTTAATAAACCAACGTTGAACTGACAGGAAGGCAAGACAGGGGTCTCTCGTCCGTTCTCCTTGTAATGTTCTAAGAGAACTAGAAACTCAAACTCCAAGTCCACACAAACAATCTCTCTATTCTTTTGTTCACTGTTGATCTCTCTCCCTACTCTAAAGCTATCTCCAACTCTCTGCAGATGCCGCGGCGCATGTTTACCTTTTATAGTAGCCGCCGGCACCGGACCGCCCACACCACACATGTGATCACTCTTCTCTAACGGAGTCTGTATCACATGATTCTTCTTCTGGCAAGCCTGGCATACCATGTGACACCCGCCTTCCCCCCTGACCGACTTATTGGTCTGCGGATGCTCCCACTGTTGGCAGCAATAGTAATTACGGGCAAACAAAGTATATAAAAAAAAATTTCAAGTGGCAGGCACGTTTAAGTTCTGATAGACTGGATTTGAAACTGTGCCCTTGGAGGCTGCGCCCAGTCGAGGGCCCCACCCGCCCGCCCCTTCCTATGGTACTGTACTTTAGGTCCACATGTGTTCTTCTTCATTCATAAAAATGCAAAATGTGCATTTCTTTCATGTATACAGACAAGCTTGCAAATGTTCGGACTGCTCCACTACATGGTTCCCCCCACAACCCCACTCCACATGGTGACATCACCACATCATCTGCCTGGCATATTTCATGCTGTTACACTTTTTCAAAGGCTGATGGCAGTACCAAAACTCTCCTTTTTTATATGGAAAAACTCTATATAGTACCAATAATTAAAAACATGTACAAAAGTGCTGTACATCATCACCCAGTATTTTAAACAAATATACATATTTAAAATAACAATCAAGTGTGAAACCTGCTAGCTGAAAAGAACTTCTAAATATTAGTAACAGTGTTTTTAAACACATTAAAAATGTAGCTGGATCATAATGGAGATTACATGTATAACAGTAAATAAACAGATGACTAGTTTCGTCTCCAAACAGCAATGCATGAATAAATACACATACGGTGTATTTATATCCATAGCAATGTAACCAAAATATCTGCATAAAAATCATATTACTGTAAAAGCTGTTACACTTAAAGGACTCATGGTAGAGCCAACTGCCCTACTGTAAATAGTCGAAGATAGATGAAGAGGTGGCCCAAATGTATGTCTTTAGAATATGGAGACACTACATAGCGCATATCCTGGTAGTACATTAATTATGCTCCATACAAAAACAAATAGGCACCCATATTTAGCACACTTTTAAAATGGCAACCAAATGCAATAAGAAAGCCAAGGGTTAAAAATGAACTACCGGGTTCAGAATTAGTCGCTGATGTCTCAAAGTTGAAATTCTTAAGGCATATATTCTCATGACATCACAGACTCCCAGAGACATCTGGGAAAGCTGTATGTGGGCCACATATGTAATGGAGAACAGAAAAAAACAACATTGTTGCGGTAATAAATCAAAATGCATTGTACAATAGTTCACTGTAATACAATAGGCAACTATCAAACTACATACAGAAGGAAAATCCTGACCAAGTGGCCAATTAAGGTCAGAAAGCCTGGGATGATTTTGTGTGTGTGTGTGTGTGTGTGTGTGTATGTGGGGGGGGGGGTCAAACTATCCCATACTGTTGCATGACTTATAGAAAGGGTGTAACCTTCAATCTGTCATTCAGCCCTGGTGGGGTTGTGGTTCTTAGTGAGAAGATCCAATGTTGTTCTCTCTTAAGGAGAATTCTGTCATAGCCACCCTCCTGTTGGTTTTTAATGGGTCTTTCCATCCCAATGAAGGATATCTTATGTGTATTGTTCTGTCCCTTGCTTTATTGATATGGACAGCAAGGGCATTGTTGGGGTCATTGTAATATATTGTGGGGTCCTGTGCAGGGAGACTCAGAGACAGCACATATGTTCTGTAGCCATCTTTATTTCTACTCAGAGACAGTGGACACACATTACTGGACATACACAAAGAAAACCCCACTGGGAATGACAGGAACTTATACCTTAGGACTATAACTATCCATATGCATAAACTACAACCCTAATGGCATCCCTTATACTTTCTACCATATATATCTATATCCATGTATATACTACCATACATATCCATGTATATACTACACTCCTCCTCCTTAGACAGAAACTAGTGTAAAATACTTCAGTAACATTTCCTAACTTCCAGGCCGAAGTAGAATATTTGGTACCCAGAAACAAGTTCAAGGGATTATTCTGCCACTTGGGTAGAACGTGTCACTAAGTAAGCAACAGTACAAGTAAGAGTTCAGTTGCACAGAGGTATAGGTTCAGTACATGACTTAAAAGGTCAAGTCTTTGTGGTGGTCTTCGGTACCTAATGGGATATCTGCAGGCTGGAACAACCACTGCTGGTAAAACAGGCATTTTGTTATTATTTGGCACCAGCCCCGGTGGAGCTTCACAGGCTGGAGCAAAGTCCTCTGTGTCACTATCCTCATCTGGAGTGACGTCTTCTGCTACATTTGCGGGAAACTTGGAATGCAGCAGGTGATCCACATGTACGTGAACAAGTCGCTGTCCCACGCGAACTGCATAAGTCAAAGGTCCATGTGTTTCAATCACCAATCCTGGAATCCAAGACATCTTTGGGATGTCTACAGTCTCAAACCATCACCCACTTCCCAGAATGAAAAATTCGTACTGGCTTGACTGACTTGTCATAACCCTTTTTCTGTTGTAGCTGATGCTTTGCGATGGTATTGGCCAAGTCCGGCTTGAGCAATGACAAAGTAGGTATGAGGCTGATGTTTGAGAAACAGTTCTGCAGGCATTCGCTCTATGACTGTGTGAGAAGTGTTTCTGTAAGTGAACAGTAAACAAGCCAACCTTTGAGCTGAAGGCACTTGCTGTGAATCTGGTTTATTCCAAGCTTTTCTGAATGTCTGTACAGCTCATTCAGCTGCACCACTGGATGCTGGATGGTAAGGTGGAGTCAAAATACGTCAAACACCATTCTGTTTTAAGAACAGATTGAAATCTTGGGAAGAAAACTGGGGACCATTGTCTGACACTAACTCTCGTGGTAGGCCATAAGAGGCAAAAAGTTGTCTCAGAAGGTTTACAGTCTTTCCAGTAGTCATGACTTGTGTGGGCAACACTTCCAGCCATTTGGAGTGGATGTCAATTACTACTAAGAAATGCTGTTTGTCCAACTCGGCATACTCAACATGGATGCGCTCCCACGGTGTGGTAGCCCAGGACCAAGGATGCAGGGGTGCGGTTGGGGGTTGGTTGCAGATAGCTGCACATAGCTCACATTGGTTGACAAGATGTTGGATATCTTGATCAAGTTCTGGCCACCAGAGGTATCCTCTGGTCAATGCCTTCATTCGAGAGATTCCAGGATGACTGTCATGTAAGTCAGAAAGTAATCTCTTGCAGAACTTTGGAGGTATCACAACTTGAGCTCCTCACAAAACACAGCCTTGCTCTGTGGAAAACTGGTCCTTCTTGTCTAAGAAAGGTTGGAGAGTGGGGTCTCTAGTGAAGTTGGACCAACCATTTAGGGTGAAATCTAGGAATTTAGAGAAGATAGGATCTCACCGGGTCTCTGTTGTGACATCCTGTGAATCAATGGGTAATTCCTCAAGATGTGAAAGATGGAATAGTGCCCCTTCATCTTCCTTCTCTGTAACATTTTGGCATGGCAGTCTCGATAATGCATCTGCATCTGCATGATCTTGAGAACATCTATATTCAATGTCATAGTCATATGCCAACAAAAATAAGGACCCATCGCTGCATTCTGAGTGCTGCAAGAGCCTGTATTGTGCCCTTTGGCCTCAGAATTGCCAGTAGAGGCTTGTGATCTGTTAGCAGAGTGAATTTCCATCCGTACAAGTACTTATGGAATTTCTTGACACTGAAAATTATGCTTAAAGCTTCTTTCTCAATCTTAGCATAGTTTCTTTCACTTGGGGACAAGGTCCTGCAAGCAAAAGCAATTGGGTATTCCTCCTTAGAAGGTAGCGCATGAGAGATGACAGCCCCCACTCCATATGGTAATGCATCACATGCCAGCCTCCGAAATTTGGAGGGGTCATAGTGCGCTAACCATTTGCTGCTTAGAAGGCTTTTCTTGCAAGCCTGGAATGCTTCCTCACACTATGGTGACCAATTCCATTGAGCTTCTTTCTGTAGCAATTCATGGAGTAGTTGCAACAATGTGGACAAATGGGCTAGAAACCATCCACAGTAGTTCAAGAGTCCTAAGAACAATGTTAACTCTGTCACATTTCTTGGTGCAGGTGCCTTGACTATAGCATCCACCTTGCTTTCTGCTGGGTGTAGACCTAGGGCATCAATCTGGTAACCTAGGTACTCACCAAAATTTTGCAGAAATTGACATTTGGCTAACTTTACTCTCAGTCCATACCACTGTAGTCTGGCCAGAACCTGTTCTAGGATTGTCAGATGCTCTTCCACTGTGGGTGCTCTTACCAAGATATAATCCATAAAGCATACTACATGGTACAGTCCATGTAGTATCTAGTCAACTGTGTTCTGGGAAATTGCCGGCACACTGTGGGAACTCCATGTGCCAAGTGATGATATCGGTAAAGTCCCTTGTGGGTATTGATGGTTAGATATAGTTCTGATTCTGATTCCAGTTCCATCTGCTGGTATGCATAAGATGAGTCCAACTTGCTAAAGAACTTGCCGCCTGAGAGTGTGGCAAACAAGTCCTCTGCATTGGGTAATGGGTATGGGTCTTGCAGTATAAAACAGTTCACTGTAACCTTGTAGTCACCACACAACCTTACTGCTTTGTCTCATTTTGGTACCACAAGAATAGGGGCAACCCAGTCGCTCCTCTCTACTCATGAGATGATACCATGACATTCAAGATGGTCCAGTTCCTTCTCTACTGCTTCCCTGAAAGCATAAGGTACTGGTTGAGGAGTGTGGAAAATTGGAGCAGCTCCCGGTTGCACTCAGATCCTTGCCTTGAAATCCCAGATTGTGCCATAACCGTGCTTTGGTCACAGTATTTAAGCTGAAAATCTTTTCCCAGTTCAATCTGATCTGTGTGAGCCAGTCTCTGCCTAGTAATGCAGGTCTTTCTCCATCCACCAGCACCACAGGCAAGGTCCACGTTCCTCCCTCGTAGGTGACTGGTACTTCAATCTCCCCTAGCACAGAGATTGGGTTTCCCGAGTAAGACGAGAGTTGAATATACGATGGTTGCAATGGGCACTGCTGAAGTGTCTCTCTGTAGATGTGCCCTGGCTCAAGATACTGAGGCTCTGATGTCAAGCTGCATGCTGAGTTCCCTGCTAGCTCCATTTGGAGGTACATTTCTGCTGCATTTGCTTGTGTTGCATAAACCATGAACAGGTGCAGTGCTTCATCTTCTGTTTCAGTGACTGTAGTGCCATCTGTGACATACCATGCAGTAACAGTCTATGATGTGGCTTTGCACACTTTCAGTATGTGACCCACTTTTCCGCAACCATGGCATTTCTCATGTCAAAATCATCATGTGCTTTGCTGGTAGTTACCTCCACATTTGTAACACGTTTTTGACTGTGCAGAAGTGTCCTGTGGTGCTGGCTTCTGAAATGTTTGGGTTTGCTGATAAGCAGGTGGTGGACCACTCCATGGTGTGACATGTCCCTTGGGTTCTGGAGTAAGGGTGACCTTGTGAATTTCACTTCTTTGGGGTTCCAAATCTCCTGCTAGTGCTCTGGAACCTTTCTGAGCAAGCTCCATAGCGATTACAATGTCACAAGCTGACTTGAAGTCTAAGGTTTTTTCTTGCAAAAGCCTTTTCCGATAAGTTTCCCCTCTTAGACCACAGAAAAAGCGATCCCAGAGGGCATCATCCAGGGACTGGCCAAATGCACAAGTGGGTGCCAAATGCTTTAATGCAATGATGTAGTCAGCAATAGATTCCACCTCCTCTTGGTTGCAATGGTGGAAGGTGTAACGCTCAGCAATGAGAAGGGGCTAGGGTTTGAAATGCTGTGGAAGTACCTCAGTGACTTGTGCATATGTCAGGATCAGGATGTCAGCAGGTGTAGTTAGATTGCATAGAAGGTCATAAATCTGTGGAGGCAAAACTGCTAAAAAGACATCTACTTTGTTGTCTTCTTCAATTTTGCCTTATGCCAGCACTGGAAACGTTTGAGATATAAGTCAAATGTATCCTTGGATTCATTGAATTCAGGCATTTTCCCAATTTGTGCCATTTCCCTGGCAGGTTGGTTTGTATTTGCAGTGTACAGAAAAAAAAAAACTCTTCGTCTTTTATTTCAAAACCTTTTTAATATGTGCTGCAATTTCTCTGTTATGCCACAAGACACTGCTGCTGAGCTGCCTTTGCTGCTGTGGTCAGGAATCTATACTGTTAATGAAGGCAATGACATGATTTATGGCTGCCTTCCTTAGGTTTCAATTTCACATATCAGGAATTCCTCTAGTTTCCCCCTTGGAACAGAGGTGGAATGGCTGGCATCTTTATTTTTTTTTAACTATTTCTCCTCCTTACCCCACCCCGGAGCTGTGCTTCCTCGGAGAACTCCTATGTGCCCCCCCCACGACTGACCAACCTGAATCCCCGGGGGTTCCCCCATGGAGCCATGGCTATACCCCTCAGGTGGGTATGGGGTGGGGCACAGGCACCCTGATATCTTCTAGTCTCATTGGGTCCACCTGTGGTCAGGCAGGCAGTTGCAATCAGGGCTGGTACTGGAGCTCTGTCTACCCGCGATCCAGCAGTGCTTTTTCCTGTTTCTCTGTGTGTCGTGTGTGCCCTAATGTCAAGGCGTTACACTGACATCCACCACACAGCTCCCCATTGGTCTGTCCTACCTGCTTGCTGTACCTCAGGCCTCCAGCTGGGGTCAGACAAGCCGCAAATCCTGTCCCTCCCTCCCCCCCGGAGAAGGTGAGCAGTCCCTAGGACACTCAAGCCTTCTTCCTCAGCCGACCCTCTAGCAACTCAAGTCCACTCCCGAACCTGGTCCAGTGGAAATCCAACTGCTGCGCCGACGGGCCGGCCTTATTTTTTTTTTAATCCAGCAAGTGAAACAGACAGTCCACACTGGTGGAGTTCTTGTTGTTAAGACTTGCTTTATGTCTGGAGTTTAAGCAAGAGATAGCAGCAACACTTTTATGATGTGTACCGTAGCCTGGCAGGTAGGGAAAGATAAGCAAGCCCCAACGAGAAAACGCCAATTAGCAGATGGAGATTTATTGAGCAGTTAACAAATCATGCCTTAGCTTGCATAACCTTTCTTGCACTCATCTGAGTTGTTTTGATCTCATCCTCCATCACCAGTGTAATATATTGTGGGTCCTGTGCAGTTAGACTCAGTGACAGCATGTACGTTCAGCAGCCATCTTTATTTCTACTCAGAGATAGTGGACACACATCACTGGACATACACAAAGAAAAACTTAAAAAACTCACTGGGCACTGGCCCGGTGGTGCTGAGGGTTGAGGCACAGGATGCCACACACTGCACCGTGCCGGCGACCTGGGTTCGGCAATGTGCCTTGGACACTGGAGGTCGGCGGGGGGGGAGGGAGGCTGGGAGATGGATTGAGCGGCCATAGGCTGCTGTCCTCTCCCTGGTAGGGACCCAGTCATGCCTGCTGCAAGGCTGCCCCAGGTGGAGGCCCGGGGGTGGTGCAGATGAGAGCAGCTAGTATAGGAAGGGTGCCATAGAGCACTGTGTGCACGTGCCTCCTTACACACATGAGCAACCGCGGCAAGGAGAGGGGCAGAAAGAGTGTGAAATGGAGCTGGCAGGCTCCATGATGGCCCCACAGTGCCCATGCTGGCCTCCAGAGTCTGAATGTTGGTCTCTGGAGGGGGGGAGTTGATGCCCTTCGTCCTCAGCCTTGTCACAGGGAGGGGGAACCCATGGGGGATTGCTGGGAGGCTCAGGGACCAGAGAGAACGAGCCCCTCCAAGTGAGAGGCCAGAGCCGCCTGCCAGCTCTACGGGAAGCATAAACTGTAAATGGAAAAAAAAAGGAAAAACACACTGGGCATGACAGGAACTTATACCTTAGGACTACAAACATCCATATGCATAAACTACAGCTCTAATGGCATCCCTTATACTTCCTACCATATATATCCATGTATATACTACCATACATATCCATGTATATACTACAGTCATTATGTTCCATGGCACACACATGCTCTCCAATTCTGATTCTGAATGGATGTTTGGTCTTCCCAACATAAAAACTCCTACACATGCAAGTGGCCAAATAAATTACCCCTTCAGTAGCACAGGTAATATGTGCTCTTACTTTTGCTGTATTTTTTGGTTTTTGGATTCTGGAAGATTTTAGGCGTGACCACTGTGGGACAATATTTGCAATTCCTACATTTATTGTAGCCCTCACTCCTGGCCAGTAACTGCATTCTGAGTCTATCTTTAAGTGACCATACAGAATGTACTACCATATCTTGGATATTTCTCCCCCTTCTGTGGACCAAAGTTGGTTGTGTATTGGTCAGCTGTTTTAAACCTGGATCCAAACTGACCAAATTCCAGTGCTTTTTGACACAGTCCCCCCTCTCAACTGGGCATTATAGGTATAAACAAAATTCATTCTGTGATCCCCCCTCCCTCCTGAAGTACTTTGTCTCTCAATAGTTCATTTCTTTCAATGTTATCTACTTTACCCCTTGCCTTGGAAATAAGTTCATCTGAGTATCCCCTTTCCTTGAGTCTCAATTCCATTTCATTAGCTTTGACTTTACATTTCATGTTGTCCCCACAATTTCTTTTAATCCTAGCAAACTGCCCTTTAGTGATGCCAACTGTTGTGTGGCATGGATGGCTGCTGTTGACTTGCAGGAGAGTATTCCTGCCTGTGGATTTTCTAACCAGGTCCATGGTTACTCCCTCCTTACCATCTTTGGATATAATGAGGTCTAAAAAGCTTATCGGAGTATGGCTAAAGGCCAATGAAAATTGTAAGTTTTTGTGACCAGCCCACTGGTGCAGCAGTAGTGCTACCGCTTACAATGCCGACAACCCGGGTTCAGAAGTGAATCTGGGGTATCGTAGGGCTGGCCGAGGGGAGGAGGACTGAGCATCTGTAGGACTGTACTCCTCTGGGAGGGTGTGTGGGCAAAGCCTGAAGCTTGCCTGGCCCCTGGCAGAAGCTGGTGGAAAGGCAGCCTGGGCCAAGAGGTCAGGAGGCATGGCAGACATCAGTACACCTCATGCAGGAGCATGTGGCGTGCACCATGACATCACTGCACATCATGTCTCCCTGGGACTGAAAACTGGAGGAAAAAATCAGGTGGCAGGATGATGACTAGCACCTGCAGACCCTGCACCCGACCAGCTGGACACACAGACCTGAACTGGATCCGTTCTGCAGCGGAGTTTGGAGAACCCCGCCAACCTCACCAGGTGGAACAAGCCCTGGAAGAAGACGGCTGGCAGATAAGTCCCAGCAGACATCAAGGTGACAGGGCCGGGGTGCTTGTCAAGAGGACGGCTGACCGGGAGAGGAAGAAAAAAATAATTTTAACAACTCCTCTTCCGATCCACTCCAGACAATATTAATATCATCAGTGAAGTGTCAGCACATATTTAATTGATTCAAATAGGGATTCAATTAGCATTTCTCACCACATCCTCTTCCCACTTACCCAAAAATAAATTGGCATAACTGGAGGCAAAACTTGCCCTCATTGCTGTCCTATTTTTTTAAGGTTAAAATTCTCTTTGTAGAAGAATGTGTTGTATTCCAACACAGATTTGGACAGTTTTAATAAACAACCAGTAAGTGGGTCCTGTACATGTCTTCCCTCCAAGTAATGTGACGTGGTCTCTAAGTAAGCAATAAGACACTCCGGGGGTGTACAATAAACATTACTAATGCATGGCCAGGGACGTGGTGAGGCACAAGGCCGTGCATTAGAAATGTCTAATGCACACCCCCAGAGTGTCTTATTGCATTTATAAAATGGGGCTATGTGTTTTACATGCAAGTAAAACTTAAAATCAACTGATTTAGACATTAAAATAATAAGACCTTTGATACATTTTGATGTAAAGTAGTCCCTCCGCCTGGGTATTTTTTTTTTTTTTTTGCCCTGAACAGTTTTGTCCTACTGTGACCACTGTAGTTCTGGTTGGTTGCCATGGTTTTGCTATACCCCAGCCCTCCCCATACTCAGACACTAATAGATTTTTAAAAAAATTGAAGAAATGGTCATTTATATTTATAAATTGTTTATATACAGGTGCACATTTTGATTCTCCCTAAATCCTGACTGTGACCAGAAGAGCAAGCAGACTGCAGGTAGTAAAGATACAAACATGACAGTGGAGACGCAAGCTTTTGTCTTTTGATTTTATTTAAAAAAATGTCAGATGCTATACAAAGAATTGGCAAGTGTGTGTGTGTTACAAAACGGCACTGCATCTTGATCTAGTGGAAAACAGTGTTTTGAGGACATCAGGGTTAAGTGGAATTGAGAACTCGAGGTCAGGAAACGGTTTCCTTTTTTATTTAAACAGAGGTTGTCCAGCACTTGCAAGTGACTTAGTGGAGCGAGCAAGTTGGCGGGTTGCTGGAAGGGTGCGTGTTTGGCTGCATTCCTGTTTGAGCAGCGAGACAGCGAACCGGTTACATACACTGAATTGATGGTTCATTTGTATAGAAGCAGCATAGAGCACTGGATGGGAATGAGTGCTAAGTGAGCGGGTGGGTGATAAAGGTTTTCTTGACTGGCCCAGAGTACGTGATTTGACAACTGGTGGGGGGATGGAGGTACAGGATCAAAAAGTTCAAGCCTGAGTAACTGAATTTCAATCTGTGCGTGTAGCAGCAGCCAAAAAATAAAGTGGAGGATCTTTTACCGGATGAGCTAGGCTGCCAGCTTGGTGTAGATTACTAAGAAAAACTAATACTAAAATGAATGCTGTGGCTTCCCACAGACTTTTTCTGTGACTTTTTGATAACTGTAAGAACTGGCAGACACAGATGTTGAGTAGTGGCAGCAGCAGCAATTATTAACCGATTTCCTTGCAAAGAGATTTATAAAATGGTGGCATCTTAAAACATCAACATTCTAAACAGCACATTGATTTAAGTTGCACTAGGTCCAGTTTCAGTGTACTTGTACTTGTTTTTACCTGTGAATTAGATGGATCTAATGCATAGGTAACAGCCAATCAGGACACAGAATTTCCTCTTCCCATTTTACAAATCCTCTTCATGGGGAATGGTGCAGTAGAGATCTTCAATATCAAGAGTAACAAGGTAGCTATCATAATCTATGGCCAAATCGTTAAGGACTTTAAGGATGCTTTGTGTCCTTAATATAGGATGGTAAAGTATGTGCAAAATCACTGATGTAATAGTCAACAAATTTTGCAAGGGGTTCAGTCAGTGAATCATTGTCTGGAACTACTGATTGCCCAGAGGCATCTGACAAGGCATTTATGCACTTTCAGTAAACAGTAGATGAAGCTCTAATAGGGTATTTAACAGTCAAGAAGTCAACAATTTGGGTAGGAAGCCAGTTATTGCTTTCAGCCAGTTTTAAATATTTACCAGTTACTTTCTTATTCCCATTAGTTGGATCCTCTCAAAGTTTCTCATAACAATATGCATTATGAAGCTGTTTACAAACTATTGATCATATTTCTAGCTATCAAGTATAACTACTTAGCCCCCCTTATCAGCTGGCTTAATTTTTCTTTTTTCACCCAAATTCTTAGGAGCAGACATTTCTGGTTTGTTTGTCTTGTGAAAAAAGTAATCAGTCATTTGATCAAGTTTGCTTAAGTACACCTTACAACATTTCAGGAAGGTATTCAGTGCTGGTGTAAATGGGGACAGAATAAGGATTTAGGTTTGAATTTAGTTATCCATCCCCATTTTCACGTTCATTTTCATATTCTTCTGAAATTATTGAAGTTTGACTTACCCCGGGGCTGCTGGATCTAGCATCTCTGGATTCTGCCTTGTGAATAAAACCTTTAAGCTGAGATTTCTTACAAATTATTTAAGTCAGTCATTATATCAAAAACATTAAATACATGTGTTGGTGTAAAGGAAAGTCCTTTATTAAGAACTCTCAGTTCCACTTCTTTCGGCATATATTCTAAAAGGTTAATCACATTTATTGTAGATTGCTGCCTCGATTTGTCTTCACTGGTCACATTCTCTTCCTCTGTTCCAGTTTCTTCTTCCGCCCCCTTTTCCTGCCTCCAATCCATGTGTGTTTTGGTACCCTTGGTAGATATTTGGCCTCTTGCTGTGCCTGGGTTAGAATGGGAGGGCTGGGGGTGGTCGGATCGCTATGCTGTCTTCCTCCCATAAAAAAAGGTCCAAATCTCCTGAAGTTGAGCTTTTTGGGTTCACTGTCATCTGTTCCATAGTCAAGTGGTTTGGGCTGTTTTTTAAGAATTGGTCGGGGTACAGGCACTGAATGTCTCTCTTCAATTATAGGATTTCCCCAACTGAAGATATCACCTTCTCTGAAGTCATTAGCGTCACATTCAAAATTCAATTTTTTACTTCTTTCAGTTTTATTTCATACTTAATGAGATTATTCTTAAAAATGTCCCTTAATTCAGCATATGGGGGAGATGTGCAAATTCTTTGAGTGACTGCTCTTTTGTTTAGTTCCTCTTCTGTCCCCTTTTGAATTTTAGCATTTTCTTGCAAGATTAATTCAATATATTTTTTGCTGGCCTCATGGCTAACTTTCCTCCATCTGTGCAGGAAGGTGCCCCTTTGTTGCTCAGAGGCTGGGTTTTTAAGAATGCAGAAGCCCTGAGAGACTCTGTTAACCTCCAAGTACAGTATGCATTTAATTAAATTTTCTCCCAAGGAAGGCTTTTAGCTTGAATGCTATTTCTGGGATTTGCCTTCGCTCCACTCTTGGTTAAGGGTGTATTTATTTATTTATTTTTAAGGGTGGCTGGTTTTGCCTCTGATTTTCAATAGTCTGTACTAAATGCTCACTTTAGAGGAAAGCAGTTATTTGGCAATTAGGTAGAAAATGCATTAAGGGATATATGAGCCTAAAAATGACTTTATGGTCCCTACATACTTTGACCCCAAAACCATGAGAAAGAGGTAAAGGTTCATTTTATAGGCCCTATGCCTCTCCAAGCTATGGATATTCAAGGGGCCCAAGCTGTGGTTCCCAGAGACCTCAGCCTTCCATTTCCCAAGTTGCAAACCTGCTTCCTGGTGCCCATGCCAGACTTACAAAATGGTCAGACCATTACCAGCATACCCACCACCCCCCCCCAGAATTTTCTAACTCCCTTCCCTTTCCTCTGACCTCACTGCCTCAAGACTTTCTGGAGGGATGCTGAATATCCCTCTTTCTGCAAAGTGGAGGGATATTACTACAGATGCCCAGATCCCAGAGGTGGTTCAGTAAGGGCACGCCCTAGAGCTCTACATTGTTTCTCCAGTGATGCCCCCATTGCCGAACAGATATCCTCCAGGACATCTTGCCCTCCTGTTAGAGGAAGTTCAAACCTCCTCTGCAAGAGGGCTGCAGAACTTGTTCCACTTTCACAACAGAACCTGGGCTATTATTCTCAGTACTTTCTGGTCTCAAATGGACCAGGAATCTGAGGGCCATATTAGACCTTCAAGGACTGAATACAAAAACATCTGAATGGTCTCCTCTTACTAAAAGTATTGGTTGCTCTGGACATGAAGGATGCATACCTACATGTCAAGATCTGCAAGCCATACAAAAAATACTTGAGTTTCATGTGCCAGGGCTTGCACTACTATTTTTGCATGTTCCCTTTGGTTTATGCTCTACACCACATGTAGTTACCAAGGTTTTTGCTGTGGTGGTTGCTGCCTTCCACAGAGAGGGCCTGTATGTCTTATTTAGGCAAAAGGCCCACTCCTGACCCTGAGGTGCTTCCAGTAACAACAAAGTCAGTGGGCAATACAACAGATACTGGGCACTTACTCCAACCAAATGATAGAGTGTAAGCTGATCCCGATTAAAAATATTCTTTATTGAAGATGCAAAATCGTCTGTGCTGGACAAGGCAGTGTGAAGCATATTCACCAGACTGGCATCAGTTCAGCTTACGATCTATCATTTGGTGCCTGTCAGAGGAAGTGCCCTGTATCTGTTGTATTACGCAAGGCCTCTATGTTTTCCATTGCACACGACTGGCTGTTGAAAGCCTCATCTCAGGAGGCCATACTATACACACTACTCCAGACCCAGCAGTTGTTCGACCAGCTAGGTATCAGCGGGGAATCTGCATTTGATCCGTACAGACAATATTTTGGTGATGTAACACATCAACCGACAAGTTGGAATACATTTGTAAATCACAGTCAAGATGTAGCCGTATTCAGATGGTAAATAAGTGCACAGAACCACCCAAAGAATCACAGGTAATCCATGAAGTTCACAGACAAGAAAACAGTTATTGCTGGTGCACATAACACAAATGGCCAAGAACTGTGCACTAAGGTGGGGTACCACAGTCCAGACATCCTGGTGGTTTGCTCAACTGGAGCTTCCTCAAGGGATGGACAGTTGGACAAGCCCCACCTCTTATATATTGGTCACTGCATTAAAAAAGAGCCAATCAGATTGTGCTGGCTCATTTACAGAAAAGAAAATCTTAATGGTGCAGGACACAGTATAAGTGGTTAGGGGTGGAGGAACCAAACCCCAGTGATGTGTGTATGTGGGGGAGGGGTCTTGGTAAAGTAAAAACACACAAATCAAATTTTGAATACAGCAAGTTAAATCATCACATCACTAGAAAAGTAAATCTAGTACCAGCAAAAGTAATCATGATGCAATCACAACAGAACAATGTCACAGGTACAACTGGAAAAAGGTGCTTCAACAAAATAAACACAGTAACAAAAACGTAGCCACATTTCAACAAATTCCTGTAACTGTACTTCAACTATGTATATTCCCATGTCTTGTATATTTCTGAATGTTGTATCTTGCTTCATAACACTGTATGCTCTCCTACCCAGGACCTCCCTGTAAATGAGCTTGCTCAATGGAGCCTTTCCCTGGTGAAATAAATAAATATAAATACAAACAACTGTCACAGGTCAGATAGCCAAGCTTGTCTCAAAGGAGAGGGAAATACTAAAGTTAGGTACATTGCCAAGTTGCAGTCATCATGATCTGGGTGATAGAAGGAAAGGCAAACAGGGGTAGGATATGAGAACTAGCTGCAATCTCCCCCTAGAATTCTGAGTTCCAAATTGAAAAGTCACAGGGATCTGCAAATCCTGTAGACAGATGGAATGAAAACAGGAAGGTAAAAACATAAGAAAAATCCAGTGACAAAGAGTGAAGTCGGGGGTTGGGGAGAAGAAAAAGATAAAGAAAAGAGTTAGAGAAAGTAATTCAAGAAAGGCTAATGTCCAGAGTAAGTCAGACAAAATTATCTAGACAAATCCACAATAGCAAACTGGACTGAGGCAATGCAAAAATTACAGGCAGGGTTTAAAGTCCCAGTTACATTAAGATCATCTGGTTTCAGAGTTTTCATGGTAAAGATCCAGAAACTACAGACAGCTCCCATCAGATCCTAACCCCCTGTTTAAAACCAAGCTGTGGAATCTGTTATGAGTGAGGCAGATCCGAGGGGTGCATCAGTAAGGACAAATGCTATTTTATGTGGCTGTCTACACCCAATATACCCACATTTTTGTTCTCCCCCTAACTTCCCCTAAACCTCTACCCCCAACAAATGTGACTACATTGTTGTTACTTTGTTCACGTTATTGAAGCCCTTTTTCACAGCTGCAGTGGGTGGAGCCTGCAGATGTTTTGCATGTACAAAAGGAATGATGTCATGTTTTCTGTCCGTGGAACTGACTGAAGGTGTAAATAGTCTCCTCCGCCTTACCCTCCTCGAAGAAATGTTTTCTGCCCTCAAATAAATACATTTTCATGTTAGTCAATGGTTGCAGGTCTATTTTCTTTCTTAAATGGGAGGTACAAGAACTGGAACCTGAGTAGTGGGAGGCAGCATTTTTTTTGGGGGGGGGGAGTAAGATCCACCCCCACCTTCACCTGAGAAGCTCCTAAAATGATCCACCCCCAACTTTTTGTTTGGTTCATGTGGGAGGGGTATGAGGTGGATCTATCAAGTTGGAACAACTGACTATCAGAGCTGCCTGGGGACATAATTAAGCAGTGCCTGAAACTGCATCTAGGCATATCCCCCCCCACCCCAACACACACACACAGACATCATGATTTAATTTTTTTTTTTAACTCTGAGCATGTCAATATTTGGCTCTAACAGTATGAGCAAGTTGGGCATAAAAATAAAATAGGAAAAAAAAAAAGGATCAAGCAGGTGCCTTGTCCTTTGTCAGATACATGCAGACAGATGGTCACAAATTCTGTATGACAAGTTCATTATATTGATGTTTTCCATGTAAAACAGAAATTTTGTTATTGTCATGTTTGTAGCACTGTTTGTAGCCAGTAAACTATTATTTACATAGGTACTGTAAATGACAGGTTTTATTTCAGAAATCCAGTCTTGATAAATTAGTTTTTTTAGCAGTGCTGTAAGAGTTCTGTCTCTCTGATGTAAGAGTGCATAGTACAGAAACTAAAGAGGTTTGCCTAATTGATCGTTGTTTGCATGAGAAGTGGGTGTGACAGTGGCATGCAAGAGTGAAGTCTAACTATTATTTCTTGGCTATTCTGGGACCTGAAATTTCACAGTAATGTGTGAAGAGAATAAAGTCTTGTGTTTTGTGCATTTGAATAGGTTTAGTGCTTTGAAGTTAAAAGATATATATATACATAGTGTCATGGGCACCTGAAAAGGAAAGAGATACCACTGAAATACGAAAATGCTATTCTGATGTTTTATTTATGTGTAAGATTTTAAGTGTAGTTCTGCCTAGGTCATAAGCTATAAAAAGTACATTTAAGGTTGGATGTATTAGTCAAAGCTTGTAGTAGCAAAATAACCTGCATTCCCCTGGTGACTGGGGGTTGCCATCTCATCGCCCTAGCTGGCTACCCCCTTTGGCACTCCTCCCTGGGATCTTCAACTTACAAGCCAACTGCAAAGTGCACTCAACTCAGAGGAAGCTTCACAAACTCAGCAACAAGCAGTTAAAGGAATATATGTGTAGACTGGCCTTACTGTTTCTGCTGCTTTCTGGCAATATTCACCCCAACCCTGGCCCTCCACAACTTACGCCATACCCACAGTCATCTACAGGGTTACTTAAAATTGCCTCACTTAATATATGCAGCCTCCTCCCCAAAATGGACATACTGAATGCATGGATCTTACAGCATAACCCAGACATCCTCTCAGTCGTAGAAACATGGCTTTCTCCAAAAGTAGCGGATGCTTCAATTTCCATCTCAGGCTACACAGTCTTTAGACAGGATCATCTCTCCAAGCATGGGGGTAGTTGTGCGATCTACCTCCGAAACAACCTTCAAGGTCTCGTCCTAACTCTGCCCAAAACCGATGACCATATGCAAGCCCTTGCCATAAAAGTGCTTCTAGGTACACACAATAAAACCCTTATTGTGTTTTCAATCATCACTTTTTTATGGTTGGATCTTCTGCCATCTGTTTTGTTAAAAGCTGCAGCAAATCAAGGAAACCAAGGCACTGCAAGAATGGAGGACTTGTAAAAAAAATAGTGCTCTTGAGTTTTGAGGCAAATGTAGAAGCAGGAAATAAGACTTTGCATTCCCTTTTGTAAATTAAGCCATGAGACTGTTACAGTACCTTCTTGATTTTATGGGACACTTTATTCATTCCTTCGCTTGAAAAAAAAAACCATCTAATTAAAGAGAACAGGAAGAGGACATGAAAACAAAAAAAAAATATCCAAACCTTTGTGAAGTTCACTGTATTCCCAACCAATAAACATGCCTGTGTGTTTCATAACCTGTTGTGTTAGTGTATGATTTTCTTTTTTACTATACAATTATTTAGTTAAAAAATTCTGTTTTCTTTAATGTTCTCACTGCCATCCTAAATTTAGCAGCAGTGATATATTTCAAACCCATTCCAGGAGTAACAAGAATGAGGACTTTGTCTCATATGCTGTTTATTACTTTGAACAGTGTTCCAGTTCCATACACAGACCAGCACCTCCATAGTGGCCGCAGCATTACACAGGTAAACGTCATTAAATAAGTAGGAGTGTGGTCTGAACCTACTGTATAATACTATATTTTATTACTGGGACTGCCAGCGTGGTTGAGTGATGCTGAGAAAATGTTAATTTTGTGCCTGTGTTGTTAAACAGATATTCAAACTGTGCCCAAAAAGTGTGCAACAGCAGGAGCAAGCGCAAGTCCACTGCGCCCATGCACAAGAAGCGCGATATTCACAAACTGCGCAGGCCAAGATGCGCCTACAGCCGATGACTGAATATTGCACCACCTGTGCCATAGCGCAACTAGGGATGTGAAGCTGAGCATATCTGATGCACCATAGTGCAACAAGGGATGCTCAGTGGAGCAGTCCAGATGTGCCATAGCGCAACCAGGGACGCCCCTGCAGCAGGGCAGCAATGCAACAGCACAACCAGGGATGCGAGGCCCACCACCCATGCCACAGATGGGCAGAGGAGCACACAGCAGAACAGACATCATCCCCACTCCATGCACTACACAACCGGGTGAGAGCTGGAATAACCACCGGCCCATGGATACCAGCAACCAACCCACAGCCGGGCCATGGTGCCCCAGTAAACCCCCTGGCAAGCTGTGACCGGCACACAAGCAGGGCCGACCACCCTGTAGCACCCCATCCCACCAATGCAGAGCACACCCTGCACCACAATCACCATACACCCTTCCCAGGAGTACAGCCCAACAGTGCAGGACACCCTATGCATGTCACCACCCCCACTGTGACAATGCAACCCTGTGCACCACGGAGCCATGCAAGGCATCCCCTCCATGTGCACCCTGCTGCAGATGGCTGCAGACAGCAGTGCAACAACAGCATAC
The DNA here is from genome assembly GCA_016271365.2 of Neoceratodus forsteri. Classification (NCBI taxonomy): domain Eukaryota; kingdom Metazoa; phylum Chordata; order Ceratodontiformes; family Ceratodontidae; genus Neoceratodus; species Neoceratodus forsteri. The sequence continues at coordinate 1,616,673,289 of CM057452.1, forward strand.
ACAGTGCCACCCTGCATGTCCCCCCCTGAGGTACAGCTGAGAGACTGATGATGCGTTGCCACACGAGGTACCCCACATGCGACAGGGCATGCCCCGGACCCCACCTCCAGCGGTACAGCACCCCGCACACCCTCCCAAGGACACATCCCGTCCCAGCACTGGCCACAACAGCCAGCACAGACACTCACAGTGTAGCATGGAAGTATGCACCACACAGGATGCAACACAGTGCACCCACCCATACCCAAGGGCACACCAACACAGGGACACAGTAGCGGGTCAACCAAGCCACTGGCATGTGGCCACTGCTGACGTGTACACATGGCCAGCACCCCTACATTGCACAGGTGTGCCAGCCACCCTGCGCAGGCACCATGAAGCTGTATGCCACCAGCATGCCGCTGGAGCACAGGTGACAGATGCTGGAGCACATCCCCTGCAACATACACAAGCGACAGCATGGAGGGAGGACAACAACAGCGGAGGCCAAAGTGCCACCGGAGGCAGAAGTGCACCATACTGGTGATGGAAGGCAACCTGGCATTTTGCCAGGTACAGTTGTTATCCAGCATGGAAAGCCACCACTGACACGCCAGCAGACTGTGCATATCACAGACATGCAAGGGTGTCAGCTGCACAAGCCATGGACGGTCTGACAGGGGTGCCATACACACAGTCCAGGCCCCATGGACCACTGCACACAGGCATCCAGTGCACAGAGTACAACACACAAACCACAGACAGTGACTAATCCCCCTGCCCTCACCATAGGTGGTTCACCTCTGCACACACACACACACACAGGCATATGCGTGCACCACCCCTGATGCCATGCACACCACTGCAGCTGAGCACTTGTAGCCCGCTGCAAATCAAAGACCACCACAGCTGTCATAACAAAATGCTTATATTTAAAAGAAGTAACAAAACTTGTATACAACTATTTACAAGGGGGGGGGAAGGGCCAAATAACAGGTGGGGGCGGGTAAGGCGCAGGGGTGAACATATGGGAGAGGGAAGAAGGGGTGTGAGGGTGAGTCAAAAGGGGGAAGGTGGTAGTAGGGACATGGAGACATTAATGTGCACCACGATCCTCCTCCACATGGCGCCGTCTGCCACTCCTCCTCCTCCTCCTCACCCCGTGGTGGTGGATCCTCTGAAGCAGCTCCAGTGTCTCCCTTGCCACCTGGAGCAGCTCAAGAACACCCCTCTCTATTGCCTAGAGTCGCCGTCCACCTAGGACGAGGGAGCAGTGTCTATAAGTGTGACTGTCCATGCCCCTGCAGCCCACCCATTGTGCATGGCATACAGCCATGTGCCATGCCCCTGTGATGGTGTGCGACCACCCACAGTGACCGTGTCCACAAGACCTGCCTACCCAGGCAGCCACAGCCATGTAGACCACCGCACACACCCACCGCCCATGTCCTGCACAGCACCACCATGGCCGTACAGTGACTTGGCTATGCGGTGTGAAGGCAGTGCCACAGCCATGTGCCGGTGCACGCGGACCACCACTGATGCACTCCCAGACATGCAGTGCCACTGGACAGTGCTGACTGTAACAAGCTGCACGCATAGCAGTGGTGTCAATGGATGGTGGCCATGCCCCGCTGCCTGCCCAGTTATACAGCATGCAATAGTAATCGTGGATGTAAGGCACTCACCATCATCAGACTGGTCCACGCGCCGCTGACTGACATTATCCCTCCTGCCCTGCTGCTCCTCCAGGCGGCGCCTCCGTTCACTGGCCTGCCGGCATTCTTCGGCCCTAAGGTGCAAACATGGAGAGAGGAACATCAGTACAATCTGGTAGCAAAGTCTCCCCGCCCCCATGTGTGTACAATCACACACAGCCATACCCATCCACCCAACACCCCGATACCACCACCACGGCCAACACCAGATGGCCCCATGTGCCAGACACATGCAACTGTGATACCAGTATGGGTAATAATAGTGTATGGACGTGGCACCTACCTGGCCATGGCACCGCACCCCTCCTGGCATGTGCCCACAGGCGGGCAAGCAGGTCCTGGTCCCTGCACCTCAGGTCCCCGTAACGATGGCGACACTGCTCCGCCGTGCGCCCCATATTGGTGGCCTCCTCCAGGGCATCGGCCACCTCCTGCCACACTGCACTCCTGGCCCTGTCCAGGGGTGCATCTCCTTAAGAAGCCCCAGCATGGGGCTCAACTATTGCCACCAGGTTGGCTAGCTCAACCTGGCTCCACATTACCGCACGCCTCAGCGCCATCTCTTCAGTGTGGTGGAATCAAAATGGCACTCGACAGCGCGGTCCTGCCACATGCAGATGCTGCGCAGTACAGCGCTGCCATTCCCTTTCGCACTGTCACTGAACAGCGCGATAGTGGTGCACCCATGCCTGATGCATGGCACCTAGGGGGCAAAGGTCAGGCACAGGGTCAAGGGTCTCTGGCGCACGGACAGCCACAGCGCGATTGGGTGCCTGTGTGCCACCTCCTGTAGCAGCCTACAGCGCTGTTGCCCCAGTGCGCCTACATCGCCCCAGTGCCACATATGTGAACAGCGCTGTAGCGCCACTGGCACAATGGTAGCCATGCCCTGCATTGCCTCCCATGCACAGCACGTCAGCAGCGCAGCAGGCGCCTGCGTCATCAACCCGGGCATGCGCAGTTAGGTGTGTACTGCGCATGTCACAGAACTGCACCCTTGGCTCAGCATGTTCAACACAATTGCACAAAGTGCAACAGTGCGATATTCAGCCGGATATGCATATGCAAATCATCTAAATCAGTCATTCAATGACGCAGTCACTGCATTTGCATCCACTTAAAGATGCGCCTCGCCTCATTTGCATGGGTTGAGCTATAAAAATGCAACATTGGGCTGCACTGGCCATAGTCGGTTACCGCAGTCTATTGCGGTGAGTTGCATGCTGTTTGTGAGTGTGGACTTGGTGTTTGAGACATGCATGGGACTGCACAGTCACAGGTAACACCTGTCATTCTCACAGGATGAATCATGACCGAGCGTGAGGTGGAGGAAGAGGAACAGAGACGTGGGAAGAAGAAGAGGCCAAACTTCACAAAGGCAGAGACAGATGCCCTGTTTGAGGCCTACCTTAACCAGGAGCCGCTGCTCAGCAGACACCAGAGAACACCACAGGCCTGTGCTGCTGCATGGGAGGAGGTGGCACGTGCTGTCAACCTGCATGGCAGCCACCAGCGCTCCGTGCAAGAGTGCAAAAAGAAGATGGGCACGGACAGGCAGAGAATTAAAGAGAAGGTGGCTGCCATCAGGGCAGCACGGTCTGCGACCGGTGGGGGACAGCTGGAGGTGCAACGCCTGACCCCAGAGGAAGAGCGGGTTGCTGGCAGCATGCAGTGTTGCGCCATTGAGGGTGTTCCAGGTGGTGGATTCCAGATGGGTGGTAGCCCGTCACTGCATGGTAGGTCATGGTCTGTCGATTGGGGGGGGGACATGGTAGGTCACATGCAGTAATGCTACTGTTTTTCCCTTACAGCTCCTGAGCGTCTAAATGGGTCAGCGGTGGTGGGCTTCTCCACTGAGGGCAGTAGCATGGAGATGGAGGAGGGCCCATCCACCTCCACAAGCATACGGGGGTCAGGGCAACAGTGGGCCCACCTGGACGTCTGGACTGATGTTGGTGGAGCAGGTGTGGAGGAGGCCCTGCCCGTGTCTCAGCGTGCCAGCATCCATGGATGCCAACATGCTGAGACTCGGGCTGGTGCCGGATCCGTCACCGACGATGATGGAGCTAACGTCATGGGCAGTGAGACGTGTGGGCCACAGGATGGCCACACAACAGGTGACATCGTGGCCATGACTGTGGATGGTGCTGCCGTGGAGGCCTGCGTGACATCACAGTCCCAGCCTGTGCCTGTCTGCACCAGTGGGGCAGCACTGGTGTGTGTCCAGGGCAGTGGGACTGTTGCGGCCACTGTGGCGGCACCATTGAGCCCTGGAGAGTGGCAGCCAGAGGGGCAGTATCAGCAGTCGGCCAATGGCCATGGGGGTACAGTGTCAGGGGACAGCATCAGTGCACCACCTGTGGACATGCCCAGGCCTGGCTCTGGTGTGCAGTGCCTACCCTCAGGGGGTGATGACCATCAGGGCCATGAACACCATGAGGGACAGCATGCTGATCAGGCAGATGACCTCTTAGATGAGCACACCCGCATATTGCAAGCATCAGTCAATCAGCAGATGCGGTTTGTGACGGCGGTGGATGCACTGAGTGCGGCTCTGTGCCAGGCAGAAGAGCAGCACAGCAGAGACACTGCTCTGCTCCTGGCAGGGATGGACCAGTTGCGGGAGGATGTGACCGCTGCCACTGACAGGCAGACACAGGCATTCACAGCTGTCATGGCCACAATGGGCACACAGTTATTTGCCCATGTGTCGCAGACACCGCGCAGTGCAATGTTCACCCCCGTTCCCGGCGCTGTGTGCCACCATCCTTGTCAACACCGGGTTCAGCTGTGGGCATCCCGAGCACACCTGGCGCAGGCATGCTCAGTGTGCTGCAGACCCCTGCGCAAGCACGGTCACATTCACGCAGTGGAACCCCTGGGGGACAGTCGGTGCCACCCCATGAGGCCAGTGGTCAGCCTGTCACTGCTGGCGGGTCTCAGTGGGGCTGCCCACGCATCTGTGATGGCCGTGGCACTGTGGCGCGTGACTGACCAGTCTCCCAGCACGACTACTGTCTGATGCTGCCCTGTGTGCATTGTGTCGTTCAGCGGGCAATGCACGGGTGGGGTACCTGGCCCTGCACGCACACACGTTCCATCTGTACACCCTTCCGGCTGCTGTCTGCTGTGGTGTGTGCATGATGATGCCTGCATTGCGCTGTACGCCACTGTGCAATGGTGCCCAGTGTCTGACACACACAATGACAGGCAGTGGGCGTAGTGGTCTGTGGACATGTGTGTGGCTAGGGGTGGCGGTCTGGGTTGGCATACCTCCTACCCTTTGTGCATGTCTTGTGAGGTGCGTGGGTGTGGGTGTGTGTGTGTGTGTGTGTATGACGGCGTGCCATGTTAGACCTCACCCATCCCTGGTGGTGTGTGCGGTTCCATGCTTGGCCACTTCCCTTGACAGCATGCACCCCTGGTGTGTGTCCACGTGTGTTTGTGGGTTGTGCCATTGCCACTGGTGTTTGCAAATGGCCCCATGACTTACCTGGGTTGGCCGAGTGCTCCTCTGTGATGGTGTCCCGGTGCAGCTGCGCCAGCCGGAGCAGTCGGGGGTCCCGTCACCCAAGGGGCCTATCACCATCTTCACCAGCACCCTTATCGTCTCCCTATCGCTGTCCCCCTCTTCGACCTGTAATGCTATCCCACAGCCGCTGGCCATGTTGTGCAGGATGCAACAGGCCAGGAATAGCCCGCAGGCCTTTGAGGGGCTGCACTGTAGGGCACCGCCAGACGTGTCCAGGCAACGGAAACGTGCCTTCAGCATCCCGAACACCCGCTCGATGACATTGCATGTGGTGGCATGTGCCTCATTGTAGCGTTGCTGCGATGGGGTCACGGGCCGCCGGTATGGTGTGAGCAGCCAGGGACGGAGTGGGTATCCACTGTCACCTGTGTGTAGAGGGTGGAGGTTAGTTTGGTGATCAGCGTTGCCCTGCCCCGGGCCATCTAGGCCAATACCCATGTCACCTCTGACCATGTCCCTCCCAAGCTCTAAGTTTTTCCACATGGTTTGCATACTCACCCACTAAGTGGCCAGTGGAGATGTCCCCACTCTCGAATCTGTGGCACAGTGCCGACTGGTGCCAGATGAAGGCATCATGTGCTCCCCCAGGGTGCGTGGCACAGACATTGATTATGCACCCCCTGGCATCGCACACCACCTGGCAGTTGATGCTCGCATAGCCCTTCTGATTGATATATGTGGTCCTTCAGGGGCAGGGAAGCGGATGGCCACATGGGTGCAGTCTATTACCCCCAGCACACCAGGCATACGTGCTACCCTGTGGAACTCCCAGCGTTTGCTGTGCGCCCGCCGTGGCTGGGGAAATAGATGTACTCCACAGCATGTGGCAGCAGTGCGCTGAGGAATTGGGTGAGGTGGCGTGTCGCGGCTGACTGGGTTATGCCTGTGGTGTCCCCTGTTGGTCTCTGGAAGGTACCCGTGGCGAGCAGGCACATGCAAGCTGTCATTTTTGTCTCCACTGACAGAGCATGGCTCCGTCGTGTGGGTGCCTGCATCACATCACTAGAGCTGCCTCAGAATTGCCTGAGTCAGGCGGTACCGACCCACAATCTCGGTATCACTGTACAGCTCGGAGCTGGTGCGGGCTCAGTACTGCCTGTCGGGGGCATTCTGCCGACAGGCCCTTCCACGGCGGTACCCCCTGCTGCCTGCCTTCTCACCCCCCTCATTACTGCCTCCATCTGGATGGTGGCACTGGCCATGTCCCTGGCTTGTGTTCCCCCCCGGCAGCTGTTTCTGTGTTCCCAATGCTGTCCTGGCTGCTACTTCCCCTGCACCGGGAACACCTTCCTCTGGTGGCCTCAGTGCTGTGTGGCACTTCCCCCTTCTGCACTGTGTTTGGCTGTGGCTCCCCACACCTTCCCTGTGCCTGTGGGTTCAGGGTGCCCTTTCCCTGTCCTGCCCTGTGTGTCTGCCTAGAGTTCAGCCACATGTGCCTTCCCTGTAACATTCTTGCACCTCTCCCTTGTTCCTTTTTATTTTGGCTCATTTCTGCTATCGCACAACTTCCGCTTGCTCCCCATTGTGCATGGCGCATGTTGTTGAATATCACACTGTGCCATTTATGCATGGTTCCTCCCCCTTCAGTTGCACATGCATTCATTATCATTGCGCTCTTGCTCAGCGTGATTTGGGGGGCGCATCTGCCTCCTGCTGAATATCGCAGAATGGCACATTTTCGGACTTGCGCTGGAGCAACCCTATTGTGCATAGCGCAACCCTTTTGAATATCTGGCCCTACATGTACTTATTTATTTTTTCAAAGTCCCCTTTCTTTCACCTGTCACACATTTCATCAAAACAGAGTAGGACTTTCACATTTTCAAAAAAGGTCATAACTCAAAAGCCTTGGAGCTGTCAAACTGACACAGATTCACAGAAAGACAGTAGTCAGGGAAATTAATGGGTGTGTGTTGGAAGGCACCAACACCCCTACAACCTAGCAGCAGTAGCTGCAGCCTGCAATAAGCAATGAATATAGCGAGATTAATATAGGCATTAAAAGCCCCCAAAAAAATGCAAGTCTAACTCTCAGTTCCAAAGAATCAAGACTTAGAAGGGAGTTTGCAGTCCCATGAAAAATAAACTAACTAGACTGGACCTCACATTACCAAAAGGAAATTGGTGGGTTTATTTTTATTTCAAGGAAACCACATTTTTTTCCACATAATAAATTTAACGCCATTCATCCACCCAACCAAAGACAGTACTGCCCAAATCATGCCTAAATCTGAACTGCAGCTGAAACAGTCAGATGTCAGCCCAACAATATTGACAGTCGTTCTTTAACCTACTGAAGTAGTAGAAATGATTTGTTTCCCAGACTGCTGCAATTTAACACAGTTTGGATAACTTAACTAAAAATGAAACTGCAGTATAACATTTGTCATTCTATGTACAAGAACAAGGGCATGTCACCACCTAAAAAAATAAATAAAACAAGACTGTCACAGCCAGCCGACAGAAGTAATTTCTGCAGCTACTGCTCAATACTGTGATCTGCACAGACTCAAAGTAAACAAAGAGAATGGAATGTCTTTTGAGAATAGAGCATAGAGCATTTATTATTGTTTTGTTTCTCTATTTTATTTCAAAATGCAGAAGCTGAATGGATAGGTATCACTGATACAGTGTTTCTGTCATGAATAGCAGTGGCATGTCTGGGGGCTTTGTCACAATGTATCAGTACAGTATGTACTGTAGCATATTGTAACAAATCACTCAAACACATAATGGAGACATTGTATCAGCCATGACCTGTCATTCAGCTACTGCATTTTCAAATAGAGTTCCCCTAGTGCAAGGTGCCATGTCAAACTTGCAAATTTGGTTTTTGTTAAACTCAGTATTATGGTGCATACAGTATGTAAGCTATAGACTGTGATGGACACTTTTGTCTTAACAAGCCAGTATCCCAGAACTTTTTCCTATTTAAAATCATACTCAAAATGCAAGAACAGCAGCCCAAATGAAAAGTGGAAGCTTCAGATGGAAAGGTGATTCCATTCTAAAATTACAGCTGAACGTCTGAAGCAGCTGTGTGATAGTAATTCTTGTAGCATGGTGGCTCCAGCACCTCCAGCAGTTCTATCTCCCTAAAGAGATACATTATCTACTTTCAAAATGTCAGTCACTGGCTTGGTGGATAGGAGGGGGGAGTTTTTCCCCTCTGATGTGGCTCCTGATCTGGGAGGTCAATTTGACCAGCTAGGAGGAGAGAGGGTATTTTTTGGCTTCTGAGGTTGTGTGGAAGGGTAGTTTGTTTTACTGTGTAATTTACACATACTGTATCATGATTCTGGATGTGATACCATACATCTGCAATTCAAGGAACTTAGAAACAATTATTAATTATTTCAAAGGTGTAACAACCACGACATTTTATGGGGTGGGGTGGGGGAGGGCTGATGAGTTTCTGAGTCAGTTGGGAGCTGGAGGAGTATATTTTGTTTCTGATCAGGGTTGGGGCGTAGCAATCACTGTAACTCATCCAGGAGTATGGAGGGTATTTTAACACATGAGATGTAATACGATGTTCTGATTATCAAACTCAAATACACTGATACTGTATATATTACATGGGCCAAATCTGTGCACTCATCGTCATCCAGCATCTGCAGTAAGTGGCACAGCTAATCAAAGTATTCCATCTTCCAGCCTGATTAAAATATGATTGGGACCCATTTGCAATTCACAAAATCTCCAACTGTGCTAGTGCTTTTTGCTTCTTTACTCAATTGGGAGGGAGCACTGGCAGCACCTTGAAATAAAATTCCACACTAACACTCACCTGCAGTCAAAAAGCTTGTAAAAGTAGAGTGGTATGCTGAAAAGTGGAGGTATCCTAATACAAATCCTAGACTGTTTTTTTTGAAATGCGAAAAGTCCATACACTCCCCTTCCCTAATAGGCTATACAGGCAGAGTCCTTAGTCAGGCTTGTTTAGATATTATTAGTACAATATGCTGCTATGAAAAGGCTGGATTATTCAAACTTGGAGACAAAGCAATGTTCTTCATACTCCCATTCACTAAAAAGCTGATTCCAGGCACAGTAAATAGGCTACAGCAGACGCAGTGTCTTTTGTCCACAAACCATACTGTACAGTAGTTTTTACTTTAAACCTCCACTGATTGAGAGGACTCAGCTTGTATAGCTTATTAGTGAAAAGGAGTGTGAGAAGCTATAACTTGATGCCATAGGAGAGCATAGGGGACAAAGAACTCCAATTAATTTATAAGTTTCACATTCAGTTGGGTCAAAGCAAAATTCACATGAGTACTCGATAAAGACTGTCACAGTGGTACTGTACCAACAATTCAAGGAATAATTTCACTCACTCCATGAAATTTCACCTCTGAGACTTGCAAGTCTGCACACCAAAATTTTTCAATAAGATTTAGTGAATTTTGAATTAGTAATACAGCTCTGGAACAGCTATATTTATATGGTGGAATTTTACTTTCAACAATCTTACACACTAATACTTGGTAGCTGGGCTACGTTTTAAATGTTTGCACTTTACTTTTTTGGGGGGATGATACAAATTTGTGCTGGCACATAGTCACTAAACTGAGGTGTTCTTAGTATGAGTTGGAACAACTGATGGCACTTTAGAAATATTAAAGTGAAAATTGTGCATTTAACTAATAGAAAATGATGTAAAGATCATGTGTGTGTAAACTAAATGGATATAAAGTATAAAAGGAATGAGCCTAATAAAAAACTAAATTAACATTTTGAATCAGCTAAGAAGAGTGCTCTGGTGCTGGCATTTCTCTAGGTCTGTGTAGGAGGTGGTAGCCTGATTTTTTTATCTTATTTACGGAGCTGGAGATTGAAGTTGCTGCCTTGTGCCCTGTACAATGCAGGCAAAATATGCTGTTAGTGGGGTGTGAGGGATGAAGGAATTTTGCCAGTTTTTTGTTGTTGCTGTTTTTTTTTATTATTATTATTTACATTGCTGGTGTTATGGAAAACAAAATCTCAATTCACATTCAGTTGAGGTGTCACTTTTCCCTTTCAGGGTTCCTGTGGATGTTTTTTTTTTTTTTGGGATGGATGGGGTTCCAAATGGGTAGGTAACAGTACGGCAAGAAGTTTTGTATTATTTTTAATTTTCTTTTTTTTTTTTTTGTGCAAGTCATTAATTCTCTGACTGCTCCCACTGTATCTGACTGACTAATTTAGAGCCCCCCCCCATCACTGCCAGTAATTTGTGTGAATCCAGCACAGGGAATCAGCTGTTTACTATGCCATCTTTGCCCAGCAGATCTAAATGTAAGTGCTAAACATGATATGTAGTTCAAAATTTCTAGCTGGTCCCAAAGAACCAAGAGAGAAGAATTTCCCTGGAAAACAAATTTGTACTGTTTGAGCAGCTGGTTGGCCTCCATTGACATCAGAGCATGTGTGAGAAGAAACGGTCGCCACGAGACAAACAGCATGTACTGTAGGTGTGCTGATTTTTCTACTTAATGGAGATCCTGACATGTTTGAAGTTGATTGGGGGAAGTGTTAATTACAGGTGTGCCCTAGTCCTTTCCAGCTCAGAGTTCCAAAGATGCCATTAAGTCAGTTGGAGGGGGAGGGAGAACCCTTGAATAGTAAACAAGTCTTTGTCAATGCCAAACATCTGCTTGCTGTGTACAGACCCATAATATTTGACTTTACTTTTGATCCTGCTAACCCCATAAATACTACACACTGTGAGGGTAGTAAAATGAGGGAACAGACATTTTTTTATATAAATTTTTCGCCACTCAGGTAACTATAGTAAATCACTAGGCATTGGGCAAATGTACTCTGTGAACAGCTCCTGTTCCCCGGGATGACTCTAGTAAAGCACATACTGTATACAGTATGAAAACAAAACAATGGATTTTTTTATTTATTTACACAAAGTAACTATAAAAAAAAGACCAAAGAAAGTGCCAAAAATGCAAAGGGAGCTAGTCTTTATTTATTTTTTTTAACTCCACACTGAATGTTGGGAAGCACAAAGTCTGTGAAGCACACAGAAGGACCATTTTTTCTTTCTTTTGCCTACAAGATGAATAAACTCAAGCACCAAGAGTTAGAGAAAAATAAGACTAAATACACAGTGATCAATACAGTATAAGAAAAAAAAAACAGACACACATCAAATTGACTCATTTTTTAGCTGTTCTGTTCAGCCTACTATATCACCTTATTTACAGTAGCACCTGCAACCCTCTTAATCACTCAAAGCAGCCTGCGGTCAATAAATTCTTTACACGGCCGCATGTTAAATTATTAAACATACAGCATATTTCCCTTCACAATATGCAGAAACAGTATTGCATTATAAGTGCAACATATCTAGAGCTGGTACAATAGCTTTTTATCTTAAAGAGGACAGGAACTTAAATAAATAACTTAAACTGTTGCTAAGTGTCATGTATTTATTTATAATCGACTAGCTGTCTGTTTCCTCAGTGTCCATGTTAGATGAGTTTTTAATTTTTTATTTTATGTTTTGACTGTGTAAATAGTAACATGGCAGTTACTGGTGCTGCTTGTTTTCTGTTTCCACACATTTTATGTGAGCGAGCCTGCTTAATGTTATTCATGTATTCCATGACAAAATCATGGCTCGCACACTGTAAGAGTCACCTGCTGCTGTCAGATACTGGCCACATCCAGGAAGTAATGGCCATTGTAATCAGGCTAGTACTGTCCTGTCAATTAGCGATTATTTATGCTGAGAGAGCAGTTCTTACAGTAGTAAGAACATTTAGTTTATGTTTAAAAAAAAAACTAGTTCAGCGGGATTAATGTAGGGGCAATCATAACCGTGTTGTAATCTTGTCCTGTTTTGGCAGTACTGATTGCCGTAAGAACTGTAATCCTCGATATTTGTTTAAAAAGGAGTGTGCAGCTTGGTGGGGGAAACTGGAATATATTGCTTCTTGTTGTGTACTGTAAGGATGTCATCACAGTTTATGCACTGCCCCCACGCTGGCTTTTTTATCACTCAACACCTACATAAAGCATAAATGGCTTTTTCTCCCACATCAAGTGTTGTCTAGTGCAGACTGTTGATTTTACTGCTCTATCAACCCCTTCCCCCTTACCACAAACCAACAACGGCTTGATCAGCTACTCCCATATAATCTAGCACAGTACCTTCACTAAAGGATGGAGTTTGTTTTGTACAGTATCTGTTGCTACGGCAGTCAGTTTGAAACAAACACCTTAATAAAATCGGGTCACTGCAAAACATCCATGGCAGAGAGATTAGGTGCTGCTGTGAGCATGCTAGGCCTAAACGTAACAACTGCACACCATAGCAACTCTACTCCATCATCCCTATACTGATTTGTACTGCCCACAAAAAATGTTTCACACCGCCAGGCTTTGCAAAATCTTCACTGTCAAAAAAGCAATGCTCTGCACTGAAATTTTATTGAAATGCTGTATACAGATCAGAATATTATCAAACAAAATTCCCACATAAACATAGAAACATAGAATTTGACGGCAGATAAGGACTGCCTGGCCCACCCAGTCTGCCCATTTCCCTACCTGATGGATAAGCTGCAGATCCTAGTTAACCAGCAGCCTACTTCTTCCTACCCCAACCCCCTAGAATTGCCTTATGACTGTCCCATGCATGCTTGAATTCCACCACTGTTTGTGACTCCATAACTCCTCGGGAAGGCCGCTCCATACATCCACCACCCTCTCTGTAAAAAATACTTCCTTAAGTTACCTCTGAGGCCGCCCTTCTATCTTCAAATTGTGCCCCTTGTTCTGCACACCTCTTTTTTGAAAGATGCTACCCTCTTGGATTTTGTTGATTCCCTTGAGGTACTTGAAAGTTTCTATCATGTCCCCTCTCCTCCTTTCCTCAAGGCTATACATATTAAGCTCCTTAAGTCTCTCTTCATATGTCTTCCAGTGCAGACCCTGCACCATTTTAGTTGCCCTCCTCTGGACAGCTTCCATCCTATGTCTTTTGGAGATGGGTCTCCAGAACTGCACGCAGTACTCCAGATGGGGTCTCACTAGCTGTCTGTACAGAGGGATAATAACTTCCTGTTTTCTACTGGTGATGCCTCTCATGCATCCCAGTATCCCCCAGCCTCCTTACTGCCCTCTCACATTGCTTGCCCACCTTTAGGTCATCTGATATGACTACCCCAAGTCCCTTTCCATTTTTGTTGTTGTTAGTATCTCACCCCCATTGTGTACTCTTCCGGGTTTTTGTTTCCAGGTGCATTACCTGCACTTCTTAGCATTGAATCTAAGCTGCCATACATTTGACCATTCCTCTAACCTTGCCAAGTCCCTTCTCATCCTTTCACTCCACCTTGTGCATCAACTCTGTTGCAGATCTTTGTGTCATCTGCAAAGAGACATACTTTCCTTCCAGTCCCTCTGCAATGTCACTTATAAAGACATTGAAGAGGACCGTCCTAATACTGAACCCTCGTGTACCCCACTACTAACCCCCTTTTTTCAGAGTGGACTCCATTTACTATTACTCTCTGTCCATTCTCCAGCCAATTCTTTACCCAGGCTGTCATCTTGGGACCCACTCCCAGGCTGGCTAACTTGTATATTAATCTTTGTGTGGGACTGTATCAAATGCCTTGCTAAAGTCTAGGTAGGCCATGTCCACAGCCCTCCCTGATCAACTACTTTGGTCACCCAGTCAAAGAAATCTATCAGATTTGTCTGGCATGACCTTCCCGCTAGAATCCATGCTGCCTTGGGTCCTGTGCCCTCTGGCCTCTAGATATTTAACAATTCTTTCCTCCAGAAGTGATTCCATCATTTTCCCTACCACTGAGGTTAAACTAACAGGTCTGTAGTTTCCTGCTTCTGCCTTGCTCCCACTTTTGTGAAGGGAATCACATCTGCCCTCCTCCAGTCCTCAGGTACCACCCCATCCTCCCATGATTTGTTAAAGAGGGTAGTCAGTGGTGTCACTAGTTCTACCCTTAGTTCTTTTAGAATTCTGGGATGAATCCTATCAGGCCCCATTGCTTTGTCCACCTTCTGTTTTAAGAGTTCTTTCAGAACCCTTTCTTCTGTAAATGGGCTGGTATCAACTTCTGTATCCAGAGTGTTTCTATTGTTTGTTTTAGGTACCTCCCCCTCTTCCTTTGTAAATACTGAGCAAAAATATTTGTTTAGTATCTCTGCCTTTTCACAGTCACCCTCTGCCCAGCCTCCCTCCCCTTTATTAAGCCTCACTATCCCTCCCTTGGTCTTCCTTCGCTCCCTGATGTACCTATAAAAGGTTTTATCCCCCTTCTTAACTGTGATGGCTATCTTTTCCTCGGTTTGGGCCTTTGCTGTTCTGACTGCCTTCCCAGCTTCCTTTTGCTTTAACTGATATAGTTCTCTGTCCTGTTCCTTCTGTGATTCCTTGTACTTCCTGAATGCTTTCTTTTTCTCTTGAACCTTCACTGCCACTTCCTTTGAGAACCATAGTGGTTTCTTACCTCATTTTGTTTTGTTTATTTGCTTTACACAAAGGCTTGATACCTCTGTGATGGCAGTTTTTATTATTCCCCATTGTTCTTCCACCCCTCCTTCCTGCCCATTTGCTAGTGCATTCCTTAGGCACTCACCCATTTTGACAAAGTCAGCCCTCCTAAAATCCAGTACCTTTGTCTTTGTATGGCTTGACTCTATTGCTGTGTTTATTGTGAACCATACTGTTCAATGGTCGCTAGTTCCCAGATGGCTACCCACTTCTACATCTGTGATCCTCTCTTCATCTCCATTTGAGAGAACCAGGTCTAAGATTGCTCCCTCTCGAGTGGGCTCCAATCTAGTTGTCTAAGGCATGCCTCCTGTAGGGCATCTAGAATAACCCCACTCTTCGAAGTGGCCGCTGCAACTGCACTCCAGTTAACATCTGGCATATTCAGATCACCCATCAGCAATATCTCCCCTTTTTCTGCCATTCTAAGTATACTTTCTATCATTTCCTTGTCCATTTCCTCCCCCTGAGAAGGGGGCCTGTATACAACCCCTGTGCGTATTGTGGTGCCATTGCCGGTCTCCAAATTTACCCACAGTGCTTCTTCTCCTCCCTGTTTACCCTTTTGTTCTGTTGCTTTGATTCCTTCACTTATGGAAAGAGCTACTCCTCCTCCTCCTCTTTTACCCTCCCTGTCCCTCCTGTAGATAGTGTATCCTGGTATGTTTACATCCCAGTCATGGTTTTGTGTGTACCATGTTTCTGTGACTGCCACGATATTCAGATGTTCCTCCTGCATCAAGGCCACTAATTCAGGAAGCTTGTTACTCAGACTACGGGCAATGGTACTCATTGCTCTCCATTTTTTGATGGCTTTACCTTCTGTTGCAGCATCCCCCCCTGACCTTTCTACCTTGGTCTAAATCCCTGAAATTTGTGTTTTTGGTTATGGTTAGCATTAATATCCACTCAGTTTATCCCAGAAATTATTCTCAGTGTCAACAAACATGTAAGCCTCCCTCTGTTCTCACTCTTAGTTGCTCACAGCCATTCATTGGTACTTACCTGCTAGGTGGCTGAACAGAGTCATTGCATGATTTGGATAATGATGTTTGTGTCTAATAACTACCCATTATATGACCTAACCTTATCATAACAGTAACAGTCTATGTATGAAAAAACTCACTGTAATCTGAAAAAAAATAACATATTAATCTATAGTATGGTTATTTTATGCAGATGGAGTGTGTCACGATGATGTCTAAACCTGTCACACTACCACTATTGTTTTTTAGGCTAGGTTTCTTCTTCTGTAACAAGTCCCTCTTTCCACTGGATACCAGAATTAGGCTGCTCCAGGCCACTTTCTTGCCACTACTCGACTATGGAGATCTAATCTATTCCTCTGCAGCAGCCTCAGGACTCAACAAACTAGATGTCCTCTACCACTGTGCAATATGGTTCATAACAAACCTACCCTACTGAACCCACCATTACAATTTGTACCTAGCTGCTGGCTGGACATCACTCTCAACTAGACGCACGCTTCATGCTGGTATCTAGACTCTTAAGCTACTCCTGAACAAGCTCCCGAACTATCTCACAACCCTTTTGTGTATTTCCCATAGCGCCTACTGTCTTAGGAAAAATTACCTCCTCCTCCTCGATGTACCGAGAACTCGCACCTCACTCAGCAAGCGGGCCATAACGAACATACTCCCAACTATCTGGAACCAGCTCCAAGGCATACTAATACTTCCCAGTACTGTCCCTGTCAGCCTATTCAAAAGGTTGGCAGCAGCAAAAATAAAAGATACATGCAACTGCTTCTAAATCCCAGCTCACTGCTCTAACCCTAGCCAACTGCTTCCTCTTACTTACCTAGAAATTAGCTGCCTTGATACTCCGAAACAAGCACTTTGTACTTTTTTTCTGTACTTGTATTTTTCTATGTCATTGTCACACAACATGTTAATGCTTGCCCATAATTCTGTACTTGAATTTGTACTGTTTTTTCGATTATGCAATCTGTAACTACCTGTCTGTGTCAAAGGACCTCCTTGTGAATGAGCTTGCTCAACGGAGTTTTCCTACAATAAACTTGAACTTGAACTCCACCCCCATGTTTTCATGTGTTGTCAGGGAAATACAAATAAATTAAAAGGCAGTTGTCTCCAATCTCAATTGAGTTAGATTGACGGGCACACAAAAGATCTTTTTTATTTTTACTAAAATATGTCCAATTGCAGAGGCTGACTACAGGTACTCATTTCAATCAAATGCTTCCATTTTACGGCACTAAAAAGTCACTACTAGTATGTGGGAATGGAAAGCTGCCAACATGATTTCTGAGATAACAGTGTGTTTGAATGAACTGCGAATGTATGCAAACTGGAATCATTTCTGACAGATCTGTGCAAAACCGAAGTGTGATGTGGTTACACTGACATCAGCACAGAAAGTATGGGCTCTGAAATAAATATAGACAAGCTGGAAGAGTCAGTAAATGCTAGGTGTTTGTAATTGAATGTGACAAAATTGAACACAGCATGACATTCTATGTATGAAGAGTGGTAGCCAAGCAGAAATACAACTTTTCAGTTTGACTGCACTGCGTGTGCAGAGATGAATTGGAAAATTACCAAAAAATATTTTTCTTCATTACTCATAATTGTAGAAAAATCAGTAAGCAGGTACAAAACATAAGAAAGGGATACTGTGTGTTCTGATCATTTTTTGATTGGGGGAGCGGGATGACAGCTGTGAACATAAATAAAAGCACAGCAGTAACTGTTTCTGTTGCTGATAGTGACTCAGACCCTCTCATCAGACGTGGCTGTTTGTTTCACCAGAAATTTAAATCAGGCCCTGCTTATTTGAACTGAGGACTGTGGGGACACCTAGTGGAATCGGCACAATGACCAAGATAAATTAAATTAAAAACAGCACCACCTGGCACATTTAACCTGCAGATAATGGAAAAACACACTCGGCACACTTACTGCATACCACCCCCTTAACGAGGCACATCTCGGCACCGCAAGATATACCGCTGCAGTGTACCGAGCCTGCCAAGGAATGCCGCATCACCATGCAACTTTTCTATAACCACCACTGTAGGTCATACAATATATGTGCTGTGCAGTTACTGAAGCAAGAAATGTATTTAGAATAGTAAAATATTCCTGTTAGAAAACCGATAAATGGGTGACATTTGCATCTCAATTTCAAGGAGGTCCTCATGGAGTGTCACTGTACAACATAAAGTAGTTACAGTTTTTAAGTTGTCCGAATAATTGCTTTGTACTACCACTGTTACTGTTCTATGAAGGAAATTAAGTTTATGTAACTGTCTGTAAATGTATTAAAAATATTTACTTGTCCTTATTATGAAGTACTGCCACCTTCTGTACCATCAAGGGGATTTGCATATGTTTCCTATGATGCTTTGCATTATTGGTGTATGTGCAATTGTGTTTTCTTTAAAATCTGGCTGTCCAGCCAATATCATCTGGGACAACACATACCTCAGTGGCATTTGCTCTGGGGTTCTTTTGTAAACCTATATTGCTTCCTATTCCTTCCATTAAAATGTACACCTCCATGTATTTTCCTATTAATGTGTATGCCTTCCTTAGAACAGAAACTAAAACAAATCTTACTACTTACAAATAATTGTGTTATTTCTCCATACTTCCTTAACAACTCCACACAACTTCACTAACTTCATTATGCAGCCGTGATGGATCTGACCAGATTCTGTTCTACTTGTACCTGTGATGTTATTCTCTTGTGATTACATTATGATTACATTTGCTGCTACTAGATTTACTTTTGTAGCAATATGATGATTTAACTTGCTGTATTCAAAATCAAAACCCCTCCCACACAGACACAAACACACACACACATATCACTGGTGTCTGGTTGCCCTCACCCCTTGCCACTTATACTGTGTCCTACTCCTTTAAGATTTTCTCTTCTGTAAATGAGGCCAACACAATATGATTGGCTTTTTTTTGGTGCAGTGACCAGTATATGAGGGATGCGGCTTGGCCAGCTGTCCACTCCCTGAGGAAGCTCCAGCTGAATGAAGTACTGGGACATCTGGAAAGTGGTCCCCATCTTAGTGCACAGTTCTTGGCCATTTGTGTGATTGTAACATCCACCTCAGGAGCAGGCTGACCTAGATTGCTTTCTGCTGCCATCCTCCCGAGTTCCATTCCCAAGTGCTGCATCTACAGTTTGACTGCTTTGGATGCCGGCTCCCTCCTGCTTGACCGCATGTGTGGTGGTGGCGGAGAGACAGAGAAAGCATGGCGGGGATGACCTTGGTGCCTCCTGCACCTTTCTTCTCAGCGTCTGCAAGCACTGTTGTCTGTCCCAGTCCCCCAATCCTGGCAGAGGGGACTGGGAACTGTCACTGCACCTCCAATTTTGGCACATCCTGTGCCACACAAAACTGCCACACTGCTTTGAGTGGGACTGCATGTTGCCAGGGGCTCCTCCCTTGTGCTCTCACTCTTCTGCCCTACCAGCACGCCTGACTGCAGGCCTGATGTTCACCAGCTGCACCAGAAAGACCAGATGACAGCTCAGGATGGCTACTAACAGACACAGGGCCTGCACACAATTAGGGGCAGCAGACACGATAAAATAAAAGATTTTGGAGCAAAGCCTCCATCAGAACCTAGCTGCAGCCATCTTGATCAGCCCCTACCCCCACCAGCCATCCAATTGGAGGGCCAGAAGGCCCTAACAACCACAGCAAGGGATAGTGGGGGGGGGGGACAATGCAATGAGAACCCTCCCAAACGGTCTGGCACTTTTAAGGAACCAATCAGAAGACAGGACAGGGCAGAAGGACTGATGGACAGCCCTGCATGTCCAATGAGACACTGAATGGAGGGAAAGAAGTTTCTGGGCTCTCGAGGAGCTTGAGGGCAGTCTTGAGAGGGACACTGAGCTGTTCAGACCTGTGGCTGGTGGGACCAAGTGAGAAGCCTAACCAGGCCAACCATACTTTCAGCCCGCACTGGAGTCCCTTTAGTAAACTTCAAGTCTATGTCAGACGAGCATCAGGGAGAAAAAACTGCTGAGAGTGTGAGCCTGTGGGCCATTGCTGCATTCCTAAACTGCAGAGCTGTACTGAGAGGAAAACTGCATCCTACCCAGGTTGTTCCAGAGCCAGGTAAGGGGCCTGCTAGCCCTTATATAGTGGGGTCGATAAAAGAAGCCACAGGGTACATGCCTGAATATGGGTGTATGCTCGATCCGAAAGGCTGTGCTGCTGCACAGCACTTGCAAGAGTCTGAAACTGCTGATTGTTGCCTAACCTGCTGCTGTGTGCACTGTTCCCTGACTTGACTGAACTGCTACATCTGTGGGTCATGTGAGCGCTGCCATTACTGGCTGCATTTTTTGTGCTCTTCCAACTTGGGATTACAATTTTGGTTTTCAAGCCTTCTCATTTGGAATCATCAGTGTTAGTGGCTCAATAGGTTGTAAACTCGCCTATGAGGCCGGAAGATCAAAAGGTTGTGAGTTCCAGCCCCCACACCAGGCACTTGGGGTAAATCCCAATACTGACACTTTCAGTTGGTTACCATCTGTATCTTCACCCCCACCCCTGAAAAAAGGACTGCCAGTCTCAGTGGGCCTACCCGGTCAACAAAATTCAATAAATAAATAAATGCTTTCTGAATTGTGCCAGCACACTGTGGCCTGTTGGCTAACTTTCAAGTGCACCACCAAAAGAAAACAGGCAATGTAGCCACAAGGCCTGCATCAGGACTCTAGTTTAATTCCAGGGTACCCTGAGTCATTTGGTATTTGTGTCATACTGAAATTGGAGTTTTATTACTGGTACCAGTTAAAGAGTTTACCGCACCCTGTGTAAAAAAGTTCATCTTTTTATACCCCTTGTTGGAGAAGGTGCTTCCTCAAACATGTGGGATCTGTGGGAGTGGTAGAGACCCCCAGTACAGTGCCTCTTAGGGTGCACTGCTATAGGTTGGGAGTGGTCAAGGTGACTTGCAACTGCTTAACCTTTTCTTCCCTTCCAGCTGCCAGGCCTGTGCTCTTAAATAAAAGCACTGTTAACTGTTTGAATTTTGCTTCTGTGTGTGTGCTCAGTTTATACAAAATTGGTGAATGTAGTAACTGTCTTCGTGGTTGCCAGTGGCTGGTCCAGTTCAATGTAGACAGGTGAGTAGGTGCCACCTCCTAGAGGGTGGTACAGCACACAACATCTGGCCTACTTATTCTCTCTGGGAGGAGGTACCGCATTATTTATTTGTTCTGGGACAAACCCCTACCACAGCAGAAAAAAACAAAACCAAACCCCTCAACCCAGTGGGTTTTGTACAGTCACCAGACAGGGGTGTGAACCAGGACACGGCGTCGCAGGGGTCATATGATTTGCACCAGCATTAAACTGGTTTCACTTGTGTGAACTTTGGATCACCTGTGATTGATTGGCTGGTTCTGTGTGCTTGTTTACTGTTTGAGTGTGGCTACATCTTGGCTCTGGTTTGCATTGTATGTGGGACTGGCTAGCCCCAGTAGCTTCACCCTGCCCTGCACCTCTGAACACAACCCCTTCTTGTCCTGGAGTACATCTGTATCCTTTCTGCAAATAGGCAATGAGAGTATGGCACTGGGCGGTGCAATGCAACATATTTCTGTTAGTGGTGTTTCTGCCCAGTACCCTGAATGCACTGGCAGATCACCTCAGTCAATGCTGTGTGCTCTCCCATGAATGGGAACTCTTGGACGCCATTGTGGACAACCTCTTCAGAAAATGGGGTCATCCAGCTATAGACCAGTTTGTGTCTCCATACAATGCAAAACTGCTGTGTTTCTGCTTGCTTGCTCCAGGGCCTAGGGTTTCCTGGAAAGAAGCATTTTCCCTCTCCCGGAAAGGGAGGTTCTGGTCATGCTACAGGCTGAATCAGCCACAGATCCTGGTGGTTCCATACTGGCCCAGACAAATCTGTTTCCCTTTGCTGCAGCAACTGGCAGTGGAACTTCTGTCCTGCTCCATCTGCAAGCAGGACTGCAAACACAGGAGCAGGTTGTTCTGGTGCACCCAGATCTCTAATCCCTGCACCTCCATGCTTGGCTCCTGAGGACATAGAGCTTTCCCACTTTGAGGTTTTCCCAATTGTTGTTGATATTCTATTGGCACCTAGAAAGCCATCTAAGCAACACACCTACGTGCAAAAATGGAAACATTTTACAGTTTGGTGTATTGTCCGTGCCCTGGATCCCTTTACATGTCCAATTCGTACTGTGCTGAACTACCTCTTGTCCTTTAAGGACTCGGGAATGGGGTATTCCTGTTAAGGTCCACCTGGCCATAGCGTCAGCTTTTCATGCCTTCACAGAAGGCAAGAGAGTTGCCTGGATGGAGGTTTCCCATAGATTCTGAAGAGATATTCTACTACTCCCCCGTCCACGATCAGATTCCGGTGTGGGACTTTAACTTGTTCCTCCTGATCTGCGATCTGGTTTCGGTGTGGGACTTTAACTTGTTCCTCCTGGTCCATGATCTAGTTCTGGTGTGGGACTTTAACTTGTTCCTAGAGACCCTGACTGCTCCTCCCTTTGAGCCTGCTGCTACTTGTGAGCCATGCTTCCTCTCTTGGATGACACTGTTCCTAGTGGCTAGGACAACAGCAAGACATACTTCAGAGTTGCAGGCTCTGGTTGCAGACCCCACTTTTATTATTTTCCACAAGGATAAAGTTACATTATGTACAAATCCTTGTTTCTGTGCAAAAATTGTGTGTAAGAGAACAGTAAATCAAGGCTATTGACCTACTACACCTGTTTATTTTTCACCTCCCACAGATAGTGGAGAACACTGTTTGCATATGCTGGATGTCCGCAGGATGCTGCATTGGTACCTGGATCACACCAAGGATTGTAGAAGATCCTCCTAACTGTTTATAGCTTTTGCCCCCAGGATGGTGGGGTCCCCAATTCCGAAACAGGGCCTGCCCAAATGGTTGGCCAATTGTACAGAAGAAGACACTTATTTGGGGGCAGCCTAGTGGCAGGCTTTTCTTCCCAATTGTCTGTCTATATTATCAGAAGCAGGCATTTTCCTATATGTTTAGCACCATCCAATCAATGCACCAATCAATGCAGAATCCCCCATACTGATCCCTCCTATTAGCTAAACAGAATGTTATTATAACTGTAAGCAGAAACTCGTGGAACTAAACTGTACTGTAGAGAGTTTTAGTTTGTATAGTTTTTTGTTTGCCTTTTGTTTAAATGTACCTCACAGAGATGTTCGCATTTGCCTCCTGATACCCTCTCAGCTGCCTACCTATTGCCAATTTCAAAAAGATCCTCTGCTTTCTTTATTCAATTTTTACTTAACAAGAGAAACGCATAAGCACTGCAGAACTTACACTTTTGCGGCATGTTGTGATTTTGTGCGAGAGGCAGTGTATTGAAGAATACTGTGCCAGAGAGAGAGATTTGACTAGTGCTGTTTAAAACTAGAAACTGGAGACAGCGCGGGATGTACTGTTTAGGTTTAGGAGGTGAGGGAGACAGCAAACTGTACAGCTGGTGGGTCTAATTGTTTTTTAAAGCTGCGATCTGCCTGGTAAACATCTTTGGTGCAGTGGATTATGCTGGCATTTTTTACTGAAAGCCTTCTGGCAATGACAGAGCTGCAGGACATAAGTAAACCATACTTTTCAGTGAGACAATCAGGAGCAGCCATGGGTGCATGAATCTGGGCTCATGACACTAGATGCCATCCATCACCAATATATGTGTGTGTCTATGCGTGTGTGTGTGTGTCTGTGAGTGTGACTAATATTCATACATTCACATCTCACTCAGGGCCTCATCAGCAGGTCATTAGTCAGGACAGCCACTCCAGGAAGTAGGGGTAGACAGGCCATTAATTGCAGGCACGGGGATTAAATCATCCCAATAATCCGGCTTTCCTGTCCCTATAAAATGGATGGGGATGCCATAGATATTAATGGCCACTTAATCAGCTCCCGATGGGATGTCCCAATAAAGCAGATGTCCCAATTATCCGCATTCTGATTGAGCCACTTCTACCATATTATGTTTTCTTACAAGAACCACAGTAAGCAGCTTCCTGTCCCCTTTATGCTCATTCCACCTGTGGGATGGCTACCTCAGTGGTTTGTTTGAAAATGTGCCCATTGCTGACATATGTGTTGCTGCCACTTTGAGTTCTTTTCATACATTCACTAAACACTATGGTCTGTACATCTCTCGTAGATATGGCAGCTTTGGCCTCAGTGCTCTGCAAGGTCTCCTCACTCAGGATCCTTAGGTCATGTCCTCCTCCCTCTGTGCTTGGTACTGCTTGATAATTGTTCCATGATGTGGCTCAGTGGAGGAAGATACAAAATTACCTATCGAAACAGTAGCTCTTTGAGAGACTCTCTTGTGTTGAGCCACAGCTCTCTGTCCTCCCCCCCCTTCCTTTTTATGTGACAGGTGACAATACTGCCTGCTGTCACAAGCTGCTTCTCCTCTGGTGCCTCAAATGGCATCTGTACTCAGGTTGCCATATCCTCTCCTGTATGCCTGGTTTGGTCCTGGTCACTTCATTCCGATGATCCTCCAAGCTTATCTCCAGTGGGAACCTGAAGCATGATGGAGATGCCAATGTCATATAGGCACTGACAAGGCACGTTGACGAGGGCTGCCCCAGTCAGAAAAAAATTCTGGGTGGTCCTGATGCTGATGGCTGACAGTTCCACAATGTTGTTAGATGGAGGAGATTCTCCAGAAGATCAGCTGTCACGGTAAGTAACTATTCTTTCTGGTGGATCCAAGCCTGGGGTGTAAGGTGCAGTTTCAGCTTTAGCATCAAAACATGTGCTTCTATGGCTGTGACTGGCTGAAGGGGGCCAGCAGGCCAAGGGATAGTGGCAGGGTCACTGGGTCCAGGTGGCCCTGGCTCCCTACGATGCAGGTCTCTGGAGGCTCAGGCCCCAGCAGGGGGTTTTGAGATTGAGATCAAGGGAGGCCTGTTGGGGACTCACCCTCAAGGAGGATCTCCTGATGGCATCTGATCCTACTGTTCTGTGTTACTGGGAGTAGCAGATAATTTCCTGTACTGGCAAGGGGACAGCTAGCCTAGAGCAACAGAGAAAAGGTAAGCAGCCCATTCCCTTGGCAGGGTGCAGTCAGGATTGCTGAGCAAAGCTGTGCTTTCCTGTAGAAACATTTATAGTTATAATTCAAGCTCTGCCTCCTGGGGTGGGGTTACAGTGCTGGGCCTGAGATATGTACAAAGGTCAGTGGGTGGCTCTTGGTGAGACTGTACCATCTATATCCCTAGACACAACAGCCTCCCCTCTGACTGTTGCATGGCATAGAAAGTGGGTCTCTTACGTATACATGAGGCTACAGGGTTGATGCTTCTGTTGGAACCACCACATATTAGGTAACCCTACAGTTCTCCATTAAATCATTGACAGAAGTCAGCTCAGTGGCATGGAGGGCTGAAGTGCCAGTGCCTCACCTGCTGCCATTCCAGCTGACCAGGTTCTGTGATGGACTCAGGCTGCTGGGGGATGGCCAGGATTGAGCATCTGCAGACTGCTCTCCTCTTCAAGGAAGGTAGGACCCGCCTCACTGCTCGGATACTGCCACCACATGGAGGCATCAGTGGCAGACCAGCAGATAGTGCCAAGCACCTGGGGTTGACCGATTATTGGCATGCACTGCACGAGTGCCTCCACACACACCTCTGTCAGCATGCCACTGGCCAAGAGGAGGATAATGGGAAAAACGGGGCCTGTCCCCATTAAGTCTTGCTGCCGCTTCGGCCTGCACCATCACCCTGGGATTCTTGCCACTGCAGAACAGGATCCGGACACCCGGCCCCACCATGAGAGTAAGCTGTGAGGAACTTGAGGTGGTGGGTAAGTCCCAGGAGAAGATGACAACTGGTCAGGGAGTGTGTGGGGGCTGAAGAGCCCTGACAAGGCGCCAAAAAAGATTGTAACTCTCTGCGGCCAGTTGGAGGTTGTGGTTTATGCCAAGACCACCGGTTTGGGGTTAGTTTAGTTAGGGCTGTGCTTTTGGGGAGGGGGGGCTACATTGGAACATGAGCAGTGCATTGATACTGCTCTTAACTTAGAATTCGAGGGCAGATAAGGACCGCTTGGCCCATCCAGTCTGTCCATTTTTTGCCTACCTACATTATTACCGCAGATCGTACTTGATATACAGCTCTTTCGCCCCAATTTCTTTCCACTATGATTCCCTAGTGCACATCCCACGGGAATCACTGTGGAAATGAAGACTTGTGTCTATACTATGGGAATCATAGTGTAAACAGGAAAACGAGCTGTAGATCAAGTGTGGTCTACGGTACTAACTTGTTCGAATGTACCAACTTTAGAGGGCACTGTGCTAACTTGAGCTGAAGTTAGGGCCTTTGCATTTCAAATCATGGTCCATGCTGTTCCCATTTAAATTAATTACAAACACTTTTGGACACGAGATAAAAAATTAATAGTGACTCGCCAAGTAGTTTGTCGCGTAAGTGAAGGATTTATGCCGAGCCGAGATCGTCTTTAAAAGCGTACACTGCTCCAGAGCACTCTTTACAACAGCAATTCCCACGTCACCTCAACTTCGGACTGCAATGCAACCCGTACCGCACAGTCTACCCTGCTTGCAAAAATCAAAGACTCGTCATACGTCTGACACTGATGGGTTCCTAGGGACAAGGGAGACAATGACGCACGTCTAGGCCGTGTGCGGAGGCGGGATTAGAAGTGTCATCAGTTCAGGTTTGGTTGAGGCAGCAGAGGCTGGCTGGTCGTTTCAGTGAAGAGCCGGCGTAGCGCGGCAGTTGGTTTTATTTGTAACAGTTAACTTGTTTATGTTATTTATTTGAGTGTGTATTTGTGCTGTAAACAAAATGAGGATCGATAGCTGCTGCACCCGAAGACTGCGGAACAGCTTCAGGATTGCCTGGCCGTCGCTGCTGCTACTCCTCGTTGTGTACGCCAGTTTACCGGTTGGAGTCTGCGGGATCCAGGAAGTGCAGGAGCGACCGCAACAGCAGCAGCCGCCGCCTGAGGAGCTGGCAAAACCGGACGTCAGACAAGAAGTGAGTAGGGAGTTTGGGGTGATGGTGATAAATGTAATGAAGGGCGAGGTGTGTGTGTGTGTGACAAGGAATCGATATTTGGGAACCATACTTAGCCTTTAAGAATCGTCACTCACCCAAATGTGGGGCAGCATCAGACATCAGCTGGAGTTCTTTAGAACTCACGTACTGATCTGTCTGTCCTTTTTGTCTTTTATCTCAAGGCTGACACAGAAAACGGGGATTACACAATACGCACATGCAGTACCTTTCAACTGTTTATTGTTTTTGCATTACCGATTTCATCTGACCGTCCTAAATTACTCATTTTTGCCACTTGAGTAGAGACTTGATTCATAAAATCATACCAGACAAAAGATGTGATTTTGGTCGTGTCCCAGATTTTTGAGACGGGATTGACAGAGGTGTGACTACACTACAGAAGTGTTCAGGAGGTGGATAGCGAATTCACTGTCCTGTAGGAAGCAGAGAATGCTGGTGGATGGTCACCATTCAGAGTGGAGAGGGATGTGCTGGCCAGCCCATTGCTCACTAACGTACCTGGAGGAGGGGGTCAGAAGGCTGTCAGAGTTTGCTGTTGACACTAAACTGGCAGAAGAGAAAGGACACAGAGGAGGCCAGAGATTAACTACCATAGGACTTGAACACAGGGTTGTGGGTAGGGTTGCCACCTATCCGGTATTTGACTGGATAACCCGGTTTTTAGGGTCCTTATCCAGTCATCCGGTTTTGATTAAATGCAGTCCGGTTTTTGGGTCATTTTGTGTGTTCATATACTCTTAAAACTGATGTGCCAAATCATTCACTGTTTTGGCTGCATTGCATGTCCAGGTTACAAAGAAGTTCTGATGTCACAGTCATTCAGATCTGCCTTTGTTTGTAAAACCAGACTGTCTGAAAGGTGTAAAGTATGGCCATTAAGATCATTAGCGGTAAATTAACCTAATCTTTTCAACTCTGTATTTTAAGTATGGTCTTTTACTGCTGTGACAGGAAACAGCTTTTACACCTTTATGTGCTGTCATGCATTTCTTTTTGTTTGTCCTATAGTCTGGTATGTTTTTGACCCATTTTTATTACATTAATAATCTAACTTTTATTGCCTTTATCACCACATTTGCTCTAATTTTTTGTATTACCTGAACATTCCATGATATTAGTTACACTTTTTATAGGTCATTCAGATAAACAGCATGGAATGGTGTGTCTGAAATTGTGGAATGTTTTAGAAATATGAAAAGAAACAGCAGTAGCTGCTGAGGTAAAGGGGGCACAGTGCAGTATTAAGGGTACCACAAGCATTGATAATTAAGTTATCAAAAATTGGTCAAAGCATCAGAATACCTGACTGACATGGAAAGGAAAATGGGAGTGTTTAACAGAGGGCTGAGCAATAAGCTGTGGATGAGCTTGGCACATTCAGCAGACCTGAGTTTGATTCCCACAACCTCCACTTATATACTATGTGACCCTGAGCAAGTCACTTAACCTTCCTGTGCTCCTGGGTCACTCGCGTAAAATGGGCTATTAGCCTATGGGAGTTAACCTGGTTGCTAAAGAATAAAAATAAATAAATCAAATAAATAACAGTATAAAAATGATTTCCTGTCACTAGTGACGTCTATTCCAACATTACAAATAGCTTTGGAGGAGAAGCGATATACTCGCCAGTCATAAAAAGGGGGTGGAGCCAGAGGCGGAGTTTGGGGTGTGGTTTAGCATCCGGTTTTTACCTCATCCAAAGGTGGCAACCCTAGTTGTGGGTGGAGAAATGGAAGTACATAGGGAATGTAACCACCTCTACCCTTCTGTTTGCACAACCACTCGCAAGTGGTGCTGCCTAAGGGATGTAGGTTGGTGCCTGGGCTCGTGGTTAGAATTGGCTTTGTAAATGGTGCGGTGCCTACACGGTGGAGACACCACGCCATTTACAAAGCCAGTTCTTACCACCAACCCAGGCATCCCATAGGTGGAGCCTCCACCTATGGGAGCCTTATGGCAGCAAACTACCAGGTGCTTTCCCACAGGAAATTAATACAGCCCCCCCTCCCTCGGTGACAGATTAGTAACACAACCCCCCTCCCCATTTATCACTCTAAACATGCAAATATTATACTACACAATAATGGCAAATATTTCAGCAATTGAAGAAAAATAACCAAAGGGGTTTATTTTGGAGTCTGGAAAATAAGGTAGGGAACAAGGGAAGCAAAGGGAGTAAAAACATTCAAAAACAGTAACCAACAGGTAGCACTGTATACACAGTAACAAATTACAATACTGTATTCCATCTGTCCCAGTACCTGTCCCTCCACTGATGGACCAGTTAACCCCACAGCCGCTGTGGAGCTCCCAAATACTTTAATGTGCACACAAGGAGTTGCAGGCCTGTTACAAGTGGACATTGGGTGCAGCACGATTGCAGTGGGTGAATGCTGCAGTTGCAAAATACAAATGACACCATTGGATGTAAATGCACAGATGATCTTGGCTGTAACTGTTGATGTGGGCTTATCTTAATGTCGCACAGGAAGCCCAGGGGGCAAACTAACAAGCTAGCAAGCTGGACAGTTAGAAAAGCATTTGTTTGGTTAAAACCCAGTACTCACGACCTTGAGATGAGCAGGCGATGCAGGCATTGAGGGACATCTCCTTTTGCTGGGCTTTAGGTAGAACAGTTAGGTTGGCATGGATGCTGACTGTGATCCTCTTCACCCCACAGAGGGACTTGTCTTCACCCACCTCAAAAGGTAGGCCGTCAGTTAGGCCGGACCTGGGAGCTCTGGTCTTCTGTAAAGAATCACAGTCTTTTGTGTCAGGATCTGAGAGGCAGTGGATTGTTTTCACCTCACAGAAACACAAATAAATAGTTCTTACAGCAGTCTCTGCCGTTTGTTGCCATATTTCTAGGCAGTTCACACAGGCTGAGGTAAATCCCCTTGTTACTGGGATCTACCAGGCAGTTGGCAACAAGGTCCGCAGTTCTCAGTGTGTTTTTGTAAATTCTGATCATAGTGCTCCTTTAAGAGACTCTGAAAGCTTCAAAACGAATAGCATGGGCCAAGGTAATTTGTTGTAGGAATAGTTCAGTGGAAGTGTACAGTTGAACCTTAGTTTATCTCGCAACCTCGATTGAGAGAAAGCAGGTGGCCGAGGTGCTACATCAGAGTACAAAATCTTTTAAAACAAATTACAAGATAGAAGAAAGTTTTAAGCACTGCCAAGATCATGCCAGAAATAATACAAATATAAAAGGAATAGGTATCGGTAGCAAAAGATTATAAAATACATGTTGAAAAGAACACAGCAAGATTTTATTTGATGCAGTGTTCACAACGATGAAGGATTTTGTTCAAAATGTTTGTCTAACACTGTAATGAAAAATAATATGCTGTGAATTTTTGTATAAAAAGAGTGAATATCTGTTTAATTTTGGTGAGTGAGTCCTGTCTTTTACCAATCTGTGTATATACATAAATAGTTGCTTTAATGGTAACAGGACTACTCCCTTTAATGGAAACTTTTTGCTTTTCTACTGAGGTGGCTGTGCTGGCTTCTAATCCACCATGGATTGATTCTGTGCCATGACAGAGTTCTGAGGCGTCACCCAGTGCCTTCATTAAGACTACGTTTTGTGTTACCTTTTTACATCTAATGTACCCCACAAGCTACAGACAGCAACCGTGTGACTGAGAGGATGACCGCTGTGAGGAGACCCAGTGGCACTCTCAGCTGGCTGTTACAAGTTGTGTGTAAGGAACACGCTCTGCCTCTCCCCACGTTGACTAAAAACACCCCCTTTGAAGCAGTCTGCCAGAGGAGTAAAACAAAGAAGCTTGAAGATGGTTCCCAAATCTGGTTTTCTCACTGGCACTATAACCACCGAGCATAAACTGGTAGTTCATTTTGAGTGACTGTGTATATCATATTTTGAGTGCTGAATGGGTATGGCAGATAAAAATACCTACAGAAAAGCAACGTTCGCATACAACACAAAATAAACTCCTTTAGTAGTTTACTTAATATTTTTTCACACACATAGTAATGTCTTTCATTATTTTGCATTTTTACTTTTGTTAGAAATTATCCGCTTGTTTAAACCATCAGCATGGAAATTAATATTTTAACCCACTGAGATTTTTTTTTTTTATGCCACTAATTTGTATTGATTCAAGTGCTAACGTTTTAGAACTCCCCATTCCTTCTTACTTTATTTATTTATTTATTTATTTATTTAAGTGTTTAACCAGGAAGGCATTCTGAGCAGGCTACTGCTCGATTCCAGATGTGTCCTGAGGGAAGGGGGTACCCATATACAGTTCAATGACGAGCATAATACAAGTGTGATTCATAATGGGGATAATCGCTACACAATAGGGCCTGATATAAAGACATCTACGAAGTCTCGCTGTAGTCTGTCACATCAGAAGTAGAGGGGCCAGATGTAAACAAGATGGTGTCGTCCGCATACATGTGGATGGATGTGTGTGGGCAGTCAGAAGGCAGATCGTTGAGGAAGATGGAAATCAGCCAAGGGCCAAGGACTGAGCCTTGAGGAACACTAGTGATGATGGGGGGGGGGGAGAAGAGGGAGTTTCCAATCCTAACGGATTGCGTCCTACCCACAAGATAGGAGTGGAACCAGCTTGTGACCTCGCTTGAGAGCCCTGCTAATTTATTTATTTCTTCAGAGCTACTTGCAAATATTGATGTTGAAGATGGATAAAATAAAAATGAGAGGAACTTGAAAATATTTTCAACCAGTCCTATTCAATATCTTCATCAGTGACGTTGCGCAGGACCTAGAAGCTAGAATTTCACTGTTCGCTGATGACACAAAGCTCTGTAACAGAGTAGACACACCAGAGGGTGTAGACAGAATGAGAAGGGACCTGCAGAAACTTGAAGAATGGTCAGGGGTTTGGCAGTTGAAATTCAGTGCAAGGAAGTGCAGGATAATGCATATGGGGCACAAACACCCTGGCGCAATATATCCGTTGGTGGGTGAGGATATAGCATGCACCAAGCAGGAAAGGGATCTTGGGGTTATCATTTCTGATGACCCCAAGGCAGGTAAACAGTGTGACAAGGAAGCAGGTAAAGCAAATAGGATGCTGGGATGCATAGGCAGGGGCATCACCAGCAGGAAAAGGGAGGTCATAATTCCACTATACAAGACACTGTACAGTTCTGGAGACCTTACCTATGTAAGGACATAGACAGGGTAGAGAAGGTTCAGAGGAGGGCAAGAAAGATGGTGCATGGATTGCATCACAAGTCCTATGAGGACAGGTTGACGGAACTGAACATGTACTCCCTGGAGGAGAGGAGGGAGAGAGGGGATATGACAGAGACATACAAGTATCTTACAGGGAGGAACAGGGTGCAGGAATGCACTATTTTTAAGCGAAAAAGATGTTCCAGGACTAGAGGGCATGGGATGAAGTTGGAGGGAGGACGATTCTGAGGAAACGTGAGGAAGAATTTCTTCACAGAACGGGTGGTGGACAAGTGGAACAGCCTGCCAGAGGAAGTGGTGGGGGCTGAAACAATCACAGGATTTAAGAATGTATGGGATAGACATAAAGGAATTCTGGAGGTCAGGGGTAAAGGGCAACAGACTTGTTGGAAAATATAAACTGAACTTACAAGCTCAAATGGGCAGACTGGGTGGGCCATAGGCCCTTATCTGCCGACACCGTCTATTTATCTATTTTTATTGTTGTGTGTGTGTGTGTGTGTGTGTGTGTGTATAGTGACTTTTTTTTTTTTTGTAACTAAACACATTGGTAGGTTGCTTTGGGGGTAAAACTATCCCGTGAGACCCACCTTAACACTTAAGGTTTAGGGATACAATATAAGCTAATGTAATCACCTTAATGTTCATAAGAAATAGATGTTTCATTATATTATTCTTCACAATTTGTGAGTGGCATGTTTATCTTTTTTTGTATATGGAACAATAAATATACCTGATGGTTACATATCATCACATTTTCTTTTTGTATAGGGGAACAATATCAGTCCTGCAAAACAAAAACATGAAGCACAATACATTTTTGCCTGTGTACTAATGTGGCCTTATAACCCAGCAATATTCAAAATGTAAATTACTAGGTGCTTACAATTTAGTTATAATTTTCCAAACTTAAAGTACTCCTAGCCTGATGCTTTATTATTTCATATAAAGGAGCCTTTCTGTTGATTCAGATACGTACACTTAAGAAAATACTGCTGATTATTTCATCAGTTTATCTGTTTCCCCACTTCATAGATTTTTGCCAACTCACTCAGTAATCAGTTCAGTGTCTTGTCAGACTGAACAATACATTTAAAGTTCTACTTAATTTAAATTAACACAATATGTCCACATACTGTGTTAATTTTTGTGGCGCAGTGAAGGGATTTGCTAGGCACGTTGGCGACCCAGGTTCACACCTGAGCCCGGGTACCAGGAGCGGAGACTTGCAGGGAGGGGGATTTACAGGCGTCCATTGGACACTTCCCTTCGGGGGGGGGGGACTAGCCATGGCACCTGCGGGTGGATTGGGTGCCATGCTTGGGGGACGTGCTGCAGGTCCCTGCCCGAGATCACTTGTGCTCATGCAAGGCCAAGAATTGTGGTGCGCGGGGCAGAAATTGAGAAAAATACATTTTTGAGATGAGAATCCACACAGACAGGGTGTTGTACTGTTGAGGTGTGCCATTCTTTGGAAGAGGTGAAAAGAGATGTTAAACCCGAAGTCTCTTCTGCCTGTTTCTGGTGTTGCCTGGTGGATGTCTAGGTGGGAGTAAAAATAACCCAAAGCACAATTCCCAAGAGTAGGGTTTTCCCCTGTGTCCTGGTCAACATTCCCCTTCCAATAAAACTGGTTCATGCAGTTGTGCAAAGCTGTACGTGGGTGGTGATGTGCAAAATAGCTGCCACTACACATTTACAATCGCTGCACTACCAGTTTCGTATGGCAGCGCTTTGGGAATACAGTGTGTATGAAAAGTGCACTGTAAGTGTTAACTTTTTTTCCTTTTTTCTTTTTTGATGAATGTACACATTAAAATGAAGACAGAATCGGTGTCCCCATGGTCTGGCTGCTTGTCTACACCTGAAATTTCATTCCTCTGCCCTTTTTCCCCCCCTCAACTTTCTATTTATGCCCCCTTCTGACTGGCCTGTCTCCTTCTCCTTCTGCTTGCTCCTCCCCAGCCTCGTAGTACGTCTTCTCTGGGACTTACCCCTCATCCTCCTGAGCTACTGTGGTTTGCCCACTCAGTGGGCTTCTGATCATCTGGGTTGCCTGAGCCCCCATTGTGAACATCTCTACCAACCTGCAATGGACCACTGCCACAGTAAACTGTGGGACCTGCAGGCAGAGCGGGCATTATCCTGCCATGGCCATAATGTTTTTTGCCCCAACCCTTGGATGTCTGTACTCTGGGTTGAGTGGCAGTGCCCACAACTGGGAGCCCAGCCAACATCCATCCTTTCACTCTGTCTCTGCTGTGCTTCCACCTGTGGGCACCCAGGTGGCAGCACCACAGCAGAGGCTGTGACCCACTTTCCCTGGAGGACAGCGTCCACTTGCTCATTTCTCCCCTTGCTGCCCCTCCAATGACCCAGGCTCCCACCATGAGTGATGTTGTCTGGGTACAATCTCTCCTCTTGACTTTCTTATTCACTCACAGAAGCTTTTGTGGCGACTTTTTTTAAGTGTTTTTGTCAGTCAGATAAATAGGCTGTGAACAGAAATGCTAGTATGTCTTTAAAGACATTTGCATATGGTAATTAAGTTGCTGATGGTAATGTATTTGCATATGATACTTTTGTATGTTTGACACTGAGTTCTGCATTTTGACAAGGTTTATTTGGAAGCAACAGCTCGGCTGTGGAGCAACAGCAGGACAGTTGAGACAGCACAGAGGAGATAAGAAATATGTACATGAATGATTGTTACAGCAGGTAGTTGCTGACAGGTTTGGGTTTTATGTGCTGTATATCATTATTTTTATGTGAATGTGGATCTTAAGTTCTTTTTTTTTTTTTTTTTCTGTGCTGGGTGTTGTTGGTGGGAGGGAGGGTTGCCATATGTTTGATTTGTGTAATGACCTTTCAGGGTGTGGGCAGTGGTGGATCCTGGATTTTACAACGGGGGGTGCTAAAGTGGTGTGCATACGTGATATGCAAATTTTATTTTTATCCTTTGTATTGTCTACAATTGTCCTTTTCATTATATATTTTACCGAAAATACAAATGTAATATATAGTTCTAAATATAAACTTTTGTACAATCAATAAATCGGACTTCTTCAAGAAAGGGAAATGCGGCAGTAGCAAGCAAGAAAGTTACAATGGGGAGGTGCGGCTGCACCCATTGCCACCCCTTGGATCCGCTTTTGGGGATGGGATGATTTGCATAGTGATCTGTGGCTTATTGTCTACTGATAACCTACTCATGGGCCATACCATACCCTGATCTATCTCTGTGTGACCCGGTTTCAACCACTTGTGAAGCTGAATTGGCCAGATCCCATTTTATATGGTATGGTATTTCACTCTCATTTCATTCAAACCAGGTTTTGACCACTTAGGAAGCAGAATATCTCAGACTCTATCCATGTTGAGTGGAATGGTTCTGGACCTGTTTTGACAGCAAGTAGTTAACATGTGAGTCAAATCTGATAGGGCTCCATTGCTGGTACTATTTTGTTCAGCCTCTGTATTAATTGACTGTTTCCAGTTGTTTTGTACAGGGTTCAGAATTTACTAACGGGCATTGAAATTGTGACATGGCAGTCAAAATTTAAAATTCAGAATTTATAGGATGGTAGTTGTAGTGTGAAACTCTCCACTTAAAGCAGCAATGCATAAAGCAGGGCTCTCCCCAGGGGCATTTAGCATATCTAGGTTGATATGCTTTAATGGAATCCAGGCTTTCTGAAAACTTTCATGCAATTGAGATAACTGGGAGCTGAATCCTACCAATTTCAGTGGGAACTGGAAAGGAGGCAGGTGTAACCGATGATTTCTCCCCAGCCGCTGTTTTGCTGTGACTTTGTAAAGCTTGGCATCATAGCTTTAAAATGATGTAAAGTATTAGTGTAGGAAGTATATGAGTTTGGAAATCTAGTCTTCAGAGGAACAAAACAACAATATAAGACTTTTTTTCTCCTTTTCATGATCCCAACAAGATTTTAATGGACAGAGGCCCCAGTATTTGGTGGCGACTGTATGTGCGCATACAAATCACACTTCACGCGAGAGAGCACATGACTGGCCTGGGGGCAGTATTCAGACAGGTAGCACTCTCTGACTGGAGCATGCTACTTGTCCCCCACCCCCCACCCTATTGCATCTCCAACAGCTGTACACCTGGCAGCTGTATTCCTTGGTGTCTGTTGGTCCCCCACACAACCTCATAGCTGATCCGACTGCTGTAACCCTTGCAAGCTCCATTCCCTGGCATTAGAGGTCCCCCTCACCTCCCCAGTCCCCACCCTCACTGAAAGTTTGACCCCCCTTTCTTGGCCCGCACAACAACAGGTAGTCTGTTTTGCACCAGAGATGGTGACTGGCACAGCCCCTCTGCTCACCACCTTGGGAAGCTGCCATCTATGTAACCGGGAGAGAGAGTGTGCTTATACAGAAAATGTATGCTTGTTCCCTGTGATTTAGACGGCGGCTGACTGAGATGGTGAGCAGAGGGGCTGTGCTGGGTACTGTCTCCTAAGCAAAACAGCCTCCTTGGGTGAGTGGAGGGCGGGCAGGGATAGGGGGCTGGCAGTGGGGGTCCTGAGTGGGCAGGATAGGGGGTCAGACTTTCTGTTGGGGGTAGAATCAGGGAGTTGAGGGAACAATAGTCCCACAAAATGGGGTTTGCTAGAATTATGGCAGTTGGATCAGCTTTCGGGGGGGGTCAGGGAATCACTGGACCCTAGTAAATACCTTGGGTGTATGGCTGTCAAAGTTGTGATTAGGGTATGGGGGGGGGACCCTCTGGACATCAGGCAATGCTTTGGGTGTATAACTTTCTGGGCAGGGATTGTGGAGGGAGGGTTAATAGCAGTGACTGACAACTCCTGCTGAGTGTCTACTACCTGGCAGTTGACTGGGGTGGGTGGAATGTTCATGCAACACTATGCACAGGGATAAGAGTAGGGTTGTGACAGCATTTAACAGTGTTGCGATGGAGACAGTTTAACACTGTCAAAACCTCTTGAGTATACGGCTGAGCCCTGTATGCAAGGTGAGATCCCTTGTTTTCATGGGCACAGCAGTACATTCTGCTTGTTTGCTGTAAGGGGTAAACAACACACACTGGGGGCCTTTGAAGATGGCCCCATCTGGTTGTGCTATTCCCGGTTAGCGCAGTGAACATAGTTTCGCACTAACCTTTTGAATATGGGGATCAATATTTTCTGAACTATTTTTCTACCATACTAATGCTTTACATCATTGTAAAGCTAAGATTCAAAGACTTCAAATTGTGTACAGTATGAGTATTCTGCCATCTAAAGATTTAAGAGACAGCAGCGTCTGTAGAGAATTGGCACTGACCATTCAGTTTTGTGGCACAAGGGTGAGCTACAGGAAAGGGAAATGGATTCAGGTTTTCAGAGATTAAGTTCTGCTCCTGTTAGGAATATGTCCCCTAGTAAACCAGAACTCATTACTGAAACTGAGATTTCTGGGTCTGATTCCAAAAATAAGGATAATGATAAGAAAAGGAAAATAACTACTGAAATAATAAGTGAGGAGATTAGTATTGAGAGAAAATATCATGGGAATAATGGAAATGGATCCAAACCCTGTTGTTTAAATCAAAAACTGTTGAGCATATGGAAATGATTAAAAAAAAAAAAACAGGCAAGGAATGGTAGGATAGCTGGGGCAAATAAAGGAAATGGACAAATAATAAAAAAAGAGAAAAAAGTCTACAAATAAAGATAGACGATAGAACCCAAACTGAGGATGGAGAAAAAAACAAGTTGTCAAAAAATAACTGAGGGAATCATGGAACAAAAATCAGGAATGATTGAAAATACTGAACTACTGGACAAAAAATGTTCACTGAGAAAAGATCAGTAGCAGGTATGAATGAACATTTTAGATTATTTATGGAGAAAACTTTGAAATCCGATGTTTTACCAATATGTAAGGTTTCATGCCTTCGTAATGAAACTGCAGGAAAACTTGCTGATACTGTAATGGGTTTATCATTGTTGTTCTATGGTTGCAATCTGATAAGAAATTCAATCAGCATTTTAAGACCAATAACTGGAACTGAATTGGTTTTGTTGGTAACTGACCAATTGTATGTCTTGAATGCATTAACTTAAAAATTTAAGCAACTAATTGATATGGATATTGTAATAGGTGATATAGCTGAGGTGAAGGATCTCTTTCCTGAGTTTATGTAAATAAATCTAAATATGTTAGTAAAATTGCTTCAGTTTCTATTTATGGCATGAAACAATTTCCAAAAGAAACAAAATTTAATTTAAAATAAAAGCTGATTGATTTTCTGAATTTGTGTTTGGATCTACAGATTTTACTGATTTGATGAATACCAGTGTCTAGATTATATAAGGATGGCCAAATTATATTCTTTGTTAATCAAGAATGTATTTTAAAGGAAATCTTAAAAACAAAACAAAGTATTTTACACAACTTGGAAATTTATTTCTGTGCTGAAAAAGAATACAAAAAGGTTATTAGTAATCAGAATGGAAATGAAGTTGCTTTTCAAAGGTGGGAGACTTTGGTAGATATTTCGAACAGATATGAGCCCTTGGCTGTTTTGAAAAATTGACAGTGTTTGCTTGGGAGGGAGACCATGGGGACCTAGCACAAATATTAGGGAGTTAAATCATATGGATTTGGGAGGATCTGTTAATTCTGATATAAAGGCTATTAAAATTTTGTCTTGGAATGCCATTGGTCTGGAGGAAAAAATGGGAGACCCTGATACAGTTAATTACTTAAAACAGTTTAATATTGTTGGAATACAGGATACTTTGGCTTTAGGCAATTGATTTATGAGTGGGTATTCTGTGTATTGTAAGAAAGCAACAAAAAAAACAAGTATGGGAGGGCTGTAGGTGGTTTGGCAATTGTTGTTAAATTAGATAGGGATGTTACATAGAAACATAGACTTTGACAGCAGATAAGGACCACTTGGCCCATCTAGTCTGCCCATTTCCCTACCTACAGGATAGGCCGCAGATCCTAGTTAACCAACAGCCTATTTCTTCTTACCCCCCACAAGAATTGCCTTATGTCTGTCCCATGCATTCTTGAATTCTCCCACAGTTTTAGACCCCACAACCTCCTCAGGAAGGCTGTTCCATGCATTCACTACCCTCTCTGTGAAATAATACTTCCTCACATTGCCCCTGAACCACCCTCCTTCTATCTTTAAATTGTGTCCCCTTGTTCTTGCAAGTCTCTTTTTCTGAAAGATGCTACCGTCTTGGACTTTGTTGATTCCACTGAGGTACTTAAAAGTTTCTATCATGTCCCCCCTCTCCCTTCTTTCCTCAAGGATCTACATATTAAGCTCCTTTAGTCTCTGCTCATACGGCTTCTCTTGCAGACCCTGCACCATTTTAGTTGCCCTCCTCTGGACTACCTCTATCCTGTCTATGTCCTTGCGGGGATGGGGTCTCCAGAACTGGACACAGTACTCCAGATGGGGTCTCGCCAACTGTCTGTACAGAGGGATAACAACTTCCTGTTTTCTGCTGCTGATGCCTCTCCCTATACATCCCAGTATACCCCAGCCCTCCCTACTGCCTTCTCACATTGCTTGCTAACCTTAAGGTCATCTGATATGATTACCCCAGGTCCCTTTCCTGTTTTGTTGTTGTTACTACCTCCCACCATTGTGTATTCTTCCCTGGGTTCTTGTTTCCCAGGTGCATTATTTTGCACTTCTTTGCATTGAATCCTAGCTGCCATACTTCCCATTCCTCCAACCTTGCCAAGTCCCTTTCATCCTTTCCACGCCTTCTTGTGTATCAACCCTGTTGCAGATCTTTGTGTCATCTGCAAAAAGGCATACTTTTCCTTCCAGTCCCTCTGCTATGTCACTGATGAAGACATTAAAAAGGACTGGACCCAATACTGAACCTTGCGGTACCCCACTAGTAACCCCTCTTTCTGCAGCGTGGGCTCCATTTACAGTTACCTTCTGTGTCCTGTTGTGCAGTCAATGTTTTACCCAGGCTACCACCCTGGGACCCACTCCCAGGCTGGTTAATTTGACTATTAATCCTTTGTGTGGGACTGTGTCAAATGCCTTGCTAAAGTCTAGGTAGGCCATGTCCACAGCCCCTCCCTGGTCTACTACTTTGGTCACCCAGTCAAAGAAATCTATTAGATTCGTCTGACATGACCTTCCCGCTGTGAACCCATGCTGCCTTGGGTCCTGTGCTCCACTGGCCTCTAGGTACTCAACTGTTCTTTCCTTCAGGAGTGACTCCATCACTTTCCCTACCACAGAGGTCAGACTGACAGGTCTGTAGTTTCCTGCCTCTGTCTTGGTCCCACTTTTGTGAAGGGGAATCACATCCGCCTTTCTCCAGTCCTCAGGTACCACACCATCCTCCCATGATTTATTAAAAAGAGTAGCCAGTGGTTTCACTAGTTCCTCCCTTAATTCTTTTAGAATTCTGGGGTGAATTCCATCAGGACCCATTGCTTTGTCCACCTTCAGTTTTAGGAGTTCTTGCAGAACCCTTTCTTCTGTGAAAGGACTGGGATCGACCCCCCTATCAAGAGTGCTTCTGTTAATTGTATTAGGCACTTCCCCCTCCTCTTTTGTGAATACTGAGCAGAAATATTCGTTCAGTATCCCTGCTTTTTCACTGTCCCCCTCTGCCCACCCACCGTTCATTCTATTCGGCCTCACTATCCCACCCTTTGTCTTTCTATGCTCGCTGATGTACCTATAAAAGGTTTTATCCCCCTTCTTAACTGAGTTGGCTATCTTTTCCTCAGTTTGGGCCATTGCTATTCTGACTTCCCTCCCTGCTTCCTTCTGCCTTAACTGGTACAGCTCTCTATTCTGCTCCTTCTGTGTTTCCTTATACTTCCGGAATGCTATCTTTTTCTTCCTGACTTTCACAGCCACCTCTTTCGAGAACCATAGTGGCTTTTTCTTTCATTTTGATTTGTTTATTTGCTTCACACAAAGGCTTGTTGCCTCTGTGATGGCAGTTTTGATGATTCCCCATTGTTGCTGCACACCTCCTTCTAGCCTGTTTGCTAGTGCTTTTCTGAGGCACTCTCCCATCTTGCCAGAGTCATCCTCCTAAAGTCCAGTACCCTCACTTTGTATGGCTTGACTCTGTAGCTGAGTTTAATGTGAACCACACTGTTTGATGGTCACTTGTCCCCAGATGGCAACCCACTTCTAGATCTGAGATCCTCTCACTGCCCCCGTTTGAGAGTACGAGGTCTAAGATTGCTCCCTCACGAGTAGGTTCTGAAACTAGCTGTCTAAGGCATGCCACCTGTAGGGCATCAAGAATGGCCCTGCTCTTGGATGTGGCTGCAGCAAATGTGCTCCACTTAACATCTGGCATATTCAGGTCTCCCATCAACAGTATCTCCCCTTTCTCTGCCATTCTAAGAATGCCTTCTATCATATCCTTGTCCATTCCTTCCCCCTGACATGGGGGGTCTGTACACAACCCCTGTTTGGATTGTGGTGCCCTGTCCAGTCTCCAAGGTGACCCACAGTGCCTCCTCTCCTCGCTGTTTACTCTTTTGTTCAGTTGCTTTTATCCCTTCCTTTACATAGAGAGCTACTCCTCCCCCTATTCTCCCCTGCCTGTCTCTCCTGTAGGTTATGTACCCTGGTATGTTAACATCCCAGTCATGGTTCTCTGTGTACTATGTTTCTGTGACTGCTACAATATCCAGGCATCCCTCTTCCATCAAGGCCACCAGCTCAGGGAGCTTGTTACCCAGACTAAAGGCATTGGTACTCATTATCCTCCATTTCCTGATGGCCTTACTCCCTTTTGCCCCATCCCTGTCCTTCTTACCTTTGTCACTTTCTCCATTTACCCCTGCCCTTCTCCCTATCGACACCTCTGTGTTGGTGTTTGCCTCACTTACTACCATGATTATTGGGGGGGGGTGCTAGGATTTCCCTGCTCCTTTCCAGTGCCTCCCCCCTTGGCTAGTTTAAAAGCTTGCCAATGAAGCATTTAAACCTATCATCTAGGATCCTGGTTCCCCTCCCGGGCAGATGCAGCCCATCATGCCAGTATAGGCTTGCATCACTCCAGGTGGACCCCCATTCCCCAATGAAGCCAAATCCCAGAGATCCACACCAGTTTTTCAACCACTGATTGAATCCCATGGTGCGGAACACCCTAGCCTCTCCTATGCCATAGATGGGCAGCACCTCCGAGAAGGTTACCGTGCGTGCTGCTTGACTAAGGCCCCTACCCAATTCCACAAACTCTTCCTGCACTTCTCTAATTCCTTTCTTAGCCAGGTCATTTGTCCCTAGGTGGACAATGACATCCAGCTCCCTCCCCTGTGCAGCTGCTCGGCAATCCTGAGGATTCGCTCCCTGTCCCTCCAAGCCATGGCGCCAGGCAGGCACCTTACCTCCCTCTCCCCTTCCTCCCCAGTTCTACCTTCCTAACAATGGAGTCCCCCACCAGGGGTTGTTTCCTTCCCCTGCAGGGTCCCCTGCCACCCTCCTGTGGGTCTCCTTTGTGGAGGTTCCCAGCATCCTCCTTGGTCTCCACTGCGGTGCTCCATAGAGGAACCACACTTTGCCAGAATGGCATAGGAATTGTGAGAGGGTACAGGGATTGATGCGCCTCTGTTCCACCACCCTCACTCCTCCTGGAGCCCACTGTGGTCCAACCGCTTCTTTTCTTGGCAACCTCTGAGGCAATGGTGGCACTGGCGGTCCCTGGATGGAAGAGGAGGTTCCACAAATCCTGGCCAACTCAGCCTGGAGATGAGCAATCTCCTTCCTCAGCCCAGAGAGGTGCCTGCAGATGGGACAACACCACATCCTCCAGAACGTCTCCCGGAAGACTGCTGCTCCACAGCCACTGCACTGCACCACTCCAACCATGTCTTATTTCTGGCCCCTTAACTGTTTGCAATCCTTACTCTTTCTTCTGTTTTTTTTTTTTTTCTCTCTCTTTCCTTACTTTCTGCCTGTGTGCCCTTTAAGCTCCTGATTGTCCTGTTCTGAGACAAGAATATCCTATATTTCTCAGTAGACCACTTACTTGCTCAGAG
This sequence comes from Neoceratodus forsteri, assembly GCA_016271365.2. Lineage (NCBI taxonomy): Eukaryota > Metazoa > Chordata > Ceratodontiformes > Ceratodontidae > Neoceratodus > Neoceratodus forsteri. Next base: position 1,616,716,387 of record CM057452.1, read on the forward strand.
GTCTCCAGCAGCTAGAGGGGGCCGGAGAGCTACTCTTGCCCTTCTAGGATGGTGGGTCTTTGGTGGTTCTGTGATCACTCACTTCCTGCTCCCAAACAGGAAGTTCCTGTTGTCAGTCAAATCTTGTGCCTATAAAAATAGAACTAGCTTTGGGTGGGGAAGGGGGTGGAGGGGAGGGAAGGAGGGCAATATAGTCCCAGTAGAGAAGTTCAGTCACACAGCAGTCCTTTCTCCTGGTGTCTTCTGCCAAGCTATTAGCAGAATCTTTCTAAGGCAAAGGCAAGGTTACATATGAGGAACTAAGTATTACAAGCAGCAGTATACTTGCTATTAAATTAGTAGGACATAATAATAGGAAGAAATGGTATATAATCAATGTTTATTCTCATCCTTGGGGTAGCACTAATGGAGACAAAGATTATCTTGTGATATTGGACCATTTAATCCAAAAAATACAAATCTTAGTAAAATTATTATAATGGGAGATTTTAATGCAAGACTTGGTGATCTCCAGGTCTGTTCTGACAAAGCAATGGAAGCCATTATTGCTAATCCAGACGGTAAATTACAGGTTATAAGGAATTCTAAAGATAAAATGATTAATACGAAGGGAAAGGATCAAAATGAAACCTTATCAAATAAAAATGTGTTATTGTTAAATGGCAGCTCCCTATTAGATATGGATGGCCGATATTCATTTTGGGGAGGTAATGGTTGTTCCATTATTGATTACATTTGGGTTAATCTCAGTCTGATTAATAGTTGTGATTCCTTGTGCTTAGTTCCCAGACTTGAAAGTCAACATATGTCCCTAGAGTTAGAGATTTTGTTGAAAATAAAAACAGCCAAAAGGATAGAATGGTTATCCTTGTAAAGAAAAACAAACGGGGTATTGAGTGGAATCAAATTGTGGGGCATGATATTTATGCATGGCTTGAGAGTAAAGGTATTCTTTGCAATTACTAGAGCTTTCTGATCAATCTTGCAATTTTACATTAATATCAGAATATTATAATATTGTAAACACAATTGCATATATAATAAGGGATTTTCCTGCTCCATCTAAGCAGAAATTTCTGTGGTTTAACAAAGATTGTAAAAAGCAAGGAAATCACTAACCAAAAATTTAGATTAGTAAAACAAAATCCAAATAAGAATACTAATAGAATAATGAATAAGATTAGGAAAGAATGCAGAAAAATCTTGCTTAAACATAAAGCTAGATATATTAAACAATTGTGGACAGAACTTCAAAAAGCAGCTTTAATAAAGAATAGTAAAATCTTTTGGAATATTATTAATCATGGTACAAAGAATTATACTGATACCCATATTGAACCGGAGACTTGGGTTAAGCATTTAAAAAAAAAAAAAAAAAATAATAATATATATATTTTTTAGGGATGATCAGGATTATCTGACTGGTATGGGTACTCAAAACCAGATAAGGAGAGAGAGAGTTTATTCCAATTGCTGAGATTACTCTATCTGTACTTGAAAGTGCTTTGGGTTCATTTAGGAAAAGAAAAGCTCCTGGACATGATGGGATTCCTTTAGATGTAATAATTAAAACAGATTTCTGGATTCCATTTTTATATAAATTGTTTAATTATATGTGGAAATCAGGAGATGTTCCGAATAGTTGTAAATTAAATATAATTGTCCCAGTATTCAAAAAAGGGGATAGAAAGAATCCAGAGTGCTTCAGGCCAGTCAGTCTTTTGGATTCTGTAGGGAAAGTTTTCTCCAGAATTCTGAACAATAGATTATTGAGATGGACGGAAAAAAATAATATAATTGATGAAGCACTGGCAGGTTTTAGAAATAACCATTCTGCCATCGACCAATGTTTTACATTCTCATAATTTTACAAATATAATATAATCAAAAAACAATACGTTTATTGCACATTCATCGATTTTAAAAACAGCCTTTGATATGGTCAGCAGACCACTTCTTTGGGAAAGATCAGATAAAATGGGAATGGATAAATCTTTACTGGAAATTATTAGAATTTTACAGAATAATGTTACCAGCATTAGACATAGTGAATCTGGAGAATTAACTGGTTGGTTCCAAAATAACATTGGGGTTAAACAAGGGTGTATTCTTTCTCACTCCTTTACTATTTAATTTATATCTCTCCACTGTATTAAATTAAATGTATAATCAACAGGGATTTATTTAACTATAAAAATTGATTAGCGTTTTGCTCACTAAAGTGCTAAATCTTTGTGAAAATTCATAGCTCTTGCCTCACTGTGTTTAATAAACATAGCACTTCTAGAAAATCTATATAAACACTTTCTGTACAGTTAGTATAGTCCCAAGAAAAAAACTGCTAATCAATTATTTAATACCCTGATCAAGATTTTCATTTACCCAGAATTGGAACAAGAATAATTTTGTATTTAGTGTACACTGATGATGATGTGCTTTTTTCCATTAGTCATTTGGGAATGACCAGGAGTCTAGAGAAATTTCAAGTCGAGTGCATAAAGGCAGATTTGCAAATACATTATGGGAAAACTAAAGTTCTTTTAGTTTTTCGAGGTAACAAAAAGAGTTATCAGTATTGTATGGATAACCATAGACTAGAGGTGGTGAAGAACTTTTGTTATTTGGGGTTAACAGTCAGTGAGAATGGAAAATGAGATGTGCATCAAAAAAATGCTAGAAATTAAAATTAAAGCTGAAAAATGTCCCCCAGCTTTACTGTCTTTTTCACATAAATATGGTGGAAAAATCATTAGAAGGGAATTTATTAGTAGCCCGTGCAAAGATTAAATCTCCACTCTTATATGGGGCTGAAATATGGGGAGTTTAATAGAAAGGAACACTGGATGTTAGTTTGAAGGGAAATCTGCAGGAGAGAACTGAGAGCACAGTGAAGCTTAATGAAAAATTAAGCTAGGAAGCAAAGCAACAGTAGTAAAGCAGCCCTGACTGAAGCCAATCTGTCCTTTCTGTTCAGCTGAAGAAAAAAAAAGTCTGTGCCTCTAATTGGATGGGACACTGCAGAGACTCGGCTCTGGAGAAGCACTGCACACAGACAGTGCAGAAGACTGACAACTAGCTCTCTGTCTTCTAAATACACTGTACCAATCTGCAAAGTAAATATTTAAAGTGCCCAAAACTGACTAATTCTGCACCACTACTGTCTGCTGTCCTTTTGGATTTATTTTAGCATCCTTCCTAGCAACTTCAGTCTCTGAGGCAGTAACAAAAGCAACTTTTATAGACTGCAGCAGAGTGAGGGAGGAGTGGGACTACTCAGGTGGTCATTACCAGTCAGTTTGCACTTTTTTTTTCATTGTAGTCTAATCAGTCCCAGCCTCAGCTTAGTAGTAGCTGAACTTGCAGGGAAAATCCGCTCTTTGCAAATTGAAATCTAGACTATAATACACCTATAACCTGCTGCTTGCTTTACATAATATTGTAAACCTAAGCCTAGCCAAATAGAAAAAGATCTCTCAACTTATTTGAGCTGAGGATGTAGCTATTTGAAAAAGATTGTGAAGGGAAGGGAGTATGGGACTTGTAGCTACCCATCTACCTTGTACAGTCTCTCTCTACTGTAATTGATCAGTCACCTACTAAAATTCTAATTACATGGATCATTCTTTAACACTGTTAAATAAAGTCTCCTAATGAAAGATTAACAACAACAGCTACTTCTTGTGGTGTATGTGTGTGTGAAAGAAGGAGTATGTGGTATCCAGTATGGTACCTGAAATCTAAATAAAAAGGATCTGTCAATAAAGTCTCTTGATTTTGAAATCTTTTGTTACAACTACACTTAAGTTAAGCTATATATGGGCTACCTAAAAAAATCAAAATAAAAAGAATATGTTGTGTTATTAAAAGTAAACAGCTTAGTACTCTGTGTGGGAGTCTGGGTAAAATAATAATTTTGAACTATCAAAAGTCTGAATACTGTTTTAAAACATCTCTCAAGCTTTTTACAAGCTATGCTGTCTGTGGACTATCTAAAATCTGAATAGTGTTTATGTTGTCACCTGTTATAAAAAAAAAAATTATCAGACAACACACAATCAGGTTTTCTTGTTAAGTTTGTTATTAAAAAAAAAAAAAAAAAGACACACCTTTTTGCTTGTTGCATTTATTAATACTGAGTAACACAAATTTAAAAATTCTCAAAGTCAGTATTCACAGGTTCAACTCCGAACAGCCAGGCAGACACCATGAGTCTTTTTAAATTTGGATTTAAGAGAAAGCGTCTTGATGAGACTGTGGGAGCTGACTCGGATTCCCCAACACCAAGCACTAGTACTAGTACAGCTATAACCCCACCACCTCCTTGCCCAGACAGTGAAACTGTTGTGACCACTGAAGTTTCCTCAAGTGCTGCTGCTTGTACTGAAAGCCAAGTTAAGACCCGGAAAGTTAGAAAATGTCAGGAATCTTGGAAAAAGGGCAGGCAGTGGCTTATGTATGACACAGATGAATGTGCCATGTTCTGTACATGGTGTCAGAATTATGATAAAAGCCAAAGCGCAAATAATTTCAGAACTGGATGCAGTACTTAGAGTACACATTATCTCAGCACATGAAGTGTGTGTAGCACACACAGATGCTGAGAGGGCATACATTGCAAACAAAACAAAATTTGGAGAAAGACCAGTAGAGAAGTCCGTACAGTTAATAGAACAAAAAGAAATGGACCAAATTACTAAACTCTTCTGTTTTTACGTTGCTAGGACTGAAAGGCCTTTTAGGGATTTTCCTGGGCTATTAGATTTGCAAAAAAGAAGTCATGGAAATGATGTAATGGGTCAAAGTTACAGTAGTGACAAGTAATGTTGTGTCTTTATTCACAACATTAATTTATTCATTACAAATCGGGTTTATAACCTTTAAGTCAGAGACTCATTTACAAAGGCACCTCGTCGTGGGGGGGGGGGCAGACATCAAGACAGTTATTACAGTGCAGATTAAAACAGAGGATAACATTACAGGGGCACTAAAAGGAACATTTAACATAGATACACTTAGGTTACATAATGTAGTAGTTTTTATGTTACTTAGGTTACATAATGTTACAAAATTGTGAGTTACACTCATGGATACAGTAGGTCCTCAGAGAAGACAGCGGGTTACATCCCTGTTTGGACCTAGTAGGGAAGGAGTGGGTCTGGGGAAGGGAGAGGCTGTCCAGTGGACATTGCTCAAGATATTCAAAACACTACTGCTCGTCTTTCAGAAGACGATGATTACTTCTCTTTTCTTCTAGATTCGTGCACAGATAAAAGTGTGACAGAGAAGGAGGGCATTTACATGCGTGTTTTTGACAATGGCCTGCCAGTTACAAGGTTTCTTGCACTGAAACCAGTTAAGTGTTCCTGATGCTGAAAGCATTTTAAATGTCGTCATTGATGCATTAGAGAGTGAGGGTGGTCTAACAGATGGCGGTTGGCAATAAAAATTTATCAATGCAGCATCTGATGGTGCTGCTGTCATGTTAGGATCCTTACTCGAATAAAGCAAGAGTGCCCACACCTGAGTGACATACACTGCTGTGCACATTGTTTAGAGCTTGCTGTAAATGATTCTTTCAGACTGTCCCTTTTACAAGTCAGTAGAACAACTTCTGCTGAACATTTACTCATTTTACCACAGGTCACCAAAAAGTTGGAAAGGCCTACAGGAAACGGGATCCCTTTTAAATATTAATGTGGTCAGACCAGTTAACACTGGTGGCACTAGGTGGCTTGCACACAGAGAATGGGCTGTTTCTGCCCTTGAAAGGAACTGGGCTGCATTAGTGCCTCATCTCAAACATGTCTCACTGACAAAGAAGCAAGATTGTGGCCAGAAAGCACTGGCAATACTTAAATTGCTTAAGACTTTAAAATGTGTCATGTATATGAACTTTCTGAAAGTGTTTTTTGGTTGTTTATCTGCTCTTAGGCTCTGCTTTCAGCAAGAGGATGCTACTGTGGAGAAGGTTCACAGCAGAGTGGAAAGCACAATTCAGAAACTAAATGGTCTCTCGAATCATGAAATTCTTCACCGCATAACACTTGCAGGTGTAAATGATAATTTCACTCAGTACAGCAGTGCTGACTTGACAAATGAAGCAAGCAGACACAGATCGGGTTCTCCTTCAGACATTGTAGAAGCCACAGTTTCAAATAAAAAAATTCTTCAGAAAACATCACAACACATTGAATCTCGTTTTCAGTCTTTCACGAGGAATAAAGTGCTGCTACCAGCAAGAACTTTAAATTTTCAGTCCTGGCCAACATACACAGAGGCACTAGAAACACATGGAGATCGGGCAATTCAAACAATTGTTGATCACTATAAAGTTGTCCTAGAATCACGTAAAGTTGATACTACTTTAGTACTGCTGGAGTGGCTAGACTTAAAAATGTACTTCAAACAACATGAAGTCTTGCTGTATTCAGACATAATGCAGTTAGCCCCAGCACTTGAACTGCCCCGGAGAGGAAAGAGTTAACTCCATGCAGAAGCATGGAACGTTGAGCTCGAGCTCAGTTTTCAAACCTCTGTCTGTGGTACTTCCCAGTGTAACCGTCAGATTCTTTACTCCGCCTAACAGTGAAGTCGCTCTGGAGATTTCCTCTGCTCAGTTCGGTATAGTAAAGCATTTGGTTTTTAAAAAATATTTCTTTATTGTTTTTTCGGATTTCCAGCCTCTGTGTACGGTACAGGTAGTGTTGCAGATAGGTAGTGACTGTGTTTTATTTTATTTAACTGTGGAAATTGTTTGTCTCTTCGGTTTCTTTTTGGTTGGCCCGGTTAGAAACCGACCGTGTGAATTCTCTAATTTTAAATTTCTTTCTGGGATTAGTGTGGTGTTCTGGTACCGATCGGTTTCAAAAGAACTGGGCTTTTTCTTGGTTCTTTTCCAAACCCGCGACACGGTTGTTACCGATCGGTTGGTATTACCTGGCTTGAAAGCTTTTATAGGGTAATTTTGGTAGGTTGGCCATGTCTGAGAAACCCAAAAAGAAAACCGGTCTCACTGGGTTTCAACACTGTACTGAGTGTGGGGAGGCCTTTGCCAAGGCTGACCCCCACCTTATCTGTGTTTATTGTCTGGGGTTTGGCCACCTCCAGTCAGACTGCCAAATTTGCAAAAACTTTCCCAAAACCACTTCAGAAAAAAGACTGAGTAGGTTGAGGGAAAGGGAGGCCGAGAAGTCCGTGGATCCGGATGGTCAGCCTGGTTCGGTTGCGGCCGAACCTGAGGAGGTGCCTACTAACCTGGGCGATACCTCCTTTGGCAAAAGGAGAGCCGACTCAGAGGGGTCGGTTCTGTCAAAAAAGAAACAAAAGTCTGCCGGTTCGGATCCAGTACCGCATACTCCAACCGCGGATGAGATAGCTAAAGCGATTTAGTATTGTCCAATCACTTCACCCGGTTCCGTCCGAACTGGCACCACCAGTTAGGCGGTCGGTTCGGTCAGAACTGGCTCTTTCGGATTACGATCCGGATGCTTTCTATGAGGAGTGAGAGGGAGACAAAGATTATCCCGACGATGATGACTACCAGGGGGGTCTGGATGTGCCCATTGAACCGGACATCTCCCCAGACAGGCCCTCTGATATCTCTCCTCCCAGGCTCTCCGAGTACCCTTCACACTTCTTGTTTTACAAGAAGGTGGCCCAAACTCTCCAGCTCCCTATGGTTGAAGCTGCTGAGGAGGAAGAAGAGCTTGATTTTGTGGTAATGATGGACATCCCAGAGTCCAAAAGGTTGTCTATCCCCCTTCATAAGTCCTTGGGGAAACTGACACAAAAGATTCTACAGACTTCTAACTCTTTGCCTCCTGTAGATAAAAGAATGGACAGGAGGTATATGTTATCAGGCTCAGCTGCGGAGTTCCTTTATTCACATTGCAGCCATGTTGGGGTAGTGCAGGCTGCAGGCTGCAGCCTGTGACAGGGCAAACATTCCTTTGGCTTCGCACCCCCCAGACAAGGATTCCGGGAAAGTTGATGACATGGCCAAAAAGTATACTTGGCATCCTCTTTGGGACTCAAGCAGGCAAATTATATGGCCTATATACACAGGTGTACCATAAGTCCAGGTGGGATACGGTTCTGAAACTGGCTCAACAGGCCTCCCCCCAGCTAGCCAAAGAGCTGGAGGAGGTGGCTGCAGATGGAATTGAGGCATCCAAAGTACAATTTCACGCTGCTGTGGACTTCAGCGATGTGGCATCCAGAGTCATGGCTACATCTGTGTCTCTCAGGAAGCATGCTTGGCTCAGATGTACTAGCCTATCACAGGACACCCAGTCTAAGGCTATGGATTTTCCTGTAGTTGGTAACTCTCTGTTTGGGGAGCAGACGGAGGCTTATATGAAGAAGATGGACGAATACAGGACAGCTTACCGGAGTGCACAGGCCAAGGAAAGGTAAGCCACTCCTCAAAAGCAGCAGTCCAGGGGCAGGGGCAGGCCTTTTCACAGGCCTTTTTACCAAGCTCAGGCCTCCTCTTCTTACCCACAAAGGTTTTTTTTTTTTCCGAGGGAGGGGCAGGAGGGAGATGAGCAAGGCTGCTTCCTCCTCCCAGTCTAAGGCTCCTGCCAAGCAGACACCTTGAGGTGTCAGCCCGGGTCGACTCCCCATTTCCAGTAGGAGGCAGGCTGGCTTACTACTTACAGGCCTGGAAGTCTGTGACCTCAGACAAGTGGGTGGGTCCTAGAAGTAGTAAGCCAGGGACTGGCCCTCGGCTTCAAATAATTTCCAAAAAAGAGGGCCAAGTCTTTTCCACCTGCATCACTCTCAGAAACCATTGCCCTAGAGGCAGAGGTTTCCTCTCTTCTAGCTCTCTGAGCTATAGAGAAGGTTCCTACTCAACACAGGGGAAAAGGACTGTACTCCATGTACTTCCTTACCCCAAAGAAAACAGGGGCGTGGCGACCCATCCTAGACATAAGGTATTTGAACAAATACATTTCAAAGCCCAAATTCAAAATGATAACTCTGGGAATAATCCTTCCCCCTCTAAGGCCAAGGAATTGGCTAGTATCTTTGTACCTCAAGGATGCCTACTTCCATATTCCTATCAGGTGCTCCCACAAAAAATACCTCAGGTTCGAGTTGCCTTCAGGCCATTACCAATTCAGAGCTATGCCATTCGGCATAACATCAGCTCCAAGGGTGTTCACAAAGTGCCTTGCAGTAGAGGTGGCTTACCTCAGAAGACAGGGTATTACCATCTTCCCGTATCTAGATGACTGGCTCTTAGTGCGTCAGTCACCTTTACAGGTCAAGTCAGCTCTTCAGACTACCCAGAACCTACTTAGTTCCTTGGGGTTTCTTCTGAATTTTCCAAAGCCTGTCCTCGAACCAGATCAATTTCTCACCTTTATAGGCATAGAGTTGGACACTGTACAAGCAAAAGCCTTCTGTCCCCTGGCAAGGGTGAAGGCCCTCATGGATCTCGCTTCCTCCTTTCGACCATGGGTCTCCCACCCAGCAAGACAGTTCCTCCAGCTGCTGGGCCACATGGCAACTTCCACGGCTGTGGTGCAGGGAGCAAGGTTCCGGATGAGAGAGATTCAGTTTCATCTAAGGTCTTTTTGGTCTCAAAAGAAGGATTCACTTACAAAACAGTTCCCAGTGACTCAGACTCTGGTCCAAGCTCTCCTGTGGTGGCTGGACCAGGACAACCTCAAACAAGGGGTTCCATTTCTCCTTCAAGTCCCATCAGAAGTTCTAACTACGGATGCTTCTCTCCTAGGGTGGGGGCACTCTAGAGATGGATCTCTTTGCAGCACCGGGCAGTCATCAACTTCCTCTGTTTTGTTGCAGACCTCCAGTTCTTGGGATGGTTTCCCAGGATGCTCTCATTTCGGACTGGAAGGGCAGGTTTCTCTATGCCTTCCCTTCATTCCCTCTGCTGTTCAGAGTTCTGATCAAGATCAGTTCTCAACCCTTCACAGTGATACTGGTGGCTCCAGATTGGGCCAGACAGCCGTGGTATCCTCTACTGCTGTCCTTGTCAGTGTCACATCCCCTTTCTCTGCCCAGGACATACAATCTCCTGTCCTTCTCCCAGGGGCGGATTTGGTACCCCGATCTCCAGTCTCTCAATCTCAAGGCCTGGCTCTTGAAGAGTTAGAATATGCAGCACTACATCTCTCTGAGAGTTCTGGATATTCTGATGGTCTCCAGGAAACCTTCCACTAGAAACATTTACAACTCAAAATGGAAAATGTTCAGTATTTGGTGCTCTCAGAAAGGCATCCTGCCTAATTCTGCAGGCATTTCCACAACCTTAGACGATCTAGTTCATCTGAATGGCCTAGGCCTTCGGCCTGCCACTCTGAAGGTTCATCTAGCAGCTGTCTCTGCATTCCTCTCAGCAGAGAAGGGCTCTTCCCTGCCATCTCATCCTGTCTTCAGAAAGTTTTTCAAGGGCCTGGTTCACATTGACCCTCCCTTTAGGGAGCCCACTCCGCGTTGGGATCTTAATGTCTGCATTGCTCAGCTTATGCAGCCACTCTTTAAACCTCTGGCTTCATCCGAATTGAAGTACTTGACCTGGAAAACTGTGTTCCTGGTAGCTATTACTTCTGCCAGGTGGATTAGTGAGTTACAGGCTCTGTCAGTTGAACCTGACCATCTCCTTCCATCGGGACAAAGTGGTCCTAAGAACCAATAGGAGGTTCTTGCCCAAAGTGGTATCGGATTTTTATCTGAACCAGTCTATATTTCTCCCTGTGTTTTTTCACTGATCATTCTTCTTCAGGTGAAAGAAGGTTACACAGTCTGGATGTTAAGAGGGCCCTTAGCTACTACGTTGAGCATACTAAGGCACATAGAAATGACTGTCTTCAGTTGTTACTCACTTATGGTGAAGTGGGGAAAGGTAAGCCTGCCACTAAAAGAACTATTGCCAGGTGGAATGTTGTTTGAAGAAAAAATTACTCACCATGGTAATATTGTTTTTTCTAATGGAGTCTTGCTGTTCATACCCCCGCCTCCCTCTCAGAACCTGTTTTTGGGAAGTGGGCTGGCAGGTACAGTGTTGCACCTCAGGGGTGTACCTTGTACACTCCCTCTTGGGTGGGGTGGATGTTGTTATTTTTTCTGGTGTTTTATACTTAAATATTGTCACTACCTTTCCTTCTTGGGTCCTCAACTTGAGTCTTTTGGGCCCAAAAAGAATGTTTTGCCCTCTGTCTATATGTTGAACAATTTCCATACTATAGTATGTTAATGTGCTCGTAAGAATCTGATGGTTACACTGGGAAGTACCACGGACAGAGGTTTGAAAACTGAGCTCGAGCTCAACGTTCTGTGCGTCTGCATATAATTAACTCTTTCCTCTCCGGGTCTGTTCAAGTGCTGGGGCTAACTGCGTTATGTCTGAATACAGCAAGACTCCATTAGAAGAAACAATATTACTATGGTGAGTAATTTTTTCTTCTGCCTCATCTGGAGTGTTGTGTGCAGTTAGAGTCTCATCTGAAGAAGGACAGGGTGGAGCCAGCGTTGAGGAGTGTAACCAAGATGATCCAAAGACAGCAGGAAAGGATGTATGAGGAGCGGTTAGAAGATCTGAACATGTAGTACTTACACACTTGAGACGAGACGGGAAAGAAGGGATATCCTTGAAACATACAAGTACCTCCACAGGTTAAATAAAAAGTGGGCGGTGGGGAATTGTTCTAGAAAGTGGGAACGACCCCAGTGCTGGGGGGTTTAAAATATGGGTCGAGGTGGACCCACTGGTGTCAAAAATGTGGGTCTAAAGAGGAACCTACTGGGTCAAAACATAATCAGTGGCAGATTTTAAACAGTTCACATTCCCTTCCTTTAGATATTGTTATAGAGTAGGTGCATCAATTTGATCCTCTGGCAAAGGAAAGAGGGGTCAGTTCTGAACAGGATACAACTTTTGCCCTTTTGGTGCATGTTATCACCGTCCCTGCTCCAGAGACAACTCCATGAAGCTGGTGGGGCAAGTTGAGATGAGATAGTAGGAAATATTTCAGGGTTCCCCATTCTCTGGGAATATAGGGCAGTGGTGTTGGTAATTGGGACGAAGTGTACATTATTTCGTGGGCTTTTATATGCATTGTACGTATACCCAAGTTGTTTTTTAGTAAGGTATAGAGCACTGCTTTTAAAACAGGGGTAGAGGAAGAGCACTATCAAAATGGGTAGAAGTACAATAAAGAATGGTAGTAAAAGACCATTTTGGAGGATTTTATTAAAAAATAATTGGGGTGGTTGTGAAAAATATAGGGTGGTGGTAAAAAAAAAAAAAAATAGGATGGTGGCAAAAAATATAAAGTGGTGGTAGAAAAATATAGAGTGGTAGCCCACCGTGCTAAAACACTGAATGGGGAACACTGTGATTTTCCATGAAGATGGTGAAGGGTGGCTAAGGCTGCTGGAGAAAGGGGTGGTACGAAACCAGTGGGAGGATTCAGAAGAGGGTGGAACAGATGAAATGGCTTAGTAAAGACCACACCAGAAAGGTAGTGGGATGGGGGAATGAGAAATCTCCAGTTCAAACAACATGAAGTCTTGCTGTATTCTGACAATTGCAGTGATTCCTAGCCTTTGAACTGCCCCAGAGAACTAAGGGATAACTTTCCATGCAGGGCATGGAACGCTGAGCTCGAGCTCGGTTGAAGTCTCTGTCTGGAGTGTTTTGAACTCAAACCGTCAAATTCTTTACTCATTACTGAACGGGTCGCCTCCGGAGATTTCTCCTTCAGCTCGGTTCGGTCGTTAAAGTTTTCAGTTTTTCGTCGGTTTAAACTGAAAAAAGTATCCATAGTCTGTTCAGTCTCTGTCTGTGGTACCGTGAGTACTAGATAGAAACTGTTCTATATTTCTGTGTGGAACTTGTAAAAGTGTGGTCGGTTCGACTGAACCGACCATTTGATTGTGAATTTTGCTATATTCAGTGTGTGGTTACTGGTTCTTATCGGTTCTAAAAAAAAAAAAAAGGTGTTTTTACCGTTTTTTTTTCCAATACCCATGACACGGTTAGGAGCCAGTAAGGGAGTCTTGCCTGGCGTTTGCTGAAAAAAGGGTAAGTTTGGTTAGGTTGGCCATGTCTGAGAAACCCAAGGAAAAAACAGCCCACTGGGTTTCCACACTGCAGTGAGTGTGGGGAGGTCTTTGCCAAGGCCAATTCCCCATACCACCTGTGTTTATTGTCTGGGGTTTGACCACCTTGATTCAGACTGCCAAATATGTAAACATTTTCCCAAAACTACCCTTGAGAAGAGATTAGGTAGACTGAGGGAAAAGGAGGCCGAGAAGTCCGCTGACATGGATGGCCAGCCCAGTTCGGTTTCGACCGAACCAGAAGGAGTGCCCTGTGACCAGGGCGATACTACTTCGGGTAAAAGGAGAGCCGATTCTGAGGGATCAGTTCTGACAAAAAGAAAACGCAAAGATAAATCGACCGGTTCGGATCCAGAGGTTCATGTTCCGACCACTGGAGAGATAAAAAGGGCGATTCAAGTTGTGGAATCGCTCCGTCCGGTTCCGACCAATCCAGCTCCTTCTGGCAGGGGTTCGGTTCAGTTGGTTCCCCTGGTTCAAGAGTATACCCTTGAAGATTTTTATGAACTGGAGTTTGAAGAGGAAGGGGAATTTGAGGATTATGATGTAAGTGAAGATCTGGATGTGCCTGTGGAACCAGACATCTCCCCAGACAGACCATCAGGTGTTTCCCCTCCTAGGCTTTCTGAGTCCCCTTCCCATTTTATGTTTTACAGGAAAGTGGCTGAAACCCTCCAGCTTCCTATGGAGGAGGCTGTGGAAGATCAAGAAGAGCCTGATTATGTAGAGATGATGGATATCCCAGAGTCCAGGAGACTGTCTGTTCCTCTCCATAAATCTTTTGGGAAACGGACACAAAAAATCTTAGTCTCCTAACACCATACCTCCTGTGGATAGAAGAATGGACAAGAGCTATACACTCTCAGGCTCAGACACAGAGTTCTTATATCAGCAATGCAGCCATGTTGGGGGTAGTGCAGGCTGCTGCCTGTGACAGGGCAAATATTCCCTTGGCTTCACACCCCCCTGACAAGGACTCCAGGAAGATTGATGCCATGGCAAAGAAGCAGTACATGGCATCTTCTTTGGGACTCAGACAGGTGAGTTACATGGCCTGTACAGCCAGGTACCAGAAGTCCAGGTGGGACACTGTACTGGCACTGGCTAAACAGGCCTCCCTCCAGCTAGCCAAGGAGCTGGAGGCGGTGGCTGCAGATGGGATTGAGGCATCTAAGGTGCAATTTCATGTTGCTGTGGACTCTAATGATGTCTCATCAAGAGTCATGGCTACATCTGTGGCTCTTTGGAGGATGGCTTGGCTCAGATGTACTAGCTTCTCGCAGGACACCAAGGCTAAGGCTATGGATTTTCCTGTAGTGGGTAATTCTCGTTTGGGGAGCAGACAGAGAATTACATGAAGAAAATGGATGAGTACAGGACCACATACAGGAGTGCTCAGGCCAAGGAAAGGCAGGCAGCTCCTCAAAAGCAGCAGTCTAGGGGCAGGGGCAGGCCTTTTCACCAAGCGCAGGTCTATTCTTCCTTTTTGCAGAGGGAGAGGCAGAAGAGGGATGAGCAGGCCTGCATCCACCCCTCAGCCTAAAGCCACTGCCAAGCAGACACCCTGATGGGTCTGCCAGGGTCGATTCTCCTATTCCAGTAAGGGGCAGGCTGGCTTACTCTGTCCAGGACTGGATGTCTGTTACATCAGACAAGTGGGTCCTGGAAGTAGTAAGCCATAAACTTGTTCTCAGCTTCAAAAAATTTCCAAAGATGAGAGCCAGATCTTTTCCACCTGCAAATCTTTCAGAAACCCTTGCCCTAGAGGCAGAGGTTTTCTTCTCGCTGAGCTATAGAGAGAGTACCTACCCTACACTTGGGGCAATGGACTGTATTCCAGGTACTTCCTGACCCCCAAAAGACAGGGGAGTGACGACCTATCCTAGACCTAAGATATCTGAACAAACATCTTTTTAAAACCAAAGTTCAAGATGATAACTCTGGGAATAATCCTTCCCTCTCTAAGGCCAGGGGACTGGCTAGCCTCCCTGGACCTCAAAGATGCCTACTTTCACATTCCCATCAGGTGCTCCCACAGAAAGTACCTCCGGTTCGAGTTGCCCTCAGGCCACTATCAGTTCAGAGCAATGCCCTTTGGCCTAACCTCAGCTCCAAGGGTTTTCACAAAGTGCCTGGCAGTAATAGTTGCCTTTCTAAGAAGGCAAAAGATTTCCATATTTCCTTATCTGGACGATCGGCTATTAGTGGGTTAGTCTCCAGACCAAGTCGAGTCTCATCTACAAGTGACCCAGCAAGTGCTCACTTCCCTAGGATTTCTTCTCAACCTTCCTAAGTCAGTTCTCGAACCAGTGTGGCTCCTTACCTTTATAGGGGGGAAAACTGGACACACTCAGAGCAAGAGCCTTTCTTCCTTTAGAAAGGGCAAGGGCTCTTATGGAACTAGCTTCTTCCTTCAGCCTTCAGGTATCTCGACCAGCAAGGCATTTCCTCCAGCTCTTGGGCCACATGGCAGCTTCAACAGCAGTGGTCCAAGGGGCAAGATTCCAGATGAGGGATATTCAGTTCCACCTGAGAGCTTACTGGTCTCAGAGGAAGGACTCTCTTACCAAACTGATTCCAGTGACTCCGATCTTGATCCAGGCCCTGCAGTGGTGGCAGGATCAGGACAATTTAAGGCAAGATGTTCCTTTTGTTGCTCAGCCTTGTTCAGTGGTCTTTACCACGGATGCTTCTCTTCTGGGCTGGGGAGCCCACCTGGGGTCCCTCACTGCCCAGGGCCCGTGGTCCCCCCAAGAATCCCTTCTCCACATCAATCTTCTAGAGCTCAAGGCAGTTTTTCTAGCTCTAAAAGCGTTCTCACAGTCAGTTCAGAACAAGGTGGTTCAAGTTGGAACAGACAGCACTACCATCATGTGGTACATCAACAAGCAGGGAGGCAGTCTGTCCACGGCCTTGTGCACAGAAGCCATGAAGTTGTGATCCCTGGCTTATTCCCTGCAAGCCTCTCTTGTAGCAGTTCACCTTCCAGGCAAGGACAATGTGCTAGCAGATGCACTGAGCAGGATTTCTCAGGGCCATCACGAATAGTCTCTGGACCCTCACGTGTTGAAAGTGATTTTTTTTCAAGGTGGGGCACTCCAGAAATGGATCTCTTTGCAGCCCCAGACAATCACCAACTCCCTCTCTTTTGTTGCAGACCTCCAGTCTTGGGCTCAGTCCCCCTGGATGCCCTGATTCTGAATTGGGAAGGGAAGTTTCTGTATGCCTTTCCCCCCTTCCCACTCCTGTTCAAAGTTTTAGTCAAAGTAAGGTCTCAACCTTGCAAGGTGATTCTGGTTGCTCCAGATTGGCCCAGACAGCCCTGGTACCCCCTGTTGGTGTCCCTAACAGTCCGTTTTCCCCTGTCTCTTCCCATGAATTGCAACCTGTTAACAGCCTCTCAGGGGAGGATTGGTACCCCAATCTTCAGTCCCTCAATCTCAAGGCATGGCTCTTGAAGAGTTAAGAGTTTGCAGATCTGCATCTTTCCCATGGGGTTCTCGACATCCTCAAGGCTTCTCAAAAGCCCTCCACCAGAAAGACTTATAACTCCAAATGGAAAAGATTCAGCATTTGGTGCTCTAAGAAGAATATTTCTCCAGACACTGCTGAATTGCCTGCGATTCTGGATTATATGGTCCATCTCAATGGCCTAGGCCTCAGACCAGCTACTCTCAAGGTACACTTGTCAGCTGTTTCTGCATTTTTGTCTGTGGGGAAGCCTTCCTCACTATCTTCCCATCCTGTGTTCTGTAAATTTTTTAAAGGATTGTTTCACACCAATCCCCCTTTTTAGAGACCCTGCCCCTGCCTGGGATTTGAATGTTTGCATTGCTCAGCTTATGCAACCCCCCTTTGAGCCTATGTCTTCAGCAGAGCTTAAGTACTTGACTTGGAAACTGTGTTTCTGGTAGCCATTACCTCTGCCAGGTGTATCAGTGAATTGCAAGCCCTGTCAATGGAATCTGATTTTATCTCCTTTCATGGGGATAAAGTGGTCCTTAGAACCAATTGAAGGTTCTTGCCCAAAGTGGTTTCAGACTTCCATTTAAACCAGTCTGTCTCTCCCTGTTTTCTTCACTGATCATTCTTCCTCAGGAGAGAGGAGGCTACACAGTTTAGATGTCAAAAGAGCCCTTAGTTACTATATAGAGCATACCAAGGGTCACTGGTTTGACTCCCTCCAGTTGTTCCTCACTTATGGAGAAGTGGAAGAGGGCAAACCTGCCACCAAAAGATCTATTGCCAGGTGGATTGTGTCTTGTATACAATTCTGCTATGTAAAACTGGGAAAAACTCCACCCTCGGCCCTGAGGGCTTATTCCACAAGAGGTACAACTGCTTCCCTGGCTGCGGCCAAGGATATTCCTCTCCTAGAAATTTGTCAAGCAGCCACTTGGAAAACAGTCCATACCTTTACCAAGCATTACTCTCTGGATATCAAGGCTAGGAGTGATGCTCAGTTTGGCACAGCAGTACTTCAGAGCCTATTCCCAAAGTAGGTTCTGTCCCTCCTCCTTGGAGGTACTGCTTGGTAGTCTGCAATTATCAGAATACAGCAAGACTTCGTGTTGTTTGAAGAAAAAATTATTCACTTTAGTAATTATATTTCTTCTAATGAAGTCTTGCTGTATTCTGACCTCCTCTGCCTCCCTCTCAGAACCTGTTTTGGGGAAGTGGGTGGGCAGGTGCAGTGTTGCACCCCAGGGGTGTATTTGCTGGCACCCTTCTCCCTTTTGTTTGGGTGCTTATTTATTGTTATTTTTTGAGTACATTGGGTTTAGTTTTTGGGTTTCCTGACTTGAGTCTTCCTTGGGAATCCAAAACGTTTCAGCCAGTTGGCTAGTAGAATTTTTACAATTTCCACATAGTATTTTTAGTTTAGTTGGGCTCGTAAGAATCTGACTGGTTGAGTTCAAAACACTCCAGACAGAGACTTCAACCGAGCTTGAGCTCATCGTTCCATGCCCTGCATGGAAAGTTAACCCTTAGTTCTCCGGGGCAGTTCAAAGGTTGGGAATCACTGCAATTGTCAGAACACAGCAAGACTCCATTAGAAGAACTATAATTACTAAGGTGAGTAATTTTTTCTTCTCTCTCATTCAGTATTAGTTTGGTAGAATGGGCAGACATCATGGGCCAACAGGCTGTTTTCTGCTGACAAGTTCTGTGTGTCTGTCACCCCAAGATTTCTCCTCCATACTCTCTTCTGGCATCCCATCAGTACAGTAAACTGTTTCTGGATTCTTCACCCCATATGCATCATCTTGCACTTTTTGGGGCATTTGAGTTCAGCGGCCAGATAGTGGTCCATTTCTCTAGTCTTCTTGCATCCTGTCTCACACTAATAATAAAGTGTCCTGTTTACTTGAAATTTGCATCAAGCAGACAGTGAGATGGCCACATGAGGTGCAATATCCAGTTTTCACGGTTTTTTTAGTGTTTTGACTTTTTTTTTCTTCTTCCTGCTGCATGGGGTCTGCCTATATCAGGTACTCCTTTAGGCTACCACAGTCCCATTTCTCTGTGAGGAGTCGTGGTTGCCTTCCTACACCATTGCCAAGCCGCCGCCACTTAATATTTCTGCAGTCTCCAACCCTGTATCTAGGCAGAGGAGTGGGTGGGACTGAGTTGAACAATGGATGGCTCTGTGTGGACATGGGAGGATGGTGCTGTCCTCTCACCAAGGAGCACCGCTGTTTTTCCAGGTTCAATTGTTTAATTCTCTGGAGATACAGAGTTGGAAATGGGCAGCACATTTTAGAGACATGCGGACATCATCTGTGTCTCCCCCTTTCCATTCAAGAGCTTTACCGTCGCTTGCATCCAACCAGGAGGCATCCAGACAGCAGGGTGGTATTACCCTCCCTAGACGAGGCAAGCATTCCATGAGATGCTCCTGCCTCATTCTATCTGTCCAACTGATGTCCCCTGGTCTGGGATGCAAACTGAGGTTGCCAACATGCCCTTCTATTTGTGTCGTGGGCCAGTCTGGTATCTCTGTTTAAAAACAAAGCCAGCTGAAAGGTCACCAAACAGACTTCTGGTCAGTTGTATCCCAAATTGTGCTGGTACTGAATACCCAGGGAGAACCCTCACTTTCTGTGTGGCTGCTATTCGTCATCCGTGCTCCAGATCACATTGGCAATCAAGAGTAATGTACTCACCATTTTTGACATTAGGTGAGTAAAATATGAGTGAAAGTGCTTTAAAATTGGGTAAACTGCACCATTTGAAGTAGCTGTGGAGCATTTCCAAGGGTTGAGATGAATAGCGGAACTCATCAAAAAGTATTTCAGAGTATTTCTGTAAAATAAACAGGCCATTGCTCACTTTATCTGGAGCTCTGTCTGCCATCTCCCTCTTATATAAGGCCAATGATTTTCCGCTATTGTAGCATCGTGGATGGAATAATGAAAACTGCTTTTTTAAATGAAACTCGCAGAAGTGCCAATTTGCACTGCACCCAAAATGGCCATTTTTGCTAATGAGTGCTTCACTGTAGCTCTATTCACAAGCCAGGTAATTCTCTTCTGTCTCCTGTGGGGGTCAGAAAACCTGTAGGGTCAGGACGTGCAGCTTGGAGTCAGGTGATTGCAGGAACTGCAGGTGAGACAGGGCTTGTGCACCCCTCCCTCATGGTTGCACTTATTTTAAGCACCATTCTTCTTGCTATTGATTGAACTGACTGCAAAAGGATGGGGCACACATTAATTTTTCTGATGGCACAGGAGAGTGCAGTCAAGATTGAGAGAGAGATCACAAACACAAGGAAAACCCGTCAGCATAACTGCAGATAATCATGACAGCAGTAAAGGCACGGTTGTGGGCTACAGGTATGGAGGGGAGCTGCTGTGGGCTAGACAAGCAGGGATTGAGGCCTCCCCTACAAGTAGGCCATCTGCTTGCTCACCAGAGCTTTCACCGGTGACCACCATCATTCTTTAAACTGCCATCCTATCCGCTGATACTCTCCCCAAAAACACCATGGGTAAAGGGTATTTGTACCTCTCCAGATAGATTCCACATGTTCGTGATTGATGGACTGCCCAGTTTGTGTATTTGCTGCTATTGATGCTGCTAAAGTGACCTGATCAAATAGAGTTTTGTATATAAACCAAAAAAACTGACTTTACTGTTTTCTAAAACGGAACTGGCCATTTTTGAAAATGGAAAATCACTGGACCTACTTATGCCACAAAGATGACAAGCTTGAACTGACTTTAGTTTCCTGCCAGCAGCTAAAGTTATAACCATCTTATAGCATCCACCGTTTATGTTCATAAACCTCATCATATTTTGTAACACCGGAAGGAGAACGTCAGCTCACTGTGTGGCCACCATTTGTAATCCACAGACTTAACCCAAACAGAATGTTGACTTGTTTCATCACAGTTTGACTGATCGTAGCTTTTTCAGAAAATGAGTTCTGCTTTACATGCTACTGTGGTTTGACCTGTGAGAAGCGGACATACTGTTTGACTGGCATATGGAGAAAAGCCTGTTACAGGTCTTAAAAGGAATTAGTTAAGAATGTGCCTTAAATCCTTGACAAACAGGTTTACTGTAGGTCATGGCCAAAAAAATCATAGGGATGTTTTGTGTAATTAGTGCTTTTATGCTTATTATAAATCATGACATCATTCTTAGCCAATCTGGATTATTTCTAAACATTCCAGGTGCTCTTATAACCGAAATAGGGTGTCTCATGCACATAGTTCTACAGTTCTGAAGTTCTAAGTTCAGTTGGTATTGCCAACAAAGGGGGATTCTCTAATATTCTGTAAAATAAAACATTTTGATTTAAACTCAAAAAATTCAGTGTTTATCACGATTTATAATATGTTTATATGTACAGTTCCAAGTGTCTCCCATGGTTATAAGAGTTTCTTCTCAAGTCCTTTGTGTGCCAGAAACATAGAAGCTGTTAGCAGATAAGGACTGCTAGGCCCATCCAGTCTGCCCGTGCTGCGCTTTGCAGTTTTCTCACTCAAAGAACTTGAGAATGTACTCTAACCATAAGACGCACAGTAACTGTACATATAAACATATAACAAAATGTTAAGTGCTGTGTGTTTTTTTTTTTTTTTTTTTTTTGTTTTGACCATGTCCATAGTAGATTGTACAGCGGGCAGAAATCCTGTAACCTGATTGGACAGCTAAGGGCAGGGAATATTTTACCTCGGATTTGTGTAGCAAAAAGTGACTATGATTTCATGAACTGCTTTACAAAATTGTTCATGTATAGCAGTCACTTGCTACACATGCAGTTTCACCCATGACTGGTTTGTGCAGTTGCTTCATTCAAGTTATGTAGATGCATACATAGAATGTGATGGCAGCTAAGGGCCGCTGGGACCACCCAGTCTGTCCAACTGTCTTTATCCCCCCCCCACACACCCTGCTTAATTCACATTGCAATCTAGTCTCCTCTCTGCCTTACCACCACGATTCCCTTGTGCCTATCCTGGACATTTTTTTAACCCAGTTATGTTTTTGCCCTCACTACCTCCTTTGAAAGGCCATTCCAGCTGTCCACCACTCTTTCTGTGAGAAAGTACTTCCTCACATCCTTCCTGAATTTACCCCCTCCAGCTTCATATTATGCCTTGTTATAGAGCACCTTTTTCTCTGAAAAATACTGTCTCCCCTGTACCTTATTAACCCCCTATAAGATATTTGAAGGTTTCTATCCCATCCCCCCCCCCAGAGTGTACATGTTTAGCTCCTTTAGCCTTTCCTCATAGGGCTTTTGTTATAGACTCCACACCATTTTGGTAGCCCTCCTTTGGACCGCCTCCACTCTGTCCTTTCTGAGATGTGGTCTCCAGAACTGTACTCAAAGTGAGGTCTCACCAGTGATTTATACTGGGTAGAACCACCTCTCTCTCTCTCTCTACTGGAGATACCTCTACCTATGCATTACCAACATCCCACTAGCTTTTCCGACTGCTTATCACACAGCCTGGCCACCTTTTAGGTCATCCAATATGATTGCCCCTAGGTAATTTATGTAGGCACACAATTTTCCTACTGCTATTCTACCTAGTTTTTGTACCAAAGCAGTTGCTACTTGCTGCACAAACATTTTGAAGTAAAATTGTTCCCTGGTGGTAGGGCTTAGATCAGTGGGACATCGGTTTTGCAATATTTAATGAGTAGCAGCACATGAGGTGTAAGTACTGTAATGACCAATATAGTTTAGGAGGAAGGAGAGAGTGTTGCTGCAGTTTTCAACATGCAGGGAAATTTAAACTGCAGAGAGAGAGAGAGAGAGAGATTACACAGTCAAGGAAGTTTTCCCTTTGGAGCCTCACAACTGATAAATAGGTGTAACATGTATTTATCAGTTGCTGCCTTTTTTTTTTTTTTTTGTGTGCAAGTTGTATTTCGTTATCAGACCTTCTCACATGGCTAATCCGTATAATTGTGATAGGTACTACACTCTAAAATACATAGTCTCCCTATTAAAACGATGTATGACGTATGTGTTGGTACCAATAACATGGCTTGGTGGATGCTGGCATGTGGAATGCACAGATGTCAGCGCCATTCTCAAAAGTGCTTTGGCCAGTAGGCACTTTTAATGTGAGAATAGCTGGGCTCCATAGGGTTAAGTGACTTGTTCAGGGTGAGTGTTTAGCTTTACTTGTCAAACCTGGGTATGCAGGTTCACAGCTCTGTGTTCAAACCGCTAGGCCAACGAGGGAAGATGGAGAGCACAGAAACAATAAGGAAAGAACTATAAAAAGATTGAATGTAAAACAGACAAAAGAAAAGATGACATTCAGAAACAGGAGGAAGAACCTAAAACATAAAAGAGCCCAAAGATTGTGGGTGGGGGTTGGGGCATGATGGACGCATAGTTCCTTCTGACTTAAAAGGATTATGCCACAAAAAGTAGACTTGTAAGTCTGCATGTGGGGGTGGCTTATAGGGAGAGACCCGGGATGCTAAACAAAACTCGATACCTATACGACTTTGAGTACTACCCAGAGAGCTTGCCTGTTGCTACGCAAAATTCATTTTGTGCATCAGTCACCGCTATTCAAAGATTTAGGAGTAAAATTTTTTCTGGCTAAGGTTTTTACCCATGAGTAAATCATACAGTAAACCAAACTTATTTTACACCTGGGTACATAATTGCAATAGTTTACTCCAAAACGAGGGGACATTTACCTTCTTGTGCAGTTAAGTCACTTGGCTGTGCCTTGCAACACACCACCTACCAGTAATCCTCACCCATTCATGCCTTATTGCTTAAATAAAAAGCACAGTTCAGAACTCCAAAATATCTGTGTCTCGAAGAACCTCTTATCTTTTACTTGCTATTGGTTGCTTTTGTATTGTTACATGATTATGTCATAATGTGCAGAAAATAGCATATGTGTACAATCACCTGTTCAGCAAGTCCTTTGGCTGAATCAATGCTGGAAGAATTATCACGTGATATTCAACAAGTTATTTGGCTTAACTAATGTTGGAAGACTTTTCATTGTGTGAAATTTCATGAATGGATTTTTACCAACAAAGAATCTTCTCCCACAGGTCAAGATAAATGCTTGCCCATTTTTGCTGACTGATCTCAGGAGAAATGAGAACAGTATTGTCCTGCTGTATGTAAGCCCATTTGCTGAGAATTGCACAGGATGTCAAAATGTACAATTTTAAGGTGACTGAAATCGGATCAGGTGAGAATGAAGTGGAAACTACTTCTGTAATGCAGAAAATAACAGTAATTGGAGAATCACTCTGAACATACCAACGCACAATTTTTTTTTAAATATTTTTTTAGAAAGATCATTAGTCCATCAAGTTTTTTTCTCCCTTCAGCAGCTGGAAGAGAGTACCACCACCCTAGCTTCTTTAGTGTGCCTGTTGAGTCCAAGTTTAAAGGTAGACAGACTCAGCAGTTACCATCTGCTTTGGGAGTCTATTCTACTTCACTGCTCTTTCTGTAAAGTAGATCTTCCTGATATTTCTGTTTAATTTTTTTCTTTTCAGTGACCATGTATCCCTTTCTCACTTATCCTTGAATATTCTGAAGGACTGTGCTTGATCTGATGGTGTTCTGCCAGTTGGTCCTCATAGCTCATATTCTCCTAGTCCTCGGCCACTGTTGTCTGTCATTTAGACTTTTTTGATCACGTCAGTATCTTTTCCAGGGTTTTATTTAACTCTAAAAATTGATTAGCGTTCTGCTCATTAAAGTTCTAAAACATTGTGAAAATGCATATCAATTGCCTCACTGTGTTTAACATATATAACACTTCTAGAAAACCTATATAAATGCTTTCTGTACAGTTAGTATTGTCCCAAGAAAAAAACTGCTAATCAATTATTTAAAACCCTGTTTTCTCCAATATGGGGGACAGAATTGAACGCTGAACTTGAGTTGTGGCTTGACTGAAGATTGATACAAGGGCATTATACTGTAGATCTGTAGAAAGAAAGATAAAAAGAAAAAAACTGCTGTAAAAATAACATCGCTATTGTCATTCTATGCCTTTAATGCGCAATAGTAGATTTACAGCAGTGTTTTGTTTTTTATAAGTTCTGGGACACAGCCACATAGTGACGTTGCTCGGCAACCCAATCAACCCCCCCCCCCCGAAAGTTGTAATTGTAGATGCAAGACAACATTTAGTGAGGAGAGTTTATTTGTGCTTAAAATATATGTATTATGGTAGCATGGTAGTGCTACCTTAGTTAGGTTGAGGAGCATTTACATGTTAAACCTAAAATTTTGCACCACAATAACTTTGCAACCATTCAACGGATTGTCCTGAAATTTGGAATGCACGATCAAGAACCATACATCTTGGGATCTGCCAACTTTCGTACTGTTCGGATCTATGGCTGCGGAGTTATTAAGTGTGATCTGTGCGCGCATTTATGCTTTTTTGTAATTCTTTACTCGTCCCTACAGGTCGCACGGTTTATGCGACTGGTCCAAAAACTTCAGGGAACGTGCGGCCGGGTTCCCCGATGTGCCTTTTGAAGATTTCGTGAAAAAATATTAAATGGTTCAAAAGTTATTCAAAAAACAGTTTCCCATTATAAGTCAATGGGAAAAGTTAAAAAGTTTGACAGTGTCGCAAATGCACTTTTTAGTGTCGCAGATGGCCCTAGTAGTGTCGCAAATCCGCCATTTTGTTTTCAGTTAGTGATCAGAAAAATGCTTGGCATTTAAATGTGGGACCCTCTAGCAACACAATTATTTTTGTGTTTACCTAGTCGGACCCTGAGGATGCCAGGCATGTCTTTATTTTGAGGTTAAACACTCTAGAAATATGTTTTTTCAATTTCTGAAAGAAGTAGTGTCGCACTCACGAAAGTGTCACAAATGCTTGCAAAAGCTGTCACAAATCACGACACTACTTTTTCAGACTATGGAAAAAACGACAGCAGTTCTTTGCCACCCTGCTGCAAATAAACGGTTTGGTCTTTTAGGCTGAAATTTGGAGGGAAGGCAGCCAACATCTCACAGATGTGCGTTTTGGTGGTTTGGTGATAAAATATTGCATGGATGCAAAGTTATGGTACTCCAAAGTTGACACTTTTTCCCATAGACTAACATTGCAGTGTCCGCTGCATGGCAGAAATTCTTTGCCACCCTGCTGCAAAATAACGATTTGGTCTTTTACACTGAAGTTTGGAGGGAAGAAAGCCAACATCCCACAGATATGCCTTTTGGTGGTTTGGTGATAAAATATTACAGGGCGGCAAAGTTATGGCACTCTGAACTTCTCTTTTCTTTCCCATAGGATAACATTACGGCATTCACTGCACTTTTCACTGCCCGTATCTCGGAAACGGTGTGAGATACGGACTTTTCGTCAGAAAAATTCTTAGCCCCCTAAGTATACTCCATTATCCTATACCTCTGCTTCTTTACACATCTGATGGGGTGAGAGTTAGGCCCGATGACCCCAATGCGCACCCGGTGCCGGTTGGGGGGGGGTGAGCTGGGGGGGTCCAAGGGGGGCTTTCAACCATTACACCAAATTTTCTCGCTTTTGTCGCTGTGGAACAACCCTAACTGTTGCATTAAACTGAGTTTTTTGCTTCTAATATATATATAATGCCAGACAAGGAATAACGTAAAGTAAATGGAAACACGCTGAATTCAGCCGCTGCAGAGGTTTTTTGTTTCGTCGTTGTTGACAATGTAGCTGTCTTTGACTGTTGTACAGCCTCTCCACCACTGTTTCTTCTAAGGTATGTGGTCTGGTCTTGGTGCCTTAATGATTGCTTTTAGGAGTGGAAGGCAGCCCCTTGCTTTAATTGGCAGTGTTTTGTCCAAACTGTGTGGGTCGGGATTATTTTTAAGTTTTAGTAGAGAACCACTTTTAAAAGCCCGTATAATACTGTAATTAATTTTACCATGGTACTTTGACTCATACAGACGGACAGCATTCATTATTGTGCCGCGTGCTGCCTGATCTCAAACCTGACCTTGGGGGTTAGGAGGTGGTGATGCACTGACAAGTTCCTCTGCCACATTCTCTGCCATCCACCTTGAAACAACTGCCATGCCACTCAGCAGCTCTGCATCAATGTCTGTAGCCTGTAATGCTCAGAAGTCACGCTTAGCGGGTTTTTTGACTTGAGTTTTAAGCCATTTTACAAGGAACATCTTTAAATACAGCACTGAAACAGCAAACCTCAGTCTGGTTACAGAGTTGTGGCTGAGCTACGGCAGACCAAAGTATCTGTATGTTACAATTGACAGGTGATCAAGATGGACAACCAGTAGCAGAGTGCGATGCTAATTTTTCACGTTCTGAAAAGTGAAACCACGATAGAAAGTTGACGTGGTATTAAATAGTTCTACAGTAGTAGCTCTTCATTTGCTTATGACGTTTCTCTTGATGCATGCCATGATTCTGTTTACCTTGCTGGTTGTCATTATACACTGGTGGTCCTACTTGAAGGTATTACTGATTGCTACCCTGGGTCTTTTTTCTGTTGACTTTTGGTGATCTCTAGTCATTTCTGAAACCATTTAGGTAGTACTTTGCCTTGAAATTCTTCTTTCCAAAATGCATAACTTTGCATTCTCCATATTAAAATTAATTCGCCATCTCCCTACCTACTCCTTCAGCTTGTTCAGGTCTCTTGACAGTACATGTATATTGTATAATATAGTAGCATAGTAATTTCAGGTCAGAAAGAATTCTGTCTATCCAGGCCCCCGCTAACATGCTGTGCAAACGTTTACCAACTTGTAGGCATTTCCTACCCACTGTACTGCCCAAGGTACCCAATTTCATTTTGTCCAGACTTGCCATAAAGGTCTGTATTGTCTTACATAGAATGCAACAGCAAATAAGGAACGCTTGGCCCACCTAGTCTGCCCATTTTCCTACCTAACAGATCAGCTGCAGATCCTAGTTAACCAACAGCTTACTTCCTCCTACCCCCACTAGGACTGCCTTATGTCTGTCCCATGCATTCTTGAATTCCCCCATTGTTCTTGACTCCACGACCTCCTCAGGGAAGCTGTTCCATGCATCCACAACCCTCTCTGTGAAAAAAATACTTCCTCACATTACCTCTGAGCCGTCCCCCCTCTATCTTCAAATTGTGCCCCCTTGTTCTTGCACATCTCTTTTTCTGAAAGATGCTAACCTCTTGGACTTTGTTGATTCCCTTGAGGTACTTGAAAGTTTCTATCATGTCCCCTCTCTCCCTTCTTTCCTCAAGGGTATACATATTAAGCTCCTTTAGTCTTTCTTCGTATGTCTTCTGGTGCAGACCCTGCACAATTTTGGTTGCCCTCCTCTGGACAGCCTCCACTCTGTCTATGTCTTGGCGGAGATGGGGTCTCCAGAACTGCACACAGTACTCCAGATGGGGTCTCACCAACTGTCTGTACAGAGGGATAACAACTTCCTGTTTTTACTATTGATGCCTCTCCCTATGCATCCCAGTATCCCCCCAGCCTTCCTTACTGCCTTCTCACATTGCTTGCCCACCTTTAGGTCATCTGATATAATTACCCCCAGGTCCCTTTCCATTTTTACTGTTGTCGGTATCTCACCCCCATTGTGTACTCTTCCCCTGGGTTTTTGTTTCCCAGGTGCATTACTTTACACTTCTTTGCACTGAATCTGAGCTGCCATACATCTGACCATTCCTCCAACCTTGCCAAGTCCCTTCTTATCCTTTCCACTCCATCTTGTGTATCAACCCTGTTGCAGATCTTTGTGTCATCTGCAAAGAGACATACTTTTCCTTCCAGTTCCTCTGCAGTGTCACCGGTCCTAGTACTGAACCCTGCGGTACCCCGCTAGTAACCCTCCTTTCTTCACTGTGGACTCCATTTACTACTACCCTTTGCATCCTGTTGTCTAGCCAATTTTTTATCCAGGCTGTCACCTTGGGATCCACTCCAAGGCTGGCTAACTTGTGTATTAATCTTTTGTGTGGGACTGTATCAAATGCCTTGCTAAAATCTAGATAGGCCATGTCCACAGTCCCTCCATGATCTACTACTTTGGTCACCCAGTCAAAGAAATCTATTAGATTCGTCTGACATGACCTTCCCTTCGTGAATCCACGCTGCCTTGGGTCCTGTGCCCCACTGGCCTCTAGGTACTCAACAGTTCTTTCCTTCAGAAGTGATTCCATCATTTTCCTACCACTGAGGTCAAACTAACTGGTCTGAAGTTTCCTGCCTCTGTCTTGCTCCCACTTTTGTGAAGAGGAATCACATCCACCCTCCTCCAGTCCTCAGGTACCACCCCATCCTCCCATGATTTGTTAAAGAGAGTAGTCAGCTGTGTCACTAGTTCTACCCTTAGTTCCTTTAGAATTCTTGGATGAATCCCATCAGGCCCCATTGCTTTGTCCACCTTCAGTTTTATTAGTTCTTTCAGAACCTTTTTTATGTAAATAGACTGGTATCAACCCCCGTCTTCAGGGTGTTTGTCTTGTTTGGTTTAGGTACCTCCCCCTCCTCTTCCTTTGTGAATACTGAGCAGAAATATTTGTTCAGTATCGCTGCTTTTTCATGGTCACCCTCTACCCACATTTCTTCCCTTTTATTAAGCCTCAGTATCCCTCCTTTGGTCTTTCTTCACTCCCTAATGTACCTGTAAAAGGTTGTATCCCCCTTCTTAACGGAGTTTGCTATCCTTTCCTCGGGTTGGCCTTTGCTATTCTGACTGCCTTCCCAGCCTCTTTCTGCTTTAACTGATAAAGTTCTCTGTCCTGCTTCTTCTGTGTTTCCTCATATTTCCTGAATGTTATCCTTTTCTCCTTAACCTTCCCTGCCACCTCTTTTGAGAACCATAGCATTTTTTTCCTTTGTTGTGTTTTGTTGATTTGCTTTACACAAAGGCTTGTTGCCTCTGTGATGGCTGTTTTGATTACTCCCCATTGTTCCTCCACCCCTCCTTCTTGCCTGTTAACTAGTGCTTTTCTGAGGCACTCTCTCATTTTCCCAAAGTCAGACCTCCTAAAGTCCAATACTCTTGCTTTTGTATGGCTTGATTGTATGGCTGTGTTCATCGTGAACCACACTGTTTGGTGGTCACTTGTTCCCAGATGGCCACCAACTTCTAAATCTGAGATTCTTTCTCCGTCCCCATTTGAGAGTACCAGGTCTAAGATTGCTCCCTCCCGAGTGGGTTCCAGTACTAGCTGTCTGAGGCATGCCTCTTGTAGGGCATCAGGAATGACCCTGCTCTTGGATGTGCCTGCAGCGAAGGTGCTTCAGTTAACATCTGGCATATTCAGGTCCCCCATCAACAATATCTCCCCTTTTTCTGCCATTCTAAGGAAGCCTTCTATCATTTCCTTGTCCATTCCCTCCCCCTGAGATGGGGGTCTGTATACAACCCCCCATGTGGACTGTGGTGCCATTTTCTGTCTCTAGGGTGACGCAGAGTGCCTCATCTGCTCCCTGTTTACTCTTTAGTTCTGTTGCTTTGATCCCTTCCTTTACATAGAGAGCTACTCCTCCTCCGCCTTTTTACCCTCCCTGTCCCTCCTGCAGATTGTGTATCCTGGTATGTTGACATCCCAGTCATGGTTCTCTGTGTACCATGTTTCTGTGACTGCCACAACATCCAGGCAACCCTCTTCCATCAACGCCACTAGTTCAGGGAGCTTGCTACACAGGCTACGGGCATTGGTACTCATCACCCTCCACATTTTGATGGCCTTACCCCTTTTAGCCCCATTTCTGTCCTTAATGCCTTTGCCTTTTTTTTACATTTACCTCTGTCCTTCTCCTTAATGACTTTTCTACCTTGGTGTGTACCTCACTAATTACTGTGTTTTCAAACAACATGAAGTCTTGCTATATTATAGACATTAGCAGTTTGATCCAGCTCTAGAACTGCCCCGGAGTGAAATGGTTAAAACCATTCCAAAATAGAATTTTGGCACAAGAGCAGCTCTATCTGTGTCATTTCAAACTTGAACTGTCAGATTCTTTACTCCGCCTCAGTGAACAGTCGCTCCGGCGATTTCTCCTTCTGCTCGGTTCATTTCTCGGTTTAAAAGTGTTTTCTCGGTTGATTTAACAGAGAATAGTTTTATTTTAACCGCAAAACCGTTTGGTTCAAGCTCTATCTGTGGTAACCGTAAGTAAATGAAGGTTTTGTCTGTGTGGAACTTGTAAGTCATCGGTTCGGTTTTGAACCGATCAGTGGGTTTAAAACTCATTTAAAACTAAAAGTTACTATTTTAGAGTGCGGTTCCCGGTTCTTATCGGTTCTAAAAAAAACGGATTTATTACGTTTTTTTCCAATACCCGTGACACGGTTAGGAACCGATAAGGGTGTCTTGCCTGGCACTGCCGTTAAAAGGGCAAGTTTTTGGTTAGGCTGGCATTATGTCTGAGAAACCCAAAAGAAAAACCGGGCCCACTGGGTTTCAACACTGATGTTTGTGGGGAAGTCTTTGCCAAGGCTGACCCACACACCACATGTGTTTATTGTCTGGGGTTTGACCACCTCCAGTCAGACTGCCAGATATGTAAGAATTTCCCTGCAGCCACCCTGGAAAAAAGATTGGGCAGGCTCAGGGAACGAGAGGCCAAAAGTCCGTTGACCCGATGGACAGCCCGGTTCGGTGCCAACTCAACCAGAGGGAGTGCCCTCTGACCAGGGCCAGACTTCTCGGCAAAGAAAAGCTGGTTCTGAGGAACCAATTCCAGTAAAGAAAACAAGAAAATCAGCAGGTCTGGAGTCCAAAATTCCTTCTCCAACTGCTGCAGAGATAGCAAAAGCCATACAAATTGTCCAGTCACTGTCTCAGGGTCCGTCCGAACCACCACTATCTGGTAAAGGTCGGTTCGTCCGGTCCCAGTGGTTCAGGATTATGATATTGAGGAATTTTATGAACCAGAGGAGGGGAGGAGGATTATGAACAGTATGAATGTGGCTGGGAAGGTCTGGGGTGCCCATTGAACCAGACATCTCCCAGACAGACCTTTAGAATCTCCCTATGCTGTCTGAGTCCCCATCTCATTTTATGTTTTATAAAAAGTTGCTGAAACCCTCCAGCTTCTTTTAGAAGAGGCTGTGGATGAGCAAGAGGAGTCTGATTTTGTAGAAATGATGGATATTCCAGAGTCTAGGAGATTGTCTATTCCTTTACATAAGTCTTTTAGGAAACAAACAATTAAAATTTTAAAAGCTCCTAATTCTGTGCCTCCTGTAGATAAAAGATGGACAGAAGGTATACATTGTCAGGCCCTGATACAGAATTCCTTTCTCAGCAATGCAGTCATGTTAGTAGTTCAGGCTGCTGCCTGTGATAGTTAATATTCCCTTGGCTTCACATCCTCCTGACAAGGATTCCAGGAAGATTGATGCCATGGCAAAAACAGTATATGGCAGCCTCTCTGGGACTCAGGCAAGCAAATTATATGGCTTATGTAGCTAGGTATCAGAAATCTAGATGGGATACTGTTATGCAATTGGCCAAGCAGGCCCATGGCCAGCTGGCTAGTGAACTAGAACAGGTGGCTGCTGATGGCATTGAAGCCTCTAAGGTTCAGTTTCATGCTGCTGTGGATGTTAATGATGTTTCCTCTAGGGTCATGGCCACATCTGTAGCTTCTGCCCAGGTTGGCCTGGCTCAGGTGTACTAGTTTGTCACAGGATACCCAGACTAAGGCTATGGATTTTCCTGGTGGGAAATTCTCTGTTTGGAGAGCAGACAGAGAATTACATGAAGAAGATGGATGAATATAGGACTACTTACAAGAGTGCCCAGGCTAAGGAGGCGTCAAGCCACTCCTCAAGGCATGCCCCCAGGGGTAGGGGTAGGCCTTTTCACAGGCCTTTCTACCAGACTCAGGCCTCCTCTGCCCATGCTCAGAGGGGCTTCTTCAGAGGCAGGGGCAGACTAGGTGGGCAGACCTGCTCCCCACCCCCAGCCTAAAAGCTCCTGCATAAACAGGCACCCTGATGGGGTGCCCAGGGCCGATTCTCCTGTACCAGTGGGGGCAGGCTGGCTTACTTCAGTCAGAATTGGGCTTCTTAACCTCAGACAAGTGGGTTCTGGAAGTAGTAAGCCAGGGTCTGGTTCTCAGCTTCAAAAAGTTTCCCAAGTTGAGAAGCAGACTTTTCTACCTGCAAGTGCTTCAGAGACCCTCCTCTGGAAACAGAGGTCTCATCCCTGTTGGCTGTCAGAGCAGTAGAAAGGGTTCCTCCTGCATCAGGGCAGGGTCTGTATTCCAGATACTTCTTACCCCAAAAGACAGGAGAATGGCGGCCCATTTTAGATCTCAGATATCTGAACAAGCATCTTTTGAAACCAAAGTTCAAAATGGTAACTCTGTCAATGATTTTACCTTCCCTAAGGCCAGGGGACTGGCTAGCTTCCTGGACCTCAAGGATGCCTATTTCCATGTCCTAATCAGAAGATCCCTCACAGTACCTCAGATTCGAACTGCCCTCAGGTCATTACCAGTTCAAACAATGCCCTTCGGCCTTACCTCTGCTCCAGGGTATTCACAAAGTGTCTAAGTGGCCCACTTAAGGAGGCAGAGGATTGATGTTTTCCCTATCTAGGCGACTGGCTCATTGTAGGCCAGTCCCCAGAACAGGTAAAATCTCACCTGCAGGTTACCCAGCAGCTTCTCACCTCCCTGGGTTTTCTGCTAAACCTCCCAAAGTCGGTTCTGGAACCAGTCCAGGTACTCGCCTTTATAGGGGCAGAATTGGACATAAAGCTAGCCAGGCCTTCTTCCCCAGAAAGGGTAAGGATTTAGTGGCTCTGGCCTCTTCCTTCACTCTGCAGGTCTCTTGACCAGCAAGACACTTTCTGCAGCTCCTGGGCACATGGCTGCATCCACAGCTGTTGTGCAGGGAGCCAGATTTCAGATGAGACATTCAGTTTCACTTGAGAACCTTTTGGTCTCAGAGAAGAGACCCCCTTTCCAAGTTGGTCCCAGTGACTCTAACCTTGATCCTAGCTCTCCAGTGGTGGCAGGAGCAGAGCAATTTAAGAGTGGGGTTCCCCTTCATTTCCCCTTCTCACGACTTGACTCTCACTACAGATGCTTCCCTTCTGGGTTGGGGAGCCCACATGGGCGACCTTTCCACTCAGGGAGTTTGGTCCCCCCCAGGAATCTCTGCTCCACATCAATTTGCTGGAACTCAGAGCTGTCTTTTTAGCTCTTCAAGCTTTTTCTGCATCTGTCCACGACAAGGTGATACAAGTCAGAACAGACAACACCACAACAATGTGGTACATCAACAAACGGGGGCACTCGGTCTTCGGCCTTGTGCACCGAGGCAATGAAGTTGTGGTCTCTGGCCTATTCCCTAAACACTTCCCTCATAGCAGTTCATCTTCCAGGGAAGGACAATGTCCTAGCGGATGCCTTCAGCAGGATTTCACAGGGCCATCACGAATGGTCCCTGGATCCTCAAGTGCTGGGGATAGTTTTTGCCAGGTGGGGCATCCCTCAGATAGATCTTTTTGCAGCCCCAGACAATCACAAACTTCCTCTGTTCTGTTGCAGGCCTCCAGTGCTGGGCTCAGTTCCCCTGGATGCTCTTCTTCTGGATTGGGAGGGGAAGTTCCTCTATGCTTTCCCCCCCCCCTTTCCTCTCCTATTCAAAGTACTAGTGAAAATCAGATCTCAGCCTTGCAGGGTGATTCTGATTGCCCCGGATTGGGCCAGGCAGCCCTGGTACCCACTCCTTCTGTCTCTGACAGTCCATCTTCCCCTGTGCCTCCCCAGGAATCACAATCTGTTGACTTGTGCCCAGGGAAGGGTTTGGTATCCGGACCTCAAATCCCTCAACCTCAAGGCCTGGCTCTTGAGGAGTTAGAGTTTGCTGATTTACACCTCTCTGAGGGTGTTCTTGAGATCCTAAAGGCTTCCAGAAAGCCTTCCACTAGGGCTACTTATAGTTCTAAATGGAAAAGGTTTTCCATTTGGTGTGCTGGGAAAAATATTTCCCCAGAGTCTGCTGAATTGCCCATTTTGTTAGATTACATGGTACATCTTAATTCCTTGGGTCTCAGACCAGCTACCGTGAGAGTTCATTTGGCAGCTGTGTCTGCTTTTGTGTCAGCAGGAAAGTCATCCCCTCTTTCCTCTCATCCTGTGTTTTCCAAGTTTTTTAAGGGATTACTCCTGCTAATCCTCCCTTTTGGGAACCGGCCCTGCTTGGGACCTTAATGTTTGCATTGCCCAGTTAATGCAACCCCTTTGAACCTCTGTCTTCTGCAGAGCTTAAGTACCTAACTTGGAAAACTGTTTTCTAGTGGCTATCACTTCTGCCAGACGATAAGTGAATTGCAAGCCTTGTCAATGGAGACTGACTTTATTTCTTTCCACAGGGATAAGGTAGTCCTTAGGACTAATAGGAAGTTTTTGCCTAAGGTGGTTTCAGATTTCCATCTTAATCAATCTATCTCCCTTCCAGTATTTTTCACTGATCGCTCCTCTTCGGGTGAGAGGAGATTGCACAGCCTGGATGTTAAGAGAGCTCTTAGTTATTATATAGAGCGTACCAAAGGTCACAGGTTCGAATCCCTCCAACCTTTCCTTACTTATGGTGAAGTTGGGAAAGGCAAACCTGCCACTAAGAGATCAATAGCCAGGTGGATTGTCTCTTGTATCCAATCTTGTTATCAGAAAGTGGGCAGAGCCCCCGGTTTGAGGGCTCATTCTACCAGGGGTACAGCTGCGTCTCTAGCTGCTGCCAGAGATATCCCTTTATTAGAGATTTGCCAGGCTGCTACTTGGAAAACGGTACACACTTTTACCAAGCATTACTCCCTGGATGTCCAGGCCAGGAGAGATGCTCGGTTTGGCACAGCTGTTCTTCAGAGCCTATTCCCTAAATGGTTCTGCCCCCCTCCTCCATGGAGTACTGCTGTATTCTGCTAATGTCTATAATATAGCAAGACTTCATGTTGTTGAAGAAAAATTACTCACCTTAGTAATGTTGTTTCTTCTAATGGAGTCTTGCTATATTAGACCTCCCAACCTGCCCCTCTCAGAACCTCTACTTGGTGGGGTGCGGGCAACTTAGTGTGGGCACTACTTATGTCCTGTTAGCATTTTGTCCCCTTTGGGACTTTGGGGTGTGTATGTGTACGCATGTGTGTGTTTTATTATACTCATGTTCATATTATTAGAATGGTGTTAGTATTTCTGGTCCCCTGACTTGAGTCTTGGGTGTCGGGACCATCAATGGTTGTTATTATTTAGGTAACCATTTGGCTAGTGTAGGTTACAGCTTCCACACAGACCTTAGTGAGTTTGGCTCGTAAAGATCTGACAGTTCAAGTTTGAAATGACACAGATAGAGCTGCTCTCGTGCCAAAATTCTATTTTGGAATGGTTTTAACCATTTCACTCCGGGGCAGTTCTAGAGCTGGATCAAACTGCTAATGTCTATAATATAGCAAGACTCCATTAGAAGAAACAACATTACTAAGGTGAGTAATTTTTTCTTGTGGGGGGAGGCTGGGATTTCCCTGCCCTTTTTCAGTGCCTCCCCCCTTGGCTAGTTTAAAATGCTAGCTAATGAAGTATTTAAACCTCTCACCTATGATCCTGGTTCCCTCTCCTGGACAGATGCAGACCATCGCACCAGTATAGGTCTGCATTCCTCCAGGTGGCTCCCCAGTCCCCAATGAAGCCAAAACCCTGAGCTCCACACCAGTTTTTCCACCTACCCTAGCATCATCCTTGCCATAGACAGGCAGCACCTCCAAGAAGGTTACCGTATGCGTTACTTGTCTAAGGCCCCTCCCCAACTCTACAAACTCCTCTTGCACTGCTCTGATCCCATTCCTAGCCAGGTCATTTGTCCCTAGGTGGACAATGACATCCAGCTCCCTCCCTTGTGCAGCTGCTTCCACGATCCTGAGGATTCGCTTCCTGTCCCTCCAAGCTGTGGCGCCAGGCAGGCACCTTACCTCCTTCTCCCCTTCCTCCCCCATTTCTACCCCCCCAATGATTGAGTCCCCCACCAGGAGTTGTTTCCTTCCCCTGTGGGGCCCCATGCCACCCTCCTGTGGGTCTCCTTTGTGAAGGTTCCCAGCATCCTCCTAGGTCTCCACTGCAGGTGCCTCCATAGAGGAGCCACTATCCACCATAACCTAAGATTCTTCAGGTGAATCTACCTCTGGCTGGATGCTGCAACAGTGGACTTATTATTTTCAAGAAAGCGAGTTGTGCTCACAACAGAGGGAGGTGAACCTTACAATTTACATTTGTCTTTGGTTTGAAGCAGATTCCTTAGGAAAGTTAATATTCTTCAGGTGGAGGATACTTCTAACTGAAGGGTGAAATAAGGAACTTAGAATTATCAGAAAAGGCAGTCTTTCAATCAACAGAGGGAGGTGGACCTTGCTTTACTTTTGTTACAATTAAGATTCTCAGTGCAGAAAGAGTTTAAACCCACAGCGACTGAATACTGTTTACTGTGTCTGTCGTTATGCACTGCTGACATGTTTTAGGGCTGACTGCTTTCAGAGCACAAGTCACCAGGTTGTTTTGGGGCTGGAGAGGTTTACCTGTGTCTGACTTGGATGTTTGGGTCTTTCTCTGTTTGATTAGCAGGGTATTTTCTCTGTCAAATTGTCGTGTAGGGCATCTTGCTGACAGGAAGACACTCATCGCAGCAGTAGGTCAGAGCTTTTAGCTGATTGTTTCGTGAGGGCACAGTTTAGGCCCAAAACCTTCCCGCCCTCACCCCACCCACCCCTGGAAATAGTTCCTTTATACCTGGGGTTCTGGCATCATTTCCTCAAGAGGGCAAGGTGCATATCACTGTCGTATCCTCTCTAGCACACTGCACTGACAGCATAAACATACACATTATATAATATATATATTTCTATATTACAAACCACACACACACACACACACACACACACACACCAAAAAAAACTAAACAAGGTAGACAGACATGTGGGGAGTAGTGCAATGTAATGGCTGTGGGGAAGCAGTCTTCCGGGAGTCTTTTTGGAGGCTGAGATACTGCCCTGTTTGCAGACAATTCTCTGCCCTGAGGGAGGAAGTTGCCCGTCTTCAGGCCACACTGGACAGTAGTAAAGGAACCTCCCCCATCCTGGGAGCACCAGAGCCACCACCACTACCTCAGAGGTTGTGAAGAAAGTACAGCAGTTGGACCACAGTGGGCTCAGGGAAGGTAAGGGTGGTGGAACAGAGGCACACCCAGTCAGTTGTTCCACTCCACAATCCATACACCATTCTGGGGGAGCATAGCTCCCTTATGGATGCACCCGCAGAGGAGACTAAAGAGGTTGCAGACAACTTTCACAAGGGAGGCCCTCAGGAAAGAGGCAGAGGGCACCACAGGGAAAGGAAGCAACTCCTGGTGGGGGACTCGATTATTAGCGGGATAGAACACGGGGGAGCAGGGAAAACTGAAGTAAGGTGCCTGCCTGGTGCCATGGCTTGGAGGGACAGGAAGCGCATCCTTAGGATCACGAGAAGAGTTGCACAGGAGTCTGAGCTGGACATCATTGTCCACCTAGGGACAAATGACTTGGCTCATCATGAGATTAGAGCAGTGCAGAAGGCCTAAGACAAGTAGCACACAGTATCCTTCCCAGAGGTGCTGCCTGTTAGTGGCATGGGTGAGGCGAGGGTACTTTGTACCATGCAGTTTAACGAATGGTTGAAAAAATGGTGTGGAGCACAGGGGTTTGGCTTCACTGGGGACTGGGATTCCACCTGGAGGGACACCAGCCTATACTGCCAGGATGGTCTGCATCTGTCCAGGAAGGGAACAAGTCTTTTGGGCACTCGGTTTAAATGCTTCATTGGCAAGCTTTTAAACTAGTCAAGGGGGGAGGCACTGATAAGCAGCAGGAAAATCCCAGCCTCCCTCTACAAGACAGGGTACTAAATGAGAAAAAGACCAAGGTAGAAAGGTCAGTGGGGGTTGCTGCTACAGAAGGTAAAGCCATCAAAAATGGAGAACAATGAGTACCAATGCCCATAGTCTGGGTAACAAGCTTCCTGAATTAGTGGCGTTGATGGAGGAGAAACATCTGGATATCGTAGCAGTCACAGAAACATGGTACACACAGAACTATGACTGGGATGTAAACATACCAGGATACACTATCTACAGGAGGGACAGGGAGGGTAACAGAGGAGGAGGAGGAGCTTTCTACATAAGGGAAGGAATCGAACGCTACAGAACAAAAGAGTAAACAGGGAGGAGGAGAAGAAGCACTGTGGGTCAATTTGGAGGCAGGCAATGGCACCACAATCCACACAGGGGTTGTATACTGACCCCCTTCTCAGGGGGAGGAAGTGGACAAGGAAATGATAGAAAGTATACTTAGAATGGCAGATAAAGGGGAGATACTGCTGATGGGTGATCTGAATGTGCCAGATGTTAACTGGAGTGCAGTTGCAGCAGTCACTTCTAAGAGTGGGGTTATTCTAGATGCCCTACAGGGGGCATGCCTTAGACAACTAGTATTGGAACCCACTCGAGAGGGAGCAATCTTAGACCTAGTTCTCTCAAATGGAGATGGAGAGAGGATCACAGATGTAGAAGTGGGTAGCCATCTGGGAACTTGCGACCATCGAACAGTATGGTTCCCAATAAATGCAGCAATAGAGTCAAGCCATACAAAGGCAAAAGTACTGGACTTCAGGAGGGCTGACTTTTGCCAAAATGGGTGAGTGCCTAAGGAATGTGCTAGCAAATGGGCAGGAAGGAGGGGTGGAAGAACAATGGGGAATAATAAAAACTGCCATCACAGAGGTAACAAGCCTTTGTGTGAAGCAAATAAATAAAACAAAATGATGTAAGAAACCACCATGTTTCTCAAAGGAGGTGGCAGTGAAGGTTCAAGAGAAAAAGAAAGCATTCAGAAAGTACAATGAATCACAGAAGGAGCAGGACAGAGAATTGTATCAGTTAAAGCAAAAGGAAACTGGGAAGGCAGTCAGAACAGCAAAGGCTCGAACTGAGGAAAAGATGGTCAACTCAGTTAAGAAGGGGGATAAAACCTTTTTTAGGTACATCAGGGAGCGAAGGAAGACTAAGAGAGGGATAGTGAGGCTTAATAAAGGGGAGGGGGAGTGGGCAGAGGATGACGGTGAAGAAGCAGAGATACTAAACAAATATTTTTGCTCAGTATTTACAAATGAAAAGGGGGAGGTACCTAAAACAAATAGAAACACTCTGGATACAGAAGTTGATACCAGCCCATTTACAGAAGAAAGGGTTCTGAAAGAACTCTTAAAACTGAAGGTGGACAAAGCAATGGGACCTGATGGGATTCATCCCAGAATTCTGAAAGAACTAAGGGTAGAACTAGTGACTACACTGACTACCCTCTTTAACAAATCATGGGAGGATGGGGTGGTACCTGAGGACTGGAGGAGGGCAGATGTGATTCCCCTTCACAAAAGTGGGAGCAGGGCAGAAGCAGGAAACTACAGACCTGTTAGTTTAACCTCAGTGATAGGGAAAATGATGGAATCACTTCTGAAGGAAAGAATTGTCAAGTACCTAGAAGCCAGAGGGGCACAGGACCCAAGGCAGCATGGATTCACAGCGGGAAGGTCATGCCAGATGAATCTAATAGCTTTCTTTGACTTGGTGACCAAAGTAGTAGATCAGGGAGGGGTTGTGGACATGGCCTACCTAGACTTTAGCAAGGCATTTGACTCAATCCCACACAAAAGATTAATATACAAGTTAGCCGGCCTAGGAGTGGGTCCCAAGATGATATCCTGGGTAAAGAATTGGCTGTAGAATAGGACACAGAGGGTAATAGTAAATGAAATCCGCTCTGAAGAAAGGGGGGTTACTAGTGGGGTACCGCAGGGTTCAGTATTAGGACCGGTCCTCTTCAATGTCTTTATAAGCGACATTGCAGGGGGACTGGAAGGAAAAGTATGTCTCTTTGCACATGACACAAAGCTCTGCAACAGAGTTGATGCACAAGGTGGGGTGGAAAGGATGAGAAGGGACTTGGCAAGGTTAGAGGAATGGTCAAATGTGTGTCAGCTTAGATTCAGTGCTAAGAAGTGCAAGGTAGTGCACCTGGGAAACAAAAACCCAGGGGAAGAGTACACAATGGGAGGTGAGATACTAACAACAACAAAAATGGAAAGGGACCTGGGGGTAGTCATATCAGATGACTTAAAGGTGGGCAAGCAATGTGAGAGGGCAGTAAGAGGGTTGGGGGGATACTGGGATGCATAGGGAGAGGCATCACCAGTAGAAAACAGGAAGTTATTATCCCTCTGTACAGACAGCTGGTGAGACCCCATCTGGAGTACTGTGTGCCGTTCTGGAGACCGAATCTCCGCAAGGACATAGACAAGATGAAAGCTGTCCAGAGGAGGGCAACTAAAATGGTGCAGGGTCTGCACCAGAAGGCATATGGAGAGAGACTAAAGGAGCTTAATATGTATCGCCTCGAGGAAAGCAGGGAGAGGGGGACATGATAGAAACTTTCAAGTACCTCAAGGGAATCAACAAAGTCCAAGAGGGTAGCATCTTTCAAAAAAAGAGGTGTGCAAGAACAAGGGGGCACAATTTGAAGATGGGGGGTGGCTCAGAGGTAATTTAAGGAAGTATTTTTTCACAGAGAGGGTTGTGGATGCATGGAACGGCCTTCCGGAGGAGGTTGTGGGGTCAAAAACAGTGGTTGAATTCAAGCATGCATGGGACAGTAATAAGGCAGGTCTGGGGGGTAGAAAGAAGTAGGCTGCTGGTTAACTAGGATCTGCAGCTTATCCATTAGGTAGGGAAATGGACAGACTGGATGGGCCAAGCGGTCCTTATCTGCCGTCAAATTCTGTGTTTCACCAGAAGAGCGAATGAATTGTGGAGAGGTACAGCTGGAGGGATGCAACTCTGTTCCACCACCCTCTCCCATTCTGAGCCCACCCTGGTCCAGCCGCATTGGCCCTGGTGGCCTCTGGGTGGGGGAGGAGGTTTCATGAATCCTAGTCAGGTCAGCCTGGAGACGGGCAACCTCCTCCTCAGACCAGAGAGGTGCCTGCAAATAGGGCAGCATCGCAGCCTCCAGAACACTCCCGGAACACTGCTGCCCCACAGCCATTGCACTGCACCACTCCTATCATGTCTTATTTTGTGTCCCCTCTCCTGTTTCTCTGTATGCTTACTCTCCTCACAACTCTCACACTTCCTGTTCTGGGACAGCAACTTCCTATATTCTTCAGTAGCCTCCTTCTTCCTTGCTCAGTGTCAGACCACCACCAGCTGGGGAGTGAGCTACTTTTTTCCTTTAGGGTTGACAAAACCAATGTTTCTGTATGATCCTTCCCTTCCTACTGCCAAACAGGAAGTTCCTGTTGACAGTCAAATCCAGTGGCTATAAAAGTAGAACTGGCTTGGGGTGGGTGGATGGAGGGCAATTAGTAAGAAAAAGGCTAGCAACAGGAAGTCGTAATTGAGTCGCCTGCTTTTATAGTGTCTAAGTCACACCCCCAATTAAGCTCTCTCTCTCTCTCCTCCTACTGGTTTAGCAAAGTAAGTTGATACAGTACACTTCCCAGCACAGAACACACACTGACTTTCTTTCTTTTCTTTTTTTTTTTAACCCTAAATAAGACCCCTTCTACTTCTAATAAAGTATCTGTCTGCTTAATCTTGACAGACACTGACTCCTGCTGAGATATGTGTTAAATTAATAAGAAAATGTAGCTTCTTTTAGTTAACTGCTTTCTGCTCTACAAGCAAGGCTAGCAACAGGAAGTTGTGATTTGTCGCCTGCTTTTATAGTGTCCACAGTCTCCTCTGGTAGGCTGTTTCATAGGTTCACCACCCTCTGGGAGATAAAGTGCCTCCTAATGTTACCTTTGAGCTTCAGGGTGTGTCCCTGATCCCCACTTCAGGGCACCAGTGCAAACATCTGACTGATCTTTTTGATACTCTTGAATGTGTGAATGACTGAGATTATGTCCCCTCTAAGCCTCCTTTTCTTGAGGGTGTACATGTTATAGGCGTCCAGTTGATCCTTGTAGCTTCTGGCCCCACTGATCAGTTTTGGTGACCCAATGTTGCACCTCCTCGCCTGCATCATTGTCCTTTTCATATTGAGGTGACCAAAGCTGCACACAGTGTAACCCTTCCCCCCTGCCTTTTTGCCAGAATGACAGGTGGCATGCTGTTGAAACTGACAGCAGTACTTGGTGGGGACCTGGGTTCGGGGAGGATGAGGTTACTCGGCACAGGGGGACCTAGGTTTGACTACTCTGCACAGGGGCACCCAAGTAAATCTGAACACAGGAAGCAATAACTGTAATGTCCAGAGCCAGGAATGGGATTCTTCAGTGTGGCTTTTATTCACATACTAGCTGAACAAAACAAAGCATAGATGGACCCCCATGGGGCTACATTTCCTGGTAATACAGATTAGAGACTACAGAACTCTTATTCACCATTTTTAGCCCTCAGGCTCTGAACCCACCAGGCACACAGCCTGGACTTGCACGCAGCTTTGGGTACACGGCCCGACTTGTACACACTTGGGTTTTCCCCATGGGCCAGGCTCCCCCGCTGGCCACTTGATCCGTGGTCCATTGGAAGAATGAACCAATTATCCTGTCGTGGCTCCCCACACCACCTAGAGTCGGCGACTCCTAGAGAGAATTTTCCTTGCACCCCACATCTGGGCATTTCCCCATCACTGGCCAAGTGCATGAGGCAAAGTAACAACCACAGAAGAAATCCATAGAGGTGGACCTGGTTACTAAAGATGGGGGTTTGCCCACCTCCAGCTCCCACAGCCCATACCCGCCATTTCCTGGGAAACTGGAACCATTCTTTGCTGAACTTAAATGTAGATTAAAGGGTAGATGTCTGGTGCATCTCCTCTACATATTATTTAAATCACACAACACTCTAGGATTTGACACTACTTTACTTGCTTGGCCCATTTCTCTAGGCTTTCCAAAATGTAGCGCAATCTCTAGATTTTCACACAAGTCCCAGGGTGAAGAAAACAATTTGCCCTTTTTGCCAGAGCAGACACTCACCCTTTAGTTGCAGGTGCCCCACAGGCGACTCACAAATCTTCCATCTTCCAAAATAAATGTTGGACTAACCAGGCAGCTTTTCTTCCACTTGGCAGAATTAAAGGGATTGCCCCAGGAATCTGCTAGGGATCTTTACATCCTCCTCTCGGAGGGAGGGGTATGAGACCGGAACAGCGGTTTCCACCACTTGAGTACAATTTCACTCCTTCACTTACTGAAGACAAACTGACACTGAACACCACCTTGAAAACTCCCAACGCCTTATCGAACTCCCTCTGCTGCAGATTCCAATGTGGCTTATGCCGTTTGCGAAAGTTCTATTGGTGATGTCATCCCTCAGTCTCAGCTGAGACTGAGAACAGAGTGAGACTGTGTGAAACCCATTTAACTAGAGTTTCACAAGCTGCCTTCCCTGCCTTCCACTAGGTCTTACTGAGATTCTAGTAACCCCGGGTAACAAGGGGGTTACAACAGTATTTCAGGTGAGGCCTGACCTGGACATTGTAAAGTGGCAGGATTATTCCCCCTGCTTTGCTTGTCCCCCCCCTTTTGATGCGCCCCAGCATTGTAATTGTCTACTCTTCCACGTGACTCACTTATGTAGAGTGTGTTTGATTCCATTCGGGGTTAGGCTGTTCTTTCCAAGTCCGAAAAGAGGAGAGAAAGAAATAAGTGCCTCAGCTAGGACTTGAACCCATGCCACCCAGAATACTGTTCTGGTTGCGCACTGCTGCGCCACCAAGGCAACTGGAAACTGGATTGTGCTGGACACATTTCCCTTCTCTCCAGTGCACAATCTAGTGCTGCACAGATAATTACATTTTCAATCACAAGAGTGTGGTGTTTTTTTGTCGTCCCCCCCCCAAAATACCTGTCACTTGCGTCTTACATGTACTGTTATCCTTTCTCCATTTTTCCCAGGTCTCCTCTGTTCTGAATAGTCTGTAGTTCATCTACATGCCACACAAATCAGTTTCATCCTACCATGTATGTGTTTCATAGAATAAAAAAAGATCATAAGTCCATCATGTCTATCCTGTATCCATACAGTGCATTACTTATTATACAATGGCAAGGAAATTTCCTGGACATCACTGTATGGATATCCTCCAGCATGCTGATTATTTTTTTCAGAAACAAAGATATATTGCCACACTAAACATCTACTAAAATCTTTTTTAAATATTTTTTTTATTTTGTATAACTTCGAGCCATTGTATAATTGCAATAAGGCACTCCAAGGTGTGTGTTATCATGTAATAATGGCACTCCTGGTGTGGTGCAAGTACTCTGCTTCGCCTCGTGTGCTTCAACCCACCCCAGGAGTGACGTTATTACACGATAACACATACCTTGTCATGCCTTATTGCTTAAATAATCTCCTTAAAGGTGTGGCA
Organism: Neoceratodus forsteri; assembly: GCA_016271365.2. Taxonomy (NCBI): domain Eukaryota; kingdom Metazoa; phylum Chordata; order Ceratodontiformes; family Ceratodontidae; genus Neoceratodus; species Neoceratodus forsteri. The sequence continues at coordinate 1,616,761,375 of CM057452.1, forward strand.
TTGTTTTGAGGCCAGCTGTTGTCCTAGCATTGATCACATTACTTGGTAGAATATTTTACCACCTGCTTTGAAAAATATGAAAACATACCACCATGTCTCTGTCTGTTATGCAGTTATATCCAGTTCTTCCAGGGTGATAAATGTATCCCATCACACCTATATCTATTGGCCTTTCAAGTTCTTAATAATTAGTATTCATCGTCCCATCCTAATCCTAATTTTTGCTTGCAATCAATATAAAACAAGTTCTAAATGGTTGAGGTTGTACAAGTAGACTATAATTTCATAGAAACTATATTAAATCCTTCTGTCCTGTTCCGGGCCTTAAAAAATTACACTGATCTGAGGTCCAAGACCTGCTGTTTAACATACTAAAAGCCAGCAGAATAGGCCAAAAGGTTTCTCAATGTCTGCTGAAAGCCAGCAACCTAGTGGCTGCTCGCCTTACCAACCCCACCCCCCATCCCCCAAGATGGTCCTCTCTGATTTCAATTTCCCCTTGTAACTATCCCGCCCTTTTTTGAAGCCCTCCACTGTGCCCTCCTCCAACAGCCTCCTGGGCAGCACATTCCATGGCTCCACCACCCTTTCAGTGAAAGAATGCCTCCTACGCTCCCCCCTATAATTCCCCTTCCAATTTCCACTCATGGCCCCTGGTTATTCCCTCCTCTTTTTAGCCTAAACAGCTTCTTGGTTCCACTCCTGGTTATTCCTTTTACATACTTGAAAACCTCTTATAGCGCCCCTATCCCTTCTCTCCTCCAGTGAGTAAAGCCCAAGATATTCCAAGCTTGTTTGTACACATGTTCCTGTTCTGTGTTCCTTTTTAGGTCTTATGGCCCTACGGTGACTAGTAGATTTTCTTCAAGGGTATCTGCATAGAGCCATAATACATTGGACTGACAGTTATCAGTGTCAGGACCTAACTGGAAGCTTTTCTAATGACTGGGCCACTCACGCCAACGTACCTATATGCACATAGGCAGTGCACAACACTGCCATAGTGTGGGCAGACCCCAACTACTTCAGATCTTTTTCTCACATCATCACTGGAGTGAACTTTGGACCACTAGAAGCTGTTTTTCCATCTTCGAATCTTAGTTGTCTGAAATTATTTCTTTTTTGGTAGCTACTCCTTCGGGATTCATGGTTCGCCAAGTAAAGTGCTTTTTCATCCTTGCCACTTCAGAAACCCTATCTTCAAACAACATGAAGTCTTGCTATATTATGACTAATGCAGTTTGTCCCACCATTAGAACTGCTCCAGAGGTGAAAGAGTTAACTTCCATGCAGAGCATGGAACTTAGAGCGCGAGCTCGGTTAGAAAAACTCTGTCTGGGATATTTCAAACCGAAACTGTCAGATTCTTTACTCCGCCTCACTGAACAGTCGCTCCGGAGATTCCTCCTGCTGCTCGGTTCATTTTCTCGGTTTAAAGAGTTTTTTCTCGGTTAAATTCAACCGCGATTATCATTATTTTAACCGCAAACCGATCGGTTCAAGCTCTGTCTATGGTATTGTAAGTAATAGATAGGTTTTCTGTGTGGAACTTGTAAATGTTTATCGGTTTGGTTTGAACCGATCAGATTGGGTTGAAACTTCACTCTGAAGCGTTTTAAGGCTTTTTAGAGTGCGGTTCCCGGTTCTTATCGGTTCTAAAAAAAACGGATTTCATTACGGTTTTTTCCACGACCCGTGACACGGTTGGGAACCGATAAGGGTGTCTTGCCTGGCACTGCCGAAAAAAAGGGCAAGTTTTTGGTTAGGCTGGCATTATGTCTGAGAAACCCCAAACAAAAACCGGGCCCACTGGGTTTCAACACTGTAGTGTCTGTGGGGAAGCTTCGCTGCTGGCTGACCCACACACCACATGTGTTTATTGTCTGGGTTTGACCACCTCAATGCAGACTGCCAGATTTGCAAGAATTTCCATGCAGCTACCCTAGATAAGAGAGTTGGTAGGCTCAGGGAACGAGAGGCCAAAAAGTCCGCTGACCCGGATGGCCAGCCCGGTTCGGTACCAACCGAACCGGAGGGAGTGCCCTCTGACCAGGGCCAGACTTCCTCGGCCAAACGTAAAGCTGACTCTGAGGAGCCAGTTCCAGCAAAGAGAACTAGAAAGTCAGCAGGTGTGGAGTCAAAAATCCCTTCTCCAACTGCTGCAGAGATAGCCAGGGCAATACAAATTGTCCAGTCACTTTCCCCGGTTCCATCCGAACTGCCACTATCTGGCAAAAGGTCGGTTCGGCCGGTTCCACCGGTTCAAGAATATGATATAGAGGAGTTTTATGAACCAGAGGAGGGGGAGGATGATTATGAACAGTGTGAATGTGACTTTGAAAGTCTGGATGTGCCCATTGAACCGGACATCTCCCCAGACAGACCTTTAGGAGAATCTCCCCCGAGGCTTGCTGAGTCCCCTTCTCATTTTTGTTTTATAAAAGTTGTTGAAACCTCCAGCTTCCTTTGGAGGAGGCTGTGGATGAGCAAGAGGAGCCTGACTTTGTAGAGATGATGGATATCGCAGAGTCCAGGAGATTGTCTATTCTTTACATAAATCTTTAGGAAACAACAATAAAATGTTAAAGCTCCTAATTCTGTGCCTCCTGTGGATAAAAAAGATGGACAGGAGGTACACTTTGTCAGGTCCTGATACAGAATTTCTTTCACAGCAATGCAGCCATGTTAGTAGTTCAGGCTGCAGCCTGTGATAAAGCTAATATTCCCCTGGCTTCACATCCTCCTGACAAGGACTCCAGGAGGATTGATGCCATGGCTAAAAAAACAATACATGGCAGCGTCCTTGGGACTCAGACAAGCAAACTATATGGCTTATGTTGCGAGATACCAAAAATCTAGATGGGATACTGTCATGGCTTTAGCCAAACAGGCCCCTGTCCAGCTTGCCAAAGAGCTGGAGCACGTGGCTGCTGATGGTATTGAGGCATCTAAGGTGCAATTCCATGCTGCAGTGGATTCTAATGATGTATCCTCTAGAGTCATGGCTACATCTGTGGCTTTTCGTAGATTGTCTTGGCTCAGGTGTACTACTTTGTCACAGGATACCCAGGCTATGGCTATGGATTTTCCTGTGGTGGGAAATTCTCTGTTTGGGGAGCAGACAGAGAATTATATGAAGAAAATGGATGAATATAGAACCACTTATAGGAGTGCACAAGCCAAGGAACGGCAAGCCACTACTCAGAGGCAGCCCCCCAGGGGTAGAGGCAGGCCTTTTCACAGGCCTTTTAACCAGACCAAGGCCTCCTCTTCAGCTTATGTTCAGAGGGGTTTCAGAGGGAGAGGCAGACGGTACAAGCAGGCCTGCTCCCACCCTCAGCCTAAAGCCCTGCCAAACAGGCACCCTGATGGGATGCCCAGGGCCGGTTCTCCATTACCTGTAGGGGGCAGGCTGGCTTACTCGACCCAGGACTGGGAGTCTTTAACATCAGACAAGTGGGTCCTGGAAGTAGAAATCAGGTCTGGTTCTCAGCTTCAAAAATTTCCAAAGATGAGAATCAGATCTTTTCCACCTGCAAACCCTCTAGAGACTCTTGCCTTGGAAACAGAAGTCTCAATCCTCCTGGCTCTCAGAGCTGTAGACAGGGTTTCTCCCCTACACCAGGGCAAGGGTCTGTACTCCAGGTACTTCCTTACCCCAAAAAAGACAGGAGAGTGGCGGCCCATCCTGGACCTAAGATATCTGAACACGCACCTTTTAAAACCAAAATTCAAAATGGTGACTCTGGGAATGATTTTACCCTCCCTAAGGCCAGGGGACTGGCTAGCTTCCATGGACCTCAAGGATGCCTACTTCCATGTTCTTATCAGAAGCTCCCACCGAAAGTACCTCAGATTCGAACTGCCCTCAGGCCATTATCAGTTCAGAGCAATGCCCTTCGGCCTTACCTCTGCCCCAAGGGTATTCACAAAATGTCTGGCAGTAGTAGTTGCTCATTTAAGAAGGCAAAAGATTGCCATCTTTCCCTACCTGGATGACTGGCTCATTGTGGGTCAGTCTCCAGACCAGGTCAAATCACACCTGCAAGTTACCCAGCAGCTGCTTACCTCTCTGGGCTTTCTTCTCACTCTTCCAAAGTCAGTTCTGGAACCTGTCCAGGTACTCACCTTTATAGGTGCAGAACTGACACAAAGCAGGCCAGAGCCTTCCTTCCCTAGAAAGGGTAAGGACCCTGGTGGCCCTGGCCTCGTCCTTCACTCTGCAGTGTCTCGACCAGCAAGGCATTTCCTGCAGCTCCTAGGGACACATGGCTGCTTCCCACAGCTGTAGTGCAAGGAGCAAGATTTCAGATGAGGGATATCAGTTCCATTTGAGAGCCTTCTGGTCTCAAAGAAGAGATTCCCTATCCAAGTTAATCCCAATGACTCGAATGCTGATCCAGGCCCTTCAGTGGTGGCAGGATCAGAGCAATCTGAGACAAGGGGTGCCCTTCATCCCTCTATCTCACTCCTTGACCCTTACTACAGATGCGTCCCTCTTGGGATGGGGAGCTCACATGGGCGACCTCTCCACCCAGGGGTTGTGGTCCCCTCAGGAATCTCTGCTCCACGTCAATCTGTTGGAACTCAGAGCTGTTTTTCTAGCACTTCAGGTTTTTTCTGCATCTGTTCAGAACAAGGTGGTACAGGTCAGGACAGACAACACCACTCCAATGTGGTACATCAACAAACAAGGGGGCACTCAGTCTTCGGCCTTGTGCACCGAGGCGATGAAGTTGTGGTCTCTGGCTTATTCCCTGAACACTTCCCTCATAGCAGTTCACCTCCCAGGCAAGGACAATGTCCCATCGGATGCTCTCAGCAGGATTTCCCAGGGCCATCACGAATGGTCACTGGATCCCCTAGTACTGGGGATAGTTTTTGCCAGATGGGGCACCCCGCAGATAGATCTTTTTGCAGCCCCAGACAATCAACTTCCACTTTTTTGTTGCAGGCCCCCAGTGTTGGGCTTAGTCCCCCTGGAAGCCTTTCTCCTCGATTGGGAAGGGAAGTTTCTCTATGCCTCCCCCCCTTCCCTCTCCTGTTCAAGGTGCTAGTCAAAATCAGATCTCAGCCCTGCAAGATGATCCTGATTGCTCCAGACTGGGCCAGGCAGCCCTGGTACCCACTCCTTTTGTCCTTAGCAGTCCATCTTCCCCTGTGTCTCCCCAGGAACCACAATCTGTTAACCTGTGCCCAGGGGAGAGTCTGGTATCCGAATCTCAAATCCCTCAACCTCAAGGCCTGGCTCTTGAGGAGTTCGAGTTTGCTGATCTACAACTTTCTCAAGGTGTTCTCGAAATCTTGAAAGCTTCTGGGAAGCCTTCCACCAGGGCTACCTATAACTCCAAGTGGAAAAGGTTTTCCATATGGTATTCTGGGAAGCATATTTCCTCGGAATCTGCTGATTTGCCCACTGTTTTGGGCTATCTGGTCCATCTTAATTCTTTGGGACTGAGACCAGCTACCCTGAAAGTGCATTTGGCAGCTGTCTCTGCTTTTATTTCAGCAGGGAAGCCCTCTTCTCTTTCTGCTCACCCTGTATTTTCCAAGTTTTTAGGGATTGCTTCATACTAATCCACCATTCAGGGACCCTGCCCTGTCTGGGATCTTAATGTTTGCATTGCTCAGCTGATGCAACCTCTTTGAACCTCTGTCTTGGCAGAGCTTAAGTACTTGACTTGGAAAACTGTATTTAGTAGCCATCACTCTGCCAGGCGATAAGTGAGTTACAGGAGTTATCAGTGGAGACTGACTTTATTTCCTTTCACAGGGATAAGGTAGTCCTCAGGTCTAACAGGAAGTTTTTGCCTAAGGTGGTTTCAGATTTCCACCTTAACCAATCTATTTCACTTCCAGTGTTCTTCACTGACCATTCCTCCTCTGGTGAGAGGAGGCTGCACAGCTTAGATGTTAAGAGGGCCCTAAGTTACTACATAGAGCGTACCAAGGGTCACAGGTTTGACTCCCTCCAACTGTTTCTCACTTATGGTGAGGTTGGGAAAGGGAAACCTGCCACTAAGAGATCCATTGCCAGGTGGATTGTCTCTTGTATCCAATTTGCTATCAAAAACTGGGTAAGGTTCCCCCTTCAGGCCTGAGGGCTCACTCTACCAGAGGTACAGCTGCGTCTCTAGCTGCTGCCAGAGACATCCCTATCTTAGAGATATGTCAAGCAGCTACTTGGAAAACAGTACACACTTTCACCAAGCATTACTCCCTGGATATCCAGGCCAGGAGGGATGCTCGGTTTGGCACAGCCGTGCTTCAGAGCCTATTCCCTAAGTAGGTTCTGTCCCTCCTCCATGGAGGTACTGCTGTGTAGTCTGCATTAGTCATAATATAGCAAGACTTCATGTTGTTTGAAGAAAAAATTACTCACCTTAGTAATGTTGTTTCTTCTAATGGAGTCTTGCTATATTATGACCTCCCCCCCCTGCCCCTCTCAGAACTTCTACTTTGGGTATGGGGTGGGCAGTCCACTGTTGGCACTTATTGATGCCCCCTTTTATGTTTTCCACCCCTTCTTTTTGGGGTGTTTGGGTGTTGTGTTTTATTTTATCTTATCTTTTGTGGTCCCCTGACTTGAGTCTTGGTGTTGGGACCAGGAAAATGTGTTAATATTTTAGTAGCCAGTTGGCTAGTGTGTAGGTTACAGCTTCCACACAGAGCCTTAGTGAGTTTTGCTCGTAAAGATCTGACAGTTTCGGTTTGAAATATCCCAGACAGTTTTTCTAACCGAGCTCGCGCTCTAAGTTCCATGCTCTGCATGGAAGTTAACTCTTTCACCTCCGGATTAGTTCTAATGGTGGGACAAACTGCATTAGTCATAATATAGCAAGACTCCATTAGAAGAAACAACATTACTAAGGTGAGTAATTTTTTCTTCTCTGAGGACACCTATGAGTTCTGTGTGTGTGGTTTTAAGTTGTTCAGTGTAAAAAACCTGCAATATCTATTAGAGTTTTAACCAAGCTGCATGGAGGCATGGGCAGAAGGTTTTGGAGAATCTTTTTTTTTTTTTTTTTTGAGAAAAGACAAGAATACTGTAGTAACTACCAAGTCAATTAATCTGCTGCTTAAACTTTTGAAATGTGAGTAGTTAATGGAGAAGGTAGGCTTGCCAAAGTCGCCACATAAATTGAAATGGTCACCAGCAGAATGTAGTAACCCAGTCTTATTCTTCCTTGTCGAGGAACGCGAGTCATTAATGCTCACCCACCCTTTGGTGATCCAGATCCCTGTTCTCTAAGAGAGATGTCAAAAAATGCATCCAGTACTTTTGTGAAACGGGCAAGTTCAACCTTTGCCTGGCCAGAACCCAAACCTTAAAATGACTTGAATATGAAATCAAAGGCACCTCAGCCTTCTGTGAGCATATCAAGAACTTAATTGACTGGAGCGGTATCATCCGCACCATTGAGAGCAGTCATGTCACCATCCTTTGCTGTCGTTCCTTATCCATGTGATGTTTTGGCAAAATTCTCTTGAATTGGTAAAGAGATTATCGCCAGATCTGCTGAAGTTGACGATGTGGGTCATCCTTCAGCCACTGCCTCCAGCTTTGCCATCTGATCCTGCAATGCATTTTCAAACCCCTTCCCCCCTCAGGCTGACAACTCCTCAGCCTTCTCCCCTAGAGGAAGAGGAGGATGAGGAGTACTGTCCTGACCACCTTGATCTTTTTCACCCCGTTGTGCTGAAGGATTCACAGGTTCTGCTGTATCCTTTAGGAGTGAAGTCACTGCATTTTACAGGCTACGTTCTCCCGAGGAGCCTATTTTTCAGACCTTAATGCGTCAGACCTGAAGGAGAACCTATTTTATGCTGCTCTGGAGGATGCTACTTTTTCTGGCACGGGCCTGCTACCTTGACAGCCATTCCTAGGAAAGCAGATAAGCAGTATCTGGCCTCTAGGGATAAGAAATAGTACTTCACTTAGCCTGATCCTAATTGTTAGTAGCATGGCTGTGCATGACCAATCTCTTGCCCCTTCAAAGAATGATTACCAAACCTGATTAAGTCCAGATTCAAGAAAACTGGACATTCTGGTCAAACTCACCTTTGCCTCGGCTTCCCTTTACTCGTGCATTGCTAATTACCAAGCACATCTGACAAAGTATCAGACCCGCATATGGCTAAACACAACTAGCCCAACAAAGCAGAAGCTGTTAACTGTGTATCAGAGCGTTTTTAAAACAGCAGTATTTATTAGCAATAAATTTAATTTAGTTTTTTTTTTTTTTTTTGGTCAGCAAGAATGTATGTCTGGCACTGTGACAGGGATGGCTAAGACCTTGTCCCATTTGTTATGCAGAGATGGTTAAAAGCAAAGATCTAAACTGTCTTCTTCTATTCTTCCTTAGTCTGTCTCTTGCCTGTCTGATTGTGCAATCAAATTTTCCTTGTGGCACCTAGCAACTGGCCATTCCAGTGGTCCCACAATTTCCCCATTATCTCCCTTTCTTCACTTGCTGTTTCTATTTTTTCTTTCTCCCTTTGCTTCTCTGTGATAAAAAAAAAAAAAATACTATACGTATGTATGTATGTGTGTGTGTGTGTATATATATATATATATATATATATATATATATATATATATATATATATATATATATATAAATATATATATACGGTGTGTGTGTGTACATATATTTATATGTGTATGTGTGTGTGTGTGAAACTGGGATCCCTTGAGTTTCAGATGTATATAATTACGTTGTTGACATGATTGCAGAAAGCTGTTTGGGTTTATTGGAAAATATATCCGTCTGAAACACAGGGAAATGTATTTCAACCTCCACAAGCTTAGTAACAATGTATTTTAACCTCTACAGCTTTAGTAACAGAATTGGCAACAGGAGGCCGGCCCACAGATGGAATGTTCTGTTTTGTTGCGCCTGCCAAAGACTAGGTATACTCTTGGGGCAGTTCACAAAAAAAAATTGGCAAAGTTCAGGGGCATTTTGTGAGAAATGAGATTAACACCAACAGGATGTGGAGTTTAAACTGTCAGGAAAAGACATTTTATGAAAAGAGCACTGTTTTGTTTAGATATAGAGAGATGGAGATTTTAAAAAGCTACTCATGTAGAACTTTGTTTGAACTGTCTTTATGAAGTGCTGTCTTGTACAAATGTTTCTATTTTTTTATTTTATTATTGATAATGAAGGAAGAGGAACACTTGGATATTGTGGCAGTCACGGAAACATGGTACACGGAGAACCATGACTGGGAAGTCAACATACCAGAGTACACAATCTACAGAAGGGACAGGGAGGGTAAAAGAGGAGGTGGAGTAGCTCTCTACATAAGAGAAGGGATCAAAGCTACAGAACTAAAAAGTAAAGGAGGAGTTCAAGAGGCACTGGGGGTTACCTTGGAGACAGGAAATGGCATCACAATCTGCACAGGGGTTATATACAGACCCCCATCTCAAGGGGAGGAAATGGACAAGAAAATGATAGAGGGCATTCTCAAAATGGCTAAAAATGGGGAGATACTGTTGATGGGGGACCTGAATATGCCAAATGTTAACTAGACAACATGTACTGCAGCCACATCCAAGAGCAGGGTCATTCTCGATGCCCTGCAGGGGGCATGCCTTAGATGGCTACTGTTGGAACCCACTCGGGAGGGAGCAATATTAGACCTGGTACTCTCAAATGGAGAGAGGATCACAGATTTAGAAGTCAGTAGCCATCTGGGAGCAAGTGACCACCACACAGTGTGCTTCACAATAAGCACAACCATGGAGACAAGCCATACAAAAACAGGGATATTGGACTTTAGAAGGGCTGACTTTGGCAAAATGGGTGAGTGCCTAAGGACTGCACTAACAAATGGACAGGAAGGAGGGGTGGAAGAACAATGGAGAAAAATCAAAACTGCCATCATAGAGGCAACAAGCCTTTGTGTGAAACAAATAAAGAAAACAAAACAGAGTAAAAAAACACTATGGTTCTCAACAGAGGTGGCAGGAAAGGTTAAGGAGAAAAAGGCTGCATTCAGAAAGTATAAGGAATCACAGAAGGAGCACAATAGGAAACTGTATCAATTAAAGCAGAAAGAAGTGGGGAAGGCAGTCAGAATAGCAAAGGCCCAAACTGAGGAAAAGCTAGCCAACTCAGTTAAGAAGGGGGATAAAACCTTTTATAGGTACATTAGGGAGCATAGAAAGGTTAAGGGAGGGATAGTGAAGATTAATAAAGGAGAGGGGAGGTGGGCAGAGGGAGACAGTGAAAAGGCAGAGATACTGAATGAATACTTTTGCTCAGTATTCACAAAAGAAGAGGAGGAGGAGTTACCTAAACCAAACAGTAGAAGTACTCTGGGTAGGGGGTTTGACACCAGTCCATTTACAGAAGAAAGAGTCCTGAAAGAACTCCTAAAACTCAAGGTGGAGAAAGCAATGGGTCCTGATGGGAGTCATGCCAGAATCCTAAAAGAAGTAAGGGGAGAACTAGTGACACCACTGACCACACTTTTTAACAAATCATGGGAGGATGGAGTGGTACCTGAGGACTGGAGGAGGACAGATGTGATTGCTCTTCACAAAAGTGGGAGCAAGGCAGAAGTAAGAAACTACAGACCTGTTAGTTTGACCTCAGTGGTAGGGAAAATGATGGAATCACTTCTGAAAGAAAGAATTGTTGAGTACCTAGAGGCCAGTGGGGCACAGGATTGAAAGCAGCATGGATTCACAGCAGGAAGGTCATGTCAGACAAATCTAATTGGTTTCTTTGACTGGGTGACCAAAGTAATAGACCAGGGAGGGGCTGTGGATATGGCCTACCTAAACTTTAGCAAGGCATTTGACACAGTACCGCACAAAAGATTAATAATCAAGTTAGCCAGCCTGGGAGTGGGTCCCAGGGTGATAGCGTGGGTAGCAAAACTGGCTGTACAACAGGACACAGAAGGTAATAGTGAATGGATCTCATTCCCAAGAAAGGGAGTTATCTGGAAAATTGTACTGGTGGCTGGGTCCAGTCCTCTTTAACGTCCTTATAGGCTACATTGCAGAGGGTCTGGAAGGAAAGGTATGCCTCTTTGCAGATGACACAAAGATCTGTAACAGAGTTGATACACAAGGGGGGCTAGAAAGGATGAGAAGGGACTTAGCAAAGTTGGAGGAATGGTCAGATGTATGATAACTTGGATTCAGTGCAGAGAAGTGCAAAGTAATGCACCTGGGAAACAGAAACCCAGGAGAAGAGTGCACAATGGCAGTGGAGGTACTAACAACAACAGTAATGGAAAGGGACCTGGGGGTAATCATATCAGATGTCCTAAAGGTGGGTAAGCAATGTGAAAAGTCAGTAAGGAGAGCTGGGGGGATACTAGGATGCATAGGGAGGGTCATCACAAGTAGAAAATGGGAAGTGGTTATCCCTCTGTGCAGATAGATGGTGAGACCCCATCTGGAGTACTGCGTGCAGTTTTGGAGACCCCATCTACGCAAGGAAATAGACAGGATGGAAGCAGTCCAGAGGAGGGCAACTAAAATGGTGCAGGGTCTGCATCAGAAACCATATGAAGAGAGACTGAGAGAGCTTAATATGTATACCCTTGATGAAAGGAGGGACGGGGACATAATAGAAACTTTGAAGTACCTCAAGGGAATCAACAAAGTCCAGGAGGTAGCATCTTTCAGAAATAGAGATGTGCAAGAATAAGGGGCACAATTTAAAGATGGGGGATGACCCAGGGTAATGTGAAGAAATCTGCTTTCATGGAGAGAGTGGTGGATGCATGGACCGCCCTGGGGAAGTTGTGGGGTCTAAAACAGTGGGGGAATTCAAACATGCATGGGACAGACATAAGGCAGTTATAGTGGGGGTTGCTGGAAGTAGGCTGTTGGTTAACTAGAACCTGAAGCTTATCCAATAGGTAGGGAAATGGGCAGACTGGGTGGGCCAAGTGGTCCTTATCTGCCATCAAAGTCTATGTTTCTATGATAATAATGAAATGTTACATGCAAATTTTATAACTTCTCCTGGTTTGCCTATGTTTCCTAACCTATGCCTCTACCACAGTTGGTGTCAGACAGAGTGGGATTTATGCTGTGCATACTCTATGCCAGGAGATTTGTGCATGGGTGCTAGACCTGGTACCAGGAAGCCATGTAAGAGAGGTATGGATTCTGCAACAGCAAGCCCAGGAGTGATTACCAAAAGAATGGCAGCCAAACTAGAAGCAGAAACAAAAGTCCAGCTTGAGACTGTACAGCCGACACCAGTGATGAAAGAAGAACCAGCAGGGGCAGAACCTGAAAGCATATCTGCCTTTTTTTTTTCAATTCCGGTATCGAACGAGACTCTGCCATGCTAACTAGTTATGTGGTCCCTTGCGGTCATCTTCAGCTTCTTAGAGGGACAAGTTGCTTTCAGCCACACAAGATATGGGGGGGGGGCAGCTGCAATCTAATGGACTGAAGTGCTGCACGCTTGAGCAGACTAGATAGACTGAATGACCTGAATCTGCTGGCAATATTGTATGTTCATATGGTGACCTATGCAACAAAGAGAGGCTGAGAAACTGAGAAGGGAAGAGATGCAGTGACAGGCACAGCAATGGCTGGATGTAGTATAAGCTATCAAAGCTAGAGAATCTGTTACAGGTCCAGCAGACCAAATAAACACAAAAAACATAAGACATTAAACTTACAAAGTTGTGTCCTCAGATGTCGAAGCATACCTGACAGCTTTTGAAAGGGAAGCCAGAGCCTGCCAGTGTCCAAAACAGCAGTGAGCAATCAGGCTGGTACCCTATCTGACAGGTAAAGCCCAAATTGCCTGCAGCAATATGGACACTGCACAGTCCGATAACTATGACCTTGTGAAAAGATATGACACCTCAGGAGAGACATACAGGCAGAGGTTCCAGTTCCTTAAGTACCATTTGGTTGACAATCCTGAAGCCTTCGCCTAACTCGGAAAACTCCTCATTCAAACAACATGAAGTCCTGCTGTATTCTGACTATTGCAGTCCTAAAAGACTTGTTTCTGTGTACTAAAGAGTGTGGTCTAGTACTTTTCGGTCTCAAAAAACGTTTTATTCGGTTTTTTTAAACAGCCCTTGAACCGGTTGGTGACTGAAAAGTTTTGTATTGCCTGGCATAAAAGCTGTTAAGGGTAATTTCTGTTAGAAAAGGCAGTGTCTGAGAAACCCAAAAAGAAAACCGGTCCTACTGGGTTTTAACACTGTACAGAGTGTGGGGAGGATTTTGCTAAAGCTGATCCCCAACTCATCTGTGTTTATTATCTGGGGTCTGACCACCTCAAAACAGACTGCCAAATATGTGCTAATTTCCCTAAAGCCACTTTATATAAAAAAAAAACAAAAAAAAAACAGCTCAGCTTAGGGAAAGAGAGGCCTTAAAATCCACTGACCTGGATGACCAGCCTGGTTTGGTTCCCACCGAACCTGAGGAGGTGTCTTCTAGCCAGGGCGATACCTCCTTGGGCAAAAGGAAGTCTGATTCTGAATGGATTGGTTCAGTCGAGAAAGAAATCGACCAGTTTGGATCCTGCTTCTCAGGTTCCAACCGCGGAAGAGATTGCGAGAGCGAGAAGTTTTGTGCAATTGCTCTGCCTAGTTCCGACCGAACCGACACCACCTGCCAGGTGATCGGTTCAGTCGGTCCAAGCTCCTTCGGAATATATACCGGATGAGTATTATGAGTTGGATTGGGAGGGGGATCCTGAGGCTGAGGATGAAGATGAGTATGAAGGCCTAGATGATCCAGTAGAGCCTGACATCTCCCCAGACAGGCCTTCCAGTATTTCCCCTCCAAGACTTTTTGAGTCCTCTTCACACTTTTTATTTTATAAAAAGGTGGCAGAGACTTCATCTACCAGCAGTGGAAGCTGTGGAGAAAACAGAGGAACCTGACTATGTGGAGATGATGGATGTCCCAAGGTCAAAGAGACCATCTATTCCCCTGCATAAATCTCTGGGGAAACGGACTAAAAAATTACTTCAGATGCCATCTTCCATACCTCCTGTGGACAAGAGAATGGACAAGGGGTACATGCTGTCAGGTTCTGGTACGGAATGTTTTTATTCTCACTGGAATCATGTTGGGGTGGTGCAGGATGCAGCCTGTGATAAGACTAACATCCCCTTGGCTTCTCACCCCCCCAGATAAGGATTCCAGGAAGGTGGATGCCATGGCAAAGAAACAGTACTTGGCATCCTCCTTGGGACTCGGGCAGGCTTCTTATATGGTCTATGCTACTAGGTATCAGAAATCTAGATGGGATACAGTTCTGGAGCTAGCTAAAACTGCTCCTCCCCAGCTGGGCAAGGAGTTGGAGGCGGTGGCTGCAGATTGTATAGAGGCATCCAAAGTACAATTTCATGCTGCTGTGGACTCCAGTGATGTGGCATCAAGAGTTATGGCTACATCTGTCTCCTTGCGGAGGTTTGCTTGGCTTAGATGTACTAGCCTATCACAGGATACCCAGGCTAAGGCCATGGATTTCCCTATCACCGACATCTCTCTGTTTGGGGAACAAACAGAAACCTGCATGAAAAAAGATGGATGAATATAAGACCCGCCTACAGGAGTGCAGTGGCCAAAGAGAAGCAGGCCACTCTTCAAAAGCAGCAGTCTAGGGCTGGCAGGGGCAGGCCTTTTTATCAAGCCCAGGCTTTCTCTTATTTCTAGCAGAGGTTTTTTTTCAGAGGGAGAGGCAGAAGGAGGATGAGCAGGGTTGCATCCTCTTCTTAGCCTAGGGCTCCTGCCAAACAGACATCCTGATGTGTCAGTCCGGGTCGCCTCCTCACTTCCATTGAAGGGCAGGTTAGCTTATTTCTTCCAGGCCTGGAAGTCTGTCACTTCAGACAAGTGGGTTCTAGAAGTAATAAGTCAAGGGCTTACTCTCAGTTTCAAAAGACTTCCCAAAATCAGAGCAAGGTCCTTCAAATCTGCCTCTCCACTGGAAACACTTGCTTTAGAGGCAGAGGTTTCTCAGGTGTTGCTCCTAAAGGCTGTGGAGCAAGTACCTCTGTCACACAGAGGGAAAGGCTTGTATTCAAGATACTTCCTTACCTCCAACACGGGAGTGGTGACCCATCCTAGACCTAAGATACCTGAACAAACATATCACAAAACCAAAATTCAAAATGGTGACAATGGGAATCATTCTTCCCTCTCTGAGGTCAGGAGACTGGCTAGCCTCTCTGGACCTCAAAGACGCCTATTTCCACATTCCTATCAGGTGCTCCCATGGAAAGTACCTCTGGTTTGAGTTACCCTCAGGCCATTACCAATTCAGAGCTATGCCATTCGGCCTCAAATCTGCACCCAGGGTGTTCACCAAATGTCTGGCAGTGGTGGTAGCCTTCCTCAGAAGGCAGGGCATCTCAGTGTTTCCTTACCTAGACGACTGGCTAATTGTAGGCCAGTCACCAGACCAAGTCAAGTCAGCTCTGGCTGCTACCCAGAGGCTTCTGGGTTCTCTAGGATTTCTGCTCAATTTGGCCAAATCAGTTCTAGAACCTGTTCAACTTCTCACTTCTTTTATAGGGGTAGAATTGGATACCAATCAAGCAAAGGCCTTCCTGCCTGTCTCAAGGGTAAAGGCTCTTATGGATCTGGCTTCCTCTTTCAAACCCTTGGTTTCTTGTCCAGCCATACATTTCCTCCAACTTCTAGGCCACATGGCAGCTTCTACTGCAGTGGTCCCAGGAGCCAGATTTCAGATTAGGAACATTCATTTCCACCTCAGGTCCTTCTGGTCACAGAGGGAAGGATCCCCTCACCAGGTTGGTTCCAGTGTTCCAGACCCTTGTCCCGACTCTCCAGTGGTGGCTGGAGGAGGACAATCTCAGGCAGGGTGTCCCCTTTCTGTACCAGACACCCTCGGTTGTTCCTACCCACAGATGCTTCTCTCCTAGGCTGGGGAGCCCATCTAGGAGAACCTACTGCACAAGGCACTTGGTCTCATCAGGAGTCTCTCCTTCACATCAGTCTTCTGGAACTCGGGGCAGTGTTTCTAGCCCTTCAAGCATTCTCAGACTCCGTTCAGGGAAAAGTGGTGCAGGTCAGAACAGACACCACCACTATGTGGTACATAAGCAAGGGGGCACTCGGTCCACAGCCTTGTGCACGGAAGCCATGTAGGTGTAGTTGTTGGCCTACTCCCTCCAGACTTCCCTGGTAGCAGTGCATCTTTCTGGGAAGGACAATGTGCTGGCAGACAGCCTGAGCACGATTTCACAGGGTCATCAGGAATGGACTGAATCAGCATGTTCTTCAGGTCACTTTCAGGAGGTGGGGCACTCCACAGATAGATCTCTTTGCAGCCCCAGACAATCATCAACTCCCTCTCTTCTGTTGCAGGCCCCGTCCTGGGGTCTGTGCCTCTAGATGCTCTCCTGTTGGACTGGACAGGCAAGTTCCTTTATGCCTCCCCCCCCCTTTAATTTTCAGAGTACTGATCAAAGTCGGATCTCAGGCCTGCACAGTGATTCTGGTGGCCCCAGACTGGGCCAGACAACCATGGTATCCACTACTACTGTCTCTTTCAGTGACATTTCCCCTGTTTTTTCCCAGGAGGCACAACCTCCTGACCTCCTCTCAGGGAAGAATTTGGTACCCCAGTCTCCAACCTCTCAGGCTCAAAGCTTGTTTTTTGAAGAGTTAAGAGTATGCAGGAGTGCATCTCTCAAGGGGTTATTGATATATTCAAAATCTCTAGGAAACCTTTTACTAGAAAGACTTACAATTCCAAATGGAAGAGATTCACCATTTGGTGTTCTCAGAAAGATATTCAGCCAGGCAGTGCGACCATTGCTACAGCCCTGGACTATCTGGTTCATCTGAATAGCTTGGACCTCAGGCCTGCTACCCTTAAAGTTCATCTGGCAGCTGTGTCTGCTTTCCTACCAGCAGGGAAGTTTCCCTCCTTGGCTTCTCACCCTGTGTTTAGTATGTTTTCCAAAGGTCTGGTTCATTTTATCCCTCCCTTTAGGGAGCCTACCCCTGCTTGGGACCTGAATATCTGTATTGCACAGCTTATGCAGCCCCCCCCCCTGAACCTTTTATCTTCAGCTGAGCTAAAGTTTTTGACTGGGAACACTGTGTTTCTGGTAGCCATTATCTCTGCTGGGAGGATCAGTGAATTACTAACATACTAACATGCTAAAAGCCAGCAGAATAGGCCAAATGGTCTGTCTTGTCTGCTTGAAAGCCAGCAACCTAATGGCTGCCTGCCTCACCACCACCCCCCAGCCCCAAGTGCATCTTCTCTAGATTCAGTTTCCCTTTGAACCTATCCCACCCCTTCTTGAAGCCCTCCACTGTGCCCTCCTCGACTGGCCTCCTGGGAAGTGCATTCCATGGCTCCACCACCCTCTTAGTGAAAAAATGCCTCCTACGTTCCCCCCGTAATTTCCCCCTTCCAACTTCCACCCATGGCCCCTGGTCACTCCCCCCTTCAGCCTAAACAACTCCATGGTTCCACTCCTAATTATTCCCTTTATATACTTGAAAACCTCTACCATGTCTCCCCTATCCCTCCTCTCCTCCAGTGAATAAAGCCCAAGCTCTTACAGTCTCAACTCATAAGGCCTCCCCCCCATGCCCTGAATCATCCTGGTCGCTCTCCTCTGGACCCTGTCCAGCAGCGCTATGTCCTTCTTCAGATGAGGTCTCCAGAACTTTACACAGTACTCAACCTGCGGCCTGACCAAGGCATTATACAGAGGAAGGGTCACTTCCCTACTTCTGGACGTAATTCCCCTGGCTATGCAACCGAATATCCTGTTTGCCTTGGCTGCAATTTTTCTAAAGTTTTCAGAATTATTCATTTTAACGTCTACCACCACCCCTAAATCCCTTTTCCCAATGTTGCTTGCAGTGTGACCCCCCCCGGGTGTATACATGGCCCAGGTTATTGACCATCAGATGAAGTACCTTACATTTCCCGGCATTCAGTTTCAGTCTCCGTCTCCTTGACCACCCCTCCAGGGTATCCAGATCCCCCTGGACTGTCTCCCTCACTTCCTCACTATCCACCAGTGCTCCCAATTTTGAATCGTCCGCAAAGAGACTCAACCTATTCCTAACCCCCCTCCCTATATCCGAGACATAGGTATTGAACAAGAGTGGGCCCAATACTGAACCTTGAGGGACTCCACTGATTACCTTCCTGGGGGAGGATATTATCCCACCCACGATTACCCTCTGTAAACACCCGAAAGCCAATTTTCAACCCAGTTTAGCTCCTGTCCACCCACCCCCATCTCCCCCACTTTTGCTATCAGTCTTTTATGAGGTACTGAATCAAACGCCTTGCTGAAGTCTAGGTACAGGATATCCACTGGCCTATGTCTGTCCAAGGCCCCCGTCACCCAATCATAGAATTCTACAAGGTTGGTCTGACACAATCTCATGGAGACAAAGCCATACTGTTTATCATCCTAGTGTCCTAACCTTTCCAACTGCCTCCCAAGCCTCTCCTTGATAAAGCCCTCCATTACTTTGCCCACTATAGACGTTAGACTGACCGGCCTATAGTTCCCCATCTCCTCCGTAGACCCCCCCTTATGTATAGGCACTATATTCGCCACCCTCCAGTCCTGTGGCACCCATCCCGTCTGCAGAGAGATGTTAAGGAGTGCAGCCAGTGGGGTTGCCAGCACATCCGCCAATTCCTTCATAACCCTTGGATGTATTCTATCCGGCCCGGTGCCTTATCAGTTTTCAGATTCCAAAGGGTCTCCCTCACCCTATCCACTGTGATTCTCCCCCAAATCCACTCCCTCATGCAACCTCCCTACACCTTCTTGGTCTGGTCTAGCCTGTGCCCTAGTCTCATGCCATCCTGTGGTCTCAGACTGAGACTGACCTCTCACTTTTACTGACTCCTCATCTCTCCCATCAGGCTGTAGGGATCCCTTGTCACCCACTGCAAATACTGAAGCAAAGTGCTCATTTAGCACCTCTGCCTGTTCCCCTACTTCCTGAGCCCATCCCCCCCCACCATCTTAATCCTGTTGATCTGTGTCCTCTCTTTACTCTTCTCTCTTATGTATCTATAGACCCCGGATATTCTCTAGCAGGTTTTTTTCCATCCCTGCCTTAGCACCCCTCACCACTCTGGTGACCTTCCTGGCCAGTAGTTCATACTCCCCTTGTTCCTTATCCCCCCAGAACATTTGAAACGTACGTAGGCAGCCTTTTTTTCCCTCACTGCCTCCTGCACCTCCCTGGTCCACCAACGTGGCTTGCTGGTTCTACCATGCTTGCACTTTATTTTAGTACAGGACCTAGTAGCCTCCTGTATCCCTTCTTTAATGGTCTCCCACAATCTTCCAGCATCCATATCCGGTCCAACCATGTCCTATCTCCCTCTTAGAATCCTACCCATACCCACAAAGTCAGCAGGCCTTGTCAGTGGAACTTGATTTTATTTTCTTTCATAAGGATGAGGTGGTCCTTGGAACAAATAGAAATTTCTTCCAAAAGTGGTTTCAGATTTTCATCTTAACCCATCTATGTCTTTATCTGTGTTTTTTTCACTGACCATTCTTCAGTCGAACAAAGATTGCACTGTCTGAACGTTAAAAGGGCACTTAGGCCTTAGTATGGTCTATATAATAACTACCAGAAGGACTGTACCCATTTGTTTCTCCCTTATGGTGAAGTGGGAAAGGGTAAACCCGCCACTAAAATATCTATTGCCAGGTGGATTGTTTCTTGCATTCAGTTTTGTTACACAAAACTGGGGAAGGAGCCTCCCTCAGGCCTGAGGGCACACTCGACCTGGGGTACAGCTGCCTCCTTGGCAGCTGCTAGGGATATTCCTCTGTCAGAGATCTGTAAAGCAGCCACCTGGACAACTGTTCACACATTCACCAAGCATTACTCTCTTGACATTTAGTCTAGAAGTGGTGCTAGGTTTGGCACAGCAGTGCTGCAGAGCTTGTTTCCAAAGTAGGTTCTGTATCCCCTCCTTCCGTTCGGGGGACTGCTTGGTAGTGTGCAATAGTCTGAATACAGCAGGACTTCATGTTTGAAGAAAAAATTACTCACCACTGTAATGTTGTTACGCCTAATGGAGTCTTGCTGTATTCTGACCTCCATCCCTGCCTCCCTTCTCAGAACCTAGTTGTTTTAGGCTTTGGGTTGGCAGATACAGTGTGGCACTCCCGAGGTGTACCCCCTGTTGTTGTTTACCCATCCTGTTTAGTTTGGGTGTTTTTTTGAGTTGTTAGTTATGGTTGTTGTTAGGTTCACTATCTACATAAGATTCTTCCTGGGTTCTCGACTTGAGTCTTTTGAACCCAAGTATTTGTGGCCTATGGCAAAATTTTAAAAACAATTTCTATAGCTATTAGTTAGTATAGTGCTCGTAAGAATGTAACGGTTACATTAAAATATACCAGTGACAGAGGTTTGAAAACAGAGCTCGAGCTTAACGTTCTATGCTTCTGCATAGAGTTAACTCTTTCCTCTCCGGAGCAGTTCAAGTGCTGGGACTAACTGCAGTAGTCAGAATACATTAAGACTCCATTAGAAGAAACAACATTACTATGGTGAGTAATTTTTTCTTAATGACTCCAACCAGAGGGTGAAACAGCCCCACAGATCATTGACATATTTGCAGTGGGAAATATTCATCATCATCATCCTCCTCCTCCTCTCAGATGTGGGTAAAAACTCCTAACCAGAAAACGGGGAAAAGAGCCACTTATTCAACTGAGGACTACCAAATGGCCAGACACACACCGCAGCAGCAAAGTGACTGGCAAGGAACGGTAAGAATATTTTTTTCTCCAATTTAACTCCAGATCAGATAAGAACTCTAATGGGGGTAACAAATCTGTGCCCAAAGAACTTATTTGCCGTACAGTAATTATAATCAGCCAGTCCAAATTGTGAGAAACTGCCATAAAAATAAGGAGAGTAACACTGGAGCAAATTTGGTTTTAGAAAATAGGGGCAAGTATTTAACAGATATCAAGGTGGGAGATACGACTGTGAAGAGTCTTAGAGTCGGGAAGCAGACAGACTCTGGTGCATGTTAAAGTTCTGGAAGAAAACTGTGCAAAAGGACCAAGTATTGTGGTCATCTTCATCCACAGGAACACACTATTCTATCCCACCACCCAAGTGACTCTAAGCATTAATGTGTATCACACCAAATGAAAGTGGGGGTAGTACCAAACTTCCCTGTACCTGTGATTATTGGAAATGACTTTCCAGAATTTGCCAAGTTAATCACAGCGGTAGTAAACCCTGTTGTTTCAGCAGTCATCATGATAACAAGAGCTCAGGCAAAGAAAATTTCAGATGTTGGGGACTCTCTTCTTTTTGGTGACTTTGATTCAGACTTGTTTGAGCCCAGCTTCAAGATCCAGAAATCCAGGAAAGAACGAAGGTACCTGGGACACCTGCTGTGGGACACCATGGGGAACTTATGGAAAAGAGGAGAGGAAGGGGAGCCATGGGACACCAGGGAGAATTTATAGGGAGGGGGTTCCATTGGACACCAGGGAGAACTTAAAGAGGAAAGGGGTGTCACTGGAAAACTGAGTAATTGGAAAAAGGTGGGGAGAGGGAGTCTTTCCTGCCCCCTGTAATACCATTATAGCTTGGGGTCAGTGCAAATTGGTACTACTTTCCCAGCTACACCAGTGCAAAAAAAAAAAAAAAAAAAAAAGTCAAGTCTGATCCCTGCTATTGGCATGCCTTTGTGGCCTGTTTCACTTCTGCGTCTGCTGCTGACATTTACAGAGCTGCTATCTTGCACAGGATCCATACTTTTGCTAAACGTTATAGCCTGGATCTGACCTGCCATAGGAGGGCTGGATGTGGTGGCGGGGGGGGGGGTTACAAGGCCTGCTGTCCTGAGTGGTCGGTCTGTTTCACCAGCCACCCAGTTGGCGTTAGTGCTGCTTAGTAGTCATCAAGTGTATTATGGCTCTGAGGAGAGCCCCTCAAAGAAGATACTGTTGTTATTTATCAGAAGTAGTAGATCTTCGAGAGGGTCACCATAGAGGCAGCATACCTTTTTTTCATCTTGTGTCTCCTGGTGTAAATTTAGAAATCCAATTTCTACAATTGGATTTCGAAATCTGCCTCGCAGTGGCATATACTGTACTTGGGAGAGATTGGGGAGGAGTTATTTAAGTCTGTAAAAAGACTTCCTGGTTGCTCATTGCAGCACCAGAAAGGAATGTATGTGTGATTCACATGGGAAAACTCTGGGGGCCTTAATTGGCTGAACTCTCATAGTTCAGTTGGTTAAGAGCTATAGCACGGATTGCTGAGGTCCTGGGTTCAAATCCCAGTGAGTCGCACTTGTCCTTTCATTTCTACAGTTGGATTTTTAAGTTTATTAAAGAATTCTGATGGTATTGGAATTGCCAATGCTTGGAATAAATAGATAAGTTTTGGTAGTATTTTCATTTTGATTATATTTATTCTCCCTTTTAGTGTTAATGGTAAAGTTATCCCAATTGTTTTTTAATTTTTTGTTTTTTTTAAGAGCAGTCTGAAGTTTATCTAATATTGTTGGGTAATTATCATGAAAAAGTTGTTCTGCCTGGCTTGAAATATTTACTCCTAAATAGTTTGTGGTTTTTTTTTTTTTTTTTTTTTCCTCTTTGTAAATCGGATGCAGTACATGAGGATAAATGGGGAAAAAATGGTGCCATTCCTCTTAATATAAGACAGTTAAATCTGATCATACCAAATCAATAAGACTCATCCTTGGGGGTACATCTATAATAATCAAAAATGCATTGTTCTTGATGTGCTGCGGTTAAGAACCCAAGAACTGCATGAAACTTATAAACCGCAGAGTTAAACTATATAACATAACCATCTCTACTTCCTGTATAGGAAATTTTTGGTTCATGCTTTACTGTATTCAATACCACTGAAAGTATCAACTATATGGGAGCAATGCTTTACAACCTTACGACTGAAACAGGGTGTCTGGCAGGAATTGTATTACAAAACATTTGAGGGTACTCATAGGGGAAATAATGAGCAGAGTGAGAGAAAACACCCCCTTCCCTTTGCCATACAGAACAGCAAAAACAAACTATAACACTGTGACCTACTGAAAAAATAGTCATCTCTTCCCATGAATACAGCAGTTAACTAGAAATTTTACAATAGTCGTATGTGGGTTAAGGCAACTCAAAATAAGCAGTAAGTCAAACCTGAACCCGAAGCTACGTTCTTCATTTCAGGTGGCTCCGTCGTCATCCTCTCCCTCTAGTTCAGATTGGGAACCGGTGTAGCTCTGCATTGGACTAATTTCAAAGCCCCAGCTGGGTCCGAGAAAATAAAAGCCTTCCCGTTATGGAGGATCCAGAGGTGAGCTGGAAATAGAATTCCATGTACGATCTCGGCTTCCTGAAGCATGGCCCTGATGTCCTCAAACCTCATTTTTTTTTTCTATTGGGTTGCATAACTGAGATCAGGGTACAGAGAGACCTGGTTATCAGTCCTGTACTAAGGTCTTTTTGCATCATACCAAAGCCAAAATAAAGTCTCTGGTCCCAACACCATCCAAAATCATTACTATGGCTCTGGGAACCTCGGGATTCTCTGGTCACCCCCTCTGAGCCACTCGATATGCTTTCTATAGGACGATGTGGCAATCTATCAATGGTTGTCCTAGCTGCTGCTCAAGCTATTCCACAGTGAAGAGCCCTAAATGATCGCCCTCACTTCGTTCCAGCATGCCTACTTTCGTATAAAGAAGTGGCCCTTGCATCTCAATTAAGCAAACGAGCATTAGTAATTCCACGAAATACATTTGAAAACTGCTTCCGAAATCACACGCATGCGGAAGAGCTACCCGAGCAGAAATCCTGCGCATGTGCAAGAGCGGCACACTCTCTTGCGCATGCATGGAATTTTGGCACTAGCTCTTCTACATGCATGCGATTTCGGAAGCAGTTTTCAAATGTATTTTGTGGAATTACTAGTGCTCATTTTTTTTTTGATTCAGTGCAAGGGCCACTTCTTTACAGGCAAATGTACTGGGTTAACTTTTTTTTTCTGATGGGCATGTAAAAAAGTACACTTTGGGACCGTGCTCCCGAGCAGACGCGCGTTGCTCCTGTGGACATGCTTCGGGTGACGGCAGATTTTAGTGCGGACCGAATGAAAAGAAATTAATGGGTATATTCAGAGAATCCGGTACAAAACTTCATTTTTTGCTACACAGGGGCATTCCATGGTAACTGCTTCACACGTATGTGCCTAGAGGCACAATGATTACATTTACTTTAAAATGAAGGGCAAAGCTGACAGTGCCCCCTTTGATGAATTCTTTGATTTTGTTTGTTCAGGGAGATATATTAATGCATCATCTGCATATAGCCTAATTTTGTGGGTATGGTGATTGATTTTAATCTCTGATATTTTTTATATTTTGTCTGATATTGATAACTAATGGCTCTATTGCTAATACAAAAATTAAGGGTGAGATTGGACATCCCTGTCCAGTTCCTCTAGCAAGTGTTATTTTTCCCAAAGTGGTGGTGTTTATTTTTATTGTGGCAACCAGATTATTGTAGGTGAGTTTGATCAATTAGAAAATTGAGTTTTGATTCCTGTTTTTTTTTTTTTTTTTTTTTATTAACCTGATTTAAATATTGCCATTCAACCCTCTCGAAAGTGTTTTCTGCATCTATGGCAAGTAATATGGCATCTTGAGATGTGTTGTTTGCTTTTATGTTTATGGTTCTTTTTATACTGTCCGTTATTAATCTTCCTTTTATGAATCTGTTTGGTCTTGTGATAATATGATGAGTAAGATTTGTTCAAGTTTAGTGGCTAATTTTGTGAAAATGTTATAGTCAACATTCAGTAATGAAATTGGTCTATATGAAGAGCATTCAGTATCATCTTTACCTTTTTTATAATATAGATTTATTATAGTTTCTTTAAAAGATTGTGGGATGTCTTGTAATGTGTTAAATGAATTAAATCACTTTGAGTTTGGGAGCTAATATGGATTTTAGAATTTTGTGTATTTCAATGCTTATCGCATCTGGCCCTGTTGCTTTACTGCTAGGTATAGCTTGTATTGCATTTTGTATCTCCTGAAATGTGATAGGGTTATCTAACGTTTCTAATAATATTTCTGGGATTTTTGGAAATAGTCTGTTCCTAGAACTTATCTGAATCTTTTGAGTTTCTTGGGAGTTGTGATGTGTATAATTCCTGGTAATTATTCACAAATTGTTGATTGATTTTCTATGGGATTATTTTTGATGTTTCCTTGTGGGTCTTTAATTTTGACAATATGGATTGACAGTTTTGTAGAAAGGCAGTTTAGTGCAACCTGTCTGTACTACAATAATGCTTGAGTAAAAGCAGTCTCTAGCTAAATAAGCCCCATCGCCAGTCTCTAGCCAGAGGGAGGAAGCCCAGTTCAGACATAGTCTCTAGTGAGTAGTGTGAAACCCAGCTTGTAGAGATGGTAGAAATAACTTACCAGACACCTTGGGGTCACAAAGCTGGCAGCAAGTCATGCCCCAGCCCCATCTGCCTTGGCGGATTCAACAGACTTTCCACTCAGCTGGGCCACTTGCAGGGGGCCACCCAGGAGGACTAGTTCTGATTGGAATGGAGGGGGCAGAGCGTCTTTCCCTCAAACCTGATTGGCTATAGCAGGGGAAGGCGCCAGATTGGAAAAGTGTCCTGTTCTCGTTTGCAGGGTTGGGGGGTGGGTGCCGCACTCTCATTGACCCCATAGAGCTGCCCATGAAGGACCTGGCATGCTTGAATGGCCATAGCCAGACACACACCCCTAATTTCCTATTACCTAACTACCACAGTGCAACTGTTGAGTTGACAACCACCACTGAACTAAATATACCACTTACCTAATTGCTTTATATTTTGCACCGCAGTTTGCTGTATATGTAATTTCAGTGCCACCTACTGTTTTGCTTCAGTAAAAGCAGTAGAGCCAGGCCTGGGATGAGGCCTAGCATGACTTGAAGGTGCAGGAATGTATGTGATAACGCCGACTCAGTAGCACAGTAGAACACTACTTGCATCAGTGATCATTTATTGCCTCTGTCCTGCCCGCTATACGTACCTACATAAACCCACATATACCCTGCCAAGCTTTTATACCGGTATACTGGGTTGCACCTGGAAACAAGCCTTGACTCAGTGTGCCTTTCTTAGTTACTAATTTTCAAATAAATAGTGACCCCCCCCATGCTTATAATTGAGAAAAGAAAAATTCCTTGTTTTTAATTATCAGTGCCTTATGCCTGGTGAATTGATTCCTTTTAAATTCAGTTTATGTACCTCTGGTGTCTCTAGCCATATTGGGAGTGGCTGCTTGCAGTTAAAGGGAAACCCTCAGCTCTCCAGTCTAAAGGCTGTGAGATCCAGAGGTCCTGATTTAGCAAGTCACAGAAAAAAAAGGGTTTTATTCATTATCAAGTTAAACAGCGTAACCCCTGGAATCCCTCACTTACGCTTAACAATTGCAATAATTTCCTTGGAATGAGCCACGCCAAAGCTTTAAGAAGTTTAATTACAGAATTTAGAATGAAATTCAAACTCTACTATGTGGCCATGCTTACCCTTGCACTCTCTGCTATGTGGTCAAGCTTGTAGATATGGACTGTGGAGTTCAACACATGGCTGGGGGGGCTGGGACAGAATCTGGGACAACAATGAACTTTATGCAGGGGATAGGCTACATTTGAGTGAGGAGGGGAAGGGAGTAGGGAAATGCATAGCTACGAAGATGGATTTAAACTAGTAAGGGGGTTGCGGACAGATGGTAGGCAAGGATCCCAGAGTGGGGAGCCAAACAAGATTGCCCCCCAGGCAAGCAGGGAGGAACTTGGAGCAGGGGCACGGGGGAGGATAGGAAGGGGCAGGAAATGATTGGAGGGTGGTCTCACTGAATGCGAGAAGCCTTGGTAACAAATCAGCAGAATTACAGGCTCTCTTGGTAATAGGGAGAGTGGACATTACGGCCATTGTGGAAACGTGGGCCATCTAGTACTAGGAATGGGATTTGATCCCAGGGTATAGGATATTTAGGAAGGATATGGTTAAGGGAAAAGGGTGGGGGGGTACTGGCAATATATGTATGGGAAGGGAGAAGGGGGAGGAAGGCAAAACAGAGGCCCTATGGATGCAGCTTCAAGATTCAAAAAGTAGGACATTGAGGATGAGGGGGGGTGCACAGGCTGCCAGCCCAAGCTGATGATCTGGATAAGGAGTTAGCTGAGCAAATCAGGAGGGTCTGTAGGAAAGGGAACACTGTGGTGCTGGTGGGGGACTTCAACCTTTCGGCGGTGGAGTGAAGCACCTCAACCACCAAAAGTGCAAAGGACTAGGTCCTATTAGAGGCATTTCAGCACAGCTTCGTGGTGCAGTAGGGAAGTGAGCCAACTAGACTGGATAGGATTCTGGACCTGGTTCTATCAAATGGGGAGGCTGTAAGGAATCTGGAGGTGGAGAACCCTCTGGCTGGGAGTGACCACCACACAGTATGGTTCACGCTCAACATGGGCAGGGAAGCAGGGGGTACAGGTACCAGAGTGATTGACTTTAAGGGGCAGACTTTAAAAGGATGGGGGAAATTTTGGGCAGGCCTCTGGGGGAAATTCAGCCACGCATAGATGCTAGCCAAAAATGGGATATTAAGAAAGGGCTGGTGGAGGCTGCTGGGACATGTACAAGAACAAGGGGTAAGAAGGGAAGGGAAAATAAAACCAGCTGGCTGATACAGGAAGTCATGGAGGGATGAGGGCCACAAAAAAGGCATTTCAGAGACTCAAGAAAATGGGAGGGGGGGATAACAAGGAGGTGTATATGAAGTCCAAGAAGGTTACCAGGCTGGTCAGAGCGGCCAAGACTTCCAGGGAACTGAGACTGGTGCTGGGCATTAAGTACAGAGAAAAGGACTTCTTGAGATAAATCGGTGAAAGACGGAAAAACAAGAATCAGATTGTAAGGATTAGGAGGAACGGGGGCTGGGTGGAGAATGGGGAGGACCAGGCAGAGGCACTGAATAATTACTTCTGCTCTGTGTTCACGAAGGAGAAAGGGGGGGCAGATACCACCTGGGAGAGGGAGGAGGGGGGTAACTGATATAGGGATTATAGAGGGTAGGGTGCTGAAAGGATTAAGGGCCCTGAGGGAGGATAAGGCACTGGGTCCAGACGGCATTCACCCTGGGGTACTTAAGGAACTAGCAGAGATTCTGGCAGGACCACTGGTGGACCTGTTCAGCACCTCCTTGGACAATGGATGCATACCACAGGACTGGAGGATGGCCAATGTGGTACCCATTCACAAAAGTGGACCAAAGGACGAACCAGGCAACTACTGCATAGACCAGTGAGCCTCACGTCAGTTGTGGGAAAACTCATGGAGACGATCCTAAAAGAGAGGCTGGTGACATTTTTGGAGATCAATGGTCTCCAGGACGTTCAGCAGCACGGTTTGTCTCAGGAAGATCCTGCCAGACAAACCTGATTTGAGTATTAAGACTGGGTGACAAGGGAACTGGACAAAGGCCATGCAGTGGATGTCCTGTATTTGGATTTCAGCAAGGCCTTTGATTCTGTGCCACGTGGGAGGCAGAGCTGGAATATATAGGGGTGGGAGCAAAGATTGTAACTTGGCTCTCTCAACTGACTGAAGGGAAGGCAGCAGTGTGTGGTTGGTGGTGGTTGGGGAACTCTCATCACCGAGGGATACGACGAGTGGGATGCCGCAGGGATCAGTATTGGGACTAGTGGTGTTTGGGATATTCATAGCTAACATCTCCCAATGGGTCGGAGTAAGATCAGTCTCTTCACAGATGACACAAAGATGGGAGCTGTGGTAGATGACATTGAAGGGTGGAGGGGCTGCAGGAGGATCTGACCAAACTACAGAAGTGGTCGGATGCATGGCAGTTGGGGTTTAATGCTAAAAATTGCAAGGTCTTGCACGTCAAGGCTAACAACCAGGAGAGGAGCTATCAGCTAGGGGGAGTACAGCTGGAATGCATTGAGGAGGAAAAGGATCTAGGGGTGCTTATTATAGGGCGTATGAACAACTCAGCTCAGTGCAGGAAGGCGGCAGCTGGGGTGCATAGTGAGGGGAATCTCCTCCAGGAATAGGGAGCTGATCCTGCCTCTCTACAGGCCACTGGTCAGGCCGCACCTGGAATACTGCCTGCAGTACTGGTGCCTTTTCCTGAAGGACATCGGATTGTTGGAGAGTGTACAGCAGAGGGTGACAAAGATGATCCAGGGATTAGAGGGATACTCCTAAGAGGAGAGGCTGGCCGAGTTGAACATGTATTCCTTGGAGGAGGGGGGGGCATGATCGAAATCTTTAAATACTTAAAGGGGGGTTAACAAGACTAGTACAGAAGGGATTTTTCAGATTAGAAGGGAGGGTCACTAGGGGCACCAGATGAGACTGAAGGGGGGAAGATTCAGGAGGGAGATCAGCAGACATTATTTCACTCAGAGGTGGTGGATAAGTGGAATACTCTACCGTGCTACAGGCTACTACCTCCTATGGCAGACAGTTTTAAGAGGGGATTGGATAGAGTGAGAGGGTAGTGGGAGGAGGGAGGGTGGGGCAGCTGCAGGTTGAGGGCTAGCTGCACAATCAAGCAGACTCGATAAACCATGAGGCCTGTTTCTGCTGGTGTTTTCGTATGTTTGTAAGCTTACCCTTGCATGCACTGCTGTGTGGTCACGCTCACCCTTGCACTCTCATGTCAGATGTATTTTTCTGCCTGAAGAAAGCAGTTGCGTCGAAGTCTTCTCTTCACCTCTGGCTGGTTTACAGTTTATTTTTTTTTTTAGTATTTAACTGTTTTATTTAATTTTTCAATACTTTGCATTAGTTAGGCTCTTATACGTTATTTATTGCGTAAGTTTCATTTATTTTCTCCAGTTCCTGATCGGTTCCCAGGATCCAGAGATGGCTGTTTGGGGTGTGGTTCCTGCTTTCAGGGAACCGCTGTGTTTTCACTTGTAAAATTAATTTCTACTACAACAATGTTGCGGTTTTGCTTTAGGTTTTTCTTGTTTCCTTTTTTTTTCCTTTGTTTTGTTTTGGGAACCAAGACGAGAATTGTCTATTTTTTCATTGAGAAACCTCGCCTTCCCCCCGAAAAAAAAGTATTTTTATCCTACTCTACTGGGACTGAGTGGGCTGTCCGCCCTGTCCCCAGGTGCCAGCGAATGGCCACCTACCTCCTTCCCCTTCTGATGTTCCAGTTGGGCAAGTTGCAACTCCTTTTGCAGGGCTTCTTTGAAGCCTGGTCCCCCTGTCTATTTTTCCACCCCCCACCCCCCCCCCGGACAATGGCAAACATGATCGTGCATGTGTATATGGAGGCCACTTGCGCATTGGAACTGCCAACCCCATTGTACCCACCCCGATGCGGAGAGGAGAGCTGCCAGGAGTCCGCTCATGCCTTCTCCTGAAGCTGCCCATCCATAAATCCCTCAGGAAAGCTGGTTGTGATATCATGCCTGCACCACCTCAGTTGCTGGCATAGGTAAAAAAAAAAATTTAGAAAAAATATCAGATGGACAAACAAGGCCTGTATTCCCATCCTGATCATGAGGGAGTGGTCCAGACTGCTTCCTGTGACATGGTCAGAGTGCCTCTTTCCTCCCAGCATCCTGAGAAAGGTTTCAGAAAACTGGATAGTGCGGGCAAAAAATCTTGCACATCAGCTTCCCTGCTCCTGAGTCACGCAGCTTACTAGGCCTACACAGCACAGTACCAGAAAGCCCTTTGGAATTCCATACTGACACTGAGTGAAAAGGCTACTGAAGGCTTGGCAGAGAATATGGCTGACACAGCAAGATCAGCCCTGGATGCCACAAAATACCAGTTGTATATGGCAGAGGTCACAAATGACACTGCAGTATAGCCTAAAGGTTAGAGGAATGAGGTGTGAATGAGCTTGGTACATCCAGCAGCCCAGGCCTGAGTTTGATTCTTACAACCTCCACTTGCATACTGTACGACTCTGAGCAAGTCACTTGACTGCCCAGTGCTCCCAGGTCGCCCCTCAAAACAGGCACTTGTGCCTAGTGGGCCTTACCAAGTTTCCGAAGACTAAAATAAAAAAAAAATAAAAAAAATCTAGTGTCATAGACCATTCAGTGTCCTTAGGGAGGTTTGCCTGCCTTAGAACTACTAGTCTATCCCAGGACACTCAAAAGCGTTAAATTTCCCCTCTAACGGGAAGTCCCTGTTTGTCGACAAGATGGAGGCTTACGTGAAAAAGGTGGATGCATACGAAACCACCTATAGGAGCAACACTGAGAAAGAAAAGGCCACCACTTCTTACAGCCTTATGGAAGAGGAGGCAGGGGTACGGTATACTCCCCCTTCCTCCCCGTGCTTATGTCTCCTAGGAGTATCCTCCACAAAGGGGCTGCCATAGGGGCAGGTTAAAAGGGGCACCAAGCATGCAGCTGCAACGCCAGTTCCCGAAACTCTAATAAAGCAAACTCCTGACAAGTCTGCACTGGTCGGGTCGCCCATCAATTGCCTGTGGGAGGAAGACTGAGTCACTGTTTCCAGGAATGGACAAAACTCACCACGGACAAGTGGGTCTTGGAAGTAGTGAGTCAAGGTTTGTCCCTGTAGTTAAGAAAATTACCAAAGCTACAGAACCAAAAGATTTTTCACCCTTGCACCCCAACAAAAAGAATCCTTTTGGAGATGGAGGTGAATAAATTGTTGCAAGCAAATGCTGTGGAACAAGTACCTCCCTTGCAGTAGGGCAAAGGGACTTTATTCCTGGTACTTCTTAACCCACAAGAAAAATGGGAGTGGCAACCCATTTTAGACCCAAGATATCGGAACAAACACTTGAAGAAACAAAAATTCAGGATAGTGACATTGGGCTCAGTGATTCAGTCTTTGTAAAAAGGAGACTGGCTAGGGTCACTGGATCTGAAGGCTGTCTGCTTTCACATACCAGTCAGTCTAGCCACAGAAAGTACAGTACCTGAGGCTGAGGATAGGGAACTGCCAGTACAAGTTCATACCCTTCCCTTCAGCCTCACCTCAGCTCCAAAAGTGTATACAAAGCACCTAGCTGTGGTAGCAGCACATTTGAAAAGGCAAGTGGTGGTGGTTTTTCCTTAGCTGGGTGACTGACTGGTCCCAGGAAAAATGAAACAGGAAGCAAAGTCCTCTCTGTTGCTGACACAAGACACATGGAGGACCCGGGCTTCCTCATAAATCATCATTAGTCTCAGACAGAACCAGTTCAGGTTCTGGACTTTATAGGGGCAGAGCTAGTTTCCCTGCAAGGGAAGGCGTTCCTCCCCCAAGCAAAGATAGCAAATCTGATTTCGACTGCAGAATCCTTTAAGGCTGTCTGCTCAAACTTGCAAGGGATTTTCTGTGTTTACAGGGACACATGGCCTCGTCTACTGCAGTGGTAACAGGGACCAGTTTACAAATGAGAGACGTATTCAGTATCACTAAGGAGACCACTGGCCTCAGGTGGGCACCACTGTCCAAACTGGTGCTTGTCACAAAGTCTTTGCTAAGAGCACTGGAATGATGGAAGGAAGAGTGCAGTCTTAGGGAATTTCCTTCCTTCAGCAATTGCCTACAATTATAATCACAATAGTTGCCTCATTCCTAGGCTGGGGCACCCACCTGGAGGACCTTACTATAAGAGGCACTTGGAGTACAAAAGATACCCAGGAGCACATAAATCTCCTGGAGGTCAGGGCAGTGTATCGGGCAATGAAGGCTTTTTCCTCTTGAATCAGGGAGCAGTCCAGGTCAGAACAGACAGCACCACAACAGTAAGCAAGCAGGGAGGAACAAGATCTTAAAAGGTGTGCACAGAAGCAGTGCAGATCTGGAAGTTCAGCTTTCAGCAGTTCACCTAACAGGTTCCCAGAGCAGAATCAGCCAGGGAAATCACAAATGGACACTGAACCTTCAAGTGCTGGCAGCAGTGTGCAGACGGCGGGGTACACCAGAAATAGACATGTACGCTTCCTGGGAGAACAACCAGTTCCCACTGTTTCGCTGCATATCTCCATCGGGGGTATAATCCCAGAGGAAATTCTAGTTCTCAGCTGGTCAGGGAAGTTTCTACATGCCTTACCACCTTTCCCATTTTTGCTGAGAGTACTGATCAAACTGAGAAGGGAGTCGGCAACAATGATTCTTATAGCACCGGGCAAATGTAGTACTCCATGATCCTGTCCCTCTCTGGCAAGCCTCCTATGTACCTGCCCCGAGATACAATTTGCTGACACTGCCCAGAGCAGGATAACATTCCAGATCCAAAAACTGCATCTCAAAGCACGGTTCTTGAAGGGTTAGAGTTCTTGGGACTAAATCCCTCTGAAAGGGGATTGAAGTGCTGAAGGTCTCAAGAGAAACAGCAACTAGGAAAAAAGCCGCTGCGGACGTCTGTGTGCCAGTACTTCGTTAATGAATTTATTACTCTGCAATGGTGCATTTTCGCACTTAGTCTACTACTACCAGTATACTAACTGCGAAAATGTGCCGTTGCAAAGTAATAAGTTAATTAACGAAGTGGTGGCACAGAGACATCCCTAATGGCTTAACAGATTCACTCACATCATCACAAGGCTGGTCTCAGGGGATTCTGGTATAGTTAGTTCAGTGGCATGACTGGCAGGGGGATGCAGGATCAATCAAGTATAAAGTAAGTTATCTAACTTGACAATGAGTAACAAAAAAATATTTATTTTTACGATTTGCTTAATCAGGACCTTTATGTCCTGCAGTAGTTAGACTGAGGAGCTGAGGGTCCCTCTTTAAATTGCTTGTAATGTGGATTTTCAGTAATCATAGTCCCTGTGTCGTCCCCCGCCCCGGCTACTATTTCATTCAGTGCACTTTTTCCAGCTGGGCTGGGCTGGGGTTACATTTATTCTAAAAGTGTTTTCCTACTTAAGTTGCTAATCCTTCTTCAGTTGCATTTCTAAAGTGTGTACCCTGCTACTCATGCGATTCTAGCTCTCCTCTCCCCTTCCATGGTCTGGGCCATCCTCCTTTCTGACTTGTCCAGCTTGTCCTGCCAGTCAAAAGTATAACAAAGTTGGCACAGCAATAGCAAGGGAGCAGTAAAAAAAACAAACAGATTAGGAATTTGTAAAGCTTGTTGGTACCCGTGGATGACTAGAGGGGTGTATCGGGTTCAGCTGAGCAAATATTAGCTACCAAACATTTTTTTTTTATTTCAATTTATCCCAGCATGCCTGCTGGCAAATGGTCACTCTCTCTTCAGAGTCGTTAGTTGCTAGACCGCCTTGGTATGCCTCCCACCCAACTCATCTTCTACCTCTCTCTCTCTCACCATAGCTGGCTGGGAGTTTGGACTGCCTGAAAGAAATTTGCTGCTCACTTTTTGGCTGGAGGGGTTGGCAGCAGTGTGCAGTCTGCTTGCCTTTCTTCACCTCAATCTGCCTTACGGTGATGGTATGCCCTCAACTTGTTTTTCTCTCCTCATTGTGTCTCTGCTGGCTGGCTTGTGGAGGAAAGTTATTTCTTCCTGCTCACCTACTACTCTTTAACAGCTCCGCTCAACAAATGAAGAGGGCATTATTTGTTGTGACTTGCCATGCATTTATGATACGCAGTGAAATTGGTTCCTAAGGCTCCTGTCCCCCAGTTCCAGGGCATAAAACCCTGGGAAATGGACAGCCTGAAGCAGAAGCACTTTTTTCAGTACAGTGATTGCAAGTTGCAGACGTACGAAAAACCAGAAGCTGACGGTATACCGGGTGCAAAGGGTATCACAGTGTGAAGCAAACTGTGCAGTAATGAAATAGCCAGCTGTTCATACCGCAGTAAACCTTTATAACAGCATACTTTACTTTCTGTGTTAGCAGGCCTGGTAGATGTGGTTCAGGCATTACAAAGGGTCGGACACTTGATTAGATCGGCAGAGGAGCCTGGGAACTTGAGTCTGCCAGGTATGGTTTTGTGCATGGAGACAGGCCAGCAACTCTTCCGAGATCCATGAAAGGTGGGAATCTCAGACGCTGGATTTTTTGGGGGGTAAATCCTAGGCACACATGACTTTGGAGTAGAACTATTGGATGGCAGAAGTTATGTTGCTGGCTGTGGAAATGGGCGACCATTCGGGAGCTAGTAGGTCTGCATGGAGGGAAGACCAGTCAATTAAACAGAAGGACTGGAGCTTTATGAATGTGGGGGGGGGGACTTTGGGACAGGGAATCTTGTGCACACAGTAGACCATATGGTCGTCACTGTGGGTGTTGGGGAGGGTACCAGCATCCACAGTACAGTGGGGATGGGAGGAGAGAACTTGGTCCAGGAGGAGTGACTGAGGGATCTATGATTATGCTGGGTGAGGTTGTTGATCAATTAGGCTAGCTGGAGAGACATAATGTTTTGACACAGTTTTATTTAGAGAAGGGGAGAGCCAGTTGAGATTTGTCACTGAGGATGAGAAGCTCACCAGAGGAAGCATGTGAGGAGATGGGGTTGAAAAGCTCAGTGACTGAAGGAGGGGACAAGCCAGGACAGCAGTAGGTACCCACTACAGATATAGGGACAAAGAAGCAGAGGAAGGGCTTGAGGAGGAGCAACTCATAGGCATAGGAGGAAGTGACGGAGTGCACAGTCTCAAACTGCATGTTACAGGTAGGTAGCAACTCCACCCCATCGCATCTCTTATTGCAATCCTACCCAGTGATTGTGTGTGTGTGTATGCACAGGTGGCAACAGTAAAATCAGGAATCTTAGGGGAGAGCCAGGATTCCAAGATCACCAGCACATCAGACAGGAGGGTGACACTGAGCGGTTGCAACTGGTCAGTCTTGGGAAGGAGTCTTTGTCAATTAAGATAAGTCACTCTCAGTCCTTTGGGGGGATGAGAGGGAGATGACTTGGCAGAGCTAGGATCGAGCTCAGTATTACCTGTTACTGTAAGCAGCAAAGGAACAGTGAGCCTTAAGGAGAATATGAGTGACTTTTGAGGAGGGGAGGTATAAGGAAGCTGAGAGGGGATGGGGGAAAGAAGGCACCAGAGGGCTTCAAGGTGAAGCCAGGGTGAATGGGATAGGGAGGTGAGGCAGGAGGTAGGGAGAGTGAGTAAGGGGAAGGGAGTGAGATGGAGAAGAGAAGGCAGGGATAGGCAGTAGGAGGGAGACGAGTGATAGGGTTCGAAGTAGCATAATGGGGGGGACAGCAAGCAGTTGTCACCCTGAACTTTGCCAAATTAATGGTGGAAGAGAAACTTCACACAGGTAGGGAGGAAGTCATATTATGAGGTGAAGAAGCCTAAGTTAGTAATTTGGGGAGGGATGAAGGCGCTACCACCAGATGGGGAGAGCCCTAGTTTAACAATTTTGGGGAATGCAAGCCTCACCCTGAGAGAGGAAGCCTAGAGTAAACTGTTGGAGGGGATATAGGCTCACCTATGTAGCGAGAAAGCCTAGTAAGCAATGAGTTGATGCAGACTTCACCCATATAGGAAGAAAACCTAATTTAGTAATGGGGGGTGGGGTGTGTGTGCATCGCCTGTATAAGGACAAAAGTCTTTAAACAGCCTGAGGGAATGTGGCCTACACTCAGGTGGGGAGGAAGCCTAAATCAGTCGGTTAGGGATGCAACCAGGTAACTAAGTGGGCGAAGCTGGCAGCCCACGGTGCAGTAGGCCCTACTATACCATAAGGATAGGTCAGGCAAGAGGCAGAGTAACCTCTAGAAAATTGCACTCTAGTATAAACTCTTGTCGCAGTAGAAAAAATACAGCAGATTGTGAGAGCAGATCTGGAGGCCCATATGGATACCTAACAGCTGTCCAGTATAAGCAATAGATAATGAAACACAGCTGATGGTATGAACACACCTGGAGCCCTTTACAAATACCTTAATATCAGTAGTACAAAATAACAGCTGGCAGGAAAAGACCAGTATACAACTTACAATTTGTAGGGTGGAAATTGAGCAGAGTCTCCTGGTGTCCTGGCCTCTCCCATCAAGGACTCAGATTGCTACTGGTTCGGGGCATGGCCAGCAGCCGAATGGGATGCACGTATAGTCTGCTCGCTCCCGAGTGTAACCCCTAAATCCGGCATTATTTTCTATATTTCTGCGCAACGGAAAAGGGAAACTGTGTCGGTACTCACCAGCCGCCTAGTCCGAATCGGTTGCAAGCTATTGATGCCGAAGCAGTTACCGTTTTGATTGAGTGCTTCCTTGTTTACGGAGGGCTCCCGCCCCGCGCAACAAACGCCTGATCTGTCTATGTATTGATGGAGGTTCTCAACCACGCACTCCGACTCGACTGAAGGTAGTCTTGCTGAAATTAAGCACATGTTTGCTGAGATTTTGCACCGCATTGAAGGAGTGGATGGGGCTACTAGAAAGAACATTGAGGACATTGTGGATTTATCGTAAAGGGTTGATATCCACGAGCACAGGCTAGTTGAGGTAGAGGATGGCTGGCCAAAGTGGGGGCTAAGTAATGAGCAAGGACATATGATTCAGCAGTTATGTGGCCCAGGTGGAAGACTTGGAGAACCGTAGCCGCCGAAATAATCTTAGATTCGTAGGGTTCCCTGAAGGCTGCGAGGGGAATGACACAATTGCTTTTCTCCAAAAGGAACTGCCTTTATTGCTGGAATGCCGGTGCAGGTCTCCATGGGAGCTGGATAGGGCGCACAGAACTTTGGCCCCACGACCTCCCCCCGGAGGGCGCCCCCGAACTATTCTGGCCCGTTTTCTTCATTTTCAAGACCGCGAACGGGTGACGCAACTAGCACGACAGAAGGGAAAATTAACCTGGAATGGACATAAAATACAAATCTTTGCGGACTATTCATTGGAGGTCACGAATAGGCAGAAGGCCTTTACAGCTGCGCGGAGGGCATGTGCTGAACTGGGTCTTGAATACTCCCTGCGCTACCCTGCATCTCTACGAACAGTGGTTAATAGAGCACCGCGGGTTTTTGATAATCCGTCACTAGCTGAGGATTTAATTGCTGCACAAGCGCCCAAATTAAATTGGGGTAAACTACGTTCATCCTATAGCCCGGGACCCTCGCCTGCTCAGCCTGTACTGATGGACACTGGTGGACCCGTAACCCCACAGGATATGGCCACTTCGTCTTCTCACCTAGGTGAGCATATCTCGACGCCCACCCGGTCTACTCCTCATAAATCCCCAAGAAATAAGAAGAAGAACCGAAGAAGGGACAGGATTGAAGGAGGTCACGTGGACAAAACCCCTCGGCTATGCTCCAGAAGCAGAAGCAGAAGTTGTAGCCCAGAGCCGAACTCCTCTCAGGACTCCTGTGCCCCAGATATGAGTAACAATCAGTATAAAGTTTTGATGGATCTCCCTACTGAGGACATTCCTCGCGATCTCCCTCTTCCTCCTAGGTGTCCTGGTTCGGCAGGTTCAAAACTATCAGCAGCCAAACAACTGCGTTGGGCGGAAGGGGCAGCAGATACCTCTAGGGAGAACTCGGAGGCTCCGGCTGCTGTACAGGCCGTAGAACTCTCTGCAAGCAACATGGACAGGTCTACCTCTGCAACAGTTGCAAATGGTTGATGGTTAATATTGTATGGTTTCTTTCCTTTTTTTGAGCTCTATAAGGCCAGGCGTGCCTGTGGATTAACAGCCAATGCCATGTTCAAGGTACAGTCACTATGTACCGAGTTAAAGGTGTCTCCCCATTAGAAGACAACTTAGATCTGCCCTCTGACTTTACTCAAGGAGGCTCTTTATATTCTCATTTGATGTCCTTGTTTATTCGAGGTACAGATCTGAGGTTCCCAGTGCCTGTACTGGCTGGTACTCTTGTCCAGTGAGCCCAACAGGGGCTGTTTAGGGCTTAAATTTGGGGCCTGTTCTATTGTTAACTTGCCTCGGTTACTAATATAACCAATAAATGGTGTGTACTGCGTTTACAAATGCCCCATTTCAATACGCCGGAGGACACTACTCTGGCCACTGTTGTGTGGAAGTATGTTTTTTTGGGTTTTTTTTTTTGTTTACATATGCTTCTCTTTAAGGGAGTTACCAAGAGAAGCGTATCCACTTGATCTCGATGGGTTTAATGGGCCACTTACCTCCCAGCGACCTCCACTGGTGTCTGGCCTTGCTTCTATGCTTAGCCGACGTGTATTGGGAAGCTGGTCCTTTGTGGGTTTACAAAGGTACCAACACAGGGAGGGGGTGGGGGTGGGTTTTGTTACTATGGGAAGGTTGAGTTATTTGCTGTTAGTAAGGATAATATTGGTTAATACTTATCCCTGTCAGATTATAATGTTGATACTTAGGTGAGGTTGGGGGGTGCTCTGTCAATGTTTGGGTGGAAGGGAAGAGGGAATGGAGAGGCTTATCCGGACCCGCCATCTAGTTTCCATAAGCATAAAATCCAGTTAACATGTTGTATTTTAGGTTTGAATGGAGTCTAAATTAATATCATGGAATGTGAGGGGACTTAATTCACCCATCAAACGAAAGAAGGTTTTAATTCATCTCAAGAAACTAGCCCCTGCAGTAGTCTTCTTGCAAGAGACTAAACTCTCCTCCAAGGAGGCTACCAAGCTTAAACAAGCCTGGGTGATTGATGAGCTTCATAGTGTGGCCCCCACACATAAAAGGGGAGTTTCCATACTCTTGCACAAAAATTTGGGATGGAAGGTGAAAAACTTCATATGGGATCAGGAAGGGAGATGGATTATTGCGGAAGTTGTAACCCCTGAAGGTCCTCTGGTGTTGGCCAATATATATGCTCCTAATCAGGCTTGCCCTCAGTTCTTCCATACGGTTAATCAGGCTATACTGGACTTTAACAAAAATAGTGCCCCAATTCTTTTAGGAGGGGATTTTAACTTAACTCTAGACCATACCCTAGACAGAAGCAATAAATCCCCTGAACCCCATCGACAGGCTAAGAAAGCAGTCGGGGAACTTATGTCCGAACTTGGTCTACTAGATGCTTGGAGGGTATCAAATCCAGGCGTCCATGACTATGCTTGTTTCTCCCCTACCCATGGCTCCTCCAGCAGGATAGACCTTTGGCTTATATCCATGAGGATATATGAAGCATGGCGAGGTTTGATTCATCCAATTTATGTCTCTGACCATGCCCCACTTGAGTTGGTTCTTAAAAAGGTACCGGACCCCCAATATTCCCAATCCTGGCAGCCAGACCCATTACTGTTAGAAGACAAAAAGTTTCTTAATTGGTTTGGCCAGGCTGTAACAGAATATTGGACGGATAATGACACCGGTGAGGTATCTGATTCAACTCTTTGGGAGGCCTTTAAAGTCACCATCTGGGGTAGGATAATGGCCTTTGCAGCAGCTAGGCAACGTACCCGGGAGGCTGATCAGAGGGCTTTGGAGAAGAAACTATATTGCTTGGAAATGGAATACAAAGCCCTAGTTGATAAACCTCCTTCCCCTGAATTGTTAGCACAGTTAGCCAGTACCCGTATCTCCCTCGGTGCCCATTTATCGCGTCAAGCTGAGCTAAACCTCAGACGCATGCGTCATGCGTATTGGGAAGGGGGAGAAAAGGCTAGCAAATTATTGGCCTATCATCTTAAGCGCCAACATGCTTCTAAGATGATATATGCTCTGGCAGATCCGTCTGGCAACCCTTGTCGGACTAATTCAGGGATAAATTCGATCATGTCTCAATTTTATGAAAGGTTATATGCTTCTCCAAACCCCCCTGACCCAGCTCGGATCCAAGCTTACTTAGCCCCATTATCTATCCCCAGTATTTCCAGTAAGGATACTAAATTATTAGAATCCCCCTTTACAATTGAAGAAATTGCCCAAGCGACTTTTGCCTTGAACCTACGTAAATCCTCTGGGAGAGACGGACTCCCTATTGATCTATATAGACTCCCTGGGGTTAACGTGGCCCCTTATCTGGCCCGGGTTTTTCGGCACTCCCTAACAATTGGACAATTACCCCCCTCAATGAGAGAAGCTATTATTACAGTACTTCCAAAAAAAGGGGAAGACCCGCTGTCTCCAGGTAGTTATCGCCCTATTTCCCTAATTAATGTGGATGCTAAGATATTGGCTAAAGTTATCGCCACCCGGCTAGAACCTCTCTTGCAAGATCTGGTCGGTCCCTCCCAAGTGGGCTTTGTGAAAGGCCAGTCAGGTTCCGACCATCATAGAACATTGGGGTCATTGATGTATTTTGCCAAACTTTCGCCAATCCTCTCAGTAGCTATGGCCTTCGATTTTGAAAAGGCTTTTGATTCGGTTGAATGGGCCTATTTACTTCATACTTTGTCCATCATGGGTTTTGGTCCTGAATATATTGCTTGGATAAAGTTGTTGTACTCTGTCCCCTTAGCCTCGGTGATGACCAATGGCAGCATGTCTAGGCCCTTTCAATTGCAAAAGGGCACGAGACAGGGCTGTCCCCTCTCTCCATTATTATTTGTTTTAGCTATGGAACCCCTGGCTATTGCACTAAGGTCCTCCTGTGACATTCCCGGGATCCAGGTGGGAGACGTTAATTATAAGACCTTTCTTTATGCAGACGATCTGCTTATTACGACTAAACATACTCAATCTGGGATGCAGACTATTTTCCGAATCCTGAATGAGTTTACCAAGATATCAGGGTTAAAGTTAAACTAATCCAAAACTGGAGTTCTTCCGTTAAATTCCTCAACCCCAGGATCGGATTTTACTGTCTTAGGGCTAAAGTGGTCCCCACAGGGTATTAAATACTTGGGTATTATTCTACACCCAGACCCTCTTAAAATGCTTGCGGCTAATTTCAATTCTCTGATTGACTCACTCAGGGTTGATATGGGAAGATGGAAGGCATTAAAGCTTTCATTGGCCGGGAAAATTGACTCGATCAAAATGATGGCTGCCCCAAGGATGTTCTGTTTGCTGGCTCACTTCCCTCTGCCTATACCCCTGAAATGGTTTCAGAAATTGGAGACCCTTATGGGGAATTTCATATGGGAAGGTGCCCCCCATTTAGCAAATTGAAACTTCGGCAGCACTGGAGGAGGGGGTTGGGGTCTCCCCTGGTTACAGCGGTACCACATGGCTTTTGTACTGGCCCAGACCCTTAGATGGTTTTCCAAAATTGGACAAGGCTCCCTGCAGTGACTTGGATAGAAGCGTCCTAATTCATGCTGTTTCTCCAGCGGTCATTTTATATGCTAAGAAGAAATAGCCCACGAACCTTTCCCCTCCCATATTACTTTCTGTTAAATATTGGAAACAAGCTATGACCATGCTGGGTTACGATCCAGCCCCATGGGAATTTATGCCTTTATGGGACAATCAGGCTCTGAAAATAGGGGAATCTACCCTGCATTGGGAATTGTGGAAAAAAAAGAGCTTAACTTCAATACAGGATCTTTTCATCCCGGGGACAACGGTTATGGATTATTTTGAGTCTCTGAGGGCGAGGTATCAGCTTCCGTCTTCTCATTTCTGGAGATATCTTCAGTTAAGAGATGCTGTATTTCACTTTCCAAAGTCATCTTGTGGTAACTCTTCACAAAAACTAATGCATCCTATTGGTGCATGGACTAGAGTTACCAAGAGTAGAGCTAGTAATATATACGGTGCACTCAGGGATTCCACTCCGGACCCTACTCAGTGCACTAGGCTGCAATGGGGGGAAGATTTGCAGACCTCGATTTCAGAACAACAATGGAAGGATGGGTGGGTACGTATTCATTTGGCTTGTCAAGATGGCTGCTCGAGGCTTATCATGAACAAAACCTGTTATAGATGGTATAGAGACCCGGCGAAATTAGTCAAAATGGGACTTATCCCGGTTGACACATGTTGGAGATGTGGCAACCAGGGAGCCCATCTTCTGCATGTTCTCTGGGACTGTCCAAACCTTCTACAGTTTTGGAATTCCATACAGAACATGTGTCAGCAACTGTTCCTGATATAGTCCGGGGTCCCGCCTACTTTTGGGTCATGTAACTGGAGACCCTAAGTATAGCCTGCGGGCGAGGGATCACTACGTACGGGCATTGGCCAAAAGGCTTATCCTAATGAGATGGAGATCCCTGACAGCCCTACCTTTCATCAGTTTCTTTTAGCCCTAGCCCAAGGGGTTGTATTTGAGAGGATCTCGAGTTTCGCCCATGGTTCCCTACTTCGATATAATCAGTGCTGGCAACCCAGATTTAAGGTCAGAGTACTGTCATAATACTGCTTCTAATCACACTGCC
Organism: Neoceratodus forsteri; assembly: GCA_016271365.2. Lineage (NCBI taxonomy): Eukaryota > Metazoa > Chordata > Ceratodontiformes > Ceratodontidae > Neoceratodus > Neoceratodus forsteri. Next base: position 1,616,804,594 of record CM057452.1, read on the forward strand.
CTGACTCCTCCTTCATTTATAAGGTGGTGACACTCGTCTCTCCCTCTTAGTGTAAGTCCCGTTCCCCCCACTTCCCCCTTCTCATATCTCCTTTGGTTAGACTTATATATGAAAAAAGATTGCCTATGTTGTAAATAGCTGATATTATAATTATATGTGAGTTCATCACACTTATGGTAGAGTGATTAAATAGTACTGATTTCTTTGTCATATCCCTAGTTAGGGTGATCGTATTTCATATTTATTTATGTTCTTCTGGGTGGATAGTACTCAATCCGCTACAAATTATCTTCTTTTTGGTCATCTTTAAGGGGGTGCCAATATATGTGAATGGATAACCTATACGGTCACTACAAACTGACGGATTGTTTTGTCAATTTGTATTATTGTTTAATCCTAATTTCTTGTCATGTATGATTCTCTTTATGTTATACTCTGCCATGTGGGTATGACCTGCCTTAAGTCAACAATAAAATGTTTAACTACAGATTGCTACTGGTTCACTCACACAGGGACTGTTCATAAAGGAACCGTGGTTGGTCCAGGAAGGAAGTAGTGAGTGTTCGCACCTCACAGCAAATGCTCCATGCGCTGATGGGATCTAGCAGTGCAGGGAATAAAGTTAGTGAAAAAGCAGCTTCTGCTGCTTGAAAAGCTGCTGATAGCTGATGATTGAGCAAGTTGATGGGGAGCCCTGCCAAAAACAGAACTCTGCCTCATGACCCCTTCAATGATGGTGTCTTCTTGGGTGGTAACAGCTACTGTAATTGTGTCCTTCTCATGGTGGGGCAAGCTGGCAGTTGGGACTCTTTGTGGTGGATGCCTCTCCACAACCTCTCCAACTTTTCCACATGTATAGGCCCATATATTTTGCCTGTATTGCAGGAGTACAGAAATAACGCATTCAGCATTTCCATGAATAGTCCTGCCACTGTAGTGAAGAGGTGAGCCTATAACTTATCGAAGCATATTTTATCCACTCTTCCATTGTTATGTGTATCTGTAGTTCATTGTTCCGTCTTGCCAACATTAATAGAGAGGAGAAAGGGTAGGAGTTCAGTTAGTCCTTTATAAGTATTGCCAATTAAGTGTGGCCTGAAAGACCCTTGTTGATGATACTTTAGCAAACTAAATAATATGGGAGGATGTTCTGAGAGTTGTTTAAATTGCAAACCCATCCCCAATAAATAGGATTTCACTTGCAAGTACAGTATCTGAAATGGACCTGCCTAGGAAGTGCATGTGCTCTTTGAAGGTCTGAGAAGGAGTAGAAGCCCTGGGTCTGTAATACTGGTAGACATATTTCAAACCTGTGGACCCCCTTCCAAAAGAGCTGCATCAGTCATATTAGGTGGAAAGGTTTTCTCGCATGCTAAAGATCTAAGCCAACATAAAGTATGTGAAAGGATGTTATTGGAGCAGTATTTACTCCAGAAATTGTATGTTATTGCTGTATACCTAGTCAACCTGGTTAAAGGCATCTTCCCTAATGGATGTGCAAAGATATATTTATCAATATCAAATCACCCAACGAGAATTCTATAGTTGTCCAATGTGGCATGTATGTAGGCATAAGCCAGCAGCATACTATCCAAAACTTAGCTGCCATAGAATAGAGAAATAGGTTTAGCAATTTTAATCCTTCCTTTTCCTTTGGTAGTTGTAAAGTAGCATACTTTGTGAGGATGTCTCCCCCTCCCCCCCTGATAAATCCGGATATTATGTGGTTCCAGTAATTGAAATAGGTCTTGTCCGGGACTACTGGGAGAGTTTGAAAGTAGTATAATAAATTATGTAAAACATTTTGTCTAATAATGTCTAGCTTTTCTAGTACAGAAAATGGTAATGTTGCCATTGTTGCAGATCTCTAGCTATTTGCCGGGTGATGAGCTCAAAGTTCAAGAGCATGGTAATTTTTTACTAATTGGATCTCCAAATATTCTGTCTTATTTTGATTCCATCGAATTGGGAATCTAGTTTTTAAGGCCATCGAGGATGAGAAATTAAATGTTAGATTTCAGTTTTGAGGGTATTTATCCAAAAGCCTGATAACTGACCAGAATGATATATTATATTCCAGACTTCTAAAAGTGATGTTTCTGGATTGGTAAAGGTAAGGATAATATCATCTACAAAGTGCTATTCTGAAATCCTCCCGCCAGAAAGGGAATACCTTCTGTTCTCTTCACTGCCTAATCGCTAAGGCTAGGAGCTTGACATGCAGCGCAAATAACAAGGGGAAAAGGGGACATCCCTAATGAGTTCCCTCAAAAATGATGGTGAAACTGCCTCATTCAACCTGACATATGCCTTTGGTAAACTATACAATGCTTGAAAAATGGTTAGTAATTTCTGAGGAAAGTTCATAGTGAAATTTCCAAAGTATCCCACAGGAAAGACCAAGATAACCTATCGGATGCCTTTTCGGCATCTAAACTAACCACTACTATAGGTATCTTCATTGTATTGGATGAAAAGTATGCTGTACATTATCATGGGTCTGCCTTTGGCAGATGAATCCAGCTTGATCCCCATCCAGTAAACGTTGTAAAATGTTATCTAACCTATGCACCTGTATGCTAGTGAATAGCTTATAATCTACGTTGAGCATAGAAATGGGGTGCTAGGAAGCCAGATCATCTGCCGAATTTCCTGGTTTTAGTAGTGTCACTATAACCTCTTATTACCAAGAAAAAGGAGGGGATACACCATCCTGACTGTTGATAAACCGCCGTTAATATGGGTATGAGGAGATCAGTAATTTAATTTTTTTTTTATATATATATATATATAAAACTCTACGGGTAACTGGCCATGGACATTTCCCCATTTTAGCATTTGTAAGGATAGCTAACAGTTCAGTTTGCATTACTGGTGCAAGCAGTTCTTTTTGCTCATCTGTAAGTTGCGGAAGTCCCAACCCTGTCAAAAGGTTTTTTGCCAAGTCAGAGGCAAAGTCCTATGTGTATAGTGCGGTATAATATTCCACAAAGCGCCTCCTAATTTCTGAGTGGTTCGGGTAAGGCAGGATCCCGTAAGCACACTATACAGGGTTGACTTGTTTTTATACAAGGTTGTCGAGCTATTCTTCGGGAGTTGCATGTGCCTCCCTCGTAGTAGTATTGTTGAAGAGCGATTGGGACCCTTTGTGTGTAGTCCCGACTTACAGCAAGCACTCCAAATGCTGATAGGGTCAGGCAGTCCAAGGAATACAGTTAGTGAAGAAGCAAGTCCTGCTGCTTGAAGGGCTGCTGCTGGTTAGCCAACAATTTGACTAGTGGAGAGGGAGCTGAAAACGGAACTCTTGACTCATGACCCCTTCAATGACACAGTCTTCTTAGGTAGGAACAGCTGCTACAGTGGCGTCCCTCTCATGATGAGGGAAAGCTGCTAATGGGGACCCTCTGTGTGCGATCCTGATTCACAGCAAGTGCTCCAAGCACTGGTGGGGGGCAGGCAGTCCAGGGAATAAAGTTACTGAAAATGCAACTCCTGCTGCTTGAAAGGCTGGCGATTGGTCAGGTTGAGGGGGGGAGACAAAAACAACTCTGGCTCATGATCCCTTCAAGGATGGTGTCCTTTCAGGTGGGAACAGCTGCTGCAGTGGTGTCCTTCTCGTGATGGGGCTAGTTGGTGAACAGGACCCTTTGTGCGTGTACACGTCTGTGTGCGTCTGTGTGTGTTGGGGGGGGGGTTCTGCCTCACGGCAAGCACTCTGAGTGCTGATAGGGTCAGGCAGTCCAAGGAATACAGTTAGAGAAAAAGCAGCACCTGCTGGCTGGCTGTCTGGTGATAGGGTGAGTGGAGGAGGAGCAAAAAACAACTCTGGCGCATAACCCCCCCAGGGTGGGACAAATCAGTTTGATAGCTGGTGGTCAAGGGCCCAGAAATCACTTTCTGGGCAGGTAGCCAAGTTGGCCAGTAGATTTCAAAATCCGGTAGCCAAGCCAGTTTAAGTAGCCATTGGCCACCTGACTACCTGATTTGTCCCACCCTGCAGCCACTTCAAGGATGGTGCCTCCTCTGGTAGCAACAGCTGTATATCTGGGTTGTTGACAATTTTAAGTTGAAGTAATTGCTGCATTTGGGATGTTCATGTCTCAGGGTTCTGTGCTGAGGCCACAGCTGTGGGCTATGCCACACTCCCCAGTAGGGGAGCATATTACCCATATGTATTAACTTCCCCTTCAACAACTTTAAAGCTAACAAAAAGGAACTCCACCCCCCTCCACACAAAAAAAAAAACCTCCCTAAGGGTTTAAAACTGATCCACCTAAATATCAGCAGCCTTCTTCACAAACTAACTCTGCTACAACCAATTGCCCTATCCCTATGTCCTGATATTTTGATAATCTCTGAGACCTAGCTAAAACCCCACATCAAGGATGCTGAAATCACTATTCTTGGCTACACTGCCATCCATCACAATTGTCCTGGTGGCAAAAGAGGATGTGGCATAGCCATGTGTGTCACATCCACGCTTACATTCATTCAAGTCTTGGTACCTGCACCCACGCAGTCCATCAATGCCTTATTGCTCAAACTATCCCTCCCCCATACTATACCCATATACATAGCAGGATCTTACGGCTCACCTGACGCCACCATGCCCGACATCTCGGAACACCTCGGCAACCTAAGATCACTGGCCTCAGGGGGCGAGCTTTACATCCTTGGGGACTTCAATTGGAACTGGCTCTCCAGTGCTAGCTCCAAGCTGCGCAGCCGGGCAGCCGCTCTCAATCTATCTCTGAAGATCGCTGAGCCCACATGTCTGAGAACTCCAAATCACTAAGCCACTCTCTCTTTGATTGGTCCTTCACCACCCACCCATAACGGATACTAGCCTCTGACCTTTTACCAGACTCCCTTAGTGATCATCACATGATCTACTCGGTAAAAAAAAAAAAAAACAGGCCAAAGACACCTCCCCTTAAAACCCTCCTGACCAGGTCCTATAAATCCTTGGACCTATCCTCACTTATAAATGACCTGGCCAACACAGACTGGTCAGGCATCCCTTGGGCTACCTCCATCGACTCTGCCCTGGATTACTTTAACACCAGGTTCATTGCTGTCTGGGACTACTGTACCCCTCTCAGACAGGCGCGGGTGAGGGGTGCTTGCCTGCCTTGGATCACAGCTGACATAATGGCCCACCTCAGAGCTAGATTCAGATTAATCTTAAGTATGTATATAAAAAAAAAAGTCACAAAAATAACAAAAGATGGTCGTACAAATTATACAGTAAAAACAATAGTTAATCCAACTCCTCCTTTCCTTAAATAAGTTCTAATTACACATTCCATTTTAGCTTGCTAGCAATTTTCTGTGTAAAACTTGCAGTTGTAAATATCAGTTTTGTACTTTTACTATTTAAAACCAGCAATAATTTCTGATTATTCTTCACTCCCCCCACATCAAACTGTTGATTAATATATAACTTTTTTCTGCATAAATGCTTTACAATCAAATAAAAAATGCATACTAGTTGCTGCTGCCTCTTCACATCCTATGCAAACCTCAGAATTAGCACTGTATTTCTTCTTGTACCAGTTGGTAAATATCCCAAACCTCAATCTTGTCCGTGCTTTTCTTTATCTTGTATACTTACATTTTAATAAATATTTTTCCATTTCAAATTTATATTTTAAATACTTTTAAGGGATCATTCTCCCAGGACTCCCAGGGAGGCAGTGTAGTGCAGTGGTTTAAGGCTCTGAGCTGCAAATCTGGAGACCTGGATTTGAATCCCGCAGCCCCCACTTGCATACCGTGTGACCCTGAGCAAGTCACTTAACTTCCCTGTGCTTCCAAGTCACACCTGTAAACAAGCTTTCAGCTTAGTGTGTCTCACCTGGTTAAACAATTGGAAACAAAAAAAAAATTAAACTAAAATCTATACTTTTTGCATTATCCTCTAACCTTAGTAATGTTTCACTGACGAATCTACTAGGGTTTACTACTTCATTAAAAATATAGTTCAAACAACATGAAGTCTTGCTATATTATAGACATTAGCAGTTTGATCCAGCTCTAGAACTGCCCCGGAGTGAAATGGTTAAAACCATTCCAAAATAGAATTTTGGCACGAGAGCAGCTCTATCTGTGTCATTTCAAACTTGAACTGTCAGATTCTTTACTCCGCCTCAGTGAACAGTCGCTCCGGAGATTTCTCCTTCTGCTCGGTTCATTTCGGTTTTAAAAATGTTTTCTCGGTTGGATTTAACGAGAATAGTTTTATTTAACCATAAACCGTTCAGTTCAAGCTCTATCTGTGGTAACCGTAAGTAAATAAAGGTTTTGTCTGTGTGGAACTTGTAAGTTATCGGTTCGGTTTTGAACCGATCAGTGGGATTAAAACTCATTTAAAACTAAAAGTTACTATTTTAGAGTGCGGTTCCCGGTTCTTATCGGTTCTAAAAAACGGATTTATTACGTTTTTTTCCAATACCCGCGACACGGTTAGGAACCGATAAGGGTGTCTTGCCTGGCACTGCCGTTAAAAGGGCAAGTTTTTGGTTAGGCTGGCATTATGTCTGAGAAACCCAAAGGAAAAACCGGGCCCACTGGGTTTCAACACTGTGATGTTTGTGGGGAAGTCTTTGCCAAGGCTGACCCACACACCACATGTGTTTATTGTCTGGGGTTTGACCACCTCCAGTCAGACTGCCAGGTATGTAAGAATTTCCCTGCAGCCACCCTGGAAAAAAGATTGGGCAGGCTCAGGGAACGAGAGGCCAAAAAGTCCGCTGACCCGGATGGCCAGCCCGGTTCGGTGCCAACCGAACCAGAGGGAGTGCCCTCTGACCAGGGCCAGACTTCCTCGGCCAAAAGAAAAGCTGGTTCTGAGGAACCAATTCCAGTAAAGAAAACAAGAAAATCAGCAGGTCTGGAGTCCAAAATTCCTTCTCCAACTGCTGCAGAGGTAGCAAAAGCCATACAAATTGTCCAGTCACTGTCTGTCTCAGGGTCCGTCCGAACCACCACTATCTGGTAAAAGGTCGGTTCGTCCGGTCCCAGTGGTTCAGGATTATGATATTGAGGAATTTTATGAACCAGAGGAGGGGGAGGAGGATTATGAACAGTATGAATGTGGCTGGGAAGGTCTGGGTGTGCCCATTGAACCGGACATCTCCCCAGACAGACCTTTAGAATCTCCCCCTATGCTGTCTGAGTCCCCATCTCATTTTATGTTTTATAAAAGTTGCTGAAACCCTCCAGCTTCCTTTAGAAGAGGCTGTGGATGAGCAAGAGGAGCCTGATTTTGTAGAAATGATGGATATTCCAGAGTCTAGAGATTGTCTATTCCTTTACATAAGTCTTTAGGAAACAATTAAAATTTTAAAAGCTCCTAATTCTGTGCCTCCTGTAGATAAAAGATGGACAGAAGGTATACATTGTCAGGCCCTGATACAGAATTCCTTCTCAGCAATGCAGTCATGTTGAGGTAGTTCAGGCTGCTGCCTGTGATAAAGCTAATATTCCCTTGGCTTCACATCCTCCTGACAAGAATTCCAGGAGGATTGATGCCATGGCAAAAAAACAGTGTATGGCAGCCTCTCTGGGACGCAGGCAAGCAAATTATATGGCTTATGTAGCTAGGTATCAGAAATCTAGATGGGATACTGTTATGCAATTGGCCAAGCAGGCCCATGGCCAGCTGGCTAGTGAACTAGAACAGGTGGCTGCTGATGGCAGTGAAGCCTCTAAGGTTCAGTTTCATGCTGCTGTGGATGTTAATGATGTTTCCAGGTCATGGCCACATCTGTAGCTCAGAGGTTGGCCTGGCTCAGGTGTATTAGTTTGTCACAGGATACCCAGACTAAGGCTATGGATTTTCCTGTGGTGGGAAATTCTCTGTTTGGAGAGCAGACAGAGAATTACATGAAGAAGATGGATGAATATGGGACTACTTACAAGGTGCCCAGGCTAAGGGCGTCAAGCCACTCCTCAAAGGCATGCCCCTAGGGGTAGGGTAGGCCTTTCACAGGCCTTTCTACCAGACTCAGGCCTCCTCTGCCTATGCTCAGAGGGGCTTCTTCAGAGGCAGGGCAGACGGGGGTGGGCAGACCTGCTCCCACCCCCCAGCCTAAACCTCTCTGCTAAACAGGCACCCTGATGGGGTGCCCAGGCCGATTCTCCTGTACCAGTGGGGGGCAGGCTGGCTTACTTCAGTCAGGATTGGGCTTTTAACCTCCGACAAGTGGGTTCTGGAAGTAGTAAGCCAGGGTCTGGTTCTCAGCTTCAAAAAGTTTCCCAAGTTTAGAAGCAGACTTTCTACCTGCAAGTGCTTCAGAGACCCTCGCTCTGGAAACAGAGGTCTCATCCCTGTTAGCTCTAGAGCAGTAGAAAGGGTTCCTCCCTGCATCAGGGCAGGGTCTGTATTCAGATACTTCCTTACCCCAAAAAAGACAGGAGAATGGCGGCCCATTTTAGATCTCAGATATCTGAACAAGCATCTTTTGAAACCAAAGTTCAAAATGGTAACTCTGTCAATGATTTTACCTTCCCTAAGGCCAGGGGACTGGCTAGCCTCCCTGGACCTCAAGGATGCCTATTTCCATGTCCTAATCAGAAGATCCCATCGAAGTACCTCAGATTGAACTGCCCTCAGGTCATTACCAGTTCAGAGCAATGCCCTTGACCTTACCTCTGCTCCAAGGGTATTCACAAAGTGTCTAGCAGTGGCAGTGGCTCACTTAAGGAGGCAGAGGATTGCTTTTTTCCTATCTAGACGACTGGCTCATTGTAGGCCAGTCCCCAGAACAGGTAAAATCTCACCTGCAGGTCACCCAGCAGCTTCTCACTCCCTGGGTTTTCTGCTAAACCTACAAAGTCGGTTCTGGAACCAGTCCAGGTACTCACCTTTATAGGGGCAGGTGGACACAAAGCTAGCCAGAGCCTTTCTTCCCCAGGAAGGGTAAGGAATTTAGTGGCTCTGGCCTCTTCCTTCACTCTGCAGGTCTCTCGACCAGCAAGACACTTTCTGTAGCTCCTGGGGCACATGGCTGCATCCACAGCTGTTGTGCAGGAGCCAGATTTCAGATGAGAGACATTCAGTTTCACTTGAGAACCTTTTGGTCTCAGAGAAGAGACCCCTTTCCAAGTTGGTCCCAGTGACTGTAACCTTGATCCTAGCTCTCCAGTGGTGGCAGGATCAGAGCAATTAGGCGGGGCCCTTCATTTCCCATTCTCACGACTTGACTCTCACTACAGATGCTTCCCTTCTGGGTTGGGGAGCCCACATGGCGACCTTTCCACTCAGGAGTTTGGTCCCCAAGGAATCTCTGCTCCACATCAGTTTGCTGGAACTCAGAGCTGTCTTTTAGCTCTTCAAGCTTTTTCTGCATCTGTCCACGACAAGGTGATACAAGTCAGAACAGACAACACCACAACAATGTGGTACATCAGCAAACAGGGGTGCACTCGGTCTTCGGCCTTGTGCACTGAGGCAATGAAGTTGTGGTCTCTGGCCTATTCCCTGAACACTTCCCTCATAGCAGTTCATCTTCCAGGGAAGGACAATGTCGAAGCGGATGCCCTCAGTAGGATTTCCCAGGGCCATCACGAATGGTCCCTGGATCCTCAAGTGCTGGGGATAGTTTTTTCCAGGTGGGGCATCCCTCAGATAGATCTTTTTGCAGACCCAGACAATCACAGACTTCCTCTGTTCTGTTGCAGGCCTCCAGTGCTGGGCTCAGTTCCCCTGGATGCCCTTCCTCTGGATTGGGAGGGGAAGTTCCTCTATGCTTCCCGCCCCCTTTCCTCTCCTATTCAAAGTACTAGTCAAAATCAGATCTCAGCCTTGCAGGGTGATTCTGATTGCCCCTGATTGGCCAGGCAGCCCTGGTACCCACTCCTTCTGTCTCTGACAGTCCATCTTCCCCTGTGCCTCCCAGGAATCACAATCTGTTGACTTGTGCCCAGGAAGGGTTTGATATCCGGACCTCAAATCCCTCAACCTCAAGGCCTGGCTCTTGAGGAGTTAAGTTGCTGATTTACACCCTCTCAGGGTGTTCTTGAGATCCTAAAGGCTTCCAGAAAGCCTTCCACTAGGCTACTTATAGTTCTAAATAGAAAAGGTTTTCCATTTGGTGTGCTGGGAAAATATTTCCCAGAATCTGCCGGATGCCCATTTGTTAGATTACATGGTACATCTAATTCCTTGGGTCTCAGGCCAGCTACCCTGAGAGTTCATTTGGCAGCTGTGTCTGCTTTTCTGTCAGCAGGAAAGTCATCCCCTCTTTCCTCTCAGCCTGTGTTTTCCAAGTTTTTTAAGGGATTACTCCATACTAATCCTCCCTTTCGGGAACCGGCCCCTGCTTGGGACCTTAATGTTTGCATTGCCCAGTTAATGCAACCCCTTTGAACCTCTGTCTTCTGCAGAGCTTAAGTACCTAACTTGGAAAACTGTTTTTCTAGTGGCTATCACTTCTATGAGCGCATAGAGTAGATTGCAAGCCTTGTCAGTGGAGACGGCTTTATTTCTTACCACAGGGATAAGGTAGTCCTTAGGACTAATAGGAAGTTTTGCCTAAGGTGGTTTCAGATTTCCATCTTAATCAATCTATCTCCCTTCCAGTATTTTCACTGATCACTCCTCTTGGGTGAGAGGAGGTTGCACAGCCTGGATGTTAAGAGAGCTCTTAGTTATTATAGAGCGTACCAGAGGTCACAGGTTGGAATCCCTCCAACTTTTCCTTACCTATGGTGAAGCTGGGAAAGGCCAACCTGCCACTAAGAGATCAATAGCCAGGTGGATTGTCTCTTGTATCCAATTTTGTTATCAGAAAGTGGGCAGAGCCCCGGGTTTGAGGGCTCATGCTGCCAGAGATATCCCCTTATTAGAGATTTGCCAGGCTGCTACTTGGAAAGCGGTACACACTTTTACCAAGCATTACCCCTGGATGTCCAGGCCAGGAGAGATGCTCAGTCTGGCACAGCTGTTCTTCAGAGCCTATTCCCTAAGTAGGTTCTGCCCCTCCTCCATGGAGGTACTGCTGTGTATTCTGCTAATGTCTATAATATAGCAAGACTTCATGTTGTTTGAAGAAAAAATTACTCACCTTAGTAATGTTGTTTCTTCTAATGGAGTCTTGCTATATTATAGACCCTCCCAACCTGCCCTCTCAGAACCTCTACTTGGTGGGGTGTAGGCAACTTAGTGGGCACTACTTATGTCCTGTTAGCATTTTGTCCCCTTTGGGACTTTGGGGGTGTGTATGTGTACGCATGTATGTGTTTTATTATACTCATGTTCCTTTTTCATATTATTAGAATGGTGTTAGTATTTCTGGTCCTCTGACTTGAGTCTTGGGTGTTGGGACCATCAATGGTTGTTATTATTTAGGTAGCCATTTGGCTAGTGTAGGTTACAGCTTCCACACAGACCTTAGTGAGTTTGGCTCGTAAAGATCTGACAGTTCAAGTTTGAAATGACACAGATAGAGCTGCTCTCGTGCCAAAATTCTATTTTGGAATGGTTTTAACCATTTCACTCCGGGGCAGTTCTAGAGCTGGATCAAACTGCTAATGTCTATAATATAGCAAGACTCCATTAGAAGAAACAACATTACTAAGGTGAGTAATTTTTTCTTATATTCCAAACCATTTTTATTTAGTATTTGGTTTAATACCCCAAACCAGGTTAAGTTTCTTCTATCATTACAGGACTTCTCTCTCAACCAGCACTTTTTAATTATTCTCTCCTCTGGTAGAATGACCAGGTTTTGCCAGAATGTTAGTGCCTTTTTGATTATACCCGTATACAGTAATAATGTCCTGGTTTCTAGTCTCATTCCTGCTGCTGATGCGTAACCGGGAAGTTCTAATAAGTTTCTTAAATAATTATTTTGAATTATTTCAAGTTCTTTCAAGTTGTTATTATGTATTATTCCCCATACTTCTGCCCCATAGATCATTTGGGCTTCAACATTTGCTCTAAGGCATCTGTATTGTGCTGTGAATGAATTGCAAGCTATTCTAAATTCAGATTATTTAATACATGTAGGAATTTTTCCCCTATTTTGTTACTTTTTTTATGATCCATTGAATTTCTTAGGGGAATTGAAAAGATGTCATCCAGATTCTACTGGGCACCTTTTTCTTCCAGTTCTGTTCCCACTCTTTTATATTGCAATCACCTGCAATCAAAAACATTTACCTATGTATCTGTTTTGATGTACTTCCACTATCCTTGAAAATGCATCTATACTAGATTCTATGGGAGATGCTTTGGTGTTTGTGGGGAAATGCACATTCGACATTTTGTTTTATCAAAATTTCCAAAGCTTGGTTAAAATATCTTGTATCATTCCATATACATTTACATGATAGTTCACCATTTATTTTTTTACAAAGGTACTAATTCCTCCAGCTGGTCTTCCAAATTTAGTTCTTTTCGAAGCTCTGATATGCCACCGTTGGTATCCTTCAAAGAAACCCTCTTCTACTTTATCTATCCAGGTTTCCTGTAGCATAATTATATGCGCTTGCTGTAAGAATTTTACCACTCCGTTATCTCTAAATTTGCCTAAAGCACATACGATATTCCAGCTGAGGACTTTTAAGCAAGTTTCTGTCATTTCAGGTTTAGCTTCTGAAAGTCGTATTGTTTCATCCATTTTCTCTGTAACCATACTAATTTCTTAATCATTTCCGTAACCCTTTCCTTTCTCCCCCGTATGGGATGAGTTCAGTTCTGTTAGCTCTAGGCTCTGTGTCTCTTCTAGTATAATACTACTATTTATCTTTGGACCTCTTTGTTGTTTTCCTCTAATAATTTTTCTGTAAGCTTCTTCCTGTACTAGAATATGTTCTGTTATGGTAGGTTTTATATAGTTAGAGATTCTCTGCTGTACTTTTATTCCCTCCAATCTTCTGTGTATTTGCTTTTTCCTTGGGGGATCGTAGAGCTACTAATTCATCTACACCCTCCTTACACAATGGGATTGTTATATCTGCCTTTATACCCCATTCCTTGAGCTGTTCTTTAGCTTCTAGTATTTTTATTCTTCAATACCAGACATATCCAACCTTTCTCTCTCTCCCTCCATGGTAACGGTATGTTGAGCTTAGCTCATTCCAAGAGATCTTGTTTCCCAGAATGCCTTTACAGATATTATGTACTGTTAGTTTTAAGGTCATATAATTTTAATTTTTAGTCTTGGGAATCCCTCTCAGAAATACTGTTGGAAGTATCTCACCTTTTTCAATTTGCATTTCTTTCTTTTTCTCCCAGCTAAGAGAGGTCCTCTCTATACTTCCTTTATCTCTTTCCAATCTATTTGTTGGCGTCTGTTGGACTGAAATTTCTTTTACAGCTCTACATTTTTTCATTTGTCCCTCCTCCATTACTTGAATTATTTTCACAGAGTCTACACCTTTAGACCCTGTATTTCTACCACTGAGTTTTCCTGTGGGAGTTTCTTTCTTTTTAGGAGTTGTTTTTCCTTTCATCTTGCTTTCCCATTGTCCCTAATTGTTCTTTACCCAGTTTCTTTTCTTTTCTGCCTTGCTGAATATCTAAAAGTAAGGCTTCTGTTTCTACTATTTCTCTCCTACTTATTTCCTCTGTTGTTTTCCTTATTTTCTCTGTGTTACCTTTTCCCAGTTTCTTATCTGGCTTTCTAGAATCAACTTTCACACCCTGCTTTGTTATGTTTCCCATATTCATTCCTCTACCTTTACGTATATAGGTATTCATCATGGTTGTGAAATTAAGAATTCATTGTTCAAAGCAATTCCATTTCTAATTTCACCTAATTCTATAATCTTTCCTTGTTGCATCAGCTGTGGATGTTCCTGTTTCCGTAGACTGTGAACTCTTTTCATGGATTATATGTGAAATATCTGGGGGGTAATCCACTGGAGGGTCTAGTTTAGGTCTCGTTATATATGGAGTAAGAAAAGCTTCAAATTCCCCTAGAAAGATCTACTTGGGCATTGGTGGGAGACCTCTTTCATAGGCCTACGACTAGCTAATTCTTCCTGGGCACTTTTATTTGAGTCACCAGTTTTATTTTTTCCCTGTTGTATACCATGCCCCCCTCCAACTCCTCTATCAGATTCTGTGTATACCAAGTTCTCTTTTGTTCTTCTAGGAGACTTTCCTTTTCTAAACGTCTAATTGTTTCCATAAGAGGATGTTCACCTGAATCTTTTCCAGGGATTCTTTTTATTGGGATGAACTTAAAGGGGTAATGGGGGGCATTCTCAATCCTAGGAACCTCATTTCCTACTGGATTTAAATGGCTTTCCGTGCACGAAGATATAACTGGTAATTTTCCTTTCAGACTTTATTTTCCCCTTCATATTGCCTATTACTGTTTCATTTTTATAACAAGCCGGGTTTGCTTCTTTTTTGCAGCCCTTGCATTCATTATTATTCACCTAACTCCAGAGTCACCATTCTCCCAAAAAAATAAAAGGAAACCGAATTCACAGTTGAAACAGAATATATTATGCCGGGTACAGACCACTGTACTAGTCCATATCATAAGTCCTAACTCGTAGAACTGGGGTAACTTGTAAGGGGGAGAGCTAGAAATCAGGCTTGGAAGTCCTTCAAGGTCTCAGGCTTACCCCTGGATCATCTACAGTATTGTGGTCTACGTAACGCCTGCATGCAACTAATATGGCAGGCAAAAGCCAGCTATTTAAAATCCACCTTCTTCATGAACCTAAACCACCCTGCCAAATTTTGGAAAGTTGTCAAATCGATTTTCTCCCCTCCCCACCCTCCTAGCTTCCAACCCCTACCTTAAACATAGGTGGCTCCACTGCTACTGACCCTCTTGCAGTGGCCTCTGAATTCAACTCTTATTTCACAAGCTGCACGTCATCTCTGTTGTTGTTTCTCCCACCTCACCCCTTTCCACCCTCGCTCAAACCGCTCCACACACCTCCTCTTTCTCTTTCTGCCAGGTTACCCCGCAAGAAGTATTAAATATAGAGCCGCTCAATGGTTCAATTCCCTCAATAAAGAAGCACTTTCCTCTACTACACTTGGACCCTTCAAAAGGAATCTCAAACTTTACCTCACCTCTACCACTCAATGTGACTGCTTCTCTGAACAGAGATCTCTCTAAACACCTCCCTGCTCACTCGTGTCTCACAGCCCGCCCTTTCCCAGTTTCATTCCCTCTGGCACTGGGCCTTCCTTGTGACTCCTTTCCTGCTTCACATCTCCACTGGTACAAGACATTTTCCACCACCATCGGACAGTGGCCCATTAGCCTGCCAACTTCCTCTCCCGGTCGCACGCCTGCAATACTAACTGCCTGTGGTGCCCTCTATCTCTTATTGTTACCGCAGCTAACTGCTCTCACTGCTGCTCGTTATATGAATATTATCTCAAAGTATGTTATAACTGAGTATCTTTATTTTTCTTTTAGTTGTTTTGGTTGTTTATTGTGCATTCTTTTACTACCTCTGTATGTATGTTGACCCTCATCCTTTGACGTGGAACCTTTGTAAACGAGCCGTTTCTGCTCAAAGGTATTTGTAATCCGAGAATTTAATAAATAAATAAATGCGCTGCACTCCCATAACCCGTCCAGAGGTAAATGCCCCACTGGCCTGGACTCCAAAATGCCCTACCTGTCAGCTCCTGCCATCACCTTCCCTCTGGCTGCACTTTTCAACCTCTCCTTTTTTCTAGCTTGTATCCCTTCTGAGTGGAAGCACGCCACTGTCATCCCACTTCCAAAAGGCGGAGATCCATCCGTCCCTGGTAATTACCACCTCATCTCCCTTCTCCCCATACCGTCTAAGCTTCAGGAACACCTAGTCCTCTCACAACTCTCCTCCTTCCTTGACTTCTCATCCTTTTTCACACATTACCAGTCTGGTTTTAGAAAGACTCCCTCCACCGCCACCTCCCTGTTAAGGCTCACCGATTCCATCCATACTGGTATGGACAAAGGCCACATCGCCTCAGCAGTTTTTGTTGACCTGGCATCGACGTTCAGCACTGTCTCTCATTCACTCCTCCTGCCCGAGCTCTCTCTCGCAGGTCTCTCCAGTGTGGCAACCAACTGATTCCACTCCTACCTGGTTGGTAGGTCCCGGTCGGTCTGAATTGGCAACACTGCCTCTGCCTCCCTCCCTATCACTACTGGTGTGCCCCAGGGCTCCATCCTTGGACCGCTCTTGTTTTCTATCTTCCTAAATGACCTGCCCTCTGCTTGCCCTCACACATTCATTCACATGTATGCAGACGACGCAGTGCTGTATATGTCCGGCCCCATGACCACTGATATGGTGACCAGACTCCAGCAGAACTTCAGTAATGTTCAGCTCTGGTTTCGCTCAAATTAGCTTTCCCTCAACGTCAAGAAAATAGTCTCTATGACCCTCTGCACTAGGCAGAGACTCTCTCGGCTCCCCTCCGCCTCCCAGACTTCCTCCAGCTAATGAGTTCACTGGGCCTCACACAGGTTGTTTCTCTTCAACCCACATTGGTGGTCATTCATTGGACTTGGTGTTTCTTCTGGGGATGGAGATATCCAATTTGGTGGTGGAACCAGTCGGGTGGTTGGACCATCACACTGTCAGCTTCAGTTTTGAGGCCCCCCCCTCCCAAAGAGGTCTGCCCCTGTGGAGATGGTCCAGTACCGCACCTTGAGGGGTGTTTCCCCAGATGGCCTGATGGCGGCGCTGGACCTATCGGGCATGCCGAGGGAATGCATGGATCCAGGGGATCTTGTACTCTCCTTTAATAAGGTGGTGACAGAGGCCCTGGATTCCATTGCTCCTGTTCGTGTTCGTCCACTCTCCCTTTGCCCTAGATCTCCATGGTTTGATGAGGACTTGAGGGAGTTGAGGAGAGTTGGACGAAGGCTAGAAAGGCGATGGTGGAGGTCCGGCCTGGTGTGTGACAGGCTTAGTTTGATGGACCATTATTCGGTCTATCAATCAACAATTTCCCATAAGAAGGCAGAATTCCTGTCCCGGGAAATTGCTGTGGGACCTTCCGTGACACTAGAAATAAATTTGCAGCTATAACAGTAAGTTCTGTTGCAAGCATTGGTACCTGGTGGGGAGGAATTGTTAGTATGTGTGCTCCTTAGTACCAGGAGAATTCTGAAGATTGGGTGGTCGGTGGTAGTAGGTAGTTGGTGGCTCTGTGAAGGAAGCTTAGATATTAGGGTCAGTTTGCAGAATAGAGAAGTTCGTAGTGATGGTCCTGTGAAGAGAAGGCGTATTAGAATGGAAGGGAAGCACTGGTGGAATGTGTGTCATCTTCATTGCAGGAGAGTATCCCTCAAACGAGGGTCAAGGTTACGGGGCATATTCCTGACTTAGGAGATTGCTGTGTCCACTGTGATTTCTGGGTATCCCCAGGTAATAAAAAAAAACAAAAAAAAAACACCACATTATTTGAGCCTGCTGAGCAACTTCGCTGCATAACCTGCGAAGTCTAGGAAACTTGCACCTATGGACATTTCAGCTTTTTCTCCTAGAGCCTCCCCCATTTTTTTCCCCACATATATATCCCTTACCTGTCCACTAACTTTGCTTTTTTCTCTGTTAGATAATTCCTGAAGAATGGCTGTGGTCGAAACAACAATTTTAACTCCGTTTTCAATTTTCAGCGTGCAGTTAGTATTACTATTTTGTTTTGTTTTTTTACTCTAGTATGTGAAAGTTAAATGAGAATAAACCTAGGTAGTGAAAAACAAGAAAATAATTGTTCGTTTTAATTTTTCAGTTGCTTTTCTTTTTTAATCATTCTTTGTAAGTTGGTGTTAAATCAGATCTTACTTTGAGTGGGCTCTTGCAGCAGGCTACACTGGTAAGACTGAAACTGCCACGCACCAGGATGACACGGCAAACTTCTAGCTAGCAGTCTATCATGGGGGACCGCCCCAGCCGACGTAAGCATACTAATGTCCACCTATCCTATAAAGGAGGTGGTCCCCTAGACCTACCTCGGTTCTTTTCCCGCTGTCGCTCCGAACACGTCAGACCTCCACAGACATCTACTTCAGTCGACCGCCATTTTGCTCATGTTTACCTACGCTTTATTATTTTCTCTATTCTTCTGTTAGTAACATTGAATTTTCAGTGTTTTCTTTATCAGGTTTGTCTTCTTCTCCAGCCTCGTCTTCCAATCAGCTGAAAAAGTGTGCCTGTGGCAAGTAGATACCTGCCAAAAATGGTCACTCTTCCTGCCTGCTCTGCTTAGGCCCCAACCACGACACAAAGACTTGCCAGGACTTCAACCAGGTCACACAGAGACACTGCTTGAAGACTTTGGAACGACGCTACCTGCCAAAGCAGAAATTGGCTGCGATGGAGAAGGAGCTTCAGGCCAAAAGTTCTTCTACCTCCCCGGCTCAGTCTTCTGGGGCATCTTCTTCTTCTTCCCAGAAGTCGTCGTCAAGTGGGAGACATAAGCACGGAGATGAGCACTGGGACCATCCTTTGTCCGCCTCTCACTCGTGGTCACCGCACAGACTGGCCACCGCCTCTGGGTCTACCTCCCGTGGGGGGTCGGACCCTCCTTTCCTTGGCAGCCCTCACTCCTTCCGGGCTGACAGTGGTGCAGTTGCCCGCCCTCATCTCCATTTCGTGTGGAGGCTCTTTGGGGCAGCTGACTTCATCATCTGCTTCCCAGGCCCTGATGATCAGGCCCATAGCATCCACAGATCCTCTGCCAGGTGGCTCGGCTGGGTTTGGCATCTCTGGTGGCAGGTCTTCACCCACCACTCCCCCAGCCAAGGCATTGCCTTTGTCGGTCCCTCACTCCGGGTCCAGCGCTAACCCTTCCAGACATTGCCTGGAGCAAGCGCTCGCCTCTTCTGCCATGCAGGCGACGCCTCTGTCCCCGCCTTGAGGGAATTCTCCCCTGCAGGCGCCTACTGGGCCTTTGGGGCCACCCGCCACCATTTCTCGCCAGCCTCTTGCCTCTGCCAGTGCTGGCTACGCGAGACGACGCCAGCCCCAACCTGCGCCTCAATCAACGCCTGCTGGCCCTCCTCTGGATCCTCAGCTGGTGTCAGGTGGGCCTACACCAGGGTACCCTACGTCTGCTTCTCCACCGACGTACCAGTACCCTCCTCCTCAGTATCCTTACACCCACTATAATCCACCTCCACCAGTGGATTATAACGTTATGTTTACTGCCTGGTGGTCCTTCATGCAGAACAGGGACACACAGAGGCAACCTTCTCCCCATTGTTCTCTCCCCCCCGGTCTCGGACTGGGCAGGACCTAGCAAGCCCTGTACCATGGGTTCCTCTAGGGGATGCATGGGGAGCTCTGACCAGCGTCTGAAAGATTGTTGCCCTCAGACACTGGTCATTGACAGTGATCTGTCTGGAGACTACTACTCTTCTTCCTCTTCAGAGTCGTTAGAAGACTCCAGGAGCTCCTCCGATAGTCAGGAGCATCCGAAGGAGGCCCCTAAGTCTCCTCCTGATGATCCCTCTTTCCTTGATGTTATGCATCATATCCAATCCCTCACGGGGTGGGAGACGGAACTTGATCCGGAGCACTGCCGTCTGGCTACATACCTCCGGAAAAAGGAGACTGTCCCCTTGGTGGTGCCTCCTTTAATCGACTCTTATGGTGATGTTATTAAAGCCGCGTGGAATCACCCCTCCTTCACCGTGGCTTTAGCCAAGAAAGCGGATCGCCTTTATCATGCACTGGCGCACAAGCCCTTCGTCGGTGAGCATCCCACGACAGACTCCGTGGTCATGAACATGGTACATGGCTGTACAAAGAAGCCCAAACACCTCAGTACCCACCCCCCTGACAAGGAGTCTTGCCAGCTAGATCAGCTGAGCAAGTGGATGTTTGCCTCTGCTGTACTGGCCATTAGGGCACTTAATTACCTGGCCCATATGATACAGTACTAGAACGCCCTCTGAGATCAGGCAAGGGACCTGGTTCAAACCCTCCCTGAGGACTCTACCAAAACACAGTGGGCTCAACTCCTGAAATCCAGATTGTATGTAGGTAACCAGGTACTGAGGGTGTGGTAAGACACTGTCGATGCCTCCGGGCATAGAGCAACGGCGAGGATCTGCCTTCGCCACCATTCATGGCTTAGGATGTCTGGTTTTGTGCCTGATGTCCAGGCCAAAATAATGGATGCCCCTTTTTGGGGTTTTGTCTTGTTTGGGGGAGATGCCCAAGACATTATTTCCTGCCTCCAGGAATCGGGCAAGGCACTTAGGTCGGTGCAGTCCCTTTACCGATCCCAGCCTGGGTCTGCCCAGCGTCAGTCCTTTTGTCGTCCCTCTCACCAGCTCTCCAAAGGGCCAGCAGTTGAAAGGTCCTTTTTAAGAGCAAGGCAAACATCCCACCAACTAGTGTGTCTGCCTCTACGGCCCCAAGAGTGCACAGAACTGCTCTTCCCACCCCCTGATCCACTGCCGCTCCCTTCCCCCCCCAGCAGAGGCCTTGGGGGAGGCTGTAGGGGGTTGATTCTTCCTCTACCTTGAAAGCTGGCAAACAGTGACCTCAGATCAATGGGTGCTGCAGATTATCGAACGGAGCTGCACCCTCGAATTTCTGGAGCCCCCTCCAGAAAACCCTCCTTTGCTCTCCCATTACCCGTAGGCCCTCATGTCCCTCACCCAGGAAGAGATTCAGGCACTCCTACGCAAAAGAGTCATAGAACCCCCCCCCCGGCTCAAAGAGGAAAGGGGTTCTTGCTCCCATTTCTTCCTCATCCCCAAGAAAACAGGGGACCTGAGGCTGATCTGGACATCAGCCACCTGAACTTCTACATAAAGTATAAGCGTTTCAGGATGGTCAGTCTCCAGGGGCTTTTAGGCCCACCGCCGCTTCCTCTGTTTCTGCTTCTGGGGGACCACTTTCAGTTCAGGGCCCTCCCCTTTGGCCTTTCCTCAGCACCTCTGCTTTTTACCAAATGCCTGGTGGTGGCCGCCGTGGCTCCCAGAAGACAGGGCTTCTTTGTGTTCCCTTACCTGGACGATTGGCTGCTGACAGCCCCCTCCAGGGAACTCTTGCTGCAGACTCTGGAAGGTACCTTTCGGCTTTTACAGACCCTAGGGATCACCGTCAAGTTGTCAGTCTTGTCTTTCTCCATGCCAACGCCTCCAGTATATTGAGGTAGTCCTGAACTTGTCCAAGGGCAGAGCCTTCCTGCCGGTGGACAGAGCAGAGCAGTTGATAGCGCAGGCCTGGCTGGTATCCTCCAGCCATCAGATACCAGCCAGAGCATTCCTCAGCCTGTTGTGGCACATGGCTGTGGCTATCACCACTGTTCCCCTGGCCTGTCTGCATATGATGGTTTTCCATTGGATCCTTCGGTTTCAGTGGGACCAACGCACCGACAACCTGGATCAGTCGGTGTTGGTCTCCGATCCAGTGAGGAGGACCTTAAAGTGGTGGCAGAACCCTGCAGATCTTTTACGAGATATCCCCTTCTGAGCTGTGTCCCCTCAGCAGATTCTCACTGTGGACGCCTCTGGCCTGAGCTGGGGCGCTCACTTAGTCGACCGTCATACCCAAGGGGCCTGGTCCGAGTTGGAGCAGCATCTCCACATCAGTGTACTGGAGATGTGGGCAGATCTTTATGCTGTGCAGGCCTTCCGGACCCACGTTCTTTCCGGCCCGCTGATGGTACAGATGGACAACATGTCTGTAGTATACTATATCAACAAAGAGGGGGACACTCTTTCCTACCCCCTTTGTCGGGAGGCAATGAGGGTCTGGTACTCTCAGCAATCCATGTTCCAGGCGTCCACAATGCCATGGTCGACAGTCTAAGCCAAACCCATCGAGGACTCATGAGTGGGAACTCCTACCCTCGGTGGTCAGAGGTCTCTTAGACAGGTGGAGCCGTCCAGAGCTGGGCCTTTTTGCATCCCCTCTCAATGCAAAACTGCCACTATTCTGCTCACTCGATCCAGGGTTTGGAGTTTTTTGGTGCAATGTGTTGTCCATCTCCTGGAAGAGGAGGTTCCTGTATGCCTTCCCTCCCTTCCCACTCCTGCAAAGGGTTCTTCTCAAGCTTTAGTCAGAGGGGGCAGAGATGATTCTAATAGCTCCCCCCCCCCACTGCAGCAGCTGGCAGTGGAACCACCAGTACCCTTGCCCCCCCTGTGCAACAGCTTGCTCTCCCAGGAACAGGGCACCCTGGTCCATCCGGATCTCAAGTCCCTACATCTACATGCATGGCTCCTGCAGACTTAGCTATCACCTGGTTTGGGGTTTCTTCCAGGGTCACCAGTGTCCTGGTGGCTGCTAGAAAATTCAATTCAGTTCAATTCATCTTTATTTTTAAAAGGCGCTTTTCTTAAAATCAAAGCGCCTGTACAAATTCACAAAACAATAAATACAATAAAGTTAAAAACTAATATAAGTCCTTAAAAGCTATACTAAAAAGGTGGGTTTTTAAAGCTCCCTTAAAACTAAGGACGGTCGGGCAATCTCGCACCTGACGAGGTAGAGAATTCCACAGGGTAGGTGCCATAAAACTAAGCGATCTAGCACCGGATGTTTTCAAACGAACCCTGGGAATCTCTAGCAATCCCTCGTCAGTGGATCGGAGGGGCGGAGGGGATTGTAAGAGCAAAGGAGCTCTTTCAGGCAGGCAGGTCCCAGATCATGTAGGGTTTATAGGTCAGTAAACTGATCTTGAAGGTGATTCGCTGAATATTGGCAGCCAGGTGCAGTCCGCCGGAGCACAGGCATTATATGGCTGGATCTAGAAGATCCAGTCAACAACCTAGCTGCGCATTCTGCACTAGCTGCAGACGGAAAAGTTCAACCCCGATAGCCCTAGGTATAAGGAATTACAGTAGTCAAGACGGGAGGTACGAAGGCGTGGATCAATGTTGGAAGGTCCTCTGGAGGAACCAGGTGCTTCACCCTGGCAATATTCCTCAGATGAAAAAAGGAAGTTTTGACGACCGCTGACACCTGAGATTTAAGTGTCAGATGGTCGTCAATTATTACGCCAAGATTCCGCACCTGATCTGAGGTCGTCAGTTGAACATCTCCAAGCCATAAGCCTGAGGGTGATCCCTCCGGCAGACCCGCCTCACAGCGACCTTTGTCCACGACCAACACCTCAGTTTTCTCCGGGTTTAACCTCAGCCAACTCCCATTCATCCAGTCTTGGATTTCTTCAAGGCAGTTATTAAATACCAATAAGGCAGCGTCCTGGCCGGGCACAAAAGACATATACAGCTGGGTATCATCTGCATAGCAGTGAAAACCCAAACTGTATCATCTAATAATCGCCCCTAACGGTAGCATATACACCAAAAACAACATAGGTGCTAAAATAGAACCCTGCGGTACCCCGCATGGTAGGGAGAATGATGCTGAGGAAAAAATTCCCGACACCACTCTCTGAGTCCTACCCTCGAGGTAAGATTGAAACCATCTGAGGACTGTACCAGACAGTCCACAGACTAACCGCAGACGCTCCAACAGCACACCATGGTCAACGGTGTCAAACGCTGCAGAGAGATCAAGTAGTACCAAGATGGATCGGGTCCTACGATCTCTCACTATTAGGAGGTCATTTAGTACCCGTACGAGCGCTGTCTCGGTACTATGCCTTTTCCTAAATCCAGACTGGAGAGAATCGTAGATATTGTTGTTGGTCAGATGATCCTCCAACTGCACTGCGACCACTTTCTCAATAACTTTACCCACGAAGGGTAAGTTAGAGACTGGCCTGTAATTTGCTAGACAATCTGGATCTAAGGAGGATTTCTTTAATAGAGGCTTAACTATAGCCTCTTTAAGGGGATCTGGAAAAATCCCCCTCTCCAAAGACTTCTAGACGATCAAAGCTAGGACTAGGCCGATCTTATCCACACAATCCACTAAAAGGCATGTAGGGTCAGGGTCCAAATCACAGCAAGTCGGTCGCAGTGCTCGAATGATCATCACAACATCCTCGATTGTGGGAAGGCTGAAGTCAGACCAACTAAACTGGGTGTTCGACATCTCCTGCCGACCACCGTCGCTCCCATTGGGGAGGGAAGAGCGAATATCCGATCTGATTTTGACAACCTTATCTGCAAAAGAAGAGCAGGCTCCTCACACCATTCTTGAGATAAAGCTCTTCTGGGCTGAAGACAGACTGGATTGCACAGTCTGTCCACAGTCCGAAAGAGCTGAGCTGGTCTATTCTGTGCAGCCGCTATCTCTCTGGACAGGAACTCTGCCTTCTTACGAGAGATTGCAGATTGATAGACCAAATAATGGTCCATCAAACTAAGCCTGTCATCATCAAGACCGGACCTTTGCCAACGCCTCTACAGCCTTCATACAACCCTCCTCAACTCCCTCATGGTCTCATCAAACCAAGGAGACCTGGGGCGAGGAGTAAGAGGACGAACACGAACTGGTGCAGTAGAATCCAGGGCCCCTGTTACTGCCTCATTATAAGCATGTACCAGGTCACCTGGATCCAAGCAATCTATCGGTAGGCTTGATAGGTCCAACACCGCCATCAGGTCATCTGAGGATACTCCCCTCAAAGGGCGGTATCGGACCATCTCCATAGGGGCAGACCTAACAGGGGTGGCCTCAAAACTGAACCTAATGGAGTGATGGTCAGACCATCCGACCGGTTCCACCACCAAGTCGGATATCCCCATCCCCAGAAGGAACACCAGGTCCAATGAGTGTCCACCAACATGAGTCGAGGAGGGAACCACCTGTGTGAAGCCCAGTGATATCATCAACTGGAGGAAGTCTTGACCAAATCGAGAGAGTTCATCGTCGACCCAAGCATTGAAATCCCCCAGAACCAACCATCTGGGGGACCCCACCGTTAGGTCGACAATGAAGTCTGCGACTTCCTGCAGGAAGACATTCTCGCCACCTGGTGGACGGTATACAAGAAGTATCCTGCACCCCACACCCTCGCCCACAATACACTCAAAGGATCTGGTGACTCCCGCTGGTACCTCCACCAGACCCAGTTCTGACTTAAAACATATGGCAACACCCCCGCCCCTACGATCCTGCCTCGGTCGGTGTATCACCGAGTACCCAGCTGGAATTGCTGCGGCTAAAACTGGCCCAGCGTTTTCATCCAGCCAAGTCTCGGTGATGCACGCCAGGTCAGATGACCCGACAAGATCGGCTATAACAGTCGTCTTGTTTTTAATAGACCTGGCATTGCATAACACCGCCCAAGTAGGACAAACCTCCGATAATGACCGCCCTACCTGCTGATCCAAATCAGAACCCTTGGGTATGGGCACAAGACAGGGAGGACCCCTCTCCTGTGCCCATTTCGCCCCAGGGCGTCTCCTTGACCCCACTATCCCAATCCGCCTACTCCTTTCCATTCCCCCCAAGCCCAGCACCAACCTCAAGTCTCCTCTACTTAATCCCAGAGCCCTACATTTTCTGTAGACTTCCGGTGACAAAGGGGGACAGGAGAAAGGACGGAGGTCCCTGAGCATAGAGGGGGAATAATACCCGACCGCCTTATTATCATTCCAACACATAGTTCACACCACAATTAACAATAATCAACACTACTCAACTTATATAAAACAGATTTAAATAAACTTATATAAAACAAAATTCCAAATAAAACTAAAAATAAAACACTAAATAATCATAATACAATACAAAATCTATTAATCAATTCTAGTGCTGTCAAATTATCAAAACATATTATATTTCTACCCCACCCACAGTACTCTCACCACTGCGGGAAGAGGAGCATACCACCTAAAACCACAAAAAATGGCCCTTTACTTTAAAACTCATCCATCAGTACCCTCATTTAACTCAAAAAACAGAGTTCAAAGTTTTTTGTTGTATAGTCACACTTCTCTGCTCTCACCACACTGTATGGCTCCAACATTAATCAGACTCCTCTCACGAGACTGATATTTCAACCTTCCATTAGAGTCACCTATGCCATAAAATGGAAGTGCTTCTCCCTGTGGGCTGCTGCTCGCCACCTGGATCCCTTCACCTGTCCGGCAGATCTGATCTTGGAGTATCCGCTCTTCCTTTTGGAGTCAGACCTGGGGTACTCCTCTCAAGGTGCACCTATTAAGGGCAAAACTGTTGACCAGTTAGACGTATCCCACACCTTCTTGTGGGGTATTCTGTATTTGAAGCCTCCCATTCGGGACCCCATCCTTCTGTGGGACTTTCTTTTCATGTTAGAAAAGCTCACTCTGCCTCCCTTTGAGTCGGCCACGAGTTGCGAGCTGTGCTTTCTGTCATGGAAAGTGTTGTTTTTAGTTGCTGTTACTTCTGTTCGGAAGATTTCCGAGCTTCAGGCTCTGATTTGCAAAGAGCCTTCCTTGGTTTTTCACAAAGACAGGGTGTCTTTGTGTACTAATCCTATTTTTGCCTAAGGTGGTGTCTGAGTTTGCACTAAACCAGTCCATCCACCTACTTGTTTATTTCCCTGAATATTCTAATCAGAGGGAGGCCTTGCTTCATTCTTTGGACATTCATAGGTGCTTTATTATTACAGAAACCGCACCCAACTCATTAGAAAAACTGATCAGTTGTTTGTTTCATATGCCCCCAAGAGAGAGAGGGGGCACCTGTTCTGAAACCGTGTTAGTCGAAATGGTTGGCAAGTTGCATTGTTTTACTGTTACCATAAGTACAACAAGCCCTTGCCTGGGGCGGTTAAGGGCCGCTACACCAGAGGTATGGCTGCCTCTACCGCCTGTTTCAGGAATGTTTCTGCAGCGGACATCTGTGCGCCAGCAACTTGGAGTTCTGTTCACACTTTTGTCCAACATTACATTCTAGGCATTGCTTCCAGACGCAGGGCCAACTTTGGACTTGCAGTCCTTCAGGGCCTTTTTTCCCAAACTATCTGCTGACATCTGCCTCCTCCGTGCTGACCTTGAGGTTGGTTCTATTACCACTTGGGACTCAGTCCTACTGGTGTTGCTTGCTGCAAGAGCCCAGTCGAAGTAAGATAGTACAGTTACATAAGACATTACCGTAACAATAGATCTTCGAGAGGAGCTCTTGCAGCAAGCACTGCTTTCTCTCCCTCTTTCCCCCCAATAGTTTCTTCTCCTTCACATTTATTCTGCTTTCCTCAGCTCTGAGGAACCACCTCGGTTCTCCTTTTAACCTACCATGCCGGAGTCTCCAGCGGAGAACTGAGGTGGGGGACCACCCCATTATAGAATAGGT
The DNA here is from genome assembly GCA_016271365.2 of Neoceratodus forsteri. NCBI lineage: Eukaryota > Metazoa > Chordata > Ceratodontiformes > Ceratodontidae > Neoceratodus > Neoceratodus forsteri. Next base: position 1,616,831,735 of record CM057452.1, read on the forward strand.
GGACGTCTGCGTGCTGACGTCGGTGGGGGCGGTCCCCTGTGATCAGACTGCTAGCTAGAAGTTTTCTGTGTGGTCCTGACGGCTTCAGTTCTACCAGTGTTGCCTGCTGCAAGAGCTCCTCTCAAAGACCTACTGTTATGGTAAGTTCTTTCGTAACTGTACTTTCTTTAAGGTATTTCTTTAGGTGAGCAAGGTAATCATTTTGTTTTAAAACATTTGGACTACCTCTCAATCATTACCTCAGACTTGTTCTGTACATTACCTTGGATTAAAGCAGCTAAAAACACCAGGTCTTTATCTGAACTGTTGTGACTCCTTCCTTTTATGTTTTGCTTTAGAAATTGCCCACGTTGCCTCCCGCAGTTCGTGCGAATGGTGAAGATGGTGGTGTTCAGACCAATTTGGGATTCATTCATGCTTTTGTGGCTGCCATATCAGTCATCATTGTGTCAGAGCTGGGTGATAAGACATTCTTCATTGCAGCTATTATGGCAATGCGTTACAACCGTTTGACTGTACTGGCAGGAGCAATGCTTGCTTTGGGGCTGATGACTTGTCTATCAGGTTAGTTTATTTTTACTGTCTGTTAGAACATGATTACAAAGTGTTTTATTTTGAACGTGTATGGATGAAAATAGTTTCTCTGTAACCTTGTAAACCAGTGGTAGGAAGTGGTTCAACATACGGGAAGGAGCTGAGGTGAGCACAGGAAGACGAGGTACTGGGATTTCAGCAGGGCAGATTTCAAAGAAATGGGAAACTGACTCAGAAATGCCTCGAGTGAAGTATAGCTAGGGAGGGTTGGAGGTGCATTTGAACGGAATAAGAGAGTGCATTATTAGGGCAATGAACCTCTGTGTGAAAGAGCCAAGAAAAGGCAGGAAGTAAAGAAAACCATTATGATTCTCTAAGGAGGTGGCTAGGCAGGAAAAAAGAAAGTGCAACATTCAAAAGTTGCAAAGAAACTCAAACAGAAGACAGAGAAGTGTACCAGGAAAGGCAGTTAGGAGAGTTAAGGCACAGGCAGAGGAAACAGCTGCAGGGAAGTGAGGAAGGGGAATAATACTTTTTTTCCAATACATCAAAGCTAGGGGTGGAATAGTGAAGTGAGAAAGGTAGAAGAGTGATACTTTGCCAAAGGAGAGCGGGAAAAAGCTGACATTTTGAACAGGTATTTTTGCTCAGTCTTCACAGTAGTGACAAGGGGGGAACAGGCCACCTGAGAGAAGTAAGAACACAGGAGGGGAAGGGAGTGGACACATGACCATTTTCAAAGGAACTAGTATTGAAAGGATTTGCAGTACTGAAAGTGGTTAATGCTATGGGACCAGATGGGATACATCCCAGGATACTGAGGGACGTTAGGGAAGTGTTTACTGCTCAACTGATAGCCTTGTTCAACAGCTCACTGGAAATGGGAGTTCCTGACCTGGTCCCTCTATATGAAAGTGGCAGCAGAGAGGAATCTAGCAACAAGACCAGTCACCCTAACTTCAGAGGTGGGGAAGCTAATGGGAACTCTACTAAGAAAGGGACTGGTTGATTACCTAGAAGCAGATGTTCTACTCCAGTGTGCATGCCCAGTCACGGCTTCCATTTTTATATACAAAATAAAACTGGTTACAGAACTCAATTTTGAACTGGAATATTTTTGTACAAATCTATATCATGAGCAGTAAGAGATAACAACCTTTTCTGCATATATGGTCAAAAATAACTAACTTGTTATGAAGGAGTTTCCCCTCAGCTCTGCACCATTCTAGCTCAGGGATGCGTGTCCCCAACATCTCGGTTGGGATGAACAAAACACTGTTGGTACAAAAATAATAAATATCTTGCACTACTGTGCAGTCTTTTGCCATGTATTTATTTTACATTGATAAAGCTTGCTCCAGGCACCTTTAAGAGCAGGCTGACAGTGTCTCTTTAAAATGCCCTTAGCCCGTTCATAAGTGGAATAAGCCGCTCTAGGCTGCGGTTTAAAGAATCTTGTTTCAGGTTATCTCTAGAGCCATAATAAACTGAACTGTAAGCCATCTGTGTAAAGGACTTGCCGGAAGCTGTTGCCACCCATTTAGACATATATGCACAGTGGCACTTGTATAATGTGGGCACACCCCCAACTACTTCAGTTCTTTTTCTCCTGCTATCGAGAGTGAACATCTGACCCATGGAAGTTTTTCTGTCATCGATTTTCACCAACAGAATTTGTTTTTCTCTGGTAGCAACAACTTTGGGAAAGATCAGCTGCCTGGTGTATGTTGCTGCCAAGTGGGTGCATTGAAGTTGCAACATAAGTTGATGCCACGCATGCTGATTAAGTCCAATGGTCAGTCAGTCTTCCTCAACGTTAATGGAGAGCAGTCAGGGCTGGCAGGAGTCAGGCTGCTCATCATTGGTGAGTCAACACTGCCCCTCCTGAATTTCAGCAGTTCTGATACTCCTCTCAAGAATGGATGGTAAGTCTAAAGATTTACCTGGTATGCTGGCGAAACTGGTGGATTCATTCTCTGCAAGACAAGATACCCAGGCTGCTTATGGCACGATTGATTTCAAAGGTACTGCAGCCTCCCTGTTGTACTTAGGGGACTGCATCTATGAATACTGTCTCATCAATGGTGGAGTCGTCATATTCTGTAGTCACCATCCCAGGTGCAGTTCTGGCAAAATTCTCCAGTTTGATTAAAAGATTGCTTCCCTCTCTGCCTCAAGTTGTTCCTCAGCCAGCTAGACCTGCTTTGCCGCCCCCCCCCCCCCGTGGCCTGTAATTCCCCAACACCCCCCATTTCCTTGGAGGAGGAGGATAAGAAGTGTAAGTTGAGGATTTGGGTGAGGAGGATCCTGATCCTCTCCCCCTCTGGGACTGGAGGATTCTGCTGATCCACTGTGTTTGAGACTGAAATGTCGGCATTGGAAGCCTGCCTAAAACAGCATATAAAACCAGCATGGGTCCCTTGGTGGAAGAGCTGGGCTCCATTATAGGTCTTGTATTTCAATTGAACACCCTGCTTATTCATAAATCTCTAAGCTTTGTCTCTTCCTTAAGCAGAAACATTGGGAAGGGAGAGAGCGATCTGGAAAGGAGCTCTCCTACCACCGCTGCAAACAGCAGACATAGAGGCATGCAGTATTGCTGATCTTGGGAATGCACAAGAGTGGATTTGCTTGGAGCAGTTAGCAAATAATATTATGCAACCATTATATGCCTGCCCCCCTCCTCCACTACGATAGGGGATATATCTCTTCCTAGCTAGTCTCTGTTTGCCAAAATTGATTCGCAGCAAACTGACAAATTAGTGGAGCCCCTATCTAAAGCTGAGGTTCATACTGCCCCAAAGGCTGTGAATCCTCACAAGGCCCACAGGGGGATGGCTTCCCAGTAGGCTTTTATCCAGCCATGGAGGAGATGATATATCCTAGGTTGCAGATGGTGTTCAGGGAATCCCTTCAATCCCATGTTCTCTTGTCCTCCATGAGACAGTCTATCTTTACAAGTTTTGCCCAAGAAAAGGCAAGGATCTTACACAGCCAGGGAGCTAAAGCCCTATTTTACTCATCAACACCATTGTGAAAATTCTCACTAAGACATTGGCCAAAAGGCTTGAAGGACTTCTCCCTTTCCTTGTATAACCCGAGGTTCCAAAATTTCACCAAAGCATTCACGAAGTAAGATACTCCAGATCACGGCTTTTAATTGCTTGTGTCAGTTTTTATTTTAATCCACTCATATGGGAACAATTTTGACAACCATTAACAAAGGAAAATAAATCTGTGCAAATACCACTCTTTCCTATCTGTATGTCATCCCTTCCCAGAGTCTTTCTCACAGGACATGTCTAGATGAGAGCGTTGCTCCTTTTTATTTAAAATGTTCGATGTCAGCACTACCCCAGCTTTACATTTCACGACAGTGGCTTACAAACCCCAAGTGCAAAATAATTTTATATAAAAAGTACAGATTTATTCTGTTACAAAGAGCAAGTTAAAAAAAACAAAATCAACACATAGTGCAAGATAACTTTTACATTGTAGTGGCTAATAGTGATACAGATGCATCCATCAATAATTCCATTATTCTCATACCACAGTCACTATGAAGCAGCAAATCATTGCAGTAAATAACAAATAAGTATTTAGACATTGCATAATTCCTGATCACTATCATGTTCCCTCCTTAAATAAATCTTTCTTTTTTATTTATTTATTTATTTTTATTTATGACTTTGTTAACCGGGTAGGTGCACTGATCCAAGGGACCGTTTTCAGGCATGACCTGGGCCACGTAAGGCGGCACAGATTAGAAGCATCAGAATAACAAGAACATAACAAGAGCAGGTAATACATAGTGAAAGGTTACAGTTGTTACATTTGGCAATACATGGTGGCAGTCGTTGAGGGACAACAAATAAAGCAAAGTAAGGCTCGTGGTGGTACAGTTTCAGTAAATAAAAGAACATATTTGGCCCTACCCCTGGAACCTATTGGGAGGGTAGTCCTTAAAGCAGTGGCAAGTGGATGCCAGCAAGAGCCAGTCTTTGAGGCAAATCTTGAACTGGCGGTGAGTGTTTATGGTGTGCAGTTCTGAGTTCAGTGGGCAGCTTGTTCCATAGTGTGGGGGCTGCTACAGACAGGGCTCTGGTGTCCATGTTTGTGGCTACCCTGGGGATTTTCAGGAAGGGGATACTGGAGGAGCGTAGGCAGCGGTGTGAGGTTTGGACGGTGAGAAGGGGACCAAGAGGGGATTTCTGGCCAATATGGATGGCAGAATCAATAAAACTGTACAGTGCAAGGTCAAAGCGGGCTTGTAGTGGGAGCCACCCCAGTGTAGTGTAGAGTGTACAGTGGTGTGTGGAGACAGGGGCCAGCAGGGAGAAGCGGCAGGCACTGTTGTATGCTACTGATGGTTTTGCCATGGTGGATGCGGAAGTCCTGGAGTAGATGGGAGAGCAGTAATCCAGGATAGGTAGCAGGTTTCCCTGGATGATGGCATGGTGGGCCTCAGGGGTGAGGTATTGCCGGTACCTGTAGGCAGCCCCTAGTTTTTGGTGAAATCTTAGAACCAGGGAGTTTATGTGCTCTGTAAAGGAAAGGGAGTGGGTCCCAGGGTGGTAGCCTGGGTAAGACACTGGCTGGACAACAGGACACAGCGGGTAATAGTAAATGGAGTCCACAGTGAAGAAAAGAGGGTTACTAGTGGGGTACCGCAAGTTTCAGTACTGGGGCCGGTCCTTTTTAATGTCTTTATAAGTGACATTGCGGAGGGACTGGAGGGGAAGGTATGTCTCTTTGCAGATGACACAAAGATCTGCAACAGGGTTGATACGCAAGGTAGGGTGGAAAGGGTGAAAAGGGACTTGGCAAGGTTGGAGGAATGGTCAAATGTATGGCAGCTTAGATTCAATGCAAAGAAGTGCAAAGTAATGCATCTGGGAAACAAAAACCCAGGGCAAGAGTAACACAATGGGGGGTGAGATACTGACAACAAAAATGGAAAGGGACCTGGGAGTAGTCATATCAGACGACCTAAAAGTGGGCCAGCAATGTGAGAAGGCAGTAAGGAGGGCTGGGGGATACTGGGATGCATAGAGAGAGCCATCACCAGTAGAAAACAGAACGTTGTTGGCCCTCTGTACAGACAGTTGGTAAGACCACATCTGGAGTACTGTGTACAGTTCTGGAGACCCCATCTCGCAAAGACATAGACAGGGTGGAGGCTGTCCAGAGGAGGGCAACCAAAATGGTGCAGGTTCTGTACCAGAAGACATATGAAGAAAGACTAAAGGAGCTTAAGATGTTTAGACTTGAGGAAAGAAGGGAGAGAGGAGACAGAAACTTTCAGATACCTCAAGAGAATCAACAAAGTCCAGGAGGGTAGCATCTTTCAAAAAAAGAGATGTGCAAGAACAAGGTGGCACAATTTGAAGATGGGGGGGTTGGCTCAGAGGTAATGTGAGGAAACATAGAAACATAGAATTTGACGACAGATAAGGACCGCTTGGCCCACCCAGTCTGCCCATTTCCTCTACTGGATAAGCTGCAGATCCTAGTTAACCAGCAGCCTACTTCTTCCTACCCCATCCCCCAGAACTGCCTTATGACTATCCCATGCATGCTTGAATTCCACCACTGATTTTGACTCCACAACCTCCTTCGAAGGCCGTTCCATGCATCCACAACCCTCTCTGTAAAAAATACTTCCTTAAATTACCTCTGAGCCGCCCCCTCTATTTTCAAATTGTGCCCTCTTGTTCTTGCACACCTCTTTTTGAAAGATGCTACCCTCTTGGACTTTGTTGATTCCCTAAGGTGCTTGAGCGTTTCTATCATGTCCCCTCTCCTTCTTTCCTCGAGGCTATACATATTAAGCTCCTTAAGTCTCTCTTCATATGTCTTCCGTGCAGACCCTGCACCATTTTAGTTGCCCTCCTCTGGACAGCTTCCATCCTGTCTATGTTCTCATGGAGATTGGGTCTCCAGAACTGCACACAATACTCCAGATGGGGTCTCACCAGCTGTCTGTACAGAGGATAATAACTTCCTGTTTTCTACTGGTGATGCCTCTCCTATGCATCCCAGTATCCCCCAGCCCTCCTTGCTGCCCTCTCACATTGCTTGCCCTCTTTAGGTCATCTGATATGACTACCCCAGTCCCTTTCCATTTTGTTGTTGTTAGTATCTCACCCCCATTGTGTACTCTTCCCTGGGTTTTGTTTCCCAGGTGCATTACCTTGCACTTCTTAGCATTGAATCTAAGCTGCCATACATTTGACCATTCCTCTAACCTTGCCAAGTCCTTCATCCTTTCCACCCCACCCTGTGCATCAACTCTGTTGCAGATCTTAGTGTCATCTGCAGAGAGACATACTTTTCCTTCCAGTCCTTCTGCAATGTAGCCTATAAAGACATTGAAGAGGACGGTCCTAATACTGAACCCTGCGGTACCCCACTAGTAACCCTCCTTTCTTCTGAGTGGACTCCATTTACTATTACTCTCTGTGTCCTATTCTCCAGCCAATTCTTTACCCAGGCTGTCATCTTGGGACCCACTCCCAGGCTGGCTAACTTGCATATTAATCTTTTGTGTGGGACTGTGTCAAATGCCTTGCTAAAGTCTAGGTAGGCCATGTCCACAGCCCTCCCTGATCTACTACTTTGGTCACCCAGTCAAAGAAATCTATCAGATTGTCTGGCATGACCTTCCGCTGTGAATCCATGCTGCCTAGGGTCCTGTGCCCTCTGGCCTCTAGATACTCGACAATTCTTTCCTTTAGAAGTGATTCCATCATTTTCCCTATCACTGAGGTTAAACTAACAGGTCTATAGTTTCCTGCTTCTGCCTTGCTCCCACTTTTGTGAAGGGGAATCACATCTGCCCTCCTCCAGTCCTCGGGTACCACCCCATCCTCCCATGATTTGTTAAAAAGGGTAGTCAGTGGTGTCACTAGTTCTACCCTTAGTTCTTTTAGAATTAAGTATTTCTTACATAGATACATAGACAGTGTCGGCAGATAAGGGCCTATGGCCCACCCAGTCTGCCCATTTGAACTTGTAAGTTTGTTTTCCTAGAAGTCTGTTGCCCCTTACCCCTGACCTCCAGAATTCCTTTATGTCTGTCCCATGCATTCTTAAATCCCGTGATTGTTTCAGCCCCCACCACTTCCTCTGGCAGGGTGTTCCACTTGTCCACCACCCGTTCTGTGAAGAAATTCTTTCTCATGTTTCCTCTGAATCGTCCTCCCTCCAACTTCATCCCATGCCCTCTAGTCCTGGAACATCTTTTCGCTTAAAATAGTGTTTTCCTGCACCCTGTTCCTCCCTGTAAGATACTTGTATGTCTCTATCATATCCCCTCTCCTCCTCTCTTCCAGGAGTACATGTTCAGTTCCTTCAACCTGTCTTCATAGGACCTGTGATGCAATCCATGCACCATCTTTGTTGCCCTCCTCTGAACCTTCTCTACCCTGTCTATGTCCTTACGTAGGTATGGTCTCCAGAACTGTACACTGTACTCCAGGTGGGGCCTCACTAGTGTCTTGTATGCGGAATTATGACCTCCCTTTTCCTGCTGGTGATGCCCCTGCCTATACATCCCAGCATCCTATTTGCTTTACCTGCTGCCTTGTCACACTGTTTCCCTACCTTGAGGTCATCAGAGATGATAACCCCAAGATCCCTTTCCTGCTTGGTGCATGCTATATCCTCACCCCCAACTGATATATTGTCCCAGGGTTTTGTGCCCCATATGCATTATCTTGCACTTCTTTGCATTGAATTTCAACTGCCAAACCTGTGACCATTCTTCAAGTTTCCATGAGTCCTTCTCATTCTGTCTACACCCTCTGGTGTGTCTACTCTGTTACAGAGCTTTGTGTCATCAGCGAACAGTGAAATTCTGCCTTCTAGGTCCTCGCAATGCCACTGATGAAGGATGTTGAATAGGACCGGTCCCAGCACTGATCCCTGTGGTACCCCACTGGTCACTCTTCCCTCTGTGGAGTGACAGCCATTTACCACCACCCTCTGTGTCCTGCCACCCAGCCAGTTACCTACCCACCACACTACTGTCCTGCCCACACCCATATTCCCCAGTTTGTGTAATAGTCTTCTATGTGGCACAGTGTCAAAGGCCTTGCTGAAGTCCAGATAGGCCATGTCCACTGCCCTCCTGATCCACCTCCTAGTCACCCAGTCAAAAATTCCTTGAGGTTGGTCTGACATGACCTCCCCTGAGTGAAACCATGCTGCCTTGGGTCCTGTAGTCCATTGACAACCAGATGTTCCGTAATCTCTCTCCTTCAGTAGTGCTTCCATGATCTTCCCCACTACCGGTGAGGCTGACTGGTCTGTAGTTCCCTGCTTCCTCTTTGTTCCCACTTTTGTATAAAGGGGACTACATCTGCTGTCCTCCAGTCTTTGGGTACCTCCCTGTTTCCAGTGATCGGCTAAACAGGATAGCCAGAGGTTCAGCCACCACCTCTCTTAGTTCTTTAAGGACCCTGGGGTGCACCCCATCCGGCCCCATTGCTTTATCAACTCTTATTACTTCCAGTTCCTTCAGGACCCTTTCTCGTGTAAAGGGACTTGTGTCCATTTCTGCACCATTCTCACCCCTTGTACTCCCTTCAGACCCATTACCCTCCTCTTCCTCAGTAAAGACTGAGCAGAAATACCTGTTCAATATGTCCAGCTTTTACTGTTGTCATCCTCCACAAGCCCCATCCTCCCCCTTCAGTCTCACTGTCCCTCCCTTTGTCTTTCTTTTTTCACTTATGTACCTGTAAAAGGTTTTGTCCCCTCTACCCACTGATTTTGCAATGTGCTCTTCTGTCTGAACTTTGGCTTCCCTTACTGACCTCCCTGCTTCCCTTTGCTTCTCCTGGTACTTCTCCCTATCCCCTTCTGCCTGTGTCTTTTTGTATTGCCTGAATGCAATCTTTTTGGCTTTCACTTTCTTTGCCACCTCTTCACGGAGAAGGTTGTAGATACATGGAACAGCCTTCCTGAGGTGGTCATAGAGTCAAAAACAATGGGGGAATTCAAGAATGCATGGGACAGACATAAGGCAATTCTAGTGGGGGGGTAGGAGGAAGTAGGCTGTTGGTTAACTAGGATCTGCAGCTTATCCGTTAGGTAGGGAAATGGGCAGACTAGGTTGGCCAAGTGGCCCTTATCTGCCGTCAAATTCTATGTTTCTATGTCTATGTTTCCATGTAAGCACAACTCCTAGATATTTGAAATGTTTGACATCCTCTAGGGCATGGCCATCAGGGGACGTGATGAATGGTGGATTAGATTTGCATTTCCTTAGGAAGGGTTTAGATCTGAACAACATTGTTTTTGTTTTTTTGGCATTGACCAGAAGGAGGTTGTCTGAGAACTAGTTGTGAGCTGCAGTGTAGTTTTGTGAAAGGGCTGCAGAGATGAGGGTAGGAGACTTTCTGCTGGAGAAGAGCACGAAGTAGTCAGTGTAAAGGATTGAGTGTCGACTGAGACTATCCGCTGGAAGTGAGTTAATGAATAAGGAGAAAAGGAGGGGTCCCAGGGTATAGCCTTGGTGGACCCCAGTAGAGACAGGCAGGGTGGGTGAGCGGGCCGGGCCAATGCAGATAAACTGGGAGCGCTCTGTAAGTTAGCTTCCAAACCAGGTGGTGACCTCCGGAGAGCAGCCAAGGTGATGCAATTTGGAGAGGAGGCGCGAGTGATTGACCAGGTTGAAGGCTTTGGAGAGGTCAACAAAGATTGTGCCAGTTGCATTTCCACAGTCCATGTTTGTGAGGATGTGGTCAGTTAGGAGTGCTAGGGAAGTGGTGGTGGAGTGATTCTTGCGGAAGCCGTGTTGCTGGCTACATAATAGGTCGTATTTACCTATGTAGTTAGCAGGTTGGTGGTGGATGGCTTTTTTTTCAGTAGCTTGCTTAGATGAGGAAGGATAGAGATCAGGCGATAGTTGTCTATGGATTGTGGGTCTCCGGCTTTATGAATAGGAATGACCTTTGCGGTTTTCCATGTATCGGGCATGGAGGAAGTGGTCAGGGCAAAGTTGAAAATGAACGTTAGGGGGTGACAATGGCAGGGGAGATAAGTCTAAGGAAGACTGGGGATAATCAGTCTGCTCCAGGGGAGCCGTGGTTTGGGAGTTCTTTAGGAGTTTAGCTATGTCAGCATGTGAGTGTATTTTGAAGGAAAAAGGGGGAGGTGGAGGTTGAGAGGTAGGCCCGGCGGGTGATGTCGTGGGGGCATGCAGGGGGACAGGGTTTTTTGTAGGTCGTTTGGGAGTTTGCTCAGGTACATAGTGAGGTCGGAGAATTTGTCATTGAGGGCCTTGGCCACTTCTTGGGATCGGTAATGAGGCCAGCATTAGTGTGTAGCTGTGGGACAGGCTTACGGTGGGGGGGGTTAGTAGCGAGCCAGTGGATGCCCAGAATTACTGGAAAAAAAGAAAAAAAATCAGCAGGGTTTTAGGACCACGCGAACACCCTCTTGGATTCTGTTCCTTCAGTGGGCAATAGTAGAAAGGCATCTACCTGAAAGCTATCTGTTGCTGTGGCTAGATAGGGGACAGTTAGAACCTATACTTCAGCTATTGTCAAACACAGGTCCACTTTGAGTCCTGTCATCATTATGTTCCAGAGAGACTCCTAAGTTCTCCAAGTTAAAAGGTCCTGACTGTTCAAATTGGGTAGACGCTATTCCTCCTGGTCTTTTTCTGTTGGTGGGCCTACATCTTGTCTTTCCCTTTCAGTCTGTCATAGAATGAGAGCCAGATCTTCTCTGTCAGTATTCGGTTAGAATTCAGTATTGACCATGTTGTTTCTTTGTCCTTGTTTTTACTAAAATGATGCTTTGGTTTAAGTTTTCTAAAGAATTTATATGTCTGTATGTGTTTGAAACCAGTTTGATTTAGGGGTAGGCAGAAATATGAGGCCTTTCTGTAATACTGATTTCTGATGTTCTGTAAGGTTAGTATTAGATTCAGTATTTGTCGTTGTATATACTCTCTTGTCCCTCAGTACTCTATGCATTTTCTTCTTTTGCCACCTCTTTTTCACCACCGAGTTTTCGTGTTTTTTTTTTTATTTCTTCTCCCTCCTGTGGGTTTCTTCTTTCCTTTCACTAAAAAAAAAAAAACTCCTCTTCTGTGTCACTGTTAGGGCTATGGATTCCTTCATCGCATTCTGAGGGACTATTTCTTTGTCGATTTATGTTTGTTTTTACTTTTCCTTGGTCTCACTCCTTTATAAAAGGTCACTTGAGTACCGACCACTTGCAGTTGTTGGGTTAGTACTTTATACACTAGCCCATTGGCTTTGAAGTCATTACTAATGGTCAACTTCACCCTATTTCCTGCTTGAAAGGTGCACGAGGCAGGGGATACCCCCTTTCCCCCTCTATTATGCATACTGGCAGTTGAGCCTCTGGCTGTTGCCCTCCAAGAACATCTGGATCTGAAAGGTTTTAGCTTGGGGGACAGGAAATACTGCACAAACCTTTACCATTTGTTGATGCTATGATCCAGTGCACCTCAAGCTGTTTGTTTCCAGTTGTTAGTCTTTTTCTCAGGTTTCCAGGCCTCAGAACCTGGCTGGGGGTTCTTATTCTCCTGGGTTCCAAGGAGCCTTGACTCTCACCCAGTGGGGAGTGCTTCAGTGTGAGCTTGTCATAGATAGGTAATATAATTAAGACGCCACTCATCCTATAGCACATGCCTCTCTAAGGGGTAACCTCAGATCTTACTTCAAGTTGGAGCTCTTGCTGGCTGTACAATAAGGACTACGTTGCCAAGCACTGTGACTCCATGGAAAAATCTTAGCTAGCAGTACCCAGCGAGGACCGCCCCCTGACGTCAGACCGCCTTCGATGTCCACCAGTGGTATAAAAGGGGGGTCCCTAGCCACACCTCAGTTCTTTTCTCACCGTTGACCTGTGCACATCGACTCCACGAACACCTCTTGCTACCAGCCGACCGCCACTTTCATCGTTTTATTCGTTTTACTTTTTCCAGTTTAAAATCCGCTTCTTCATGCATGTCTTCTCCATTTTCCACTTCTCAGCGATGGAAGTCCAGTGTGCGTGTGGGAAGCAAATCCTGTCAAAGGACAGCCACTTGGCCTGCCTTATCTGTTTGGGGCCTACCCATGACTCCGAGGCCTGGCTGCACTGCCACAGCTTCAATCGCCGGACCTGCATTTCTCGCCTGAAGGCACTGATGAGCCATCTTCTGGAATAACAGGTGGCCACCATGCAAAAGACCCCGTCAGGCCTAGGTTCCTCCACTTCCTCGGGCTCAGGGACTTCCCATAAGGAGAAAAAGTCCAGGAGGAGATATCACCATCACGATAAGGATAGGCCCAGATTGGATTTCGCTCCAGATCTTCGCACGGGAAGACTGCCAGCATGAGTCCTCTCTCCCATAGGAGGCTGGACTGTGCCCCCCCCAGTAACCCAAGCTCCCTCCCGGCTACCGGCATTGCATCCTCCAACCCTGGTGAGGATGGCAGGCAGAGGATCTTCTGGGCCAGGGACTTCGGTCCCTTCCCTGAGTCTTAGGCCCTACAGCCATTCCTCCTGGCCTAAGCCATGGGATCCAGCCAGTATATTGGCAGGTGACAGACTTGGTGCTGTCGCTCACCAGGCTGGGGTGTTGTCCTCTTTGTCGGACCGTCCCTCCGGTCCAGTGACAGGAAACTGTGACAGAACAGGACTCACTCTCTGAAGTCTGCTGCACCAAGCACTGGTTGCCAGATTCCTGGTGCTTGACCCTGTCGTCCTCTGCGTCCTTGCCTCCGGGGTCTCACAAGGCTACGCCCCCGTCGCCTACCCTCTAAGGCTACCGTGTGGGGGGGGCAGCCACCAGCCAAGGGTTGCCACCAGCCAGACCTGCATGCATCAGGCAGCCAGACACCAGGCCAATCCCTTGACCTGGTGTCAGACCCTCAGCCACCCACAGGACAGACACTCGATACGCCCATGTCCCCCCAAGCGGCCGTCGGCTACCGACCAGCCTTTAGATCTGATGCCCAAGACGCCTATCGCACCTCTTCAGACACCGGGCTCCTCGGCGCAGGCTATGGTCTCTCTAGCAGATGTCAAGTATTTGTTCAGCTCTTGGTTGGATATGGTTAAAGGGGACCTTATCCCGAAGGAACCCCTTACTCCACGGCTGAACCCCACCTCGGTGGGCTCTCCATAGCGGCCGCCGAAATCACCTTCTCCACCCAGGAAGCCATCTCCTCACCCGTCGAACTCCTTGCATCCACTGGACAACGGGTCCTCAAGGCATCAAAGACACAAATGCTTGTCCAGGTCTTCCTCCAGGTACCGCAGCAGATGGTACCGCTGCTCACGTTCGAGGTCCTCCTCCTCTGTCTCTTCCAACAGGAGCTCATCAGATTCCTCCAGGTCCTTGGATAGTTTCTCCTCCCCTCCCCCTGACGCTCATAGGGATTTGCCCCGATCTCCCCCGGACAACCCTACTTTTCTAGATGTTATGCATCACATTCAGTTCTTAAACCAGTGGGAGACGGAGGATTTGGACCCAGAGAGGAAGAGGCTCACCCATTTTTTGGGAATGAATGACCCTAAGCCCTTAGTGGTACCCCCGGTGGCTCCCTTTCAAGATGTCACCAAGTTGGCATGGAGACAGCCCTCTACAGCCTCCGCTATTCCCAGAAAGGCAGACTATATCGTACCCCCACCAATGAGCCATTCCTAGGGGAATAGCTTAAGGCAGATTCTGTGGTCCTGATGGCTGCCCATGGCAGGACGAAACGGCCACGACACATGAGTTCCCAACTGCCCAATAAAAAGCACCTGGACCAGTTCAGATGCAAGGTGTACTCCTCAGCCACCTGCACCATATGTTCGCTAAACTTTTTAGCACATACAGTGCAGTACCAGATGTCTGTCTAGAACAAGGCTATAGAGTTGGCACAGAAGGAGCCCGACTCTCACAAAAAGTCAGAGCTGTTGGATATTTTGCGGTCCAGCCTTGACGTTGGCAAGCATATGCTGAGATCCTCTTATGACTCAGCCAATACAGCAGCCAGGGCAGCCGCCACCTGCGTCTGCATGAGGAGGTACTACTGGCTTTGAGTATCCGGGTTTCGGCATGACCTCCAGGATGCCCCTTTCCATGGGTCTGCGCCCTTGGGTCCAAATATTGAGAAAATGATCACTGACCTTCAGGATTCGGGTAAAGCGGTCCAATTGATGCGTCAAATGTACAGGTCCGATCCGGCTCCAGGGAGACAAAAGCCTTTTCATCGCCAAGGGGGACAGAAGCCCAGGAGACTGCAGCAGATGGGCACCTTTCGCTGTAAACCTCCCTCTCAGCCTGGTAGTTCACAGGGACCTCGGAACGTTAAGCCTTCCCAGGTCTCCCTGCCTACTTCCGGTTCCAGTACCTGACTCCTTGCCCACCCCCGCTCCCTGCGGAATCCTTCGAGGAGGCAGTAGGGGGTTCTTGCTCTACCCTGAAGAGTGGTCCACCATCATGACAGATATATGGGTGCTCCAATTGATAGAGTGGGGTCACGTGTTAGAATTCCTCCAGATTCCCCCTGACAGTCCCTCGGTCCAGTCCACCTACTCCCCTTCCCATACTGCGCTCATTCGGGAGGAGGTCCAGACCATTCTCAACAAGAAGGTCAAAGAACCAGTTCCATCCTTGCAGTGGGTGACAGGGTTCCCAATTATATAGCGTACAGGAGGTTCAGGATGGCTACCTTGCCAGGCATCATCCCCCATGTTGCATCAAGCGGACTGGCTTTGCTCCATAGACATACAAGACGCCTACCTCCACATCCTGGTACTTCCAGCCCACAAGAGGTTCTTGAGGTTCACCTTTCAGGGGCAGCATTACCTGTTTTGGACCCTGCCCTTCGTGAACACTCATGGCACAGAGAAAAGGCAGATGTGCCTTGCAGTGGTGGCTGCAGCCCTCAGAAGGCAGGGGCACTTTGTTTACCCCTACCTTGACGATTGGCTTCTGCCAGCAGCCACAAGGAACCGGCTCCTGGCAACTTTGGAGGATACCTTTCACTTGTAAAGATCCCTAAGGGTTACTCTGAACATGCCAAAGGCGTCTCCTCGGCCATGCCAGAGGTTGCAGTATATAGGGCCAATCCTGGACACAGTGCAGGGGAAAGGCTTTCCTCCTGCCAGACAGGGCAGCGCCCCTTCAGTCGTTGGCTCACAAGGTCTCAGTCTCACATCCGGTACCAGCTCGGATCATGCTGCAGCTCCTAGGTCACATGGCAGCTGCCATTGTGACAGTTCCCTTGGCACGTTTCTTTGTGAGGGTTCCCCAGTGGACCCTCAGGGTGCAGTGGGATCAAAGAATGGACATTCTCAACTAACTGGTCCTGATCTCCAGAGCTGTGGTCCAAACTCTTGTGGTGGCTCTCGCCCCAAAATCTGGAGCTGGGAACTCCCTTTCCGAGAGATCCCTTTCCCAGATTCTGACGACAGATGCCTCGGGCCTGGGATGGGGAGCCCACTTTTGAGATCGACAGACACAAGGGACATGGTCGCAGTTGGAACTCCCTCTCCACATCAGTGTCCTAGAAATGAGGGCGGTTCTGTACGCTCTACAAGCTTTCCAGCCAGACTTTCGTTTGGGCACCCTATTGATTCAGACAGACAACATGTCAGTTGCCTCCTGCATCAGTAAGCGGGGGCACCCACTCTTATCCTGTCTGTCAGGAGGCCATGAGAGTGTGGCCTTAGAACACGACTCATCTCTCACTGCAGTCCATGTTCCAGGAGTCCAAAACACCATGACCAACTCCCTAAGTAGGTCGCGGTCAAGTGCTCACGAGTGGGAACTCATTCAGTCTGTGGTGGAGGACATCTTCCAATGATGGGGTCATCCAGGAAAGGAAATCCAAAACACTTCTGATCATAGGAGACTCCATGATTCATTTATTTATTTTTATTTATTTATGTTTTTGGTAACCGGGTAGGCAAACTTATCCAAAGGACTATTTTCAGTTGCGACCCGGGCCACACAGTGCCAGATAATAGAGAGTCAGACAAAAGGTACAAGTTACAATACAATGGGTGTATATAATACATTGAATACAATGGAAATCAAAAACAGTGATACATAAACATAGTCTTTACCTCCGGCTGGGGGTAATGAACAAATGTCTCCCAGGTACATCAGTGTGGAGAGACACTGACCACATTGCTAAAATTGTGCAAGAAGCAGGAGAAAACACCAACATCCTGGTACACATAGGGACTTACAAACTCGCCAGCTGGTCAGTTTTGGAGACCAAGGAACACTTGACCATGCTGGGAGACAAACTGTCATCCATTTCGTCCAGCATCTCTTTCGTCCCCTCAGTCTAGGAGAGGGTGGCAGATGGGCAAAAGGTCTGAGAAGGGAAGATAGGGGAACCTAAACGTGTGGCTGGAGGGCTGGTGCCAGGAAAAAGGACACACATTTTTAGGTAACTGGCACCCGTTTTGGGAGTGGAAGTTCTTTAAATTTGATGGACTGCATCAAACTAAGGCGGGAATTAGTGCATTGGGGCAGAAGTTTGATGTCTTTGCAGAATATTTAAACTAGCAAATGGGGAGAGGGGTGCAGCACCCAATGCATCGAACGGGAAGAGCACCCCTTCCCCCTCAGCTGGTGATCAAACAGGAGTTCAGCATGTTTGCAGTTCATTTGCGTCACCAGGTGAGGAAAAAGATCCCGCTCCCCATACGATGCACAGGGGAAAAGCCAGACCTCACCCCACAACTAACGCACCAAAACCTGGCAAATAGAAAATCATGTACACAAATGCCCACAATCTGGGAAACAAGATCCCAGACCTGGAGGCAAGAATGACAGAGGCTAAACTGGACATAGTAGCCATTAGCGAGACATGGTTTACCAGTAACCACACTTGGGAGACTGCAGTACTGGGATATATACTTTTCAGAAGAGACCAAACAATTGGTACAACAACCCACAAAAGCCAGGGCTATCCTGGATCTGGTGCTGACTAACAGAGAAAGGATCTCAGATCTCCAGGTAGGTCTCCTAGGGGCCAGTGACCATCACATGATATGGTTCAATTTGGCCACTAGAACTAAATCATCCCATTCCAAGGCAAAAATATGGGACTTCAGAGGAGCTGATTTTGATAAGATGGCCAGCAGAGTTAAGCTAGTCCTGGCAAGAATAAATACAGGTGAGGGGTACAGGCAAAGTGGGCAAGCATTAGGGTTTCAATACTTGAAGAAACATCCCATTGTGTTAGGGAGAAAAGCAAGGGCAAAAGAAGGAGGAAACCACTTTGGTTCTCAAAAACAGTAGCAGAATAGGTCAGAGCCAAAAGGTTGGCTTTGAGGAAATACAAGGAACGCAGCAGGACGGAGATAGGGAGGCATACCAAACTTCCCTAAGGGAAGCAGGAAAGACAGTAAGGCAGGCAAAGATCCAAACCGAGGAAAAACTAGCACGAACAGTAAAAGAAAGGAACAAGACTTTCTATAGATATATTATTGCTAAGATCAAAGGGGATAAGGGGGAGTGTGTGGAGGAGGACCAAGGAAAATCATCTATCCTAAATAGATACTTCTGCTCAGTATTTACTGAGGAGAAGGTAGGGCAGGGCCCACAGCTCAGCACCATGGACACGAGGGAGGGAGTTGTGCACAAGTCCCTTCACAAACGAAAGGGTCCTACAAGAGCTCGCTAAGCTCAGGGTGGACAAGGCCATGTGACCTGATGGCATACATCCCAGGGTACTAAAGGACCAAAGGGTGGAACTAGCAGAGCCGCTAGCAGAACTGTTTAGTGAGTCTCTGAGCACAGGAGAGGTCCCAGAAGACTGGAGAAGGGCTCATGTGATCCCGCTCCACAAGAGTAGCAGCAGGGAGGAGGCAGGGAACTACAGACCAGTCAGTCTTACCTTAGTAGTGGGCAAGATTATGGAGGCACTCCTTAAGGAAGGGGTTGTGCAACACCTGGAATCCATAGGAGCACAGGATCCAAGACAGCATGGGTTTACAACAGGAAGGTCCTGTCAGACTAATCTAATAGATTTCTTTGACTGGGTAACTAGAGTGGTGCACCAAGGAGGTGCAGTTGATGTCGCCGGTATGCCACCCTTACGGTGAAATCAACACAGCAAAATACACACCTGTCGGCAAAATCGACACTGTCTCTCACCCCTGCCCCGAATCAACTCTGACTGGAGTTGAGAATCCTAAAGATATAAAGATGGGGGGCAGAGCCACCTACATGGGTAGTCGAGGGTCAAAGACCCCCAGTTTAAAAAAAAAAAAAAAAAAAAAAACAGGACCAGGACAGACGCACAGGAATCATGTAGACCACATCTTGCAGTCAACATGATTCCTGTCGGCAAGATGCCGGTCGAACCGGCATGATAGAGCCGATGTCTCCCACCTCGACTTCAGTAAAGCTTTCAATACTGTTCCACATAGAAGATTGATTAATAAGCTGGGTAGGCTCAGTGTGGGTCAGATGTTGGTCAGCTGGGTGGCAAACTGGTTGGCTGGCAGAAAACAGAGTGGTGGTAAACAGTATACAGTCAGAAGAGATGCAGGTCACAAGTGGGGTACCTCAGGTATCGGTCCTGGGACCAGTCCCATTCAGTATCTTTTAGTGATATTGCAGGTGGACTGGAGGGTAAGATTTGTCTGTTTACAGCAAGATCTGCAACAGGGTAGATGATCCAGATGGTGTGGGCAAAATGAGAAGAGATCTGGAAAAACTGGCAAAATGGTCTGAAGAGTGGCAACTGGGGTTTAATGCAAAGAAATGCAAGATCATGTTCATAGGGAAGAGAAGAACCTGATGCTACCTGTAGGTTGTTGGATTACTGCATGCAGTACTGGAGGCCTCATTTGCACAGGGACATTAACAAAATGGAGGCAGTCCAGAGAAGGGCAACCAAAATGGTGCCGGGTCTGCATCAGAAAACATATGAGGACAGATTAATGGAGCTCAGTATGTATACCCTAGCTCAAAGGAGGGAAAGAGATTATATGATCGAAGCAGTCAGATATCTTAAGGGCATTAACAAGGTGAAACAGTGTTAACATGTTTCAATATAAGAAAAATAGCAGGACAAGAGGACACAGCATGAGATTAGAGGGAGGCCGATTAAGGGGTAATGTGAGGAAGTTCTTGTTCACAAAAAGAGTGGTGGATGCATGGAACAGCCTACCTCAGGAAGTGGTGGATATGAATACAGTGCAGGGCTTCAAACAGGCTTGGGATAGACATATCTGAGCAATACAGATGAGTATGAATAAATAGGCCATTGACAGAGTAAAGGCCTATGGCACATTCATAAGGTAGAACAAATGAGCAGACTGGATGGACCTTGCGGTCCTTATCTGCCATCATCGTCTATGTTTCTATGTCTAGAGTTGGACCTTTTTGCGTCCCTGGGCAATGCAAAACTGCCCAGTTTTTGCTCGATCCAGGGCCTGATGTTTTTTGGTGAGAAGCATTGTCCCTCTGTTAGACAGGGAGGTTTCTGTATGCCTTCCCTCCCTTTTCTCTCCTTCAGAGAGTCTTGCTCAAGCTACAAGCGGAGAGTGCAGAAATGATCCTTACAGCCCTGCTTTGGGCACGCCAGATCTGGTTCCTTCTGTTGCAGCAGCTAGCGTTGGGACCCCTGGTTCCTCTGCCCTTGTCCTCATGCTTACTGTCGCAAGAGTAGGGCACTCTGGTACACCCGGACCTCCGGGTCCTACACCTGCATGCATGGCTCCTGCAGATGTAGCCACGTCCCATTTTGGAGTTTCTCCTAGGGTGGCCAAGGTCTTGGTGGCAGCCAGAAAACCATCCACCTGGACTACTTATGCATGAAATGGAAAATGTTTAGTTTGTGGGCTGCTAACCATGGTCTGCACCCATTCCAATGCCCCGTGAATGCTGTCCTTGAGTATCTCCCCTCCGTTTCAGACTCTGGCCTCCAGTATTCCTCCATTAAGGTGCACTTCTCCATGATTTCAGCCTATCATGCACCAGTGGAAGGCAAATATATTTCCCAGTTGGACCTGTTCCGTATGTTTCTATGGGGCATGTTGCATTTGAAACCTTCCATCTAGGACCCTATCCCCCCATGGGATCATTTATTTTTGTTAGAAAAGTTTATGTTGCCTCCCTTCGAACCAGCCACGGATTGCAAGCCACGCTTTCTGTCATGGAAAGCGTTATTTTTAGTTGCAGTCACTTCTGCACAGAGGATTTCTGAGCTTCAGGCCCTGATGTCTAAAGAGCCTTACTTAATTTTCCACAAGGACAGGGAATCCTTGAGAACTAACCCTAAGTTTCCTCCTAAGGTGGTGTCCAAGTTCACCCTTAATCAGAACATCCACCTACCTGTTTATTGCCCAGAGTATCCTAATCGGAGGGAGACCCTTCTTCATAATCTGGATGTACATCGGGTGCTTTGTTACTACATAGACCACACCCGAGACAGATGTAAATCTGACCAGTTTTTTGTTTCCTTTGCCCCGAGAACCTGTGGGCTCCAGTAGCAAAATAGACCTTTCCAGGTGGTTGGTGAACAGCATCACAGGGCCACTCCACCATGGATGTTTCCGCTTCCTTCGCTGCACTTCGAAACGTTTCCGCAGCAGACATCTGCATGGCAGCTACCTGGAGCTCCGTGCATACCTTTGTGAAGCACTACAACCTGGACATAGCTTCCCGTTGGAGATCTGGTTTCGGTTTGGTGGTACTTCAGGGACTACTCTCCTGAATGGTTCCACTTTTATTATTTACTTACCTCCTACCATTCCGACCTGGGTCCAGTTAGTACTGCTTGGTACTCGGTCCTTATGGTGTAACCTGCTGCAAGTGCTCCAACTCTAAGTAAGATTGTACAGTTATGTAAGAATTTACCATAACAGTAGATCTTCAGAAAGAGCTCTTGCAGCAGGCGCTGCTTTCCCTCCCTCCTTTCCCCCCTGGTCTT
Organism: Neoceratodus forsteri; assembly: GCA_016271365.2. Taxonomy (NCBI): domain Eukaryota; kingdom Metazoa; phylum Chordata; order Ceratodontiformes; family Ceratodontidae; genus Neoceratodus; species Neoceratodus forsteri. Next base: position 1,616,853,190 of record CM057452.1, read on the forward strand.
TTTCTTCCCTTGGCATGATTATCTGAACCGTCTTGGTTCTCCATTCTTGAGTTAGCTGGGTCTCCGGTGGGGGAACTTAGCTGTGGCTGGGGACCGCCCCCTTTTATACCATTGGTGAATGGTGGAGGCGGTCCAACGTCAGGGGGCAGTACCCACTGGGTACTGCTAGCTAAGATTTTCCATGGGGTCCTAGTGCCTGGTGGCATAGTCGTTATGGTATAGCCTGCTGCAAGAGCTCTTCTCGAAGATCTAACCGTGCCTGCATCCACTGCTTTTCTTTTACCATGCCTGTAAGCCATGCCTGTATCCACTGCTTTTCTTTTGCCATGCCTGTAACCATGCCCGTATCCACTGTTTTTCTTTACTGTAACCACCTCATGATGTAACTCACAATGCCTCAAATGTTCCTTATGTCCTTGTTCATTCTTATAACTTGTATTGTTATGCCGAGTCGCTCCTGAAAAAGGGACCTTTGGGGCTCAGTGGGCCTACCCGGTCACCAAAATTTAATAAATAAATAAATCTACTATTACAGTAAATACTTACATAACTGTACTTTTTTTTATAAGAGGGAATACTTTGCCACGGATGGAGTCAGCAACACGGGACATCAGCAAAATTATAGATTTATGCATTGAAGGACAGCAAACCTAGGATTTCTTTTGAATCTCTTTAAAGACAGTATAGCTTACCCAAGACAGAGACTTTAGAAGGTACCTCCAAATCAGCAGCCTGCTGGTACTCCAGCTAAGTGTTCCTCAGAAAGTAGCACATTTACTTCTCGTTGTCCAGATGAGGTTGTCTTCAAAGGAGGAGGGTAGAGTATATTTGCTGGGCCATCAGGGACTCTCCAAATCCAAATGGCTGAGGCCTGCTAGAAATGGTAGACAGCCTTGTTGTAGACTTTCACCCCCCAAAGACTGGGATTTATGCAGGTATATAACATGTCGCTATTAGGGATAATAGAGCAAGCCTTATCCAGCGCAAACTTTTCCACCAATGGTACGGTTTGTTCAAGGTCCTCCACTCACTGGGTGGTATAGATGCAGCAAAGTTTTACTCCGCGGGCGAATATGCGTCAGTCACCAAATTCACCCCTGCGGAGCAGTTCGTAAAATTGTCCCAAATTAACGGGAATTCGCCATTTGTGTGACTTCACCTTGCTTTTGGGGTTTTTAAGTGCAAATTGCACTAAAAAAAAACAAAGCAAGTGGAGGTTTCAAATGGGGAATCCCCCAACACCACCCCCAATTTATCCCTGGTGTCTAGTGGTTCTCCCCCACCCCCAGCCGATCGCCAGGCACAGTTTGAATAATTTGCAATCATACCCTGCCCTCACACCCACCTGCCGATCACCAGCCAGTCGACCACAGTGTAAAAATATGTATCAGTTTTTTAAAATTAAATCCCCCCATTCCCTGGTGTGTAATGGACCACCCACCGATCGCCAGACACAGTTTGAAAAATTACAACAATCACCCCCTCCCCCCGCCAGTCAGCTACAATGTAAAAATGTAAATAATTTTTTTTTTTAATTAACTCCCCCATGCTTTGGTGTCTAGTGGACCCCCACCAATCGCCGGACGCAGTTTGAAAAATTACAGCAATCTCCCCTGGCCCCCACACACCCACACCAATGGCTGGCCAGTCGGACACAATGTAAAAATATAAAAAAAAAAATGTTTTAATTAAATCTCCCATTCCCTGATGCCTAGTGGACCCCCCACCCTGTCAGGGAGTGCCCCACACCAGTGCTACAACACCACCCACTCCCCCCCATCCGCAAGTCCACTCCGAACGGGCCATTGGCACAGCCCTCCACTCTCCTACACGGCCAGCAGCCTGACTAAGCTCTTATCGAATGAGCCAGGCTTGTACAAGCACACGCCTATTTTAGGGAGTGTTTCAGGGGAGTAGGGAATGGGAGGGGCTGCTTCAGTCCTTGGGGTGGGGGGGCAGGATGGAGGGGACCGGTGCCCCCCCCCACCGGGGACCGGAGCAGCCACCTCCCATTCTCTATCCCCCTGAAAAACTCCCTAGAAGACGGCAAGCTGTCAGTAAATGAGTGCGTGCTTGTCAAACAAGTATGTTCTCATTCATTAAGAGCTCAGTGGGGCTGCTGGCAATGGAGGTGAGTGGAATGCTTTGCTGGTAGCCCTCTCAGAGTGGACTCGAGATCGAGGGGAACGGGGTGGTGTTGTGGCATTGTGGTTCCTGATGGGGGTGGGTTGGGTGGGGCCTCTACTAGATACCAGAGAATGGGGATTTAATTAAAAATATATATATATATATATATATATATGTGTTTTACATTCTGGGTGGCGATCGATGGGGTGTGTGTGGGAGCCAGGAGTGATTGTTGTAATTTTCAAACTGTATCCAGTGTTCGGCAGGATGTGGGGGGTCCACTAGACACCAGGGATTAGGGGATTTAATTAAAAAATTATATATATTTTTACATTGTGGCTGACTGGCTGGCGATCGGCAGGTGGTGATTCAAACAACATGAAGTCTTGCTATATTATGACTAATGCAGTTTGTCCCACCATTAGAACTGCTCCGGAGGTGAAAGAGTTAACTTCCATGCAGTGCATGGAACTTAGAGCGCGAGCTCGGTTAAGAAAGCTCTGTCAGGGTTATTTCAAACCGAAACTGTCAGATTCTTTACTATTCTTCACTGAATAGTCGCCTCCGAGATTCCTCCTGCTGCTCGGTTCATTTTCTCGTTTAAAGAGTTTTTCTCTGTTAAATTCAACCGCGATTATCATTATTTTAACCGCAAACTGATCGGTTCAAGCTCTGTCTATGGTATTGTAAGTAATAGATAGGTTTTCTGTGTGGAACTTGTAAATGTTTATCGGTTCGGTTTGAACCGATCAGATTGTATTTAAACTTCATTCTGAAGCGTTTTAAGGCTTGTTAGAGTGCGGTTCCCGGTTCTTATCGGTTCTAAAAAAAACTGATTTCATTACGGTTTTTTCCACGACCTGTGACATGGTTGGAAACCGATAAGGGTGTCTTGCCTGGCACTGCCAAAAAAGGGCAAGTTTTTGGTTAGGCTGGCATTATGTCTGAGAAACCCAAAAGAAAAACCGGGCCCACTGGGTTTCAACACTGTAGTGTCTGTGGGGAAGCTTTGCAAGGCTGACCACACACCACATGTGTTTATTGTCTGGGGTTTGACCACCTCAATGCAGACCGCCAGATTTGCAAGAATTTCCCTGCAGCTACCCTAGATAAGAGAGTTGGTAGGCTCAGGAAACGAGAGGCCAAAAGTCCGCTGACCCGATGGCCAGCCCGGTTCGTGCCAACCGAACTGGAGGGAGTGCCTCTGACCAGGGCCAGACTTCCTCGGCAACGTAAAGCTGACTCTGAGGAGCCAGTTCCAGCAAAGAGAACTAGAAAGTCAGCAGGTGTGGAGTCAAAAACCTTTCTCCAACTGCTGCAGAGATAGCCAGGGCAATACAGATTGTCCAGTCACTTTCCCTAGTTCCTGCCTGAACCGGCTACCATCTGGCAAGAGGTCGGTTCGGCCGGTTCCATCGGGTTCAAGAATATGATATAGAGGAGTTTATGAACCAGAGGAGGGGAGGATGATTATGATCAGTGTGAATGTGACTTTGAAAGTCTGGATGTGCCCATTGAACCGGACATCTCCCCAGACAGACCTTTAGGGGAATCTCCCCCTAGGCTTGCTGAGTCCCCTTCTCATTTTCTGTTTTATAAAAAAGTTGCTGAAACCCTCCAGCTTCCTTTAGAGGAGGCTTTGGATGAGCAAGAGGAGCCTGACTTTGTAGAGATGATGGGTATCCCAGAGTCCAGGAGATTGTCCATTCCTTTACATAAATCTTTTCGGAAACAAACAATAAAAATTTTAAAAGCTCCTAATTCTGTGCCTCCTGTGGATAAAAAGATGGACAGGAGGTACACTTTGTCAGGTCCTGATGCAGAATTTCTTTCACAGCAATGCAGTCATGTTAGTAGTAGTTCAGGCTGCAGCCTGTGATAAAGCTAATATTCCCTGGCTTCACATCCTCCTGACAAGGACTCCAGGAAGATTGATGCCATGGCCAAAAACAATACATGGCAGCGCCTTTGGGACTCAGACAAGCAAACTATATGGCTTATGTTGAGAGATACCAAAATATAGATGGGATACTGTCATGGCTTTAGCCAAACAGGCCCCTGGCCAGCTTGCCAAGGAGCTGGAGCAGGTGGCTGCTGATGGTATTGAGGCATCTAAGGTGTAATTTCATGCTGCAGTGGATTCTAATGATGTATCCTCTAGAGTCATGGCTACATCTGTGGCTTTTCATAGATTGGCTTGGCCCAGGTGTACTACTTCGTCACAGGATACCCAGTCTAAGGCTATGGATTTTCCTGTGGTGGGAAATTCTCTGTTTGGGGAGCAGACAGAGAATTATATGAAGAAAATGGATGAATATAGAACCACTTATAGGAGTGCATAAGCCAAGGAACGGCAAGCCACTCCTCAGAGGCAGCCCCCCAGGGGTAGGGGCAGGCCCTTTCACAGGCCTTTTTACCAGACCCAGGCCTCCTCTTCAGCTTATGTTCAGAGGGGGTTCTTCAGAGGGAGAGGCAGACGGGGTACAAGCAGGCCTGCTCCCACCCCTCAGCCTAAAGCCCCTGCCAGACAGGCACCCTGATGGGATGCCCAGGGCCGGCTCTCCATTACCTGTAGGGGGCAGGCTGGCTTACTTCGTCCAGGACTGGGAGTCTTTAACATCAGACAAGTGGGTCCTGGAAGTAGTGAGCCAGGGTCTGGTTCTCAGCTTCAAAAAATTTCCAAAGATGAGAATCAGATCTTTTCCACCTGCAAACCCTTTAGAGACTCTTGCCTTGGAAACAAGTCTCAACCCTCCTGGCTCTCAGAGCTGTAGAAAGTGTTTCTCCCCTACACCAGGGCAAGGGTCTGTACTCCAGGTACTTCCTTACCCCAAAAGACAGGAGAGTGGCGGCCCATCCTGGACCTAAGATATCTGAACAAGCACCTTTTAAAACCAAAATTCAAAATGGTGACTCTGGGAATGATTTTATCTTCCTAAGGCCAGGGACTGGCTAGCTTCCCTGGACCTCAAGGATGCCTACTTCCATGTTCTTATCAGAAGCTCCCACCGAAGTACCTCAGATTCGAACTGCCCTGGGCCATTATCAGTTCAGAGCAATGCCCTTCGGCCTTACCTCTGCCCTAAGGGTATTCACAAAATGTCTGGCAGTAGCAGTTGCTCATTTAAGAAGGCAAAAGATTGCCATCTTTCCCTACCTGGACGACTGGCTCATTGTCGGTCAGTCTCCAGACCAGGTCAAATCACACCTGCAAGTTACCCAGCAGCTGCTTACCTCTTTGGGCTTTCTTCTCAATCTTCCAAAGTCAGTTCTGGAACCTGTCCAGGTACTCACCTTTATAGGTGCAGAACTGGACACAAAGCAGGCCAGAGCCTTCCTTCCCTAGAAGAAAGGACCCTGGTGGCCCTGGCCTCGTCCTTCACTCTGCAGGTCTCTCGACCAGCAAGACATTTCCTGCAGCTCCTAGGACACATGGCTGCTTCCACAGCTGTAGTGCAAGGAGCAAGATTTCAGATGAGGGACATTCAGTTCCATTTGAGAGCTTTCTGGTCTCAAAGAAGAGATTCCCTATCCAAGTTAATCCCAGTGACTCGAACCCTGATCCAGGCCCTTCAGTGGTGGCAGGATCAGAGCAATCTGAGACAAGGGGTGCCCTTCATCCCTCTATCTCACTCCTTGACCCTTACTACAGATGCGTCCCTCTTGGGATGGGGAGCTCACATGGGCAACCTCTCCACCCAGGGGTTGTGGTCCCCCCAGGAATCTCTGCTCCACATCAATCTGTTGGAACTCAGAGCTGTTTTTCTAGCACTTCAGGTTTTTTCTGCATCTGTTCAGAACAAGGTGGTACAGGTCAGAACAGACAACACCACTACAATGTGGTACATCAACAAACAAGGGGGCACTCGGTCTTCGGCCTTGTGCACCGAGGAGATGAAGTTGTGGTCTCTGGCTTATTCACTGAACACTTCCCTCATAGCAGTTCACCTCCCAGGCAAGGACAATGTCCTGGCAGATGCTCTCAGCAGGATTTCCAAGGGCCATCACGAATGGTCACTGGATCCCCTAGTACTGGGGATAGTTTTTGCCAGATGCGGCACCCCTCAGATAGATCTTTTGCAGCCCCAGACAATCATCAACTTCCACTTTTGTTGCAGGCCCCAGTGTTGGGCTCAGTCCCCTGGATGCCTTTCTCCTCGATTGGGAAGGAAGGAAGTTTCATGCCTCCCCCTTCCTCTCCTGTTCAAGGTGCTAGTCAAAATCAGGTCTCAGCCCTGCAAGATGATCCTGATTGCTCCAGACTGGGCCAGGCAGTCCTGGTACCCACTCCTTCTGTCCTTAGCAGTCCATCTTCCCCTGTGTCTCTCCAGGAACCACAATCTGTTAACCTGTGCCCAGGGAGAGTCTGGTATCGAATCTCAAATCCTCCAACCTCAAGGCCTGGCTCTTGAGGAGTTAGAGTTGCTGGTCTACAACTTTCTCAGGGTGTTCTCGAAATCTTGAAAGCTTCTAGGAAGCCTTCCACCAGGGCTACCTATAACTCCAAGTGGAAAGGTTTTCCATATGGTGTTCTGGGAAGCATATTTCCCGGAATCTGCTGATTTACCCACTGTTTTGGACTATATGGTCCATCTTAATTCTTTGGGACTGAGACCAGCTACCCTGAAAGTGCATTTGGCAGCTGTCTCTGCTTTTATTTCAGCAGGAAGCCTCTTTTCTTTCTGCTCAGCCTGTATTTTCCAAGTTTTTAAGGGATTGCTTTCATACCAATCCTCCATTCAGGGACCCTGCCCTGCCTGGGATCTTAATGTTTGCATTGCTCAGCTGATGCAACCCCCCTTTGAACCTCTGTCTTCAGCAGAGCTTAAGTATTTGACTTGGAAAACTGTATTTCTAGTGGCCATCACTTCTGCCAGGTGCATAAGTGAGTTACAGGCTTTATCAGTGGAGACTGACTTTATTTCCTTTCACAGGGATAAGGTAGTCCTCAGTACTAACAGGAAGTTTTTGCCTAAGGTGGTTTCGGATTTCCATCTTAACCAATCTATTTCACTTCCAGTGTTCTTCACTGACCATTCCTCCTCTGGTGAGAGGAGGCTGCACAGCTTAGATGTTAAGAGGGCCCTAAGTTACTACATAGAGTGCACCAAGGGTCACAGGTTTGACTCCTCAAACTATTTCTCACTTATGGTGAGGTTGGGAAAGGGAGACCTGCCACTAAGAGATCCATTGCCAGGTGGATTGTCTCTTGTATCCAATTTTGCTATCAAAACTGGGTAAGGTCTCCTTCAGGCCTGAGGGCTCACTCTACCAGAGGTACAGCTGCTCTCTAGCTGCTGCCAGAGACATCCCTATCTTAGAGATATGTCAAGCAGCTACTTGGAAAAATAGTACACACTTTCACCAAGCATTACCCTGGATATCCAGGCCAGGAGGGATGCTCGGTTTGGCACAGCCGTGCTTTCAGAGCCTATTCCCTAAGTAGGTTCTGTCCTCCTCCATGGAGGTACTGCTGTGTAGTCTGCAATTGTCATAATATAGCAAGACTTCATGTTGTTTGAAGAAAAAATTACTCACCTTAGTAATGTTGTTTCTTCTAATGGAGTCTTGCTATATTATGACCTCCTCCCCAGCCTGCCCCTCTCAGAACTTCTACTTTGGGTATGGGGTGGCAGTCCACTGTTGGCACTTATTGATGCCCCTTTTATGTTTTTCCACCCTTCTTGTTGGGGTGTTTGGGTGTTGTGTTTATTTATTTTATCTTATTTTTTCTGGTCCCCTGACTTGAGTCGGTGGTGTTGGGACCAGAAAAATGTTAATATTTTAGTAACCAGTTGGCTGAGTGTGAGTTACAGCTTCCACACAGAGCCTTGGTGAGTTTTGCTCGTAAAGATCTGGCCGTTTCGGTTTGAAATAACCCTGACAGAGCTTTCTTAACCGAGCTCGCGCTCTAAGTTCCATGCACTGCATGGAAGTTAACTCTTTCACCTCCGGAGCAGTTCTAATGGTGGGACAAACTGCATTAGTCATAATATAGCAAGACTCCATTAGAAGAAACGACATTACTAAGGTGAGTAATTTTTTCTTGTAGTAGTTTGTCAAATTGTGTCCGGCGATCAGCAGGGGTCCACTAGACACCTGGGAATGGGGGATTTAATTGTAAACTATATATATATATATATATATATATAATATATATATATATATATATATATATATATATATATATATATATATATATATATATATATATATATATTTTGCATTTTCCGTGATCGGGCGAGGTGATTGTAGATGATTCAAACTGTGTCTGGCTATGGAGGGAGCACTAGGCATGAGGATTTATATACTTTTAACATTGAGGCCAAAGTTTGTGTGTGTAAGTGTGTGGACACCCATGAAATTCCACACTGTGATTCGATCCGGCCTCAGCGAATTGGTGAATTTCATGTATTGAGCACAATCGGCAAAACATTGCGCGGAGCAAAGTTTGTCGACTTCGCTCATTTCTATTGGGTAGTTCCCCAGTGACCAGTTCTGGAGATGCAGTGCTCCTGGTGGCTCCCTCTTTCATGTATTATGATCCTGCCCTGCCTGTTAGGAGGAGGTTGGGGATTCCCTAGTCATCACTGTGAGCCTCCTTGTAGGGGACATCCCTATGTCAGTGCCATGGAGTTTTCCACAGGCGAAGCGGGTGGTTGTGGTGAGCATTGAAGCCATACGGCTTATCCTTCATAGGTGGAGAGTCACAGAATTGCCCAAAATAGCGGAACAGCGTAAGGCTATTTGGCAACTGGCCATGTTTGAATGAATGTTACACTTGGTACTGCATGTTCTTTATAAATACTATAGTATTTTGGGTCCCACGTCTATCCATCGCACTCTGCTTACTGCCCCAGAGTCTTGTAACCCTTGAAAGGTGTCCCCATCCCCCCTATCATATCACTCCCTTCCTCTGGTTCCAACATCCACCCAAGGCCCTACAATCCATGATAGGATTCTGGACCACAGTGCATGTAGCATGTCATGACCAGATGTCAACTGCCCAGTTGTGGAAGTGACATGGTTATATTCCCAGATGGCATACACTTGAGAATATTAAAGGAGCTATGGAGGGAGCTAGTGGCACCACTTGTGTCTCTCTTCACAGTCACTCAACACAGGGGTGGTTCCTGAGGACTGGAGGAAGGAACATGCAGTCCCTTTTCAGAAAAACGGTAGCAGAGAGGAGGTGGGAAACTATAGGCCAGTCAGCCTCAGTGGGTAAAATTATGTAGGCACTACTTAAAGAAAGTCTAGTGGGGGAACTTGGAATCTAGTGGTGCCTAAGACCCAAGGCAGAATGGATTCATGGCAGGGAGGTCATGTCAAAAAACAAACCTGATAGATTTTTTTGACTGGGTTACAAAGGAGGTGAATCAGGGAGAGTGGTGGATATGGCCTTCCTCCATTTCAGCAAGGCCTTCGGCACCATCCCACATAAAATGCTGGTAAACAAGATGGGTAGTCTGGGCATGGGTCAAAAAGTGGTAGACAGGGAGGGGAGAAGAGGGGGCAGAGTAGCTCTCTATGTAAGGGAAGGGATAAAAGCAACTGAACAAAAGAGTAAATGGAGGAGAGGAGGCACTGTGGGTCACCTTAGAGACTGGAAATGGCACCACAATCCGCATAGGGGTTGTATACAAACTCCCATGTCGGGGGGAGGGAATGGACAAGGATATGATAGAAGGCATCCTTAGGATGGCAGAGAAAGGGGAGATGCTGTTGATGGGGGACCTTACTATGCTAGATGTTAACTGGAGCACTCTTGCTGCAGCCACAATGAAAAGCAGGGCCATTCTTGATGCCCTTCAGGTGGCATGCCGCAGACAGCTAGTTTTGGAACCCACTCATGAGGTAGCAATCTTAGACCTCATATTCTCAAATGGGGACAGTGAGAGGATCTCTGGTAGCCATCTGGGAACAAGTGACCACCAAACAGTGTGTTTCACGATAAACTCGGCTACAGAGTCAAGCCATACAAAAGTGAGGGTTCTGGACTTCAGGAGAGCTGACTTTGGCAAGATGGGAGAGTGCCTTAGAAAAGCGCTAGCAAACAGGCTAGAAGAAGGGGTGGAGCAACAATGGGGAAACATCAAAACTGCCATCACAGAAGCAACACGCCTTTGTGTGAAGCAAATAAATCAAAACGAAAGAAAAAGCCACTATGGTTCTCAAGAGGTGGCGGTGAAGGTTAGGGAGAAAAAGATAGCAACACAGAAGGAGCAGGACAGAGAACTGTACCAGTTAAGGCAGAAGGAAGCAGGGAGGGTAGTCAGAATAGCAGAGGCCAAAACTGAGGAAAAGATAGCCAACTCTGTTAAGAAGGGGGATAAAACCTTTTATAGGTACATTAGGGAGTGAAGAAAGACAAAGGGAGGGATAGTGAGGCTGAATAGAATGGACGGTGGGTGGGCAGAGATGGACAGTGAAAAAGCAGGGTACTGAGCGAATACTTCTGCTTAGTATTCACAAAAGAGGGGGAGGTGCCTAATCCAATTAACAGAAGCACTCTGGATGGGAGGGGGGGTCGATCCCAGTCCATTCACAGAAGAAAGGGTTCTGAAACAACTCCTAAAACTGAAGGTGGACAAAGCAATGGGGCTTGATGGAATTCACCCCAGAATTCGAAAAGAATTAAGGAGAGAACTAGTGACGCCACTGACTACCCTTTTTAACAAATCATGGGAGGATGATGTGGTACCTGAGGACTGGAGGAAGGCAGATGTGATTTCCCCCTCACAAAAGTGGGAGCAAGACAGAGGCAAGAAACTACAGACATATCAGTTTGACCTCTGTGGTGGGGAAAGTGATGGAATCACTTCTGAAGGAAAGCATTGTTGAGTACATAGAGGCCAGTGGGGCACAGGACCCAAGGCAACATGGGTTCACAGCAGGAAAGTCATGTCAGATGAATCTAATTGATTTCTTTGACTGGGTGACCAAAGTAGTAGACCAGGAAGGGGCTGTGGACATGGCCTACCTAGTCTTTAGCAAGGCATTTGACAGAGTCCCACACAAAAGATTAATAGATTAACCAACCTGGGAGTGGGTCCCAGGGTGGTAGCCTGGTAAAGCATTGGCTGGACAACAGGACACAGAAGGTAATTGTAAATGGAGTCCACTCTGAAGAAAGAGGGGTTACTAGTGGGGTACCTGCAGGGTTCAGTACTGGGTCCAGTCCTTTTAATGTCTTTATAAGTGACATTGCAGAGGACTGGAAGGAAAAGAAATGCAGCCTCTTTGCAGATGACACAAAGATCTGCAACAGGGTTGATACACAAGGAGGTGTGGAAAGGATGAGAAGGGACTTGGCAAGGTTGGATAAATGGTCAGAAGTATGGCAGCTTGGGTTCAATGCAAAGAAGTGCAAAATAATGCACCTAGGAAACAAAAACCCAGGGGAAGATTACACATTGGGTTGAGAGAGTAGTAACAGCAACAAAAATGGAAAGGGACCTGGGGGTAATCATATCAGATGACCTTAACATTTGCAAGCAACGTGAGAAGGCAGTAGGGAGGGCTGGGGGGATACTGGGATAGATAGGCAGAGGCATCACCAGCAGAAAACAGGAAGTTGTTATCCCTCTGTACAGACAGTTGGTGAGACTCCATCTGGAGTACTGCGTCCAGTTCTGGAGACCCCATCTCCATAAGGACATAGACAGGATGGAGGCAGTCCAGAGGAGGGCAACTAAAATGGTGCAGGGTCTGCAAGAGAAGACTTATGAGGAGAGACTAAAGGAGCTTAATATGTATACCCTTGAGGAAAGGAGGGAGGGGCATGATAGAAACTTTTGGCACCTCAGTGGAATCAACAAAGTCCAAGAGGGTAGCATCTTTCAGAAAAAGAGATGTGCAAGAACAAGGGGACACAATTTGAAGATAGAGGGGGGACAGCTCAGGGGCAATGTGAGGAAGTATTTTTTCACAGAGAGGGTGATGGACGCATGGAACAGCCTTCCTGAGGAGGTTGTGGGGTCTAAAACTGTAGGAGAATTCAAGAATGCATGGGACAAACATGAGGCAATTTTTGTGGGGGGTAGGGGAAAAAATAGGCTGTTTGTTAAATAGGATCTGCAGCTTATCCTGTAGGTAGGGAAATAGGCAGAGTAGGTGGGTCAAGCTATCCTTAACTGCAGTCAAAGTCTATGTTACTTTACCACCCTGTCTTCAAAGGCCAGTCATAGGCTTCATAATTTGTACCTGCGGCGGGTGCTCTCTTATTGTAGGGAACACACTGGTAGAGTTTGGAGTGAAGCTCGCCAGCTCTTTGTAACATACATTGAACACGCGCCTGGCAGACCAGCAGCTAAGAGGACGATTGGCAGGTGGGTTATCTCCTGCATCAACCTGTGCTATAGGTTGGGTGGTAGGGAGCCTCCCATAGGGCTTATTCCACCAGACATACGGCTGCCTCAACTGCTTCCAGGGACATTCCCATACAGGGGATCTGTAGGTTGGCTACCTGGAAGTAAGCGCACACCTTTATTTCCCATTACAGCATCGACCTTGAGTCACACCTGGATGCTGCTTTTGGGGCCTCAGTTCTCCAGTCTGTGTTGGTCAAATAGGGGTGTGAACCTTGCCCCCTCCTCCCGGAGAACTGCTGGAAGTCTGCCAGAAGTGTGGTAAGTGAACTGTGTCCACATCCTTAGAAATGAGGGTAACTCGCCTATAACTGTAGTTCTGGGAGTGGTGTATGATTCACAGCCATACAACCTATATGATTCATAGCCACACAACCTACCTGACCTCCCCCAGCAAGTGGCACGTGGAGCCGAGGGATATACCACCTGGGTAGTGGGAGGAGCTTCTCTTAAAGATTGTCCAGCAAATCTGCTTTTAAAGGGAGACTTCCAGAAGTGTGGATGCGAACTATGTACCACTCTTAGAACTGTGGTTACAGGTGAGTAACACTCAATTGTGATTTGCTCATCATAAGTCTGTATGTTCGTATGTGTTTGAAAAATTTCAGTAATAAGTTTAAGGACAAAATATGGAAGATGATCTGAGCCAGCACCTCCGGATTTTAGGGAATATGAAAGCAAGTGCTGATTTCTTCAAGAAATGTACTGTGAAACTCTTCATTCCTCATTTATTATGTCATTGGTGTTTCCTGTGTCAATGGCTCAGTGGATGACATGCTCAGCTCTGGGGCCAGAATATTGGAAATCTGTGGGTTCTAACCACATACCAGAGTACTTGGGGTAGTACCCATAACTGACACTGTCGTGCAGTATGAGGGGATGCTGCACTGTTACATAGTTAAATACATAGACAATGATGGCAGAAAAAGGCCATGTCAGACCATCTAGTCTGTCCACCCTACCTAATTATTCTGCACTGGCCCTAGTGGCCATCCCTCTCGTTTGTTGGTGCACTCCCTTTCCTAACTAACCACATATGCTGTCCCAGTCCTGCTTAAAGCTGTTCACTGATTTGGCCTGCACCACTTTTCCAGCAGGTTGTTCTGCTTGTTCACCATCATTCATTGAAAAAGTACTTATGGATGTTCATTTTGAATCTTCCCTCTGCAAGCTTCAGCGAGTTCCCTCTTTTCCCTGTAGCTGAACTCAAGGAGAAACATTCCTTGGCATCCTCCCTGTTTATCCCATGCACGTACTTTTGTATGTATCGAACATGCCACCCCTTGCCCTCCTTTTCTCAAGAGTGTACATGTTCAAGTCCTGCAGCCTCCTCTTGTATGTCTTGCCCCCTGGTTGTGGTGCCGTCCTTTGGATGAGATGTTAAACTGAGGTCCCTTGTGTCACAAGCCCACTCCTGTGGGGCAGGAATTCCTTGGGCTACAGTGAATCCCCTTGTGATCAGGGTCAGGGATACCCCTCCTCTGTCCTTTCTGCCTGCTCGAGGTTTCACAACTGAATGTACGCCAGAGGTTCCCAGGGTTCCCTCTCCCTGGGTGAGGGGGTGCAAATGCACTCTTGAGTCTGTGTTCCTGGGAGAGAGAAAACCCTCTTGGACACTGCACAATAGACCAGAAAGCCACAGGTGGGTACAGGCCTTTGGGGTGGGGTGGGGGGCCCTATGCACCCTATTATGTATCTTTCCCCAGAAATGCAGAGACTGGTTCAAACCGGTTGTAATAACAACAACAAAAATCAAGAGAGTCCTAGGGGTAATTATATCAGGTGACCTAAAGGTGGGCAAGCAATGTGAGAAGGCAGTAAGGAGGGATGGGGGGATATTGGGATGCATAGCGAGAGGCATCAACAGTAGAAAACAGGAAGTTGTTATCCCTCTGTACAGACAGTTGGTGAGACCCCACCTGGAGTACTGCATGCAATTCTGGAGACCCCATCTCCGCAAAGACATAGAGTGGAGGCTGTTCAGAGCAGGGCAACCAAAATGGTGCAGGGTCTGCACCCAAAGACATACAAGGAGAGACTAAAGCAGCTTAATATGTATACCCTTGAGGAAAGGAGGGAGAGGAAGGACATGATAGAAACTTTCAAGTATCTCGAGGGAATTAACAAAGTACAAGAGGGTAGCATCTTTCAGAAGAAAAGATGTGCAAGAACAAGGGGGCAAAATTTGAAGATAGAGGAGGACAGCTCAGAGGTAATGTTAGAAAGTATTTTTTCACAGAGAGGGTTGTGGATGCATGGAACAGCCTTTCTGAGGAGGTTGTGGAGTCAGGAACAGTGGGAGAATTCAAGAATGCATTGGACAGGCATAAGGCAATTCTAGTGGAGGGTAAGAGGAAGTACGCAATTGATTAACTAGAATCTGCAGCTTATCCATCAGGTAGGGAAATGAGCACGGCAGATAAGGACTAGGTGGGCCAAGTGGTCCTTATCTGCCGTCGAATTCTATGTTTCTATGTCTCTTTCTATGTAAACCTCAATAGACTCCTTCTTGAGACCTTTCATATTTCCTCCCTTCCTTTCATCCACAGAGTCCTTTGTGGTACTTTACTTCAGCAGTTTTTGGCCCTTAAGCAGTCCCACAAGCATAGTGTAGTTTGAACAACCCTTTCCCAAAACAGCACACACAAAAGACACTGGCAGAATTATCTTAAAATAAACCAAAGGCTTTATTAATTAATTAATAAATGCAGTAAATAACTTAAAGACAGATAATTTTAGACATTGGTTACAGGATATGGAAAAGAACATGGAAATATACAATAAAAACCTACACTTTAAAATTCTGAGGTTAAAGTTCTACCTCAAGTCCTTGGTTGCTGAATTTGAAGTGCAAGGTGTCCTTAGAATAGTAGTTGAATCTTGGCTCTTGTGGTCCAGGAGAAAAGTCTTGTAAAAGAAATTGTTTCTACTCTCGTAGCAGGACAGGTCCAGGCAAAGCAGTGTGTTTCACCAAAGTCAAAAAGGCAAAAGGCTCTGATAAAGTCTTGCAGCCCTGTTTTATGGGGTTTCTCAAAGGGCAGGTCCAGTGATACTGGCTTGCCCTGTGTTTGGCTAGCATTCCGTCTCCATGGCTACACAACCAATCAGATTTTAATATTTTATTACAAAAAACAAATGTACATTTCTGAATAGGAGAGCAAAAGGGCTCCAGAGGCCAGCCAGTTTAAACCAGCCTGGGGATAGCATCGGCCCCCCACCTCCCTTTACTGACTGTAATTAAGCTGCACTCAATACAGCCATTCACTGTACATAAATGCTGTCCATTGAGCTGTAACTAGATTAACTCGGGGTAGATCTGCAGGGACAAAAGGGTTCTAGGCGTCATGACATCACTAAAGGCTGTGGGCTGTTCAGACACAAATGGAGGAACACAAATGGATTACTGGCCTTTCAGTCTTGCTGAATAAGCCCGTTTTGTTTCCTTCTAAATGGTCTAACCAAGCTCTAGTCCATGACTAGCAGCTAACAGTGTCTCTGCCCAGTAACAAAAAAATTACCTCATTTTATGGCCCATGTTTACTTTGTACTATGATCCCTTGTGAGTTAGACTGGGCCACCATGGGTATCCCTGATGCATTTCTCACCTAAAATAACATGGAATATGATTAGAACAGTAAGGTGTGGCCTTATCTCACCACACTCCTCCTTCCTTAACAGAAGCTGGGGGAAACGCACCCCTTTTTATAGTACGGTTTCCACCAGTTATGTCCCTTACTCTGATTGGCAGGATAGGCCATCTGCATTGGCATTCGCAGACCTTGACCTATGTTTAATGTCCATGTCGTAGGCCTGTAGTGCAATGCTGCATCTATGGGTTCTTCCATTCATCTTTCCCATTTGGTTTAGCCACACCAGAGGGTTGTGGTCTGTCTGTATCTTGAAGCACCTCCGATAGAGGTATGGCTCTTAACTTCTTAAGCAACCGCACCAGGGAAGGCATTCTTTTTCCACAGTGTAGTACACCTGCTCCCAGGGAAATAGCTCCCTACTTGGGTACACAATGAGGTGATCTTTCCCCTGTTGGAATGTCTGGCTGAGGACGTGCCCAACTCCATTATCGAGGCAGCATCCGCCTGCACCACAAACGCCTAGTGAGTGTAGTCTGGCTGGTAAGCACAGGGCACTGCACAGTGTAGCTTTTAGCTGTGTGAGGGCTCTGTTACATGCTGGGTCCCATTTTACTTTCTTGGGTTGCTTTTTCTTTAACAAGCTATAGAGGAGCTGCCAGGGTGCTGTAATTTAGTGCAAATTTTCTGTAGTACCGTGTAGTCCCAAGGAAGATCCTGACTTGCTTCTGGGTCTCAGGCGTGGGCCATGCCTCAATTGCTTATGTCTTGGCCTGGTTTGGATGTAGTTGTCCCCTCCTCACTACATGTCCCAAACATGATACCTCAGCCATGGCCAGCTGGCACTTTTCTGCTTTGACAGTTAGTCCTGCCTTCTGTATCCTGCTCAACGCTTCCTTCAGGTGGGATAGGTGCTCTTTCCAGCTATTATTGAAATTTGCAGTATCATCCAGATAAGCCACTGCGTACTCTTCCGTACCCTGTAGCACCTGATTTACCAACTGTTGGAAGGTTGCAGGGGCATTCTTCATCCCAAAAGGCATCACCTTAAATTCAAAGAGGCCTATTGGGATGACAAAGGCTGACCGTTCCGTAGCTCTGGCAGTCGACTCCTGCTAATACCCCTTTGTCAAATCTATGTTTGTTAGGTAGGTTGCTTACCCAACTTGTTCAACAACTTATCTGTCTGGGGCATTGGATGCGCATTGGACTTTGTGATTGCATTGAGTCTACGATAGTCCACACAAAAGCGGGGAGACCCATCCAGCTTGGGGACAAGGACTATGGGCGAGGCCTAGGGACTGTGGGATTTCTGGATTACTCCCAAGTCCAGCATTTTTCTCCACCTCCGTCCTAATGTCCTTTAGGACGACCACAGACACCTGGTAGGCTATCTGTCTTATGGGTGTTTGCATCTCCGTGTCTACATCATGGGTTGCTAAGGGGGTTCGTCTGGGCTTGGCCTTAAATAAAGAGACAGTGTCCTCAAAAACCTCCCTCACTTCCTGTGTCTGTTTCGGTGTCAGTTGGGGCGACAGCTTGATTGTCTTCACAGATGTCTCCCGCTTGCTCTCATCTAGCAAGTCCAGGAGGAGTCTTCCTCGTCCGTCACCTCCCCTCCCCAGGACTACACACTGCAAACACCATGTCTGCCCTATTTACATATGGCTTCATCATATTGACATGGTGCATCCTATGGGTATGTCTCCTGTCGGGCAGTTCTACAATATAGTACATGTCATTGACCTGTTGGACTATCTTGTATGGTCCCACTTACTCGGCCTGCAGCTTGTCCTTCCGGACTGGAGTTAGGACCATTACTTCCAGGCCTCTGCTGTACGAACAGGCTGTGGCTCTGCAATCGTACCAGACCTTTTGCTTCTGCTTGGCAGCTGACAGGTTGCTTTGGGCCACCCCCATAAGCTCCTTCAGCTTCTCCCTATACTTAAGGACATATTCCTCTATAGGAGTTCCCTAGGTGGCGTGCTTGCTTTCCCAGTCTTCCCGGATTAAGTCTAGGGGCCCATGCATCCTACTTCCATATAAGAGTTAGAAGGGGGAGAACCCTGTTGAGTCTTTGGGCACCTCCCTGTATGCGAACAGGTGGGGAATGTATTTCTTCCAGTCCCTCCCATGCTGTTCAGCAAACGCTCGAAGCATTGTTTTTAGGGTACCATTAAAATGTTTTACAAGTCCATTGGCTTGTGGGTGATAAGGTGTTGTGCGTCTCTGCACCAACCCACACTTCACCCACAAACAGTTCGTCAGATCCGACATGACGTTACCCCCTTGATCAGAGATAACCTCCTTCGGAAATCCAACACGGGAGAAAATCCCTAGCAAGGTGTCTGCCACTTTATCTGCCTTAACTGAGGAGAGGGCGACCACCTCTGGGTATTGGGTGGTGAAATCGACCACTGTCAGAACATACCTTTTCCCTGAGGAGCTTGGGGTACTCAAGGGTCCCACAATATCCATTTAAACCTTCTGGAATGGCTCCTCCACAATGGAGAAAGAAATTAGGGCAGATCTTATCTAACATACTAATTGCCAGCAGATTAGGCCTTATGGTCTATCGAGTCTGCTCGAACCTCAGATCCCTAGTCTGTGTCAGTCTTCACCATACATCACCATTGGGTACATGGCCGGAGGTCATGACCCGGCGGGAACCTTTTTTTTTCTTTCAGGTAGGCGGAGCTGACGTACCATTGGCGCCGCCATCGAGGCAAACGCGTTGCGTGGCGCTCGTGGGTTGGCCATTAGGCCCTGTCGACTCCGCCTGCCTGCCAGTTCTTAGTCTTCCGCCGTAGAGGTCACCTCGTGGGAAACCAGATCCAATTTGAGGCCTACCGCTTACACATTTCCTTCTCCAGCTATTTCTCATGCCGCAGTCCGTCGGTGCCGTGTCCTGCCGGTTCTAGTTGCCTTACTCGACGTTGCTGGTAAGATCTTTCCATATATTTTATTCTTGGTGACGTAGAGTCTGTTTTTGGTGTTTTTTTTCTTCGTAGGTCATGTCTGGGTCGGCGGGCAAGAAGACTTTGAAGACGGGATGGCCCCCCATGCGACGGTGCCCTTGTGGCCGTAAATTTTCCGTCACCGACCAGCAGGACCGTTGCCTTACTTGTCTTGGCCCCCTTCACGACATGGATTTGTGCGACACCTGTTTCTCCATGGACCGCCAGATCATCGAACAACGCGCGTGGAAAGTGGGGTGAGCTCCGCCAACTTTCAGGGGTCGGGTTTGCACTCGTCAGGCCAAGTCACGTACTCTCGGCCTTTCCTCCGGGTCCCCTCCCGGTTCTACATGGACCGAGGAGGAGGAGGAGCCTCTGTTACTAATAGCCTGGCCATTGCCGAGGCTCCTTCCGCAGTGCAGGAGGTCCATCCCGCTCCTTTCAGGTGGCGGGCAGGAGTCGCTGCCATGGCAGTCTCCTTCGGGGTGAAGGCTTCTGGTGTCGGACCCATGTTCGCAGGCCCGGTTGGCGCTGTCCTTGCACGAGTTGGTCGGGCGCCCGCTGCGTGCACCATGGGTCCTGACTGAGCCGCCGCCGGTGCCGCTTGTCGCCGCACCATGGCTGCTGTCTGCACCGTTCGTGGCGCCAATACTGCTAGCGGCACCGTGGGAGTTTCTACAGCGCCGTCTTTGTCTGTGTCTCACCTCGGTGCTGTCTGCAGTGCCGAGGTTGAGCACAGCGCCGTGTCCTCAGGACTCTGTGCCATAGGGGCGTCGGATTCCACTGCTGGTGCTGCCTCTGCCCTCTGCGCCGTTTGCCACGCCATTGAGCTGGGCGACACCATCCTCGCCGCCGATGGCACCATCAGTGCGCATCATCGGCTACAGTCTCCTCCTCGGCGCCTGGTGGCGCTGGTGGGGCCAGATGGTACCGTGGCTGGTCCTGACTCTGGAGCTGCTGTTCGGGCTGGGACTGTGCCCTCTGTGGATTCCGCTCGCGGTGCTCTAGGGGGCACTGGCTCGGGCATGGTTTCGGTTTCTTGTACTCCCTTTGGCAAGGATGGCACCGGGCGCCCTCCTGCGGTCTGGCACAGGACCTCGGCCTCTACCTCTTCGGAGGTGGAGTTGGGCTCTGAGTCAGACAGTCTGACTCCTTGGGGTTGACTGTTGGGGTGGCAGCCCTGTAGTATAATCGACGACAAGCCTGAGTCGGCCCCCTTCTGAGGTGGGGTTGGTGCCTGCCGAGACTGGGGTCAGGGATGCTGACCAGCGGGCAGTGGTGCAGGCCACCATTGCTCTGCAACCCAGTCTTGGTGGGTTCACTGACCTCTCAGCAGTGGTACCCCCACCTGTGGTGTGCCTGGATCGCCCAACTTTGGGGCCGATCAGAGCACCTACGGAAGGGGAAGGTACTGTGCCCTGGATAGCTCCTTCGGGTGCTGGCTAGGGCTGTCAGCTACCTAGGCTGGCCCTCTCAAGCAGGAGGGCTCTTTTGGACTCCAAGGGGTCGAGGGGCATGGGGTCTGCACGGCGACCTTTTTCTGGGGCCCATCCGGGCTCTGGAAGAAGCCGTAGTGCAGATCTCCGCTCTTTCTCCTCGGTCTCTTTGAGGGAGCCCCATTCTTTTGAGGTAGGAGACCGTCCTTCTGGACCTATACGGCCCCAGTTGCCTCACAGGGGGGATTCTTCCGGGCGCAGCCAAGGTAATAACAAAATGGTTGTTCAGCTGTCTGCTGTGGAGTCTTCCAGAGCATCTTCTTCTTCGGGTGCTCTTGGTCTGCTCCTTAGCCCAGGCAGAGGTCAGCCGATATCTGTTCTCGGCTCTGTCCCCATCCCTCTGCCACATTCTCCGGTGCTTCCAGGCATCCTTGGTCCTAGCGGGCCTCTCTCCTGGGAGCAGTTCAGGGCTGTGGCTGCTCAGTTCCCAGCTTACGTTAGGGCAATGGACAGACAGGTTTTTCAACCTCCCCCCGAGCAGCCGCCCTCTGAGCAGTCGGTGCCCTCCAACCCTTCATCCCCCTCTTCTGGGGGAGAGGAGCTTTCTGTCCACATCTCTACAGCGGCTGATATCACTGAATATCAGCGTTTCCTCGTGAGGATGTTGGAGGACTTGCACCTCACCGCTGCCACTATAAGCAATCCAGAGCACTCTGCACACACCTTTCGAGGAGAGTTCAGCGAGACCACCCTTGTGGTGACTCCCTGGCCTGCTCCCTTTCGGGAGGCGTCGTTGTGCTTCTGGCAGAGACCTTCTCCGGAGTTCCTGCCGCTAGGGATCTCTGCCAGCGGTATTGTGCCCCACCCCCCAGAGTCTCCAGGTTCCATGCCTCCTCCGCAGTCTGGGTTGATGCAGTTAGACACTCCTGATGGGCTTTGCGCCCTTCACCGTGACCGGCCCCCAGATCAAGATTCCTTGGTTTTTGACTTCTGGAGTAGGGGGGCTTTCTACTCTGCACGGTTGTTGCTTTCCATTTCTGCTCATCAGGCCCACTATGCAGCCTATGACAGGTTCTTGTGGTCCAGGCTAGGTCAGCTTCTAGCCTTGTTGCCTGACACGGAGCAAACCAGACAAGCCATTGTACACTCTGCGCGTGGCCTGGAGCTAGCAAGGCATCCAGTGAGGGCATCCTATGATGCCAATGAGGTAGCTACCAGGGTCGAGGGACAGTGATCCGCGACTAGGCAGGCGAAGGCTGCTCTTTTCCGGTTGTCACCCTTGGCCGGTGTAGGGTGATTAACTCCGCTCACCAGAGAATCTATCTCTCCAGAGCGAGACAACGCTTTGTCGGTGTAACTTTCTCCTCCTCCGGGGGTCCCCATCTCACTCTCTCACCTCGGCCTCTCCAGGCCCTGAAGGTTCTCCTCTTAGTGTGTCACCCACTGAGAGCTAAGGGACTTTGTCCCTTAGGTGTAAAAGAAAACCCTTTGGGGGCTCTGCATCACTAGATGAATGGTGAAGATTGACACAGATAAGATATGAAAATTACGTACCTACCGTAATTCTGATCTTTCTGTGTATCTTCACCATTCATCACAACCCCACCCTCCATCCCCCTAGGTCCTCAGTCTCTGGGTCCACTTCCCTCTCTGTGCCCAACCTCGCACCCCTCCTTTCTTTGTTAGGAGTTGGGTAAACAGGGGCACATAGGGGGATTGTGTTCTGCGTAGAGTGGTCAGCAAAGAGGGCACTCCTCCTCTAGTGCATTTGCTTCACCCCTGTGGGGTGCGAGTTGGTAGTTGCCTTCCATTTTCTCCTCCTCTTCATCCTTAGGTCTATACTTTATGACACACACAAAAAAAAAAACTCCTTTTCCTTTTTCACCAAAATCTTTCCTTGAGAGGGTGTTAATTCTCTGTGCCCTGTCCTTCTTCCAGAATAGCCGATTCTGCTCAGATGGAGTTTCTGCCAGCCATTCTGTGCCTTGAATTCTGGCAAGAAGCCTTTGGCTACTCCTTGCAGTTTCTATACAATCTGGAGACGGACCAGGGTCTGGGATGTGTTAACCTTCTCCCCTGTCTTCCTGTCGTCTAAATTCTTTGTCCCACCCTACCTCCCTCCTCTGTTTCCAGAGGTTGGGGCCCCTCCCAATCCCTTTAGTTTCCGACTTCTTCTTTCTGTCCTCTGTCGTTATTTCTCCTTTTAGTTTTATAACTTTTCCTTTTTCCTGTCCCTTGCACTTCCTTATCCCACCTTCCTCTTACCTCTCCGGCTACTCAGAACTGGCAGGCAGGCGGAGTTGGCAGCGCCTAATGGGCCAACCCGCAAGCGCCATGCAATGTGTCTGCCTCGAGGGGCGGCGCCACTGTGCTGCTAGGTCTCACCACCTAAAAAAAAAAGGTCTCAGCGGGGTTATGACCTCCGGCCATGTACCCAGTGGTGCTGAATGGTGAAAATACACAGAAAGATCAGAATTATGGTAGGTACATAATTTTCATATTTTGTTTTACTATCTGCCTTCCCTATCTGTTGGCACTGGTGACCAGACTTGCAATATTCCTTCAGCTGCTTGTTGAAGTTGTCCCAATAGAAACTCTGGGATAATCGCTGTGTGGTGTGAGCGATGTCCAGATGTTATGGGGATATCATGAGCAATCTTGAGCAACCTCTCACGATACCCCTGGGGAGCAACAAGCTGCCTGCCCATCACCCCTCCCTCTGTCCTCACGTCCTGTGTTTACAACAGTCTGTTGTCCCAAAATACCTTATGTCTCATGTCACCTCCCTGTGTCCCGTCAGATTCTGCACCAGCCCTCAGCCTCTCCAAACTAGGGTCAGTCCTCTGGGTGGCTGCAAACTCTTAACATTTTCCTAAAGCATGGGAGATGCCCCTTCAGTTCCTAAACTTAGGGTCCTTTGCTCTAGCATCAAGGCATTCAGAGTCGTTGCCATCCCTAACCTTCTGACCATTTGTTACCCCTCCCTTCTCGGAGTAACTTTCTGTAGCTGTTTGGTGAACAGCTACTTGGGGGAAGTCCTACCTCCCTTTCACTATTCTCCCTTTCACGGGAGACAGGCTGGGGAACCAGCCTCCTATTTATTTCCACTGGGGCTTCTGTAGAGTTCAGGGAATTACAAGCGGCCTTAGCTGATTGACTGCAGGTAACCACACACATTACCCCCTGCTGGAGATTGTTCCCTATGATCACATCCAGCGTGAGGTTGTCTGCCACTGCCACTTTTTGCACCCTCTCTCCTGTCTCACCCCAATCTAGGAGAACACTAGCTAGTGGCAGGGTTTTCTTTTCCCCAGTGAATCCTCTCATAATTACAAACTGATTAGGTATATGTTGTTCAGGCCCAAACAAATACCCTTTTACCAGGGTAAGAGACGCCCCAGTGTCTCTTAACCCATGAGTCTGCACCCCATTTATGGTAACCGGGTGTATGTGCTCCCTCATGTGCACTGGCATACTCTCAGGAATACACAGTGCACTCGCCTCCTTTTGAGGAACACTTTGTCCACTCTGTGCCTTTTTAGGACACTGTCTAGCAATATGCCCAAACCAGCATTCATCACTTTTTGTTTTCATCCAAGACATCCCTTCTTGGTAACTTGGGGCTTCCCACTTTCTGCAGAGGCAGTGAGGGTTTTAGCTGCCCTGAAGGTGCGCTTTTTCCTTTTTGCCCTGCAGCACCTGCTCCTGCACTTCCTTTCAGAGCAGGCCTGCTCCTGGCATAGCGATCTGAGAACTCAGCAGCTTGCTGTGCTGTTTTAGGATTCCGGTCCTCTAGCCAGGTTTTCAGCTCCACTGGGCAAGCCCAAAAGAACTGTTCCAAAAGCACAACATCCTTAATTTTCCCCACAGAGTTTGCTTCAACCCCTCCCACCAACGTTTCAAAAACTGACGTTGCTTTGTGGCGAGTTCTTCAGTGCTCATGTTGGAGCTTTTTCTGAGCTTCCGAAATTTAACTGTAGGCCTCAGGAGTTAGTTCATACTTTCTCAGTAAAGCAGTTTTAAGTTTGTCATTGTCCATTTGGCCTAGCGCTTCATACCCCTTGCCAGTAAGCAGCAGGGATAACTAAAAGTTCCAGGCCTCCTCGGGTATCTTGGCCTGGATACAGACCTTTTCAAACCGATTCAAAAATGCATCCATATCCTCCCCCTCTTTAAATTCTGCTATTAATTTGGAATTTAATTTATACCCCAGCCCTGGAGTTTCAGGTTCACACCTGCCACTTACCTGCCCTGGCGCTGGTCGTTTGAGTCTTAGCCTCTCCAGTTCAAACTCTCTCTCTCTGGTGCTGCTTTTCCTGCATCTCCATTTTGAACTTTCTCTGCTCGAATTCCCTCTGCTGCTGGGCTTCAAACTTTCTCTGCTACATCTCCAATTTCATCAGCTCAAATTGTAGCTTTAGCCTCTCTAGCTCAGGATGTGTTATGGACTTCACTTGGTGCTGTGGTTCCGGGTCCTTTCTGATCTCACTGTCCTCCTCCCTGGGACTGGACACTGCAATGTCCCTTGGCACCCCACGCCCAAGGTCTGGTCCCCTTCAATCACCAGCCATGGCTCAAGGTCCTGGGCAATCACTTGCTCATAGACTGCCACAAGAACCTCCATGAGGTTCTTTTTGCTTCACCTTTCATAATGGACCCTTCTTTCCTGAAACAGCTGCTTTAACTCTTCTACTGTGTAGTTGCTATACTTGGAAGTCATCTTTCTTCCCTACACTACCGCTAATCTGCCTTTTACTTGCAGCAAGAAAAAAAAAACAGGGTAAGGAACTATATCTTGTAAACAATTTTCCCTTTTCCAATTTCTGCCCTCTTTGTGTGTAGTTTGTTCAAACTGTTCACCAGTCGCACCGCTGCTCACCAAACCTGTCACAAGCCCACTCCTGTGGGGCAGGAATTCCCTGGGCTACAGTGAATCCCCTTGTGATCAGGGTCAGGGATACCCCTCCTCTGTCCTTTTAGCATGCTTGCTGTTTCACAACTGAATGTCACCACTCAAGCTTTTCCGAATGGGTAAGTCTTCCACCCCTAACTGTCCTCATTGTGGTCTCCCTGAGGGAGACCTACACCATATGCTATGTACTTGTCCTAAGATCCAGCCTCTGTGGCTTGCAATCAGGTCAGTTTTAGACCCGCTGTTAGGGTTGGAGCAGGCCTTTATTTCCTAAATTTGTTTACTAGGTGACTATTCCTCCCTCTCTAAAACAATGCAAAGCTCAAATGGCTCTTTTTTCCATTTCCATGAAAATTGTACTCCTTAGACATTGGCTTGAGCAGAGGCCTCCTTCATTCGTCGAATGGTACAATGAGCTCCTACAGGCCCTAGCAGTAGAGAAGCATATTGCCAAGAACCTTTAGAGGGGAGGCTCCTATTATCGAGGCATAGAATCACTTCACACACTTATGCTGGTCGCAGGCCGGCCTCAAGTAAATAAACCCTGTACCATGATTTTTTCATCCTTTCGACAGGGTCAGCGATTAGGCCACCTTCTGATAAAACCATTGGACAGAGTAGGTTGCTTCCTGCGAGTTTGTAGATGTCTCCACCCCATACTTTTATCTATGTACTTCCTTGGTATCCCAAGCATTACCCTGTCCTATTTAAGGGGATTAGCTCTGGGAAAGAGAGGGTGGAGGGTTGGGGAGGGGGTTGAGCTAGGATATAGATATAGTATGTAGTATTGTCTTGTTTTCATGCTTGCTGTTTTTTTGCTGTATTGATCACTGTTGTTGGTTTACTGTTGTTTTCTAAAAAAATAAAAAAAAATAAAGCATATTTAATAAAAGAAAAAAAACAAAAACTGAATGTACGCCAGAGGATTCCAGGGTTCCCTCTCTCCGTTGGGGGGGGGTGCAGATACAGTCTGGAGTCTGTGTTCCTGAGAGAGAACCCTCTCAGCCACTGCACAATGAACCAGAAAGCCACAGGCATGTATAGGCCTTCGGGGGGGCCCTCTACACCCTATTGTGTCTTTCACCAGAAATGCAGAGACCAGTTCAACCCCCCACAGGCTCTTCCTTGAGACCTTTCATATTTCCTCCCCTCCTTTCATCCAGAGAGTCCCTTGTGTTACTTTACTTCGGTAGTGTTTGGCCCTTAAGCAGTCCCACAGGCGTAGTATAGTTTGAACAACCCTTTCCCAAAACAACACACACAAAAGACACTGGTAGAATTATCTTAAAATAAGCCAAAGGCTTTATTAGTTAATTAATAAATGCAGTAAATAACAAAGACAGAGAATTTTAGACATTGGTTACAGGATATGGAAAAGAAAATGGAAATACACAATAAAAACCTACACTTTAAAATTCTGAGGTTAAAGTTCTATCTCAAGTCCTTGGTTGCTGAATTTGAAGTGCAAAGTGTCCTTAAAAAAGTAGTTGAATCTTGGCTCTTGTGGTCCAGGAGAAAAGTCTTGTAAAAGAAAATGTCTCTGCTCTCTTAGCAGGACAGGTTCAGGCAAAGCAGTTTGTTTCATCAAAGTCAAAAAGGCAAAAGCTCTGATAAAGTCTTGCACCCCTGTTTTATAGGGTTTCTCAAAGGGCAGGTCCAGTGATACTGACTTGCCCTGTGTTTGGCTAGCATTCCATCTCCATGGCTACACAACCAATCAGAATTTAATATTTTATTACAAAAAAAACAAATGTTCATCTCTGAATAGGAGAGCAAAAGGGCTCCAGAGGCCAGCCAGTTTAAACCAGCTTGGGGATAGCATCAGCCTCCTCTACCCCACTTTACTGACTGTAATTAAGCGATACTCAGTACAGCTGTTTACTTAAATGCTAGTCCATTCAGCTGTAACTAGATTAACTCAGGGTAGACCTGTAGAGACAACAGGGATCCAGACAGCATGGCACCACTAGAGGCTGTGGGCTATTCAAACACAAATGGATTCCTGGCCTTCCAGCCCTGTTTAATTAGCCCCCTTTTTTTCCTTTTAAATGGTCTAATCATGTTCTAGTCCCTGACTAGCAGCTAACAGATTCTCTGCCCAGTAACAAGACATTACCTCTTTTTATGGCCAATGTTTTCTGTGTACCATGATCCCTTGCAAGTTAGACTGGGCCACCATGGACATCTCTGATGCATTTCCGTGGTGATTGTCCAGGTGGAGGTTAAATGGGAACAGTCAGCACTAAGAGACCCACTCCTAAGTTTGGATCTGGTTCCCACTTTGTGTGCAGAAACATTTTTTTTTAACTTTTCCTGCAGTATAGTAAATTATAATAACTAGTGACCACCTACAGTATAATTACTGGATATACAGTTCTGATAAAATGCCATAATAACACGCTGAATTCTGTAATAACTTGATAGCAGATTATTATGGCGTTTTCTTTCTTTTGCACACAAAGTGCATTTGGGGCCAGCGTCACTCTTTGGTGTGGGGCTCATAGTGCTGACTGTTCCCCTTTAAAGAGTCCATGGCATTTGCCGAAGAAGAGTAGGTGAGTTTTCCCAGTGTTATGGCCAACATTCCCCATCAGTAAAACTGATCCTTGTAACCCCTTCATCCCCTGATGCACCTGGAAACAAAGTATCACAGCATAGTGTCCTTCTTCTGGTCAAAAATTACAAATAAATAAATGCACAAAATAAGAGATTTGATACCTTTTAAATAATGTTTATGAAAGTCTGTCATGTTGGTGGTTGGGTGTTCTTGATGTCTATACTTTACTGCGTAGCAATTTTGTCGACTACCTGACATGAGGCTTTAGAACACTCACAGTACCAGGATTCCATGCTACAAGTCTCAGCTCTTATCCATTTCAACATATTGTGACCCCTAACCAGCGTGCTCGGTAGAAGTCTTTTTGTGTATTTTGTTTGTTTTTTTAAGTAGGTAAAAATCTGCTTCGATATAAATTAAAGCCACCACTCAACTGAAAAGGCCCCTGTCAGTTGAGTGGTGGCTTTCATTTATATCAAGGCATGTGTTGAAGCAGCAGTGCATAATAGCGGTTAAAATTTTGGACCTATACTTTTTCTATTCTATTTTAGATGACCCCTTATCTCCTATCTTATATGACGCCCTTCTTTCTCTGTTATGAGTCTGCTTTAGTACTTTTTTTTTCACATTTGAAATAACAAAAGGAGTGTTCCTTTTAATATGGCTAAGACTAGGTTTTCATCAGTATTTGCAGCTGTTTTTGACTACCTAGTGTCCCATAATGTCAGGGGGTACTGCCTGCTGCATAATAGTTCATTTTAGTCACAACTAAAATGATTTTAAAAATAGTTTTTTGCTGGCCCAGTGGCACTGAGGATTGAGGTGCTGGATGCCAACACGCCAGTGACCTGGGTTTGGGAATGGACTCTGGTGGGGGTCGGCAGGGGAAGGACAGGATTGAGCGTCTGGAGGACTGCTCTCCTCTCCTGGGTGGGTTGAGGAGCTTGCCTCACTCTGTAGCAGCCCCTAGTGGAGACCGGGCGCACTACGGAGCGGAGATACAGTTGGGACCAAGGAAAGAGAAAAATGGCATCTCACGCGACTGGATGATGGCCGACTGGACCCTTGCTGCCACAGAGGCCCCGGACAGCTGGGACCATCCTTAGCAGCACCCAGGGCCAAGAAGGTAAGCCTTAAGGCACTTTCTCTATGGAAGGAGAGAACCCAACCGACGAAGGGATACATCGGGTTACCCTGGGGACCAACTGCACTATGAGGCAGGGAGTTGGTGACAGGGGTTCCTGGGGAGGTGAGCTCGGTCTTTGGCGGCCCGAAGGAGAGGCCGCTCAAGGTGCCAAGGGGAGTAAAATAGATAATGCAAAAAAAAAATTTTTTGGGAACTCCGATTTATTTAATCAAAAGCAAAACTTTCAGTGATACAGTTGAGGATTACAAGTCCACAGGCACAATTCAGTGGCTCACTTCAGGCCATGCATCTAAACAGATTCAGTGACATCTAGTAAGTAGTATGTGCTCATTAGGATCTAATAAGAAAAACTGGTAACTTAGTGCTGAAGTCTGCTGCATGAAAAGATATGCTAGATTGCCATTCCCCTCAACATGGGGATTGTTTCTAAATTAATATTAATGACTAAACAAAAAACATACTGGGCTGAAAATGAATTTATAAATTCTTTGCCCTCTACTTGCTTGTCCAGTATGGTATTGTATGCAGATGACGCCGTCATTTCAGTATCTGGAGCCCAAGCAAACGAAATCTCCGCTTCCCGGCAGGATAGCTTTGGAAAACTAGAGTCAGGATTTGCCCAGAACAAGTTACTTCTAAACTATAAAAAAAACAAAAGTGATACATTTCACTTTATTTCACAACTGGAAGAAAGCAGGCCCCTGCTTGTCGCACACAATAAAGGAGATATGCTTGAGCAAGTCCACTCATTCAAATACCTGGGCATTCACCTTGATAACACTCTCTCCTTTGCTGGCCACATAGACCACGTCATCAGAGCAGCCAGCGTCAAACTGGGGATTCTCTACAGGCACCGGCATTCTGTGACCGCAGAGGCTTTAAGTCTGGCAGCCAGGAGCTCAGTACTTGCCACAGTGAATTACGGACTTATCATTTACAGCGCAGTAGTGGACTCTGCATTAAAAAGAATAAAGACACTCTTGAACAAAGCCTGCAGGCTAGTTTTGGGGGCTGATCAGTTTACTCATACCTGCCATCTTTATAGTGAGACAGGCTGGCTCCCCCTGCAGCAAAGGGCCAAGTACCAAGCCTGCCTACTCGGGAAGAAAGCACAGCTGGGACTAACTCCTACCTCAGTGACCCAGATCTTTCAACATGCCAAATCCTGTATTAAGGGTGGGCTCCATGTACCCTTTAGGCGCACTACCTTTGCCCTGCGTGCGCTGTCCGTAAGGGCGCCTCAATGGTTCAATGACCTGCCAATCTCCCTGGCAGACTGTAAAAATAAGTGGCCCCTTCAAAAAAGAATTACGTCTACTGCTGGCACAAGTGAATCTGTGTGACTGCCCCCCTCCCGATCTGTTCTCCCACATGGATTTCCCTGACTAGCTCCCCTTTACCCTTGCTAACCTTAGTTCCCCCCTCCTTCTCCACCCCCTTTTTTCAACTTCTGTCTCCACCCCCACTTTTAACTTATGTCTCCTCTCCACCCCTTGTCTAGCCCTCCCTTATCCTAATGTCTCCTCCCTAGCTAGTCAACTCCCAGACAAAGACTAGCCAGCTGCTGTATAGAAACATGACAGCACTTCTGATATATCCCTGGCAATTTATTTCCTCAGTACTGGACTTTTACCATTCCCCTCTCCTGGTTCCTCTCCACTAAAATGCTTGCTGCTAGCTAATGTTATGTTTGTCTTGTTTACTTCCTCTTCTCAAACAGCACCAGCCTCTACATCTTCTTCCTTTTTCCAAAAAAACTGGTTGTCCCCCACCTCAAACCTTCCTAACCCTCCATAACTCCTCCCCACCTTTCTTTTTTACACCTAACAATGCCCTGATAAGGTGGCTAATTCTTTCTGCAGGTTGCAGTTAGAACTAAACTAACACGACCACATGTTCAACATGTACTTTTCTCATTACTAGATGATGTATCATTTTAGGATTGCACCTCGGTAGCTATGTACTTTCTTAGCCATGATAATCTTTTTCCAGTAACTATTGTCTTGTGTTCTTCTCACCTGTCGCACTGTTTCTTGTATTTGACTTGTTTTCTGTACGGAATTGTCCTTGTAGCACTGCAACTTGGAGCCTTTGTAAAAGAGCCACTGTGCTCAAAGGTATTATTCCAAAATGTGAAAACTGCCCAGTTCCAACCTATGGCCATATATCTGCGCCCCCCCCCCCCAAAAAAAAAAACATCACCAGGGCTGACATACTATAGGCATCTGCTAATTCAAAGCTTTTGGCATCCCAGGTAATCACAAGCTCCTTACCACCAACAGTCCCCTGCCCTCCTCAGGAGAGCCAGACCCATACTAAAGCTATCATCTACTGTTCAGGAGCCAGGTTTCCCATGCTCGCCACCTTGCTTCGTACTGATAATGGTGGAGCCTTAATTTTGCTGTCAGGGCTTCCATTGTTAATTCCTCCCTAACCCGCTGAATCCACTCACCCAGGGTAGAGGGCTCTTGCTGTAGCCATTTTGCCGTAATACATGTAAGAGCAACTGCTATTAGGGTCAACATGACTCCCCTAGTGTCCCCCGTCTGATGTGTAGCTGTTGGGAGCCCCAGTACCCACTCCTCGAATTTTAGTGGAAGAAGGACGCCAATGAAGTCCTGTACCACCATCTGAATGGTCTGCCAGTATCCGGCTAAAGCTGGATAGCCCCAAAAGGTATGCCAGTGATTCCCTACTTGACCACAAGCCTGCCAGCATGCTGCCGAGGCCGAAGTGCTATAGTGATGTGTGACTGATGGTGTATGAAAGAATCTAATCATGATTTTCCAAAAAAAAAGTCCCGCCAGACTGAGGCAGATGTTCCACACCATCTCCATTTGAGCCGATGTGCCCAATCTGAATCACTTATGGAGGTATTGACCTCTTTTTCTCCAAGTCTTCCTAAATTTCTCTCAAGGACACCCCACTTTGCACCAACAGGATTCTATAAATATTCGAAATATATCTACTAGTATCCTTAATGGTGACTACCCCATAATGGAATTCCTCCCACTGTATACGGTATATGGTTTCTTGAGGCATTAGATATGGTCCTCTGTATTGATAAAGTGTCCGACCTGCATGTAGCGAAGGAATTCCGAATTGGACCACTTGAATTTTTCTTTGGCTCTCTGAAATGATATGCATATTTGGCTCTTACTAAGTTGTGTAAATCTGAAGGGTCCTCGAAACCCCCAACCTGCATATCCCAGATTCAGGGTCAGTGGGAAAAATTCTGATTCATACCTAATAAGGGAAAGGAACCCCACTCCCCTGAGTGTGTCCATGAGTTTCCGAATCTTCTCAAGGACATGGAGGCCATGCTTAACCCATCTATTCCTCACCACCCCACAAGGCCTTGAGGGGCTATGGTCTGGGCCAGTGTACAGTATATAAGGGTTGCTCCCCTACATCCGTGTCTTATTATCAGGTACCATTGAGAGGATGCTCTTTGTTTGGCCCATGTCGTCAACATTGCTCCATTGTAAGGCCAGATAATATAAAGATTAGGAAGGCCTAGACCTCCAGCCTCCCTTGGGGGATGTAGTATCTTTTTGGCAAATCTGGAAATTTGCTTATTAATTTTGTTCCAGTAAGAAACTGGTATCTGAATGGGGAGGCACTGGAACAAGAAGAGAAAACGAGTTAGTACGTTCATTTGTGCAGTAGCTACTCTTCCAGTCAAATTAAGGGGCAACAAGCACCACCTCGCCAAGTCCCGCTCCATGGCCTCCCATAACGTCTCATAATTCGCAGTAAAAAGTCAAGCTAGGTCTATTGTAATCTGTATGCCCAGACAGCAGATCTGATTTTTGGGGTTCCATCAAAAAGGAAAGTGCCCCTGAAGTCTTCTTGGCATATCCCACTTAGTACCAAGGCCTCTGACTTTGAAAAATTAATTCTGTAACCTGAAATTACCCCAAAAGGACTGCAATGTCTGTATGAATGGTGGCAAGGAGGTCTTGGGATGACAGGAAGAAAATGGAATCATCCAGATAAAGGGAGATTTTCTGTTCAATCCCCCCCTGTCATGACATCTCTTATATCAGGATTACTGCACACTTTAACTGCCAAAGGTTCTAAACTGAAGGCAAACAGGAGGGGAGACTGGGATAGCCCTGCCGTGTCCCCCTAGACCAGGAGAAAAAACTCTGAGCTTATACCGTTGGCCCTCAGTAAGGCCTTGGGGGTGTTAAACAACTGAGAAATGACTCTGAAAAATTTGGGTCTGAATTGCATATGTTCCATGGATGCTTTTTTTTTTTTTTTTTATTGCTGTTTTTTGCCCACCGGCACCCCTAGCCCCACGAACGGGCTCGCCCTGGGCTCTGTGAACCATACCCTCACCTGGGGATGCCCCCCTCCCCCGAGTGGGGCCGCGGAGACGGAACTGAAGGTGACTGGAGGGTCAGGCCACCGGAGCCCTGGCTCGTACACGGGGCTGGTGGATTTTGCTGTGTAGGATTGCCTCTGGAGCTGGGTACTTGCAATGATGCGGACGCCGAAGCAAGCATCCATCCCAGCTCCACCCACAATGTGGCACGACGTCGTGCTTCCTAGCCTCCACCAGGGGGCGAACGACACTGGACCCAACTCCCCTACCCTCCCCGGGGAAGAGCAGTCCTCCGGATGCTCGATTCTTCCCTTTCCCACCCCTGGTGGCCCATGCCTATTTCTGAACATGGGTCTCCGGCGTGGCGTGAGGTGTGGTGCGAGGTGTGGCATCCAGCGCCTCAACCCTCAGCGCCACCGGGCCGGTTCCATGGATGCTTTTAGAAACTGCCAGTTAACCCTATCAAATGCTTTTTCGGCATCCATAGATATGGCTATCTGAAATTGGGACTGGTTTCTTTGAGAGGAGACAATGTCTAATAACCTATGGATATTATCTGGAAGATATCTACCTGAGATGAGTCCATTCTGGTCTTCATGCACTAATAGGGGAGCTGCAGCTTCCCAGCCAGCAGGCTTTAGATCTACATTAAGTAAAGATATATGGGTCTGTAGAACCCACAAATCCAAAGGGTTTTTCCACTCCTTAAGTAATATAGAAATCTGGGCTAGTTGCCAGGAGACCGGAATTTCTCCTTCTTCCATAATTTCCCCACGTACTAGCAGCAGGATCGGGAGGAACTGGTTAGCAAAAGTCTTATAAAAATCTAGCGTAAAGCCATTCAGGCCCAGGGATTTGCCATTCTTCAGACTCGTCACCTGGGCTCTTAGTTCCACCAGCGAGATCCCTGCTTCCAAGCTGTCCCGAGCCGTGTCTGGGAGAGTCCTGAGGTCCAGGTCTTCAACGAATCTATCTGTGAGGCTTCCAAAATCTGAAATCTCTTCCTGCGCAAAAAAGGGAGGCATAGTAATCAGCAAATTATGTTGGTAATTTTCCCCCGGGTGACTGATCGGGTTCCCCCCGTCGTGGGTCCCTCATTTTTAATACCAACCTGCTAATCTGTTGTGACCAGAGAGTTGCTGTAGGCAGCCTGCCCACTCTGTTCCCTCCTCAAAATAGTGCTGACGGACCCGCCTATATTTCCCCTCTAATTGCAAAGCAACATTTATTTATGAAACACGGTTCTAAAAAAAGACCATAGCATTGTACGTACATATAAAAAGAAAAACACATAAATACATATCTTAGTCACAAAACCAAACAATATCATCAGCAGGTCTTCAAATATCTGAAATGCATAATCAAATAAGTAAGATTTTAAGGCAGATTTGAATGCCTCTGTGGACGGGCAGTCTCTGATCCGACGAGGTAGATAATTCCACAGGGTTGGAGCTGCAAATGACCTAGCTCCAGAATTAGTCAACCGGACCCTGGGAATCTCTAGCAATCCTTCATCGGCGGAACGGAGAGGATGAAGGGGACATTAAGGACAAAGGAGATCTTGCAGATACCTCTGCCCCTGTCCATGTAGGGCTTTGTCAGTAAGCTGACTTTGAATGTGATCCTTCACTGCACCGACAGCCAGTGCAGGCTGCGGAACACAGGTGTGACATGGCAAGATCTCAACAAGCCAGTCAACAATCTGGCAGCCGCGTTCTGCACCAGCTGAAAACTGCAAAGGTCTTTCCCTGGTAGCTCTAGGTATAGGGCATTGCAGTAATCAAGGCGTGAGGTCACAAAGGCGTGGACCAACATCGGAAGATCATCGGGCAGGACCAGGTGCTTTATCCAAGCGATGTTCCTCAGATGTAAAATGAGGTCTTGATGATGACAGACACCTGAGATTTCAGTGTCAACTCATCAAGTACAATGCCCAGATTCCGCACCTGATCAGAGATTAACAGCTGGTTGCCCCCAGACGAAGTCCGGAGGGTTGTCCAGCCACCCGCCCCTCTGCCTGATGACCTGGGTTCATAACCAACACTTCAGTCTTATCCGGATTCAACCTGAGCCAGTTAGCACTCATCCAATCCTGGATTTCAGAAAGGCAGTTGTTAAAGACCGAGGCAGTATTATTATGCTCGGGTATAAAGGACATGTACAGCTGAGTATCATCCACATAGCAGTAAAAATTCAGCCCATATCGCCTAATAATGTTTCCCAATGACAGCATGTACACCATGAATAACATGGGTGAAAGCACTGAGCCCTGCGGCACCCCATTTGGCAGAGAATGAGGGTCCGAGGAAAAAACTCCCGACTCCACTCTCTGCACCCTGTCTGCAAGGAAAGATTGAAACCATCTGAGGACTGTACCAGACAGTCCACAGAATAGCCCCAGCAACACCTCATGATCCACGGTGTCAAATGCTGCAGAGAGATCAAGGAGGACTAAGCTGGAGCGAATCCTCCAATCTCTCGCTATCAGGAGATCATTTAGTACCAGAGCCAACGCTGTCTCAGTACTGTGCCTCTTCTTGAAACCTGACTGGAGAGAATCGTAGATATCATGGGTGGTAAGATGCTCCTCAAGTTGCAACGTGACTGCCTTCTCAATAACCTTGCCAACAAAAAGGCAGGTTAGAGACAGGCCTGTAGTTTGCAAGACAGGGTTGAGAGAAGGTTTCTTTAAAAGAGGATGGACCACCGCCTCCTTCAGGGTGTCCAGAGACACCCCGATCTCTAACGAGCACTTGACTATCTTTGTAAGGACCAGTCTGATTACCTCCACACACCCCACCAGGAGGTGTGTTGGACCTAGGTCCAGATTACAGTATGTCGGTTGCAAGCCATGGATAATCTTCACAACATCCTCAGTTGCCAGCTGATCAAAGTCTGACCAGACCAACTGGGTGGCTGTAATCTCCCACCGATCACCACTCTGCCCATTTGAGCGAGCTGTACTGATCTCTGACCTAATAGTGACCACCTTATCTGCAAAGAATCATGCAAACTCCTCACACTTCAACTGTGAAAAGGCAGGCTCCCTGGCTCTGGAGAGAGGCTGGATTGCACAACATGTCCACAGTCCGGAAGAGTTGAGCTGGTCGATTCCGCACAACTGCAATCTCCCTGGACAGGAACTCTGCCTTCTTATGGGAGACTGCAGATTGATAGTCCCTATAATTAGACATCAATGTAAGTTTGTCATCAATAAGGCCAGATTTCTGCCAGCATCATTCCAACTTTCTCCCCACTCTCATCTCCCTCAAACTCCCATCAAACCATGGGGACCAAGAGTCAGGGGGTGAACTTGGAGAGGAGCTATGGAATCCACAGCCACCACTACTGCCTTATTGTAGGCTATCAGAAGTTCCTCTGGATCCCAGCTCACTCTCTAACTCCCACATATGTCCAGGACCACCGTAACACCATCAGGGATCAAACCCCGCAAAGGGCAGTACTGGACCATCTCCGTGAGGGGCAGGTCTCTTTTTGGGGCAAAAACTAAACCCTGTAGTGTGGTGATTGGGCAATCTGACGGGTTCCACCACCACATCACACAGCTCCATCCACAGTAGGAACACTTGGTCCAACAAATGACCTTGAGAGTGGGTTGCAGTGGTAATCATCTGTGTGAAGCCCAACAAAATCATCAGTTGGAGGAAGTCTTGTGAGAGCTCATCAACGACTCAAGCATTGAAGTCCCCCAGTACCAACCACCTGGGGGACTCCAGCACCATCTCGACGATGAAGTCCGCAACTTCCTATAGGAAATCTTTCTTCTTGTTCCGGGGTGGACGGTAAACAAGAAATATCCTACAACCCACTCCTGCACCCACGATGCATTTGAAGGATCTAGTGACCCCAACTGGCACATCTACAAGGCCCAATTCCATCTTAAAACAGATGGCTACCTACAGCCCTTATGACCCAACATCGGGCGGTGTATCACTGAGTACCTGGCTGGAACAGCTGATTCCAAAATGGGACCTGCATTCTCGT
The DNA here is from genome assembly GCA_016271365.2 of Neoceratodus forsteri. NCBI lineage: Eukaryota > Metazoa > Chordata > Ceratodontiformes > Ceratodontidae > Neoceratodus > Neoceratodus forsteri. The sequence goes on from CM057452.1 coordinate 1,616,890,621, forward strand.
CCAGCCAGGTCTTGGTGATGCATGCCAGATCAAATGTTCCAACAAGATCAGCAGTTAATGCTGTCTTGTTCCTAATTGATCTGGCATTACATAACACTGCCCGGGTTGGATGAGCAGTCGAGGTTGACCACGCTATCTGCCCACAAAATGTGGAGCTTTGGGTATGGGAACCAGGCAAGGCGGACCCCTCTTCTGGACCCATTTCACCCCAGGGTGCCTCCTTGAACCCACAACCCAAATTCGTCTACCCTGCTCCACCCCCCTCACTAGGTTCATGCTGCTTGCCCCTCCGGTACTTTTTCACTATGCCCAGGGCGTGGCAACGCCTGTATAATTGGGCCTGAATTAAATTTTCTATGACTGTCCTCTTATCTCTAAGGAGCTTCTTGACTTCTGGGTTTAAGGAAATCTTATGTTGAAATTGTAAACCCCTCAGTTCTTTCTCCAAGCTCTCCAATTTCTAGTCATCTTTCTCTTGTGTTCTACCGCAAATTTTATAATCACCCCTCAGAGGGACTGCCTTCAAGGTATCCCACCGAACTGCATGGGATATGACTCCACAGGGTTCATCCGTTGGTACTCCTGAACAGTTGACTTGACAAGATCTTGAAAATCTGGACTATTCAGCAGCCCCACATTGAACCTCCAGTGTGAGTTTCGAACTGAAGGGGCTAGGGCCAGGGTTAGCCTAACCAGTGCATGATCGGAAAGCATACATGGCATAATCCTACAGACAGAAGCTGTGAGTGCCCACTCCTCTGAAATAAACAGCATATCAATTCTTGTATAGCAGTCATGCCTGTCAGAGTAATCCCTGGATTGCCCATTAAGCCCCCTCCAAATATCCTGAAGGCCGGCTGTCTGGCTTAGTCTGAGAAGAGTGGAGCTCGCCATCCCCTTTCTGGTCCCTTGTGCGCCCCCCTCATCCATGATTTTAAAAATTTGATGTACGAAAACAACTGATAATACTGACAAAAATCTGGTACGAGCCGTATTAAAAGGAGCACAGTACTAAAGCACACTCAAACTGACAAAAGAAGGGCATCGTACAAGTCCAGAGATAAGGGGCACTTCAAAATAGAATAAAAAAAGTATAGGTCAAAATTTTCACCATTATCGTGCACTGCTGCTTTAAATTACATAAAATCAGATAAAAAAAATACTCCATAGACTTCTGTTGAGCATTCTGTCACACTCTCCCTGTTTTGAAGTCACAAAATATCTGAGTGCAGGAACGGAGCTGGCACACTGGGAAGTGGAAGGGATCATTTGTTTGTCTCCTGGGGCCAGTTTAGGATCCCTTCCCTCTTGTAGGGGGGCATCAATAAAAATCTTCATTTTTCTATTAAATAACTCACGGAGACTCAAGGTAGGCCAATGTAGGTTTCAAAAAGCACATCATTTTCATTTACTGAATCTTAGAACATTCCTTTAAAGTGATTTATGTAAGTTTCACAAATACCTTTTTCACATAGTATGCCATTACCAGCCATGCTTCAGATGTTGAAGCTGCAGTTTGTTTTGTAAAAAGAAATCTCAGTAGTCATTTTTTAATGTTTTTTTGGTGCCTTGGTTCTGCCCACCCTCCAATTTTCTGTGTGCGGTGACACCCTCAGAATGATGTTATGCAAGGGAGCTGTCAATGTTTTACATACAGCAACGAAGGAATTCTGGGTAAATTATAAAGTTTACTTAAATGTTCCTTACTCAGAGGTGCAGTCTTATTTTGGTAGTGGTGACTGCAGTATAGCACCTAATAAGTAGAAATACATAGCAAGGCATTGTATGTACAATAAGAAGCTGTTTTCCAATTTCCTTACTGTGAGGTGCAGTCTCGTATTTCTGTAGTGGATTCAACAACAGAAGTTCTCATATGTTTATTTTCAAAACAAAGCATTGTGCATACAGCATCTAACTGACAAGATTTCTTTACTGAGAGATGTAGTCTGCTATTTCTGCAGTGAGCACAGAAATATAATAGCTTGTATACTAATTTACATAGTGAGGCCTTGTGGGTGCAGTAAATAGCTGAGTTTTCTAGCTCCCTAATCAAAGTGCAGTCTTCTATTTCAGTAGTGTTTACAGCAGTATAATCTGTAGAAAAGTTTGTAGAAAAATGTTTTTGTGATGCAAGAAGGCCAGAAAGATCATTTGCCATTCTGTGTAGTTGCTGTTTCACTTTCACTGCCTGCTGGTGAGTGACAGTTCTGTCAGAATGTGGGAGTGTGATGATACTTTTCTATGTTTATGTTATAGGGCCTGAATGGCTGTAAGTAGTTCAGGAGTATAATTATGGGTCAAAGGTTATCTGGCTCTGAGCTGCTTTCAGACAATCAAATCACTAGAATTTTTCTACACGTTATAATGCTAGATACAACTACTTGCAAACAGTGTAAAAGAGTGGGCTAAAAACTGACAGGGTCCCTTTAAAAACGTTTCCCTTGCATGATGTCATGATTGGATGTTGTAGAACTGAGAAAAAATGGGGCAGGGTTATGAAAATGAAGTTGCGCACAGAAATAAAAGGATTTTTTTCATGGAAAACAACACTTTTTGGCAGTTTGAATGGTAGGAGACTGATTAACAACTCCTACGGGTTACTACTCCCATTTGCTATGACAAACTTCCATAAATCACTTTAAGCTATGTGTGCGCCTTATTTTTTGTAATGCTGTTTTGCACTGTTTGTTCCCTTGTCCCCTCCATCCAGGACATAGCTGGAAATGAGCTGCTACAGCTCAGTATGTCCTTCCTTGTAAAACTTTTGAAATAAACTAATTTCAGTTTAATGAGGAAAGTGGGAATGGTAACTTGAAAAGGGCCTTTTCTGCTCTTGACCACTGACTACTTTATTGTTGTGAATTGCATCTTGAAAATATTTCTTACTCCTCAAATATGGTATTGTCTTTTTCTTCTGTTGTGACATGACCATGTTAACAATCTGTTTGTTTCCTTCCAGTCTTATTTGGATATGCTACAACAGTTATCCCCAGAATATACACGTACTATATTTCAACGGCATTGTTTGCTATATTTGGTATCCGAATGCTTCGTGAAGGCATTAAAATGAGTCCCAATGAGGGTCAGGAAGAACTGGAGGAGGTTCAGGCAGAAATAAAGAAAAAAGATGACGAAGTAAGATACCTCAATTAAAAAAAGTAAATTTCAAGTGACTGGATTCTTCATTACTAAGGGCAATTACACAAAACAAAGCAGGATTTTTGTCTCTTATTCTGATTCCTTAGTTCAGGTCATAGTTATCACAATTTCAACCTCCAACAGAATTCTGCAGAAAATTTAACGTTTATGTGAAATTCAACAGATGTGGAAATACTGCTGAATTCTGCCTGTTTCAATGCATGAGTGCTAACCAAATGTGGAATTCCACCTGTTTCCACCAGTGTTATGCAGATTCTACACAGTGAAAATTTAGGGTGGAATCCTGTAATTTCATGAAAGTAGTAAGACTCTATTCAGGATGAATTTTTCTATTGGATTTTAAATTTCACACACCACTGGTCATAATTTCCTGCTTGGTAAAGCACTGTCTGTGGCTGTGGAAATGACTAGATGTCACAAGCTGCAGACAGTGACTTCCACTAAGGAATAATCAGGAATAGATCATGTTTACATGCATATAATATAATACATGGTTATCTCATTTTGAGAGTGGTTTCAAAAACTAATTCTTCACACTAAACGTGATGTAGAAGATTTTATTTTAAGGGGAAATCTCCATAACTGTGTGGTTTATAGGCATGAACAATGATTCCCTCTCTAACACCACACTAATGTCATCTTGATGTAAATTTGAATGAAATTGCATCACTCTGTTCTGCCCTGGTGTGAAAACCTGTTTGACTCTATTGCAAAGGTCATGCCCCGACTCATACACTGCATCATGGCAGCTCACGTGTCAATGCACAAGCCAGCAAAAGTGCTACTCTTGTCGATTCTGTTATAGATCTTCTGAGCTGTGTTTTTGTCTTGTGCTGGCCATCAAACATTTCAAGGTAAGTTCCCTACTGTTTTATGTTGTTTAGAGTGTGTCTGAGTTGGAAAGAAAATGCAGTTTGAAGGATGCTTGTGCTTATGACGTTTTATTATTCGACTGAATGTGCTAGGAGCTTTTTGTGCTTGCTTACTGAGCATGCAATTCCTTTGATGTCATTATGCTTGCCTTTACTGTTGGCAAACAAACTTTGCCAAGCAAGTGGCCTGCTTTTTTGTGGTTCATTTCTGAGTGGGAATAGAATGTTTTAGAGGATGCTTGTGACATCTTATTTCAGCATTATCATAGCAACTGGTGCTACAGCACTAAGCTTGCAGTCCCTTTGCTTTGTCTTTGACTCCTGCTGTCAAACAAACTTCTCAGCAAGTTACTTACTTTTTATAGCTGCAGGGGGCAGAGCCCTGCAGATGTCTTGCTATCATTTGAAGGGGGGGGCGCACTTCCTACTCTCACCGAAGCACAATTTTGGAGTTGAACCATGATCCTTCCACACTACCTGAAATCACTCCGCAGAGAGGGAGGGAGAGAGAGTGTTTGATTGATTGATTCATTGTTACATTCCCCTCCTACATGCAGCATACTCATGCCGGCTCAAATTACAATCAGTGAATGTGCTCAGTGTAAACAGCACACGCAGCTTGTTAAACAAAGCATCAGTAAGTGGAGAAATTCCTCTATGCTCTCTCTTTCCCACTCCACTGCACCCCACCCCTTACATACTGCATTGAATCCAGCATACGGTGAATCGTGTTACAGGTTATGTGCTGAATAAACTCTCAGCAAACTCTTACATACTGCTCTGAAAGGCTACAGTGAATCTAACTTCTTTCAAATTATGGTCTCTCTCTCCCACCACCTGACCCCACTTTGCTTAACCCTTGCTTTGCCCAGGGACTGACCTATCAGTCCAAAATTCCTTTATATTCCAGTTCAGACACACACACAAACACACCAGCGGCATACACATTTCCTGTCCGACTCCTCTCACTTTTAGTTTCAAGATCCAGTCCATGAAGCCAGTGAAAACAAACCATTTTATTTAATATAAAACAAAAGAAAACACGCACCATTATATACTGTATTTATTCTGATGCTTGGTGAGGGTGTCACAGTCTGTGGGGTAGAGACGGACTGATAAGGCATTGAGGTGATAGTAGTTCAAAACAAAATCAATGTTTATTCTTCACAGCAGAACAATAATAGGTAAAATAAGTGAACTTTAGCGACAAAATAAAAGGAGGCAAATCAAAAATCCAGACTATGTACAGACATCAACTAGAATAGGCTAGTTGTACTAGGTGTTTACCCTTCAACACCCTACTGCTATCTGCTAGCTCTGATCTTTCTTATATAGGGCTTTGCACCCATGTGATGGCTAGCTCCGCCCATTAGTACTTCTTTTTACTTTAAATTCTTTATTTATAACATATTTTCTATCAAGCAACACATTATATACATTCTTTCATCATAATAAAGGGTCTAGGGCATTCAAACCATAATAATAATTTTGAGCACCACACAATTTCAAACAATATGAAGTCTTGCTGTATTCTGACAATATGCAGTATTCCCCAGCACTGGAACTGTCCCAGAGAACTAAGGGTTAACTCTATGCCAGGGCATAGAACGCTGAGCTCGTGCTCAGTTCAAACCACTACCTGCTGCACTTCAAACCAAGCCGTCAGATTCTTTACTCCGCCTGACTGAACGGTCGCTCCGGAGAGATTCTCCATGGCTCGGTTTCGCTACAGTAAGTTATCTGTTCAAACTGATGAGCTTTATTTTATTTCGCTTCAGATTACTCCTGCTGTGGTTGTGAGTATATTGTCCTTTTCTGTGTGAAAATTGTAAACAAACAAAAAAAAAAAAGTTTAGTGTGAGGAAAGTTGTGGGTAGTTTAGTCGGTTTGGCTGAACTGATTACCCTTATTTTCCCCTTTAGGTTTGAGGTTCCGATGCTGATCGGTTCTTAAAAAACAAACAAACAAAAAAAAAAAGCATTTTCGTTTTTTTCCCTTACCCGTAACACGGTTAGGAACTGATCGGTTTTGTCTTGTCTGGCCTGAAGCCATGTAGAGGGCAAGTTTTTCTTGGTACTATGGCTCAGTCTGAGAAACCCAGAAAAAAACCCGGGCCCACTGAGTTTCAACACTGTGGTGTATGTGGGGAGGCCTTTACTAAGGCCGATCCCTACACCACCTGTGTGTATTGTCTGGGGTTTGACCACCTCGATTCAGACTGCCAGATCTGTAAGAATTTTCCCAAATCCACCTTGAATAAGAGATTGGGTAGGCTGCAGGAAAAGGAGGCCGGAAAATCCACTGACCCGGATGGCCAGCCTGGTTCGGTTTCCACCGAACCAGAGGAAATGCTCTCTGACCAGGGCCAGACTTCCTCGGGCAAAAGGAGAGCCGATCCTGAGGGGTCGGTTCCGACGAAGAGAAAGAGAAAAGATAAGTCAGATGGTTCAGATCCAGAACTGTCACGTCCAGCCACCGAAGAAATAGCCAGAGCGATTAGTATAGTGGAATCGCTCCGTTCGATTCCGACTGATCCGGCACTGCAAACCAGGCGTTCGGATCGGTCGGTTCCACCGGTTCCCGATTACTCACCTGAAGATTTCTATGAACCGGATTTGGAGGGGGACGAGGATTTTGACTATGAAGATGAGGACGTTGGTGATGACGGTCTGGATGAGCCTATTGAACCGGACATCTCCCCAGACAGACCTTCTAGTGTTTGTCTGTTTTACAGAAAAGTGGCTGAGACCCTCCAGCTTCCTTTGGGTGAGACTGTAGATGAGTCAGAGGAGTCTGACTTTGTGGAGATGATGGATATCCCAGAGTCCAAAAGATTTTCTGTTCCCCTCCCTAAGTCTTTTGGGAAACACACACACAAACTGTTGAAGACTCCTTATTCCCTACCTCCAGTGGACAAGAGAATGGGCAGGAGGTATTTGTTGTCAGGCTGTGATTCGGAGTTCCTTTACCAGCAATGCAGCCATGTTGGGGTAGTGCAGGCTGCAGCCTGTGACAAGGCTAGCATACCTTTGGCTTCACAACCCCCTGACAAGGACTCCAGGAAGATAGATGCTATGGCCAAAAAACAGTACTTGCCATCTTCTCTGGGACTCAGGCAGGCGAATTACGTGGCCTATGCAGCCAGGTACCAAAATTCCAGGTGGGGTACAGTGTTGGAACTGGCTAAGCAGGCTTCCCCCCAGCTAGCCAAGGAGCTGGATGAGGTGGCTGCTGATGCGATTGAGACATAGAAGATACAGTTTCATGCTGCTGTGGACTCCAATGATGTTTCATCATGAGTCACGGCTACATCTGTGGCTCTTCGGAGGATGGTTTAGCTCGGGTGTACTAGCCTCTCACAGGATACCCAGGCTAAGGCGATGGATTTTCCTGTTTTAGGTAATTCTTTGTTTGGGGAGCAGACAGAGAACTACATGAAGAAGATGGTTGAGTACAGGACCACCTATAGGAGTGCTCAAGCTAAGGAAAAGCAATGAACTCCTCAGAGGCAGCAGTCTAGGGGCAGGGGCAGGCCTTTTCATAGGCCTTTCTACCAGGCACAGGCCTCCTTTCCTTTTTCTCAGAAGGGATTCTTCAGAGGGAGAGGTAGAAGGGGGATGAGCAGAGCTGCATCCACCTCTCAGCCTAAACCCCCTGCCAAGTAGACACCCTGATGTGTCAGCCCGGGTCGACTCTCCTATCCCTGTAGGAGGCAGGCTGGCTTACTGCTTCCAGGCCTGGAAGTTTGTAACCCCAGACAAGTGGGTCCTGGAGGTAGTAAGCCAGGGACTGGTCCTCAGCTTCAAGAAGTTTCCAAAGCTGAGGATCAGGTCTTTTCCACCTGCAAACAGCTCCGAAACCATTGCCCTAGAGGCAGAGGTTTCCTCTCTGTTGGCTCTCGGGGCCATAGAGAATTCCTGCATCCCTCAGGGGCAAAGGTCTGTACTCCAGGTACTTCCTTACCCCAAAAAAGACGGGAGTGGTGGCCCATCCTAGGCCTAAGATACTTAAACAAGCATTTACTGAAACCAAAGTTCAAAATGGTGACTCTGGGAAAGATTCTTCCCTCTCTGAGACCAGGAGACTGGCTAGCCTCCCTGGATCTCAAGGATGCCTACTTCCACATCCCTATCAGGTACTCCCACAGAAAGTACCTCAGGTTTGAATTGCCCTCAGGCCATTATCAGTTCAAGGCAATGCCTTTCGGCCTAACATCAGCTCCAAGGGTGTTTACAAAATGCCTAGCACCAGTAGTAGCCTTCCTCAGAAGGCAAAACATTGCCATATTTCCATATCTGGACGACTGGCTCATGGTGGGGCAGTCTCCAGACCAAGTCAGGTCAAGCTTGCAAGTCATTCAGCACTTGCTCACCTCCCTAGTATTTCTCCTCAATCTCCCCAAATCAGTTCTGGAACCTTTTCAGCTCCTCACTTTCATAGGAGCGGAACTAGATACTGTTCAGGCAAAGGCTTTTCTCCCTCTGGCAAGAGTAAAGGCCATTGCAGATCTAGCTTCTTCCTTTCGCCTTCAGGTCTCTCGGCCAGCAAGGCAGTTTGTTCAGCTTTTGGGTCACATGGCAGCCTCCACAGCATTGGTACAAGGTGCCGGGTTTCAGATGAGGGACATTCAGTTCCATTTAAGGGCTTATTGGTCGCAGAAAAAGGATTCCCTGACCAAGCTGGTTCCAGTTACTCAGCCTTTGATCCAGGATCTCCAGTGGTGGTTGGATCAAAGCAACCTAAGGCAAGGTGTCCCTTTCATCTCCCAATCCCACTCACTGGTTCTGACTACAGATGCCTCTCTCCTGGGCTGGGGTGCTCATCTGGAAGACCTCACAGTTCAGGGTTGTGGTCTCCTCAGGAGTCCCTGCTTCACATCAGTCTTCTGGAGCCCAGGGCTATCTACATGGCTGTATTAGCCTTCTCACAATCAGTTCAGAACAAGGTGGTTCAGGTCAGGACAGACAACACCACCACCATGTGGTACATCAACAAGCAGGGAGGCACTCAGTCTATGGCCTTGTGCACGGAAGCCATGAAATTGTGTTCTGTAGCTTATTCTCTGGAGACAACCCTAGTAGCAATCCACCTTCCGGGAAAGGACAATCTGATAGCAGATGCATTGAGCAGGATTTCTCAGGGCCATCACGAATGGTCCCTGGATCCCCTAGTAGTGAAAGAGATTTTCTCAAAATGGGGCGCCCCTCAGATAGACCTCTTTGCAGCCCCAGACAATCACCAACTTCCCCTCTTTTGTTGCAGACCCCCAGTCTTGGGCACAGTCCCTCTGGATGCCCTACTTCTGGATTGGAAGGGGAAATTTCTGTATGCCTTTCCTCTGGTATTCAAAGTTCTGGTCAAAATAAGGTCACAGTCTTGCAAAGTGATCCTGATTGCTCCAGATTGGGCCAGACAACCTTGGTATCCTCTGTTACTGTCTCTGACACTTCATCCTCCTCTGGTTCTCCCCCAGAGTCACAATCTGTTAACCTCCTCTCAGGAGAGAGTTTGGTACCCCGACCTTCAGTCTCTCAACTTCAGGGCCTGGCTCTTGAAGAGCTAGAATTTGCTGGTATGAATTTGTCCCAAGGGGTTCTAGATATTCTTAAAGCCTCCAGGAAACCTGCTACTAGGAAAACTTAAAATTCCACATGGAAGAGATTTCCCATTTGGTGTTCAGATAAGCATATTTCTCCAACCACTGCTGACCTGTCTGCAGTCCTTGACTATATGGTTCACCTTAACAGTTTAGATCTTAGGCCAACTACCCTCAAGGTTCATTTGGCTGCTGTTTCCGTGTTCCTGGCAGTAGGGAAGCCTTCCTCTCTGGCATCTCACCCTGTATTCTGTAAATTCTTTAAAGGGCTTACCCATACTAACCCTCCCTTTAAAGAGCCCATTCCTGTTGGGGATCTTAATATCTGTATTGCTCAACTGATGCAGCCACTTTTTTTAGCATTTGGCATCAGCAGAGCTTAAGTACCTGACTTGGAAGGCTTTGATTTTGGTAGCCATCACCTCTGCCAGACGCATCAGAGAGTTGCAGGCCCTCTCAGTGGAACCTGACTTTCTCATTTCACAGGGACAAGGTGGTCCTCAGAAGTAATCGAAAGTTTCTACCAAAAGTGGTCTCGGACTTTCATCTGAACCAGTCCATGACCATTCCTGTCTTTTTCACTGACCGCTCCTCTTCAAGTGAGAGGAGGTTGCACAGTCTGGATGTTAAGAGGGTCCTTAGTTATTACATGGAGCATACTAAGGCCTTTAGATCTGGATCTTCCCAATTGTTCCTCACTTTGGGGAAATGGGAAAGGGTAAACCTGCTACTAAGAGAACTATTGCCAGATGGATTGTCTCTTGTATACAATTCTGCTATGAAAAGCTGGGCAAGGTACCTCCCTCAGGCCTGAGGGCTCATTTGACTAGAGGTACAGTAGCTTCTCTAGCTGCTGCCAGAGATGTTCCTCTCTTAGAAATTTGTAAAGCAGCCACCTGGAAAACAGTCCATACTTTCATCAAGCATTACTCCTTGGATATCCAGGCTAGGAGTGATGCGAGGTTTGGCACAGAAGTACTGCAGAGTCTGTTTCCTAAGTAGGTTCTTGACCCTCCTCTGGGGAGGTACTGCTTGGTAGTCTGCATATTGTCAGAATACAGCAAGACTTCATGTTGTTTGAAGAAAAAATTACTCACCTTAGTAATTGTGTTTCTTCTAATGGAGTCTTGCTGTATTCTGACCTCCCTCCCTGCCTCCCCTCTCAGAACATAGCTGTTTTGGGATGTGGGCTGACAGGTGCAGTGTTGCAACTCAGTGGTGCATTGCCCTTCTCCCTTGTCGGCAGAGGGAATGCATAGTGTTTTGATTGTGGTCATTTAAAATTCTGTTCCACTACCAGGTTTCTTTGTTTGGGATTCTCGACTTGAGTCTTAGGGACCCTTGGTATTAATTGCCCTTTTGGCTATAGTGTTTTTTTACAGTTTCCACACAGTAGCTACAGTTGCTATTTGGCTCGTAAGAATCTGATGGTTTGGTTTGAAGTGTAGCAGGTAGTGGTTTGAACCGAGCACGAGCTCAGCGTTCTATGCCCTGGCATAGAGTTAACCCTTAGTTCTCCGGGGCAGTTCCAGTGCTGGGGAATACTGCATATTGTCAGAAAGACTCCATTAGAAGAAACACAGTTACTAAAGTGAGTAATTTTTTCTTTTGTTCTGTGACCCTAAGCACCTGCCCAAGTAATTTCCTGCATAAATCTAGCAAGGGAGAGGCCGGCCTGCTCTATAGAAACATAGAGCTGAGGAAGGGGCTGCATCTACAGGCCAGGCTACACTCTGAGAAACAGCATTTTACAGGTAAACTTTTGCTTTTAATTCCCTGTTTTTACATAATAGCTCAGAATATGTGCCCAAATGCTTTTGCAAGCTGTTTCCTGTCTATGTTGTTACTGTACTTTAGAGGAGCTATGCTCCAAACACTGTTTAAAGGAGTGGTGCTTCAAACTGCCACTTTTACACAAAAGGGAAAAAGCTTGAGAAGCCACACCGCTGAGAAAAGGCTAAAAACAAACCTTAAGCTCCAGGCGGTTGCTTCTCTTTAGTTTAGAGCCCAGGGTGCTTGTTTGTGCAGAAAATAGGCTTTGTTTGGCTATTGCTTACATTTCAGAGGTACCTAAAGCCATTGTTTAACTGCTTACAGAACTTTAGAGATGCAGGGAATGAGGCAAAAAGCGACATTTGACACCAACTGCGAAACAAACAGCCAAGAAGGTGCTGTGCAAACATGTGCACAGTCGTGGTGTCTGTGGGGCAGACACCGGGGAACTTTGCAGACTCCAAATAGCAGTACTGCCGAGGAGAAAAACTGGAAAACAGCTTGTAGCTTTCTCCAGGAGGTTGTACCTTGCCATTCCTGGACCAGGCTTTTTTTTTTTTAAACAGCAACAACTTTAACAGTATGGATACCGGTATTTCTTTAATTTACAAGTTTAAAGCCACAGATTATATCAATGCATCTCGGGGGACAAATCTTTCAGGGGCATTTTAAAATGGGAGTTGGGACAGTAACTCCTTGCTATGTCCTGGCGTGCACATAAAAGCTAGCTAACTTAACAGTGGCAAAACCCAAGACTGTGAACATAAAACATATATAGGGACAAATGGACAAACAACAAGGTGGGTGGCCAGCCCAACAAACAAAACCTATAACACAGTACAACATATATCACAGGATACTCACAACCCAGGTATGCCAGCATTACCTCCTTTAGCATACTGCATTCAAAAAATATGGGGGGGGGGACGCCCTTTCACAGAGGGTAGTGGGCATAACACCTACTAAGCAGCTACGTGCATTAGCAAATACTGAATGATATATGCTCATTCAGTTCCTCACTCCCTCACTATTGCAAATCTAGACAGTCCAGCCAGTAAAAACGGACCATTTGTAAATGATTTGCAAGGCATAAAATAAGCAGGTTCATATAGCAGTTTGCTACCCAGATTTTGCTAATCAAGTGCAGCCTTGATAAGTAGAAGTTGATAATCAACTGATTTGCCACATTGTAGTAAAACATTTCTGAATTGCAGTACTTTTGCTCAGCAGTTATGGTAAAAACGTACAGAATTATGGTAATTTTTCTTGCAGTTTTACACTTCTTCCCCACAATTTCATTCTGTGGATTGTATCTCATAGATAAAAATAAATATTCTGTGAAACTGATCCTCAAACCTAGCTGTTTGCTAATAAAACAATTTTGGATTAGCAAATACTGCTGATCAAGTTTCCAAAACTAATTTATGCTTTGATTTGGCTTTGTCACAAAGTTCAAAGGCATTGTTTTATTAGTAAACAAATTCAGCGGGCAGGTAAGGATCTTGCCACATATAGACCGTGTAAACTGGGTGCCTTATAGCATCAGGGTACTGCCCCTTCCTGGCAGGCCTAAACCAGGATGAGGGGCCTGGACTCTGTTTCTGGTGGAAAAGGGGGTTCTTTCCAACAGATAACATTAATAGTGTGGTGCCTTCGCCCAGAGTAAATTTAAAGTGGGCCAGATATTGGTGTAGTATAACCTCCTGAGATGCTGTACCTACTCACCTCCCCATGCAGTCACCCCACACGTGGAATACCATTATTCAAACTACATTTCAATACATATGCAGTTATTGACTTTAGCTAATAATATGCTCATGAGGCAGTTGTTAAAGGTTAATCAACAATTTATTTACATGGGGTAGAGTTAGGAAAAGGGAAAATGGATGCAAAGGTTAAGCAATCCTTTAGCATTTTGAAAACAATCATTCACTGTGTTTTATAATTCCAGAAACATTTTCAGTGCTCACCTCCCACCAGCATGTATATCAAAACAGGTATTATCCGGGAGCAGTCAGTGAGCGTCAGGGGTTTAAACTTTTGGAGCAATTCTACAGTCTCAAGAATTTCTTGGCTTACAGCTGTAGATGGACTAACCATGAACAGGCCCATTAATAAGTGTCCGAATTCAGTTTGTTTCTGCCCTGTTATTTTATCTTGTTCATTATTAATACTACATTTGAGAAAGCTTGATCTAAAGCTTCGTGCCATAAGTGCTGCTGGGTACATAAACTGAGCCAGCCATTTCTGTTCAGACATATAACCTTAACTGATTTTATTAATTACTGGTTGCTGGCAAGCCTTTTCAAGGTGATTCACAAAGTAATTTACTGTTGTAATCCTGGCTAGGAAAAGGATTCCAGGGCCATTGGAGTGGGGAAATGATTTGGGGTGCTATGATAGTCCATTTGTGTTGATAACGGGGGGCTTGTTTTACACTCTTTGATTGCCCTGTAGTTGGGGGAATGCCTCTTTGTTCTGACAGCCTATGCCCATGGAAGATCCTGGCGGTGTAGGGAGGGTTTGTGCTGGAACGTGGAAGGAGGAGGGGGAGGTATCTCCCCATGTGGGTACATCAACTGCACAGTTGCTTTTCCTAAGGGAGCCCTCAGAAGTAGTGCATGAGGGAGACTGGTTTTGAAATTGAATGAGGGCGAGAAGATTATCCTCTACCCAGTTGAGGATAGGAAAGGTACTTATCGTTGAACCTACTATAATTAACACACAATAAAGTCTAACAGGAGGGGGACTTGGGATCCCTGCCGAACTAAGCACACATGGTGCCACCATGTAGGGTTTTTCTTTCTCTCCCTTTCTTGGTGGGGCTTTTATTAAGTTGGGGCGAATCAGTACCTCAGAGGGCTTTAGCCATGAATTTAGTGAATGCCCTCTACCCTAACTGATGTGGGACAGATGAACATATCCTTTGGGGAACTTGGAGGTGGAAGATTGTTCCCACTTCTGTAATGGAAGTCGACTTGTATGAAAGTTCTAGTTATAGTGGCATATTTTTTTTTTATCCCATGTACGGATGTTTGGGTTTTCAGACTGCGTTGGGGTGGGGTGGTGAGAATGATCTTTAAGCTCAACAGGTTTGCAGTTGTTCTGACCTCAGTTTTGGTCAAATGTTTTATTTTTATATTAAGAAAAACCACAAAGCACTCAAGATTCAGTCTGGTCACAGGTTTCTCTTTCAGTTACAAGAGGTTAAAGCCCCATGCTTCGAGGCGTGATGGTCCCGATTCTGTATCTCTGGTCTTCTTTCCAGTCTGCTGCATAGGATCCTTCGGGATGGCTGGGCTGAGGAGAGTGTTGTTAGGGTTCCTCCGACCTCCTCGGCTGGGGCTGATGAGGTGATGTGGGAGTTTTTTTTCAAAGCGGGGATGGCACCCTTCTTTCCTGATCCCAAGATGGCTGTAAACCCTGTTAAAATATTTTCACAGAATATTAATGGCCTTCACAACCCTGTCAGAAGAACACTTTTCATGCAGTACCTTCTAAAACAAAAGGCTGATGTATATTTTATCCAGGAAACCTGTTTTTCTGAGGCAGAACACCTCAAGCTGAGATGGGGACAACATTATGGGGTGTTCGCATCCTCACACCCCAGTGGACGGAGGAGAGGTGCAGCCATACAGGTACCTTCCTCTATGCCCCTGGAAGTTCATGAGGTACTGTAAAACTGGTAATGTTTAAGGAAAAATAATCTTATGTTCGCACTCCATTTACAACTGCAAACATTCTTTTGCCACAAAAACCAGTTGACGCATATATTGCTGATGACTTCATTTTATTTCAACACAAATAAGAAACAATAAAAAAATAAGATTCTGTATTGAGGAAGTTGAGTTGCTTTCTTTCTTTCTGTGCAGTATTCGCTCTGCACGTACAGCACGCAGAGCCTGCATAGAAAAGAAAAAATAACAACTAAGAAACTGCAACTGGCATAAAGGACAAGATCGCAGGAAGCTGTTAGAAGTTGCAATACTTTTAAAAGTAAGCTCACTTGCTAAGTCCCTCACTGTGCTTCTAGTAACTATCAGGGCAAACAGACCACAGTAAGCAGCGGAGTAAAACACAAGCTGGATAGTTAGTTTCAGTCAGTCAGCAGTCTGCTTACCTCTTCTTTCAAACAACATGAAGTCTTGCTGTATTCTGACAAGTGCAGTTAGCCCCAGCCTTTAAACTGCCCCGGAGAACAATGGGTTAACTTTTCTGTGCAGGGCATAGAATGTTGCTCTCAAGCTTGGTTGATGTCTCTGCCTGTTATATTTTGAACTGCAACCGTCAGAATCTTTACTCCACTTCACTGAATAGTTGCTCTGGAGATTTCTCCTGCAGCTTGGTTCGGAAGTTGGCTGAAGTGTCTGTTTTCGGTCCGTTTTCTAACGAAATGTAGTTTCCGCATAGTCGGTTCAAGTCTCTGTCTGTGGTACCGTGAGTACTAGATAGGTTTTGTTCTGTTTTCTGTGTGGAACTTGTAAAAAGTGTGGCTCGGTTCGGCTGAATCGATCGTTCAGGTAATTTTTTTTATCTTACTTTAGTGTGTGGTTACCGGTCCGTATCGGTTCTAAAAAAAAATGGATTTTAGTGCGTTTTTTTCCAAGACCCGTAACACAGTCAGGAACCGATAGGGGAGTCTTGCCTGGCGGTTGCCGAAAAAGGGTAAGTTTGGTTAGGTTGGCCATGTCTGAGAAACCCAAGAAAAAAAACTGGCCCACTGGGTTTCAACACTGCAGTGAGCGTGGGGAGGTCTTTGCTAAGGCCGATCCCCACACCACCTGTGTTTATTGTCTGGGGTTTGACCACCTCGATTCAGACTGCCAAATTTGTAAAAAAATTTCCCAAATCTACCCTTGAAAAGAGATTAGGTAGACTGAGGGAAAGGGAGACCGAGAAGTCCGCTGACCCAGATGGCCAGCCTGGTTCAGTTCCGACAGAACCAGAAGGAGTGCCCTCTGACCAGGGCAATACTTCTTCAGGCAAAAGGAGATCCGATCTGATCCTGAGGGGTTGGTTCCGGCAAAAAGGAAACGCAAAGAAAAATCGTCCAGTTCGGATCCAGAATCTCATATTCCGACCGCCGAAGAAATAGCCAAAGCGATTCGTATTGTGGAATTGCTTCGCCCGGTTCCAACTGATCCAGCTCCTTTTGGTAGGAGCTCGGTTTGGTCGGTTCCCCCCAGTTCACGATTATACCCTGGAAGAATTTTATGAATCAGAGTTTGAGGAGGAAGGAGAGTTGGAAGATGAATATGGTGATGGTGAAAGTCTGGATGTGCCTATTGATCCGGACATCTCCCCAGACAGACCTTCAAGTGTTTCTCCTCCTAGGCTTTCTGAGTCCCCTACCCACTTTATGTTTTACAAAAAAGTGGCTGAGACCCTCCAGCTTCCTATGGAGGAAGCACTGGAGGATAAGGAGGAGGCTGACTATGTAGAGATGATGGACATCCCAGAGTCCAGGAGACTGCCTATTCCCCTCCACAAATCTTTTGGGAAACAGACACAAACAATTCTGAAGTCTCCCAATTCCATACCTCCTGTGGATAGAAGAATGGACAAGAGGTATACACTTTCAGGCTCAGCCCCAGTCTTGGGCTCAGTCCCCCTGTATGCTCTGACTCTGATCTGGGAAGGGAAATTTCTGTATGCTTTTCCCCCTTTCCCTCTCCTGTTCAAGGTGTTAGTCAAGATAAGGTCATAACCATGGAAAGTAATCCTGATTGCTCCAGACTGGGCCAGACAACCCTGGTACCCCCTGTTGCTGTCCTTTACAGTCCACCTTTCCCCTGTCTCTTCCCAGGAATTACAACCTATTGACATCCTCTCAGGGGAGGATTTGGTACCCGAACCTCAGGTCTCTCAATCTCAAGGCATGGCTCTTGAAGAGTTGGAGTTTGCTGATCTGCATCTTTCTCAAGGGGTTCTGGATATCCTTAAGGCTTCTCTAAAGCCTTCCACTAGAAAGACTTACAATTCTAAATGGAAAAGGTTCACTATTTGGTGTTCTAATAAGAATATTTCTCCAGAATCTGCTGGGTTGCCTACGGTTCTGGACTGTATGGTCCATCTCAATGGTCTAGGCCTTAGGCCAGCTACACTTAAAGTGCATTTGGCAGCTGTTTCTGCCTCCCTGTCAGTAGGCAAGCCCTCTCTTCTGTCAGCCCATCCTGTGTTTTGTAAGTTCTTCAAGGGATTGTTGCACACCAGTCCCCCTTTAGGGACCCTGCTCCTGCTTGGGACCTTAATGTTTGCATTGCTCAGCTTATGCAACCACCTTTTGAGCCTTTGTCCTCTGCAGAGCTTAAGTACTTGACTTGGAAAACTGTGTTTTTGGTAGCCATTACCTCTACCAAGCGTATCAGTGAATTGCAAGCCCTGTCAGTGGAGCCTGATTCATCTCTTTCCATAGAGATAAAGTGGTCCTAAGAACTAACAGGAAGTTTTTACCTAAGGTGGTTTCAGATTTCCACCTTAACCAGTCTACAGTGCCTTCAGAAAGTATTCACCCCCCCTTGGATTTTGTCACATTTTGTTGCATTACTACCAGAATTTTTAATGCATTGAAATTATTTTCCCCCCATTGATTCACACAGCATACTCAGCAATTTAAAGAGGCAAAAATATTTTTATTGTGTAACAAAAATTTATGAAACATTAAAAATTGAAATATCTTGTTTACTTAAGTATTCACCCCTGAGTCAGTACTTTGTAGAAGCGCCTTTGGCAGCAATTACAGCTTTGAGTCTTCTTGGATATGTCTATATCAGCTTTGCACATCTGGATTTGAGGATTTTCGCCCATTCTTCCTTGCAGATTTGCTCAGGCTCTCTCAAGTTGGATGGGGAGCGTCGGTGAACCACAATCTTTAAGTCTTTCCACAGATTCTCAATGGGATTCAAGTCTGGGATTGGCTGGGCCACTCAGAAACATTCACCTTCTTGTTCTGATTCCACTCCAGTGTTGTTTTGGCTGTATGCTTGGGGTTGTCCTGTTGGAATGTAAATCTTCGCCCCAGTCCAAGGTCTATTGCAGACTGATGCAGGTTCTCCTCAAGGATGTGCCTGTATTTGGCTCCATTCATTGTTCCCTCTATCCTGACAAGTGCCCCAGTCCCTGCCACTGAAGAGCATCCCCATAACATGATGCTGCCACCACCACGTGATTTTTGTGTCCTCCTCAAATTTATTTATTCTGCTGTTGACCCCATAATGTAGGTCATGAATAAACATACCAAAGAGAACTGGACCCAACACATACCCCTGTGGCACCCCGATGGTAACCTGAATAGATTCTGAAACTACATTCTCTATTCTAACTTTCTGTTCTCAGTTATTCAGCCATTCTTCTACCCACTTGACTGTGTAACGGTTAAGATCTATCTGGATAACTTTGTCGATCAGTAATCTGGGAAACCTTGTCAAATGCTTTTTTGGTAAATGACATCAACCGGACAGTTATTATCAACACTATTGCTAATGCCCTCATAAAATATTATCAGATTTGTAGTGCAGGATCTACCTTTACAGAAGCCATGTTGCGTATCATCTGTTATTTCTTTCTCAACTAGTTCCTGATCTATTTTTTGTTTTAGTATTTTTTCCATAATTTTACTTACGGTTGAAGTTAAACTAATTGGCCTGTAATTTTCAGGCAGTTTTTTTATTCCATTTTTTTTAAATATAGGAATAACAGTTGCTGAGCACCAGTCCTCAGGGACTGCACTCTCTACATATGACTTATTAAAAATAATATGAAAGGGACTAAGTAACTCATTTATGGTTTGTTTAAAGAAATAAGAATTCAGATTTATCAGGTCCTGGTGCGGAATTGTTTTTAAGGGATAGACTAGCAGTTTTGATCTCATCCAATGTAATTTCATTATATTTACAACTGTGTGCGTACAATTTATTTGTACTGTCCTTTTTTTGTAAAGACGGATCCAGAATATTTATTGAAGGTGTTACCAGTTACAGCTTTATTGTCTATCTCCTCTCCACTATTAATAATATGTTACTATAGCATCATTTTTTTTATTAGCATTGATATAGGCAAAAATTGCTTTCATATTGCCTTTAGAAGTGGAGAATTTTATTTCAATTTTTTCCTTTCATTTTTTATAAGTGCCTTGGTTATTTTCAATTAATTTTTACATTTGGTTATATTGTCATCAGTTTTAGTTCTTTCATCTTTCTGAAAGCCCTTTCTTTTTTTTACTAATTTGAAGTAAGACCGTTTATCTCTTTTATTACACTGATCAATTGTATATTTAAGAATGTACTTAACCACTTGATAATGTATATTTTTGCTATTAGCACTGTCTGTGTTTTTTAATTGTGCTGATTTTTAAATTGTACGTATGTATTTTGTAATAGCATTCTGCTGAACAAATAAAAACTTTTGTATTTGTACTTCACCTAGTACCTAGCCGAAACTGTAGAGGGGGGGATATTTAAGGTGAAAGCCTCGCCTGAAACCTGGTCTGGTAGTTATGTTGTTGTGTACCCAAAGTCTTATTTATTTTTGTTTACTCCTGTGCTGGCCCTGAAACTGTCTATAAAGTGCCACAAACCACCTTGAAGCTTTTAGAATGTAATTCCTACAGTGGATTTATTAATAAAAAGGGGGTTATATATTACATGCCCTGTTGTATACAGTATGATATCCCTGCTGTGTCTGTGTGGTCAAACTCTGCATACCTGCTTTCCCAACCAGTGGGTTGTGGGTCCTTAGAGTTCCTGTGTGTTAGTATAAATGTAAACATTCTTTCAAACAACATGAAGTCTTGCTGTATTCTGACAATAGCAGTGAGTCCCAACCTTTCGAACTGCCCCGAAGATGAGAGTTAACTTTCCATGCCAGGCATGGAACGCTGAGCTCGAGCTCGGTTGAGACTCTGTCTGTTGCTGTTTAAACTCAAACCGTCAGATTCTTTACTCCGCCTCACTGAACAGTCGCTCCGGAGATTTCTCCTTCTGCTCGGTTCAATTTGTCGGTTAAAGTACCGCTTTTCTCGGTTTTCAACCGAATTTAAACCGTAACCTGTCGGTTCAGTCTCTGTCTGTGGTATTTGTGAGTACTAGATAGGTTTATATTATTTTTTGTTCTGTGTGGAACCTGTAAACAGTTCATTGGTTCGGTTTAAACTGATCAAGTTGTTATAAAAATCTTTATTTGTACTTTTAGTGTGTGGTTACCGGTTCCTATCGGTTCTAAAAAAAAAACGGATTTTATTACGGTTTTTTCCACGACCCCGTAACACAGTCAGGAACCGATAAGAGGGTCTTGCCTGACAGATTGCCATTAAAAGGGTAAGTTTGGTTAGGACTGGCACAATGTCTGAGAAACCCAAAAGAAAAACCGGGCCCACTGGGTTTCAACACTGCAGTATGTGTGGGGAAGTCTTTGCTAAGGCTGACCCCAACACCACCTGTGTTCATTGTCTGGGGTTTGACCACCTCAATGCAGACTGCCAGATTTGTAAAAATTTTCCTGCAGCTACCCTAGAAAAGAGAGTTGATAGGCTCAGGGAAAGGGAGGCCAAAGTCCGCTGAACCGGATGGCCAGCCCGGTTCGGGTTCAAACCTAACCAGAAGAAGTGCCCTCTGACCAGGCGAGACTTCTTCGGCAAAAAAGGAGAGCCGATTCTGAGGAGTCGGTTCGCTAAGAGAACAAGAAAGGAAAAATCAGCTGGTGTGGATCCAAAACTTTCTTCTCCAACCACTGAAGAAATAGCCAAGCGATAAGAATTGTGCAGTCGCTTTTCTCTCGTAGCTCCGACCGAACCGGCACCATCAGGAGGCGCCGTCTGCCGGTTCAATCGTTCAAGATTATGATTTAGAGGAATATTATGAACCGGAGGAGGAGGAAGAGGAGTATGAGGAAAGTGAATGTGGTTTGAAAGTCTGGATGTGCCCATTGACTCGACATCTCCCCAGACAGACCTTCAGAGTGTTTCCTCCTAGGCTTTCTGAGTCCCCTCCCATTTCATGTTTTAAAAAAAGTGGCTGAAACCCTCCAGCTTCCTATGGAAGAAGCTGTGGATGACCAGGAGGAGCCTGACTATGTGGAAATGATGGATATCCCAGAGTCTAGGAGGCTGTCTATTCCTTACACAAATCTTTTGGGAAACAGACATTTAAGATTTTAAAGACTCCTAATACTATACCTCCTGTGGATAAAAGAATGGACAAGAGGTATACATTGTCAACTCAGATCTGAGTTCCTTACACAACAATGCAGCCATGTTGGGGTGCAGGCTGCAGCCTGTGATAAGACAAATATTCCCTTGGCTTCACACCCCCCCAGACAAGGACTCCAGGAGAATTGATGCCATGGCAAAGAAACAGTACATGGCAGCATCCTTGGGACTCAGACAGGCCAACTATATGGCCTATACTGCTAGGTATCAAAAATCCAGATGGGATACTGTCATGGCTTTAGCAAAACAGGTCCCTGGTGAGCTTGCCAAGGAGCTGGAGCAGGTGGCTGCTGATGGTATTGAGGCATCCAAGGTGCAATTCCATGCTGCAGTGGACTCCAATGATGTGTCATCTAGAGTCATGGCTACATCTGTGGCACTTCGTAGAATGGCTTGGCTCAGATGTACTAGCCTGTCACAGGATACCCAGACTAAGGCCATGGATTTTCCTGTTGTGGGTAATTCTCTGTGTGGGGAGCAAACAGAGAATTACATGAAGAAAATGGACGAATATAGGACCACCTATAGGAGTGCACAGGCCAAAGAAAGGCAGGCCACTCCTCAGAGGCAGCATCCGAGGGGCAGGAGCAGGCCTTTTCATAGGCCTTTCTACCAAGCCCAGTCCTCCTCTTCTGCCTATGCTCAGAGGGGGTTCTTTAGAGGGAGAGGCAGAATTGGTACAAGCAGACCTGCTTCCACCCCTCAGCCAAAACCCCCTGCCAGACAGGCACCCTGATGGGTTTGCCAGGGCCGATTCTCCACTACCTGTAGGGGGCAGGCTGGCTTACTTTGTCCAGGACTGGGAGTCTCTGACATCAGACAAGTGGGTCCTGGAAGTAGTAAGCCAGGGACTGGTTCTCAGTTTCAAAAATTTCCAAAGCTGAGAACCAGATCCTTTCCACCCTGCAAATCCCTCAGAGGCACTTGCCCTAGAGGCAGAGGTCTCTTCCCTCCTGGCTCTCAGAGCTGTGGAAAGGGTTCCACCCCTACACCAGGGCAAAGGATTGTACTTCAGGTACTTCCTTACCCCAAAAAAGACAGGAGAATGGCGGCCCATCCTGGATCTCAGATACTTAAACAAGCACCTTTTAAAACCAAAATTCAAAATGGTGACTCTGGGAATTATTCTACCCTCTCTAAGGCAAGGGGACTGGCTATTGTCCCTGGACCTCAAGGATGCCTACTTCCATATTCTCATCAGAAGCTCTCATCGAAAGTACCTCAGGTTCGAGCTGCCCTCAGTCCATTACCAGTTCAGAGCAATGCCCTGCGGTCTAACATCTGCTCCAAGGGTGTTCACAAAATGCCTGGCAGTAGTAGTTGCTTCTCCAAGAAGGCAAAGGATTGCCATCTTCCCATACCTGGACGACTGGCTCATAGTAGGCCAGTCCCCAGACCAAGTCAAGTTACACCTACAGATAACTCAGCAACTGCTCACCTCTTTGGGTTTCCTTCTGAATCTTTCAAAGTCAGTTCTAGAGCCTGTTCAGCTCCTCACACCTTCATAGGTGCAGAGCTAGATACAGAAAAGGCCAGAGCTTTCCTTTCCCTGGACAGGGCAAAAACCCTTATCACACTGGCCTCCTCATTCACCCTGCAGGTGTCTCGACCAACAAGGCATTTTCTGCAGCTCTTGGGGAACATGGCTGCTTCCACAGCAGTGGTGCAGGGAGCAAGATTTCAGATGAGGGACATTCAGTTCCATTTGAGAGCCTTTTGGTCTCAAAAGAAGGACCCTCTGACCAAATTGATCCCAGTGACTAGAACCCTGATCCAGGCCTTACAGTGGTGGCAGGATCAGAACAATCTAAGACAGGGAGTTCCCTTTTGTCACTCAGTCCCTCTTTAATCCTTACTACAGATGCCTCACTCTTGGGGTGGGGGGCTTACTTGGGCGACCTGACTACCCAGGGGTTGTGGTCCCCTCAGGAATCTCTGCTTCACATCAATTTGTTGGAACTCAGAGCAGTATTTCTAGCACTTCAAGCTTTTTCCAAATCTGTTCAGAATAAAGTTATTCAGGTCAGAACAGACAATACCACCACAATGTGGTATATCAACAAGCAAGGAGGCACTTGGTCTACGGCTTTGTGCACAGAAGCAATGAAGTTGTGGTCTCTGGCTTATTCCCTGAACACCTCCCTCACAGCAGTACACCTCCCAGGCAAGGACAATGTCCTGGCAGATGCTGTCAGCAGGATATCTCAGGGCCATCACGAATGGTCACTGGATCCCCTGGTCTTGGAGGTGGTATTCTCCAGATGGGGCATCCCACAGATAGATCTTTTGCAGCCCCAGACAATCACCAACTTCCCCTTTTTTGCTGCAGGCCCCCAGTGTTGGGCTCAGTCCCCCTGGATGCCTTAGTTCTCAGTTGGGAAGGGAAGTTCCTGTATGCTTTCCCCCCTTCCCTCTCCTGTTCAAAGTGCTAGTCAAAATCAGGTCTCAACCCTGCAAGGTGATCCTGATTGCTCCAGACTGGGCCAGACAGCCCTGGTATCCTCTCCTGTTGTCCTTAGCAGTCCATCTTCCCCTGTCTCTTCCCAGGAATTACAACCTGTTAACCTGTGCTCAGGGGAGGGTTTGGTACCCAAATCTCACAACCTCAAGGCATGGCTCTTGAAGAGTTAGAGTTTGCTGATTTACACCTCTCCCAAGGTGTAATGGATATTCTGAAGGCTTCTAGGAAACCTTCCACCAGGACTACTTATAATTCCAAGTGGAAACGATTTTCCATATGGTGCTGTGGAAGGCATATTTCCCCAGAGTCTGCTGATCTGCCCACAGTCCTTGATTATATGGTCCATTTGAATAGCTTGGGGCTTAGACCAGCTACACTAAAGGTGCATCTGGCAGCTGTTTCTGCTGTCATTTCTGAGTAAGCTCTCTTCTCTTTCAGCTCACCCTGTATTCTCCAAGTTTTCAAGGGATTGCTTCTACCAACCCTCCATTCAGGGACCCTGCCCCTGCTTGGGACCTTAACGTTTGCATTGCTCAGCTTATGCAACCCCTTTGAGCCTTTGTCTTCAGCAGAGCTTAAGTACTTGACTTGGAAAACTGTGTTCCTGGTAGCCATCACTTCTGCCAGATGCATAAGTGAGTTACAAGCCCTGTCAGTGGAGCCTGATTTTATCTCCTTCCATAGAGATAAGGTGGTCCTCAGGACTAACAGGAAGTTTTTGCCTAAGGTGGTTTCAGATTTCCACCTTAACCAATCTATGTCTCTTCCTGTGTACTTCACTGACCATTCCTCCTCTGGTGAGAGGAGGCTGCACAGTTTAGATGTGAAAAGAGCCCTTAGCTACTACATAGACTGACCAAGGGTCACAGGTTTGACTCCCTCCAACTGTTCCTCACTTATGGTGAGGTTGGTAAAGGGAAACCTGCCACTAAAAGATCCTTTGCCGGGTGGATTGTCTCTTGTATTCAATTTTGTTATGAAAAACTGGGTAAGGTTCCACCCTCAGGCCTGAGGGCTCACTCTACCAGAGGTACAGCTGCTTCCCTGGCTGCTGCCAGGGATATTCCTATTCTAGAGATATGTCAAGCAGCTACCTGGAAAACAGTTCACACTTTTACCAAGCATTATTCCTTGGATATCCAGGCTAGGAGTGATGCTCGGTTTGGCACAGCTGTGCTTCAGAGCCTATTTCCTAAGTAGGTTCTGTCCTCCTCCATGGAGGTACTGCTTGGTAGTCTGCTATTGTCAGAATACAGCAAGACTTCATGTTGTTTGAAGAAAAAATTACTTACCTTAGTAATGTTGTTTCTTCTAATGGAGTCTTGCTGTATTCTGATCCCCGCCTTCCCTCTCAGAACCTCTGTTTTTGGGATGTGGGTGGGCAGTGGCAGTGTTGGCACTCAGGAGGTGCCCCACCTTGTTGTTTTCACCTTTTTTTTTTCTTTGGGTGAGTGGGTGTTGTGTTTTTTCATTTTTTGGGTCTCCTGACTTGAGTCTTTGTTTTGGGACTAAAAAGTCTGTTTTTATGTTTAGTAGCCAGTTGGCTAGTGTAGGTTTACAGCTTCCACACAGGACCTTAGTGAGTTTAGCTCGTAAAGATCTGACGGTTTGAGTTTAAACAGCAACAGACAGAGTCTCAACCGAGCTCGAGCTCAGCGTTCCATGCCGGGCATGGAAAGTTAACTCTTTCATCTCCGGGGCAGTTCGGAAGGTTGGGACTCACTGCTATTGTCAGAATACAGCAAGACTCCATTAGAAGAAACAACATTACTAAGGTGAGTAATTTTTTCTTTCCACCTCAGACCCACATTAAACAGAAAACAGTAGGGAACTTAACCTTGAAAAGTTTGATGGCAAGCACAAGGCAAGAACACAGCTCAGAAAACATGCAACAGAAATTACTGAGAGTAGCACTTTTGCTGGCTTGTGAATTTATGCGTCAACTACCATGATGCTTTATTTAGTTTTTGTTAACCAGGTAAGGTGCACTAGGCATAGAGATGACTATTTTCAGACACGACCTGGGAGGTTACAATAGGGAGTATACAATACAAAGAGAGAATACAAAGTGAGGTAGATAAGTACAATATCACTTGAATAAAATGCAATATAACTTGATGGCAGAGACAAAAATATGATATACTGTCATAGACTTAGTTTCACAAACTAGTTCCATTAGAAGAAAAATGCAGTCACATAAAATATTGGAAAGTAGCATTAGGGGTATGATATAAGGTAATAACAGACAGTTGCAAGCGACAAAGAGGGTGGGAAGTAAAGGGTGGCTTTAAATGAATCCAGTCATGATCTTTGCAATGGAGTCTAACAAGTTTTCTCACCAGGGCAGAACAGAGCATACCTCTCAACTATCCCTGCTGTTCAGGGATGTCCCTGATTTTGCCTCAGAAATTTCTTCTCTCCCTCCTAAATTTGGCATTTCTGTCACTGAAGAGTAGGGATTTGAATCACAAAATAATGCCATCCATTGGTGTTACAGTCTAGTTCTCATTAAAAAAAAATGCTATTCACACCAAGAAGCATGTTGTACACAGCTTCTGGAACTAATATTACTATTTGTTCAGATGTGTCCCTGATTTGGGTCATTTGTCCCTGATCATTTTAATCCTTGTCCCTGATTTGTGATGAGGGAGGTTGAGAGGTATGGAACAGAATTAAGCAACTTTTTGAATGAAATTAGAGGGGTGTAAGAGAGGGAATCATAGTTCATGCCTACAAACTACACAGGTATGCAGAAAATAGGTTCAGGGGACTTTTCCTTTAAGCCAGTTTATTAGTGAGTGCAGCAGGAACGAGAAGCTAAGCATTGGTTCAGCAAGAACATTTCACCATTAGGGCTATACATACCCTGTTTACTAGGTGCTCCTGTCATTACACGTAGGACTGCACCCCCTGGCGTCAGGACCACATGGCAAACTTCTAGCTAGCAATCCATAGCCAGGGACCACCTCTGGCATCACATGACAGAACATTAGCGTGACACTATAAAGGGGCAGTCCCCATGCCCGCCGTCGACCTGTGCCAGTCATACCTCGCGGTGAACTCTACCAGTCGACCACCATTTTGTCACATAAGTATTTTTTCTTGTTTTTCACAGTTGTATTTGTTTAATTGCACGTCTTCTCTGTCGCATCACCTGAAGAAGTGCGGCAAGTGAAGCGCCCAGATCCCGCACAGGGATAAACACTCCCGCTGTGTCTTCTGCCTAGGCCCCAAACATCGGGTCCAAGACTGTGAGGTCTGCCAGTCCTTCAACAGGGCCACACGAGTCAGATGCCAGAAAGGCCTCAAAGGCCACCTGCTCAAAAAGCACCTGGCTTCAATTGAAAAAGAGCTGCAGGAGCTGCTCCCCCCACCCCACACCGAGCACAAGAAGAAAAAGGAGAAGCACCGGGACCAGGACCAGTCCCCTTCTGTGAAGCATCGCCAGACCGTCAAAGCGACTTCCGATGGGGCTTCTGCTTCGCTAAGTACCCCTCCTGCCCAGTCTCCTGTCTGCACCAGTGGATCGGTTGCCGGCTTCTCCTCCCGCTGTGGTCAGAAGTCGGAAGGGGTGCTCCTCGCAGGAGGATTCTTCATCTGGACCTGTGGTCAGCTCTCCAGTCGATAAGTCACCCTCCATTTCCTCCAAAGAGTGCTCAGCCCCAATTGATAAGCTGGACTCCAGCTTTTGTGCCATCCGGCCGACCCTGACTGATCAGTCGAACGTCGGCTCACCGGACAACTGCTCAGCCGAAGCTGCCCGTCGGACTCCTTCGAATTCCCCAACGATGGGCAGAGCAGCTGTCAGACCCACTTTCTTCCCACGAGGGTTCTGCCTCCTGGGACTCTTCACTTCCACTGACCCAACCTGACCCCTCACTGTCTCGTGAGTCTGTCCAGGAGGCGAGTGTTGTTTCTCTGGGGGTATCTTCCCCGATGTGGGGTTTGCTTAGTGCTGGGCCCTCCGCTATTCCAGCAGACCAGTCTACAAGGATTCACCTCTCCTAGATCCCCCTTGCACACTTTGGACCAGGCATCGGGCTGCTTGGTGCCTCAGACACCCGATCCCCTAGTATCGGAAGCCCATTGGGGACCCCACTCCTAGGAGCTGCTCACCCGTCGATGCCCTTCCCGACCTGGTGATGGCTGGTGTACTGGTCACCCCCCTGTCATCTGACTGCTCTTTGGGCGCCCTGCCTACTCCTTACGCTCCGATGCTTGAGCTCCCACCAGGCCCTTCTTGGGTCCCAAATAGGATCCCGGATTGTACAGGCCTGCCAATGGACTCATCTGCGCCTAGTGGTCCCTCGATCCCACCTCCTTCAGGCCATCTGCCCCTCCACCTGCTGGTCTTCCGGGCATGGCCCCCAGCTACCCTACACCGCAATATCCTTATTACCTTGCGCCAGGGTATCTGTCAACGAGCTACCCGACGCCCGCTTATGTGCCGGGTACCTGCCGCAGAGCCTCAGCTCCCTGGCTACCCCTCATACCCTCCCTCGGAGTACCCAGGGTTCAGCCTCCACCACCACCTCTGCCTCCGCAGCCCCAGGCTCTGGATAGGTCTCAGGCTGATACCCAAGCCATTCCTTCATGGTGGAAGGATGCCACATCTCAGCTCCTCCAGGAGCTCGCTTGCCCGGAGCCGGTTCTGATCCCCATGCCGACCACCAGGGTTGTCGCTAGGAGTCTGCCCCCTGCCGACCCCCGGTCATCTGACAGGGAGTCTGCCAGGTGCCCTCCCAGGGCTTTGCCTGGTAACAAGGTCACCGAGGATGTTTCGGATAAGGCCTCTTCCCCAAGCAGGCCGGTGTCTTCGGATTTGAGGTCAGTTTTGGATTCTTCAGCCAGCTCAGGCTCCTGTTCCCCTATTGTGCCCCAGCCAAAAGACTTCCCCAAGTCTCCTCCAGTCCATCCAGTCTGCTTGTGGCTGGGATACTCAGGCGCTAGACCCCCCCAAAAAAAGAGGCTTGTGGAACATTTGAACATTTCTGATGCAGAGTGTGACAGGGTGCGTCCCTGCCACTGTAGTAGGACCCGTTGAGTATTCTAGGTTGCAGGCTCTCTCTATTCTTATTTAATAAGGCTGTCCCTTTCTTTCCGTCCGGAGGCAGGCCACCTCCAGACAAACCCTCTTTGCTTCCTTTTACCTTTCCTTTCTCTTCTTTCCATGGGTCCGTATGTATGGAGGTCAACTTGCAGTGACTTTGAGCTCCCAGACAAAAGGAGCCAATATAATAGTTATAGCTATAGCTGTATAGAATGGCTGGCTATTTTAGCTAGAATGAAAGATGCGTATTGACGCTTGGCCAGCTGGTTATGATTATCGTATGATATTTGTAAAATAAAAATATAGTATGTGATTGTCTTCCATACCTCCCCGGCCCCCCAGGTTTCAGTGAAGCAACAGGTTATGTAAACTGACCAGAGGATGTGTGAAATTGATCAGTAAAGGGGAAACCTAGAGTTTCCTGTCTGTTCTTAATTAAGGCTCTGGCCATCTGCCAGAGGATAAGCCTAATAAACTTTTATGATTTCCCGGAGGAACCTATTGATAACAGCAATGTGTTAACACGTCGTAAAACCCTTTGATCTCCTTGGGAAAACAGGAACCAGCCACCAGTTCAAAGGAAAGGCTCGATTAAAGACTCTCATAATTCAGGAAATGTATTTTTTTCTTCTGAAGTCACATTATTTAAAATACCTTCTAATAGGAAATCATTTTTTGTAATTGTATATTCTAAAAGGAGGAGCTAGATGACTCACAGAAGGGGTGTGGAGACACAGTTTAAACTGATACTTGTGTCTGAAATTAATAATGTATTATTTTGGAACTCCAGAGGGACTCAGCCCTTTGTTCTAACTTTAAACGCACTTCCAGAGGTAATACCTTAGATAGCCAAAAATCTAAATGTATATTGGTAGGAGTTTTGTTTTTCAATCTTCCCTTGTTCTTTTATGTGATTGTGAGCTCTTTGATGTATTGTTCTGTGTTTGCATTTTTCATATTTTTATCATCTTTTAGTAAAGAATCTTTTTTTCAAGATGCTGCCTGAGTGTCTCTTCCAAGTTCTTTTTGCATGTGATGTATATGTGGTTAAGTCTGACAGCTGCTTTGAAGGGCTTGATGGTGTTACTAAACTGGGAAAAGGTAAGAATATACCTAAGGTCTCTTATAGAGTTTTAAGGGTTAATTTTGGAAGCCTGGCTTGGTGCCCCTGGCAAAAGATTGTACCGCAGTCCCCAAAGAGGGTACGTATACGAGCCTGTACATTGGGTACGCTAGCATAAGGTTCACAGTTTGAATCCCCCCAGAACTTGAAACTAAAGGTGATTCAGACCCAGAAGCAGACAGGAGGGTTACTCTGTCTGTTATCTGTTCACACTATTGTGCTCGGAGGTTAGTACTGTGGGAGCAGAGGGCCTGACCTGCTGAGTGCGTTTGTGACAAGTATTATATACAGTTAAACGCCCTAAGAAAAAGGATTACAGTATCTATTTAGTGTGTAGGCAGAGAAAGACCTACAATAATACGCTGTAAATTAGTATCTATTGCAAAGCAGCAAATCCCTTCCCCTTTTAATTTTCTGTACCCTGTTGCCGCTATGGAAATGTTAGAACCTGTACTGAATGCTGCAGTTGCTATATGGCATACGTGTGCTGTTGTTTAACTGTTTTCATATGTAGAAAGTTACACAACCCTATTGTACACTATGCCATATTAGATTCCCGAGCCTAACTTTAGGAAGTAGCACTCATCCTTTAAATAACAAAGCACTTAGAAATGTGCTTGTACGTTGAAACAGCCCCGGAAATTGAGTGTGTAAACATTCTGGTGCACTCGCAGTTGCGAGGCACTAACGCTCCCTCAGTGTAGCAGATAATGAAGGAATTACCTAAACCCTTCTTTACTCGCTGCACTAGAGAAAGTGGGTGCAGAGTGAGTATTATATATGCTCTCTGAAAGAGAGAGCTATGCAGCAACGCATAGAGTGCTATGCGGAGGAAAGTGAAAATGTCAGCCGACGGCTTGACATTTCAGCCAAATGTACATTGTCTTGCCCCAAAATAAAAGATAGGGTCAGTGTCTTCTGACGGAGTGTAGGCGAAGGACTAGGAGAGTCCTGTGCTGCACTGAGGAGAAAATAGAAAAAGTGAGTTGCACCAGAAATCTTGTGCTTGTGTCCATCTGTGTTTCCCACACCTTTACATGGACCCCCTGCCTATCCCTCCGTGGACGGGGCCACATGAGGACCTGATGTCCACCATTTGGCAGCAACCATCTTCCATCCCTGCGGTCTCTAAGGAGGCCAACAGGACCTATCATCCCCCGGACTGGGTTTCTCATCTCACTGTGCAGCCGAAAGCTGACTCCATAGTTACAGCTGCGGCCCATGACAGATCGGCCAAGCCTATACACCCATGTGCCTCTCCTCCGAAAAACGAGTCCAAGCAGATGGATCAATATGGCTGCAAGGTGTACTGCACTGCCTCTTCCACTTGCACTCTGAGGTCACT
Source organism: Neoceratodus forsteri (assembly GCA_016271365.2). Lineage (NCBI taxonomy): Eukaryota > Metazoa > Chordata > Ceratodontiformes > Ceratodontidae > Neoceratodus > Neoceratodus forsteri. The sequence goes on from CM057452.1 coordinate 1,616,922,204, forward strand.
GAATTATGTGGGCCACATGATTTCTTGCCAGAAATCCTCACTGGCTGATCTGGAGTCAGAGCTTCAGTCGATTCCAGACCAAGGTCTCAGGAACAGACTTCTCTGTAAAGTGAGGCGTACAAAGTCTTCCTGTCACCACACCCTACAAGCCATCTGTGACTCCATCGACTTGGTGGCCCACTGCACTGCCTCGGGTGTTTGCCTGAGAAGGTTTGCATGGCTCCGTATAGTGGGCCTGGCACCTGATGTCCTATCCACCCTCTTGGACTCCCCTTTCCCGGGGCCCGTCCTGTTTAGGGGTGATGTGAAGGACATTACTACCGAGCTACAAGATAGCGGCAGGTCCCTTCGGGACATCCGTTCCCAGTACCGCTCTGGTTATAAACCCAAGCAATTGTTTCGTCGCCCACAGTAGAAACTGAACAAGCAGCCCCAAGCCAGACGTCCGGGTAAGCCTTGTGTTCAGGGTGCCAACCCCCCAACTAAATCACAGAGCCGCCGGAGGTCATTAGGCGGCCCACCCCTCTGCCTCCTGACTCATGGAGGACCTCTCCACCTCCTCTAGATCTTCCGGTGGGGGGGAAGGTTCGCCCTCCGTCTCGGAGAGTGGGCGGAGATAACCACAGATGCTTGAGTGTTGCAGATAATTGCAAGAGATCACTCAGAGTTTCTGGACAGGCCTAAAGACAATCCTCCAGGCAAGTCCCACTGCCCATCAAGTCATCATCCTCTGGTAAAGGAGGAAATTCTGGCTCTTCTGTCCAAGTCAACCATGGAGCCCGTTCCTCCAGCACAGGAAGGAAGGAAGGGAGTATTACTCCCATTTCTTCCTGGTGCCCAAAAAGACAGGAGATCTGAGACCCATCCTGGATCTCAGCATGCTGAACCTCTTAGTCGTGTACAAGAGATTCCACTTGTTGACCCTCCAGTGACTCTTATCCCTGCTCCTCAAGGATCAGTGGCTTTATTCACTGGATATGCAGGATGCCTGCTTGCACATCCCTATCCTCCTGGCCCACCGCCGCTGCCTCAGGTTCACTTTCCAGGGGAACCATTTCCAATTCAAGGCTCTCCCCTTTGGCCTTTCCTCAGCAGCACGGGTTTTCACCAAGTGCCTAGCAGTGGTGACAGCGGCTTTACGCCGCAGGGGGATCTAGTGATCTTACTTCGAGAGAGTTCCTGCAGTAGGTCTTCCCATACAGTTCATATAGGACAGTGCCCCCTGGCGTCAGGTTCCAACGGTAAACTTGTAGCTAGCAATCACCAGCGGGAACCACCCCCAACATCAGGTGACGCAACATCAGTCCGACTGTAAAAGGGGGCAGTCCCACGCCCGCCCTCCATTTTTTTCCCGCCATCGCCTCAGTTCGTTCGGCTCTCATGTTAGAACAGCGATCAAACACCTGCGTTTTATTCGAAGTTCTTTCTTCAAAAAAAGTTACCAATACTATTTTCTTCGACCGAGTGTATGTCGGCTCGCCCTAAAAAGAAGTGCTCTAAGTGCGGCGCCAAAATCCCACACGGGGACAACCATTCCCGCTGCCTTCTGTGTCTAGGTCCCAAGCACAACTCGGATGAGTGTGCCATCTGTCAGGGCTTTAACCAGGCCACACGGACAAGACGCAAGCGGACCCTCGTGGCCCACCTTCTTTGATGGCTGGTGTCGATGGAAAAGGAGCTCCAGGAGCTTAGGGAAAGGTCGTCGTTGCCGGCCCCAAGAAAGATAAGGAGAAGTGCCGGGAGAGGAGTCCGCCATGTGGAAGGCCTTCCATCTCAAAAACAGTGAGTACTTCTCTTTTGGGTATCCAGTCTGCTTCTGTGGGCTGGACACCTTCTCACCCTCCTGCGGAGGTGAGCGGGCATCTGGGGGTCGCCTCTCTCGAGGTTTCTATTTCCTCTCCTCCACACAGAACTACCGGTAAGTCACCCTCCAACTCTGTCGCCGGGCGTGCGACCACGACCGCTAAGTCTAGTGGCGGCCTCTCGGCTATTGCCAGCCCGGTCACGTCTGATAAGTCGGATGACAGATCCTCTGTCATCCGCCCAGACTCCTGCCTCGCCCATCGGGTTCCCGTGAGGACTCTGACGTCGGCACGAGCATGCTGGTAGGAGACTCTTCATCCCTTCAGGTACTCCACCTCAGGGATTCGCCATCCAATCTTGTCTTGTCTCTGCCTTCAGGATCGCTACCGGACCTTTCGTTGGGGTCTCTGCCCGAGTTGCCCCCTTCGCCTGGTCTTCTGCCACCCGGGATCTGTTTAACATGGAGCCCCTCCGCCGGGACCCTCGGGGGGCCTTTCCTGATCCCGTCACCCAGTGGCCCTTCGGCACCTCCCCCAGCCAGTCTTGCCCAACCTGCAGGCGGTTTCCTGGGGCCAGATCCTATTCCGCCACCGGGCTGGCCTCCGTCGGCTCCTCATTATCCAACGCCAGGCCCTGTGCCGCCAACACCGGGATACCCGATGCCAGGATACCCAGGGTATTCTCCTTTTAGCTATCCTTCGGAGTTGCCAGGCTATCAATATCCCTTATGCAACAACCACATTACCCAGGGTATCCAGGCTATCAGCCGCCGCCTTCTCTTCCTCCACCACTGATCGATCGAGATTCAATCCTGGCATGGTGGCAGGATGCCAGGACCCAGCTCATCTCTGAATTGAGATACAATCCGGTGGGTGACATCCCTCTAACTAGAGCACCTCCACCACCGCTTCCTTTGAGCCAGGCTTCGGGTTCCACCGGGGTGGACCCGTCCATCCCCAGTGGCTCTGAACGTTCGGACTCAGACCATTCGGATCCTCCATCTCCAGTCGAAGTCCCACCTAAGGAATCTCCCAAATTACCACCAGAGGACCCTTCTTTCGGTGATCTTCTGAGGACTATACAGGCAGCAGGAGGCTGGCCTTCTAAAGAAATAGATCCCCAGTTCAAGAGGCTGTCTGAGCATCTGTATCTGGCTACTGCAGACCCTCTACCCATCCCACCCCTGGATGGGCCCTCATGAGGATCTAGTCACAACGATTTGGCAACAGCCCTCCTCCATTCAGGCTGTATCCAGGAAAGCCAATCGTACATACTTCGCCCCCAGAAGGGATTCCACACTTAACTTCACATCCTAAAGCCGACTCCATGGTCATCACAGCCACACATGACCAGTCGGCACAACCCAAGCACTTGAGTTCCTTCCCTCCCGATAAGGACTCAAGGCAGCTGGACCAATTCGGCAGGAAGATGTCGCCTTACAGAAGGCCTCCCTCTCAGAGCTCAAGAGGGACCTTCAGGATATAACGGATGAAACTCTCAGAAACAAGTTATTGGAAAAAGTCCATATGAACAAGTCTTCCTGTCGTGATACTCTTAGAGCCACATACGACTCTGTAGATTCGGTGGCTAGGGCTGCCACTACAGGGATCTGCATCCGGCGCCTGGCGTGGTTCAGGATCGCAGGTCTGGCACAGGACGTCCAGTCATCCCTCCTGGCGCCCCCTTTAGGGGTTCTGTCCTTTTTGGCAGCAACGTGAAGGGCATAATAACAGGACTGCAGGAGAGTGGATGATCACTGTGCGACATACGCTCCATGTATAGGACGAGACAAAAGAAGCAGCCTTTTCGTCGCAAAAGACGATGGAGTAAGACCCAGAGCAAGCATCAGGACAAGCGACGTGCCACTGGATCTGGAGCCCAAACCCCTCAGGCAAAATTTGCCAAACCTGCCTCCGGGGCCAAAGCTCCTCTTCCCTCAGCATCCTGACTAGTTCCCCCTCTTTCCGTTACCTCCAGTTGTCCAGGAGGAACCGGTAGGAGGGAGGTTCGCCCTCCACCTGGAGGGATGGAGGACCATCCCCACAGATTTATGGGTTCTGCAACTCATCCACGAGGTCACTCCACAGAGGTCGTGGAGATCCCTACATCCCACCCTTCGGGATGGTCCTTTTACCCAAGAGTTCAGATCCCCATTGTGTTCCAGGAAATCCAGGTCCTCCTGCAAAAAGCAGCCATAGAACCCGTACCTCAAGATCAGCTGGGAAGGTGTTTTACTCCCACTTCTTTCTAGTACCAAAGAAGACTGGGGAGGGGGGGGATCTAAGACATATCCTGGATCTCAGCATGCTCAACCTTTTCAACGAGGACAAGAGGTTTTGCATGCTAACTCTTCAGGGTCTTCTACCCCTGCTCCAACCAAACACATGGCTGTGCTCCCTGGATATGCAGGATGCTTACCTTCATGTCCTCATCCTCCCGGCCCACCGCCGCTTCCTTAGTTTCTCCTTCCAGGAGAACCATTTCTAATTCAGAGCACTACCCTTTGGCCTATCCTCGGCTCCCTGGGTTTTCACAAAGTGCTTGGCGGTGGTAGTGGCATTTCTATGCTGCAAGGGCATTTACTTGTTCCCGTATCTGGACGACTGTATCCTCTCAGCCCCTCCCCAGACAGTCTGAGAGAGTCTCTTTCTTTCACTCTGAATCTGTTTGTCCAGCTGGGCATCTCAATCAATTTCCCCAAGTCCCAGCTAGTACCCTCTCAGTGTCTCCCAGGGGTTGGGGGTAGAAAGAAGTAGACTTCTGGTTAACTAGGATCTGCAGCTTATCCATTAGGTAGGGAAATGGGCAGACTGAGTGGGCCAAGCAGTCCTTATCTGCCGTCAAATTCTAAGTTTCTATGTTTCCAGTTTATTGGAGTGGTGCTAGACACAGTCCAGAGCAAGGCTTTTCTGCCATTGGAACGAGCCGAGACTTTAGTTTCTCAAGCCACCCTGGTGGCCCAGGCTCGATGGATCCCAGCACAAGCTGTGCTCTGTCTCTTGGGACTTTCGGCAGCGGCCATTTCCACAGTACCCCTGGCCAGATTACATATATAGGTCACCCAGTGGTCTCTTCGAGTCCAATGGTACCAGAGGATAGATGACATGAACCAGCGGGTCATGATCTCCAACAGTCTCCACAACTATCTACCCTGGTGGCAGGATCTCTCCAACCTGGGAGCTCCTTTCCACCTTTCAACCCCCACCCGGACTCTCACCACAGATGCTTCAGACATGGGTTGGGGAGCCCATTTGGGGGACCACAAGACCCAAGGGTCTTGGTCCATCCAGTAGCAACAGCTGCACATCAGCATTCTGGAGACATGGGCAGTCCTTTGTGCTCTCCAGGCACTCCGGTCGTTACTTCTCCCGGGATCACTACTCATCCAGACTGACAACATGTCCACAGTCTGGTATATCAACAAACAGGGAGGAACTCGCTCGTACCCTCTTTGCAGGGAAGCAGTGAGAGTATCGTACTGGGCGATTCAGCACGATCTGTTTCTGACAGCAGTCCACGTCCCAGGCGTACACAATGTCCTGACGGACAGTCTCAGCTGATCGGTGGCCAGGGTGTACGAGTGGGAGTTAAAGCAGGAGGTAGTTGAAGACTTGTTTCTTCGATGGGGTTGGCCAGAAGTAGATCTGTTTGCCTCCCCATTCAACGCGAAACTACCCAACTTTTGCTCGCTCATTCCCAGGCATGGTGCTTTTTGGTGAGATGCACTCTCTCTCGGATAGGGAGGTTTCTATATGCTTTTCCTCCCTTTCCTCTCATTCAGAAGGTTCTGTTGAAACTTCAGGCAGAAGGAGCGCACTTGATTTTGATTGCCCCTCTGTGGCCACATCAGATTTGGTTCCCACTGTTACAACAGCTGGCCCTAGAACCTCCGGTCCTTCTGCCATTGTCTCACGACCTTCTGTCAACAGGAGCAGGGTGTCCTGGTGCATCCGAATCTTCAGTCCCTCCACCTTCACGCATGGCACCTGTGGACATAGCAGCTTCCCGCTATGGAGTCTCCTCCCAGGTTGCTCAAGTACTGGTGGATGCCAGAAAACCCTCTACCAGATCCACCTATGTCATGAAGTGGAAACGATTTTCGATCTGGCCCACAGCCAGGAGCTTGGACCCCTGTTCGTGCTTGGCCACCCAGGTGTTGGAATACCTTGTGCATTTATCCGAGACGGGCCTTAGTTATTCCTCCATCAACGTCCATCTCTCTGTGGTGTCTGCCTACCAACTCCCAGTGGAGGGCAAAACCATAGCCCAACTGGAGGTTTGTAAAACCTTTTTGAAGGGTATGCTCCACCTAAAACCTCCAGTCTGTAACCCCTGTCCTCCCTGGGATCTTAACTTCATGTTAGAAAAATTAACTTTGCACCCTTTTGAACCGGCTTCAAATTGTGACATACGCTTCCTATCATGGAAGACTTTGTTTTTAGTTGCTGTCACTTCAGCTCGAAGTGTGTCTGAGCTTCAGGCATTTGTATGCAGGGAGCCTTATTTGATCTTTCATAAGGATAGGGTGGTCCTTGGGGAACTAATCCATCTTTTCTTCCGAAGGTGATTTCGGAAACCACTCTGAGTGTCGAATTGCCAGGCTATTATCATCAGCATTCCAACAGGGGAGAATATCTTTTGCACACCTTAGATGTGCACCGGATCTTAAGGTATTACACCACCTGGACTAAAGAGGTCCATAAGTCAAATCAGCTTTTTGTGGCCTTCTCCCCCCCAAGTGCCAGGGTAAGGCCATTTCTAAATGGACCATATGTAGGTGGTTAGCCAACTGCATCCAGTATACTTATCAGAAATACGGAAAGTCCCTTCCGGGGATGGTTAAGGGTCACTCCACTCGGAGTGTAGCTACCTCTGCCGCTTTTTTCAGGAATGTGTCCACGGCAGAGATCTGTGCAGCGGCCACTTGGTCTTCTGTCCACACCTTCACTAAACATTACAGTCTGGACATTGCCTGTAGGCGTAGAACCGGATTCGGCCTTGCGGTCCTGCAAGGTCTTTTGTCCTAGGACGGTACTCCAATTGGCAGACACTTCCTCGTCTCCGACTTTTTCTTTTAGATTGCTGGGTATTCAGTCCTATATGTGAAGACCTTCTGCAGGAACCCTCTCGAAGTAGATATAGCAGTTATGTAAGAACTTGCCGTAACAGTAGATCTTCGAGAGAGGTTCCTGCAGTAGGTCTAGTTTCCCACCCGCCTTCCCCCAGCTCCTGAAATGTTTCCTTTACCTTTTTCATCCTGCCTAGTCCTTGGGTCTAGATAGGACACATGGTCTCAGGAGTTTTCACTCCTTCCTTTCTACTTACCTTTCTTTAGGTCTCCGGTGGAAAAGAACTGGAGGGCGGGCGCAGGACCACCTCCTTTTATAGTCAAACTGACGTTGCGTCACCTGACGTCAGGGGTGGTCCCCGCTGATGATTGCTAGCTACAAGTTTGCCGTTGGAACCTGACGCCAGGGGGCGCAGTCCTATATGAACTGTATGTGAAGACTTACTGCAGGAATCTCTCTCGAAGATCTACTGTTACGGTAAGTTCTTAGGTAACTGCTATTTCCCATACCTAGACAACTGGCTTTTGTCAGCCCCGTCTCAGGGCAGTCTGCAGGAGTATCTCTTTTACACCCTGGACTTTTTTTCCCATCTTAGCATCACAGAGAATTACTCCAGGTCCAACCTTTGGCCCTCCCAGCGCCTCCAGTTCATTGGAGCAATGCTGGATACGGTCAAGGGCAGGGCCTTCTTTCCTCTGGACAGAGCAGATACCCTCAAGCAGCAAGCCTTTACTGTAGCCATCTCTTGTTGGACTACAGCTTGCTTTGTTCCTCGGGTGTTGGGCCTAATGGTGGCTGCCATTCCCACCATTCTGATGGTCAGACTGCACATGAGGGTAACCCAGTGGACACTCTGGATCCAGTGGGATCAGCGTTTAGATGACCTGGACCACAGAGTCATGGTCTCCAATGGCATGAAGAGGGACCTTCTTTGGTAGCAGGAGTTATCCAGTCTCTCCTCGGGAGCCCCATTTCACCTCCCTTCTTACTTCATGGCCCTCACGACGGATGCCTCAGGTCACGATTGAGGAGCCCTTGTGGGAGACCACCGAACTCAGAGGAGGTGGTCGCTACAGGAAGTGCATCTGCACATCAGTGTCCTGGAGATGAGAGCTGTGCTGTACGGTGTCCAGGCATTTCAGACCCTCTTTTGTCCAGGAACACTCCTTGTCCAGACAGACAATACAGCTATGGTTTGGTACATAAACAGGGAGGCACCCAGTCGTATTCCCTTTGCAGGGAGGCGATGCGGGTGTGGTACCTGGCAGTCCAGCACAATCTGTACTTGACGGCTATCCATGTTCCGGGCATTCACAGCGTTCTGGCGGACAGTGTCAGCCGCACCACCACATGGGTTGACGAGTGGGAACAAAAGCAGGGGGTGGTAGAAAGCCTGTTTGACCAGTGTTGTCAACCAAACCTGGACCTCTTTGCCTCCCCATCCAGCACAAAACTACCCAGTTTTTGCAGGCGTGGTGCTTTTTGGTGAGATGTGCTGTCACTTTGTTGGACAGAGAGGTTTCTGAGGTCCTGCTGAAGCTTCAAGCGGAGGGAGCACACAAACAAACAAACCTGAATGGCAGCCCCCAGAGATCATAAAACATCCAAGGAAAGTTAGAAAAAACTCCTTTCACAGCCTAGGCAGAAACAAAACACTGGGATGAAGTAAGAACTCAAAACTGGTAGTAATACATTTATTTTCCTGTTTTTAACGTGCAGTTTTCCTTTAAGGGGTTCCTCCACTTGAAACCTCCGGTCCGTAGTCTGATCCCCACTGAGATTTGAATTTTGTTTGAGGAGCTTACATTGCCCCCTTTTGACCCGGCAGCAAGCTGCGATATGCGCCATTTGTCTTGGAAAGCGCTATTTTTAGTTGCCATTACCTCAGCTCGAAGGATTTCAGAGCTTCAGGCCCTCGTTTGTAAGGAGCCTTATTTAATTTTCCACAGAGACAGGGTGGCTCTAAGGACTAACCCTTCCTTTCTTCCAAAGGTGGTATCTGAGGTGACGTTGAATCAGGATATCCAGTTGCCGGTTTACTATCCTGAATACTGCAAAGGGTGGGGACTTCTGTTGCACACTCTTGATGTGCACAGGGTTTTGCGTTATTATATTTCACGGACCAAGGAGGTGTGCATGTCCGACCAGTTGTTTGTTTCCTTTGTGCCCAAATGTCAGGGCATAGCTGTTTCCAAGCAATGCTTCTCCAGGTGGTTGGCTAACTGCATCACTTTCTTTTATCAGAAATATGAGAAACCACTTCTGGGGGAAGTTAAGGGGCATTTGACCCATGGCATGGCTGTTTCTGCTGCCTTTCTCAGGATTGTGTCCGCCTCTGACATTTGTGCTGTGGCCACATGGAGTACCGTCCACATTTTCACCAAGTATTACAGTTTGGACATCACCTTTAGGCACAGGGCAGGTCCTTGTACTGGCCGTCCTTCAAGGTCTATTGTCCTAACTAGGGTCTTGACCTACAGACTTTTCCACCTCCTGAACCTCAATCTCCAACTGTCTCTTCTTGGCTGCTTGGAATTCAGTCCTATGTGTAATGCCCTACTGCAGGAACCCTCTCGAAGTAAGATATAAGTTATGTAAGAACTTATCGTAACAGTAGATCTTCGAGAGAGGTTCATACAGTAGATCGTATCTTTCCCTCCCATGTTCCCCCAGCTTCTGCGTATTCTTTCCTTTCCCAGAGTGCTTTTTCAGCAGCTCAGGACTCGAGGAGTTTTCTTTTCTCCTGTTTCCTTTTCAGGAGTCTTCTGGCGGGAGAACTGGAGGGTGGGCGTGGGGACCGCCCCTTTATAGTGTCATGCTGACGTCCTGTCATGTGATGCCAGGGGTGATCCCCCGCTATGGATTACTAGATAGAAGTTTGCCGTGTGGTTCTGACACCAGTGGGTACAATCCTACGTGTAATGACCTACTGCAGGAACCACTCTCGAAGATCTACTGATATAGTAAGTTCTTATTTGACTGTTATTTTCATATACAGTTTTAGGGGAGAGACAAGATTACAACATAACGGGTCAAAAAACACAAAAAATACAACAGTTGAGGTATCTATAAGAACTGTATCATATCAGTATAGTAATCAAAGTGCAAGTGCACACAGCTGCACATTCAAAACTACAAGTTGAAGGGGTGTGCGCTAGGAGAAAATTCATTGGTGCTGAAGGGTAGCCACCGGCCCAATGCAGTATGAACAAAAGGTGTTCCACACACTTGAAGAAAAGGACCAAACTCCCAAAAGTAAAGCAAATAGCAGTTTAATGTGGCAGGAAAGTGCCTGCGAGAACACAGTGCCCTTGGATGGGACATAGGGTGTGATTTTGCTCTCGCAGGCACTTTCCTGCCACATTAAACTGCTGTTTGTTTACTTTTTGGAGTTTGGTGCTTTTCTTCAAGCGTGTGGAGCACCTTTTGTTCACATTCAGAACTACTACTGAAATATTTTACCCCACAGCATGTGCTTGATTTTGTCTCGCATCTCCTTAACAAATTGCTCTGTTCACCACCTGGTCCAACTTGTGAAATTATACATAAACCTTTAAAAAAAAAAATATATATATATATATATATATATATATATATATATATATATATATTCTTCATTTTAGCACCTAATGGATTGACATCTGTAGCTCTTGAGCTCACATGAATTAACAAGAGTCCACTCAGTGTTGAGAATCTGCCTGGGGGACCAACCCTGTGGCTCTGAGGCGCTGGATGCCTTATCTCGCAACACTCTGGCGACCCGGCTTGGGGAACGGACCCTGGTCGTACAGGGCTGGCTGGGGGAGGAAGGATTGGGCATCCGGAGGACTGCTCTCCTTCCTTGGGATGGGGGGGATTTGCACTGTGTGCTGTTGATGGGCACCCAGCTGTGGCTGGGGGTCGGCACAGGCATGCAGCCATGTAGAGGGGTTGGCCCACATCCTGAGCAATTGGCTGCCTCTGCGGAGGTGGAGACCAGCTCCCTGCCCATTGCACGGATGTGGGTGTGGGAGAAAAATGGCGGAAAAATCCATTACTCAATAGGACCCGTGATGGCCCAATCTCACCGGTTGGTCCACCCCGATACCAGATTTGACATACCCGGGGGGGGTGGGGCACACCGGCTGTCCTCGTCCTGGCCCTACTGTGGAGGGGAATTCTGGGGGATGGATGGACAGTGCGATCATGGGCCGGAGGATGTACCCCTCCGAGGGAGGAGTTATAGGCCCTGTCGGGTCTGTGGCAGCGAGGGAAAATGACGTAGAAAGAAGAAAAAAAAAAAAAAAAAAAAGACTCTGCCTGGGATTAATTTATGTACAATATCAAGATATATATCTATCTCTTCGTCTGCTTTTGATCTCAGTATGCTCTCCCTAGAGAATTTTTGGTTTTTTTCGCCCCTGTTTCTCCTCGCCAGCTGCCGGTTTCTTGTTCCACCTGACCAAGACCTTCTGCCCAGCATGGGAGTTCTCATGGTCCAACCTGCTGCCAGCTTCTGCCCTACTTACTCTCTGGAATTCCCGAACATAACCCACAACCTGTCTCTTGGGGGTGGGACCCTATCGTTCCCCAAGCTGTGGGAGAGGATACCACTCAACAGCTGAGATCTGGGAGGAGGAGCCAGCGAGGTGCAGAATGAGTCTGTAGGTTCCTACGTGGGGATGAGCGACTTCATCTACCTGGGACAGCTGGGATATTTTGTTTCCCAGTAAGCCCTCCCTTATGTCTCTCCAGGGTGTGGTCCTCTGGAGTGACCCAGCAGAACGTTCTCTCAGGGTGAACAGAAGAGTGGAGGAGCGTCACCCAAGCTTTTGAACTCTTACTTCTGGTCCCACTCTAGGTGTAACACTTCCGTGTCATCTGCCAACCAGGTGGGTGCATGTTGACGTAAGGCCACTCCAGAAGACCCACTTATCCTTCCAGCCTAACACATCCTCCCCCGGACCAGCAGGGGGTAGTAAGGTAGCGGAAAGAGGTGCCCTCCGTCCCATAGACAGGAGAATTCTGAGATAGACTTCAGGATCCCACCTTGCCAGTTAGCAGTAGCTGTCCATGGTTCAGGGCCTGAACCAGGACCTACTGCTGTACTAGCTGGTCAGCCCCTGGAGAAAAATCTCAAATCAGTAAATACTCTTCGTAATAGTGGATGGAACTGATTGAAATTCACTTTTTTGAAGTGTTGTGTAATTGGGTTTCTAAAGATGTGGATACAATTCACTATCCCTGCCTTATCCTCTACCTTACTGTACAGATGTAGCACTTTGGCAAAAGTCACCATGCATGCCACCTGCTTGAAGCTCTTCCTCAGCTCCCTGTGATTTCCCTGTACTACCCCTACCCTGTTGATTGCCAGGCCATTTGTCCCCAGGTGGACAGTGACATCTAGCTCCCTTCCATCTTCTGCTATCTTTGCAATCCTCTGGATGCGCGCTCTCTATCCCTCCAAGCCACAGCCCCTCTCGGGCATTTCAGCTCCTCCCTTCCTCCCCCTGCTCCCAAGTCCATCCCCCTATCAGTTGAGAGACCCCCCCCCCCCACCAGCAACTGCTTTGTCCTTGGCTGGGGGCCTCTTCTCTCTCCTTGGGGCCTCCCCCTTCTGAGGATCCCGACTTCCTCCCTCCCTCCTGCTACAGATGCCTCCTCTTGGCTACTCTGTCCCATCATTACAGTGAAGGAATTCTGCAGTGGTAAAGAAATCTGGAAGTCTGCCACATGTGCATCTCCCCCACACTTTATTGAACATTATAGCATGAACTACAGTTTCATAAGGAATGCAGGCTTTGGCTCTGTAGTATTGAAGAGCTTGCTTCCCAGATAGCTCCAGTACTTTCGTCCTCCCGGTCTGTCGATACTATGTATCTGACTGTAGATTAATTACTTGTACTGTTGTTAGAATTGTTCACCTGTTGCTGTGTTGCATCTTCAGTAATTTAACCAGAATCATACACCTCCCATCAGTCCTCCCGTCTGTGCTATTTAGGTTTACCTGTATTTTTGGTTATATGGTTAACCTACTTGTAAGTGCTTCTACTTTCAATGGAAAAGATCAGATTTTGGAGGGACTCGCATGTGTTTGGTTGCAGTTTGAATCCAAATGGACGGTTCCTCCTAGACCCGGATACTTTGTCTGTGGCTAGATATGAAATGCTCTAAAGAAACAGTTACAGTGGAGTTACCAGTTCTGTCACAGGCCTTTCAGAATTCTAGAACTCTTGCAGGGTCTCATTGGCAATGTCACCAGGCTCAAGTGTGTGTCTTTATAGTGGAGGTTCTGTCAGTACTCCCCAGTTGCAGGGTAAGTATTTTACGTAGATATGAGTTAAGTTGATAACTGTTTGCCTTTTTTTTTTTTTAGCTCCAGAGATCCAAATTATTAAATGGCCCAGGGGATGTGGAATCTGGGTCAGGAACAGGAGCATCGACGAGGAGGTGGTTGTACTTTATTTCTCCAATTTTTATCCAAGCATTTACTCTGACTTTTTTGGCAGAGTGGGGTGATCGATCCCAACTAGCAACAATTGTTTTGGCAGCAAGAGAGGTGAGTATTGAAACCATTATGATAGCCCAAATTGTGGACAAGCTTGAGGCTTACGAAAAAGGAAAAGGTATTTGAGATTACTATTGCTGTTGTAGTTTAGGATGCAGATTGCCACAAAATGTTTCAGCTTTCTGTCCAGCAAATTAAACCAATAAAAATTACATAAAATACAAGACCTGGGGAAAGACAAAGAATTCTCAACTTCATGTTACTGTTCTTGTCTTCCCTGCTCTTCAGGTATTGAAAATATTGGCCAATAGGTTAAATTCATTCTAGGGGACATTCTTCTCTTTTTGAGGCAGCAGAATGTTAAAGATGATCCCCCACTTCATTCTTTGATTGTAAACAGTCCTATTTGACTTAGCAGCCAAAGCCCTCCTGCCTCCACTCTGGATAAAATGCAATTTTATTTTCATCTGATGAAGGAGTAGGGGTTGACAGAGAGGAGAGTGAAATGTTTACTTCACCATAAATACCTTCAGGGTTCCATGATTGTAACCAGCACAGTTATTGTTTTAATTGTTTAATGTTTGTATCAGTGCAATATAAGTTATAGGCATATGGATTATGGTGTACTTATCCACACGTCTGGCAGTGTCCTTTCCCCTTTAAGGCTTGCCGGAAAGTCTTCAAGCTGGCTCCCCCCACTCACTAAGGTGGTAACTCCCCTAGCAACACACAATGACTTCAGATCTTCCTTTCTGCTGGAATAATAAGGTTCCCTTCTTATCGCTGTTGCGCTGAGTAGGCCCTTTGCTACTAAACTCTTCCAGTTGTTCAAAAACTGTGTCTTCAGCTAACTCCTTCTCTTTTTCAGTATGGACAACATGAAGTTGGTGCCAGGATTTCAGAAACGTGCCTGCGGGCAGAAGATGTCCCAGACAGATCTGCACAGCATGTGTGTCTATTGCCTTGGCCACGAGCAAATACCCAGTCTTGCGGCCTGTGCCGCACATTTCATCCATCCACCTTAGAAGAGCGGCATGCCAGTCTTCTTTTGTGTCATCCGGGCGACCATGATCACCCTATTAAGTCCAAGGACACCCATGGGGTGGTCTCCACAGCTGCAGGGCATGCCAGTCAACTTGTGGCATTTGAAGAAGTGACGGCTCAGGCAGCAGCACAAGCTTCCTTGGATTCAGCCATTTTGCCACTCTCTTTGGCCGCTTCCTTCATGGGGAGGCATTCAAGGGACTATGCCAGGCCCTTCCACCCATGGGCAGGGTCCCTCTGGCATCAAATCTAAAGCTAAGCCTAAAAAAGAGACCAAAAAAAGGTCTCGTCGTCGATTGTGGGATTGGGAGCGTTCTCGGTCTTACGATTCCTGTGCTTCTCCGGAGGTCCCAACTTCAGTTGATTCCTCGGCCCAGGCTGCTGGCCACGTGGTCTCACCATTGGGCCAGTTGGCCGCGACTCAGGTCAGTCTTCCAGCCAAGATTTTTCTGTTGTTGCACGAAGAGGCCGATACCTCCTTATCCAGGACTCCAGTCCTACCGCTCACTTCTCAAGGAGGGATGGACCAATCCACTGATCTGCTGCCTCACACTCAGGAGCTCCTGGAGGAGACTCTGCTCTCGCCGGCCCCCTCTGAGACCCACCATCAGTGGCCCTGATGGTTGAGGTCCCGTTCTTACAGTTCTAAGTCGAGCAGCACGTGTTGACATTGACGCTTACGCTCCCACCACTTGGGCAAGCGGCGCCACTGCTGTTCCTCATCGTCTTCCTTGGGTGAAGAGAGGCTCTGGCGCAAGTTGCATCGACGCTACGAGGACTTGGTGTGGCAACAGCTTTTGTTCAGTGGGGTGAAGCTTGTGCCGGCCTCGACCCTGGCCATTGCATGGCTTTTGCCACAGATGCCGCAGCCATCCTCGACTCTGTAGGAACCGACCTGTCAGATCATGGCTCGACCTCCCCAGGTTTCTCCTCCAGTTTTGGTGGAACCGCCTCCCAAACAGCCAAAGTCCATCCCTCTGACTAAGGAGGCCTGCTCAGCATTGGGTCTTCTCCATTGGCTGTCAGTCACCGTTAACCCCTACCGACCCCTTAGGGTCAGCAGGGGATTCTGGAGGTCGACCTTTATCTAATGATTCCTCGAAGTCAGAAGGTTTCTCCTCGCACTCTCGTCCAGTGGACCTGGAGTTGGCTGAGGATCTGTCAGCAGAGCAAGGCCCCACTTCTTTTATGGGGCTTTTCCACCTGATCTCTGAATCCACGGGTCTCCTGGTGGGGCCTGTTCAGAAGTGGGCTCTGTACCGCCTTGCTGAGATCTTCGGCGGTGACTCCTGGGAGGACTTCCGGTCTGAAGTATAAGTGGTCTGGCCTTGGGCTGTGGTAGCATCTGGTCTCTTGCCCTGCACCATAGGCCTGGATGGACTGCAAATATGCGGTCCCTACCGGTTCCCTTTCGGGATTCACAGAGCACCCCTCGGCTGAGGGTTTGGTTGCTGACTGTGTGTTCTGGCACACGGGCAACATGGGTGATGTTGATGAGCCTCCTGACAAGGAGTCCAAAAAACTAGACCACATGGCAGAGGTCTATGCTGCCTCCTCTCTCGGCCTTCAGCAAGCGAGTTTGGCCCTTCTGATGGCCACTTTTCCCATGCTGTTTTGGGCATGCTTGACAAGGTGCTTCCTCATCGCCCAGCAGACCTACAGACCATGGTAAAGCAGGTCCAGGATAAAGGCTGAGGGATGGCTAAGCAACAGCTCCAGATTGCCATGGACATCGGCGACTCTTGTTCCAAATCTGTGGTGGCTGGCTGCAGATCTCGACTTTCACAGTGGATACCCAGCACAAGCTGGTGGATCTCCCCTTTCTGGGTACTGACCTATTCAGGCTTGGGGTTGAAGGGCACCTCACCTGCATTGAAAAGTCCAGTGCCACACAGGACTCGGTGACTTCCACCCAGAGGGATCCCAAGGGCTCCAAACAGCAGAAGAAGGAAGCCCTTTCAGCCCCTGCAGCCAAACTGGCACAGTCTCCAGCTGGACAGTAGGCTCAGTCCTGGCGACCATGACTGAAGTCTGTGACCACGGTCGTCCGCAAGCAAGGAGGCTGAGGCCCCAGCGGTTCTTCTGCCAGTCCCTCCTTCACCTCCAAGTCTGCCCAGTGACAGGGTGGGGGATGCATTCCCCATGCCTGTCCTGTCTCCCCTGTGTCCTCCCTTGGGGGACCGGCTCAACCACTTCCTTTCTGCCTGGCCTGCTGTCACCATGGAGAGGTGGGTCCTCAATGTGGTCAGTCAGGGTCTGCCTTAGAGTTCGAAGGCTTACCCGCCTTGCTGAGCCCGTGCACCACAGGAGGATATAGTGTCTGTCAACATCCTGTAAGCCCTTCTGGATGACATTGCCCAGCTCCTCCTCCTCAAGGAGGTCGTGGCTCCTGTCTCGAACCCTCCAGAACATCCATGTCTCAGATCATACCATCTTTCAAGCAGGACATGTGGTTTTGCTCTTTGAATCTTCGGGATACTTTCTTCCACATCCCAATCTGTCTGTCTCACTGCGGGTTCTTCCAGTTCCGGGCAGAGTGGATCCTCTATGAGTTCCAGGCCATGCCATTTGGCCAGTCCTTGGGCCCCCAGGGTCTTCACCAAATGCATAGCAGTGGTGGTAGCTTGCCTAAGATGCAGAGGAGTCTGAGTATATCCCTACCTGGATGACTGGCTAATTGCGGGTCTCTCCAGGCAGGAGGTGGAGAGGTCCAGAGATCTGGCTTTCCAGACCTGCTTCTCTCTTGGCCTCCTGTTCAACGAGGCCAAATCGAAACTCATGCCCTCGCATTTGATTCACTTTGTCGGGGCAGAGCTTGACTGTTGCAGAGTCAGAGCTCGGTTCCCGGTGAACAGGGCAGAGGCTCTCTCCTCCTTTGTCCTATCATTTCGGGGTGAGCATTTGCATCCTACTCGGGACTTCTGCACCTCCTGGGATACACGGTGGCATGTACCAGCATGGTCCATTGGGCCCGTTGGAAAATGTACTCTCTGCAATGAGAGCTGGCCTGACAATTTACACTTGAAATATTGTATTTTCACATTTCTGTTGTTTAATGTAACATCTTGATTGTATTTTATGGTTCCGGGCCATGTATGAATAAGGGCCTTGGCTCATTACACTTACCTGGTCAACAAAAGTTTAAATAAAAATAAAATAAATGGTCTCAGCAGAAGGGCCACTTCATCCAGTAGGTCACTGTGATCCAGCTGATGTGGGACGCTCTCCAGTGATGGTTACTCTCAGAACATCTGCAGGAAGGTATCCCGTTTGTCCACCCAGAGCTGACAGTCATCCTGATGACCGATGCCTCCCTTATGGGCTGGGGTGCCACCTGGAGGAACACAGAGTCCTTGGGCTCTGGACCCCCGAGGAGTCCCGGTGCCATATCAACCTGCTGGCAGTTCGGCTGGCACTGACTGCTTTTGCTCCACATATTCGATGTCGGGTCATTCAGGTCCAGATAGGCAATACCAGGACCAGGTACTGCCTCAAAAAACAGGGTGGGACGCGCACTCTTCTACTGTGCAGGCAAGCTCTCTGCGTTTGGACCCTCGTGTACAGGATGGAGGCTGATCTCCTGGCCATCCATGTGGCCTGTGTCTCCAACCAGCTGGCGGATGCTCTCAGCCGTATGGCGAGGCGTCTCACTAGTGGTCTCTCCACTCAGAGGTAGAACAGAGCCTGTTCTCCTAGTGGGGCACCCCCTCTGACAGACATGTTTGCCTCCAGGGAGAACGCAAAGCTTGAGGCTGTTCTGTGCCTGCCTCCCTCAGCAGGGAACGCTGCAAGGAGAATATCTTTTCCAGGCCCTGGACCCTGGGCCTTCTCTATGCTTTCCAACCGTTTCCCTTGATCCACAAGGTGTTACTCAAGGTGAGGAGGGATGAGGTGCAGATGATACTGGTAGCTCCGGACTGGCCTCGCCAGTTCTTGTGCCCCGATCTCCTCAACCTCAGCAGCAGGTCCCTGAGTCGTCTCCCTCAACACTCAGACCTGCTGTCGGTCAGTCAGGGGAAAGTACTCCACCCAGACCTTCAATCCCTGCACTTGACAGCCTGGTTCCTGAATGGCTAGAGTTCCAGGCTTTGGGTCTCTCCGAAGATATCCTCAACGTAGTTGAAGGCTTCTCGGAAGGAGCTGACCTGAAAATGCTATGCCGTCAAATGGAAGAGGTTCTCCATTTGGTGCCAGGGCAAGGGGTTGGACCCCTTATCCTGTCTGGTGGCTAGCATTCTCGACTACCTTTGGTCTCTCTCTCTCTCAGTTGAGCCTTCGGTCAGCGACCCTTAAGATGCACCTCTCAACCTTCTCTGCATACTGTGCACAGGCTATACAGAGTCTGTGGCACAGGAGAAGGTGGTCTGGCGTTTTTTCATAGGCCGTGATCACAGTTCCCCTCCGGTGCATGAACCACCACCACCAGCTTGGGACTTGTTGCTGGTGTTGGCAGTGCTCATGGGCAAGCCATTTGAACCGATGCGAAATGTCTCACCTGTCCTGGAAGACTGCCTTCCTGGTGGCTATCACGTCAGCCAGAAGGATCGGCGAGCTCCAGGTGCTCTCGGTGGAGTATCCTTACCTGGTCTTCTACAGGGACAAAGTTGTCCTTCATCCCAACCTGATGTTCCTCCCAAACATTGTGTCGGATTTTCACCGTAACCCTGGTGTACTTTACCAACCACACCTCAGAGGCTGGCTACAAGCGCTATACATTGGACCTATGGTGAGGTGCTGGCGTATAAAGGAGCACACAGCGGGGAGTTGAGGAGAGGATTACGCCAGTTCTTTTTTTTTTTTTTTTTTTACCTCGCTGAAGCTGCACCTGGCAGACCGGCAGCTAAGCGGACGATTGGCAGGTGGATTGTATCCTGCATCGACCTCTGCAACAGGTTACATAGGTACATAGACAGTGTCGGCGGATAAGGGCCTATGGCCCACCCAGTCTGCCCATTTGAGCTTGTAAGTTCAGTTTATGTTTTCCTAGAAGTCTGTTGCCCCTTACCCCTGACCTCCAGAATTCCTTTATGGCTATCCCATGTATTCTTAAATCCCGTGATTGTTTCAGCCCCCACCACTTCCTCTGGCAGGGTGTTCCACTTGTCCACCACCCGTTCTGTGAAGAAATTCTTCCTCATGTTTCCTCAGAATCGTCCTCCCTCCAACTTCATCCCATGCCCTCTAGTCCTGGAACATCTTTTCGCTTAAAATAGTGTATTCCTGCACCCTGTTCCTCCCTGTAAGATACTTGTATGTCTCTATCATATCCCTCTCTCCCTCCTCCTCCAGGAGTACATGTTCAGTTCCTTCAACCTGTCTTCATAGGACTTGTGATGCAATCCATGCACCATCTTTGTTGCCCTCTTCTGAACCTTTCTACCCTGTCTATGTCCCTTACGTGAGATATGGTCTCCAGAACTGTACACTGTACTCCAGGTGGGGCCTCACTAGTGTCTTGTATAGTGGAATTATGACCTCCCTTTTCCTGCTTGTGATGCCCTTCCATACATCCCAGCATCCTATTTGCTTTACCTGCTGCCTTGTCACACTGTTTCCCTCACCTTGGGGTCATCAGAGATGATAACCCCAAGATCCCTTTCCTGCTTGGTACATGCTATATCCTCACCCCAACTGATATATTGTGCCAGGGTTTTTGTGCCCTATATGCATTATCTTGCACTTCTTTGCATTGAATTTCAACTGCCAAACCCTGACCATTCTTCAAGTTTCTGCAGGTCCTTTCATTCTGTCTACACCTCTCTGGTGTGTCTACTCTGTTACAGAGTTTTGTGTCATCAGCGAACAGTGAAATTCTGCCTTCTAGGTCCTGCGCAATGTCACTGATGAAGATGTTGAATAGGACCGGTCCCAGCACTGATCCCTGTGGTACCTCACTGGTCACTCTTCCCTCTGTGGAGTGACAGCCATTTACCACCACCCTCTGTGTCCTGCCACCCAGCCAGTTACCTACCCACCACACTACTGTCCTGCCCACACCCATATTCCCCAGTTTGTGTAATAGTCTTCTATGTGGCACAGTGTCAAAGGCCTTGCTGAAGTCCAGATAGGCCATGTCCACTGCCCTCCCCTGATCCACCTCCCTAGTCACCCAGTCAAAAAATTCAATGAGGTTGGTCTGACATGACCTCCCCTGGTGAAACCATGCTGCCTTGGATCCTGTAGTCCATTGACAACCAGATGTTCCACCAATCTCTCCTTCAGTAGTGCTTCCATGATCTTCCCCACTACTGAGGTGAGGCTGACTGGTCTGTAGTTCCCTGCTTCCTCTTTTTTCCCACTTTTGTATAAGGGGACTACATCTGCTGTCCTCCAGTCTTTGGGTACCTCCCCTGTTTCCAGTGATCGGCTAAACAGGATAGCCAGAGGTTCAGCCACCACTTCAGCAACCACAGGTTGGCAGAAGGCTTATTCCGCCCATTATACCGCTGCCTCAGTGGCTGCTTCCAGGGATGTCCCTATCCAGGAAATCTATCGGACTGCTACCTGGAAGTCGGCATACATAGAAACATAGACTTTGACGGCAGATAAAGACCGCTTGGCCCACCTAGTCTGCCCATTTCCCTACCTAGAGGATAAGCTGCAGATCCTATTTAACCAACAGCCTATTTCTTCCTACCCCTCAAAAAATTGCCTTATGTCTGTCCCATGTATTCTTGAATTCTTCCACAGTTTTAGACCCCACAGCCTCCTCAGAAAGGTTGTTCCATGTGTTCATCACCCTCTCTGTTTAAAAATACTTCCTCACATTGCCCCTGGGGCCCCCCTCCCCCCAAATCTTCAAATTGTGTCCTCTTGTTCTTGCACATCTCTTTTTCTGAATGATGCTACCCTCTTGGACTTTGTTGATTCCACTGAGGTACTTAAACGTTTCTGTCATGTCCCTCCTTTCTTCAAGGGTTCACATATTAAGCTCCTTTAATCTCTCCTCATGGCTTCTCTTGCAGACCCTGCACCATTTTAGTTGCCCTCCTCTGAACTGCCTCCATCCTGTCTATGTTCTTTGGAGATGGGGTGTCCAGAACTGGACGCAGTACTCCAAATGGGGTCTCGCTTAACTGTCTGTACAGGGGATAACAACTTCCTGTTTCTGCTGGTGATGCCTCTCCTATACATCCCAGTATCCCCCAGCCTCCCCTACCACCTTTTCACATTGCTTGCCAACCTTAAGGTCATCTGATATGATTACCCCCAGGTTCCTCTCCATTTTTGTTGTTGTTACTACCTCTCCCCCAATGTGTAATCTTCCCTTGGGTTTTTGTTTCTCAGGTGCATTATTTTGCACTTCTTTGCACTGAATCCAAGCTGCCATACTTCTGACCATTCCTCCAACTTTGCCAAGTCCCTTCTCATCCTTTCCACGCCTCCTTGTGTATTAACCCTGTTGCAGATCTTTGTGTTATCTGCAAAGAGGTGTACTTTTCCTTCCAGTCCCACTGCAATGTCTTATAAAGACATTAAAAAGGATTGGACACAGTACTGAACCCTGAGGTACCCCACTAGTAACCCCTCTTTCTTCAGAGTGGACTCCATTTACAATTACCTTCTGTGTCCTGTTGTCCAACCAATGTTTTAACCAGGCTGCCACCCTGGGACCCACTCCCAGGCTGGTTAATTTGACCATTAATCTTTTGTGTGGGACTGTGTCAAATGCCTTGCTAAAGTCTAGGTAGGCCATGTCCACAGCCCCTCCCTGGTCTGCTACTTTGGTCACCCAGTCAAAGAAATCAATTAGATTCGTCTGACATGACCTTCCCACTGTGAACCCATGCTGCCTTGGGTCCTGTGCCCCACTGGTCTGTAGGTACTCAACAGTTCTTTCCTTCAGAAGTGATTCCATCACTTTCCCTACCACAGAGGTTAAACTGACAGGTCCGTGAGTTTCCTGCCTCTGTCTTGGTCCCACCTTGTGAAGGGGAATCCATCTGCCTTCCTCCAGTCCTCTCGGCACCACACCATCCTCCCATGATTTCTTAAAAGGTGGTGTGTGTCACTAGGTTATCTGCTTAATTCTTAAGAATTCTGGGGTGAATTTCATTCGTCTTATTGTTTTGTCCACCTTTCAGTTGTAGGAGTTCTTTCAGAACCCTTTCTTCTGGAAAGGACGGGATCGACCTTCCATCCAGAGTGCTTCTGTTAATTGGATTAGGCACCTCCCCGCCTCCTCTTTTGTGAATACTGAACAGAAGTATTCATTCAGTATCCCTGCTTTTTTTTACTGTCCCTCTCTGCCCACCCACCATATATTCTGTTCAGCCTCATTATCCCTCCCTTTGTCTTTCTACGCTCCCTGGTATACCTATAAAAGGTTTTCTAGGGACATGAATATGTTGTTCATCCACACTGTCTGGCAGGTTCCTTGCCGCTTTAAATCTTGCCGAAAGGTCTTCAAACTGGCTCCTCCCACCCACCCGGTGGTAAAACTCAGCTGCCCGCCTGGCACTTCCAGATCCTCCCTTATACCGCTTGGGCTCAGGTTCCCTCACTTAATGCTCTGTGTGTAGACTGGATCCTAATTCTTGATTCGCCGAAACTTATTTTAAAATTTTCAAGACTTTGGTCAAGTTTCTCCCCTGCGCCCGGCTGCGATCGGACAAATTGACTTCTGGATTTCGAGCGGTGCCCTTTGTGGTAGAAAATGTCCAGGACAGATCCGCGACTCCATGCGTCTACTGCCTTGGCCTAGACCATGACCTGCAGGCCTGCAAACAGCTGCCTATTTTGGCCAACATCCTGGAAGACTGCGTTGTCGAGTTACAGCTTGCGCACCCTTGAGAAGTGCTACCCACCGTGAAGTGGGAGGCCCATTGGGGTTACCGTGGTGGCTGGCTTGGCTGAGCAACTCGAGCAGATGATTGCCCTCGAGGAGGAGGCAGCTCGGGCGCATCATCCTCTTCCTTGATCATTAGCATTTATCACACTCTCTGGGTACCTCATATTCAGCTTTTTTCAAGGAGCTTTGCCAGTCCCTTTCCACGAAGGGAGAGGGGCCATCGAGACATTCCTCGCGGTCCAAAAAGAAGGACTCAAAAGGTAAGTCCCACCATCAGCATTCATGGGAGCGGAAGAGGTCCCCTTCCCCGGACAGTCGACACTTGACTTCGGTCGAGGTTATGGCTAAGGCCGCTGGCTTCACGGTGTCCCCGTCAGGTCAGCCGGCGAGACACCTGTCGGCAGTCGAGATTTTCTTAGCTCGTCTTGATGGCTGTCTGCCTGGTGAAGCCGACAGCCCTTCTTCACCGGTTTTCCCGGTGGAGACCCGAGACCTGTCTGTGCCTCCGTGCCGCGGTCCGGTCAAAGCTTCTTAGCCGAGGGGAGAGCGGGCGTCCCCTGTCCCTTCCCAGACCTGTCCTCGGAAACACCGAGGTTCTCTGTCTCGGTCATCCTCTCAGTCCAGCCGATCCCGCCGACATCGGCGGTCTTGGTCTCGGCACCAAAGTAAGCGGCGCCGCCACTAGTCTTCGTCTTCCTCCTTGAAAGAGAAGAGGCTTCGGCGCAGATTGCTTAGATGCTACGAAGACCTGATGTGGCAGCAGTTACTTCTGTCTGGGAACAAGCCGACACCGTCGCCTTCCCCAGCCATCAAGTAGCTGTCACCCGAGCGGCCAAAACAACCCCTCGCTGTAGCCGAGGTGCCCAAGCCTGGGACGGTTATTCAGCCAAAACCAGCTGCCCCACCAATTGTGGTGGAATCTCCGCCTCCACAACCGAAATCGGGGGCGCTGACCAAAGACTCTCGGTCAGGTCAGGGCCTGCACCACAGGTAGTCGGTCACCCTCACTCCCGACCGTCCTCGGCAGGTGGAGGGTGGCTCAGGCCCCAGGCAGCTCTTCGCGGACTCCTCAGAGTCCGACGACAACTCCTCCCTGTTCTTCAGGCCCATTGACCCGGAGTCCTCTGGGGGCCAGTCGATGGACGAAAGCGCATCGTCCTTCATGGGATTGCTTCAGTTCATCTCGGAGTCCACCAAGATGCAGCTGAGCCCAGAGTCCAATGGGCCAAGTATCCTCGATGGAGATATTGACCAAGGGTACCACCGAGAGAGGCCTTTCCGTGGCTTGAGGCCATTGTTGGCCAAGCCTTTGAACTCTGGCAGCGACCTGCTTCCTGTCCTGCACCTTCGGCCAGGATGGCCAGGAAGTACGCGGTCCCTACCGGCTCTTTGCCTGGTTTTCAAACGCCATGAAGTCTTGCTATAATAAGGACCATTGCAGTTAGCCCCTGGCTCTGAACTGCCCGGAGAGGAAACAGTTAACTCCAGAGATCTGGAGTTCCACATGTGAGCTGTTCAAAGCTCTATCTGGTCGGTTTCAAGTAAAACTGCCAGATTCTTACTCCGCTTTCACTGAACGATGTCGCTCGAGGATCAGCTCCTTCAGCTCGGTTCATTTTCGGTTTATTCGGTTCATTTGAACCGGCAAATGTTTTAAAATTACCGCGTGTTTCAGTTCAGAAGCTCTATCTGGTAACCTGTAAGTACTAAAAATTAAAGTCTGTGTGGAATTCATTATGGGTTCAGTCTGAACCGATCGTGGTTTTTATTTTGACTTTACTGACTTTAGAAATTAGGTTCCGGTTCTTATCGGTTCTAAAAACTTTAATTTTTTGGGTCTTTTCTATACCCGTGACACGGTTAGGAACCGATAATGTGTGTTTGTTTTACACGACGTTCTAAAGGGCAAGTTTGTTGGTTGAGGCTGGCATTATGTCTGAGAAACCCAAAGAAAATCTGGGCTCAATGGGTTTCAACACTGTGATGTCTGTGGGGAAGCCTTCAAGGCTGGACCCACACACCACTTGTGTCTATTGTCTGGGGCTGACCACCTCCTGTCAGACTGCCAAGTGTGTAAAATTTCCCGCAGCCACCCTGGAAAGAGATGGCACGGCTCAGGAACGAGAGGCCAAAAAGTCCGCTGACACGGATGGCCAGCCCGGTCCAGCTCCTACTGGACCAGAGGGAGTGCCCTCTGACCAGGGTGAGACTTCCTCGGCCAAAAGGAAGGCTGGTTCAGAAGAACCAAAGTAAAAAAGACAAAGAAATCAGCAGGTCTGGAGTCCAATATTGTCTCTCCTACTGCTGCAGAGATAGCTAAAGCCATTCAGATTGTCCAGTCTTTGTCTCAGGGACTTGTCGAACACCCTATAGTTGGGAAAGGGGCTGTTCAGGTCCAGTGGTTCAGGATTATGATGTTGGGGATTTTTATGAACCACAGGAGGGAGGAGGACTTTGATGAGTGTATTTGTGACTGGAAGGTCTGGAAGTGCCCATAGAGCCGGACATTTCTCCAGACAGATACTTTGAGTCTCCCCTTGCTGTCTGAGTCCCTTCTCATTTCAGGTTTTATAAAAGGTGGCAGAAACCCTCCAGCTCCTTTTAGGAGGCTGTGATGAGCAAGAGGAGCCTGATTATGGAAATGATGGATATTCCAGAGTCTAGAAAGTTGTCTATTCCTTTGCATAAGTCATTTAGGAAGCAAACAACAAAGATTTTAAAATTCTCATTCTGTCCCTCCTGTAGATAAAAATGGACAGAAGGTATACTTTATCAGGCCCTAATACAGACTTCCTCACTGAGCAGTGTAGTCATGTAGGTGTTGTTCAATGTTACGGCCTGTGACAAGGCTAATATTCCCCTGGCTCTCACATCCTCCTGAGAAAGATTCCAGGAAGATTGATGCATGGCTTAAAAAAGCAATATATGGCAGCTCTTGGGACTCAGACAGGCTAATTATATGGATTATGTGGCTAGATATCAGAAATCTAGATGGGACACTATATTGACAGTTGGGCCAAGCAGGCCCAGGGCCAGCTGGCTAGTGGAGTTGGAACAGGTGGCTGCTGATGGCATTGAAGCTTCTAAAGTTCAATTTCATACTGCTGTTGATGTTAATGATGTTTCTTCTAGGGTCATGGCCACTTCTGTAGCTCTCCTCAGAGGTTGGCATGGCTCAGATGCACTAATCTGTCCCGAAGATACCCAGTCAAAGGCTATAGATTTTCCTGTGATAGGAAATTCTCTGTTTGGGGATCAAACGGAAAATTACATGAAAAGATGGATGAATACAGAACTAACTAGAAAAGTGCCCAAGCTAAGGAGAGGCATACCACTCCACAAAGGCATGCCCCTAGGGTAGGGGCAGGCCTCACCACAGGCCTTTTACAATTTCTGAGCCTCCTTCAGCCTTTGCACAGAGGGTTTTTTCAGAGGTAGAGGTAGACGGGCACAGGCAGGCCCTCCTTCTCCTCAGCCTGAAGCTGCTGCTGCTAGCAGACACCCTGACGTGGTGTCCAGGGCCGATTCTCCTGTACCGTTGGGGGGTAGGTTGGCTTATTTCAGCCAGAACTGGTTGTCCCTAACTTCGGACAAATGGGTTCTGGAAGTGGTAAGCCAAGGTCTGGTTCTCAGCTTCAAGCAGTTTCCAAACATGAGAGCCAGACATTTTCCCCCCTCAAATCCTTCGGAAGCAGAGGTTTCGTCTCTTCTGGACTGCAAAGCAGTGGAAAGGGTTCCCCCTTGCCATCAGGTCAAGGGGCTGTACTCGAGGTACTTCCTGACCCCGAAAAAGACAGGAGATTGGCGGCCCATTCTAGATTTAAGATTCCTGAACAAGCACCTTTTGAAACCAAAGTTCAAAATGTTAACTCTGGCAATGATTTTGCCTTCCTTAAGGCCAGGGGACTGGCTAGCTTCCTGGACCTCAAGGATTGCCTATTTTTCATATCTTAATCAGGCCTTCTCACGAAAGTACCTCAGGTTCGAGACTGCCTTCTGGCCACTACCAGTTCAGAGCAATGCCTCTTCGGTCTCACTCTGCTCCAAGGGTTTCACAGAATGTCTAGCTGTGGTAGTGGCCCATTTGAGAGCAGGGGTAGCTGTGTTTCCCTACTTGGACGACTGGCTCAGTGGGTCAGTCCCAGAGCAGGTAAAATCCCACTTGCAAGTCACCCAGCAGCTTCTCATCTCTCTGGTATTCCTTTGAACTTTCCAAAGTCAGTTCTCTAACCAGTTCAGGTACTAACTTTTATATGTGCAGAGTTGAACACAAGTCAGCCAGGGCATTTCTTCCCCGGAAAGAGTGGACAGAATCATTGCCCTGGCATCCTCCTTACCCTGCGGGTCTCTCGACCAGCAAGGCACTTTCTGCAACTCCTAGGGCATAGGCCGCTTCCACAGCTGTCGTGCAAGGAGCAAGATTTCAGATGAGGGACGTCCAGTTCCACTTGAGGTCCTACTGGTCTCAAAGGAAGGACCCCTTACCAAGTTGGTCCCAGTGACCAAACCCTGATCCTAGCCCTTCAGTGGTGGCAGGATCAGCAACCTAACCCAGGGGTCCCATTCTTACTCGTTCTTCTATTCCTCACCACGGATGCCTCCCTGTTGAGGCGGGGGCTCACTTAGGCTTACTTTTCACTCAAGGAGTGTGGTCCCTCAGGAATCTCTGCTCCACATCAACCTGTTGGAACTCAGAGCTGTTTTCTTAGCTCTCCAAGTTTTTTTCAGATACTGTCCAGAACAAGGTAGTCAAGTCAGGACAGACAACACCACAACAATGTGGTACATCAACAAGCAAGGGGCACTCGGTCTTCAGCCTTGTGCACTGAAGCAATGAAGTTGTGGTCCCTGGCTACTCCCTGAACACCTCCCTGATAGCAGTTCACCTTCCAGGGAAGGACAATGTCCGGGGATGCCCTCAGCAGGATTTCTCAGGGCCATCACGAATGGGTCTGAATCCTCAGGTACTGGGGTCAGTCCTTGCCAGGTGGGGCACCCACAGATGGATCTTGTCGCGGCCCCAGACAACCACCAACTTCCTCTGTTTTGTTGCAGGCCTCCAGTGCTGGGATCAGTCCCTCTGGACGCCTTTCAGTTGAATTAGGGAAGGAAGTTCCTGTATGCCTTCCCCCTTCCTCCTCTTCAGGGTACTGGTAAAGATCAGAACTCAGCCCTGCAAAGTGATTCTGATTGCTCCAGACTGGGCCAGGCAGCCCTGGTACCCTCTTCTCCTGTCCTCTCATTTCACCCTCCCTGACCTTGCCCAAGACCCACGACCTGCTGACCTGTGCACAGGGAAGTGTGGTATCCGGACCTCAATTCCCTTCACCTCAAGGCCTGGTTCTTGAGGAGCTAGAATTGCTGATTTACACCTTTCTCAAGGTGTCTTGGATATTTTAAAGGTTCTGAGCCTTCCACTAGAGCCACTTATAATTCCAAGTGGAAGAGGTTTTCCTTCTGGTGTTCTATGAGGCAGATTGTGCCAGAATCTGCTGACTTGGCTATTTTATTGGACTACTTGGTCCACTTAAATTCACTGAGGCCTCAAACCAGTTACTTTGGGGGTTCCTTTGGCAGCTGTTTCTGTTTTTGTTTTCAGGAAACCAGTTTCCCTCCTCCACCCTGTGTTTTCCAAGTTTTTCAGGGTTACTTCACACTAACCCTCCTTTCGGAACCAGCTTCTGCCTGGGACCTGAATGTTTGCATTGCTCAGCTAATGCAACCCCTGCTTGAGCCTCTATCATTCGGCAGATCTCAGTTTTTAACTTGGAAGACTGTTTTCTAGTGGCTATCACTTCTGCTAGGCGTATAAGTGAATTACATGCCTTGTCAGTGGAAAAGGATTTTGTTTCTTTCCACAGAGATAAAGTGGTCCTCAGGACTAACAGAAAGTTTTACCTAAGGTGGTTTCAGATTTTCATCTTAACCAATCCATCTCTCTCCCAGTATTTTTTACTGAGTATTCTTCCTCTGGTGAGAGGAGATTGCACAGTTTGACGTCAAAGACTTCTTAGTTACTATTTGGAATGTACCAAGGGTCATAGGTTCTGATCCTCCAACTCTTCCTTACCTATGGAGAAGTGGGTAAGGGAGACCTGCTACTAGGAGGACAATTGCAAGGTGGATTGTCTCTTGTATCCAGTTCTGTTACCAAAACTAGGTAAAGAACCTCCCTCAGGACTGAGGGCTCACTCCACCAGGGGTACAGCTGCATCTCTAGCGGCCGCTAGAGATATTCCTATTTTAGAAATTTGTCAAGCTGCTACCTGGAAGACAGTCCACACTTTCACCAAGCATTATTCTCTGGACGTCCAGTCCAGGAGAACTGTCGTTTGCACTAGCTGTGCTTCAGAGCCTATTCCTAAGTAGGTTCTGCCCTCCTCCATGGAGGTACTGCTGTATAATCTGCAGTGGTCTCATATATAGCAAGACTTCATGGTGTTTGAAGAAAAAATTACTCACCTTAGTAATTGCTTTTCTTCTCATGAGTCTTGCTATATTAGGACAACCCTCCTACCCTCTCAGAATTCCTACTTAGGTATGGGTTGGCAATTTGGTGCAAGCACTGTGTCATGCCATTTTAGCCTTTCTAGTTCCCCCCTTGTTTCATTTGGGATAGGAACAGGTAATTCTATTTTTTGTTATGGTAGATGGCCCCTCTCTGGACTTGAGTCTTTTGGGGAGGGGGCCTATTAGTGTTGTCAGGGTGATCCTAACAATAATAGGTATATTGTTTTATTCTGTGTTGTTGTTGTTGTGTTTTGTTGTTCTACTACTAGTAGGTAGCCAATGGCTAGTGTAGGGTTTTCCACACAGACTTGCTATGTTAGTTTAGTCAGTAGTTGAACCTGGCAGTTTCATTTGAAACTGACCAGATAGAGCTTTGAACATCGCCCTTGCGCTGTGGAACTCCAGATCTCTCTGGAGTTAACTGTTTCCTCTCCGGGGCAGTTCAGAGCCAGGGGTTAACTGCAATGGTCCTAATATAGCAAGACTCCATGAGAAGAAAAGCAATTACTAAGGTGAGTAATTTTTTCTTTCGGAGCACCCCTCTGCCGAGGGGTTGGTCACCGACAGTTTTCCAGTGTTCCGGCAATGCAAGGACATGGACAAGCCCCGACAAGGAGTCCGGAAGTTGGACTCACGCTGGGTGCAAGGCATGCTATGTCCTCCCTTGGCCTCCGCTAAGCCAGCTCGGCCGTTGATAGCATATCTCTTTCAGCCCCTTATGGGCTCCTGGATGAGGTGATCCTCATCTCCGGCTGACCTGCAGACCACGGTCAAACAGGTGCAGGATCAGGAAAGGGCAGTGGCAAAACAGCAGCTCCAAATGGCTCTAGACATTGGAGACTCCTGTGCCAGCTCAGTAGCAGCCACAGTGGCCATGCGCTGCAGAGCATGACTGAGGATATCCACCTTCACGGCGGATACCCAGCACAAACTGGCAGATGTCCCCTTCTTGGGGACCGACCTCTTCGGCCCTGGAGTGGAAGGTCACCTCCAGTGGATTGAAAAGCTCAGTGCCACTCTGGACTCTGTCACCTCCGCCCAGAAGGACAAAGGCCGCTGACAGCAGCAGCACAAGCCCTTTCATCCTTCTGCGGCACGTCCGGCCCAACAACACCAGCACCAGGGCCAGCAGGCTCACGCTTGGCATCCCAAACCCAAGCCAGTGGCTTCCTCCAACAGGAAGCAGGGAGGTAAAGGCCCAGGAGGTTCCTCGGCCAGTCCCTCCTCCAAGCCTGCCCAGTGACGGGTTGAGGGGTGCTGCCCCCAGCCTCGTCACTCCCCCCTGGGTTCCCCCCGTGGAGGGATGGCTCCACCACTTCCTTTCCGCCTGGTCCACTATCACCACGGACCGCTGGGCGTTGGAGGTGGTAGGAAAGGGCCTGCCTCTGGAATTCGTGCAGGGCCCACCCTTCCGAACCGACGCCCCTCGGGGGGGCTATGGGGTCCGCAGCCTCTCTGTTGGCCCGCCGAGCTGACATTGCCCTGCTCCTCGAAAAAGAGGTGATCAGGAAGGTGGCGGATCCTCCTCCAGACCCAGGGTTTGTGTCCAGGTACTTCCTGGTCTCAAAACGGACGGGGGTCTGGTGCCCCATTCTTGACCTGCACGACCTGAACAGGATCCTAAGGTCTCGGAACTTCAGGACGGTCACTCTGGCTCAGATAATCCCATCCTTGGAATGAGGTGTGTGGTTCTGTTCTCTAGACCTTCGGGATGTGTTCTTTCACATCCCAGTCCGTCCGTCCCACCAAAGATTCCTCCGCTTCAGGGCAGAGGGATCCCTTTACGAGTTCCGGGCCATACCCTTCGGCCTTTCCCTAGCTCCCAGGGTCTTCACCAAATGCATGGCAGTGGTGACAGCATTCTGCGGTGCTGAAGAGTCAGGGTGTACCCCTACCTGGATGACTGACTGATTGCAGCCCCTCCAGAGCGGAGGTGGAGTGGTCCAGAGATCTGGCCCTCCAGGTTTGTTGTCAGGTTGGCCTCCTTATCAACGAGGCTAAGTCGGAACTCTTGCCAAAGCAGGTGATTCAATTCATCGGGCAGAGCTCGACTGTTTCACGAGCCAGAGCACGGCCCCGGCGGACAGGGCCGAGGTTCTTTCCTCCTTTGCCCAATCATTTTGGGTTGGGCATCGCCCGCCCAGGACTTCCTGGGCCCCGGCAGCCTGCACCAGCGTGGTCCATTGGGCCCGCTGGTACATCGTCCCTTCAGTGGGGGCTGCAGGCCAGTGGTCATCCAGTGCCTAGATCCGCTGGATCAGCTAGTGACAGTGACCCAGGAGATGTGGAACGCTCTCCGATGGTGAATCGTTCCAGCACACCTGCAGGAGGGCATCCCATTTGTCCGCCCCGAGTCGACGGTTTCACTATCGACTGATGCCTCTCTGGGTTGGGGTACCCATCTGGGGCAGCATAGAGCGCACGGCTTCTGGTCCCTTCAGGAGTCCCGATGCCATATCAACCTGCTGGAGCTTCGAGCGGTTCATCTAGCTCTCACCGCCTTCACTCCATTTCTATGGGGTCATGTGGTTCAGGTACAGATGGACAATACCATAGCCATGTACTACCTAAACCGCCAGGGCGGACGCGCTCCATGCCTCTGTGCAGGGACGCTCTCTGCATTTGGTCACTCGTGTGCAGCCTGGAAGCGGGTCTCCTCACCATTCATGTGGCAGGAGCCTCCAACACCCTGGCCGATGGCCTAAGCCGGATAGGGGATGCGTCCCATGAGTGGTCTCTCCTGCCAGAGGTAGTACAAGATCTCTTCTCCCACTGGGGCATGCCTGAGGCAGACCTGTTTGCCTCCAGGGAGAATGCAAAGCTGAAACTGTTTCATGCTTCGCCCCTCAGCATGGCTCGCTACAGGATGCTTCTGAGGCCGTGGACCCCGGGCCTCTTCTATGCCTTTCCCATTTCCCTTGATCCACAAGGTGCTTCTCAAGGTGAGGAGGAATAAGGTGCAGGTGATTTTGGTAGCCCCAGACTGGCCCCGCCAGTTCTTGTATCCTGATCTCCTCAGTCTCAGCTCCAGGCTCCCGAGGCAGCTTCCAGCCCGCCCCACCTGATCTCAGTCAGTCAGGGGAAGGTATTCCATCTGGACCTTCAATCCCTGCACCTGACGGCCTGGTTCCTGAGTGGCTAGAGTTCCAGGCCCTGGGTCTTTCCGACGAGGTCCTCAACGTCATTGAGGCATCCCGTAAGGAGTCAACCAGAAATTGCTACGCCTTCAAATGGAAGAGATTTTCCATTTGGTGTCAGAGCAAGGGCCTGTACCCTTCCTCCTGTTTCTTGGCTAGCATTCTGGACTACCTGTGGTTCTTTTCTCAGCAAGGGCTTCGATCGACGACCCTTAAGGTGCACCTGGCAGCCATCTCTGCTTACTGGGCGCAGGCCGGGAAGCAGTCCGTGGCGCAGGAGAAGGTGGTCGGGCGCTTTTTCAAAGGCCTTGATCACATATCCCCTCCGGTGCGAGAACATCCATCTCAGTGGGATCTACTGCTGGTACTGGCTAAGCTCATGGGCAAGCCATTCGAACCGATGCACAGGTATGACATCTCTCACCTGTCGTGGAAGACCACCTTCTTGGTGGCTGTCACATCAGCCAGTAGTATGGGCGAGCTCCAGGCGCTTTCCATCGAGTCTCCTTATCTGGTCTTCCCCAGGGACAAGGTTGTCCTGCGCCCCCACCCAAAATTCCTTCTGAAGGTTTTGTCTGAGTTTCACCTTAACCAGGTATTGACTCTGCTGGTGTTCTACCCCAGTCATACCTCGGAGGCCAAATATAGGCTCCATACTTTGGACCCTAGAAGAGCGCTCGCTTATTATAAGGAGCGGTCGGCTGAAGTCGGGAGAGGTTCGCGAGCTGTTTGTCACCTACGCTGAAGCCGCACCTGGCAGACCTGCAGCCAAGCAGACGATAGGCATGTGGGTCACCTCCTGCATAGATCTCTGCTATAGGTTGGTGGGCATGGAGCCTCCCAGAGGGATAAGAGCTCATTCTACCCACCATGCCGCTACATCGGTGGCTGCTTCCAGGGATGTCCCTATCCAGGAAGTCTGCAGGGCTGCTACCTGGAAGTCAGCACACACCTTCATCACCCACTACCACATCGACCTTGAGTCATGCCAGGATGCTGGTTTTGGGGCCTCGGTTCGCCAGTCCTTATTTCCCAAGTAAGTATCAGGGGTGTGCGCCTTGCCTCCCTCCTCCCGGAGAACTGCTAGGAGTCTGCCAATAAGTGTGGATGAACAACATATCCATGCCCTAGAAATACAGGTTACTCACCTGTAACAGGAGTTCTAGGAATGGTATATGTTATTCATCCACACGACCCAACTGACCTCCCTGGCTTCGACGCACAACCTGGCTTCCAGTGGGCTAGATCTGGCGTCATGGGGCGGAGCCGAGAGTTTTATGAGGAAAAGTTTTACCACCTGGTTGGGTGGGAGGAGCCAGCTTGAAGACCTTCCGGCAAGATTTAAAGCGGCAAGGAACCTGCCAATAAGTGTGGATGAACAACACATACCATTCCTAGAACTCCTGTTACAGGTGAGTAACCTGTATTTCATTTTCCTGCCGTCTTCAGCTTGTGCAACTTCTGTGTAGCAGTCATCGATGAAAAACTTGGAACCAAGACGAATGTCTACCAATTCTTCAACTAACCAAGCTTTATTTCGATCCTGTCGTTGCGGTAGGAAGCTATACCACTTTGACAATCGCATACTTTGTGTAAGGTGTCTGGGACCCACACGACACCAATTCCTGTGCTTTTTGGCAAGAATTTAATCTGGCAACTCGTCGACGACTGTTGCTTGAAATCCAAAGACTTTTGATGGAGCAGAAAATGTCTCTCTTGGAGAACCCAGGGGCTCGTACCAAGGACTTCCCTATGCTGGTTCTCATTCCAGTCAGACAAAGGAGAAGGAGAAACCCTCCTCACACTTCCTGCCTAAACGCTCATCGACAGCCACTGTTTCCGGTGTCCCCCTGTCGATAGGATGTCCTTCAAGCGCTTCCTAGCACTTTAAATGCAGTCCAGCTAGTGACTCCTCTGTTGACAGAGGCTTGTACGTTCTCGTTGATGATGCTTTCCAGCACTTTATATGTAGCAAAGTATACTGCTGCTGCGTCGACGGGGGCTCCTCTCCCATCTACGGCATCTGACAATTTCAGTGGAAATCGTACTCTTTTTCCCTGCAGGCTCGTTGATGAGACCCCGCATTCCTCAGGGGAAGCCCACCACTTATGCTTTTTTGACTGCCCCTCCACCTACTCAGGTGCCTTCTTACAGGGGTCAGGCAAACGGGTTGGGACCAAGGTCTTTACTACCCAGGGGAAAGACCTGCTCAAGCTGCATATCCCATTTCCACTGTCACCCCTTTGGTCTTCCAACGTGCCTCCCATCTCACCCCCCTCCTTCCCAGGAACGGGACTTCACTAATGTAGTCCGACACGTCTTGCACGCCTTGCAGCATTCTCAGCCCTCTGAAGGGCTGGGTGAGCTCACCCAATCTCCTCCCCCTGCTCCGCCTAAAAGATTCAATGGTGACCAGGATACCATATCACTCTGGTCTCCTCCTCCATTCATAGAGGACTGTTCGTCAGATGACCAAGAATTGCCGTCTGATTTCACTGGTGATCTGAAGGATGAAGACTTTATGGATTTGGATTTCCCTAATCTGGAGTCTCCTACTCAGAAATCTCTTCGCTGAATGAGGATCTGCCTCTGCCTGTGGCAGCTGCTCCCCCAATGACCCTTCCTTTAGTGAAATTATGGTTCAGATTCAAAAAGTCATGGGATTCTCCACTATGGAACATGACAGACAACTTAAGGATATGGCAAAATACCTTGAGTTACCAGAAGAGCCTGTTGTAGTGGTCCCCCACTAATACAAACTAACCAGAATGCCATGCTGTCTGCTTGGCATCAACCTTCAGCTATCACAGCTGTTCCCCGCAAAGCGGATTGTCTATCGGGCTCCTCTGGACCACCCCTTTCTGTCTAGTATTCCAGAGGCAGATTCTGTGGGCATTACTGCCGCTCATGACTGTACCAAAAAACCCCAAGCACATGAGCTCCTTACCTCCTGATAAGGAATCCCGAAGAACTGACTGTCTGGGGAAAAGGTCTTTTCCTCAGGTGCTGTGAATATCAGAATTTTGAACTATATGGGTCATATGATTAAATATCATCGTACCCTGGGGTCCTCTGCCATTGAGCTTATCAATAAACTCCCTCCCACAGAGGAAAGGGATAAATTATTGGCTACAATGACAACTAGTAATTAAATTTCCCCCGTCACCCTCTCAGGTCGGGATATGATGCTGTTGATACCTCAGCCCAACGATCAGCCACTGGTATCACTCTGCGTCGCCATGCTTGGCTTTGCGTTTCAGGCTTTGCACATGATAATACAACATAAAGCAGCTAATGCCCCTTTATCGGGTCCAAGCTGTTCGGGCCAGGTACTCAAACTTTACTGGATGACTTACAGGCAACAGGCAGAACCCTGTGTGCGGTCCCTGGCATGTATCATACTCCAGCTACAAGCTACCGTACTCCGTACATCTCTTATTCCAAAAGAGGTGGCCGATACAGAGGTAATAACAATGGTGGCTTCAGAGGTCGTGCTTAACCCACCAGAGGCAACACCTCTGCAGCCCAGGGTGCCTGCTCCTGCCCTGCAGGTGGAGCCACGCCACCCGCTACCCAGTGACCCACTAGGGCTTCCCCCTGCCTCCTCGACCAGGCCTCGGAGTCTGTGGGGGGTCGTTTTGCCCTCCATCTGGAGGCCTGGCAAACATCACTTAGACGCATTGGGTACTACAGATTATAAAGAAGGGCCATACGTTGGAGTTTCTCTCTCCACACCACACCCTTCCGCCCAAGGTTCATTATCCTCCAAAGCATATCCCCATCCTGCAGGAGGAATTGATGGCCTTTTGTACAAACAGGCCATTGTACAGGTACCCCTTCTGGAACATCAAACGGGATTTTATTCCCATTTCTTCCTGGTACCCAAACGTACTGGAGCCTTTCATCAGACCAATATTGGATCTCAGACAACTGAATCTTTACATCCAGTACAAACGTTTCCGCATGGTCACCCTACCAGCCATCATGCCAGTTCTGAAATGGCGATTGGCTTTGCGCCCTAGACATGAAGGATGCTTACCTTCATGTTCCCATCCACCCTACCCACCACAAATTTTTATGCTTCCACTTACTGGGTCAAAATTACCAGTTTCGAACACTCCCTTTTAGCCTTTCATCAGCCTCCAGAATTTTTACCAAGAGCCTAGCGGTAGTGGCAGCAGTCTTGAGAAGAGAAGGGCACTTCATCTTTCCATATCTAGATGACTGGCTAATAAAAGCAGACTCCAGAGTAGCTCTGTGTGCCTCCTTAGATGCTACCTTGAAACTGTTCGCAAATCTGGGAATCACAGTAAACTGGCCAAAGCCCAGTCCAAACTCGACACAGTCTCTCAAATACATCGGAGCTGTTCTAGACATGGTTGCCGCCCGAGCATATCTCCAGCCTGCCTGGCATGATACACTTATAGCTCTGGCATTACACGTACAGACTCAGAAAGTAGTCACAGCCAGACAAATGCTGCTCCTTCTGGGTTACATGTCCCTGCCATCCCTGTGGTAGCCTTCGCCCGTCTCCACATAAGACCTGTCCAATGGACCATTCAGAATCAATGGTCCCAAAAATCAGGACAGTTTGAAGACAAAATCACTCCTCTGAACTCCTCCATGACGTGGACAGTCAGAATCGATATGAATCAGGGAATACCTTTCCGATCCCTCCCTCCCTCCCCATCAGACGCTGATCACTGATGCTTCCCTGCTGGGCTGGGGAGCGCACTTAGGTCCTTACCAGACCCAAGGCCAATGGCCCGCTTCTCCCCATCAATCTCTTTAGAGATGAGAGCGGTCCATCTAGCCCGTTAGGCTTTCCAGCCCTACCTCAAGCAAGGATTGTTGCTGATCCAATCAGACAACACTGCAGTAGTGTTCTACCTCAACAAGCAGGGGGGTATGAAATCTCGCGCCCTATGCAGAGAGGCCCTTGCTGTTTGGCAGGAAGCCATGCAGCACCAACTGATACTAACAGCTGTCCACCTTCCGGGACATTGCAACCAGTTAACCAGTCTGCTGAGTTGTCAATCCATGACTCACGAGAGGACACTTCACGAGCAAGTGCTCCAAGAAATCTTCAACCTATGAGGCGCTCCACAGATAGACCTGTTTGCCTCACCAGAGAATTACCGTATTCCCAGGTATTTTTCCATTATCCTCAACAGAAAGGGACCATCTATAGATGCCCTGTCCCAACCCTGGACAAGTTTCTTCTTATATGCATTCCCCATGTCCCTCTCCTGCAGCGGATTCTTCTGAAACTGCAGTTAGAACCAGCCATGATGATACTCGTAGCCCCACTGTGGCCTCGCCAGACGTTGTTCCCTCTACTTCTGCAACTGTCAGTGGAGGACCCCATTCCATTGCTGATCAGACCAGACCTCTTGACTCAGTGTCATGGGTCTGTCCTACACCTCAACCTGAAGGTTCTTCACCTTCATGCTTGGCTCCTGAGGATGCTTTCATAATTCATTTACAAGTGTCCTCTCCTGTTGCCAGAATCCTACTGGCTTCCAGTAAGCCAGCCACAAGAGCAACATATAATTCCAAATGAAAAAGCTTTTCCATATGGTCAGCCTCTTGATCTGTGGACTCTTACTCTTGTCCACTGACGAAGGTTCTGGACTACATGGCCTCACTATCAGAGTCCGGTCTAAGTTATTCTTCCATTAAAGTCTACTTGGCTGCCATCTCCGCTTTTCATGAGCCCCTGGATGGTTGGTTACTGTACCGACACCATCTGACCAAGACGTTTTTGAAAGGAATGTTACATATTAAGCCACCTATGAGAAGACCCACTCCTCCGTGGGATCTCAATTTTATGACAGAAAAATTTACCCTTGAGCCAGCGGCTACTTGTGATCTCCATTTTATTTCATGGAAAACCCTATTTCTAGTGGCTATCACTTCCTGCCGACGATTTTCCGAGTTCCATGCCCTCGTGTTTAGGGAACCTTACTTGATTTTCCACAAGGTGGTTCTTCATATCAACCTTTCTTCCTTCATAAAGTAGTCTCCGAACATACTTTAAATCAGTCCTTGGAACTTCCAGTCTACTATCCTGACTACTCCAGTCAGGGAGAATATCTCCTACAATCTTTGGATGTCCACTGTATATTACCCTACTATACTAATTGGACAAAATTAATTAGAAATACGCCTCAACTGTTCGTGTCTTTTGCCCCAGGTCATGAAGGCCTCCCGGTTGCGACATGTACTCTTTCATCCTGGCTGGCACATTGTATTACATTTTGTTACAAAAAATACAACAAGCCTTTACCTGGACCTGTCCAAGCCCACTTCACTAGAGCTATGGCCACCACTGCGGCTTGCTTTAAGGGAGACTCCATTTCAGATATCTGCCATGCAGCTACCTGGTCCATGATTCATACATTCACAAGGCACTACAATCTAGATATTGCCTCTCGACATAACATGGCTTTTGGCCGTGCAGTCGTACAAGGTCGTCTATCATAATTGTCCTCCCCCATGGGCATTACTGCTTGGGATTCATCCCAAAAGTATTACCTACTGCAAAAGACCATTCCGTAGAAGATTGTACAGTTATGTAAAAACTTACCGTAACAATAGATATTTGAGGAGTGTCTCTTGTAGTAGGTTTGTTCCTACCCTCCATCCCCCTCCTTCTCTAAGAGAGCAAGTTCTGTCCATTGACTAGGTTGGGACTTCTTTGGTACTTTTAGTTTCCTCAGTCCTCACTTTACGAGCTGAATCATTAGGAACTGAGGATACCAGGAACCGCCCACACTTATATAGTAAACATGAAGCTGGTGTCATGTGTGGGTGGTCCCTGGTGAAAAACTGCTAGAAGAGCTGCTGTGCACCACAGTGACCTCTGCTGGATACCCAAAAGTATTACCTACTGCAAGAGACACTCCTCCGTGATCTACTGTTACGGTAAGTTTATTTATTCATTACAAATCAGGTTTACAACCTTTGAGTCAGAGACTCATTTACAAAGGCACCTCGTCGCAGAGGGGGGCAGACATTAAGACAGTTATTACAGTGCAGATTAAAACAGAGGATAACATTACAAGTGCAGGAAAAGGAACATTTAACATAGATACACTTAGGTTACATAATGTAGTAGTTTGTATGTTGCTTAGGTTACATAATGTTACAAAATTGTGAGTTACACTCATGGATATAGTAGGTCCTCAGAGAAGACAGTGGGTTACATCCCTGTTTGGACCTGGTAGGGAAGGGGTAGGTCTGGGAGAGGGAGAGGCTGTCCAGTGGACGTTGTCAAGCCAGGGGGCAAGGCGGGCGGGAACCACAGGTTACAGCAGGGTGTTAGCTGCACCTGCAACAGTGGGTATTAAACATATGGTTCCGAAGGGCTGTTTTGAAGGAGCCAATTTTTGGCAAGTTGGAGATGCAGCTAGGGAGGGAGTTGAACCAGGTGGGAGCTCGGTAGAGGAAAGATCTCTGGGCAAGAGAGGTCTTGGTTCTGGGCACCTTGAAAGTGGCTTTAACAGAGCTACGGGTGGTGACGGACGAAGATGGCTGCTGTTGGGAGGTGGAGACCCGCGGGGGGGGAGAGTCCTAGCAGAGATGTCTTAGTGAGAAGGCAGGTCTGGTAGAGCAGTCGCTCCTCAAAGTTCAGAAGATTGGTGGTAGTATAGAAGGCAGGTATGAGTTCGGCTGGGGCACGGTCAGGAGCCACACAGGCCTTATTGATGGAGAGTTGGATTTTGGAGAAGGCAGTGTTTCAGCTGCAGGCGTAGATGGGTAAGTCGTAGTCCACGAGGGACAAGACGGAGGGAGGTGATGGCCAGCCTGAGGGCAACCTGAGGTAGGTAGTCCCTGTGCCGGTATAGCAAGTCAATCCGAGTTAATGGCGGCTGACAGGCATTAATGTGGGTGTGGAAGGAGAGGGCAGTATCGAACGGGTGCCTAGGTACTTGTATGTGGTAACTTGTTCTAGCGGTGCAGGGTGCTGGGGATAATCAAGAGGGGGTATTTTAGCTTTATTTTTGGTGTTGGGAGAAGAGCATTGATTTTGTTTTCTTTTAGGTTAATGACCAGTTCTATGGTCTCCGAACCACCTTCGCTTGGGTTGTAAGCTTGTGGGAGGGATAATTGAAGGGAGGTGGGATTGGGATGTGAGGCAACGAGGACTGCATCATTGGCGTAGAGGAGCATTTTACCGGTACTTGAGCTGGGGAGGTTGTTGAGGTAGAGACTAAAAAGCATTGGACCCAGGATGGAACCCTGAAGGACCATGGAGCGAACGGGAAGAGTGCTGGAGAGGGAGCTGCTGATCTTGACACGCTGGGATCTAGCAGAGAGGTAGCTGGAGAACCAGGAAATGGGACCACCAGAGAAGCCAAGTTGGTGGAGAGAGTCATGTAGAAGGGGATGACAGACCGTGTCAGAGGCCTTGGAGAGGTCAATGAACACTGCTCCTGCAAGGCTGCCAGAGTCTAGAGCAGCATGCAGGTGTTGGGAGAATTCCAGGAGAGCCGTGGTTGTACTTTGCCTTGGGCAGAAACCGTGCTGCTCTGGGCACATAATGTCATACTTGGTTAGGTATTCAGAGAGCTGGATCAACACCGCTTTTTCAAGGGCTTTAGAGAGTGGGGGGAGGATGGAGATGGGCCGGTAATTGTTGGGGGTGGATCGGTCCCCACTCTTATGTATGGGTGTGATTTCAGCAGTTTTCCAAGCACTTGGGAGCTGACTCAGACATAGAGACCGGTTTAGAAGGTCAGTCAGGCGGACTAGGACTTCGTCCAAGATCATACGGAGGATCCTGGAGTCGAGGGGGTCACTGCTGGGGTTATTGCTGCCTAAGGCTTTTAGCTGGTGTGGCCTGGCTTCTTGGAGGGATAGGATGCGCAGGTAGAATGGTGGATGATGGAGGACCGGAGGGAGAGAGGTGGGGATTGGGTCAAAGAAGCTGCTGGAGAGGACCGAGCTTAGGTCAGAGAAGGCAGTGTTAAGGCAGTCGGCTATGAGGAGTGGATCTGTGGTGGGGGTGCCACTGATGGAAAGCT
Source organism: Neoceratodus forsteri (assembly GCA_016271365.2). NCBI lineage: Eukaryota > Metazoa > Chordata > Ceratodontiformes > Ceratodontidae > Neoceratodus > Neoceratodus forsteri. Next base: position 1,616,964,074 of record CM057452.1, read on the forward strand.
GAGATGGTGGGAGGCAGCGGGACTTCCCATTTAGCTCTTTCATATTGTCCCAGAAGGTTGGGGCTGAACCCCAAGTGGAAGTGAGGGTGGTTTGGTAGTGCTCTGCCTTGGCCCGCCTAATGGCCCAAGTGCACTTATTGCATTCTGCGTTGTAGGCCTGTGTGTCAGACACCTTTCCAGATTCTATAGCAGTGTGCCACAGATTATCTCTGTTTTTGAGTCTCTGAGAGAGGGGTGGTTGATCCATGGGGCATTGCATTTTTGGAGCGGATCTTGATGAGGGGCCAAAAAGGTCACAAGCCTTACAGAAGGCATTTGTGAAGTGGTCAAGAGCTGAGTCAGTGGCAGGGGCGCGCTGGATAGGGGACCAGTCTAGCTGGGCTAGGTATTGTTTTAATTTTCTGAGGCCGCCGGGGCGTAAACAGTGGCAGAGAGTGGCCTGGGACACTGGTTTCAGAGTGAGGATGACCAGAGACAGAGGACTGGGGAGTGATCACTAAGAGAGTTGGGGAGGACAGTGACATCCCGGATTTTGTAGGGGTGGTTAGATATAACAACATCTTGGAGAGTGCTGGTGCCAGTAGTGTGGTTAAATCTGGTGGGCTGGGTGACTAACTGGGACATATCCAGGGAAGCAAAGGAGTCCCTTATATGGGAGGCAGTGTAGGCAAGCCAGTTAACATTGATCACCTAGGATGACTTGCTCCACTCTGTGAGGGAGAGATGTGAGATAGTCAATGAGGGACTGGACCACTTGGTTTTGATTCCTCGGGGTACGTAGGAGACTGTGAGGAAGAAAGGGCCTCGGGTGGGGTCAGGTGTGATTTTTTAAGGTGAGGGCTTGGGCTCCATAATCAAGTTTAGGAGTTTTTATGTAACTGTACTTTCTTGGAGTGGTATATGGTGTACATCCACAGTGACCCACCCGACCTCCCCTGGCAAGTGGCACACCTGCCTTGCTTCCAGTAGGCAAGATCTGATCTCACAGGGTGGTGCTAGGGAAGTTACCACCTGATTAGATGGGAGGAGCCAGCTTGAAGACTTTCTGGCAAGCCTTAAAGAGGAAAGGACACTGCCAGAAATGTGAATGTACACCATGTATCACTCCTAGAACCACTGTTGCAGGTGAGTAACTTGTTTTTTGCAACATGGTATATCGATAAAAAATCATGTATCAACACTGTTGTGACAGGGTTGGTAAGACCAGTCCCATTTGTTTTGCAGAGAGAGAGATTAAAGCAAGGATCCAATTTGTCCACTGTTTCTTTCTTTTTTTAACTTGCTGAATATGCCCCTTCACCACTGCAGCAGCTCCCTTCCTCGGGACCCTCAAGGCACTTTGTCCACCAGGTCTCTGGGAAGTGTCAACCCTCACAAGTCCTCTCCTGCCATCGCCCCTCAGAATGCACCCCCCAGAGTGGGATGGGGAGGCACCCCAAGCCTCCCATCCATCATCCAAGTTGGATGGACTCTCAGTGTCTCCTTGGTCCTGGTCTCGTGATGCCAGGGCCCAGCCTCCAGGCATTGCTGTGGGTCTTTGTCCTGCTTTCTGTCCCACCCCTTGCAGTCGGCATGCTAGGAGAGACCAAGGAGACGAGGGCACACAGAGACGGGCCTTCTCTCCGGACCCTCCGCCAATGACCACCCTTCCCTGTTCCTGCCTCCTCATCTGCACCGCCACTTGTGGTCACTCCGGTGGTGGTATTGCAGTGAGGAGTGCAGCCCATCCTCCCCAGAGATGGAGAGTAGCCCTCTGGGCGCTCAGTCTCTCTCTCCCCCTCCTGACCCTCTAGCAACCCAAGCTTGTTACTGAACCCGAGTCACTGGCGTCGCAAGCGGAAATCCAGCTGGTGTGCCAACATGCTGACTTGGTCCACCCCTTTTCTGCCACTTGTCTGTCTATTGCCTGTCTGATTGCACAGTCAAATATGCTTGTGGCATCTAGGAATTGGCCTTGCCCACTTCCCCTGTCATCTCCTTCTTTCACTTGCTGTTTCTGTTCTTACATTCTCCCTTGCTGCTGTGTGGTTAAACAATATATGTGAATCTATGTGAAACTAAGATCCTTTGGTTTACAAAATGTATACTTATATTGTTGCAGGGAGGACCAGGGAAAAGAATGCCTGGGGTAGGGGTGGGGGCTTAGGGCAGCAGAACAGGGAGGGAAGTCGCATCCTGGAGAGCCATGTGTGCCAATGCCCGGAACCTTACTAGCAAGATGGAGGACCTGGAGGCAGCCATGACACAATCAGATGTGGACATTGTGGCCATCACCGAGACCTGGTGTAATGATAACCATGACTGAGAGATGGCCATACCAGGCTACAGTCTATTCAGGAGGTACAGGACAGGCAGAGGAGTGGCACTTTATGTGAAAGATAACATAAAGGCCACAAAGATTCAAGGGAAACAAGAAGGGGGGAGATACTGTGGGTTAAGCTTGAAAGAAAAACTGGGTCAGCCATCCACAAGGGTAATTTAGAGACCACCAGCCCAGGGATAGGAGACAGATAGGGAGATGATGCTAGCTATCCAAAGGATGGTGCATAAGGGGGAGGTAGTGCTGGTTGACGACTTCAGTATTCCAAATGTGGACTGGAGCCTCCCAGCAGCGATGTCAGCCAGGAGCAGGTTTATCCTGGACTTCCTTCAGGGAACCTTCCTTAAACAACTGGTCATGGAACCTACACGGTAGGAGGCATTACTGGACCTGGTGCTCACAAACCGGGACAGTGTGATGGGGGGCACCTGGGGGAGCAGTGACCAGCGGTCACTGTGGTTTGACATAACTGAAGGGGACAGAACCCAGCCACACAAAAATGCCCATCCTTGATATTAAGAGGGCAGATTTTGTACAGATGGGGAAATGCTTATAAGAGGCACTAACTGGAATAGGGAGGAAATTAGAGGTGGAGGAACAGTGGGCAGTATTCAGAACAGGGATGATAAGGGCAACATAATTATGTATAAAACAGTGTATCAAGGGGAAAAGGAAGAGGAGACCATTATGATATTCCAAGGAGGTAGGGAGCAAGAAAGCCCAATAAATCTTATTCAAACAATATAAACAGACAGAAGCAGAAGGGGACAGGGAGATGTACCAGGAGAAACAGAAAGAAGGCAGAGAGGGCAGTAAGGGAAGCCAAAGCACAGACAGGAGCACATTGCGAAATCAGTGGTTAGAGAGGACAAAACCTTTTACAGGTACATAAATGAAAAAAGGAAGGCAAAGGGAAGGATAGTGAGGCTGAAAGGGTAGGACAGGAGTAGAGTAGAGGATGACAATAGCAAACAGACATACTGAACAGATATTTCTGCTTGGTCTTTACAGAGGAGGGTGCAGGTAATGGGCCAGAAGGGAGTAGAAAGGGCATGGAAATGGACACAAGTCCTTTTCCATAGGAAAGGGGCCCAAAGGAACTGGATGGCGCTTCAGCGGTGCTTTGCTAGAGAAGAATCCGAGCAAATGGTTTCGGATGGCGGCTTGTGAAGGTGCGACCACCCGGAAAGTAATAAATTCATGAGGATTATTAACATACACAAACTAACCTGGGGTAAGGCCATTCATGGCTAAGGCCAGTCTTTTGGGGGGGGGCAAGCTAGCAGAGGTTAACGATTAGGAGCCAGGGAAACAGTTGCACGGTTCACACACACCTTGAGCATATAATGACTTAAAAGCATTAATACTTCGGAGGTAGCTTAGTTTCAGTAGTTTTTGCATTTTGTTCTACAAGGATGGCATTGTGACGCTAAAGACTATTCTTCCATAGCGGGTGGTAGCTTTAGGGATGCATAGAAACATAGATTTTGACGGCAGATAAGGGCCGCTTGGCCCACCCAGTCTGCCCATTTCCCTACCTAATGGATAAGCTGCAGATCCTAGTTAACCAGCAGCCTACTTCTTCCTACCCCAACCCCCTAGAATTGCCTTATGACTGTCCCATGCATGCTTGAATTCCACCACTATTTTTGACTCCACAACCTCCTCCGGAAGGCCGTTCCATGCATCCACAACCCTCTCTGTGAAAAAATACTTCCTTAAATTACCTCTGAGCTGCCCCCTTCTATCTTCAAATTGTGCCCCTTGTTCTTGCACACCTCTTTTTTTGAAAGATGCTACCCTCTTGCACTTTGTTGATTCCCTTGAGGTACTTGAAAGTTTCTATCATGTCCCCCCTCTCCCTCCTTTCCTCGAGGCTATACGTATTCAGCTCCTTAAGTCTCTCTTCATATGTCTTCCGGTGCAGACCCTGCACCATTTTAGTTGCCCTCCTCTGGACAGCTCCATCCTGTCTATGTCTTTGCGGAGATTGGGTCTCCAGAACTGCACGCAGTACTCCAGATGGGGTCTCGCCAGCTGTCTGTACAGAGGGATAATAACTTCCTGTTTTCTACTGGTGATGCCTTTCCCTGTGCATCCCAGTATCCCCCCAGCCCTCCTTGCTGCCCTCTCACATTGCTTGCCCACCTTTAGGTCATCTGATTTGACTACCCTCAGGTCCCTTTTCATTTTTGTTGTTGTTAGTATCTCACCCCCATTGTGTACTCTTCCCCTGGGTTTTTGTTTCCCAGTGCATTACCTTGCACTTCTTAGTATTGAATCTAAGCTGCCATACATTTGACCATTCCTCTAACCTTGCCAATGCCCTTCTCATCCTTTCCACCCCACCTTGTGCATCAACTCTGTTGCAGAACTTTGTGTCATCTGCAAAGAGACATACTTTCCTTCAGTCCCTCTGCAATGTCGCTTATAAAGACATTGAAGAGGACCGATCCTATTATTGAACCTCATGGGTGACCCACTAGTAACCCCTTTCTTCAGAGTGGACTCCATTTACTATTACTCTCTGTGTCCTGTTCTCCAGCCAATCTTTACCCAGGCTGTCACCTTGGGACCCACTCCCAGGCTGGCTAACTTGTATATTAATCTTTTGTGTGGACTGTGACAAATGCCTTGCTAAAGTCTAGGTAGCCATGTCCACAGCCCCTCCCTGATCTACTACTTTGGTCACCCAGTCAAAGAAATCTATCAGATTTGTCTGGCATGACCTTCCTGCTGTGAATCCATGCTGCCTTGGGTCCTGAGCCCCTCTGGCCTCTAGATACTCGACAGTTCTTTTCTTCAAAAGTGATTCCATCATTTTCTCTACCACTGAGGTTAAACTAACATGTCTGTAGTTTCCTGCTTCTGCCTTGCTCCCACTTTTGTGAAGGGGAATCACATCTGCCCTTCTCCAGTCCTCAGGTACCACTCCATCCTCCCATGATTTGTTAAAGAGGGTAGTCAGTGGTGTCACTAGTTCTACCCTTAGTTCTTTTAGAATTCTGGGATGAATCCCATCAGGCCCCATTGCTTTGTCCACCTTCAGTTTTAAGAGTTCTTTCAGAACCCTTTCTTCTATAAATGGGCTGGTGTCAACTTCTGTATCCAGAGTGTTTCTACTGTTTGTTTTAGGTACCTCCCCCACTTCCTTTGTAAATACTGAGCAAAAATATTTGTTTAGTATCTCTGCCTTTTCACAGTCACCCTCTGCCCACCCTCCCTCCTCTTTATTAAGCCTCACTAACCCTCCCTTGGTCTTCCTTCGCTCCCTGATGTACCTATAAAAGGTTTTATCCCCCTTCTTAACTGAGTTGGCTATCTTTTCCTCGGTTTGGGCCTTTGCTGTTCTGACTGCCTTCCCAGCTTCCTTTTGCTTTAACTGATACAGTTCTCTGTCCTGCTCCTTCTGTGATTCCTTGTACTTTCTGAATGCTTTCTTTTTCTCTTGAACCTTCACTGTCACTTCCTTTGAGAACCATAGTGGTTTCTTACATCGTTTCATTTATTTGCTTCACACAAAGGCTTGTTACCTCTGTGATGGCAGTTTTATTATTCCCCATTGTTCTTCCATCCCTCCTTCCTGCCCATTTACTAGTGCTTTCCTTAGGCACTCACCCATTTTGGCAAAGTCAGCCCTCCTAAAGTCCAGTACTTTTGCCTTTGTATGGCTTGACTCTATTGCTGTGTTTATTGTGAACCATACTGTTCGATGGTCGCTAGTTCCCAGATGGCTACCACTTCTCGTCTGTGATCCTCTCTTCATCTCCATTTGAGAGAACCAGGTCTAAGATTGCTCCCTCACGAGTGGGCTCTAATACTAGTTGTCTAAGGCATGCCCCTTGTAGGGCATCTAGAATAACCCCACTCTTTGAAGTGGCTGCTGCAACTGCACTCCAGTTAACATCTGGCATATTCAGATCACCCATTAGCAATATCTCTCCTTTGTCTGCCATTCTAAGTATTCTTTCTATCATTTCCTTGTCCATTTCCTCCCCCCCTGAGAAGGGGGTCTGTATACAACCCCTGTGCGGATTGTGGTGCCATTGCCGGTCTCCAAATTTGCCCACAGTGCTTCTTCTCCTCTCTGTTTTCCCTTTTGTTCTGTTGCTTTGATTCCTTTCCTTATGTAAAGAGCTACTCCTCCTCCTCTTTTACCCTCCCTGTCCCTCCTGTAGATAGTGTATCCTGGTATGTTTATGTCCCAGTCATGGTTTTGTGTGTACCATGTTTCTGTGACTGCCACGATATCCAGATGTTCCTCCTCCATCAAGGCCACTAATTCAGGAAGCTTGTTACTCAGACTACGGGCATTGGTACTCATTGCTTTCCATTTTTTGATGGCTTTACCTTCTTTTGCAGCATCCCCCCACTGCCCTTTCTACCTTGGTCTTTTTCTCATTTAGTACCCAGTTTTGTAGGGAGAGGCTGGGATTTTTCTGCTGCTTATCAGTGCCTCCCCCTTGACTAGTTTAAAAGCTTGCCAATGAAGCATTTAAACCGATTGCTCAAAAGACTTGTTCCCTTCCTGGACAGATGCAGACCATCCTGCTAGTATAGGCTGGTGTCCCTCCAGGTGGAACCCCAGTCCCCAATGAAGCCAAACCCCTGTGCTCCACACCATTTTTTCAACCATTCATTAAACTGCATGGTGCAAAGTACCCTCGCCTCACTCATGCCATTGACAGGCAGCACCTCAGAGAAGGATATTATGTGTGCTACTTGTCTTAGGCCCTTCCCCAATTTTACAAGGTCCTTCTGCACTGCTCTAATCTCATGATTAGCCAAGTCATTTGTTCCTAGGTGGACAATGACGTCCAGCTCAGACTCCCGTGCAGCTGTTCTCGTGATCCTGAGGATGTGCTTCCTGTCTCTCCAAGCCATGGCACCAGGCAGGCACCTTACTTCAGTTTTCCCTGCTCCCCCCAGTTCTATCCCCCTAATAATTGAGTCCCCCACCAGGAGCTGCTTCCTTTCCTTGTGGTGTCCTCTGCCTCCTTCCTATGTGCCTCCCTTGTGACAGTTGTCCTCAGCCTCCTTAGTTTCCTCTGCGGGTGCATCCTTAGGGGAGCTATGCTCCCCCAGAATGGTGTTTGGATTGTGGTGTGGAACAACTGACTGGGTGTGCCTCTGTTCCACCATCCTCACCCTCCCTGAGCCCACTGTGGTCCAACTGCTGTACTTTCTTCGCAACCTCTGAGGTAGTGGTGGTGGCTCTGGTGCTCCCTGGATGGTGGAGGTTCCCTTCATACCGTCCAGTGTGGCCTGGGTGAAGGTCCCCTTACTACTGTCCAGTGTGGCCTGAAGACGGGCAACTTCCTCTCTCAGGGCAGAGAGTTGTCTGCAAATAGGGCAGCATCTCAGCCTCCAGAAAGACTCCGGCCCCACAGCCATTACATTGCACTACTCCCCACATTTTTTTTTTCTGTGTGAGATTGGTTTGTTATATAGAAATATATATATATATATACACACAGTATATATATATTATACAATGTGTATGCTTATATTGTCAGTGCAGTGTACTAGAGAGGATATGACAGTGATATGCACCTTGCACTCTTGAGGAAATGATGTCAGAACCCAGGTATAAAGGAACTGTTTCCAGGGTGGGTGGGGTGAGGGGTGGAAGGGTTGGACCTAAACTGTGCCCTTACAAAACAATCAGCTAAAAGCTCTGACCCACCGCTGCGATGAGTGCCTTCCTGTCAGCAAGATGCCCTACACAACAATTTAACAGAGAAAATACCCTGCTAATCAAACAGAGAAGAATCCACACATCCAAGTCAGACACAGGTAAACCTCCCCAGCCCCAAAACAGGCCTGGTGGTTCGTGCTCTGAAAGCTGTCAGCCCCAAAATAAGTCAGCTGTGCTTTAAACTCTTCCTGCACTTAAAATCTTAAGATTTGTAACAAACAAACGTAAACCTAGATCCACCTCCCTGTGTTGCTTGAAAGACTGTCTTTTCCTGTTTCACACTGCACTGCAGGTTTTGCTATGATAACTCCTTAACCACAGTAACTTAGTTAAAAATAGTTTAACTATCACAAACTCCTACGCACCAGTAAATTATTTAAAAATAGTTTCTGTCCCAAAATCCTAGTAGTCAATCCAGCTACCCCCAAGGGACAACCAAAATGCAGTATTCAAACACTTGTGAAGTTACTTCCAAGATAAGCAGAGTTTGCAAGCTCCTTTTTCAACTCCTCAGCCACCTGTAATTTATTCAAAAATAGTTTAACTGTCAGAAAATCCTAGTAGACAATCTAGCTACCTCCAAGGATCTACCCAAATGCAGTATTTAAATCCTTCTGAAGTTACTAATAAGATAAACAGAGTTTGCAAGCCCCTTCTTGGTTAAACACCAAATAAATATGTGAATAAAAAGCAATTACCAAGGGTAGTTAGTTTCGCCTCCCACTGAATTAAGCAAAAGTGCACGTTTGTTGCAGATATCAAGTGCAATATAGAATTTCTCACACAGCTCACAGCTGAATAAAGAAGCAGTGTCCTTCCAGGTCAAGAAAATGTGCTTTAGGGAGATATAGGAGGCACTTCTTAAGCCATACGGTCCCAGCTCACTTAGGGGAAGACATTCAGAAATATAATGTGGGAGCCTTTTTAAGATAGCTCTGTAGGTCCAATGGACTGCATTTCTTTTGTGCCTGAATGCAAGCGAGGATCATCCTACAGCTTTGTACAATAGACAGTGATGAGTAGAGAGGGGAAGACCGGTAATGAACTTGATGGCTCTATGATAAAGCATGTCCAACTTGATAAGCAAGGCTTTGGGACAGTGACTATATAGAAATTCTCCATAGTTGATTAGGGAGAGAAAAGTAGATTGAACTAGTAGCAGTTTGGCATCACGAGTGAGGAACTGGCTAGTTCTATAAGAATAGACCCAACCTCTGCCTTGGCTTCTTTGCCAGGTCTTCAACATCCTCAGAAAATGAGAGGTTCTGATCTAACCACACTCCTAAGGATTTAAACTTTGGGATAAATTCCAATTCTAGGGACATGGATATGTTGTTCATCCACACTTATTGGCAGGTTCCTTGCCGCTTTAAATCTTGCCGGAAGGTCTTCAAGTTGGCTCCTCCCACCCACCCGGGTGGTAAAACTCTCGGCTCCGCCCCATGGCGCCAGATCTTCCTTACCGGCTTGGAAGCTTAGGTTCCTCATAACGCGTTGCGCTTAAGACTGGTTCCTCATTCTTGAAAAGTTGAAATTGAAAAGTTTTGGAAAAGACTTGGTCTTCTTCTCCTTAAGGCTGCGATGGACAAATCGACTCCTGGATTTTGGAGGTGCCCTTGCGGGCAGAAGATGTCTAGGACGGATCCGCACTCCACGTGTGTCTACTGCCTGGGCCTTGAGCACGACCCGCAGGCCTGCGACTTGTGCTCTTCTTTTTCGGCCTACGTCCTTGAAGACCGTGCTGCCCGATTACAACTGGGGCGCCGCGAGAAAAGAATTTCACCGGTGAAATCTAAAGAGGCCCGACTGGCGGTGTCCGCGGCAGCGGGCTCGGCAGATCAGCTTGAGCAGATGATCGCCCTCGAAGAGGAGGCGGCGCGGGCCGCTTCTACCTCAGCTGCGGCATTTGTCCCGCTCTCTCTCGGTGCCTCTTACTCGGCTAATTTTAAGGAGCTTTGTCTGACCCTCTCGACCAAAGGTGAGGGTCCAACTTCTTCGGGACCTTCTTCCAGGTCCAAAAAGAGCAAAAGTAAGTCTCTCCGTCGATGCTCTTGGGAGCGGGAAAGATCCCCTTCCCCTTGTCGACAGTCGACTTCGGTCGACCCCTCAGCTTCGGCCACTGGCTTCATGGTGTCCCCGTCAGGCCAGTTGGCCGAGACTCCCGTCGACGCGGTCGAGATTTTTCTCGACCCGTTGGACGGGTTGTCGGCTGGAGAAGCTGAGAATCCCTCCCGGTTCTCCCGGTGGAGTTGGAGGATCCCGTCGGCCTGCCTGTGCCTCCGGTTCCGAGTCTTCGGTGGGATCGTCCGAGCGAGGGAGTGCCGATTTCGACACTTCTCCTCGCCTTCGGCCTAGTCGAGACTCTCGGTCTCGGTCTCGACATCCTCAGTGTCGAACCGATCCCGCCCATAGGCGGTCTCGGTTCGCACCGCGGCAAGCGGTGGCCCGCCTTCCTCGTAGACGGAGGCTTCGGCCAAGTTGCGTCGAGGCACGAGGAACTTATGTGGCAACAGCTCTTTTGACTGGGAATAAGCCGACCCAGTCGCCTTCCCCGCCATTAAGTGGCTGTCACCGGAGCAGCCGAAACAACCCCTCGTTGTAGTGGAGGAGCCTGTTCTCAGGCCGGTTGTTCAGCCAATTCCAGCTGCCCCACCGATTCTGGTGGAACCTCCACCCCCACAGCCATTAGTTGGGGCTCCGACCAAAAATTCTCGGTCGGCTTTGGGTTTGCCCCATAGGCTGTCGGTCACCCTCACTCCCGATAAACCTCGGCAGGTGGAGAATGGCTCAGGGCTGAGGCAGCTCTTTGAGGACTCTTCTGAGTCCGATGATGGTTCCTCCCTCTTCTCCAAGCGCATAGACTTGGAGTCCTCGGGAGGACAGTCAATGGACGATAGCCCTTCGTCCTTCTTAGGGTTGCTTCGACTCATCTCGGAGTCCACCGGGATGAAGCTCGAACCTGTTTCTAAATGGGCCAGGTATCCTCACGGAGATCTCTGGACCGAGGGATTCTCTATGGAGGCCTTTCCGTGGCGAGCCATAGTGGGTCCGGCCTTTGGAACTTTGGCAGCGTCCTGCTTCCTGCCCTGCACCTTCGCAGGTTGGCCAGGAAGTATCGCGTCCCACCGTTCCCCTGTCCGGTTTCGAACACCCTCGGCCGAGGGGTTGGTTACCGACAGCGTGCTCGCGGCCGAACGCCTAGGATGTGGATAAACCCTCCGGCCAAGGAATCCAAGAAATTGGATTATGCTGCTTAAAAGTCTATGCTGGCGTCTCTCTCGCCTTCGCCAGGCCAGTTCGCCATCCTCATGGCACATTTTTGTCACGCCTGTTGGCTCCCCTGGATGAGGTTGTCCCTCATCTTCCCCAAGGATCTGCAGACTACCGCCAGGCAGGTGCGGGACCAGGGCAGGGCAGTGGCTAAACAGCAGCTCCAGACCGCGTAGACATCGGGGACTCATGTGCCAGGTTCTGTGGCGGCCGCAGTGGCTATGCGTCGTCGGGGCTTGGCTGAGGATATCCACCTTTACCGGATACCCAGCACAAGTTGATGGATGTTCTCTTTGGGACTGACCTCTTCGGCCCTGGGTGGAAGGTCACCTGCAGAGGATCGAGAAGTCCAGTGCTACCTTGGACTCAGTCCTTCCGCCTCAGAAGGACAAAGGCCGCAGCCACAGCCTCCAAGCTCCTTTTCGTCTTCTGCGCCCGCGGGCGCGCCTGCCCAGCAACGCCAGGTCCAGCAGGCTCGATCTTGTATCCCAAGCCCAGCGCGGCTTCCTCCAACAGGAAGCAGGGAGGAAAGGCCCAGGAGGTTCCTCGGCCAGTCCTCCTCCAAGCCTGCCCAGTGACGGGCTGAGGGGTGTCGCCCCCATCTCTGTCACCTCACCCTGGTTCCCCGCGGGGACGGCTCAGACACTCGCTTCCTGGTCCACTGTTACCACGACAGGTGGGTACTGGAGGTGGTGGGAAAGACTCACTCTGAATTCGAGCAGGCCCCGCCCCTTCAGAGCCGCCGCACCCTGGGGCCTCGGGGTCCGCAGCCTCACTGGCGGCTCGCCAAGCTGACATTGCTCTCCTCCTCCAAAAGGAGGTGATCACGGAGGTGGAGGACCCCCCTTCAGACCCGGGGTTCGTGTCCAGGTATTTCCTGGTTCCGAAACGGACGGGGGGCTGGCACCCCATTCTCGACCTACACGACCTGAACAAGTTCCTAAGGTCTCGAACCTTCAGAATGGTCACTCTGGTGCGGATAATACCATCTCTGGAACACGGCATGTGGTTCTGCTCTCTGGACCTACAGGACGCGTTCTTTCACGTGCTTATCCGTCCGTCACATCGGAGATTCCTCCGCTTTCGAGCGGAGGGATCCCTCTTCGAGTTCCGAGCCATGCCCTTCGGCTTATCTCCAGCTCCCAGGGTCTTCACCAAATGCATGGCAGTGGTGACAGCATTCCTGTGGCACCGAGGGGTCCGGGTGTACCCTTACCTGGACGATTGGCTGATAGCAGCCGCCTCCAGACGGGAGGTGGAGCGGTCCAGAGATCTGGCCCTCCAGGTTTGCTCTCGAGTTGGCCTTCTCATCAACAAGGCCAAGTCAGAACTCGAGCCAAAGCAGGTGATCCTGTTCATCGGGGCAGAGCTCGACTCTCTTCGAGCCAGAGCACGACTCCCGGCGGACAGGGCCGAGGTTCTTACCTCCTTTGCCCAATCATTTCTGGTTGGGCAATCGCGCCCTGCCCGGGACTTCCTGCACCTTCTGGGTCTCATGGCGGCCTGTACCAGCGTGGTCCGTTGGGCCCGCTGGCACATGCGCCCCCTTCAGTGGGGACTGGCCAGCCAGTGGTCACAACGCTGCGATCCTTTGGACCAGCTAGTGATAGTGACCCGGGAGATGTGGAACGGTCTCCAGTGGTGGACCGTTCCATTCCATTTTCAGGAGGGCATCCCGTTTGTCCACCCCGAGCCGACGGTCTCTCTATCGACCGATGCCTCTCTGTTGGGTTGGGGTGCCCATCTGGGGGAACACCGAGTGCACGGCCTCTGGTCCCCGCGGGAGTCCCGATGCCACATCAACCTACTGGAGCTCCGAGCAGTCCGCCTAGCTCTCACCGCCTTTGCTCAGTTTCTCCGGGGTCAAGTGGTCCGAGTCCAGACGGACAATACCACGACCATGTACTGCCTGAACCGCCAGGGCGGGACGCGCTCCATGCTTCTATGCAAGGAAGCTCTCCGCATTTGGTCACTCGTGCGCAGCCTGGCGGCGGATCTCCTAGCCATTCATGCGGCAGGAGCCTCCAACACCCTGGCCGATGCCCTGAGCCGGATAGGGGCTGCATCTCACGAATGGTCTCTCCTGCCGGAGGTAGTACAAGATCTGTTCTCCCACTGGGGCACACCTCAGGTGGACCTGTTTGCCTCAGGAGGCAGAGCTGAGGCTGTTTCATGCCCGCCCCCCTCAGCAGGGCTCGCTGCAGGGGGATACCTTCTCGAGGCTGTGGACCCCGGGCCTCTTCTACACCTTTCCCCCATTTCTCTTGAATCACAAGGTGCTTCTCAAAGCAAGGAGGGACAAGGCGCAGGTGATCCTGATAGTCCCAGACTGGCCCCGCCAGTTCTGGTACCCAGATCTCCTCAGCCTCAGCTCCAGGCTCCCGAGGCAGCTTCCAGCTCGCTCAGACCTGCTTTCAGTCAATCAGGGAAGGTGTTCCATCGGGACCTTCAATCCCTGCCACCTGACGGCCTGGTTTCCTGAGCGGCTAGAGTTCCAGGCCCTGGGTCTTTCGACGAGGTCCTCAGTGTTGTTGAGGCGTCCCGTAAGGAGTCGACCAGAAAATGCTACGCCTTCAAATGGAAGAGATTCTCCATTTGGTGTCAGGGCAAGGGCTTGGACCCTTCCTCCTGTTCTGTGGCAAGCATTTTGGACTATTTATGGTCCCTTTCTAGTCAAGGGCTTAGGTCGAGCGACCCAAAGGTGCACCTGGCAGCCATCTCTGCTTACCGGGCGCGGGCCGGAAGCAGTTGGTGGCGCAGGAAAAGGTGGTCGGGCGCTTTCTGCGGGCCTTGATCACATTTCCTCCGCGCGAGAACCTCCACCTCGTGAGTTTACTGCTGGTACTGGCAAAGCTCATGGGCAGCCATTCGAACCAATGCACAGGTGTGATCTCTCACCTGTCTGTGGAAGACCGCCTTCTTGGTGGCTATCCACGTCAGCCAGAAGGATGGAGAGCTCCAGGTGCTTTGCATCGAGTCTTCTTACCTGGTCTTCCACAGGGACAAGGTTGTCCTGCGCCCCAGCGAAATCCTTCCAGAAGGTGGTGTGGGAGTTTCACCAACAGTGGTGCTGACTCTGCGGTGTTCTACCCAATCACACTCGGAGGCCGAATATAGGCTCCATACTCTGGACCCTAGAAGGCTCGCTTATTATAAGGAGCGCACGGCTGAAATTCGGGGAGAGGTTCGCCAGCTGTTTGTCACCTACGCTGAAGCCGCACCTGGCAGACCTGCAGCCAAGCGGACGATAGGCAGGTGGGTCACCTCCTGCATAGATCGCTGCTATAGGTTGGCAGGCATGGAGCCTCCCAGATGGATAAGAGCTCATTCTACCCGTCATACTGCTGCATCGGTGGCTGCTTCCAGGGACGTCCCTATCCAGGAAATCTGCAGGGCTGCTACCTGGAAGTCAGCACACACCTTTATTACCCATTACCACATCGACCTTGAGTCACGCCGGGATGCTGGTTTTGGGGCCTCGGTTCTCCATTCCTTATTTCCCAAGTAAGTATTGGGGGTGTGCGCCTTGCCTCCCTCCTCCCGGAGAACTGCTAGGAGTCTGCCAATAAGTGTGGATGAACAACATATCCATGTCCCTAGAAATACAGGTTACTCACCTGTAACAGGAGTTCTAGGAATGGTATATGTTGTTCATCCACACGACCTACCCGACCTCCCCGGCTTCGACGCACAACCTGAGCTTCCAGCGGGCCAGATCTGGCGTCATGGGGCAGAGCCGAGAGTTTTACCACCCGGGTGGGTGGGAGGAGCCAGCTTGAAGACCTTCCGGCAAGATTTAAAGCGGCAAGGAACCTGCCAATAAGTGTGGATGAACAACATATACCATTCCTAGAACTCCTGTTACAGGTGAGTAACCTGTATTTTCTCTTCCAGCATCGTGGAGATCAGAGGCAGTGTCCCAGAGCTGGCAGGGTTTTTCACACAGCTATAGGGTGAGAACAGCATTGTCTTTGTCTTTTTTGCATTTAAAAGAAGCGTTTTGTGGAGGAGCTGAGTCTGTAGCAGGTCAAATTATTCCTGTAGGTCTGCACAAGCTGCTTCCACAGTTGGACGACTTATGTAAACCACTGTGTCATCAGCGAACAGGTGTATTTTTGCCTTGTTGATACCCACATCAATATTGTTTACATAGATTGCGAAGAACAGCGGACCAAGTATGGATCCTTGTGGCACTCCCCTCAGAAGAGGTTTGAGTGGGGAAAACTCCCCCTCAGCTCTGATTTGTTGCTGACGTCCTACCAGGTACTCTGTAAACCATTGCAAGGATGCTGAGTCAAGACCTATGCTCTTCAGAGTGGAGATTAGCAGGCTGTGGTCCACAGTATCGAAAGCCTTACTTAGGTCTAGAAATACTGCACAAAGTTTCTGCTGTTTAGATCACTGTACCAGTCATTTGTTACTTTGGCAAGGGCCGAGGTAGTGCTATATTTAGACCTAAAGCCCGATTGAATAGGGTTTAGTAAGTTGTTAACGTCCAGATAAGGCTTTAAGTTGATTGCTGACAACCTTTTCCAGGAGCTTTGACAAGACTGGCAGTAAGGAAATTGGTCTATAGTTGTTGAGGTCGCAGGTATCCCCAGATTTGAACAACGGGATAACATGGGTAGTTTTCCAAATTATAGGACGGGACCCATGGGACAGTGATAAATTAAATAAATGGGTGATAGGAACAGCAAGGACATGATAAACAATTTTTATAAAGTAGGGATCCAATGAATCGGCTCCAGCACTCTTTTTTTTTTTTTTTTTTTTTTTTTACAGCCTACCAAAGTATCAAATCTTCAACCTCCTTCAATAATACAGGTTGGAAAGAGAAGCCGGGTACCGGTGCAGTAGTGTCTACACAGGGGACACTTAGCTGGAAGCAGACCAGGGCTGCAGGGGAATTGTCAAAGGCTAAACCAGCTGTGGCAAAATGATTGTTGAAAGCTTCTAAGATCCCCTGTGTGTCACATATAGTTTTCCCCTCGGATGTGATTTTTGGTGGCAAGGAGTTCCCTGGGGTATAACTGGACATATTCTTGATTGTCCTCCAGAATTTAGAGGAGCACTTTGCAGCAGAGTCCAACTCCCTAAGATAGAATGATGCCTTGGTGTTTCTGACCATTTTTGTACATGCATTGCGTGCCTTCCTAAAGTGGCACCAGTCTGAGTCCAGCTTCGTCTGCCGTACCTTTTTCCACAGCTTATCCCTGCCTAGCAGGGCGGTTTTCAGTTAAGGTGGGAACGAGTGACAAGTTTTGTGTTTTGCTCAGATTTTTACCATCTGGGCATGTACATCTAGGGATTCTACTAGAGTTTCGTTAAAGATATTGTACGCTGTGTTGACCATGGTGGCTAGGTAGAAGTCTTGCCAACGTGTCGAGTGTCCCAGTTCATATGTGTAGGCGGCCACATCAAAGTTGTGCTGTGTTCTTTTAGTGATGAATTTAGTTGAAGGGCCTGTGTGATGTAGCGACCTAACTGCAGCAATAAAACGATGGTCACTGACATCGGCGAAGAAGGTTCCAGCGTGCATGAAAAGGTGTGGCTTATCAACTAATACAACATCCAATAATGAACTGTTATACAAGGGTTCTTTTTATTAGGACATGTAGGTTCTTGAATTAGCTGCACTAATCCACAAGCATCACAAAAGATGTTTAGGGGTGAAGCAGCATTGGAGAGCCAGTCAAAATTACAGTCCCCAAGTATAATTGTTTTAAGATTCTCTTTCTCAGTGACAGGAGTAGTGTTCCCGCAGATGGGGGTCTATAACAACCAATCACTCTAATGGCCAGAGAAGTAGATAATTCAATCTTAAATGTCAGACATTCAAACTCATTTTTAACTGAGGTTGAATCCATGCAGGACAATGCAAACCTTTCCTTGATGTATATTGCCACTCCACCCCAGTAGATGCTTCAGTTCTGAATAGCTGGTAGGAGGGGATGCTGATCTCTCTATCCTGGGATGCTGGCCTGAGCCAGGATTCAGATATTACCAGGACATCAGGTTGAGTATGGCTGATCCATGCCTGTATCATATTGAACTTTTTTTAGGAGGCTACAGACATCGACGTGCCAGAAACTCATTCCTTTAAGAGTGCTCGTGTCTGATAGAGAAGAGAGGGGAGAGATGGGACCAGGGTTTAATTAGATGTTACCCAAGCATATCAGTAATAGAAGTAGCAGCTTCATTAAGGCATCGAGAGTTAGTTTGAGGAGCCTGGCCCTGGTACGCTTATGATTCTTGATATGTTGGATAAGCCTATCACCACCCCTAAGGGTGTACCACCGTAATGCTAAGTGAAGCAATACCCTGACCGAGATGTGCAGAGGGTGGCTAATACAATATGGAACAAAAGGACTAACTCAGTATGGGTACCATCATGATAGGTACCCAGGTTGTGCTCAGACAGTAGTACTATCTGCATGGCACATAAGTAACTAGTGGTAAGTCGCTGTACGGATAACAAAACTTTAAGGGGTCATGTGGGTTATTTTTCTGGAAAAGGCCTATTTTTTGGGGGGGGGGTAATCTCTTTATTCTCCTTTAGGAGGCTGGGGATATACCCCACATATCAGCCATTTTAGCCCCTTTCATATTCAGCCCTTGCTAGTGCCGACTTCAGGGACCTGTTGGGGGATCTGGAAGACTGTGGCGTGCCCCTCATGGTCGGGCTCACTTGGACACAAGGGAGAGGACAGAAATGCTAATATGAACCCTCGACATCCTCTAGAATGAACTGGGGTGGGACTTGCAAGGGCCCTGGTGTCACTGTGTTGCTACCACAGGGGTTTTCCTCTTGTGGCTGCCCCTGGAAATGTGGACATGCAGTGACATTGGAGCAGGGCACGCACACCGTACCAACATCCACTGTTGTCTCTGCCCCCTCATTGTGGTCCTGTGCTGGTGCTGTACTCCCAGCCTCTGCTGGGAGTCGCATGCCAGGAACCATCACCCAGCAGCCCTGGAGGAGGAATGCAGTCCATCGGACACTCGTACTATCTCCCACCAGTTGGCACTCTGATGCTACGGGCTCGTTCCAAGACCTGGGTCATCAACATCGCAGGTGGTAGCACTGCACTGCAATGGTGGGCTGGCAAAAGGACCTGTTTGTAAGAGAGCAGTTGCCATGGGCTTGTCGTGATGTGACCAGATATCACTGTGCCAGAACCCTGTGGGGCTCATCCATGATGGACATAGAAACATAGACTTTGATGGCAGATAAGGACCGCTTGGCCCATCTAGTCTGCCCATTTCCCTACCTACAGGATAGGCCGCAGATCCTAGTTAACCAACAACCTATTTCTTCTTACCCCCCACAATAATTGCCTTATGTCTGTCCCATGCATTCTTGAATTCTCCCACAGTTTTAGACCCCACAGCCTCCTCAGGAAGGCTGTTCCATGCATCTGCTACCCTCTCTGTGAAATAATACTTCCTCACATTGCCCTAGACAGCCCCTCTATCTTTAAATGTGTCCCCTTGTTCTTGCCGTCTCTTTTCTGAAAGATGCTACCCTCTTGGACTTTGTTGATTCCACTGAGGTACTTAAAGTTTCTATCATGTCCCCCTCTCCCTTCTTTCCTCAAGGGTTTACATATTAAGCTCCTTTAGTCTCTCCTCATACAGCTTCTCTTGCAGACCCTGCACTATTTTAGTTGCCCTCCTCTGGACTGCCTCTATCCTGTCTTTGTCCTTGGGAGATGGGGTCTCAGAACTGGACGCAGTACTCCAGATGGGGTCTCACCCACTGTCTGTACAGAGGGATAACAATTTCCTGTTTTCTGCTGCTGATGCCTCTCCCTATGCATCCCAGTATACCCCCAGCCCTCCCTACTGCCTTCTTACATGGCTTGCTAACCATAAGGTCATCTGATATGATTACCCCCAGGTCCTTTTCCTTTTTTGTTATGTTACTACCTCCCCCCCACTGTGTATTCTTCCCCTGGGTTCTTGTTTTCCAGGTGTATTATTTTGCACTTCTTTGCATTGAATCCTAGCTGCCATACTTCTGACCATTCCTCCAACCTTGCCAAGTCCCTTCTCATCCTTTCCAAGCCTCCTTGTGTATCAACCCTGTTGCAGATCTTTGTGTCATCTGCAAAGAGGCATACTTTTCCTTCCAGTCCCTCTGCAATGTCACTTATGAAGACATTAAAAAAGACTGGACCCAATACTGAACCCTGCGGTACCTCACTAGTAACCCCTCTTTCTTCAGAGACATGGAAGAGAAGCAGAGAGATTTCAGCCTGTCACTTAACAGACTTCACTCTAATCAAAATAGATCCTAGCCGTGTATGCAGGGACTGAATATTGCACTGATCCTGGGTTTGAAATCTGCTGATCTTCCTGGACTAAGTCTCCATCACTCATTCACACTACTGAGATAGTGCCGGAGGCACTAGGACCAAGCAGGAGCCTAAAATTTTCTGAAGGGTCGTCGCTGAGACAAGACCATGCATGCTCGGCACTGTGAGACTAGCTCGCGCCTGTGTAGGCTATCGAGTGCGCTTGGATGTCGACGTCGCTCGTCTGTTGGAGTCTAAGTTTTCGTGTATACAACAGCTTTTAACGTTTAATTTAATATTTTAAGTAGTAATTTCTTATTTTACTGAACAAGTAGGTTATAAGAAAAGAAGAAAAAGAATTTTCCTACCACCAACAGAGTCATCCTTAGACAGTAGCGGTGCGGTAGGAGGACTTCGTTTGAAAGTTTTATGGCAGAGGGGCTGTGTCAGTCCACATACATAATTAGCAGGGGGGTCCTGACTACAGACAGTCCTGTGCTCGCGGGGGGCAGTCGTCGAGCACAAATCTAGCGGCTCCGGGGATCCGGCTGCACTTAACCTCGAGCTCCTCTTCCTCGTTGGGGGAAGAAGAATCGATGCTGCTCGAGGTTGCCCGTTGGTACGTCTGCACGAGGATTGTTCACCGGGAGGGGCGATGGGCCTGAACCGACTTTGGTGGGTTCCTCTTGGCCCCGCTCCTAATGGCTGCATTCTCGACTCTGAGCTCCATCTCTGTCCTTGTTGGAGCTCTGGTGGGCAGTTTCACCTCTGGGCTGCTCCTATGGAGCAGGGGATTTGACTTTACAGTTTTTCCTGGCTCTGTTCCTGATTTCAGGACCTCCGGGCCTCGGAGCCATTGGACCACGAATGGCAAGGTGCCCTCTTGGTGCCTTTGCCATCATGTCGATCCCTCATGCCTACTCCTTTTCCATGCAGGGGCTGGCACGGGCATGACCTTTTTCCTTCTCCCCTTCTCAGGATTTCCATTGCCATTTTCCTTCAGTGCCGTGGTTCATTGCCTTGGTAGGCACCGTGCCTCTGTGCCTTGGTCGGCGCTGTGCCTTGGTAGGTGCCGTGCCTTAGTCGGCAACCGTGGGTCGGCGCCATCGCTCTGTGTGGTGCCATGAATGCTCTTGTTGCTGCCTTTGGTTGTCGGCACCGTCAGTGGTGCCGCGGGTGTCTGGGTAGCGGCATGCACCCGCGGGTGGTGCTGAGCACCCACAGGTGCCATGGGTGGCGCTGGGAGCACCCGTGGGTGCCGCAGGTGGCGCCGGGAGTGCCCACTGGTGCCATGGGTGGCACCAGGGGCATCTATGGGTGCCGCGGGTGGCACCACAGGCGTCCATGGGTGCCACTGGTGCCCTCGGGTGCCATTCTTGCCATGGGTGTCATGGGTACCATGGTGGCATGGTACCATGGGTGTTGGAGGTGCCCTGGGTGCCATTGCTACATGGGTGCTGGGGATGCCTGCGGGTACTGCGCGGCTGCCCTTGGGTATCGCCCAGGTTGGCATAAGCTCTGCTTGGTGCCCTCCTGTGCCACGACTAATACTGGTGCCACACGGGTGCTAGTGGGTGCTGTATAGCAGAATTAGTGACACATTTTTCCTTTTCGGACTTTCTTTCCACGGAACTTGGCGGGATGTTTATTGCAGAATGAACTCCTGTTCTGCGGATTCTTTTTTTCCACACATCTTGGTGAGTGGCGGTCTATGTGGAATCTTATGTCATCCAGCGGTTTTCTGCTGATGGAACTCTGCTGTACTGCTCTGCCAGCGGAATCTAATTCTGCTCAGCACTTTCTCGGCTCCCTACATGGTAGTAAGCTCCTCGACATTCTTCCTGATGGCAGAGTATCTAGTGGCTCTGACCTAGACCTCTCTTGGAGGTCCTTCTAGGGTAGAATGCATCTAGATGGGTCTTTCCCTGTCCTTCTGGTCAGTAATATAGTGGACGACTCATTTTATATACTGAAGGGCACGTCCTCTCTATCGTCAGAGTCCGTGATGGAAAATCTTTTTAGTAGTTCTTCAGTAATGGGGTCCACTATAGTATTTCACACTGCGTCTGTGGACCATACACTTCTGTGTCTAGACTTTTTCAATCGTCAAGACAGTTTCACTCTGTGGAACATTCTAATTTAATGGTCGGGAGCTGCTCTGGCTCTTCTGCTCCTTTGATAGGGGTATATAGCCCCCTGATGATGCCCTTCGGTGGCTTCTTGACTGGTGGTTGACATCTCTCCAGCTGTGATTATTGAATCGGTCATGATTTCAGTATGGGCCGCTCAGACTCTTCTGCACTCAGATGGAGAACATCTTCGTCATTTTGTATCAAGACAATCCTTGCGAAATAGCAGCCTGAAAGCCTTGTTAGGTTCGGACTAAAAAAAAAAAAACAAAACATTTTTATCACAGCACAGGGCCCAGCAGAAATTACCCGATACCCCCCTTTTTGGATCTGGTCAGGTTCTGCATCAGCCCCGGAGGCGCTCATCTCCAGAGCACGGTAAAGAGTACCTGACTTCTTCTTCCCCTAGGGGGAGTCTGATCCGGCGGCGATATGGGTCCTCTCTTTCTCTAAGAGAGATTTCTCTCATTGAGACATTTCCTAGACCTAGGCGACTGCCCAGTCTGTTAATTCCCCTTTCTTTTTATCAGGCTTTCTTCTCTTGAGCAGAGCCTTGCAGCACCAGACACGACTCTCCACCGAGTTGGAACTCAGGTTCCTACTTCCTTGCTTGCTTAACTTAACAGGCGATTTTCTCCTCCTTGATGGAAGGTCAAGTAGGTCTTTTTTCTGAGGTAGCTTCTCAAATATTCACACCTTCAGTTCCTGCACACTGGTCCATGCCAGTCGCTCATAAAACTATCCTCTTTAAGTGCGTGATGGAGTTATGATGTTTGTTTTTCAGCGAACAAACTAGAATCCTTTCCTGCTCCCTTCAGGGAGGCCAAAGTGGGTAGTGCCTCACCGCATTGAGTCACTGCCTCTATCAGTCACTTCAACAAATGGGTTAGCCCTAACTTGGTCCTGCTGCGTCCCTCCTCGACGCACATCTGCCTCTATTTGCCTTAGAAATCCAGCCCTTTTTTTTTTTTCTGTTGGAATGTTTTTTCTGCAGTGGACACATCCTCCTGTACACTTTTTCCTTTCTTCCCTGACTTCAGAGACTGCTACTACAGTTGTACACACAGGGGCAGGATGATTCCTTTGGAATATGCAGTGGGTAGGATCTGGTTCTACTAGACCACCACGAGAGGCTTCTAAGTCATGCTTGGCCTCCCATCAGGAAGGTTCCTATGACTAAGTGGAGACCTTTCTCTTGGATGGGCTAACCCCACCTGGACCCCCTTGCTCACCAAGTAAGGGGTTCAAGTGCTTTTGGACCTGTTGTTTACAGGTCGCCATACTTGATAGTGGGGGTTTCCATCTGCACTTCCCGGTCTACCCTGAACCAGTAGACTTTACCTCTGACTCTTTCAGTTCCTGAGGTCCCTTTACGTTACATTAGTACATGTCTTTGACACTATTAATTTTGGTCCTAGACCAAATTGTGAGGCCAGGTTCTTGCTGCTCTCCTAGAGTGGTTGCAGCTTCCTGGCAGACTTTCATTTTGTGTCCATTGCAGTCGTCTGCAAAGTGGTGAGTTACAACTCGAGTGCTTATCTTGTAGGCATTATGTTCTAGTTGCTCTTTACAAGACAGCTCTTTTTATTAGCAGGACAGTCCTTGGCTGTCCTTTCTGAGTGAACCCTATCTCCTACCACCCTACTCAGGGTTGTTGGTTTTAGCTCTGTACTCTCCCACTAGTGTGAATGAGTGATGCAGACTTAGTCCAGGAAGATATGGAAATTACATACTTACCGTAATTATTGATCTTCTTGGACATTCTCCATCACTCATTCACACACCCACCCATCCCCTGGGTTCACTCGTTTTCTTTCATGGTCCTATGGTTCAGACTGTGAGGACATTATTCTTTGACCTTTCTTGCAAAGGCCATCTCTGCCCTCTCAGGCCCAGAATATCGGGATGAGTTATTCTCATTAGTTACACTGCACCTCCTTGGTCGAAAAGGTACTGAGGTGGTTGGAGGGTCGACACCGAGATAGCCTACACAGGTATGAGCTAGTCTCGTGGTGCTGCGCATGCGTGGTCCTGTCTCCGCGCCGACCCTTCAGAAAATGTTAGGCTCCCGCTTGGTCCTAGCGCCTCTGGCGCTATCCCACTGGTGTGAATGAGTGATAGAGACTGTCCAAGAAGATCAATAATTACGGTAAGTAAATGATTTCCATTTTTCTAACCCCAGGAAATCTTGCTGTACTCTGACATATGCAGTATGATCTCACCATAAGACTGCCCCGGAGCCAGAATGGTTAATAGACCCTATGCAAATGATAGAATGCTAGGCTTGAGCTCGGTATTCAAACCACTGTCCCTGGAATATGTCTTGCAACCGTCAGATTTTTCACTCCATTTGCCTAAGTAAGGGGCCTTGGAGAGCTCTCCTTCATCTTTCTTGAAGATTTTATTTTCTCGGTTTTTTGAAGTACCAGTTATTTCTTTTCATTTTTAAAGCACTGTCCTTTGTATTACAGGTAGATTAGTCTAGATTTAATGTTGTTCCGGTGAGTTATTTGGTTCCTTGCAACCAGGAAGAAACTGAGCCTTTGTTTACATTTTGAGGTAAAACTTCTTTTAAAATGTACTTTTGTGGTAGCTAATTTCTTATTTACATTTCTTTTGTGTTATGTAACCATAGTAACTCTCGGTTTTGCTTCGGTCACTGACCTGACCACAGAAAAAGGTGGGGGGCACCAGAGAAGTTTTATTTAATAGTGTGTGTATTTGGCTCAGAGAAACCCAGCTTAGGTTTGTTTTTTTGTCTTTTGCTTTTTTTACATTATGTCACAGACACCCAAGAAAAGAACTGGCCCTATGGGGTTTAAGCATTGTACATTTGCAAAAGCTGATCTACACGTAGTTTGTGTTTTCTGCCTTGGGTTTGACCACCCGAATGCAGACTGTGAG
Organism: Neoceratodus forsteri; assembly: GCA_016271365.2. Classification (NCBI taxonomy): domain Eukaryota; kingdom Metazoa; phylum Chordata; order Ceratodontiformes; family Ceratodontidae; genus Neoceratodus; species Neoceratodus forsteri. The sequence goes on from CM057452.1 coordinate 1,616,988,692, forward strand.
AGCTGTTAAAAAAAAAAATTTCTCCAGTCAACGCTTGATAGCTGATTGAAGTGACTGAGGGAAAAGATGTCTGATACGGCTGCTGACCTGGCCTCTGATAAACTGACTCCTTCTTATTGGAAAGAAGAACCCAAGGAAGCAGAGGAACAGCCCTCTGACAAGGGTGAAGGTTCCGTTGGAAGGAAGTGAACCGCGGAAACTGCTGTTAAACCAGCAACTGCTACAAAAAAGAAGGAACAGCACTCTGCGAAGGAACCACAACCAACAAACCTGGTGGTTCCTACCGCTGAGGAAATTGCTAATGCTATTACAATAATTCCGTGTCTGCAAACTGGTACCGGTTCGGTTCCACAACTTAGTTCACATCAACCATCGGTTCAAACTCTAGGTTCCTCTTCAGCTCATGCTTCTCACTGACAATGATGACGACTTTGGGGAGTCCCTGGAACCGGATGTTTCCCCTGATCCTCAGTGCCCTAATTCCCCTGATAAGGGACCTGAGGATTTTATCTCACATTTTGCTTTCATGAAGCAAGTGGCACAAACTCTGGACCTCTCCACCCAGGAATCTACAGAGAAGGAACCAGATTACATGAAAATGATGGCTGTACCAGCAACTAAGAGGTTGCTGTTACCCATCCATAAGTCTTTAAAGAGACAGGTCATTAGGATTTTGCAAAGCCCCATTTCTATTCCCCCAGTGGACAAGAAGATGGATAGAAAATACTGGGTTGCCAAGGTAGGAGCTGAATTCCTCTTTGGCCATCCTAGTCATGAAGGGGTGGTGCAGGCTGCTGCATGTGATAAGGCAGGCATTCCTCTAACATCACATCCTCTGGATAAAGATTCTAGGAAAGTAGACTCTGTGGCCAATAAATCTTATTTGGGTTCTTCTCTGGCCATTAGGCAGGCCACTTACATGGCCTGTGTTTCCAGATGCCTGAAAAGTCACTGGAACACGGTTTTGGAGATTGCTGAGGCCTGACCTGCTGCTATGGCATCTGACCTAGCTGAGGCTGCAAAAAGGGGTGTAGAAGCCTCCAAATACCCACTTAGAATGGCAGTGGATGCCAGTGACATTGCAGCCAGACTTATGGCAACTTCAGTGCCCCTGCAGAGGTTTGCTTGGTTCAGGGCCACCAGTCTATCCCAGGACACCCTGGCGAAGAACCTGGATTTCCCTTGTGAGCCCACATCTCCCTTTGGTGAACAGAGGCCTACAAGAAAAAGATGAATGAATACAAGGTGGCTTACAGGAGTGTTGCTGCTAAGGAAAAAGCAGCACCACCTCAGAAGTACCAGAGTAGAGGGGTTAGGGGTAGAACCCACTACAGACCTTTATTCCAGTCTCAGGCTCTCCAAGCCTATCAGCCACAGAGAGGGTACTTAAGAGGCAGGGGCAGAAGGGGCAGCAGTCCCCAGCCGGGGGCACAAGGAAAGCGGACCCCCTGAGGGTCTGCCAGGGTCGCCTCCCCACTCCCAGTAAGAGGCAGGCTGGCTCACTACCTCCAGGCTTGGAGTTCTATTACCACGGACAAGTGGGTCCTGGAGGTATTGAGCCAGTGTCTTGCTCTCAGCTTCAGGGACTTGCCCAAGCTGAGGGCAAGAGTTTTTAGACCTGCCACCCCATCAGAAACAATCTTATTGGAGGTGGAGGTAGCAGAACTCCTGCAGGAGAAGGCAGTAGAGCTTGTCCCCTTGACCCAAAGGGGAAAGGGACTGTACTCAAGATACTTCCTCACCCTAAATAAAATGGGAGTGGCGACCTATACTGGATCACAGACATCTAGACAAACATTTGACAAAACCAAAGTTCAAAATGGTCACCCTGGCTACCATCCTCCCTACACTCAGGCAGGGAGATTGGCTGGCATCTCTAGGCCTAAAGGATGTCTACTTCCACATTCCTATCAGGCAATCCCACAGAAAGTACCTCAGGTTCAGATTGCCATTAGGCCATTATCAGTTCAGAGCCATGCCTTTTGGCCTGACTTTTGCTCCAGGAGTGTTTACAAAGTGCCTAGCAGTAGTGGTAGTGCACTTGAAGAGGCAGAGAGTTACAATCTTCCCATACTTGGACGACTGGCTAGTAGTAGGCCAGTCACCCCAGCAGGTCAGAGATGCACTGACAACCATTCAAGATACCCTGCAGTTCCTAGGCTTCCTGGTAAACCAGAAAAAGTCATTGTTGAGACCAGTCCAGCTCCTGGAATTTATAGGAGCGGAGTTGAACACATTAAAGGGAAAGGCATTCCTCCCTCAGGGGAGAGTGGACAGTCTGATACAGTTGGCCAGCTCCTTCCAACTGCATATTCTCAGACCAGCAAGGCACTTTCCCCAGCTGTTAGGACACACAGCTGTGTCAACAGCAACAGTGCCAGGTTCCAGATGAGAGACATCCAGGTCAATCTCAGATCTCACTGGTCACAGAAAAGGGATTCCCTGTCAAAAATGGTGCCAGTCATGGGAACTCTTCTTCAGGCACTCCAGTGGTGGCAGGAGAAGGACAACCTCAGAGAAGGTGTGCCTTTCTTTCAGCAGCCACCATCAGCAATGTTAACAATGGATGCCTCCCTACTAGGGTGGGGTGTCCACCTGAGGGAACACACCACACATGACACTTGGCTCCAGCAGGAGTTCCTGCTTCACATAAATTGTTGGGCAGTTTACCTGGGCATTTAGTCCTTTGCTACAATGTTGCAGGGCAAGGTGGGTCAAGTCAGAACAGACAATACAACCACAGTGTACTACGTAAATAAGCAAAGGAGCACAAGGTCATCTCCCCCCCACCACCATGCACAGAGGCCATGAAAATATGGAATTTGCCCTGTTCCCTTGGGATCTCCCTCTTAGCAATCGGTCTACCAGAAAAGGACAATGTCTTCACAGATGCTTTCAGCAGAATCGATCAGAATTTACCATGAGTGGTCATTAAACAGGCAGATCCTGCAGGTTGTGTTCAGAAGGTGAGGCACCCAGAGGTGGATCTCTTTGCAGCCCCAGACAATCACCAGCTGCCGCAATTCCTTTGCAGGCCTCCTGCAGTGGTCACCATGCCTCTGAATACACTGCTGTTGGATTGGACAAGGAAGCTTCTGTATGCCTTCCCTCCATTTCCTGTGTTGCACAGAGTACTGAACAAGCTCAGGGTTCAGCCAGCAACAATGCTCCTCATTGCTCCAAACTGGGCCAGGCAGCTCTGGTATTCAATGCTCCTGGTGCTGTCAGTATCCAGATCAGTCTCTCTCTCCCCCCAGGAGGCACAACCTACTGTCCTCCCCACAGGGCAGAATCCTTTACCCCAATCTCCAGTTCCTCAGGCTTAAGGCTTGGCTCTTGAGAACTTAACGTATGCTGACCTAAACCTTTCTGAAGGGGTTCTAGAGGTCCTCAGAGGGTCTAGAAAACCCTCTACTAGGAAGACTTGCACCTCTAAGTGGAGGAGGTTTTCTATCTGGTGCCAACAACAAGATATAGAATGTAGCCAGGCTGTCTTACCAGTCGTTTTTGATTATCTGGCACACCTTCATTCCCTCGAGCTCAGGCCATCTACCCTTAAGGGGCACCTGGCAGCCATCTCTGCTTACCCCTCAGCGGGTAAGGGTTTATCCCTGGCAGCGAACCAGGTATTCAGAAAGTTTTTCAAGGGTCTGTTACACTTGCATTCCCCGCACAAGGAGCCAGTTTTTGCATGGGACCTCAGTATATGCATTGGCCAGCTAATGCAGCCACCCTTTGAGCCTATGTCCTCAGCAGAGCTCAAGTATGTAATATGGAAAACAGTGTTCCTGGTAGCTATCACTTCAGCTGGGAGGATCAGTGAGTTCCAGGCCTTGTCCACAGAACCAAACTACATTTCAGTCCATAGGGACAAGGTTGTCCTCAGGATACTAACAGGAAGTTTCTCCCTAAGGTGATGTCGGATTTTCACCTGAATCGGTCTGTTTTTGCCAGTCTTTTTCACTGACAATTCCAGTTCAGGGGAACGTAGGCTGCATAGCTTGGATGTTAAGAGGGCTATCAGCTACTGCCTGGATCACACCAAGAATCATTGACAGGATAATACTCAATTTTTCCCGACCTAAGGAGAGGTGGGGAAGGGTAGACCTACCTCAAAGAGGACTGTTGCACACTGGATTGTTGCCTGTATGCGGTTCTGTTACAGCAAAGCCGGCAAAGAACCCCATGTAGGCCTTGGGGCCCATTCTACAAGGGGTACAGCTGCTTCTATAGCAGCTGCAAGATATATTCCTTTGTTGGAAATTTGTAAAGCAGCTACCTGGAAAACTGTTCACACATTTACCCAACACTATATCCTGGACACCCAAGGCAGAAGTGATGCCAGATTTGGCACAGCAGTACTGCAGAGCTTGTTTCCCAAATAGGTTCACTGCCTTCCGCCAAAGGTACTGACTGCTTGGATAGTCTGCATATGTCAGAATACAGTAAGATTTCCTGGGGTCAGAAGGAAATATTTCCATAGTAATCTTGTTTCTTCCAAGGGAATCTTACTGTATTCTAAGCTCCCACCCTACCTCCCCTACTAGAACCTATGGGCACTGCACTACAGCTGTCCTTGGTGTTTGAAACTTCTGAGTTGTTTCTTGTTGGGGCATCTGTGATTTGAGTCTTAGTGATGCCCACATTCTTAAATGTAAGGGGGCTGTTTAGTTGTTGGGGATGCTAGTTATTTATTAGGATAATTTAGATGGTTTGTTCTTATGCATGCTCTGTAAGAATCTGATGGTTGCAGGATGTATTCCAGGGACAGTGGTTTAAAAACCGAGCTCGAGCCTAGCATGCCATCATTTGCATAGGTTCTGTTAACCATTTCGGCTCTGGGGCAGTCCTCTGGTGAGATCATACTGCATATGTCAGAATACAGTAAGATTCCCTTGGAAGAAACAAGATTACTATGGTAAGTGTGGCGGAGTTAGGCTACACCCTCAGCTGTGACTGATGGAGCACTTTTCTATCTCTTTATTTCCTAGCAACAGTTAACGTTTTTCTCTTTGCTTTTCTTCTCTTTCCCCCACCCTAGGTTGGCCACCTCTCGTAGCTCTTTACTGTCCCTACTAAACTTCCTACTAGTTCTCTCTTTTCATTCTTTTTCTGTTTCCATCCATCCAATCCCTGGAATGATGCCAAACACCTGGAGGGGTGTTGTGTAAAGTGCAATAAGTGCATGTTATGTACAAAAAGCATGAAGTCTATTTTAAATAGCAGGAATGAATACAGATAATAAAGCCTTTTTAAAGAAAACTGATTCAGAAGCCATATCAAACTAATCATTTCATGATTAGTACAGTTATGCAAAATCCTTAAGGTATTTTCATAAATTCACACTATAAACTTGTTACTATATAAGGTTCTGTGTATGAGAATGTGGTATACTTTATAAAAGTGCTTAGTCACTGTGGATCAGAAATATAGAGAGTCAATATCTGGGGAAATATACACTGTCCCTTTAACTGAACCAGGAAATCCCTGAACCCACCCCCCGCACCCCCCGGTTTTGAAACCGCATGTTCAGACATGTAAATAGCAAAGAGCTCAGTCAGGTGACCCCACCAAAAAGATATAAAAACCTTTTCACTGAGTTCATTTCAGTTCAGTCCAGTGGGGCTCAGACCTGAGAGAGAGAGAGAGAGAGGAAAGAGGTTATACTGCTACTGTAGACAAGCTGTTGAATGCAGATGAGAAGGGTTTTAGGAGCTCTGAGATCCAGGACTGTATTATATGAGAAACTATTGATGTTAAGTAGTGATTTTCTTTGCAATTTTTTGTTTTCGTTTATTTTTTGAACTTTTGAAAAATAAATATCACACCATGGTGTGTTTTAAACCTGTAAATTTGCCTCATCTGAAGTTTATTCCCACGTGCTGCGACAAACTTGGTGTGAGAAGTGGGATAGTACTGGTTGTCCAGATAAACAAGGGGGAGACCAGTGCCCATATTCCAGTCCTGGTATCCAGACATGGGGGCAAAGGGCAGGATGGCATACCTACAGGATCTCGTGGATGCCAAGGATCTGGTGAAGGAAGAGGGGCTTCCCAGTGCGCATACCAGAGCCCAGGTGAGGAGAACTGGAGAGGAGCTATTGTCTGGATTGGAGTTCAATGGAACACAGAGGTGGACCAGTGCCAGAGAGAGGCGGAGCATCACTGCCAGGTGCTGATGGAGGGTTCCCAACCGGAGAATTTCATGGTGGAGGCAGAGGACCAGGATCCACGGGTTCTAGAGGAGGAGGACCCCCTGATGGAACCTTTGTTGCCAGTCAGTTTTGGAAATCCTGTTGTTGCCCATTTTTTCTGTGCTGCTGCTACTTGGAGGACGATGAGATGAAGGCTCCAGATAAGACTGTTTCAGGACATTTGCATACTGGGGTGAAGACTACAAGCAAAAGAGAAGACACCATGGTGGTTGAATGGACGTTCCCATGTTTTGAACGCCCTGTGATATGGTATGAAATGCATGAAACATGTAATGTTTAAAATGAATATAGCATTAAGACTGGTGCTAAGTACAGTCAGTTGAGGGTACTAGAATGGTGTAAGGGTTGAAAGGAAACCCCAAAGTTTTTAGAGTTAGAAACTGGGTGGTTGATGTTCAGCATGAGAAGGTTCCCTTGTCTACCAGAAAATGTATGAAAGGGAAATGGATAAATGAAATGATTACAAGAAATGTATAACATAAAAGAAATGTCCATATTCTATGATATAAAATGAGGAACCTAGGGTGTAGAGGAAGCTCGAAGTCAGCATAAAACTGCTGTGTATTACTTCCTCTTTTTTAATGTACTGACGAAGGTACAGTAGTTGGTGCACAGGGTTTTGAAACAATGCCAAGTGATGGGTGCTGAAACAATGCCTATTGATGGGTGCCTGATGTTACATATGAAATGTCTGAGTTGTAGTAACCAGAGTGAAATGGGGGGGGAGACGGTCACTACAGACTGAAGTCCTCTGTGAGCATAGATGAGTACTGTGCTGAACTGTATGACAGCCCCAGGGTAATGTTGTGAAAGTATTGTCATATTGCAGTAACTTGGTATGGTGGACAGTACTAAAAATAGCTGAATTAAGGGACCCTGGGGTGAAGCTCTCATAGTAGGTGAGAGAAAGTTTCATTCACCCCTCATTCTGCTGTTTTGGTAGAATATTTATGACTAAAAGGGGGTTCTTGAAAAAACAGTATAGTTTTGAGAACTGTTTTTATCTTAGGGAGGTGTGTAGTGGAGTTAGGCTACACCCTTGGCTGTGACTGATGGTCCACTTTTCTATCTCCTTATTTCCTAGCAACAGTTAATGCTTTTCTCTTTGTTTTTCTTCTCCCCCACACCCTAGGTTGGCCACCTAGTGTAGCTCTTTACTGTCCATACTAAACTTCCTACTAGTTCTCTTTTCATTCTTTTTTCATTTCCATCCATCCAGTACCTGGAGTGATGCTAAACACCTGGAGAGGTGTTGTGTAAAGTGCATAAGTGCATTTTATGTACAAAAAGCATGAAGGCTATTTTAGATAGCAGGAATGAGTACAGTTAACAAAGCCTTTTTTTAAAGAAAAATGATTCAGAAGCTGTATCAAACTAATCATTTCATGATTAGTATAGTTATACAAAATTCTTAAGATATTTTCGTAAATGCACACTATAAACCTGTTACTGTATAAGATTCTATGTATGAGAATGTGGTATACTTTATAAAAGTGCTTAGTCACTGTGGATCAGAGATATAGTCAATATCTGTGGAAATATACACTGTTCCTTTAAGTGGACCAGGCAATCCCCTGAAACAACCCCCCGGTTTTGAAACATGTTCAGACATGAAACAGCATGTCCAGACGTAAATGGAAAAGGGCTCAATCGGGTGACCCCACCAAAAAGATATAAAAACCTCTTCACTGATTTTACTTCAGTTCAGTCCAGTGGGGCTCAGCCCTAAGAGAGAGGTTCTACTGCTACTGTAGACAAGCTGTTGAATGCAGATGAGAAGGGTCTTAGGAGCTCTTAAGATCCAGGACTGTATTATGTGAGAAACTACTGATGTTGAGTAGTGATTTTCTTTGCAATTTTTTTGTTTTCATTTATTTTTTCGAACTTTTGAAAAATAAATATCACACCGTGGTGTGTTTTTAAACCTGTAAATTTGCCTCATCTGAAGTTTATTCACACATGCTGTGACAGTAAGTCATTTTTCTTGTTGTCCCTGGGCTTGTTATGAGTTTCAACAAAGAATGGGCCTGTTGACCCTCTGCCCCTAAAAGCTTCCTAAAGCTGGGATTCTGGCAGCAATATTTGGAATCTGAAATCTGTTGTGTGTCTCTGTGCTACATTATCTCACATTGTTTTATAGTTTTCTTTATGTTTCTACCTGTGACCTCCATAGTCTGTCCTTCTGGCCCCAAATCCCAAACTCTCATTGTGGCACGCTTCCTTGGGCTAGCCGCCTAAGCCCTTCTGGCACAGATTCACACTCCAGCCATGGTTGTCCCTGTGTACGGAGTGCTCACCTCCCCTGCTGGACCATTTAGGGAGGAAGAAAATGAAATGCATAAACTGGGCTGGACCTGAGGTAGTAGGAGAATGGGTCCCTGAGAGAGCTGACTAAGTGATGCTGGCAGGTGCAGAAGGCTGTCATCTGAATGGAGGTGCCCAAATTTTCCTGGTTTTCTTCCAAACGTGTGATGTCAGCAAGCTACTTCAAGCACTCTTTAGCCCCCTAGCCTCACCTTTGGCATCTTTCTTTCAAACTCAGGTGCTACCTCCTGCCTAATGGTAGGAGGTTGCCACGTAGTAAGGAAAGCACTCCCAGCCTCCAAGAGAATGGGAGTGCCCAAGTTGATTGCCGATTCTGCTTCTGCCCTGCCATCTGGTGCTTAGGGCACAAAAATGGGTTGCCAGTGTGCTACACTGTCTGCATAGTGGAGTCTGCAGGTCTCTGCATGGTGCTGCCATGATAGTTATGCAGAGGCAATAGAGAATATGACCTTTCAAAGAATTTCAGCTCTTTAAATGGACTGCTTTTTTCCCCACAGGATCCATTTGGTGTGGCTGTAGGTGGGACAGTAGGACACAGCCTGTGCACTGGTCTTGCAGTTGTAGGTGGAAGGATGATAGCACAGAAGATTTCAGTCAGGACTGGTGAGTAACTACAATTGTTTTTGTTTTGTTTTTTTAAATCACTGGAGCTACCCATCCCAGCTCAGTCTGTCTTTTTCTTCTCCCTCCCCATTCTCTGGCATTAAATCTGCTCTCCAGGAGTTCCGTGGAACTTTTTCCACATGGGGGACTGGTGGGTGAGGGGGGTGGCAGCAGCTGTTCCCCTGCAGGTTAATCATATGTGGTACAGTGGCAGCCATTCAGGTCGGGGCACAAAAGCACTGACTTTTTGCTGCTGTGCTTCCAGAGCTTCTTCTCTTGTGTCTCTCTGCTCTCTACATGCCAGAGACTAGGGTGCCATGAAATGTTTACGCACATATGAGGCTTGGCTTGCATTTCAGCATCATTCGGGGCCCCCTCCCCCTCTCGCAAGCAACTCTGACTGCACTGGCACCTCTTAGAAACATAGACTTTGATGGCAGATAAGGATCACTTGGCACACCCAGTCTGCCCATTTCTTGTTACACATGTAGTGGTATAGCAGCGGAATCTGCTGCCCTCCCTCCCTGAAGGAGGAGAGTGTTTTGTAGAATGCTCAGATCTTCTTCGGGGCTATCTCAGTCATCGGGTCACACTGTAGGAACTTCACCAATGGTAAAGCAGGATCCACACAGAAGATTTTCCAGCAGTACTACTGTGGCCTCCAACACCAGTGTCACCAACCCTATAAAGGCGTGAGCTGCCCCGCTCTCTCCTCAGTGCTTTCCTGCCATAGACTCTGTTTGCATGGGTCTCCGCAGAAGCTCTGACAAAGTTCGTGCCATTTTTTGCATACAAATTTTCTTCTACCCTAGTTTTCAGAATCTCTTTTAAACAAGAGATTCCTTTACCTTGCTTATGTTGAGAGTTGCTCCCTGTACTTCTCTCTTCTATCTCTGCTGCTGTGGAAAGAAGATTGTCTCTTCAGATGACCACAACCTCTGTGTCCGCTGTCTTGGGCCTGACTACGATGTCTGTGTGAGCTCTGCCAGAAATTCAACCAGACAACCCTTGGGTGACGCAAAACAGCTGTGGAGAAATTCCTCGAGAAGCAACAGGTAGCCGGTTCTGGGTAGGGATCCTCTGGGGTCCCTCCTTCTCTGTCTTTGATGGGTTCGTCGAGCTTCCAGGCCTTGAAGGCCCAAGACTAGTCCTCAGGGAAAAGTCACAAAGAGGGCCATGAATGGGATTACTCTCCCTGGCAGCGCTCCTGCTCCCCAGTGGCTTCTTCTTCGTCCTCTGGGGGTACTCCATCAGCTGCGGCTGCACTGCCGTTCTCTGCTTCTTTCAGGCCCATACTGGCAGCGCCACCTCCCACTTCTCAGGGGGCCAGTCGTTGATCCTTGAGTTGTCGACTCCTGCCCTTCCATCATGGCCTGATGGTTCCCCAGACCCTCGGATGACAGGCTCATTGGGCTCTCAAGTCCTGATGGATGGTTTGTCGCACCCTTTGCCTAAGACTCCTCCGCAGTCGATGCATCCTTCTCCTACCGTCGACCTTAACACAATTTTAACCCAGATCACTATGGCCCTACTGCATCAGTTGGGCTCATACAGACCTGGGTCCCTGGTGCCATTGATGGCCCCGTCATCGATGCCTCTTAGGTCTCCTCAGTTTGCGCCTCTTAGGGCTGTGTTGGTGCCTCGCTCGTCAGACCTAGAGTTAGAGCAGGTCGACGTTGAAGAGCAGTGCCATACTGCTCTTATTCTCCGTGAGGAGGAGGAGGCACTTCATTCCTCAGATAGGTCCACTGCTTCTTTAGTCAGCGAGGACTCTGTTAAACATACTCCCTGTGATGAAGCAGCTGTCCTCGGTTATGGGCTTCCACGCTGAGGAAGAGGATGCCACCAGGAGAGCCCTGGTGGACCTCTTGGAGAGTCCAGAATCTTCCCCTTAGCTCATTCCTCCAGCCGTGAGGAATGTCACTGCCGTAGCTTAGGATGGACCAGACATGGTTCCTGCCATGCCCTGCGAAGAAGACAAACTCTTACCATACCCCTCAGGACCTGCCTTGTTATGCCGCCCAGCCTGAGACCATTTCCATGGTCATTAAAGCAGCACATGGCAGTTCCAAGGTGTCCAAGCACCTTAGCTCCCTCACCCCTGACAGGGAATCCAGGCAGATTAACCTTTGGGGTAAGAGGATGTACAGTGCAAGTTATAGACAGGTTGCTTGGTAATGCAGTACCACCACTTGGCAGTTTTGCGGTAATGCGGTACACCGCTTACTACCACTCCCTGTGGTGCATCAGAGAAAAAGAACCTGGGTACTGAGGTGTTGGAAGCGCGATTTTAAAAGTTGTATAAATGCAATTCTTCACTTAGCCACCAGATGGCTACCTGAGCCATCACAGAATTTTTGTGTGCCAAACTGTAAATAGACTCTTGCCCTGTAATTAACCTGCAGGTGGCGTTTACAATGATACTGCATGCAAGCCATTACCAGTTAAAAAGGGGTGTCCGTCTAGAATATGGAGAGACTTTAAATTATGGCAGCGTAATAATTGGGCACTCTCCCTAGTGCGGTGTTCTTGCCATGATTTCTGAGTCTTAGTTACAGTTTACTGCTTTACTACAGTATAGGTTTAATAACTACCTGCCAATCCTGTTTGTTACCAGCCATTGACTTCTGTTGACATAAAAGATTTTGACTTCAGTTTCATATAGTCTTGAGTGCCATTGGTACTTTTGAGATCAACATTAGCAAAATAAAAAAAGCAGTCTGCAGTATTGGGACTGTGGTTGCTGTAATATTACAATTGGGATAAAGTTATCGATGTCCGAGTACATGCTGTAACATACAAGTGTAAACGATTAGCTGGTGCCCCTCATAAACAGCATTTTTGCAGCTTCCACCTCCAGTGTAGTAGTGAGGAGTGTGCATTCATATGTACTGTAAGTGCAAGGTACTCCCAAAAATGTACCACCATATAAAATACATTATGAGTAGTGTATAAACCCGTTACTCAGCACTGTTCTGCATAATTTTTATACTTTATTCACAAAAAAAAATATGGAACAGAATATAAAAAGGAAGATTATTTTACAGTACAATACCATTATCACATTCAAGAACTGTGGGAAAGGAGCTCTCGCAATATACAATGTTTTTTATTGTAATTGTTTCTTTTTCCTTTTTTTATTATTATTGCATTTTATTAGTAACCTGCCATTTCCCTGCCCTCCCGACTCTGATCACCCATCTATAGCTCCCCAACGTTCTACCCCTTTTGACTTCTGAGCAGTGAATTGGGCAGTCCCTGCAGTTTTTACTAGATGAGGAAGGCACTACACCAGCAAACGCCAGCAAACACTGCATGAATTGTACATCAGGACACCTTTGGCATAAAAAAGTGCAAAAGGCTTAAACCCTTCACCCATCCTCTGTGGTATAATTTTTCAACACTTCCCAAATAATTTTTATAATGCTCCCTTCCCCTCCATTAGCTAGCACCCTCCTCCCTTTGTCCTGATGAATTTATATACAGTACATTACATGACGAGTTACCCCCCCCACCAGTGCATCAAAATGCTTTTGTGGTAAAAGAAATGAAACCTTATTTTGACTTTGAACTATATTACAAGAAAGCTCACAAGTAATAGCTGGAAGCATTAAAAATTCACTCTCTCCACTCCTGTTTAATTGTTATTTGGAGCCCTTGATACGTAAATTAGCATCTTCTCCCTTGTTGAAGGGTATTCCAATTCAAGGGGAGAGGTACATGATCTCGGCATATGCTGATGATCTTCTATTGCATTTAGAGGACCCTGAGAATTCATTACCAGCTCTACTGGAGGAGTTAAATAAGTTCTCAGTGGTATCATCCTATAAATCAAACCTCTCTAAAACAAAAGTATTTCCGCTAAACCATCTCTGCACGAAAGAAATGTGTACTTCCATGGGACTGTCGCGGGAGTCTAGGGCCCTGACATACCTGGGAATCAAAATAGCTAGGAGTACTCCCTTGATGATTAACCTTAATCTGACCAGTCTTGTGCGTTTGGTGCAGTCTGATCTGGAGAGGTGGAGTGCCCTCCCACTGTCGCTTTGAGGTCGGGTAAATACTCTTAAAATGAATGTCTTACCGAGACTGTTATACCCGTTGGGTATGATGGGCATCGTCCTGCCCAAGTCTTGGTTTTTGCAAATATATAAAGTGTTTAATAAATTCTTATGGAGGGCCAAGGCAGTGAGAAGGGCATAACTGAAGTTCACTGCACCAAAATGTAAAGGTGGCCTTGCCCTCCCTTCTCTTTTCTTATATTATGGGGCCCAACACCTAAGTAAGATAGCTCATTGGATTAAGGCGGGGTACCCCGAGAGGAGCTTTCATATGTACCAGTTTGGCTCGATATTGAACGCGAACTTAGCGAAGTGCGACAAGTACATTGTATGCCTTGTCTTCTCTAAACCTCCTGCCTTCCTGGCCTGCTTAAAGCAACCCCAATAGCCTGGTCTCTGAAAGCTCTTCGACAAATGCAACTGCATTTTTCAGAAAACTGGTTCACTTCTCGGGCCCAACCACTTTTTAGTAATTGGCACTTTCAGATTGGACGTAGTCCTATACTACCCTCCTTTTGTCCGCAACTCAAGCATTGTAAACTGGAGGACATCCTCCAGGATACAGAGGTAGCTTCTTTTCAGGTACTGCGGAGTCCCTTTCAACTAAGACCCCAGGAATTTTTTAAATACCTGCAAATTAAAGCGGCTATACGTGCATTTAAAGGTAATCATGAATTGACAACACAGTCAATGGATGGTCTGTTTAAGGCCCTCCAAGACGCAGAACAACCCCATGCAGTCTCTAATATTTCTAAGCACCTTCAAGGCTTAGATACTTCTCTCCCCAAGGGGGTATGTTATTATTGGGTGCAGGAGCTGTCCCTGCCTGTGGACACCATTTATTGGGAGAAAGTATGGAGAGGGATATATAAAAATATTAAGCAGAACAAACTCTGGTTAATTCAGTTTAATGTCCTACATAATATTTATTACTCTCCAGATAAACTGTATAATATAGGTTATACTTCCTCCCCTATGTGTCCTCGAGGTTGTTCGGTCTCTGGGTCGCTGTATCATATGCTGTGGCTGTGTTCGCATACTCGGAAGCTTTGGAGTGCAATATGGCAGGTCCTGGACCCCATACTGGGACTAGACCCTCTTTTTACTCCGGAGTGTTGTCTGCTGGCGATTTTTCCGTTTGGGATGCCCCAACTACGTAAGGCGCATATAACTTTAATATCAGCTGTGGCAAAATTAGTCATGCTACAACACTGGAAGGATGAATCCCATCCTACTATTGTTGAATGGTACCGTGAAATGTTATTGGCAATTCAGGTAGAGAGGCATATAGCAAACCTGCGGCACATATATCATAATTTCAAAAAGATTTGGGAGCCCCTTCTGTCCCTGCTGACGCTAGCGAAATTTTAATATCTCTTATTGATCTGGTGAAATATGGTTATTCTCTCTACTCTATAGTACCAGATATATACTCCGGATCAGCTAGCCTTTTTTTTTTTTTTTTTTGTATATAGCGCGCAGACTTGGGGTGGGGGAGATGTGGGGGGAAGGTTGTATATTAACCCTGATCGGTTATCACTGCTGTAAACTTTCTGATGCATCGTTTAAAAATTTTAATAAAGTATATTGAATGAAAAAAAAAATTCAACAAGTGCTGTAATGACTGCATTTGAAGCTGAGACTGTTCTGAATGAATTGCTCCTCTAATGTTTTGCATTGGATGCATGCAGTTGATCCACTCTTCAATAAACAAACCTGGCAAAAGCATGATTCCCAACTTCTGTGTGTAGCAGTCATCAGAATTGTTATATTAACCAGCAACAATTATATCAAATTATAATTGCACTTGTTTCCATTGGTGAAACTGATTGTAGTATAAGTTAATACATACTGTGTGAACGTCAGTTAATTATTCAGACAAAAAGATTAAAGTAATAGATAATGTAGTACATAAATAACATTTATTAATAAATGAATGATTGAATAAACAAACAGCTTTGTATTCAACTAATATAATTATTTCTTCATAGAGCAATATTTGCATTTTTGAAGGGTGACTGCTTCATTGAGATTGCTCTGTTTCAATGTTAGAAAATCTTTATTCGCAAAAACACTATATGAGAATGATGCTAGGGTCCAAACAAATACAATGTCTGCATGTAATTGTGAGGGGAAATTTAAAACGTTCCCAGAAAAAACATCTAAACAACATACAGTATGGTTCATTGCAGCAAATACAGTATTATCAAATTGCAGAATGGTGCGATTGCAAAAAGAGCCCAGTCTGTTGCATTACTTTACCAAACAGCTCCTGTATGTCTGCCTAGGACAAGTTATAATTTGTCAGGATAGAATCAAGGGTTCATTTTAATAGTCACAGGTTGCGAGTGACATTGTAATTGTGTAAAAAATACCGTGCCGTAGTTTTGCTTTGTGGGCTTTTTTCGTTCTGTATTTAAATCTATGGTGTGACAAATATGTAATCATCAGTAAGGTTCATGTTTGGTAACGTTAATTCACTTTACTCTTGAAAGATAAGTAGATGCTAAAACAAGTGGGAGGTCACATCTGCAATGCAAAATGGCTATACTGGTTTGTACTGTAATTCTGGGCTGTCCCTCTGTCCCAAAAACGTCATGCATTCTGATGCAGACAGAAAAAGAAAATTGTATTAATAACATTATCGATAGCAGGTCCCAAGGGGGAGCAATTTGACTTCTTAAACATTTTGGCAAGTATGAATGAAAACATGTCTTCCTATATTAGTAACGTGATTGGATGACTGTTAGCCAGTCAGATTTTACTGCTATAGGAGGATGTCTTTCCATTAATACTTTAATTACTGTCTGCTGCTTTCAGTTCTGTTGGGGGTGAGGCTAGTGGGTGTGTTTGGATTTAAAAGATAACATTTATTATCCTGCTCACAGCTGTGTTATAGCAAAATCAACAATTTTACTGTAAAAACTAAAGTGGGGTTGTTACTGTAATTTTGTTGGTACTGCACGCACAATTTGTGAATTTTTTAGGACAGGTTGACATTTTGTTTATTATTATTGTTTTGTGGGACACCAAATAGCATTTATTTCAGTTAATTGCTTGAAAAGTTTTTACAGTACATGAAAAAAAGTAATTTTTAAGGCAGTCTCCCTTTAATCTAACATCGTGTACACCATCAATCCACCCACAGATGTCTATCCCACACAACACAGAAGGTCACATTTATTGGTAGTATATATTTTTTGTTTGATTTACATTTGTACCCTGTATTCCGTGTAGTTCCATGTGGCTGTATAAACAGTTAAGTGCTGGTCGTCCTAGAGTGTGGCCACCTTGATGCTTTCCATAAGCAGACTAATATTCTAAAGTGGGAGAGCATTGCTGAAGCAAAAACCTCCAGTAAGAACCTTAGAACAGAGGCTCAGACAGCAACAGAGTTCTAAACCTTCTAAGTGAGAAGCCTGGAATCCCACTAGTGTTTTACACTCAGTAGTCGAAAGTCTGGCTCATGGCGATTGATTTTAAAGGCAATACCGTGACAGAAACAATAAAAAGCATCAGCTTTACCAGAATCTGCCCCAGACATGAGACTTCCTCAGTGGCTGTTTAGGCATAGTTAACATCTTCTGCGTTTTAATACCATATTGCCTGATACCCTGAGCTAGGCCTAAATGCTTCTAAAAAAAGGAGATATGGAGACAGATACCTGGCTTTCTCAATTTAAAATGGATCTGTAGAAGTGTACCGAATCATAGAAACATAGAATCTGTAGGCAGAACCTGCCTCCGTTTACTCTAGTTACTAGTCCTGTGTGCCTATCCCACATGATGTGTTTAGCTTCTGTTTCTTTCTTATATACTGTTTTATGCTTGGTGCAACAGTGTTTAGTGGCCTTATATTCAAACAGTTTTAGTTAATGTAAGTTTGAATGAGTTTGAACACATTCTTACACCTTATATAAACAGAGCAAGAGTGGACCCCCCACATACAGGATGAATCAAGAAAGATGTCATTTATATGGTCACACTCAAGTGGAGATGACATCTCGTGTATGGCTAATATAGAAAAAGAGGAAATTAATACAGAAAACACTAAAAAGATCTAAGAAACATGTATTGTACAGTTGGTGTATATTTTCCTAATATATTTTCAGAATAGTCATACAATCACACACAGTTCCTGTCAGTCTAGTCTCTCATGCTCAGGACGCATGCCTCTGTCTACCGGTATTCATAAATGAGATTGCAAGCCACAGTAGGTCCTCCTTTGTGCTGGCAGTGAACCTGGCCAAAACTCGAATTGCCTCTCTCTCTTTTTCTGGAGTAAGGACACCCACCTTGTACACTGAGTTTGAACATTGTTTCGTTACCACATAAAAGCCCCCCATAGCCAGGCTGAGTGGGGGAAAAAAACTAACTGGAAAACAGTAGGCTGTAAATTAGATGCTTTAACTTGCTCTGCTCCATATCAGCCAGCTATTGTCAGCTGGTCATTTGTCTGCTTAAATGATGTGTGCTCCCCCTCTGTCTCCCTGTACTGATTTGTATGTGGGATGTGAAGGGGGAGGGATGGCTGCCAGCAGCTGCCTCAGTTTGTAGGCGATTTCTGGGCTGATCGTTGTCTGCTTAAATGATGTGTCCCCCTCGTCTCTTTGTATTGATTTGGGTGTGGGATGTGAAGGGGAGGGACGGCTGCCAGGAGCTGCCTCAGTTTGTAGCCGATTTCTGTGCTGTTCGTTGTCTGCTTAAATGATGCGTGGCACCCCCCCAATCTCCCTATATTGATTTGGGTGTGGGATGTGAAGGGGGAGGGATGGCTGCCAGCAGCTGCCTCAGTTTGTAGCTGATTTCTGGGCTGGTTGTTGTCTGCTTAAATGATGTGTGCTCCGCCTCCCGTCTCCCTATATTGATTTGGGTGTGGGGTGTGGGGATGTGGGGGAGAGCGACTGCAGGAGCTGCCTCAGTTGTAGCGATTTCTGTGTTGTTCGTTGTCTGCTTAAATGATCGTGGCACCTCAATCTCCTATATTGATTTGGGTGTGGGATGTGAAGGGGAGGGATGGCTGCCAGCAGCTGCCTCAGTTTGTAGCTGATTTCTGGGCTGGTCGTTGTCTGCTTAAATGATGTGTGCTCCCCCCGTCTCCCTATATTGATTTGGGTGTGGGATGTGAAAGGGGGGGAGGGACGGCTCCGAGGAGCTGCCCAGTTTGTAGCTGATTTCTGTGCTGTGGGATGAGGCTAGTTGGGAGGCAGTGGTCACCTGTTTCAAAACGAGAGCATTTATTACATGTATTCGGTGCTATAGATTCACTACAAAATGTCATGTATTTCTGAATCAGACTGACTGTATGAAACAGCAATATCTGTCAGAAACTGACTGTTTTGCACTCACCTTGAGCCCCCCCAAATATATCAGTACATCTTCAGGGGCAGCACCGCACTCCAGATAAAACAAAAAAACTAATGTGACAATTGCAGAAGTAGGAAGAGAGTCTGTCTGCTCAGTCCAGATGGGTATGGCCAGTGTCAACCACATCAAATGTGTTTTTTTTTTTTTTAACATTAGAAATGTGGCAGAAGACTGACTGTGTTTCTCTCCTCTACTGGGAGATGTACCAAGAGCTATAGTGTGTGTGCAAAAAGAGTTACAAGCAGCAGTGTAGTATAGTTAAAATGCAAATAACAATCATACAATTAAGTTTAAACTACCTACTAAAAGATAAATCTATCTGACCTATAGTTAGTACCACCCCAAAAGGCTAATAACCCCAAATTACTCTACACAGCATAAGCTCAGTCGCTCTAGAGTCTCGATTTCATGGGCACAGACAGAAATAGAGGACACAGTTCAAACTGGGAGTATATTTCATTCATCCTAGTTAAACAAATAGCTGCAGTTAGATAAGGAGAATTCTGGAGTGCCTTACACAGGACATACTGTACATCTGTGACAATAGGGTTGAAGACCCTAAACTGCCATCTGTAATGGAAAGCAAATTATGTCATTCTGTTCTTACAGGCTTAACAAATCAATGGCGCTAAAAACTGTACTGAATGTCAGTCAATGCAGTGTACACAACTGCAGTAGGGAAGTTAAGTGACTTGCTCAGGGTCACGCAGTATGCAAGTGGAGGTTGTGGGATTCAAACCCAGGTATCCAGGATTACAGCTCAGTGCCTTTAAGCACTACAATATACTGCCTTCTTCATATCTCATAACTTTAGTGTTACACAAAATGTATAGTGGGGCTGGAAGACAGTCCTGTCTGACCACTAAATTTATTTAACTTTTTGTGTTAATTTACCACTTGAGCTGCACCTACTTTCTGTCAATGTATATTGGTGCAATAAGGGTTAGGATATTTAAAAGCTTGTTGTTAAAACTAAGCAGGAATAATTTGTGACAGAATAGTGCCAAAGTCCAGAGCCTTCCCTGATGACTCTAAATCCATTTCGTTTATAGGCTCACATACTGTACAGTACCATTTTTTAGTAATCAGACATGTTAAGAGCATTTAGAATTAACTTGTTGGCGTTTTTAGTATAGACTAACAGAAACTGGTTGTATTAAAAGCTAAAAAGCTGATGTATATTTTGACTTATTTTCTTCCGTGCTACAAGCATTGGACGTATTTGCTATTTGGTAGTTTTCATTCATTAGCTTTCAAAGTTTGTAGGACATACACACTCGCCGCACCCCTGAGAAAGACAGCATGCTTTCTAGCATATTTTCATGAAAAATGTATTGCAAATCTGGTCCTCCAACAAGGTGACCCATTGATATTTTAAGTTTCTATATCTCTCTGAAATGACTTTTCAGTATAAAATCGGGCAGAGGAAACAACTGGAATTAATCTGTATTATCATTTCGCAGATTAACTCTATCTTTAGAGTAACCTTATGAATAAACTGTATATGACAGCAGGCCAATTAAGCATAGCTAGATACTATGGAGAGAAAAGGTTGTGTGTGAAATAAGACTGGATACACATCCATGTGGCTTACGGCTGTGCTCAAGCTCAAATGAAGAGCACCCAATGTATTAACATAATGCCATGAATGTGGCATTCTAATTACGCGCACACACACACACACACGCACACCTGTGTTTGACTGCATATGTCCTCCTGTAACACTTAATCTCACAAATGTTCTCTGTATCTCCTAAAATTGGTGTTTTTATGATTCGAGTGGAAATATGACGAGACTGTTAGTGCCTGTGCACTGTCCGATAATTGGTATATGTAGAAATAGATACATGATGTTATGCCCCCAAAAAATAGTCTGTACCCAGTTTGCTATTTGTTCAGAAGAACGTCCTTGTCAGTCCTGCTCACAACAAATACAGGCGGTCAGAATTTGATTTGCCACAAGACATTAAACTTTACATTCCTACCTGCCTCAATTTATCATGTCCATTGTGGAGCTTAATTCTTTCCTTTCTAGTTTATGGTAATTGGTGATCTGGCAGTGGGAGGGGGTGGGGGAGAGAGGATCACATACTTGAAGGTGATGAAACTTATATCTGAAGAAAGGGACCACCAGCAATAGGGGAATCTATATTTATAAACTGAAATAGGAATTGGGCTAGGAGAGGGACAACTAGCAACCAGGTTGATACTATAATGGGGGCCAAATTAGTATTGGGGTGTAATCAACACTACAGAACAAGAGTTTGGCTACACAGTTTGCTGAAGAAATAAATGCTAGCAAGTTAGCTCTGATAAATATACATTTATGGGATTGCTGCTGCTGTGTTTAGCTTTTTAATAATACATGTGTATTTATCGGAGGTAACATGCTAGTGTTCTGCTGCTGCATTCAGCATTTTAATAATAAATGTATTATTTATCCGAGGTGGGGGATACAAAGGCAGGGAGGCAATATAAGCCTTTCAAAATAAGAGGGTGCACCTAACTATCGGGGGCAGTGCACACATGATCAGCATCCGTGGTTGGTTTATTTACAGTTTAGAAAATAGGAGGTTATTTAAAAAATAGTTTGTTGTTTCTTCATTCTGTGTTACCAGTATAAATTAAAATATCATTCCCACATAATACAGATGTTAGTAATGATTTATTTTCCTACATAAAAGCCGAGAATTACACACCTGTAAATATATGGTCTGTGTTTCTATTATCAGTTGTGATGCTACGGCAGCAAATGGGAGGATGGCTCAATGAAAGGAACAAGGGGCTGGTACCTTTGTTTGTCACCTGTGATTGTCAATGCATACATAAACTGTGAAAACAGTAAAATATCGTGAGAAAGACACACTTTATTCCAACATCAACCACAACTGATAAATGAACTTTGAGCCAATTATTTGCCAATGTGGTGCACCTGTCACAGACCCATTCTCACACACACACACACACACACACACACAGTGGTGACCCACAGAAAGCATGCACTCACGTCTTGGTCCATTCTCAAACCAAGACAAAATAAAGAAATATGAGTAATACGAATCTGTGCTTCCAGAAACATGACTCTAACTGCTGAATGGATGCTGGCCAAATGGTATGAGAAAGGAATGATAACTTGTCTTGTCATTTGACAATGAAGGCTTTGCAGACTTCCCACATGAATACCAGAAAACTCTCGGGACTATAACCAAATATTCAGAGAATGCAAACAGAAATTATAGTGAATTAAAAAAAACAATCATGGAAACAGGTGGAGTCACATAAAAGTTTTAGTATGTGACAGATGCTGCGGATTTGAGCATTATGTTGTGGCTATTACATAGAACAATGTGGGTCTGGTACTGCAGTATAACCACTGAAATACAGTATGTGAAAGACAATGAAACAACACATTGTGAGAATAAATAACAGGTATTCGCTTTACTGATTTATTTATTTTTAACAATGATTTGGCATGACTCATGGATAAAGTTTGAACAGCCAAACTGTGCTGGTGTGGTTAATGACTGACTAGCCGATGGTTTTGAATTTAAATTATAGAATGACTTTGTCGGTAGTTCAGTAGAAAAAACTGGAACTGATAAGCCAAAATCTGCCCGGCATTTAAAAAAAACACATTAGTGCTAAGGGAGTACCCAAATTTTTTTTTTTTTTTTTTTAAACGGTTATTCACTTTCTCCTACCTGGTGTCTCGGTCGGCTACCCCGTCCACGCATCTCTCTGGTTCCAGCCACCATCCAGAACCCTGGCTTGCTTAGGATCCTTCACCGGTAATCTCCTGCGGCTTGCCCCCCACGGCAGGGTGGTGGGAGTCCCTCTACACTCACCACCAAGACCGGATTCAGCTCCGGCGATGTCCCTGAAGCCAGGGCACCCATCAAACGGCCACGACCTGGGACTCCACCATTTTCCGTTTTCTCCCCCAGAGAGAGAGGGACATGCAATGACGCCCATGGGTGGAGTGCACACGCGTCCGCACACACTCCCTCCGGCGTCTGCCCTCTCACTCACCCCTTAAGTGCAGCGGTGGTGTACCACCCCCCAGCCTCCGCTAGGAGCCAGCAATGTACCGACACTGGAAACCCCCCTCCCCAGGAGAGGGAGAGCAGTCCAGCGGACGCTCAATCCCTTTCCTACCCAGCCAACCTATGGCGTCATGAGTCCGTTCCCGAACCCAGGTTGTCAGCGTTGCGCGAGGTGTGGCATCCAGCGCCTCAACCCTCAGCACCACCAGGCCGACCAGCGCCCAATTTTTGAAATGTAAATGCCATTGCAAACTGCATGGTAGAATATATGTGCTAATTAATTTATTAATTAGTTATTAATGTACTGTAATTGTAATCATACCCTAAAAAGTGGACATACCACTGGTAGGTGCTCAGATTTATTTCATCATCAGGTAAAACAGTAACAAAAAAATAAAACAAAAACAGAGGTAAAAGCCTTTTCAGGGTACAGGATCTCCATTAGAGAGTCAGTACAATCACCATATAATCTGATGTCAGCTCTGAACTGGAAATCTAACACTGTGAATTCCAGTTTATTATTTATTAAAAGAAAAGTGTCCTGTGTTGCAGAGAGATGTCCACTTTGATCCATTAGTATTTGGTTGTTGCATGGCTTGAATGAATGAATGATGTTTTTGCTTACGGTAAAACCTGATTGGATGTGTCTCAGCCAGTGAAATTTTACTATAGGCAAAAATGCCATTCGTTCATTCAGTGTTTCTTGTTTCAAGTAAAAAGTTTGACCACACTGATTAAGATTTTGCAGAAATGTACAGTATAATTTCTTCTCAGAGAACAGACCACTCCATATCAAAGCATGGTCTAACTATGCTGCATGTACAGTGTCAGTGGCGATCTATACTTACTGTAACTGCTTGTTGCCAGGTGTATACATGTATTCTAAAAATAAGCCCCTCCACCAGTGTGATAACCCTACCGACTACCAGTGTACCTCATGATACAAATTTCTGCCACCTGTTAACTTACATATGGTAGCCAGTGGTGCAGCACAAGTTTTGTTGCAAGGGATTTATCCTTTAAAACTAGTAGCTGCATATTTACACATGGCAGGGACCTGTTCCAATTGATCTGGGGAGTGGCTGAACCTTGCCCTATGAAGCTGGATTTTTTTTAAAACATTTGCAGTGTACTACACAGGCATGCACTAGGTAGGGGGTTAAAACTGTTTATAGTACTGTACTTACATATTACTTTGTACATTTTTGTTTCTATGGGCCAAAATAAAATGTTCTGCAATGCTGAAACACAGCTTGCAAAATGTAAAGAAATGGGCCAGTCATTTGTCGAGAACAATAAAATGGTGCTCTTTGTCTGGTAAATGCTGCATGGTTATGATCCCAAACAAATCTGTAGTTTACCAAGTCTGTTTTTCGTGAATGTGAAAAAGGAGAAATGATTCTATAGTTACTGTGCTTTTGGGGTCCAGTTTGACATCAGTCTTTGGCTCATGGCAGTAACTATAGAATCATTTCTCACTTTTCAGTCATAGAAAACATTCGTCTGTAAACTGTAGATTTTTTTTGCGATCATAACCACAGAGTATTTACCAGACACTGAACACAAGTTGAATGTTCTCATCAAACTACAGCCCCATTTCTTTACATTCTGCCAGACATCTAGTACAAGTGTTGTACAGTTAGTAAAAGACTAGGGAAGATTAGGGATCCTTAGATGACACTGTCTGCATGAGTGAGTTGCGTTCACAGTCATGCTGCATACTGTCAGAGTGGGTTCTGCATGGAACTGCTGGAAAAGTAGCCAGGACATTATTATTTTTGTACATTACAATTTTTTTTCCTTCATTTTTTTATAATACTTTTGTAGAATCTCTAAATGAAATTGGATCACACCATTGTCCCCCAGGCCGTGCGTAAAATATAGTTGAATTACCCTAGGAGACCTCTTCAGTTGCTGCTGGCTCTTTAACAAAAACACAGAGTTATGAAAAAAAACTTCAGTCTGTCGGTATGCCTGAATAAAACCTTGTTTTTAACCTTTGGGACACAAAATGGTCAAAAGCATTAATTTTAGGGTGCAGATAGGACGGGTTCACAGTCTGCACAGCCATTCTTACAACTGATTTCCCTATCGGACAGCTGAATATCCCTCGATTAAAACTAATACATGCATGAGCCCATCCGCGCGCATGTCCAAAATGGATGTTGAAATATTTTATTGCATTACTGGGACCACATGAAGGACTGGAATAGGGTGGGAAAGGGAAAGTGGACGGAGAGGGGGATACGGGAAAGACACACATAGGGTCTGTGATTGTGGTCAGTGTAAACAATATTGTTAAACAATATCGCGGCAGGAGATTCCTTTACCAGAAAGCTGTGACCTACAATAATAATTGTTTGCATATAGCAGCAAAAGCTGTACACAGGTTTTTGAGATTGTCTGTTTTTCATAATATTAACATCTTTGTGAAAACAACGGCTCCCTTTCACACACAAATCTAGAATTTCTAGAACTCTTGTTACAGTGACAGTACAATGCACCCGGTTTTGCCATAACTGCATTATGAGTAGATGGTAAGTCTGCAGAGAAAAGAAAAAGAAAGAAATTGGCTAACTTTGCTGGGATTTTATTCTGCAGATTTGTTTTCTATTTGGACATTTTGCCCCTACCTTACCCTGCCTTCCTTATCCAGCCTGTGGCTGGACTGGTATCTTGCCTCCTTCCACTGGTTCTCTGTGACTTCAACATATGGTAGAGCCAGGGCTTGGAGGCCAGGGACAGACTTACAGTATCTTCTTGCCCTGCCAAGAGGTGTGATTATCCATCTCCACCTGGACCTCCGTGCAACAGAGCACATGGCAGACTTAATGTAGCAAATAGAAAATCATGTTTTGAAGTTACAAATTCTAACAAACTGACAAACTTGAATGCTATTCTAAACACTGGGCAGTTAAAAAAACAAAAAAAAAACCACACTACAGCTGCGTGTATACTCCATGCAGCTGGCTCACTGCAGAACAATATCACCAGCAGAATTGCAGCACTTCAAATTTATTCACAGCCAGATTGATATTTGGGGGATCTCTCACATCAAATTGGTATTTTGTGGATTGCTCACATCTAGATGCACATCTGAAAAAAAATAAATAAGCAAGTAACAAAATAAATAGAATAAGCCAAGAAAAATACAGAAATGAAGAAAATGCTCACTGTCAGCCTGTGAGCCATGAATAATTCACTCGATCTTCCGATCAAAAGCACCTCTAGCTAAACAGAGCCATTCACCTACTGTATCTGCCTATTTCCTGAAATAGTCATAATCTCAGCATCCAAGTTTATGGGATTTAAAGTGCTATGGGGACACTGAGGTTTCTAGCAGTTTTAGTGTCTTCCAGAAGCCATTTTTTTTGTTTGGTGTGTGTGTGTGTGTTTTTTTTTTTTGTTTTTTTTGCAACTTCAAACTTGAATTAATAATAATTTGCATTCACCCTTTTTATCATCTTTTTGTATTTATTTCTTAGTTTAAAAGATGACCAGTAACTACCCTACATGTAATTTTTTTTTTATGGGGGGGGTCAGCTTCCACACTCTCTTACTCTTAATGCCTATAGGATGCTTTCATTTATCCATGGAAAGAAAGCTTTTGTTTTTGCATACTATAAATGGGTGCCTGTGCATTTCATACAGTCAAGAATATACAAGTAAAATATGTTCCAGCTCCATTTAAATTTGGGGATTAAATCAGTACTGTCCCTTTTGACACTTGACAGGTCAGCTAAAAAAGTGGCACCATCAAAGTTTCAGTAGAATGTAAACTTCTGAATGACCATGGGAGGAAATTCTATGGATGATTTTAAAATTTAAAATAATTTTACACATAATTTCATAATGATCCTTCACAAAGTTTTTGTGTTCTCATGGTTACAAGTTGGAAAACTGATTAACTGCTGTTCTTTTTTTTGTTGTGTGTGTGCAGACCAAAGTATACACGAGATAGTCCAAAGAGGTGACTGAATAGGCTGTCTCAGCAGATTCATTTTATTGCAAATACATAATAAAAAGGGTACTGCAAAGTAAGGGTACATTGCAATCAAATGATGTACACAGAACTACATTTGTGAGATAAGTTTGAAAAAAAATCTACTTGTGTTTACAACCTAAAGGTTGTCCCCCCACTCGTCGTTCACAGACAGATCTCTGTCTTGAGGAACTAGTCTGTAACTAACTGCTCAAAGCTGATTGCAAAAAAAGAAACATTTTTTCATAGACTGTCACGACTTGATCATGAGCTTGCTGCTGTGTGTATGTATATGCAAATGCTTATAGGCACATACAAATCATGCAAATTCCTGTTAATCACATTCTAATCGCATACTCATGAAAACAACCTCACTCCAAATGTATCACTTTAGAGTTCCTTGGAAAATGCAAATTGAAAAAAAATTGAATTTCCTGTTGCATAAACTAGAATGGACAGTGATTATGTGATTAATTTGTGCATATTACAGTAATTATAATTAAATGTTGAGCTTCACACATTTGGCATTGACAAAACATTGTTATTACAGTATGTAGTTATTTTACTTGTATGCCATGCATTCCAGAGTGGTGGATGTTTAAAATAGAATGATGTGAAAGAAATGCAGCTCCCCTCATGTACAGTCTATTATTGTACCTTTATCGCACCCATCCCTCCATCGCCACACCTCTCTTAAAAAAAAAAAAAAAAAGACTGCCCATTATTATAGAGTTTTTATTTGTGGGCCATGTTTTCCAGTGGTGGACCACATGCAGTCATGTTTCATTGATTACTGTATCCTACTGAAATCTTACCTCCCTCACAGCCTCCTCCACCCCACCCTTCCCCTTTGAGAGGGACATCGGTTACTTTCCATGACAATAGACAGACTCATAATTTGAGGAATTTTCCTGCACAAAGGCAATGTGCCATGAGCTTAGCTGGGGGATGGGTTAAGGGGACCGAGCTGCAAACCTGGAGACCCAAGAAAGTCACTTAACTTCCTTGTGCCCCTAGGTCACACACCTAGAAACAAGTTCTGGCTTAGTGTGCCTTTTCTGGTTTAACAGTTTCCCCTTTTATACACATCCACTCATCGGAGGTAAATTATTGATTTACAGTGTACTGTACTGTGTCAGCAGTGGTGTACAAGTTTGTTGAAAACGGAATGATGTAAAATATCTCACATCCCTCCAAACCTAACCCACCACCATATATTTTCTGTATTAGGGAGACTGTATCACTGAAATATTTGTCACAGGATTCAATTTGATTTGTGCATCAGTACATAGCACTCTTTATAATGCTGTAAGTGCATTTTTCAGGTTCCTGTCGGCAGTTGTCATCAGGCGGTGATTTCAGTCAGGTTGGTATATGGCACTTGCTAGTAACTGCATACATCGAAAGATCATTTTTTGTTTGTTTGAACAGGACTGACAAGCTGTCATTGGCTGCTATCTTATCTTATATTTTAGTTATGTATTTTTATATTTATATTTATATATAATATTTATATGTTTTATTTATATCTTTTTAGACATGGTAAGGCAGCACAGCATTCTTTAGAGAGAGTCATAGTCGCATCCACGTTGTGATCTGACAGAAACCCTCACTGTCTAATTATAGTACGGCAGACAGAGCTGTTGAACATTGTTGGGGGCTACTTGATTCTTGTTTTTTCAGTGGGGACTCTTACACTCATTTTACAAAATTTCAAAAACAAATATCTCTAAGTTAATAGGGTTTAATTTACACTAAGAGAAGAACCTGAGGTGGTCGTAAGCATGCACTGTGGACTGTGGGGGCACCTGTCAGACATTTGCAACCAAGTCAGATAAAGTTAACTGCAAACAGTGCCACCTGGCGCATTTAAGCAGTTTATGATGAGAATTCAGTCAATTAAGCGCATACCACAGAAGCGCAGTATCGCAGTACTGCATTAAAGAGTGGTAACACAGTATTCCTCTGTACCTGTCAGTGTACTGCACCTGCCGAGGTGTGCCGCATTACCAGCCAACTTCTCTGTAGCTATCACTGTATGCCTCCTCCACCTTGGGACTTTGGATTGCTATCTACTGCATATGGTCAAGTACCAAGACACCATCTGGAAGAAGGGCAAGGCGGCTGCGCAAGCCCTCCCAGAATGTTCCCAGAAATGGGAGGTTCTCAGATCCTTGCAGATCACTGAAGATATTAGAAAGCATCTCCTCAGGGCCTTGTATGACATTTACAACACTGGTACCAGGGCTGCTGCCACAGGCATTTGCCTTCGTAGGCACTCCTGGCTGAGGGTCTTTTGGGGGGGTTGCAGTGGATGTCCAACAGAAGGTGCTGAATGCCCCCTTCAGTGGCTCTAAGTTATTTGGGCCAGATGACCAGGACATAATTAATGATTTACACGCATCTGGCGGGGCTATCAAGTCTGTCCATTCGCTTTACCTTACACAGCCTCGGAGCAGACAATGCCCATCCTTTCGCAAGGTGTCCCACAAGTCCGGAGCAGGCTCCTGTCCCCAGGGCAAAAGAAAAGCCTTCTCTGCCTTGCTTACCCCCCCATCTCTTCAGGCCCTGCTGAAAAATTACCCAGGGGCGATGGATCAGCCCCTAGTGGCCGTATCTGCCTCTGCCTGACTGCTTGCCAGACTCCCCTCTTCTGGTCCTTGACCAAGAGATGGTGGTTGGAGGTCAGTTCTCCCTCCGTCTCAATCAGTGGAGAGCCATCACTTCAGGTGCCTGGATTCTTCAAATTATAGAGAGGGACCACACATTGGAACTTGTAGAGCTGCCCCCAGAGACTCCTTCAGTACCCTCCAACTATCCCCCGAACCATCTAACGGTCCCGTCTGTGGAAAAAGGCCATCGAGCCAGTGCCCATGCACCAGGAGAACGGGATTCTGCTCCAGGTTCTTCCTGGTCCCCAAAAGAACTGGAGATTTGAGGCCTGTTCTAGATCTCAAGGACTTCAGTGTTTATATCCACTACAAAAAAATTCCTCTTGGTCACTCTGACAGTCCTGCTGCCCCTCCTCAAGCAGGGCGACTGGCTGTGCTCCCTGGATATCCAAGACGCTTACCTGCATTTCTTGGTATGTCCACCACACAGGTGGTTTCTCCGTTTTTGGTTTTTCAGAGCGAGCATTACCAATTCAAAGTATTGCCCTTGGCTCATCCTATGTGCCACGGGGTCTTCACAAAGTTTAGTTTATTAATTTGTTGGAGCACTGTATCTCATTGTGACTCTAGGCGCTTTACAGATACTTGAAGAACATAGACAAGTGAAAATAAAACATGCATAAAAATAAAATAAATTTAAATTAAAGGGAGGGAAAAGCTTTATTAAATAAGTTTTTCAGATCCCTCTGGAAGGCACTAACCAAGGGGGCCTCTCTAAGCAACTGAGGCAGTGAATTCCACAGGGTAGGCGCCGCGACCAAAAAGCCTGGGCGCCAGATGACTTAAAATCAACTCTGGGAATCACTATGAGGCCCTTCTTGACTGACTGGAGGGGACGAGAGGGGTGATAGGGCTGTACCTCTGGAGAGGACGACTACCTTTTCCCCTGCCTGAACAACTGGCTCCTCAAAGCTCCATCCAGAGATCAGCTCCTCTGGACCTTGGAGAGGACCCTACAGCTGTTTCTCTCCTGGGCATCACTGTCGGTCTGCCCAAGTTCATATTGATTCTGTCCCAGAGACTGCAGTATATAGGGGTGATCCTGGACTCTGCACAGGGCAGGGCCTACTTGCCCCAAAACAGGGTGGAGTGCCTCATTGCCCAGGCTGAGGAGGTTTCCCAGAGCCATTATGTTCCAGTGAGAGTGTACTTGAGGCTGTTGGAGCTTGTGGCCACAACCATTGGCACAGTCCCCCTGGCTAGACTGCACATGCAGATGCTCCAGTGGACACTGCAGGTGTAGTGGGACCAACGCATTGACAACCTGAAGCAACTAGTGCTGGTTTCCACACCAGTCTGCTCCAGTGGTGGATGGATCTTGAGAACCTGTTACTAAGGGTCCCATTCCAGATCTTATCTCTCCAGCAGATCCGCACGACGGATGCCTCCAGTTCGGGCTGGGGTGCACACCTGGGTCTTTCTAACCCCAGGAATCCACTAGTATTATTACTCCTCTCTGCAGTGCCTCTTTAAATCAGCACTGCCCCGGAGCCAAATAGAATGCTATGCTAATTATGGAATGTTTAGCTTGTGCATTCATTTTCAAACTACCCTATTCCAACTGCCTGGATTCTACCTCAGATTTTCTGTCTCAGCTGCAAAATTCAGATGCCCTGGAGATCTCTCTATCAAGATCATCTAAATTGTGCATAAGAACAAAAGAAACATAAGTTTGTTGTCTTATTTTTTCATTACTGCCTTATTCTTATTGAGTTTTAGCAATTTTACCTCATTTTAAAGTTATTTAGTTTTTCTTATCGGTACTTTGCAGTTCCTTTGAACCGTGGGGCAACCGATTGCTTGGTAAATTTCAAAAGGCAACTCTAGGTAAGTTTCCAAGTGTTTTTCATTTAAAAACATTTAAATCTACTAATTTTGAACTGAGGTTTTCCAGTTCTAATAACGGTTCTCGGTTCCCGAACTGATCGGAACCGTGTTCTGTATAAAAATTGTCGGTTTCTGAACCGACCGCTAAATCTTTAATATTTTCTTATTTTAGTGGTTTCTCGGTCCTGTTTTCTTACAGTATTGGATAAACCTAAAAAGAACACAGGACCTACAGGTTTTAAGAATTGTGTTAAATGTGCAGAGATTTTTGCTAGAGCTGACAAACATGATCTGTGTCTGCTGTGTCTTGGTGTAAAGCATTTCAGTGAAGATTGTGAGATTTGCAAGTCTTTCCTTGAAAGAACTGTGAAGAAGCGCAGGGAGAGACTGAAGAGAAAGCTTGAAGAGGGGTCCCTGGGCTCTGACCAGTCCACTTCCTCAAAAAATGTGGCAATTCATTCTAGAGCCTTAAAATCCACCCATGATATGGGTGAGGTATCTTGTAAGGGAGGCAATCAGCCGGCTGACACTCTGGTGCCTGCCAAGAGACAAAAAAGTAAGCACACTGACACCCCGGCTAAAATACCTCAAGGGGCCTTCATGTGCCATTGCATACTCCCACTCCTGCTGACATTTCACAAGCCCTGACTTTGTTACATGTGCTGCAGGGCCTGCTCCCTGCCCAGCAACCTCTAACTGCTCCATCTGATAAAACTGCTGCCACCCCTCTGGTGTCTGTTTCCACTATGGGTGGTGAGGTTGATGAGGAGGAGGAGGAAGGAATAGAGCCTGAGGTGTCACTGGAGCAAGACTTTGGTTCCCCCCCTAGGCCCTCGGAGGATTTTTCCTCCTATTTTTCTTTCATTAAGAAAATGGTGGAAACACTGGACCTCCAGACAATTGAGGAGGTACAGGATGAAGAAGAGGTTCAATATATGGAACTAATGAGGCTAACACCCTCAAAATTACTTCTCCTTCCTCTTTATACATTTTTCAGAAAATATATTCTGGAAATATTAAAAGTTCCTCAGACTGTCACCTGTTGATAAAGAATGTGACAAAAAGTGCCAACTGGAAAGATCTGGTGCTGACTTTTTATTCAGCCATCCTGATCATCAGGGCATTGTGCAGCAGGCAGCCTGTGAGAAGGCCAAAACCCCCTTGTTTTCTCATCCACCTGAAAAAGATTCCAGAAAGGTGGACAGTATGGCAGAGGGGGTACCTCTCAGCATCCCTTTTGCTATCGGGCAAGCCTCTTATCAGGCCTATGCTGCTCTTTACTAAAAGGCTTTTTGGCAGTCTGTGGTGGATAATGCAGAAGCAAATCCTTCTCTCATTGTTTCTGAATTGCTAGAGACAGCCAAATTGGGTTTGGAGACTTCCAAATACTAATTCCAGATGGCAGCAGATACAAATGACACCGCTGCCAGATGGTTGGCTGGTACTATAGTCATGAGAAGGTTTGCCTGGCTGAGGGCTACTAACCTCTCCCAGGACACTCAAACCATAGCAATGGATTTCCCAGTTGAAGGCCATTCACTTTTTGGTGCACAAACTGAAGCCTACATGAAGAAAGTAGACGAATACAAGACTACTTTCAGAAGTAATTCCACAAGGGGCAAACCTTCTCCCTCTACATCTTATTCTAGGGGAGGAAGGGGCAGGTCTACTTTAAGAAGACCTTTCTTCCAGGTGCAGGCTGCTCTGCAGATACAGTACCAACCCCAGCAGACAGGTTTCTACAGGGCCAGGGGAAGAAGGGGCTCCTGCAGAGGGTCCCATGCTACCCAACCTCAGCAAAAGCAGAATCCCTGACTCTTCCCTTCAGGCTGCCTCGCCACATCCAGTAGGGGGCAGACTTTCCCACTATCTCCAGGACTGGTCAAAAATAACATCAGACAGGTGGGTCCTGGAAATAGTGGGTCAGGGGCTCTCCCTTTGTTTCAAGTCCCTTCCCCCTCTCAGGGTAGAACGTTTTGCATCAGTTCCTCCCTCACAAAGAGAGCTGCTGGAGCAGGAGGTAAAACACTTACTTCTTTTAAAAGCAGTCCAGCCTGTTCCACCCAACCAAAGAGGGCAGGGGTTCTACTCCAGGTATTTCCTAACAACAAAAAAGATTGGAGAGTGGTGGCCTATACTAGCCCTCAGAAGTCTAAACAAGTATTTGGTCAAACTCAAATTCAAAAATGGTCAGAATGGCAATAATTCTGCCAACACTACGAAAAGGGGACTGGTTGGCCTCTCTGGATTTAAAATATGCATATTTTCACATCCCTGTCAGAGAAACACACAGAAGATATCTCAGGTTCTCTCTCTCTCCTCAGGCCACTACCAGTTCTCAACACTTCCTTTTGGCCTTACCTCTGCACCAAGGGTATTCACAAAGTGCATAGCAGTAGTAGTGGCACATCTCAGAAAACTGGGTGTCTCAGTTTTTCCATATCTGGACAACTGGCTGATTGTGGGAAAATCCCAATAACAAGTGTCAGAACACTTACTATTAGCTCAAAGTGTTCTCTCCTCCCTGGGATTTCTTCTAAATGTCAAGAAATCTGTTCACACCCCAGTCCAAGTATTGCAGTTCGTAGGGGCGGAACTCAATACAATTCTGGGGAAGGCCTTCCAACCCTTGGAAAGGATACAGGCTATATGCTTCTTGCAAGCTCATTCATCCGGGGTAGGCCAAAACAAGCTTCTCAGTTTTTACAGCTACTAGGCCACATGGCTGCAGCAACAACCAAAGTCATGGGCGCCAGATTCCAAATGAGGGACTTTCAGTTTCACCTCAGGGCCCATTGGTCCCAGAGACGAGATCCACTTTCAAAACTAATTCCTGTAACAAAAACTCTTGTACAGGCCCTCCAATGGTGGAAGGATCCAGACAATCTAAGGGACGGGGTGCCTTTCCTACAAGAGCCCCCCATCTTGGTGCTCACAACAGGTGCCTTCCTCCTAGGATGGGGTGCCCACCTAGGGGGACCACACAGTTCACGGCTCCTGGAGCAGTGCAGAGTCACTTCTGCACATAAATCTATTAGAGTTAAGAGCAGTGTATCTAGCCATTCAGGCTTTCACTTATCTCATAAAGGGAAAAGTAGTTCAGGTCAGAACAGACAATACCACTACAATGTACTACATCAACAAACAAAGAGGGACAAGATCCACTCCACTATACACAGAGGCAATGAAAATATGGAGCTTGATTTGCTCTATAAATGCCTCCCTACAACAGTTCATCTGCTAGGGAAGCACAATATACTAGCGGATGCCTTGAGCAGGATAAACCAGGCCCAACACGAATGGGCACTGAACAGTCAAGTAGTGCAAGTCCTATTCAGGCGGTGGGGAACCCCAGAGCTGGATCTTTTTGCTTCCCACCACGATCACCATTTACCCCTTTATTGCTGCAGGGCCCCAGTGAAGGGAACTGTCCCAATGAATGCCCTGATTCTCGACTGGACAGAGAAATACCTTTATTCCTTTCCTTACTTATCAAGCTCAGGTCACTGGCAGCCTCAATGATTCTGATAGCACCAGACTGGCCAAGACAGTCTTAGTACTCCCTGTTACTCTCAATGTCAGTGAGTGAACCGATCTACCTCCCTCAGAGGTACAGTCTGCTGACTTCCTTCCAAGGCAGGGTGGTATATCCCAATCTCGGGGGTCTCAGACTCAAAGTTTGGCTCTTGAGGACTTGGAGTATTCAGACTCCCAATACTCTCAAACAGATTTAGAAGTTCTTAAAAGTTATAGAAAGCCTTTTACTAAGAAAACGTATGCTTCAAAATGCAAGATGTTCTATTTGGTTTACAGAAAAGGGCTTAATCCCAGCACAGGTTGGCATTCCAACCCTCCTAGATTATTTGTCCTATCTGCATTCCCTGGTGTTGCAATATTCAACCCTAAAAGTTCATCTTGCTTCACTTTCAGCTTATCTCTCTATAGGAAAAGGGGTATCACTAGCTTCGAACCCCATATTTAGAAGGTTCTTTAAGGGCCTTCTACACCTGTTTCCCCCTCATAGGGAACCAGTGCCAGCTTGGGACCTCAGCATTTGTATTGCTCAGCTTATGCGTCCACCATTTGAACCCCTGGCTAATGCAGAGCTAAAGTTCCTCACCTAGAAGGTAATTTTCCTTGTGGCACTTATCTCTGCTAGGAGGATAAGTGAGTTACAAGCCCTATGTGTGGAAAAGGACTATATTTCTTTCCACAATGACAAGGTGGTATTGAGAACTAATAGAACATTTCTTCCCAAAGTAGTTTCTGACTTTCATTTAAATCAGTTTATTACCGTACCAGTATACAGCACACACCAGTTCTGGTGAGCGTAGGCTGCATAGTTTGGATGTGAAGAGAGCACTGGGCAATTATATAGCCAGCACTAAGGATCATAGGCAGGACAGGCAACAATGGTTCCATACCTATGGGGAGGTAGGTACGAGATCTCCTGCTTCAAAGAGGACTATATCTCAATGGATAGTCCAATGTATTCAGTCTTGCTATACAAAGGTGGGCAAGATCCCTCCTTCAGGTTTTAGGGCCCATTCCACATGGGGCACAGCTTCCATCGCTGCAGCTGCCAAAGATGTTCCTCTTCTGGAGATTTGTAAAGCAGCTACCTGGAGATCAGTCCACACCTTTACTAAACATTACAGCCTGGACACCCAGGCCAGAAATGATGCCAATTTCGGAAGGGCTGTTTTGCAGATAGATTTTTCCTAGATAGATTCTGCCCACCTCCTGTGGTACTGCTACATAGTCTGCAAAGAGTAATAATATTAGTGGATTCCCGGGGTTAGATGAAGAAATTACTCACCTGTAGTAATCTTATTTCTTCCTAGGGATCCACTAATATTATTACTCCCTACCCCTGTTCCTCCCCTTAGAATCTCAGAAAAATACTCTGTACAGCTGAGATGTCTCTCAGTATGATAGGTATATAATCTGTTGGTACATTCTCTATTGGCTAGTAAGTTCATTTCTAAGGGTGCATCTGACTCAGAAAAGAGGACTCGTTATTTAAGGTTTTGTTGGCCCTTTCTTGGCCTGTTACTACTTTTTTATGGCCCTGTTGGCCATGAACTTAATTATTCATTCTGAGAGAGATATATGTGTGTGTGTGTGTGTGTGTGTGTGTGTATATATATATATATATATATATATATATATATATAATATATATATCATGGTAGCACGGTAGTGCTACCATAGTTAGGGTTGAGTAGCACTTTTAAGGTTAAAGGGTGAAATTTTGTACCTTAATAACTTTGCCACTGTTTAATGGATTTGCCTGAAATTTGGAATGCACGATTGAGCATGGTAGATCTTGGGATCTGCCAACTTCATACCCAGTCGGATATCTGACTGGAGTTAAGTGACAACCAAAAAGCTAATTATGCTTTTTGCAAATTTTTGCTCGCCTACAGGCAGCACGGTTTCTTGCGACTGGTCCGAAAACTTCAGGGAAAGTCCGGCCG
The DNA here is from genome assembly GCA_016271365.2 of Neoceratodus forsteri. Taxonomy (NCBI): domain Eukaryota; kingdom Metazoa; phylum Chordata; order Ceratodontiformes; family Ceratodontidae; genus Neoceratodus; species Neoceratodus forsteri. The sequence goes on from CM057452.1 coordinate 1,617,025,265, forward strand.
GCGTCCCTGATGTGCCTTTTGAAGATTTCGTGAAAAAATATTGAACGGTTCAAAAGTTATTCAAAAAACAAGTTCCCATTATAAGTCAATGGGAAAAATTAAAAAGTTTGACAGTGTTGCAAATGGCCCTAGTAGTGTCACAAATCCGCCATTTTGTTTTCAGTTGGTGATCAGAAAAATGTTTGGCAATTAAAATTGGGACCCTCTGGGAACACCATTCTTTTTGTGTTCACCTAGTCGTACCCTCAGGATGCTAGCCATGTCTTTATTTTGGGGTTAAACACCCCAGAAATGTTTTTTTCAAATTTCTGGAAAAAGTAGTGTCGCAAAGTAGTGTTGCACTCACGACACTTTCGTGATTTAATTTGTGAAATTGTCGTGATTTGCAACACTATTTTGCGACACTATGCCCAAAATAACAGGAATTCTTTGCCACCCTGCTGCAAAAGAACGGTTTGGTCTATTGGGCTGAACTTTGGAGGGAAGACTGCCAACATGCCACAGATGTGCCTTTTCATGGTTTGGTGAAAAAATATTGGAGGGCTGCAAAGTTACGGCACTCTGAAGTTGACACTTTTTCCCATAGGATAACATTACGGTGTCCGTTGCGCCTTTCGGGGCCTGTATTTTGGAAATGGTGCGAGATATAGACTTTTTGTCAGAAAAATGCTTAGCCCCCTTAGTGGGAGCTAAGTACAAAACTAGCCATGAATGTCATAATTCATATGAAATTTTCATTTTTTTCTACGTCGTATGGTTCCTGAGATATAAGCAATTTAGTATTCCAAGTCCTTCTTTTCTGCTCCGAGGCCCATTATTATGCATACATTCTTTGTCTTCACTGTCTTTTTCAATGCAGTTTTTGGGGAAAAGAAGGGTGTGCCCTCATTACTGTGCCAGTTAGCATTTCCCGTTGCATTTCCGTTACCGTTCGCGTCACCATTCCCGTGTACGCCACCGTGTGTGTCACCGTGTGCGTTACGGTTTTCATTTTTCGTTTGTGCTTCTGTTTGCGTTACTGTTACCATTTGCGTTTCCATTACTGTTTATGTTTTCGGGTTTTTTTGTATCAGCTTGTGCGTTGCCATTTGCGTTTGCGGTCGACCTTCCGTTTGCGTGTGTCTTTCGTTTTGCATCATCGTTACTGTTGCCGTTACCATTGGCATTTCCAGTCGCATTACCATGACCGTGCGCGTTGCGGTTTGCATTTCCTTACGTGCTTGCGTTTGCATTTCCGTTTCTGTTTCCTTTGGCATTACTGTTGCTGTTAACATTTACATTTCCAATTGCGGTACTGTGACCGTGCGCATAGCGGTTTGCATTTCTGTACACGCTTGCATTTGCATTTGTTTCCTTTGGCGTTATTGTTGCTGTTACCGTTACCATTTGTGTTTACAGTTGCGGTACTGTGCCTGTGCGTGTTACGGTTTGCGTTTCTGTACTGTCTTCCGTTTGTGTTTCCATTTCTGTTTCATTAGGCATTATTGTTGCTGTTACCATTTGCATTTACAATAGCGGTTCCGTGACCATGCACATCACGGTTTGCATTTCTGTACGTGCCTGCGTTTTGGTTTCCATTTCTGTTTTCTTTGGCGTTATTGTTGCTGTTACCGTTACCATTTGCATTTCCAATTGCAGTACCGTGACCGTGCATGTTACCAGTTGCATTCCGTGCGTACTTGTGTCTCAGTTTCCGTCACTGTTCGCTTTGGCGTCACTTTACACTTGCGTTTCTATTACCGTTTGCGTTATCATTTACATTTGTATCACCATGTGCATAACCCTTTGTGCTTGCGTTTGCTTTGCACTTACAGTTACTATGTCACAAAAAATCACGTGGGAGTGAGAGGCCCGAAGGTCCAGCGCTCCCACCACCACATTACATTCACTATTTATAGTCTTCATTCTCAAAAAGAAGGGAAATTCATGGCAAAAAACTCTGTTTAATGCATCAGTTAAGGTTGTTCCACAGCGACAAAAGCGAGGAAATTTGATGTTTGGGTTAAAGGCCCCCCCTTGCAGCCCCCCACTCCGCCTCCCAACCAGCATCAGGGTGTGCATTGGGGTCGTCAGTCCTAACTCTCACCCCATTCTCCTATACTTCACCACTTCAGCTTGTTTACACATGGAATGGGGTGAGAGTTAAGACCGATGACCCTAACGCACACCCGATGCCGGTTGAGGGCGGAGTGGGGTGCAAGGGGCTTTCAACCCTAACATCGAATTTCCTTGCTTTTGTCGCTGTGGAACAACCCCAACTGATGCATTAAACAGAGTTTTTGCCATGAATGAATATATATATATATATATATATACACACACACATATACACACACACACACACATACATACAGGCTTCACAGAAATCTGAGTTAGAATAGGGCAGTTTGAAAATGAATGCACGAGCTAAACATTCCATAATTAGCATAGCATTCTATTTGGCTCCGGGGCAGTGCTGATTTAAAGGGGCACTGCAAAGAGTAATAATACTAGTGGATCCCTGGGAAGAAATAAGATTACTGCAGGTGAGTAATTTTTTCTTCTCAGACTCGGGGGTGGGGCGGAGAGACATGATCCCAGATCAAGATGTCTCTGCATATCAACGTGCTGGAGATGTGGGCAGTCCTGTATGCCGTGCAGGCCTTTCAGAACCATCTCCTTCCGGGTCAACTGTTGATCTAGTCAGACAATCTCAGTGTTGTCTGCTACATTAACAAGCAAGGAGGAATGCATTCATACCCCCAGTGCCGGGAGGCCATGAGAGTCTGGTACTGAGCACTGGACCATGGTCTGATTCTCTCAGCAGTCTATGTCCCTGGCGTACTGAACACCATGGCGAACAGCCTCAGCCGGACTCAGTCCAGCATGCACGACTGGGAACTTCTCTTATCAACCTTTGCAGAAGATTTGTTCACCAGATGGGGTCGTGGAGAGTTGGACATTTTTGCACCCACACTCAACACAAAACTGCCCAGCTTCTGCTCGTTAGAGCCAATGCCTGGAGTTTTCTGGCTAGGCGCGTTGATCTTCTCCTGGAGCATAAGGTTCCTTTAGGTCTTCCTTCTATTTCCTCTGATTCAGAGGGTGTTAATCAAGTTACAGATGGAGCAGGCCAGCATGATCCTAATCGCACCCTTCTGGCCAAGGCAGATATGGTTTCTATTACCACAACAGTTAGCAGAGGACGCTCTCATTCCCCTACCCCTTTACAGGAATCTGCTGATGCAGGCTCGGGACCCTGGTCCATCCGAATCTCAAGTCCCTTCATCTGCATGCCTGGCTGCTGAGGACATAGCCATTGCCTGGTTCAGAGTATCTCAGCGGGTGGCGGGTGTCCTTGTAGCAGCTCAAAAAGGCCTCCACTACAGCCGCATATGCCATAAAGTGGATGAGGTTTGCCATTTGGGCTGCTAGTCATCATCTGGACCCTTTAACCTGTCCAGTGAGCCAGATTCTAAACTACCTGATCTCCCTGTCGGGCTCAGGCCTTCAGAACTCCTTCCTCAAGGTGCACCTTTCAGCTGTTCAAACAAATCTTGCTGTGTTCTGACATATGCAGTTAGCCCCAGCACTTGAACTGCCCAGGAGATGAAAGAGTTAACTCTGTGCAAAAGCATAGAACGTTGAGCTCGAGCTCTGATTTCAAACCTCTGTGTGTGGTGCTGCAGAGTGTAACCGTCAGATTCTTTACTGCGCCTTACTGTGAAGTCGCTCTGGAACATTGCTCCTTCGCTCGGTTCGGTAAAGTTTCTAAAGAGTGTCGGTTTTAACCGATTTCTTATTTTTTCAGTATTTCAAGTCTCTGTCTATGGTACAGTAAGTGTGTAGTAGGTAGTGAACTTTATTTTTGTGTGTTTTTCTGTGGAAATTTTAATTCTTAAGTTCCTTAGCGGTCGGTCCGGTTGGGAACCAACTGTTTCTGTTTGAATTCTTTCTGTTAGGATTGTAGTGGTGTGCCGGTTCTGATCGATTCCAAAAACAACGGACCTTTACCGGTTTCTTTCCACAACCCGTAACATGGTTGGTTACCGATCAGAAAGTATTACCTGGTGTGATTGCTGTTAAGGGTAATTGTTATTAGTCTGGTCATGTCTGAGAAACCCAAAAAGAAAACTGGACCCACTGGATTTCAACACTGTGGTAAGTGTGGGGAGGCTTATGCTGAAGCTGATCCTCACTTCATCTATGTTTGTCTGGGGTCTGACCACCTCAAAACAGACTGCCAAATCTGCAAAAATTTCCCCAAAGCCACGTTGGATAAAAGGATGAGTAGGCTCAAGGAAAGGGAGGCCGAGAAGTCGGCTGACCCAGATGACCAGCCCGGTTCAGTTGCGACCGAACCTGAGGAGGTGCCCACTGACCTGAGCAATACCTCCTCGGGCAAAAGGAGATCCAACCTGACGGGTCAGTTCCAGCAAAAAGGAAAAGAGAATCAGTCGGTCCGGATCCAGAACCGCATACTCCAACCGCTGATGATATAGCCAAAGCGATACGTATTGTCCAGTCACTTCGATCGGTTCCATCTGAACCGACGCCTTCAACCAGGCGTTCAATTCGAATGGACCCTGCTCAATCGGATTACGATCCGGATGCCTTTTATGAATTGGAGTGGGAGGGGGACTAAGACTATCCAGAACAAGGCGAGGAAGATGATAATGTCTTAGAATGTCTGGATGTGCCCATTGAACTGGACATCTCCCCAGACAGACCCTCCAGTGTCTCCCCTCCGAGGCTTTCTGAGTCCTCTTCACACTATTTGTTCTACAAAAAGGTGGCTGAAACTCTCCAGCTTCCTTTGGTAGAAGCTGTAGAAGAGGAAGAGGAGCCTGATTTTGTCAAGATGATGGACATCCCAGAGTCTAAGAGGCTGTCTAGTCCCCTCCACAAATCCTTGGGGAAGCGGACAAAAAAAAGATTCTTCAGACACCAAACACTTGACCTTCAGTGGACAAAAGGATGGACAGAAGGTATATTTTGTCAGGCTCAGGTACAGAGTTTTTCTATAACCATAGCAGCCATGTTGGGGTAATGCAGGCTGCAGCCTGTGACAAAGCTAACACACCTTTGGCTTCACACCCCCCAGATACAGAATCCAGGAAGATGGATGCCATGGCCAAAAAACAATATTTGGCATCCCCCTTGGGACTCAGGCAGGCAAACTATATGGCCTATACAGCCAGGTACCAGAAGTCCAGGTGAGATACTCTTCTGGCACTGGCTAAGCAGGCCTCCCCACAGCTGGCCAGAGAGCTGGAGGAGGGGGCTACTGATGGGAACAAGGCATCAAAGGTACAATTCCATGCTGCTGTGGACTCAGATGATGTGCAATCACGAGTCATGGCTACATCTGTGTCTCTTAGGAGATTTGCTTGGCTCAGATGTACTAGCCTTTCACAGGACACCCAGGCTAAGGTCATGGATTTCTCTGTAGTAGGTAACTCTCTGTTTGGGGAGCAGACAGAGGCTTACATGAAGAAAATGGATGAATACAGGACTACTTACAGGAGTGCTTAAGCCAAGGAAAGGCAAGCTACTCCTCAGAGGCAGCAGTCTAGGGGCAGGCTGTTTCACAGGCCTTTCTACCAAGCCCAGGCCTCCTTGCCCTTCCTACAGAGGGGGTTCTTTCGAGGGAGAGGCAGGAGGGGGATGAGCAGGGCTGCATCCTCTTCCCAATCTAAGGCTCCTGCCAAGCAGACACCCTGATGTGTCAGCCCGGTCGACTCCCCAGTTCCAGTAGGAGGCAGGCTGGCTTAGTGCTTCCAGACCTGGAAGTCTGTTACCTCAGACAAGTGGGTCCTGGAGGTAGTAAGCCAGGGACTGGCCCTCAGTTTCAAAAGATTTCCAAAAATGAGGGCCAGATCTTTTCCACCTGCAAACATCTCCGAAACCATTGCTTTAGAAGCAGAGGTTTCCTCTCTGTTGGTTCTCAGAGCCATGGAGAGAGTTCCTACTCCACACAGGGGCAAAGGTCTTGGTCAGATGCTTCCTTACCCCAAAAAGACAGGGAGTGGCGACCCATTCTAGACTTAAGGTATTTGAACAAGCACATTTTAAAGCCAAAGTTCAGAATGGTGACTCTGGGAGTAATTCTTCCCTCTCTGAGGCCAGGAGACTGGCTAGCTTCCCTGGACCTCAAGGATGCCCATTTCCATATTCCCATCAGGTGCTCCCGTAGAAAGTACCTCAGGTTCGAGTTGCCCTCAGGCCACTATCAGTTCAGGGCTATGTCCTTTGGCCTAACATCAGCTCCAAGGGTTTTTACAAAGTGTCTTGCAGTAGTAGTGGCCTTCCTCTGAAGGCAGGGTGTTTCTCTGTTTCCTTACCTGGACGACTGGCTCATTGTAGGACAGTCTTCCGACCAGGTCAAGTCAGCTCTGCAGGTCACCCAGGATCTCCTCAGTTCTCTGGGGTTTCTTCTCAACCTGCCAAAGTCAGTTCTCGAACCAGTGCAGCTTCTCGCTTTTATAGGGATAGAGTTAGATACTGTTCAATCAAAGGCCTTCCTTCCACTTGCAAGAGTTCAGGCCCTTACAGATCTCACTTCCTCTTTTCATCCTCTGGTTTCTCGTCCAGCAAGGCATTTTCTTCAACTCCTGGGCCACATGGCAGCTTCTACTGCAGTGGTACAGGGGGCCAGGTTTCAGATGAGGGACATTCTGTTCTATCTAAGATCCTTCTGGTCTCAGAGAAAACTCTTTCCAAACTGATTCCAGTGACTCAGACTCTGGTCCAAGCTCTCCAGTGGTGGCTGGACCAAGACAATCTCAGGCAAGGTGTTCCATTCCTCAAGCAAACTCCTTCAGTGGTTCTCATCCCAGATGCTTCTCTGCTAGGCTGGGGAGCACACCTGGGAGCATACCTCTCAACCTTCTGCCTCATAAATCAGGGACAAGGCTTAAAAAAATCAGGGACAAAGGACCAAAATCAGGGACACATCTTCAAATTTGATGATATCCACTCAGGAAGCTGGTAGAATATGGGGCTTAGTGCAAAATGCATTTTCTAAGGAAGAACAACTCTTTAATTTTAATGTTTGACATTATTTTGTGCTTCCAACTCCCACTGTTTGGTCATGGAAACACAATTTTTAAGAGGGACAGAGTAAAATTTTGAGGCAAAATCAGGGACAGTTGAGAGGTATGCCTGGGAGCCCTCACAGCACAGGGGGTGTGGTCCCCAGCAGAGCTTCTCCTTCATATCAGTCTTCTGGAACTCAGGGCATACAAACTACTGAGAAGACATAACAAGTTTAATAAATGAAAATATAGGAAAATACAAAAAGACTGTAAAAATAAAATTAACAAAACAGAAATTGGAAAAAAACTTAGCATATAGAAAATATGGAGGAAAAAGTTTTTATGCCTATGTTAACAACAAAAAGCAAACACCCAGAACAATAGGGTCCTCAAAAGTAAAAGAGGAGGAAGTAACCACACCAAAAGACATGGCCGATGAATTCAGCAAATATTTCTGTTCTGTGTTTAATCTAAAAAACTAATATTAACAGATCTACACCTGAAACTGATTCAGCAGAGCCATTGATACTTTCCAAGCAAGACATATTGGCAAAATTGACTAATCTTAACAGTAACAAATCCTCAGGATCTGATAGGCTACATCCGAGACTATTGAAAGAACTAAAGGATTGGTTAGTCGAACCCCTATTTAAGATACTTGATTTGTCCCTACGCCATCACATTATACCAAACGATTGGAAAACAGCCATAGTGACGCCAATTTACAAAAAGGGAAGCCTTGCAGAGATCTCTAATTATAGGCCTATCAGCCTGACCTGTGTTCTAGCTAAAATATTTGAAGCATTGCTGAAAGACAAACTAGAACATGACCTAGAAACAAAAGGACTAATGGATAACTATCAGCATGGCTTCAAAAAAAATAGATCATGCTTAACTGCGAATTTAGTTTTCTGTGCATTCATCAGTAAATCATTAGAAAATAATAATCCAGTAGATGTAATTTTCTTGGATTTTTGTAAAGCTTTCGGCAAAGTGCCCCACGACATCTTAATAAATAAAATGAAAAAACTAGAAATCAATACTACAATCATAAACTGGGTTGCAGAAGGGTTATACAACCGCACTAAGAGTGTATTAAAGGACACTTATCGGAATCATGCCCAGTGACTAGTGGTGTCCCCAAGGGGTCAGTACTAGGACCAATACTGTTCTCAATCTACATATCAGACTTGACAAAAAACATTCAAAGTATGGTAGTTAAATTTGCTGATGACACCAAATTAGCAGCTTCAGTTAAAACTGAAGACGAAAGACTTATACTTCTAAAGACCTAAAAAAAAATGTAAAACAGGGCAGAAAACAACAAAATGATTTTTAGTAACAATAAATGTGTTATCATACACATAGGCACAACAAATCATCACCAGGTAACCCTGAACAATCAAATACTTTCATCAGTTAACTCTTATAGTGATTTAGATGCACAAATTTCACAAGACTTATCCTCCAATAATCATTGTAATTATGTCATTAAAAAAGCAAACAGAGTCTTGGGATGCATTAAAAGGAGCTTCAGCACAAGAGACAAGGAGTACATACTGCCTCTGTATGGGGCTTATGTGAGACCAATGTTGGATTATTGTTCTCCCCTATGGAGCCCATACCTAAGGAGGGATGTAGTTAGATTGGAGAGTGTTCAGAGAAGAGCTACCAAGATGGTCAAAAACGTGTATAATAAAGAATACAACGACAGACTGGAGGAATTGCGCCTATACTCATTAGAATAAAGAAGAATAAGAGGAGACCTCCTCCTAATGCAGAAATTGTCAAATGATTTAGAATTAATGTCACAATTAGGAATGACCTTTAGCAAAAGGGATTGTGACCTTCGAAGTCTCAAGTATCAACTAACTCTTACACACCCTAGAAACAATAAAAGACGCTCTTTCTTTACATAGCGAATAATCCCCTTATAGAATACCCTACCAAAATCAGTAATAGTTTGTACCGACCAAACAAACTTCAAACATCATTTGGACCAATATCTACTGACCAAGGGACGATGAACCAGCTTGGCTGGAGATGCATGATGATGGGCTTTGACCTTCTATGCACCTAATCTTTCAGCATCAGTATTATTGGCCCTTCAGTTCTTCTCGGACTCGGTGAGGATCAAGGTGGTTCAGGTCAGGACAGACAACACCACCACCATGTGGTACATCAGCAAGCAAGGGGGCACTCGGTCTACAGCCTTGTGCACAGAGGCCATGAAAATTTGGTCTCTGGCCTATTCCCTTCAGACTTCCCTGATAGCAGTTCACCTTCCAGGGAAGGACAATGTGTTAGCGGATGCTCTGAGCAAAATCTCCCAGGGCCATCACGAATGGACCCTGGATCCTCTCATCCTGAAAGTAATCTTTACCAGGTGGGGCACTCCAGAGATAGATCTCTTTGAAGCCCCAGACAGTCACCAGCTTCCCCAGTTCTGCTGCAGACCGCCAGTCATGGGGACAGTTCCCCTGGATGATCTGATTTTGGATTGGGAAGGCAGATTCCTTTATGCCTTCCTTCCTTTTCCCCTGCTGCTCAGGGTTCTAATTAAAATCAGGTCACAGTCCTGCACAGTGATTCTGATTGCTCCAGTTTGGGCCAGGCAATCTTGGTATCCTCTGTTGTTGTCCTTAGCAGTCTCACATCCCCTGTCTCTTCCCAAGAGACACAATCTCTTAACCTCCTCTCAGGGGAGGATATGGTACCCCAGTCTCCAGTCTCTCAATCTCAAGGCCTGGCTCTTGAAGAGTTAGCGTACACAAGCCTGCATCTTTCTCAGGGAGTTTTAGACATCAAGGGTTCTCGAAAACCCTCTACCATAAAAACTTACAACTCCAAATGGAAAAGATTCAGCATTTGTTCATGGAGGGATAGCCTGCCAGATGCTGCAGGTATTGCCACAGTTTTAGATTACCTGGTTCACCTTAATGGCTTAGGCCTTAGGCCAGCCACTCTAAAAGTTCACCTAGCAGCTGTGTCTGCATTTCTGTCTGCAGGGAAGGGCTCTTCCCTGACATCCGACCCTGTCTTTGCAAAGTTCTTTAAAGGTTTGATTCATATCAACCCTACTTTCAGGGAGCCTACCCTGGCTTGGGATCTCAATATCTGCATTGCTCAGCTTATGCAGCCCCCCTTTGAACCTTTGGCTTCAGCCGAACTTAAGTACTTGACCTGAAAAACTGTGTTTCTGGTAGCTGTTATTTCTGCCAGGTGAAATAGTGAACTACAGGCACTGTTAGTTGAACCTAATTTTATCTTATACCATAGAGAGAAGGTGGTCCTCAGAACCAGTAGGAGGTTCTTAACAAAAGTGGTTTCAGATTTCCATCTGAACCAGTCCATGTCCCTTCCTGTGTTTTTCACTGATCATTCTTCTTCAGGAGAGAGAAGCTTGCACAGTTTGGATGTCAAAAGGGCACTTAGCTGTTATATAGAGCATACTAAGGCACATAGGAATGACCATACCTCTCAACCTTTTGTCTCCCAAATGTAGAACATTGCCTCTCAAAATGTGAAACAAATGAACAAAATGTGGAACACTTAATCAAATCTTTACCTAGGAGGCTCAGAACACACTTAAAATGTTTGCATTTATGTTCAGAAAGTCTGTTATTAATTGAATAATAATTTTTTGCATAATTTACTATAGATTTTTGTTTTAAAATGTTAATACTGAATGTGGAAAAAGTCCTCACAATGTGGAACAGGGAGCTTTCGTGAAGTAAAATGAGACCGTCCCTCGTAATGTGGTACAGTTGAGAGGTATGGGAATGACTGTCTTCAACTGTTTCTCACTTATGGTGAAGTGGGAAAAGGTAGGCCAGCTACTAAGAGAACTGTTGCCAGGTGGATTGTAGCCTTTATACAATTCTGTTATTCCAAGTTAGGTAAAACACCTCCCTCAGGTCTGAGGGCTCGACTAGAGATACAGTTGTTTCTCTGGCTGCTGCCAGAGATATACCCTTACTAGAGATCTACAAAGCAGCCACCTGGAAAACGGTCCATACATTCACCAAGCATACTCTCTGGATATCCAGGCTAGGAGTGATGCTAGGTTTGGTACAGCAGTACTGCAGAGCCTATTCCCAAAATAGGTTCAGTACCCTCTTCCATGGAGGTACTGCTTCGTAGTCTGTATATGTCAGAATACAGCAAGACTTCAAGTTGTTTGAAGAAAAAATTATTCACCTTAGTAATTGTGTTTCTTCTAATGGAGTCTTGCTCCGAACGCTTAGGCACTTTGTTCTTTCTGTAACATCTGAGTTGGTCCAATAAAAGATATCAAACCATTTGCTTCTGGATTTGTTCTTACAAGGACCAATATGGCAACTAAACTAAATCTGTTTGTTCATACTTACTATAATTTCCTTTTCCGTTATCTCCTACATTGTCATTGGGTAGTCATTACACTGGATATAGTGCACCACCACTAGGGTGAAATGGCACAGCCCAAAGCTTTAGAATGCTGGGCATATGAGGATTCCAGACTGTAGCAATGCTCCAGTCACTTGTGCTAGCAGTGTCTCTAAATATGTAAATAAAAAATGTACCGGTTGACTTGACACCAAAAGTACATGAAATAACTGTCTACATACTGTATATGCCACTCTGGTCAGAATAAAATACAATAAATGGTGGCCTGTCTTGCCAGATGAAGGAGGGTGATTTGTGGCTGAAACTGTTCTTCCACTTCTGTGTCCTGGCAGTAACCACAGCACTGAGTGAGCTTGAAAGAAAACAGATTACATGTCAAAGAAAACTGCATGCAGTGCGGGCACTCACGTGCAACAAAAGAGGCACCCTTGGTTAGCATCAGATTTGAGTCTGCTAAATGTGCGTGACAGCAACTGATATTCTGATGTGGAACAGTTCTTTGCATGTCTATATAAACATAGGAGTAGCAGGTAATTTATTTATTATTTATTTAGCTTTTGTTAACCAGGTAGGTACACTAGACAAGACATTTCCCTTTTTTCAGGTACAACCCGGGAGAGTACAGGAAATACGACATGGTACAACAAGATGCACTTAAGGCAGCTACAGAGTCTGAGAAAACAGAAAGCTTATCATAGTCAGCAACAGAAAGCATAACATAGTCAGCAGGTACAATGGTCAAAACAAATACATTGGAACACCAAGACTGTAAGCAGCGTATTATGTACAAGTCTTTAAACAGTATGAGTCCACTTATGAATTATATACAGTATAAGTCCCCAGAATGGGGGTACCGACAGGGCAGTACCTCACACCCTATGAATTGAATTGAGTGCAGGACAGAATCCATGCAGACAGTGCATTAGGAGGGATGTTCAGCAGGGTCCAAGTGAGATTACGGAGGCTTGGGACAGCCACACACTGAACACAGCTTCAGATGTCTCCACAGGGAGGTTCAGAGGCAAGCCTGTGAGGGGGAGGTGCGAACCTGGACTGGAAGGGAGTTCCAAAGTCTGGGGGCACACGATGCAAAATCCCTGTCCCCCATTTGAGTGCGATGTGTGGGAATCCTTGAAACAGGGCCAAGGGATCTGAGGAGTCTGAGGCGGCTCGCCTGAGGCTCCATGTCGAAGCCACGTGGGTGCCAGTCCCAATGACCTTGCCGTGAAGCAGCCCAGGACAAAATTTATGTGATTGGATGGGGGGGGGGGGCAGTTAAGCTTACTGTACAGGTCACAGTGGTGGATGAGTCGAGGGGCAGCAAGCGCAAAGTGGCAGATATTGTTATAGGCAGCGGCCTACCTGGCAAGGTCGGTTTTGGATGTACAGGCTAACAGGAGAAGCCCATAGCATAGAGAGGTTAGGAACACACCTCTAGCCAGCGCACGGCGGGCTACGGGAGTAAGATTGCTCTTGGCACGATAAGCTAGACCCAATTTGCAGTTAACGACTCTGCAGACGGTAAGGATATGCAGTCCAAGGTCAAGCTGAGGGTCAAGTGTAACTCCAAGGTATTTGATGGAGTCGGTAATAAGGACCAGGGCTCCATCAAGACCGGTGATATAAAAGGGTGCAGGGGAGGCCTTAATCTTGGCCAGGGACCCGAAGAACATGGCCTGGATTTTTTTGAGGTTGAGGACCAGCTTGTGGGACGTTATCCAAGATTGGACACTCCTAAAGTCCTTGCTCAGCTAGTGGTTAATGACCCCAATGTCCTGGGAGTGGGTTAGGATGACCGTCATCTGCATATAGAATGGACCTGGAGTGGGAAATGGTAGCAGGTAAGTTGTTCACAAAGATGGACTGATCCTTGGGGAACACCCGAGGACACGGCAGTGGTGTCCGAGGGCACCTTATTTTACTTGATCAGCTGCTGTTGGCTCTGTAAGTAGTTGGAGAACCAGCAGAGTACAGGGGGTGACAAGCCAAATGATCTAAGCTGAGCGCAAAGCAGTGCGTGGTCAACTAAATCGAAGGCTTTTGAGAGATCGATGAAAATCGCACTCGAGAGTGTGCCCTGGTCCATAGCGGTTCTGATCCCAGATGCGGCAGTGACAAGGGCCAAGGATGTGCTGTGCCCTTTACGAAAACCATGCTGCTCAGGAGACAGAAGCCCATGAGACTGGATGTATTCCATGAGTTGCCCTGCCACAACTTTCTCTAGGAGTTTACTGATTGCGGACAGAATGGCTATCGGACGGTAATTGTCCAGAATCTTAGGGTTGCCCTGTTTAAGTATGGGGACAACCCTAGCCACCTTCCATATATCAGGTATGACCCTAGAGGCTACGGATAAGTTGAAGATAAGGACCACAGGGGAGGCAATGAAGGAGTCCCCAAGACAGAGAAGCTTAGGTTAGGGGAGAGACCAGAGAGCAATCTCTTTCTCTTGTGCCGTCACAGACTGGAAATAGAATAACGGTCAGGAGGATGTCGCCGGTTATGAAGCATGGCCCTGGTCACAGCTATCACCTCCACTGGAGGAGAAGAGGGAGATGAAGCCAGACAGGTCCGGGAAGTGAGTGTTAAACGAATTGGCGATGGGAAGTGGATTGTTACAACTAATACCATAGATGACCATATCAGTGGCCTCACCATTGGAGGAACCACTAACTATGTTTTTTATGTTTTTTCAGAAAGTCCTGGGGTCTTTTGCCGAATTCAACAGAGCCGCTTTGCAGAATTCACTTTTTGCAGCCCTGATCGCTTTCTTAACACTCATTCTGGAGCCTCCTATACTGTTGAAATATGGCCTGGTCCATTGTGACCTTGAAATTGGCCCAGCACTTATCCGTAGCCCTCATGAGGGTAAGAAGGCTCCCATGCAGCCACTTGATAGCTGACCCCCTTACCCTCTGCCTAATGAGAGGGGCGTGCCTATCCTGCAGTGCCCCGAAGGCCCTGAGAAAGTGACTGACTGCAGAGGCTGGGTCCTGGACATTCCAAACCCCAGACCAGTCTGTAAGCCTGAGATCATCATGGAAATACCCCAGGTCGAACCGGGAGAAGTCCCAGATTTGGATAACTTTCTGTGGAATTTTCAAGGAGGGAACCTTCCAAACGCAGAACACTGGAGTGGTCAGAGATTGAATCAGGGAGCGTTCCAGAAGAGCTAATCCTCTGTGGCCTATTGGACAAGACCCAGTCTAGGAGAGAGCCCGAGCCACCAGCGGAGGACCACCAAGTGGGTTCCTTGATGAGTTGGAACAATGAAAGCCTCGCCAGCAGGGGCTCATAATCTTGGCATTACCACCGAGCCAATTCAGGTTAAGATCGCCCAGAATCATCAGCTCTTTGTTCCCCAGCCAGTGACCCAGCCATGTCAAGGAGGATGGGCATTCGATATGCTCACCCCAGGCGCGAAGATACAAGGCAACGTGGAACTTTTTGTATTCCCAAGTAACAGAACTGCATGCAGCAATTCACTGGGCAACTACTGGAGACTGTTGTCCAGGCAAGACTCATTAGATTAGGTGGCTCCTGTAATAGACCAGGATACCACCCCCCCCCCACAGCTTTTTCCCAGGACGGTCCTGCCTAACAAAGTCAAAGCCAGGACGCGCATAAGCTGAGCCAGGAGTTGATGGCTTAAGCCAGGATTCCTTAATTCCCAGAATGTCTGGTTTATGGAGAGTGACCCACGCAAGGAGGTTAGCCAGGAGGATATTGAGGTGGGCTATTTTCAACCCTTTGCCCTTTGACCAGCCCACAGATGGGGAGGAGGGTTGATGGGGGCCAGGATTGAGCTCAGTATCCCCCATGAGGGCCAGAGTCACAAGTAAAAGCCATAGGAGATACCTCAGTGGGGGGAGGCCACCCCAGCCACGTGACTTGTGTCCAGAGCTCCTGCCCATTATAGCAGGATACCAAAAACTCCCAAGATCAAGACAGCAGATGGACCAGGGGGACCGCCTGTCACAAGCAATTAGGTTCGAGAAGGTGAAGTCAGACATATCGTACTGTCCCAACGTAATCCAGGGGCTCTCCATGGGAGGAGCAAAGTCAGCACATAACAGAGGGAAGTGCAGCATGGCGAGCAGTCCGAGGGCAATGGAAATATTGAGGGGCATGGGCATGGCCCTCCTTATAAGGAGCTTAGTATCCTCCATGTCATGTGACAGTGTCCAGCCAAAGAAACAAAAAAAGGGGGGGGGAGACTGGGTGTGGGACAGAGCAGGCCAGACAGCATGGGCCCTGAGCAGGAGGACTCAGGATTGCTGGCACAACAGACCCCACTGAGGCTGCGCAAGTGTTGACACAGTTTACCCCACAATGCGCCTCAGAGATGGCTGGGCACAGGGTGAAAGAGCCAAGGTCACAGGCCAGAGTAACTATATCCACACTGCTCCCCCATAAGAAATACAGGAGACCTCCAACTCACACTTCAGATCAAGATAGCGCAAGACGACTTCCGGTGATGTCATGAACATGGCTGCAGCCTAAATTAGTGGCTCTTCTAGCGACACCCTAAACAGCCTCCTCAGAAAAGCCTATTCAAGCAAAATTCGCCCAAGAACCAAATCAGGAGGCGCTATAATGCCTAAGAAGCGAGGAGAATCAAACTATTCCCTACTGAAACACCAGGATGGAGAGCGATCGCAGGAAGAGGGGTTGGAGAGTGGGGATTCCCGGACCTCATCGACCTCGCGCCAGAGTAGTACGGCGCCCAATCAGGCTCCACATACGATCCTCCAGAGGCAGATGGCACAGATGTTAGCAGAGATAAGGGATTTCAGGAAGGAAATGAAATCTCACGGTCACCGTGATACGCACAGACATCAGTAAGCTGGAGCAAACGCCAGGAGAACAATGAGGCCAGGCAGAATCAGAGGAGCGGCTGGAGGAAGCAGAGCGCACCATAGTACAGCTATATGGGGACAGCAAGAATTTACAAAGCCGTGCTGAGGACGCCGAAAGTCGAGGACGCCGAAATAATAGTAGGCTCTCCGGAGTCCCCGAGGGAGCTGAAGGTGGGGAGATGATTCCTTTTATCCAAAAAACCCTAAAAGAGCTGCTTCACCTACCTGATTCCTTCTCTCTGGAACTAGAACGGGCCCATCGCACCCTAGGCCCCAGGCCACCACCGGGCTCCCGCCCTCATACGATCCTAATTAAGTTCCTAAGGCATCAAGAGAAAGAGGCAGTGCTGCATACGGCCTGGAGGAAGGGCAAAATCTATTATGCATCCCAACGGTTATTTTTTGAGAATGACTACACTCCCGAAATAATGACACGACGGCGGGCCTACATCCCGGTGATGAGAGCTTTAAAATCTGCAGGCATCAAATTCCGGATGCCCTATTCCTCCAAGATGGTGGTTTTCTTTGAAGACGGTCCTCACACATTCGACACGGCTGTGGAGGCGACAGCAAAGCTTCACAGAAGGAAAATGGAGGTGCCCCAATCTCGTGTCAGCCAGGGGATTTCAATAGCCTCAAAGTTAGCCCAGAGACTGTGGAATAATGGCCAGAAGAACACTAGGGGTAGGCAAGGCATAGAAGCCCTTCAAAAGATAGTCGGAACTCTGAAGGCGTCCCAGCCTACCCCGAAAGAACCGACACAAGATGCTCAAGGATCCAAACCTGAGGAACCAAGATGTATACAAATTGGACTAAAGTCAGACTCTGTGCCTGCATGGCTTATAGCTTAAAATGGGCTTACCTACCTGTAAATCAGTTGAACTTTCCGGGGGCGTACCTTATTTGCCATAATTATTTTTTCTTCTCAGGGATGGGATGGCATAGCGGGCGATACTTTTAGCAGGCCTCGGGAGGAAGGGAGTGGGCGGGCGGTGATGCCGACCTGGGGCCTGGGAGAGCTCGCCTCCTTCCGGCAATGACAGGGGATTGGGGGATCTATTGAGCGTGAAACCGCCGAGGAGAAGGGCCTGCTACGGACGGGTTCTGGAAGGATCTGACAGTGAGGGATTGCATATAGGCCTATCCCACATGCTGCTGTAGTAATGCCTAGCCAGGTATGAGGTGGGAGTGGGATGGAGCTCCCAGCCAGAGGAAGAATGCGATTAGGGACCTCGGTAATATATCCAAGTAGAAGGGAAGAGATGAATGGGGGCAGAGGGGAGGATAAGGAAGCAGATAGATGGGAGGTTGTGCTGAGCCTGATACAGCGGCCCAAGACCTCGGCCCTGAAGATGGGGGGGGCAAGGCACAGGTCAGGAGGCGGCCATCGCTGCGGCCTCTTTGGGCCAGGCTTGCTGAACTTCCATCTATGGCACAGAGCTACACAGAGGCGGGGCAGATGAAAGGAGACGGGAGGGGGTGGGGGTGTGGGTCTACAGCAGGCTCAATAATAATAGTGGGGCAGTAGGGCTGGGCCGTTAGGGATAGCTTGGTTGCGGGGGGATGACTACTGAGACAGTCATTGTGAGGGGTGTGGGATGGTGTGGTGGCGATGTGGATTGGGAAATGGATGGGGAAAAGAGGGAGGGTGAAGGGAGGGAGGGGGAACGGAAAGCATATACCATTACTAAGCAAACTGTTCTTTATTGATGGGCTAGGTGCCTCCCATCCCAGCTACCGTCCGGAGGGGGAGGGGAGGAGGAGGAAGACACTAGGGAGACGCATTTGATGCTGCAACACACACAAATAAACCCGGGAGTTTCTGCACTCTTGCTGGGCGGCAGTGAGCCTGAAATTGAATGTGACACTCTTGACCTTTTGAGCATTAATAATGACTCTGTGCACAAAAGGTCCCGAAAATAAGCTCACTTGCCTGAATACTTATAGACCTCTGTTGAGGAAGGAGGAGGTGCGACTGACCTGTCAAAACGGGGCTGAGCGTGATGCAGCCTGCGGTTGAGTCTCCACCTGACTGGGACATCCTGCTTGGCCTCGTCTGGCGGACTGGCGGAGGGGTGCCAGGGGGTAGCGCCCGCTTTTTGTGGCCTCCCCGACCCTGAAGATAGCGATTCTCTGCTTAGTAGCATTTCCCTCGCAAGAACACTTCATATCATGGGGACCGCAGGGGTAGCCGCATACGTCACCTATCCCCGATTCCCTTTTCCCACTAGGCACTAAGGTGCCAGGAGCCCAAGATGTCTAGGGCTCTGAAGGTAAGGGAGCTCCTTACCATTGGATCAGGTTTTCTGATCTTTGGAAGTACCAACCCACTGTTACATGTTATAAGGACCATGTTGGCCCTGTCGTTGACCTGTTCTTATTTATATGTTGATGAGTCTAGTTGTCAAGATGTAATGTTCTATTGTCATAATTGTTGTGTAACTGTCACCAGATCGAAGCAAAATGGCCAGCAAGCATATATCACAGAGTTGTCAAACTTGATGTCTCGGATTGAGGGGGAAAGGTTAGATAAAGCAAGACATCCTGAGTCACAGAAATGCACTCCTCTAGGGTGAAACTACTCTCTCTTAATGTCAACGGCCTGGCCTCTCCGATTAAAAGGTCTAAAACACTCGCTTACATTAGACGAGCTAAAGCAGATATAATATATCTTCAAGAAACACACATGACCCCTACTGAGCACGCAAAGTTGGCCAAACTGAGCCGGGGGCAGGCCTTCCACTCCTCAATTAAGGCGAGGAGACGACGGGGAGTGGCTATAATAATTTCCCCACATCTCCCCTTCAGAGTTGAGTCTTCCTGGGCGGACCCGGAGGGCCGATTGGTAATTGTGCAGGGCACACTAAGTGATAAGCAGGTAACCCTAGCGAACATCTACCTCCCACCAGGCATCTCGGTCTCACTTATGAGGCCCCTGCTAGACAAGATTATACAAAAGACAAAGGGAGTCCTCATGATGGCAGGTGACCTCAATTTAATCATAGACCCTACTACAGATACCTCTAATATTAGGCCTCCTAAACAAACAGCGGCCCAAACATTCTTCAAAAAGTTTGTGACTGAGATGAGATGGTGTGAAGTCTGGAGGAAACTACACCCTCATTCGAGGAACTACACATACTACTCCCCTGTATACCACACCTATTCCCGTATAGACCAGACGTATACACAGGTGGAGAGCTTGGGATACCTGCAAGATGTGCAGCTTGGAGATATTTCAATCTCAGACCATGCTCCCCAGATCTCCACATGGGACTTTGGCCTCCAACCTAAAAAGACACAGTGGAGACTGAACCCATACCACCTGCGTTCCAAACAGTTCTGTGAATTTCTCACGGAAAAAATACTAGAAATAAAGGCAAATAACCCAGCGTCAGATACCACCCCCGCAATTTGTTGGGATACAATTAAGGCTGTGCTTCGGGGACACATAATAAAGTATACTGCCAAACAAGAAAGGCAACGTAAAGCGCAAAGACTTAGGCTAGAGGATACCCTCCATTTCTTACAAATGGCCCACAAACAAGGGGGTACCTCAGTACTGCCCCAAATGCAGCAGACCAGTTACAAACTGGATCAACTAATTCAGCAGCAAACCGAGATAGCCTTGACCTTTTTGCGTCAAAGATTTTATGAGGTAGGCCCGAGAGCTACGCGGCTGCTGGCGTATCAAACCCGTAAACAAAAGAAGATAGCCACGATACTATCCATCCGCCACCCAATAGGAGGCCAATACCTCACCAAAACGCACGACGTTGCGGAAGCATTTACTTCATACTATAAGACCTTGTACACTCCCGAACATGCAGCATCCCCACAACAAATAGCAGAATACCTGCAGGCAATTACCCTCCCACGGCTAATGGAGGACCATAGGGAAGCGCTGGTTGCCCCGATCACGGAACTGGAGGTGTCTAGTGCCATTGCAAACGCCAAATCCTTAAAATCCCCGGGACCAGATGGATATGGGACTGAGTTCTACAAGGTAGCCAAGATACAGATCTCTCCCAATCTGCTCAATGTGTTCAACTCTGTACTAGAGGGAAGCCCACCCCCACCATCCTGGTCATATGCAACTATTTCCGTAATTCCCAAACCGGATAAGAACCCACAACTATGTGCTTCGTATAGGCCCATCTCAGTACTAAATCAAGACTATAAACTATTCATGAGTATTTTGACTCGTCGGGTAGACCAGGTGCTCCCTTTATTAATAAACAAAGATCAAACGGGATTTGTCAGATCCCGCACCACCACAGACAGCATTAGGCGTACTCTACATGTGGTACACCACATGCAAACCAGTAAAATCCCAACCATACTAGCCAGCCTAGACGCTGAAAAAGCATTCGATAGAGTGGCCTGGCCGTTCCTATACTCAGCGCTGCATAAGTTCGGGTTTCCTCTTGCCTTAATCACAGTCCTCCAGAACGTGTACTCAGCCCCCTGGGCCTGTGTAAAGGTAAATGGGCATCATTCCAACTATTTCCCCCTTTTTAGGGGGATGAGACAGGGATGCCCTCTCTCCCCCCCTGCTATTTGCAATATTTATCGAGCCCTTAGCACAACACATTAGAGACGCGCATGGAATAGAGGGAGTAGTGGTGGGTGGAGGTGAGCATTGAGTAGCCCTCTATGCGGATGACATTCTTCTATACCTTCGGAACCCTGAGCACTCTCTCCCCACACGTAAACAGATTTTGGACTCCTTCGGTTTGGTCTCGGGATACAAGTTGAACTTTGCCAAAACGGAACTGCTAACCTTTTATTACACCCCCTCGCCAAAAGTGCAAGGCAGTTTCCCAGGGAGGTGGAATCTACAGAAGCTTAAATATCTAGGCGTGTATATCCCTCAAACTCCTATGGAATACTATAAATATAATTATATCCCTTTCATTGCGTAGTTGAAATCTGACTTAAACTCATGGGCAACATTACCCCTGAGCCTCTCCCGTAGGATTGATCTTGTCAGAATGGTAACACTCCCGAGGGCTTTGTACCTATTTCAAAATATTCCTGTACACCTCCTCTAAAGATTTTTGAGAATTGAATCGCCTTATCACGAAGTTTATTTGGGCCAGCCAAAGGCCCCGTATCCGTTTAAAGATCCTCACTCTCCCCCGACAAGTCGGAGGACTGGCACTCCCAGATCTAAGACATTACCAGCAAGTGGCAGCACTGACACACTTGATGTCCCAGCAAATCAGAACAACCAACCCACACTGGTTGGGCGTCGAGCGATCGATGCTAGATGACCACACTTTCTGGCGAATCTTGTACCAACAAGAAAACAACTGGGGACTGCTTTACCATGTAGACCCTTGGCTTAAGGCCTTGTTCCGTACGTGGCAGACCATTAAAACAACACATCGATTGACGCACTTCTGCCACTTATATGCCCAATTGCAAGTCTGAGCAGCTTCCCCACAAATAGCTTAGATAACAGCTTTTGGCAATGGGAAAGGCATGGGTTGAGGTACCTAGGACAGATAATGTCACGGGGAGTGCTGTGGTCTTATGCAGAGATCCAAAGGAAGTACAACCTGCCACATCGGGATTTCTACCGTTATTTACAGCTCCAGCACTATGTGGATAGCCTCCCACGGATGATCTGGGAACATGAACACCTCCCTCCCATAATTCAAAATCAAGTCACTCTTAATAAAACTCTGAAACAGAGCCACCTAATATCGTTGTACTACCAAGCGTTAAATGTGCAGAGTCAGCCACACATTGACGATATCCGCATACAATGGATCCAGGAATCGGGCTATCAGATATTGCCCGAAGACTGGTGTCGAGCTTGGAGATACACTGCCAGAGTGACGAGCTCACACCAGTGGCGCGAGGTTGCGTGGAAAAATCTGGTTCGGTATTTCAGAACCCCTGCAATTACCTGCCACTTCTCCCCAACCCAATCAGCTGCTTGCTGGCGCCTATGTGGGGAACCTAAGGCAAATCACTCCCACATCATGTGGGGCTGCCCACACCTGAGGCCATTCTTTGTGCTTCTGCAGACCCAACTGCAAGAAATTCTAGACCCACAACTACAACTGACAGTTGAGATGTTCTTGTTCTCCATTTTCCCTAAAAACCTCCGGGGTCCAAACACTAGATATTTACTCCTCCTACTCTTATCCGCAGCTAAAAAAGCAATTACTAAAGCGTGGTTGACCCCCAAAGTCCCCATGACTCAGGATTGGTGGAATATCACAAGACAAATATATACAATGGAAAAAATCACGCATAGCCAGAATGACCAAGAGGAAAAGTTTACCATCAGATGGGCCAGATGGCAAATATACTATATGCTAAAAGATCATACTTTTACCCCTTAGGGGAGCTATATAAAGAAGCCTACTTACGGGAGTATAACGCTCAGACTAGCTTAAGGTTATTTCTTAAGATTGTGACCTGTATTGGATGTTTGAAGAACAGAATGTCCTTATAATGAAATGTTGTAATAGTATTGTATATGACACCTGTGGATCATGCTTGAACTTTCCCTCCTGGGAGTAACCTAGGAAGACTTTATACCAATGGACTGGCTTCTCCCTCTATATCCTGCGGCCAGGCCGGACAATATTGTCAGTGATCTAACCCCTATAAATGAACAAATTATATTAAACAATCATATGTTCCTCCCCCTTCATGTAGAGCAATAGCATAATGTACTTAGGCTGGAATTGTACTGTATAAATGAAATGTAATACTCGGATCTGGATGACATGTATGTATGTATATATGTTTTAAAACCTAAATAAAAAGGATATTTATAAAAAAAAAGCGCAAGACAACCAGATTTATACACAAGTACAGGTTCAACTTAATAAACTATAGAGAGATGTCCAAACATTCTCACAATCCGAATTTATAACAAGACACCAGACATGTCTGCATGGGTATATTGGACAATATTCTCCCACAGGAGCGAAACCCCAGGACAGGACCCACTGACAATGTAGGAGCGAACAGAAGAAAAAATTACTCACCTTAGTAATGTTGTTTTTTCTAATGGAGTCTTGCTATATTATGACAATTGCAGTATGACCGCAGGTTAGAACTGCTCCAGAGGTGAAATAGTTAACTTTCCATGAAGGCATGGAATCTTGAGCGTGAGCTCGGCTAAGGAAGCTCTGTCTGGTTGCTTTCAAACCTAAACCGTCAGATCTTTACAAGCAAACTCACTAAGGTTCTATGTGGAAGTTGTAAACCTACACTAGCCAACTGGCTACTAACATAGCAAACACACTTCTTGGTCTCGAAAAAAGACTCAACTCAAGAGACCCAAAAGATAAAATAAAACACAACTTCACCCTAAGGAAGGGTAAGACAAAAACAACAAAGTGGCAAAAATAGGGTGCCAACACTGTGGTGCCCACCCACAGTCCAAACAAGGTTCTGAGAGGGGCAGGCAGGAAGGGAGGTCATAATATAGCAAGACTCCATTAGATGAAACATTACTAAGGTGAGTAATTTTTTCTTCAAACAACATGAAGTCTTGCTATATTATGACAATTGCAAACTACACAGCAGTACCCCCATGGAGGAGGGACAGAACCTACCTAGGGAATAGGCTCTGAAGGACAGCTGTGCCAAACCAAGCATCACTCCGAGCCTGGATGTCCAGGGAATAATGCTTGGTAAAAGTGTGAACTGTTTTCCAGGTAGCTGCTTGACATATCTCTAAAATGGGGATGTCTTTGGCCGCAGCCAGATAAGCAGCTGTACTTCTGGTAGAGTGAGCCCTCAGGCCTGAGGGGGGAACCTTACCCAGCTTTTCATAACAGAATTGGATACAAGAGACAATCCACCTGGCAATGGATCTTTTAGTGGCAGGTTTTCCCTTGCCGACCTCACCATAAGTGAGGAACAGTTGGTGGGAGTCAAACCTGTGAGCCTCGGTACGCTCTATGTAGTAACTAAGGGCCCTCTTCACATCTAAGCTGTGCAGCCTCCTCTCACCAGAGGAGGAATGGTCAGTGAAGTAAACAGGGAGAGAAACAGATTGATTAAGGTGGAAATTCGAAACCACCTTAGGCAGGAACTTTCTATTAGTCCGAAGGACTACCTTATATCTGTGAAAGGAGATAAAGTCTGGCTCCACTGACAATGCTTGTAATTCACTTATGCGTCTGGCAGAGGTGATAGCTACCAGAAACACAGTTTTCCAAGTCAAGAGCTTAGGCTCAGCTGAAGACAAGGGCTCAAAGGGAGGTTGCATGAGCTGAGCAATGCAAACATTGAGATCCCAGGCAGGAGCAGGATCCCTGAATGGAGGGTTGGTTTGAAGCAATCCCTTAAAAAACTTGGAAAACACAGGGTGCGATGACAGAGGAGAGGACTTACCTGCTGAAATAAAGGCAGAGACAGCTGCCAAATGTACCTTCAGAGTAGCTGGTCTCAGCCCCAAAGTGTTTAGATGGACCATGTAATCTAGATTGTGGGTAAATCAGCAGAGTCTGGAGAAATATTCTTCTCCGAACACCATATGGAAAATCTTTTCCATTTGGAGTTGTAAGTAGTCCTGGTAGAAGGCTTCCTAGAAGCCTTGAGTATATCCATTACACCTTGAGAGAGGTGTAGGCCGGCAAACTCTAGCTCTTCAAGAACCAGGCCTTGAGATTGAGGACTAAGGTTGGTACCAAACCCTTCCCTGGGCACAGGTTAACAGATTGTGATTCTTGGGAAGGCACGGGGAGGATGGACTGCTAAGGACAGGAGGACAGAGGTACCAGGGTTGCCTGGCCCAATCCGGGGCAATCAGAATTACCTTGCAGGATTGGGATCTGATTTTGACTAGCACTTTGAATAGGAGAGGAAGGGGGGATGGGGAAGGCATAGAAGACTTCCTTCCAACTGGGGGCTAAGGCGTCCAGAGAGACTGAGCCAAGACTGAGAGCCTGCAGCAAAGAGAGGAGTTGATGATTGGAGCTGCAAAGAGATCTATTTGGGGTGCCCCATTTGGCAAATACCACTCCCAGAACCAGGGATCAGGGGACCACTCTTGATGGCCCTGAGAGATCCTGCTGAGAGCATCTGCCAGGACATTGTCTTTGCCTGGGAGGTGAACTGCCGTAAGGGAGGTGTTCAGGGAGTAAGCCAGAGACCACAACTTCATGGCTTCGGTGCACAAGGCCGTAGACTGAGTGCCCCCCTGTTTGTTGATGTACCACATTGTATGATGTTGTCTGTTCTGACCTGTATAATTTTGTTCTGAACAGATTTGGAGAAAGCTTGAAGTACAAGAAAAACTGCTCTGAGCTCCAACAGGTTGATGTGGAGCAGAGATTCCTGAGGGGACCACAGTCCCTGGGTGGTGAGGTCGCCCATGTGGGCCCCACACCCCAAGAGGGATGCATCCCTAGTAAGGATTAATGAAAGAGGCTGAGTGACGAAGGGAACTCCTTGTCTCAGGTTGCTCTGATCCTGCCACCACTGCAGGGCTTGGATCAGGGTTTGAGTTACTGGGATTAATTTGGAACGAGGATCCTTTCTTTGGGACCAAAAGGCCCTCAAATGGAACTGAATGTCTCTCATCTGAAATCTTGCTCCTTGCACTACTGCTGTGGAAGCAGCCATGTGTCCTAGGAGCTGCAGAAAATGTCTTGCTGGTCGAGAAACCTGCAGGGTGAATGAGGAGGCCAGAGAGACTAGGGTGTTTGCCCTGTCTAAGAGGAGGAAGGCCCTGGCTTCCTGGGTATTCAGTTCTGCGCCTATGAAGGTTAGAAGCTGGACAGGCTCCAGCACTGACTTTGAGAGATTCAGGAGAAAACCTAGGGAAGTAAGCAGTCGCTGGGTTATCTGAAGATGTAGGTTGACCTGATCTGGGGATTGGCCTACTATGAGCCAATCGTCCAGGTAAGGAAAGATGGCAATCCTTTGCCTTCTTAGGCAAGCTACTGCTATTGCCAGGCATTTAGTAAATACCCTTGGAGCCGAGGTGAGTCCAAAGGGCATTGCTCTGAACTGGTAATGGCCTGAGGGCAGCTCGAACCTGAGATACTTTCGATGGGAGCATCTGATGAGAATATGGAAGTAGGCATCCTTGAGGTCCAGGGATGCTAGCCAGTCCCCTGGCCTTAGGGAAGGTAAATGATCCCCAGAGTCACCATTTTGAACTTTGGTTTTAAAGGTGCTTGTTTAGGTATCTGAGATCCAGGATGGGCCGCCATTCTCCTGTCTTTTTTGGGGTAAGGAAGTACCTGGAGTACAAACCTTTGCCCTGATATAGGGGTGGAACCCTTTCCACGGCTCTGAGAGCGAGGAGGGTAGAGACCTTTGACTCTAAGGCGAGTGCCTCTGATGGAGATGCAGGAGGAAAAGATCTGGTTCTCATCTTCAGAAATTTTTTAAAGCTGAGAACCAGACCCTGGCTTACTACTTCCAGCACCCACTTGTCTGATGTGAGAGACTTCCAGTCCTGGACAAAGTAAGCCAGCCTGCCCCCTACCGGTAGAGGAGAAGGGGCCCTGGCTACCCCATCAGGGTGCCTGCTTGGCAGGGGCTTTGGGCTGAGGGGTGGAAGCAGGCCTGCCTGAACCCCTTCTGCCCTTCCTCTAAAGAATCCCTCTGGGTATAGGAGGAAGAGGGCATGAGCCTGGTAGAAAGGCCTATGAAAAGGCCTGCCCTGCCCTCAGGCTGCTTCTGAGGAGTGGCCTGACTTCCTTGGCCTGTGCAATTCGATAGGTGGTCCTGTATTCATCCATTTTTTAATCGTAATTCTCTGTTTGCTCTCAAACAGAGAATTGCCAACCACAGGAAAATCCATGGCTTTAGACCGGGTATCCTGTGACAAGGTGGTCATCTGAGCCAAGCCATTCTGCGAAGAGCCACAAGTAGCATGACTCTTGATGATACATCATTAGAGTCCACTGCAGCATGGAATTGCACCTTTGATGCCTCGATACCATCTTTAACCACCTGTTCCAGCTCCCTGGCAAGCTGGTCAGGGACTTGTTTGGCTAGAGCCAGCACAGTATCCCATCTGGATTTCTGGTATCTGGCAGCGTAAGCCATATAATTTGCTTGTCTGAGTCCCAAGGATGCTGCCATGTACTGTTTCTTTGCCATAGCATCAATCTTCCTGAAGTCCTTTTCCGGAGGATGTGAAGCTAGGGGAATATTTGCCTTGTCACAGGCTGCAGCCTGCACTACTCCCACATGGCTGCATTGCTGTGTAAGAAATTCTGTGTCAGAACCTGATAAAGTATACCTTCTGTCCATCCTTTTGTCTACAGGAGGTATAGTATGAGGAGTTTTTAAAACTTGTACTGTCTGCTTCCTGAAAGATTTATGAAGGAATAGACAGTCTCCTAGACTCTGGAATATCCATCATTTCTACATAATCAGGCTCTTCCTGGTCATCAACAGCTTCCTCAGGAAGCTGAAGAGTTCAGCAACCTTCTTATAAAACATGAAGTGAGAAGGGACTCAGAAAGCCTGGGGGGACCTAAAGGTCTGTCTGGGGAGGTATCTGGTTCAATAGGCCTCCAGATCTTCAGACCATATTCACTCTCCTCATAGTCTCCCCCACGGTTCATAAAATTCCTCAAAATCATAATCTTGAACTGGAGGAACGGGTGGAACCGAGCGTCTCCCAGATGGTGTCGGTTCAGGAACCGGGAAAGAGACTGGACAATTTGGATTGCTTTAGCTATCTCTTCAGCTGTTGGGGAAAAACTTTCCACAGCAGCAGACTTTCTAGTCCTTTTGCGGAACTGGCTCCTGAGAGCCAGCTCTTCTTTACCAGGAAGTATTGCCTGGTCAGAGGGCACTCCCTCGGTTGGCACCGAACCGGGCGACCATCCGGTCAATGGACTTTTTGGCCTCCCTTTCCTGAGCCTACCAACTCTCTTCTCAACGGTGGCAGCAGGGAAATTCTTTGCAAATCTGGCAGTCTGAATCGAGGTGGTCAAACCCCAGGCACAAACACATGAGGTGAGGGTCAGCCTTTGCAAAGGCTTCCCACAGACATCACAGTGCTGAAACCCAGTGGGCCCGGTTTTCTTTTGGATTTCTCAGACATTATGCCAGCCTAACCAAAACTTGCCCGTTTATGGCAATCCGTCAACAAGACTCTCCTATCAGTTCCCAACCGTGTCACCGGTCGCGGAAAACGAATGAAATACGCTTTGAACCGAGAACCGGGAACCGACTTCCAAAAAGGACTAGTAAATCAAAACACAACCTGATCGTTCAAACCGAACTGATAAATGTTTTACAAGTTCCACACAGAAATTCAGTATGTAAAACTATCTATTACTTACGTTACCACAGACAGAGCTTGAACTGAACGGTTGCGGTTAAAATTGAAGCGAAAACTGAGTATTTTAAACTTTGTAAACCGCAAAAATGAACCGAGCAAAAGGAGAAATCTCCGGAGCGACTGTTCAGTGAGGCGGAGTAAAGAATCTAACGGTTTAGGTTTGAAAGCAACCAGACAGAGCTTCCTTAACCGAGCTCGCGCTCAAGATTCCATGCCTTCATGGAAAGTTAACTATTTCACCTCCAGAGCAGTTCTAACCTGTGGTCATACTGCAATTGTCATAATATAGCAATACTTCATGTTGTTTGAAAAGGAAATTATGGTAAGTATGAAGAAATGTCTTATTCTTCCTTCAAGTAAGCTCTTGCAGCAGGCCAGCACCGGTAGGACTTAGCCATCAGGCGCCAGGACCGCACAGAAACTTTCTAGTTAGCAGTCTACCACGGGGAACTGCAAACTGTTGTCACCCTTTGAAGTCAGCCTGATCTATAAAGGTGGGTGGTTCTCCCACCCCTTCCCCAGTTCTTTCCTGCCGTCAACCCGCACATGTCTGACCTTAGCAGACGCCACAGCTACAGTCAACTGCCATTCCTGCACTTAACATGCTTTTTTATTTTCTCTATTTTCTTTAGTTTTAACATCGATTTTTCGGTGTTACCGACATTGAGTTTGTCTTCTCCACCTGCCCCGTCTTCCGACCGCTCCACAAAGTATGCCTGCAGCAAACAAATTCCTGAAAAAGACAGTCGGTCACTCTGCATGTATCCTATGCCTAGGCCCCAGCCTTAACACCGAAGCCTGTCAGATCTGCCAGAAATTCAGCCATGCCACTCGGAGATGCCATCTAAAATTCCTGGAGAGCCATCTCATCAAGCAGAAGCTCGTCACAATGGAAAAGGAGCTGCAGGCCAGGATCTCTTTGACTTCACCAGCCCAGTCTTCTGGGGCTTCCTCCCCTTCTCTGTCCTGGGAAAATCTGGCAGAAAACATAAACACAGGTCAGGGACCAGTCTGCTTCCCGCTTGCAGTCTCCCCATAAACCTTCGACCACGTCAGGATTGTCCTGCGGGCGAGGTCGGACCCTACTGCCTCACCAGCTCTTATTCTCAAAGGCTGCCCGCCCTCTTCTCTGTCACAGAGTGGTTCCTCTGGGCAGGGGACTTCATCTTCTGCTCCTCAGCCCCTGATGCGCAGGCCCATCATTTCTACGGGGTCTTAGCCAGGAGGTTCTGCCTGTGTAGGTGCGATCGGAGTTGGCTCCTCTGCTGTCGCCCCTCCCTTTACAGGGTCCAACACCAGTTTTTCTCGGCAGTGCCTGCAGCAGACTACCGCCATGTCTTCCAGTCTGGTTTTGCCTTTGCCTTCGCCAGGGAGGTCTCCCTTCCCCCCCCGGCACCCATCTCTCCTAGCGCTGGTGGGTTCCCTTCCCAGGTATCTTCAGCCCGCACCTGCGGGCTGTCGCTAGTACAGCCGCAGCCTTTGAGCCCAGTGCCAGTATTGCCTCTGCTGCAGTCTGCGGGCCCAGCGCTGGTCCCACAGCCTGCACCTGGTGGCCCTCCCGAGTGTACCCTGTACCAGCTCCACTGGCCATGACACCACCTTATCCTTACCCGGCACCGGCGTACTCTTATTCACCTGTGTATAATTACCTTCCACCAGTGGATTACATTGCACTGTTTTCTGCATGATGGTCTTTCATGCAGAAGTAGACCCCTGCTCCTCAGGGCCCGCCTCCAGCAATCCCTTGGCAGTCCACCGGGGATCTCCTGCCCCTGGATCAGGTGCAGCAGGGTACCAGTACCCCCTGTATGATGGGGTCCAGTGGATCCAAATGAAACACCGGCTCCATAGGTGCCCGCCAGCTGAAAGCAAGCCAGATGAGGTGGATGACAATGACTCCGATTACTCAAGTCTTCCTCCACCTCGGGGGACTCTTCTGAGGGTGAGGAACCCGTTAAGGTGGTTCCTAAGTCCCCTCCTGATGATCCATCATTCAAGGACATTACGAGGCACATCCAGGCCACCATGGGCTGAGAAACGGAGGAACAGGACCTGGAGCGGCGTCACCTGACCATTTATTTGAGGCAGCCTGATGCCCTCCGCCGGGCGACTTGGAATCATCCCTGTGTGATGCCAGTGGTGCCTAAGAAAACAGATAGGCTCTACCACACTCCAGCTGGTAAGCCCTTTTGGGGGGGGGGGTCAGCCCAAAGCTATAGGCTCTACCACACTCCAGCTGGTAAGCCCTTTTGTGGAGGGGGGGTCAGCCCAAAGCTGACTCTGTGGTCATCAGTGAAGTACATGACTGCACCAAGAGGCCCGAACAGCTCAGCGCCCTCCCCCTGACAGAGTCCAGACAGCTGGACCACTTGGACAAGTGAGTCCAGCTACCTCTGGCTGGAAGCTGCAATACTGAACATAGGATTTGCAAGAAAGCGGGTTGTGCTCACAACAGAGGGAGGTGAACCTTACAATTGTCTTTAGTTTGTAGCAGATATTCTGCAGATGGAGGCTACTTCTAACTGAAAGGTGAAATAAGGAACTTAGAATTATTAGGAAAAGACAGTCTTTCAAGCAGCAGAGGGAGGTTGATCTAGCTTTACTTTTGTTACAATTCTTAAGATTTTCAGTGCAGGAAGAGTTTAAAGCACTGCTGACTTATTTTGGGTCTGACTGCTTTCAGAGCACAAACCACCAGGCTGTTTTGGGAATGGGGAGGTTTACCTGTGTCTGACTTGGATGTCTGGATTTTTCTCTGTTTGATTAGCAGGGTATTTTCTCTGTCAAATTGTTGTGTAGGGAATCTTGCCGACAGGAAGGCACTCATCTCAGCGGTGGGTCAGAGCTTTTAGCTGATTGTTTCGTGACGGCACAGTTTAGGCCCAACCCCTGCCCACCCCTCGAAATAGTTCCTTTATACCTGGGGTTCTGACATCATTTCCACAAGAGTGCAAGGTGCATATCACTGTCATATCCTCTCTAGTACACTGCACTGACAATATAAGCATACACATTGGTTTGTTATATAGAAATATTTATATTATACAATCACACACACACACACAAAAATAGATAAACGTGGGGAGTAGTGCAGTGTGATGGCTGTGGGGCAGCAGTCTTCCGGGAGTCTTTCTGGAGGCTGAGATGCTGCCCTATTTGCAGACAACTCTCTGCCCTGAGGGAGGAAGTTGCCCGTCTTCAGGCCACATTGGACAGTAGTAAGGGAACCTTCCCTCAGGCCACACTGGACAGTAGGAAGGGAACCTCCCCCATCCAGGGAGCACCAGAGCCACCACCACTACCTCAGAGGTTGCGAAGAAAGCACAGCAGTTGGACCACAGTGGGCTCAGGGAGGGTGAGGATGGTGGAACAGAGGCACACCCAGTCAGTTGTTCCACTCCACAATCCATACACCATTTTGGGGGGGCATAGCTCCCCTATGGATGCACCTGCAGAGGAGACTAAGGAGGCTGAAGATAACTGTCACAAGGGAGGCCCACAGGAAGGAGGCAGAGGACACCACAGGGAAAGGAAGCAGCTCCTGGTGGGGGACTCAGTTACTAGGGGGATAGAACTTGGGGGGAGCAGGGAAAACTGAAGTAAGGTGCCTGCCTGGTGCCATGGCTTGGAGGGACAGGAAGCGCATCCTCAGGATTACGAGAACAGCTGCACGGAGTCTGAGCTGGACATCATTGTCCACCTAGGGACAAAATGACTTGGCTCATCATGAGATTAGAGCAGTGCAGGAGGACTTTGTAGAGTTGGAGGGCCTAAGACAAGTAGCACACACAGTATTCTTCTCAGAGGTGCTGCCTGTCAATGGCATGGGTGAGGCAAGGGTGCTTTGCACCATGCAGTTTAATGAATGGTTGAAAAAATGGTGTGGAGCACAGGGGTTTGGCTTCATTGGGGACTGGGGTTCCACCTGGAGGGACACCAGCCTATACTGGCAGGATGGTCTGCATCTGTCCAGGAAGGGAACAAGTCTTTTGAGCAGTCGGTTTAAATGCTTCACTGGCAAGCTTTTAAACTAGTCGAGGGGGGGAGGCACTGATAAGCAGCAGGAAAATCCCGACCTCTCCTTACAAAACAGAGTACTAAATGAGAAAAAGACAGAGGTAGAAAGGTCAGTGGGGTATGCTGCAACAGATGGTAAAGCCATCAAAAAATGGAGAGCAATGAGTACCAATGCCCGTAGTCTGAGTAACAACATAGAAACATAGACTTTGACGGCAGATAAGGACTGCTTGGCCCATCTAGTCTGCCCATTTCCCTACCTACAGGATAGGCCTCAGATCCTAGTTAACCAACAGCCTATTTTTCCTACCCCCCACAAGAATTGCCTTATGTCTGTCCCATGCATTCTTGAATTCTCCCACAGTTTTAGACCCCACAATCTCCTCAGGAAGGCTGTTCCATGCATCCACTACCCTCTCTGTGAAATAATACTTCCTCATATTGCCCCTGAACCGCCCTCCTTCTATCTTTAAATTGTGTCCCCTTGTTCTTGCATGTCTCTTTCTCTGAATTAGTGGCCTTGATGGAGGAGGAACATCTGGATATCGTGGCAGTCACAGAAACATGGTACACACAAAACCGTAAACATACCAGGATACCCTATCTACAGGAGGGACAGGGAGGGTAAAAGAGGAGGAGGAGTAGCTCTTTACATAAGGGAAAGAATCAAAGCAACAGAACAAAAGGGTAAACAGGGAGGAGGAGGAGGAGAAGAAGCACTGGGGGTAAATTTGGAGACAGGCAATGGCACCACAATCTGAGCAGGGGT
Organism: Neoceratodus forsteri; assembly: GCA_016271365.2. Lineage (NCBI taxonomy): Eukaryota > Metazoa > Chordata > Ceratodontiformes > Ceratodontidae > Neoceratodus > Neoceratodus forsteri. Next base: position 1,617,058,601 of record CM057452.1, read on the forward strand.
TGTATACAGACCCCCTTCTCAGGGGGAGGAAATGGACAAGGAAATGATAGAAAGTATACTTAGAATGGCAGAAAAAGGGGAGATATTGCTGATGTGTGATCTGAATATGCCAGATGTTAACTGGAGTACAGTTGCAGCAGCCACTTCAAAGAGTGGGGTTATTCTAGATGCCCTACAGGGGGCATGCCTTAGACAACTAGTATTGGAGCCCAGTCGAGAGGGAGCAGTCTTAGACCTGGCTCTCTCAAATGGAGATGGAGAGAGGATCACAGATGTAGACGTGGGCAGCCATCTGGGAACTAGCGACCATCGAACAGTATGGTTCACAATAAACACAGCAATAGAGTCAAGCCATACAAAGGCAAAAGTACTGGACTTTAGGAGGGCTGACTTTGCCAAAATGAGTGAGTGCCTAAGGAATGCACTAGCAAATGGGCAGGAAGGAGGGGTGGAAGAACAATGGGGAATAATAAAAACTGCCATCACAGAGGTAACAAGCCTTTGTGTGAAGCAAATAAAACAAAACGATGTAAGAAACCACTGTGGTTCTCAAAGGAAGTGGCAGTGAAGGTTCAAGAGAAAAAGAAAGCATTCAGGAAGTACAAGGAATCACAGAAGGAGCAGGACAGACAACTGTATCAGTTAAAGCAAAAGGAAGCTGGGAAGACAGTCAGAACAGCAAAGGCCCAAACCGAGGAAAAGATAGCCAACTCAGTTAAGAAGGGGGATAAAACCTTTTATAGGTACATCAGGGAGCGAAGGAAGACCAAGGGAGGGATAGTGAGGCTCAATAAAGGGAGGGAAGGTGGGCAGAGGTGGCTGTCAAAAGGCAGAGATACTAAACAAATATTTTGCTCAGTATTTACAAATGAAGAGAGGTACCTAAAACAAACAGTAGAAACACTCTGGATACAGAAGTTGATACCAGTCCATTTACAGAAGAAAGGGTTCTGAAAGAACTCTTAAAACTGAAGGTGGACAAAGCAATGGGGCCTGATGGGATTCATCCCAAAATTCTAAAAGAACTAAGGGTAGAACTAGTGACAAAACTGACTATCCTCTTTAACAAATCATGGGAGGATGGGGTGGTACCCGAGGACTGGAGGAGGGCAGATGTGATTCCCCTTCACAAAAGTGGGAGCAAGGCAGAAGCAGGAAACTACAGACCTGTTAGTTTAACCTCAGTGATAGGGAAAATGATGGAATCACTTCTGAAGGAAAGAATTGTCGAGTATCTAGAGGCCAGAGGGGCACAGGACCCAAGGCAGCATGGATCGACAGCGGGAAGGTCATGCCAGACGAATCTGATTGATTTTTTTGACTGGGTGACCAAAGTAGTAGATCAGGGAGGGGCTGTGGACATGGCCTACCTAGACTTAGGCAAAGCATTTGACACAGTTCCACACACAAGATTAATATACAAGTTAGCCAGCCTGGGAGTGGATCCCAAGATGACAGCCTGGATAAAGAATTGGCTGGAGAATAGGACACAGAGAGTAATAGTAAATGGAGTCCACTCTGAAGAAAGGGGAGTTACTAGTGGGTACCGCAGGGTTCAGTATTAGGACGGTCCTCTTCAATGTCTTTATAGCGACATTGCAGAGGGACTGAAGGAAGCATGTCTCTTTGCAGATGACACAAAGATCTGCAACAAGTTGATGCACAAGGTGGGTGGAAAGGATGAGAAGGGACTTGGCAAGGTTAGAGGATGGTCAAATGTGGCAGCTTAGATTCAATGCTAAGAAGTGCAAGGTAATGCACCTGGGAAACAAAACCCAGGGAAGTGTACACAATGGGGGTGAGATACTAACAACAACAAAAATGGAAAGGGACCTGGGGGATAGTCATATCAGATGACCTAAAGGTGGGCAAGCAATATGAGAGGGCAGCAAGGAGGGCTGGGGGATACTGGGATGCATAGGGAGAGGCATCACCAGCAGAAAACAGGAAGTTATTATCCCTCTGGTCAGACCCCATCTGGAGTACTGCGTTCAGATCTTAGCTGTGTCAGTCTTCCCCATTCATCACAGATGGATATCTGGCGGAGGTCAGGACCCCCACGACTTTTTTTTTTTTTTTTATAAAAGGGTAGGCGGAGCCAACACACCATCGCCGCCGCCCTGAAGCCAGCGCACTGCGTGGCGCTGCTGGGTGGGACGTTAAGCTTTGTCGACTCCGCCTGCCTGCCAGTTCTTTGTCTCCTGCCATAGAGGTCACCTCGTGGGAAGCTCTGAAGAAAATCTTAGGCCTGCTCTTCGAAAACCAATCCTTCGGCATCAAGTCCGTCGGTACTCCTGCCGGTTCTGTTTTTTGCCTCTACTCGACGTCGCCTGGTAAGATCTTTCCTTATCTTTATATTTTCGTGATGTCGAGTCTGTTTTTGGTGGTTTTCCGTAGGTCATGTCTCGGTCGGAGGGCAAGAAATCTTCAAAGACGGGTCGGCCCCCCATGCGACGGTGCCCATGCAGCTGAAAATTCTCAATCACCGACCAGCACGACCGGTGTCTCTCGTGTCTTGACCCGCTTCACGACATGGATTCATGCGATGCCTGCTTCTCCGTGGACTGCCGGGTCCTCGAACAGCGCGCGTGGAAAGTGGGGCGAGCTCCGCCGACTTTCAGGGGTCGGGTACGCACTCATCGGGCCAAGCCATGCTCTCTTGGCTTTTCCTCCGGGTCCCCTCCCAGTTCTATATGGACCGAGGAGGAGGGAGCCTCGGCTACTTGTAGCCTAGCCATTGCCGAGGCTTCTTCTGCGGCGCAGGAGGCCTGTCCCGCTCCTTCCCAGGAGTGGGCAGGAGGCGCCACCATGGCAATCGCCCCTTTGGGGGTGAAGACTCCCCCGGTGTCGCTCCTGTGACTCGGAAGGCCCGGGTTGGCACCGTTGGAGTCCTTGGTGCCATTCGCTGTGCCATGGGCCCTGATGGGGCCATCGTCGGCACCGACTTGTCACGTGGTGCCGTGGGCTCTGTCGATGCTGTTCGCGGCGCTGGCACTGTTTGCAGCGCTGTGAGATCCACTGCGACTACGTCCTTTGCCATGTTTCACCTCGTTGCCGTCCTCGGCGCCAGGGTTGAACCGCAGCGCCTTGCCCTCGAGCTCGACGCCCGTGGGGCTAATTCCATCAGTCTGTGCGTCCATGGTGCCGCTCCACGGTGGCGAGGCCGGGTGGGGGCGTGCTCGGGCGTGTCGCCTTTAGGGCGTCTTGGCACCGCCCCAGCCCTCTGTGCCGCCGGGACTGTCATCGGTGCCGTCCCAGTCCTTGGTGCCGCTCGCGGTGCCGTAAGACCGGATGATACCGTGACTGGTCCTGAGTCTGGATCTCTGGCTCGGGCTGGGGCCGGGGCCATGCCTCCCTTGGCTCCCACTCGCGGGGTTGCGGGAGGCGCTGGCACCAACTCGGGCACAGCTGTGGTCTCCGGGCCTGGTGGTAGGGATGATTCTGCCCGCCCTCCCACGGTTTGGCACAGGGCCTCTGACTCTACCTCCTCGGAGACGGAGTCAAGCTCTGGGTCGGACGTGCAGTCTCACCCCTCGGGGTTGGCTGTTGAAGTGGGCAGCATGGTGGTCTCTTCGACCAGTCAGAGCCAGCCCCTTCTGAGGTGAGGTCGGTGGCTGCGAGACTAGGGTCAGTGGTGCTGACCAGCAGGCAGTGGTGGCGCCACCATAGCTCTGCAGCCTGGCCTTAGGTGGTTTCACTGATCCTCAGTTGTGGTACCCTCTCGGTGGTGTGCCTTGATCGCCCAACTTGGGGCCCATCAGAGCACCTGCAGGGGAAGGGTCCTGCTCCCTGGATAGCCCCTTCGGGGCTGCCCAGAGATGCCAGCTACCTAGGCTGGCCCTCTCGGTAAGAGGACTCTTCCAGACTCCGAGGGGTCGAGGGTGTGGGGTCGTGGCATGACCTTTTCTCGAGTTCACCGGGCCCTGGAGAAGCCGTGTCAGTTCGCTCTTCCTCCACGGTCTCTTTGAGAGAGTCCCGTTCTTTTGAGGCAGGGGACCGTCCTTCTGGACGTATACGGCCCCGGTTGCCTCACTGGGGGGATTCTTCCGGGCGCAGCCAAGGCAGTACCGATGTGGTTGTTCAGCTGTCGGCTGTGGGGTCTTCCAGGGCACCTTCTTCCACGGGTGCCCATGGTCCGCTCCTTAGCCCAGGTGTAGGTCAGCCGACATCTCTTCTCGGCTCTGTCCCCATCCCTCTGCCACACTGTCCTGCGCTCCCAGGCATCCTCGGTCCTAGCGGCCCTCTCACCTGGGAGCAGTTCAGCGGTGGCTGCCGGTTCCTGCTACGTTAGGGCAATGGACAGCCAGGTTTTTCAACCTCCCCCCGTGCAGCCACCCACTGAACAGATGGTGACCTCCAGATCCTCATCCCCCTCTTCAGGGGGAGAGGAACCCTCTGTCCACATCTCTCCGGCTGCTGATCTCTCTGAGTATCAGCGATTCCTCGTGAGGATGTTAGAGGATTTTCACATTTCTCCTTCTACTGTCAGCAATCCTGAACACTCGGCACACACCTTTCTAGGCGATTTTGGCGAGGCCACCCTTGTGGTGCCGCCCTGGCTGGCTCCCTTCCGGGAGGCGTCGTTGCGTTCCTGGCAGAGGCCCTTCTCTGGAGTTCCTGCCTCAAGGGATCTCAGCCAGAGGTATTGCGCACCCCCGGAGTCTCCAGGTTCCATGCCTCATCCACAGTCTGGATTGACGCAGTTGGGTACTCCTGATGGGCTTCACGCCCTTCACCGTGACCGGCCCCCAGATCAAGACTCCTTGGATTTTGATTTCTGGGGTAGGAGGACTTTCTACTCGGCACGGTTACTTCTCTCTATCTCTGCACATGAGGCCCACTGCGCAGCCTACAACAGGTTCTTGTGGTCCAGGCTAGGTCAGCTCCTAGCCTCATTGCCTGACACGGAGCAAACCAGACAAGTCATTGCACTCTCTGCACGTGGCCTGGAGCTAGCAAGGCACCAAGCGAGGGCATCTTACGATGCCAACGAGGTACCTACCAGGGTCATAGGGACAGCGATCTGCACTAGGCGGTCGGCATGGCTACGTCTTTCCCGGTTGTCACCCTTGGCCCGGCGTAGGGTGATTAACTCCACCCACCAGGGAACCTACCTTTTCTCCCACAGAGTGAGACTGCGCTTGTCGGGGCAACTTCCTTCCTCCTCCAGGAAACTCCGTCTCTCTCTGTCTCCCCACTCTCGGGCCTCTCCAGGCCCTGAAGGTTCCCCCCTTAGTGTGTCACACACTGAGGCTAAGGACTTGTCCCTTAGGGTGTAAAGACAACCCCTTTGGGGGCAGTACTCACCATCTGTGATGAATGGTGAAGATTGACACAGATAAGATATAAAAGTGCATTGCCTACCCGTAATTAGATCTTTCTGTGTATCTTCACTGTCGTCACAACCCTCCATCCCCTGGGGCCTCAGTCTCTGGGTCCCCTCCCTCTCTGTGACTCCCCTCTCCTCCTTGGGAGTGGGGTAAAATAAGGACACACAAGGGGTATTTTTCAAGGAAAGTGGATAGCTCGGCCTCCTTCTCTAGTACCTTGTCTTCACCCCTGTGGTGGGAGTTGATAGTTGCCCTCCTTGTCTCCACCCCTGGGTGGAGTTAGTAGTTGCCTCCTTCTCTCCTCCTCCTTGTTTCCATCCAACCTATTTCTCTAAAAAAAAAAAAAAAATCCTTTTTTCACCAAACATCTTTTCTTGAGAGTCGCTGAATCCCTGTATCCTGTCCTTTCAGAATAGCCGACTCTGCTTTCCGGAGTGTTTGCCAGTTATTCCGTGCCTTGAATTCTGGCAGAAAGCTTTGCTACTCCTTGCATGGAGACAGACCAGGATCCAGGATATCTTATCCTTCTACCTGCTCTCCTAAATTCTTTACCCACCCTACCCCTCCCGTCTTCCTTCCGGAGATTGGGGCCCCTCCCAATCCCTTTAGTTTCTAACCTCTTTCTTTTCTGTCCTCTCAGTCGTTATTTCTCCTTTTAGTTCATACATCCTATCCTTTTCTGTCCCTTGGACTCTCTTGTCCCACCCTCCATCCCTTCCTCTTACCTCTCTGGTGACTCAGAACTGGCAGGCAGGTGGAGTCGACACAGCCTAACGGCCAACCCGCGAGCACCACGCAGTGCGTCGGCCTCGAGGGCAGCGCCGATGGTGTGTCGGCTCTGCCTACCCTTTTTAAAAAACAAACAAAAAAAAAAAGCTCCTGTGGGGTCCTGACCTCTGGCCAGATACCCATCTGTGATGAATGGTGAAGATACACAGAAAGATCTATAATTACGTGATGCGTAATTTTAATTTCTGGAGCCCAATCTCTTAAAGACATAGACAGGATGGAAGCTGTCCAGAGGAGGCAACTAAAATGGTGCAGGGTCTGCACCGTAAGACATATGAGAGAGAGGCTAGGAGCTTAATATGTATAGCCTCGAGGAAGGAGAGAGAGGGGACATGATAGAAACTTTAAAGTAACTCAAGGGAATCAACAAAGTCCAAGAGGGTAGCATCTTTCAAAAAAAAGAGGTGTGCAAGAACAAGGGGCACAATTTGAAGATAGAGGGCGGGTGGCTCAAAGGTAATGTAAGAAAGTATTTTTTCACAGAGAGGGTTGTGGAAGCATGGAACGGCCTTCCGGAGGAAGTCGTGGAGTCAAAAACAGTGGTGGAATTCAAGCATACATGGGACAGTCATAAGGCAGTTCTAGGGGGTGTGGGTAGGAAGAAGTAGGCTGCTGGTTAACTAGGATCTGCAGCTTATCCATTAGGTAGGGAAATGGGCAGACTGGGTAGGCCCAAGCGGCCCTTATCTCCCTTCAGATTCTATGTTTCTGTGTCTTCGCATCCTCCACCCTGGCCATCCGTGTCATTATTTAACCCACACTGCCCAGTACCAGAATGTTTTCTGGGACCAGGCCAGGGAACTGGTTCAGGTTTTGCCTGATGACCCCTCCAAAACACAGCTCATCCAGGTCCTCCACCTATGAGGCAGTGGAGAGCGACCGCAGGTGACTGCCTCCAGCGCCATTCTTGGCTCAGAGTGTCTGGCTTTGCTTCTGATGTGCAGTCCAGCATTTTGGGCCCCCCTTTCAGGGTACTGTCTTATTCGGGGTGGGGGTTGTACAGGATATAATTTCCTTCCTTCAGGAGTCTGGCTCGCCCTCCGGTCCCTTCATTCACTGTACCATACCCAGCCTAAGACTGGTCAGCAGCTGCCTGTCTGCCGCTCCTCAGAACAGACCCAGCCACCCACCCACCAAAGGTCAGGACAAATGCAAAGCGGCCACTGCCAGTGCCCTTTGAGCACCCACAGCCACCTTCAGTGCCCCTCCTACCTTCTGACTCCTTGGCGGCCCCAAAGGGTTCTAAGGAGGCTGTCGGAGTCGGTTCTACCTTCACCTCGGCGGGTGTCTGGGCATTACCTCAAACAACTGAGTACTGCAGATCATAGAACATGGCCACACACTAGACCTTCCGAGTGGCCCCTGGGAAACTTATAGAAACACAGAAATTATCAGCAAATAAGGACTGCTAAGCCATCTAGTCTGCCCATAAGCCCTGTACTTGATTACAGCTTCTGACCCTCCCTCTTCTTTACCTCTGTGGTTCCCTTATGCCTGTCCCATGCATGTTTAAATCCAACCACAGTGCTGCTCCCACCACCTCCTGTGGCAGACCATTCCATCGTCCACCACCCTGCCTGTGAAAGAACTTCTCTCACATTCCCTCTTAACCTGCCACCTTCAATTTCATGTCCTGCTCCCTCATTCCTGTGCTCCTCCTGTAATGGAAGATGTCTCTCCCTGTACCTTGTTTATGCCCTTGAGGTACTTGAATGCTTATATCATGTCCCCCTTTCCTCCAGCGAGTACATATTGAGGTACCTTAATCTCTCCTCGTTAGTTTTGTGGTGCAAGCCCTGTACCATCTTAGTCGCCTTCTCTGGACCATCTCTAGCCTATTAATTTCCTTTCGGCTGCAGCCTAGAACTGCACACAGTAATCTATGTGAGGCCTCGCCAGGGTTTAATATTACAACATTCCTACCTCCGTCTTCTGCTAGTGATACCCTTGCTATGCACCCCAGCATGCCAGTGGCCTTCCTGCTGCCTTTGTACTCTGCTTTGACATTTTCAGGTCATCTGAACAACAACCCCAGGTCCCTTTCTTCCTTGGTGACTGTCAGCAACCCCAAAAAAAAATAATCCTGTAGCTCTCTCAGGGTTTCTATGTCCCAGGTGCATAATTTTGCACTTCTTTGAATTAAACCTCAGTTGCCTCCTCTGACCATTTCTCAAGCTTCCCAGGTCCTTCCTCATTTTCTTCACCCCTTCTGGAATATCCACCCTGATACAGATGTTGATGTCATCTGCAAACAGGTGGAGCTTTCCTCCCAGCCCCTCTGCAATGTCACTAATAAAGACATTGAACAGGACTGGCCCAAGGACCGATCCCTGAGGTACCCCCGCTGGTCACCCCCCTTTCCCCAGATTGCACCCCATTTACCACCACCCTCTGCCTCCTGTCTGTTAGCCAGTTCCTAACCCAGTTTACCACCTTGTCTCCCATGCCCAGACTACCCATCTTGTTAACCATTCTCTTACGTGGGACGGTGTGGAAGGCTTTGCTGAAATCGAGGTAAGTGACTTACCCCCCCCCCATTTACTTCCTACATCACCCAGTCAAAGAAATCCATCAGATTTGTCTGACACAACCTACCCACTGTGAACCTAAGGTCCTGAGCACCGATGGCTTCCAGATACCCCACTGTCCTTTCCTTTAGCAGTGTCTCCATGATCTTCCCCACTACTGAGGTGAGGCTGACCGGCCTATAGATCTGTCTTCGAGGGTGGAGCTCTTGCAGCAGGTAATACCATTAGGACTGAAACTGTCTGGACCCCCCACGGAAAAGGGGACTGCCCCCGACGTCAGACATGGTATAAAGGGGGCAGTCCCCTGGTGCCACCTGAGTTCTTTTCCCGCCATCAACCCATGTAGTTTGGCTCCACAGATGCCTCTCAACAGTTGACAGCCTCGAACGTTAGAATTAGTCATTATCACTTTAGATCTTCAATCAGTCGCCTCGTTTATGTTGTCACCCTCACCACTACGGCAAAAGTCAAATTGTGCCTGCGGGAAGCAGATACTGGCCAAAGACAGCCACGCAGCCTGCCTCCTGTGCCTAGGCCTGGAGCACCAACCTGACGCCAGAAATGTAACCAAAAGATTCGTGCCAGAAGGGCTCACGCTCTCAAGACATTCCTCCTGGAGAAGAAACTTGGCCATGCAGCGAGGTTCAGGCAGCTCATCCTCTCCCGCCAGGGATTCCCCACCCCAGGGCAGGTCTTCAGGGGAGAAGCATCACCACAAGGATAAGAATCTGGCCAGGTCTGAATCCTGCCCCAGGTTGCCAGCAAAGCAGACGCCGTCTGCATCTTCCTCTGGTAAGAGGTCTGGTTCGGTTCCAGCCCAGCTGTCCAAACCCTCCCGTTCGACTAAGTCTGCTCCTGCCTATTCCCAGGACAAACACTGGGAGTCAGTCTCATCGGGACACCACTCTTCCATGGCTCTTCGACCTCTCAAATCCTCAGGGTCTACCCAGGAAAGCCTGCCCCAGGCCTCGGACAGGCCCAGCTCTTGAGGCGAAAAGAGCAGAAGAATCCTCCAGTAGGCCAGAGGTCATCTGGGCAGACGCCTCCCTCAGGTGAAGGTCGCCATCCTTCTGACAAGTGCAAACCTAGCGGTCACCTACCCCATTGTCCTGCTCCCGATGCCAGACACGGGGCGGTCGCCAGATGAGGACCAGCCATCCGTCCCCTTCCAAGGGACCAGACACCTGATAAGGCCACACCGGACACCCCTCTGGTTGAGAGCGATACTGGGTGCCAGCCTCCTAACACCGGGGTCCCAGACCTGACACCCGTCGGGCCAGAACCCCAGACGCCCACTCCAAAGGACCCAACGCCCAGTCCCTCAGACATGATGCCGGCCCCCGCTGTCGTCCTGGTTTCAGAAGTTGGTAATCTGTTCACCACTTGATGGAATACTGTGAAAGGGGACCTCCTATACCGACCCCCAGACATGGTCCCTCCACCACCACCTATGGGTCCCCCACCCCAGGGCCTCAGAGGAATCAGGGTGAGCACCCAAGTCCACATCTGAAGGGGAGGAAACATCCTTCATCTCCATCCCTTACCTCTCCTCCAGCTACAGCGTCCTCCGATGAAGAGGGCGAGAATTCTGATTTTGCAGACAGGGAATTCCTTCCCCACTTCCCCGGAACCTAAGGACTCTCCTAGGTCCCTCTGGATGATTCCTCCTTCTTGGACATCATGCGGCACATCCAGTAGATATATGAGTGGGACACAGGGACCTGGATCCAGAATGTAAACGCCTGGCCAAGTTTCTAGGGAGAAGGAACCCAAACCCTTGGTGATCCCACCATTTGTGGAACCATTCCAAGATGTCATACGCCTGACCTGGAAGACTCCATCTTCCATTCTGGCAGTCCCTAGAAAGCGGACTGACTCTACAAGCCTCCTAAGTCTGATCTTTTCCAAGCAGAACCAGCCTAAGGCCAACTGCTGGTCCTCACAGCTTCTCATGGCAAGGATCTCAACCCAAACATTTGAGCTCCCAACCTCTAGACCCCTGTCTCTAAGAAGTTTGATTCCTGGGGTCAAGGTCTTCTCCGCAACTGGGGCCATCAGGTAATTGAACTTTATGGCCCATATGATCATGTATCAACAGTCACTGTAGAGTAAGACTATGGACCTCGTGGAAGCTCTGCCCAACTTCGAGTCCAAACAAGAGATCCTAGCCTGTACCCATTTGGGTCTGGATATGTGCAAGCACGTTCTCCGGTGTCCCTATGATACCGTAGACATGGCCTCCAAGGCAGCCACCTCTGGAATTTGTTTGAGACGGCAGTCTTGGCTCAGGCTCACGGGATTCCAGCCAGACTTGCAGGAGTCCATCCTGGATTCCCCTTTTCAGGGTCTGGTTTTGTTCAGCCCGAAGTTCAACAAATGGTGAAACAGCTGCAGGAGTCGGGGAGAGCGGTGGCTGATGTCCACCGCATGTACAAAAACACAGCCTCAAGAACCCCGCCGCACCCTTTTTAGGGGTCAAGGGCAGGCGCAGGGGAGCAAGCAGTCCCACAGCAAGAGATTCAAGAGGCATGGGCACCCTGCCCCTAAGGTGCTCAGAGCCCCAAGCAGACCAAAACTCCTAGGCCCAGGCCTCCACTACCCCCTCAGCCCTCCTCCCTCTGCCGTCCCCTCCCCTAACGGACAGGTAGAGCAAGAAGGTAGGAGGGTGGCTTGCGCTTTACCCGCTCGAATGGTCTGGTATCACTGCAGACCAGTGGGTTCTGGATACCTTTCGGAAAGGGTACACAATAGAGTTCACCCCTCTCCCGCCGGACAACCCACCTCCCCCATGTCCCATTGTCCACCAGATCACAGCCTTCTCCTGGAAGCGGAACTCCAACAGCTCCTAGAGAAAAGAGCCATTCAGAGGGGCCCACTGGCCCAGAAAGGGAGAGGTTATTACTCCCGTTTCTTCCTCGGCCCCGAAGAAAACAGAGACCTTCGCCCATTCTGGATCTGAGCCAGCTCAACCTCTCAGTGAAGTACCAGAGGTTTCAAATGGTCATCCTGGCAAGCCTCTTCCCCTGTATCAGCAAGGGGACTGGCTGTGCTCCCTAGATATGCAGGACGCCTACATGCATATCAAGGTCCTGAAGTCCCATGAAAATTTCTTTGATTCCGCTTCAGGGACAAGCACTACCAAGTCAGGGTTCTAATCTTGGCCTTTTCTCAACCCCAGGGTCTTCCCCAAATGCCTAGCGGTGGAAGCAGCGGCCTCCACAGGAGGGGCTCTTCATCTACCCCTACCTGGGCCGATTGGCTTCCTCTCAGCTGGGTGGGAGGAGGAGCTCCCTAATTCACCTAAGAGAGCCTTAAGTTCTGTTTTTTTCCCTGGGCATTATGGTAAATTGGCTGAAGTTGCACCCCTGGGCGATGCAGCAGCTGCAATTCATCAAAGCTATCCTGAACATCGGACAGGGAGAGCTTTTCTGCCTCCAGATAGAGAAGACCACCTTCAGGGTTTGGCCAACGGGCTTCAAAGAACCCCCTCCTCCCCTGTCCAGGTGGTCCTGCAGCTGTTGGGACACATGGCAGCGGCCATTACCACAGTACCCTTAGTCAGACTCCATATGAGGACTCTTCAGTGGGACCAATCTGTGGACGATCTGGATCTCCGAATCCAGATTTCTCGAGCGGTTCATAATTCTCTGGAATGGTAGTTCCACCAGGACAGTCTAGAGGGAGGAGTTCCCTTCCGGAGACCCTGACCTCTTCAGACTTTAACCAAGATGCCTCTCTGTCAAGTGGGGGGGCTTATTTAGGGGATCACAGGACCTGGGGCTCTTGATCTATCACAGAGAGCTCTCTACATATCAATGTTCTGGAAATGAGAGCAGTGTTGAATGCGTTAACTGCATTCAGAGACCAGCTTTCACCAGGTCCTCTTCTGATGTAGACAGACAATACACCAGTAGTCTTCTACATTAACAAACAAGGGGAACTCACTTGTACCTTTTGGAGGGAGGCCATGAGAATATGGGACTGGGCAGTAGAACACTGATTGGACCTCATCACAGTTCATCTGCCGGGGTCCAGAACATTCATCGAGACAGTCTGTCGCTCTACCTCTCAGAACCATGAGTGGAAACTGCTCCAAGATGTTAGCAGATAACCTCTTCAACCATTGGGGCCATCCAGAGTTGGCCTCTTTAGGTCCCACTGCAAGCAAAATTGCACAATTTTTGCTCGCTCATTACAGGGCCTGGTGTTTTCTGGCGAGACGCATTGTCCCTTTCTTGAACAAGGAAGTTCCTGTATGCCTTCCCTCCTTTTCCCCTCATTCAGAGAGTACTGCTCAAATTGCAGTCAGAGGGAGCCAGAATGATTCTGGTGGTTCCTCTGTGGCCTCGTCGGATCTGGTATCTGCTGCTCCAGCAACTGTCTCTGGAACCTCCAGTTCAGTTGCCACTCTCCACCTACTTGCTCTCACAAGAACAGGGGACTCTCATCCATCCTGCTCTTCAATCTCTTCACCTGCATGCGTGGCTCCTGCAGTCCTAGTGGAAGAGAGACTAGGAGTGTCAAGCAGGGTGGCTGAAATTCTGGTTGCAGTGAGGAAGCCTTCCACCAGAGCCACGTACGCTCTGAAATGGAAACACTTCTGTCTGTGGGCTTTGGCCCGTGCTTAAATCCTTTCGGTTGTCTGTCAAGGCACATGCTAGAGTATCTCTGTCACCTTCTGGACTTAGGATTGAGTTACTCATCCATCAGGGTGCACATTTGTGCGCTCTCCGCATATCTTGACCCGATGGGAGACAAATCTCTGGCACAGCTTAATGCCTGCAAAACCTTCCTTCGAAGGGTCTTACACATCAGGCCTCCCAAGAGAAACGTTGTTCCTCCTTGGGATCTTCTTTTCATACTGGAGAAACTCACCCTTTCTCCCTTCAAGCCGGCAGCTTCTTGTGAGCTGCACTTCCTCTCATGGAAGATCCTCCTATTGGTAGCCATTACCTCTGCTCAAAGGGTTTCTGAGCTCCAGGCTCTGATGTGTAAAGAACCTTACATAGTCTTTCACAGGGACAGGGTGAATCTGCGCACACGAACCCTAAGTTTTTGCCAAAGGTGGTGTCCGTACTGACCCTTAACCGGGACATCAACCTTCCAATATACTATCCAGAGTTCACTAACCAAGGTGAAGCACTGTTGCACACCTTGGATGTTCACCATATTTTGAGATATTACCACCACAGGACTTGCTCCTGTAGACAGTCGGACCAGTTGTTAGTCTCTTTCGCTAAGCAAATGCTCGGAGCTCCTGTTTCTAAATGGACACTAGCCTGTTGGCTGGTACAGTGTATCTCATTCTATTATCAGCACCATGACAGACCTCTTCCGGGTGCTATTAGGGGCCATTCCACCAGAGTGGTGGCATCTTTCTTTGCAGCCCTCAAGAACATCTCTTCAGCCGACATTTGTGATGCTGCCTCATGGACTTCAGTCCACATCCTCATCAGGCACTACAGCCTGGACATTGCATCCAGAAGGAGAGCAGGTTTCGACTAGCAGTCCTACAAGGTCTTCTCTCATAGATGCTTTTTTTAGCTGTTTTCAGCATATTTCCCACCGCCCCTATCAGACCTGGGCCTATCCTGGGTACTGCTTGGGACTCAGTCCTAATGGTATTACCTGCTGCAAGAGCTTCACCCTTGAAGACAGATAGTACAGTTATGTAAGAACTTACCGTAACAGTAGATCTTCGAGAGGAGCTCTTGCAGCAGGTGGTTTTCCACCCTCCATCCCCAGGATAATTGTTGTTGGGTATCTTATCACCAGATGGTGGGGAATTCCTGCTCAGTTCTCCAAGTTGTTTCTACCCAGGTCTCTGGTGGGAGAACTGAGGTGGCGCAAGGGGACCGCCCCCTTGATACCATGTCTGACATCGGGCGGAGCCGATGTTGGGGGCATTTCTCTGCCTCAGACTGCCAGCTACAAGTTTTCCATGGGGCCTGATGCCTGACTGCTTCATTCCTAATGGTATTACCTGCTGCAAGAGCTCCTCTCAAAGATATACTGTTACGGTAAGTTCTTGCGTAACTGTACTTTCCCTGCCTCCTCCCTACTGCCAGATTTGTGTAGAGGGACCACATGTGCCCTCCTCCAATCATCTGGCATCACTCCAGTGTTGAGTGACTTGGTGAACAAGGCTGTCAGAGGTTTAGCTAGCTCTCTTCATAGCTTCCTTAATACCCTCTGGTGTATGCCATCTGGCCCCATTGCTTTGTCCACCTTCAATTTAGTGAGCTCCTGCAGGACTCTCTCTGTCTTGTGAATGGACAGCTGTCCACCGCGCCCCCCCCCTTGGCATCTGTTGGTCAGCTGTGGTCCCTGTCCCTCCCATTCTTCCATGAATACTGAACAGAAGTATTTATTCAGTATTTATGCCTTATCCATGTCTCCTTCTTATACTCCTTCCTCTCCCTTGAGCCTAATAACCCCACCTTTTTCTTCTTTCGCTGATGTACCTGTAGAATGTCTCGTCCCCTTTCTTTACTGTCTGCAACAATTCTTCCTCAGTTTGCACCTTTGCTCTCCTTACCACCCTCCCCGCTTCTCTTAGACACTGTAGGTACACCTCCCTGTCCTCCTCCCCTTGGGTCTCCTTATTTCCTGAACCCTGCCCTTTTAGCTCTTACTTTCTTTCACCTTTTTCAAGAACCATAGTGGCTTTCTCCTTCTCTTGCCTTGTGATACCAATCTGATGCATTGATTTGTCACTTCCACTATGGCTCCTTTTAGGTGCTCCCACTGCTCTTTCACCCCCCCATCCCCCTTTTCTCCAAGACTATTTTGATACCCTTCCCCATTTCAATGAAGTCTGCCTTTTTGAAATCCAAAACCTTTGATCTAGTGTGACTTGACTGAGCCCCCGTCCTCATGCTGAACCACACTATGTGGTGATCGCTGGATCCCAGTTGCCCTTCTACCTGGACATCTATGATTCTAGCCCTGTTGGTCATCACTCCTGGCAGTGTCCAGAAACAATCAGCTTCCCTTCCTGCTGACTGTCAGTTAGGAAAACACTTGAATTTCAAACCACACTAATCCCCTGAAATGTGATGCCTGTGCTTAAGCTACAAACAGCCAATTACAAACAGTCACAAACTTACCAGCAAACTGAATCCCCTGGTCCTGACCAAACAAAATGGGGAAGCCTGTTCCCATCGTACCCCCCAGCTCATCTGGCCCTTGTCTGGGAGGAAATTCAGACTGTTGTGCAAAAAATGGCCAAAAAATGGCCATAGAGCCCTTCCCTCCTGCTCACTTCTTCCTGGTCCCCAAAATGACTGGGGATCTATGGCCCATTCTGGGTCTGAGTCATCTCATCTTGTACATATAATACAAATGATTCAGGATGGTCACCCTTCAGGTGTTGCTGCCCCCCATACCAGGGAGACTGGCTCTGTTCTCTGTACATGGAGGATTCATATCTGCATATCAATATTTTTCCTTTCCTTTCCATTGGCTCCCTCCAGTTCCAGGGAGCCCATTTTAATTAGGGCCCTCCTTTTGGCCTCTCTTCAGCCCCAGGGTCTTTACTAAGTGCCTGTCAATGGTAGTGGCTGCCTTGAGGAGGCAGGGCTTCTCGCGTGTTTTCAGTTTGCAGCACCTCCAGGGACCCGTCTTGTCCAGTCCTGGAGTATACCTTCCGCCTCTTCTAGGCCCTAGGTATCACCATCAGTTGGCTGAAGTCCTGTCTGTCTCCTTTCCAGTGCCTCCAGTATATAGGGGCGGTTCTAGATACCGGGCAGAGCATGGCCTTCTTGCCCATAGACAGGGCAGAGCGCTTGATGGCCCAAGCTCACCTGGTCTCCTCCAATTGCCAGGTCTCTGCCAGGGTTTTCCTGTGACTCCTGGACCACATGGCAGAAGCCATTGCCACAGTTCCCCTCACTCGCCTTCAAATGTGGATGCCTCAATAGACAGAGTCCAGTGGGACCAAGGCATGGACGACCTGGACCAGATGGTCATGGTCTCTGATCCCATCAAAAGAGTCCTGTTGTGGCTATAGCCATCCTGCCTACTTCAGAGGGGAGGTTCCTTTGGTTCTCACAACGGACACCTCCGGTTTGGGCTGGGGAGCTCACTTGGATGCTCACCAGACTCAAGGCACTTGGACAGATTTGGAACTGGGTCTCCACATTAATGTTCTGGAGTTGCGAGCAGTTCTGTATGCTCTGCAGGCCTTGTGGACTCATCCCCTTCCTTGTCCGCTGTTAGTGCAAACGGACAATGTGTGTGTGATGTGTTACATCAGCAAGCAGGGGATTCACTTATGCCCCTGTGTGGGAGCCGATGAGACTCTGGTATTAGGACATCGAGCATGGTCTGGAGCTTTGGCGTCCCATGTTTCAGGTGTCCAAAACGTCCTGGCAGACAGTCTAAGTTGCTTCCAGTCAAGGGCTCAACGAGTGGGAGCTTCTGACCCCGTGGTCAAGATCTCTTTGACAGATGGGGCTGACCAGAGTTGGAACTTTGCGCCCCCACTCACCAGAACTGCCACTTTTTTGCTCACTATCCCGGCCTGGAGTTTTCTGGACGAGACACATTATCCCTTTCCTGGAAGGGGGTTTCTGTCAGCCTTACCTCCCTTCCCACCTTTAGAGTGCTGCTCAAACTCCAGTTGGAGGGGCAGAAATTATTCTCATTGCCCCTTCTGGCTGTGTCAGATTTGGTTCCCCTTGCTGCAGCACTTGGCGGAACCTCCAGTGTCCTTGCCCCTGTGCACCGGCTTGCTGTTCCAGGTCCAGGGCACCCTGGTCCATCTGGATCTAAAATCTCTGCATCTACATTTGTGGCTCCTGCAGATTTAGCCATCGCCCACGTTGGGGTTCCCTATAGGGTCACAGGTGTCCTGGTGGCCGCTAGAAAGCCCTCCACCAGGGCCACTTATGCCATGAAATGGAAGAACTTCACCCTTTGGGCTGCTTCGTGACAGCTGGACCCCCTTCACCTGTCCGGTGAATCAGGTGTTGGGAGTACCTTCTCTCCCTTTCAGATTTGGACTTAGGGTACTCCTTCCTCAAAATGCATCTTTCTGCTATCTCTGTGTACCTGCACCTATCGAGGGCAGAGCCATGGCTCACTTGAGGTGTCTTGAAGCTTCCTGTGGGGTATTTTGCATCTGGAAACCTCCCACCCAGGACCCAGTCCTGTGTGGGACCTCAGTTTTAGCTGGAGAAACTCCCATTGCCTCCCATTGAACTGGCTGTAAGTTGCAGGTGCTTTCTGTCATGGAAAGCGCTGTTTTTAGTTGCTGTTACTTATGCTCAAAGCATTTCTTTTTTTTTTTTTAATAATTTAAATTTTTATTTTCATCAGATATGTTTTGTCCACTATATAGTGCAATACAGTTGTACAGGCATAATTATATCAAAATCACAGGTCTACATTCCTTATATCCATAAGCACATTTTTGTTTCAATAATAACTTGTACAGGTTTCAGGTTGGATCTAATAAATGTAAAGACACCTTAAATACTGGCTCCATTCCCCAAAAAGATGTAAAATAGGCCATATGCGTTGAGATTGATTTGGTTCAGACAACCCAGCTCACCCTTATATCCATCCCTAAGTGACTACGCAATATCTCTACACTTCTATACCTTCAGCCAATAAGGGTCTCAGAGAGTAAG
Source organism: Neoceratodus forsteri (assembly GCA_016271365.2). NCBI lineage: Eukaryota > Metazoa > Chordata > Ceratodontiformes > Ceratodontidae > Neoceratodus > Neoceratodus forsteri. Next base: position 1,617,076,883 of record CM057452.1, read on the forward strand.
CCAATATTATTCCACTCATCATGGTATAAAATCTGGGTAGTGCCTAACTGGTAGTGGGTCCATTGACTCCAACGGTTAGTGAAACCAATCATTTTGTTCAGTTTGGCTGAGGTCTGTTCCAATCTATACTTCACAGGTTAGCTTTTTGGCATGCTTCTTTATCTGGTTTACACTTGATAATCATTTTTTTTGCTATCAGGACTATGAGTGCAATAAGCCTAGATCGTGCCCTGTTTATCTGAAGTCCAGTGGGGAGAGTCGCAGTCAGGATGAAGGCCGGTGTGATTAATTCAGGTGCTTGAAATATTTCATTCAATTCTGAAATATCAAACCAATATTTCTGAAGGAAAGGGCAGGATCATAAAATATGCGCCCCTCCGGCTTGTCGGCAACTGCATCCCCTCCAACATTCCGCCGGATCCCCCTCCCTGTACTTAGCAGTGACATCTGGGGTTCTAAAGTAATGTAGTCTGGCTTTCCAGGTAAATTCCCTCCAGTATGTCATAGATGAGACCTTAGACTAGGGAAAGGTTGCCTTTTTCCAAAAATCTTTATCAATCTCTACCCCTATATCTTTTACCCATCGCCGTCTGACCGGCTCCAGGGATCCGGTGCAGTCGTCTCTAAGCGCTTGATACAATTGACTAATAATATGCTCCTGCATTCCACTTTTCAAGTGGTACCTGACCAATCCTACCAAAGGAGATGGGGTCTCTGCCACTTTTGATAGGGACTCCTCATGAGGAAGAAGATAGTTTCTAAGCTTCGCATAAATTTTGTATTGATTTGAGGGCAGTTTATAAATAGATTGTAGGTATGTAAAGGAAAGCAGACCTGAGGGGCCTAAAACTTGGAACAGTGCTCAAAGGATTTCTGAGCTTCAGGCTCTCATGCACAAAGAGCCTTATGTGGGTTTTTACAAAGACAGAGTGTCTTTGCATACTAATCCTAAGTTTCTTCCCAAGGTGGTGTCAGAGTTTACTTTGAACCAATCCATTCACCTACTGGTTTACTATTCTGAGTATTCTAATCAGGGGGAGGCTTTGCTCCATACTTTGGATGTGCATAGAATCTTGTGGTACTACATGCACCAAACCAAGATTTCAAGGAAGTCTGATCATTTGTTTGTTTTGTTCGCCCCCAAGAGGGAGGGTGTTCCGGTTTCCAAAAAGTGTTTATCTAAGTGGTTGTCTAATTGTATTGTTTATTGCTACCATAAGTACAATAAGGACCTTCCAGGAATGGTTAAGGACAGACAGTAATTGTAAATGGAGTCCACTCTGAAGAAAGAGGGGTTACTAGTGGGGTACCGCAGGAGTTCAGTATAGGGTCCAGTCCTTTTAATGTCTTCATAAGTGACATTGCAGAGGGACTGAAGGAAAAGTATGCCTCTTTGCAGATGACACAAAGATCTGCAACAGGGTTGATACACAAGGAGGCGTGGAAAGGATGAGAAGGGGCTTGGCAGGATTGGAGGAATGGTCAGAAGTATGGCAGCTAGGATTCAGTGCAAAAAGTGCAAAACAATGCACCTGGGAAACAAGAACCTAGGGAAGATTACACAGTGGGGGAGGTAGTAACAACAACAACAAAGGAAAGAGACCTGGGGTAATCATATCAGATGACCTTAAGGTTAGTAAGCAATGTGAGGAGGCAGTAAGGAGGGCTGGGGTATAGTGGATGCATAGGAGAAGTATCAGCAGCAGAAAACAGGAAGTTGTTATCCCTCTGTACAGACAGTTAGTGAGACTCCATCTGCAGTACTGCGTCCGGTTCTAGAGACCCCATCTCCACAAAGACATAGACAGGATAGAGGCAGTCCAGAGAAGGACAACTAAAATGGTGCAGGGTCTGCAAGAGAAGCTGTATGAGGAGAGACTAAAGGAGCTTAATATTTATACCCTTGAGGAAAGAAGGGAGAGGGGGGGACATGATAGAAACTTTTAAGTACCTCAGTGGAATCAACAAAGTCCAAGAGGGTAGCATCTTTCAGAAAAAGAGATGTGCAAGAACAAGGGGACACAATTTATAGATGGGGGGGCGGTTCATGGGCAATGTGAGGAAGTATTTCACAGAGAGGGTAGTGGATGCATGGAACAGCCTTCCTGAGGAGGTTGTGGGGTCTAAAACTGTGGGAGAATTCAAGAATGCATGGGACAGACATAAGGCAATTCTTGTGGGGGGGGTAGGAAGAAATAGGCTGTTGGTTAATTAGGATCTGCGGCCTATCCTGTAGGTAGGGAAATGGGCAGACTAGACGGGCCAAGCGGTCCTTATCTGCCATCAAAGTCTATGTTTCTATGTATGGACGCCTCCACAGCTTGTTTTAGAAATGTGTCCGCTGCAGACATCTGTGGAGCTGCCAGCTGGAGTTCTGTCCACACCTTCACCAAGCATTATGGTCTGGATTTTTGCTTCTAGGTGCAGGGCCAACTGCAGCCTCGCCGTTCTGCAGGGCCTTCTCTCTTAGGCTGTTGGCTGCTGTCTAATCTGCTACCGGTGTTGCTTTCTTTATACTGTCGGAACTGCTTGGGACTCATTCCTACTGGTCTTGGCCTGCTGCAAGAGCTTCCTCAAAGTAAGATAGTACAGTTACATAAGAACTTACCATAAGAGTTCCATTCGCATGGATTTTCTGCTTCCCTTTTTCTTTTCGGCTCTTGGGATCCTCCTCTGTTTCTTTATCTGCCGCTTGCTTCTTGTCTCCGGTGGGAAAACTGAAGAGAGTGTGGGGAACTGCCCATATTTACAGGATAGGCTGACATCAGAGATGGGTGGTCCCCCATGGTATACTGCTAGCTAGAAAGTTTCCGTATGATCCTGGCGCCTAACGGCTGAGCTCCTCTCGAAGATTTACTGTTGTAAGTTCTTATGTAACTGTACTTTTCTGTAGTGCTCCTCATTGTCAATGGGTAGTCATTACAACTGAGTTCTAAAAAGCAGTACCCAGACAAGAAAGCAGGGTGGAGAATATTGTCCCATCACGTTGGCTGCATATAGGAAAGGAATTTACCTGCTGACTGTCAACTTGCAGTACGCTGTGTCTAAAGGCGCATAGGCTGAGCTCTTTACGTCCAAACTGTAATGCTTGGAGAAAAAGTGGTGAGGTACCGTAACGCCTTATATAACTCTTAAGACAGGAGCTACACCTCAGTTTACCTGGAAAGGGCTATATAACTCTGGAACCGTGAACCTGAGACAGCCACCCCAACAAGGGGAACATCCTGTCCACCTAACTACCCATCACAATCTTGTTGTGCTACTCCTTCTCCTTAGAGAGAGAGAGGATGCAGACAGAAGACCGTGAGACAGAGCTCCTGGACCACATGCAAGGCTGAAGAAAACTTAGGGAAATAAGATGGAACTGTTTTGAGGACTACCTTGTCCTAAGCATGACAAGGTATAGCTCTTCAAGGGGCAAGATCTGGAGCTCACATTGGGGAAGATCTTGGCTTGCCAGTTGCCAACAAGCGTTTTTTTCTATCGCTTTTCTAAAAATCTAACAGTTATTTCACCGACTTCAGCCGACATGTAGTTCCTCTCTTGAGTGTCATCCTTCGGGCCTCACAGGAACAAGTGTAGCTGCGCACCAGATCCCGTCAAGGACGGCCACACCAAGTGTGTGTTTTGCCTGGGTCCCAGCCACGACACCACGCCTGTTCTACCTGCCAGGCTTCACCAGCAGGACCAGAATCTGTTGCTTGAAGGCTCTGAAAGCTTTCCTTTGGAACAAAAGATGGATGTCCTGCACACCTCTGGGGAGAAAGCCAAACATAAGGACAAATTTAGCAAGTGCTGCGGGACAAGGACCATAGTTGGTCCCGACACCGATCTAGGTCCCAGTCACATTCTTGGTCCTCCCCAAGAAGCACCACTCTTTCTTGACTCCGGAGATCATCATCCCTGTAAGGATTTCATTCCTGTCAAGAAGACTCATGCCAGAGCAGGCATGTCAGGGGAAAACCTGCTATGCCTAAGGTGACTCCACTTAGGGTCACTCCCCAAGACCTCTGTGGCACAAGCTTCTGCCCTGCTCACTCATAACCTGCTTGACCCACAAGGGTAGTCACTGGAGTTAGAAGACACCCAGTGCCCCCCCAGGAGAAACTGTCGCCGGTCCCGTGCAGACTCTGGCAGAGGGGCAATGGTGACTGATGCTACGCTGGAAGGAGCAGCCTCATGCCTCCCAAGTCTTCCACCCCACGGGCTGTCCAGGAGGTTCCCCTCAGGGCTGCCGGATCTCGGATCTCATAGTCCCCTTCCAGGGACAGCGGCCTCTGTATTTTCCGAGAGGAGCTCTAGGAGCTGTTTTCTATTTGGTGGGGTTTAGTCCAGAAACGGACTCCCCCGAAGCCGGCCCCGTCACTGGTTCTAGATCCATCGTGCAAACAACGACCGGAAGGTGTTCCTATGCCTTTGCTTAAGAAGACCCCCGAGAGGCCGCTGCCGCGCTCATCCTCCAGGGTCCACTCCCGATCACAGTCTCCAGACCACCGCTGGCGTTCGCCTAGGTCCAGTAGCTGACGCTGGATCAGGTCACACTCCAGGAGCTGTTCCCGCTTTGATGGGCGGGCCCGCTCCCGACGTCGGTCGCCGGACCGCCGCCACTCATCGCTCCGTCGTCGGTCCAACAGCCACCAACATTCGAGCAGGGCAAGTCCTAGGGACAGATCCGGCTACTCTTCATGCAGTAGTCGGTCGTTCTCTTCCCTCTCGGGGATCGGGAGTTCCCCAGGAGAAAAAGACCAACCCCACTCGCCTCCCGATGATCCAACCTTTATGTACGCCATGAGGCACATCCAGACCTCCAACGAATGGGATACGAAGGACCTGGATCCAGAACGCCGTCGACTAGCCAGATACCTGAGGCAAAAGGAGCCCAAACCCCTGGTGGTACCTCCTTTAGTGGACACCTTCCAAGATCTTACTAGAATTATTTGGAAGCATCCAGCTTCAGTCCCGGCAGTTCCTAAGAAGTCCGGCTGTACAGGGCCCCGAGGGATGAGCCTTTCCTGGCAGAGCACCCTCAGGTGGACTCTTCGGTGATTACAGCTGCTCATGATAAGTCCAAGCAGCCAAAATACCTTAGCTCCCAGCCTACTGACCCAGAGTCTTGCTATTTGGACCAGGTGGGCAAGAAAGTTTATTCTGCCTCCCACCTGCTCCATTAGGTCCCATAATTCCTTCACGCATATGGTTCCAATACCAGAATGCGCTCTGGGGAACGTTAACAGGAGCTTGTTAATGCCTTGCTGTCTCCACACAGAAGACTGAGATTCTGGACGCCCTCAAGTCGGGCTCGGACGCAGGCACGCATGTTCTCCGTGCCTCGTATGACACTGCAGATACGGCAGCATCTGGTGTTCACCTCCGGCGCCACGCTTGGTTGAGAGTCTCCGGTTTTCACCAAGATCTGCAGTCCAGAATCCATGACCTCCCGTTCCAGAGTTCCATCTTATTTTGGCAGGAGACAGTCACTTGTCTCTCATCTCCAGGAGTTGGGGAAATCCATCTGGTCCATCCATCAAATGTACAGAGGGACCAGAAGAGTGCGAAAAGGTGGCCATTTTGGAAGTCCTCAGGTTCCCAAGCCCGCGGCAATCAGCAGGGCCAGAGGGGTGGCTTTAAAAGGAGAGCTGGCAACCAGCAGCCTGGAGGCGCTCCTTTTCGTGGCCCCAAGTCTTCCCAAGCCTCTCTGCCCATTCCCGGCTTCTCTCACTGACTCCCTTCTGAACCCCCCTCTTCCGGGGAGGCAATAGGGGGTCGCTTCTCCCTTCACCTGAAGGGCTGGAGCTCAATAACTGTGGACCAGTGGGTCATAGATATTATAAGGAGGGGGCATACGCTGGAGTTCACTGAGATCCCCCAGATACCCCACCAAGGTCCTTGAGATATCCTCCTTCTCACATTCCTCTCATAGAAGGAGAGAGTCAGGCCCTCTTTCGGAAAAGGGTGATAGAATCAGTCCCTCTGCAGCAGCGGGGAAAGGGATATTACTCCCATTTCTTCCTTGTCCCAAAGAAGACGAAGGATCTTCGTCCCATTCTGGACCTCAGTTCTTTAAACAATTATATCAAATACCGAAGGTTCCGGATGGTGACTCTCTCAGGGCTTATTCCTCTGCTGCATCAGGGAGACTGGCTGTGCTCCCTAGACCTGCAAGATGCAGTACATGCACATAGGGTGTTCCCCCTCCCACAGGAAGTACCTGAGGTTCCACCTCCAGGGTCGATTATCAGTTTCTGGTTCTCACGTTCGGCCTCTCCTCCACTCCTCGAGTCCTTACAAAATGCTTGGCAGTGGTGGCTGCAGCTCTAAGGCGCCAGGGACATTATGTCTTCCCTTACCTAGACATTTGGCTGCTTGCGGCCCTGTCAAGGACGCGCCTCCTTCAGGCTCTCGGAGACACCTATACTCTATTCCGAGAGATGGGGATCACCCTGAATCTTCCTAAGTCTTCCCCAGAGCCCAGCCAAAGACTCATCTTCATAGGGGCAGTCCTGGATTCAGTCCAGGGCATGGCTTTTCTACCCCCCGAGAGGGGTGATCGCTTGCGGGAGATTGCTGGAGTGGTCCTTGTAACCCCTCAGGTCCAAGCCAGGACCTTCCTCAGACTTCTGGGGCACATAGCGGTGGCCATTCCTGTCACCCTCTGACTCGCCTGCACGTGAGAATCCCACAATGGATGCTCAGGGTGCAGTGGGATCAGTGCTCAGATGACCTAGACCACATGGTCAGGATCACAGAGCCAGTCAAGAGGATGCTTCTTTGGTGGCTGGACCCTCTAAATTTAGAAAAAAGGGTCCCTTTCCATCAGGAGCCCCCGAATCAGACTCTTAACAACGGATGCCTCGGATTTGGGTTGGAGGGCGCACCTAGGCGCCCACCAAACACAAGGAGTCTGGACCCCTACGGAGCGCAATCTCCACATCAGTGTCTTGGAAATGCGAGCAGTCCTCAATGCACTACATACCTTTCAAAAGGACCTCGTCCCAGGCTCTCTCCTTGTACAGATGGACAACATGGCAGTCGCCTTCTACATCAACAAACAAGGGGCACCCACTTCCTCCTTGTGCAGGGAGTAGGCGCGAGAGTCTGGTACTGGGCGGCAGTACCACATCTCTGTCTGCAGCACATTCCAGGCATCTTAAATGACTCGGCAGACAGCCTGAGCAGGTTTCAGTCCAAGGCGACGAGAGGGAGCTACTACAGTCAGTAGCAGACCAGCTCGGCCACATGGGTCATCCAGAGCTGGACCTGTTTGTGTCCCATGCAACTCTAAACTGCCAATTTTCTGAGCTCGCGAGCCAGTGCCTGGTGCTTGTCTGGCCAGACGCTGTTGTCCCTTTGTTGGGAAGGGAGGTTACTTACGCCTTCCTCTTGTTCAGAGAGTTGTCTTGAAGATACAGGCAAGGGGTGATGATTCTAATCGCCTCTTGTGGCCTTGACAGATTTGGTTCCCACTACTTCAGCGGTTGTCCTGAGAACCTCCAACCTGCTACCAATATGCTCGCAGTTGCTGTCCCAAGATCAGGGCTCACTGGTCCATCCTGATCTCAGGTCTTTGCGCCTTCATGCTTGGCTCCTACAGATGTAGCAAAGTCCAGGTACGGGGTCTCCCAGGAGGTGGCGGACGTCCTCGTCTCGGCAAGGAAGCCCTCTACTCGCTCCACTTATGTTACGAAGTGGAAGCACTTCTGCTTATGGGCGTCACCTCACCGTCTGGACCCTTCACCTGTCCGGTGAACTCAGCATTACAGTATCTCCTTTGCTTATCAACAAGGCTTGAGCTACTCCTCCATAAAGGTGCACATGTGGGCCATTTCTGCATATCACACTCTTTTGGGGGACAAAACCTTAGCCCAATTGGATGTGTTCTGCACCTTTTTACAAGGGATTCTACACATGAGACCTCCCATTAGGGATCCTATCCCACCCTGGGACCTCCTGTTTGTGTTGGAGAAGCTTACTCTCCTCCCCTTGAACTAGCAGCTGACTGTGAGCTGCGTTACCTTTCCTGGAAGGTTTCTTTTTTAGTTGCTGTTACTTCAGCTCGAAGAGTTTCTGAGTTCCAGGCTCTGATGTACAGTATAAAGAGCCATATTTAATTTTTCATAGGGAAAGGGTTTCCCTCGGAACGAATCCTAAGTTCCTTCCTAAAGTGGTCTCGGAATTAACCTTCAACCAATCAGTTGACCTTCTAGTTTACTTTTCTTCTCCCTCCAACAGGGGAGAAGCTCTCCTTCACACTCTGGATGTTCACAGGGTGCTGAGGTACTACCTTAAGCGCACAGTTGCACACTGTAAATCAGAGCAACTGTTTGTGGCCTTCGCACCACAACACTTGGGCAAACCGGTGTCTAAGCAGACTATTTCTAAGTGGCTTGTCCACTGCATTGTGTTTTGCTATGAAAAGCACAGTAAACCCCTTCTGGGCCAGGTTAGGGGTCACTCCATCAGGGAGTATCGCCTTTGCCGCTTTGAAGAATATCTCTATCAGAGACACATGCAAAGCGGCCACCTGGAATTCTGTGCACACTGCGTGAAGCACTATAGCCTGGACATTGCATCCAGATTCTGTACCGGCTTTGGCCTGGCAGTCCTCTTCAGGGACTTCTATCATGACTTGTTGTTTTCCAGCATCATCCCATCTTCCACCTCCCAGGGTTAGGCACCTCCTTGGCGCGGGACTGCTTGGGATTCGGTTCTAATGGTTATAGCCTGCTGCATGAGCTCCCACTCAAAGTAAGATAGTACAGTTACGTAAGAACTCACTGTAACAGTAGATCTTGAGAGGAGCTCTTGTAGCAGGTGCTGCCTTTCGCCCTCCATACCCCAAAAAGAGGTGTATAGAACATCATCCATTGGCTTCGCTTTTCCTTGGCCAGGGCCCACTGGGTGGGTCTTGCAGGGAACTGGAGGAGCTGGTCTGCCCCTTTTATACCATGGCCGACGCCGGGGTGGAGCAGACACTGGGGTCCCTGCTGGCTGAGAATTTTCCTGTGGGTCCTAATGCCTGCGGCGTTAGTGCTAATGGTTATAGCCTGCTGCAAGAGCTCCTCTCGAAGATCTACTGTTACAGTAAGTTCTTGCGTAACTGTACTTTCTTCCAGAGGCCAGATCACTGACTTCCTTGCCAGTGGTGCAACTGCTGCTTGAAGGAGCATGTCGACCAGGAGAGGATAGCGTGATGTCTTCCCTGTTGGAGATGAGCTACCAGAGCTAAGAGCACCTTCACGAAAATTCTAGAGGCTGAAACCAGCCCAAAGGAAGCTTCCCGTACTAGATGTGCTAGCCCAGGGCTAAAAACCAAAGGAACCTCTCATGAGACTGTCGAATGGGATTGTAGAGATACATAACTCTCAGAACCATGGAAGTTCCCGGCTGGACAGCCCAAAAGATTGAATGCAGGGACTCCATGTGAAGTTTGTGCAGAGAACCAGCTTGTTTAGGAGCCTTCTATCCAGGATATGCATGAAAATCCCCCCACCTCCAACTTCCTGGTAACTACAAATAATAGATTCAGTAGAACCCTTGGCTTTACTCACTGGGGGAGCCAGGAAACAGCCCCAAATAAGAGATGGTCCAGATTTTTGGGGCACCCTTTGTTTCATCATGAGGTCTCTTGGAACCAGGAACGGCAGAAAAACACCCATTTGAGGGAAAAGTCTAAAAGCTCTATTGTGTAATCTAAGGCCAGAATTTAGACAGCCCAAGTATCTGATGACATCTGGGCTCATATAGAGAGAAAGAATAGTGCCGTTTTCCAACAAGGGAAGTAAGGCAGAGATGGGCCCGCATGCCCTTAGTTTGAGAAGCTCACTTTTTGTGCTGTGCCTACCTTTCGTCTTCGGGCCAAGGCTCCTCTACTACCGTAGTTCTTGAAAACAGAGTAGACTCCTCTACACTTGCCTGGTTCCCAAAGTTCAGAAAAGGACAAAAAAGACCTCAGAACTGCCACTAATGGCCGTCTCTTTGACCTTCTGGAGATAAAAACAGCCTTGCTGTTGCTTGACACTGGAAGGTGGCCCTTAAATCTGAATATCCTTCAGAATATCATCTAGGCCCAAACCAAACAAGCAGCCTGCCTCAAAGGCTAAGAAAAACAGCTTGGACTTGAAGCCAGACCCGCTACTCCATGCCAAAGTCCACAACTCACACAGCCTCTGAATCCGAAGCTACCAAGGGTCAAAACTCTCAAGATCAAGGCTCTAGCAGTAATAAAGGAGACATAGAAGGTGCACAGGGTTTGCCGTTTGAGGCAAAGGCTCTTCTGCACTCAGCATCAGCTCGCTTGACATGCGGTCTGTTGGAGCCCAGGCCCTTCCATAGGAATAGTGGTGTATCTGACGGAATTATGTACCGCTTCATCCGCCAAAGGAGGAGTTTCCCATTTGCAAGCATTTCCTTCCTAGGTCTTCTCAGATATCCTCTGTGGAAAGGATGAGGACGTGGACAGATAGGTTGCCTGCACGCCTCCAATCACCTGCTTGAACCAAAAGGACCCACACGCCTTAGTTTGTCAGGTAGGACACAGACTTGGAACCAAAACGGAGGAGGGATAGGAATCCTCCACTTCACTGCTGTCCACTCCCCTTCTTTCTGCTCCTCAGAGAGATCATCTGCTTCTTAATGAAGTAACTTATTTTTGTCAGGAAATTCCCCATGATCCCCAATATCTTCATTCTGACTTATAAAGACAGGGTCAGGGTCTGCCTGTAAATCTGAGAAAACAGTCTTGTCCTTCTGTGGAGCACCTGTACGTACCTGTGTGGGCCTCCAGCCCCGACCTCTGGGGCTCGGTTTGGGCTTAGGTGTGTCTACTGAGATGTCCTACGGAATATCAGGGTCCAAAACTCTCTTAAGAGCAGTAATAAGGATATACGCAAATCTTACTTCAAGGGAGCACTTGCAGCAGGCAACACCATTAGGACTGAAACCGGCAGGCACCAGGACCCCAAGGAAAACTTATAGCTAGCAGTCATTAGCAGGGGACTGTCTCCTGATGTGGGACCGCCCCCTACGTCCACCTGTGGTATAAAAGGGGTGGTCCCCCAGACCAACCTCAGTTCTTTTCCCTCTGTCGATCCTCACAAGTCGGACTTCCACGGATGCTTTATGCTCTAGTCGACTGCTATTTTCTATCGTTTACCAGCTCTTTATTATTTTATTAATATTAAATCAAGATTGCAGCATTTTCTTGCATGTCATCTTCTCCATCCTCTTCTTTGGAGCAGCGGATGAAGTGTGCTTGTGGCAGGCAGCTCCCCAACAAGGACAGCCACTCTGCTTGTCTGCTTTGCCTAGGCCCGGACCACAACACTGAGGCCTGCCAGCACTCGCAGGATTTCAACCAGCACACTAAGTTACACTGCCAGAAGACCCTGGAAGCCTTCCTGCTACAGCAGAAATTAACAGCGATGGAGGAGGAGCTCCAGGGCAAAAGCACCTCATCTTCCCCAGCTTCCAGGGCTTCGACGACTTCTTCATTACACAAAGAGAAGAAGTCCAGCAGAAAGCACAAACACTGGGACAAACATAGGGACAAATCCTGGTCAGCTTCCCGTTCTAGGTCCCTGCGCCAGTCCGTGATGAAGTCTGGGTCCTCCTCCCAGGGGAAGTCGGCCTCTTCCACTCCAGCAGCCCTCACTCCCTCTGGGCTCCCAGCGGTCAAACCACCCATTCTAGTTACCATTTCGGGCAGTAGTTCTCCAGGGCTCGGGACTTCATTCCAGTCTTTCAGCCCCTGATGCTCAGGCCCTTGCATCTTGCAGGTCCTCAGCCAGGGGGCTCGACTGGGTCCTCCTTGGGTGGCGGGTCTTTGCCCATCATTCTTCTGGCCCGGGCATCAGCTAAGTCAGCCTTGATGTCAGGGTCTGACACTACTAAGCCATGCCCAGGGCATGCGCTCACCCCCCCCCCCGCAAAAGTGACCCCTTTGCCTCACTCGGGAGCTAGCTCCCTCAGGATAGGCCTCTCCTTCATGGCTGGTGCTGGCTGAATCACCAGACTGCCTGTCCAGTCGATGCCGGTCATTCCGACTTTGACCCTGGTAACACCTTGGCCATCATCACTCAACCCACCGCTATTGCCGGTCGACCTCATCTGTTGACTCCCACTAGGCCAGTGTTAGATGGCTAAAGGCCCCAGGGACTGACGTCTAGATTACCAAAGCCTAAGGAACTGACACCCGGGCCCTCTACTCCTACCCCCACCGGCTCTCCCAGTTACACCTCAGAATCTGCCCACAGATCTCAATGCTCTTTTTGTAGCCTGGTGGGTGTACTTTCAAGATAACGAGTCCCTGAAGGAGCTCTCTACTCCTACTCCTAAGGACCCGCCTCCAAATCTAGACAAGGATCAGGTCTACCCTAGGAAGGCTCCAACGCCACCTCTTAAAGAGCCTACCCCACAGTCTGACGGGACTGGTGCCAGCCATCCGAGGACTCATCAGCGAAAGCATCATTGCTTACCTTCTCCATCTCCAGACTCTGGCTAGTCAGGAAGATATTCCTCTTCCTCTTCTTCAGATGAATCCGAAGGATCTGACTTACTGTCAGAACCAGAAGAGCCCAAGGATACCCCTCTGTCTCCTCCAGATGATCCTACTTTTATGGATGTGATGAGGCATAGCCAATCCCTTATTGGCTGGGACACGGAGGAAGTGGACCCCTAGCGATATCAACTGGCCATCTTTTTCTGTAAGAAGGAGTCACTACCCTTAGTCATTCCTCCCCTTATTGATTCCTTGAAGAATGTCAGTAGGGTGCCTGGAAGCATCCATTCTCTACTCTGGTGGCGCCCAGGAAAGCAGATCACCTATATAATGCTACAAGGGATGAACCTTTTATGGGGAGCACCCAGAGGCTGACTCTGTAGTCATTAATGCTGCCCATGACTGCTCTAAGTGGCCCAGGCACCTTAGCACTCAGCCTCCAGACAAAGACTCCAGATAGGTGGACCAGTTCGGCAAGAAGGTCTGTGCCTCTGCCACCTGCACTATTCGTTCCCTGAACTTTCTGACCCACATGGTCCAGTACCAGAGTACTCTGTAGGACAAGGCTTTGGAGGTGGCCCAAGCCCAGCCTGATAGTCCTGGCAAGACCGAGCTGCTGCACATTCTGAAATCTGGCTTGGGAGTTGGTACTCATGTTCTCTGAGCTTTCTATGACTCAGCAGACTCCACAGGTAGAGCTGCGGCTACAGGAGTTTGTATTCGCCACTACTCCTGGTTCAGGGTCTCCGATTTTGCTCCAGATGTGCAGTCCAGAATCTTTTATGACCCTTTTAGGGGTCCTGTCCTTTTCAGCGAGGAATTCCCAGAACATACTCACTCGCCAACAGGAGTCGGGCAAGGCTTTGCGCTCGGTACACACTTTGTACCGATCTCAGCCAAAGTCCTCCCAGCGACATTCCTTTCATTGGCCCTTCAGGCAGAAATCCAGGGGCTAGCAGCCCAGAAGTGCCTTTAAGCGAAAATCCACTACCCAAGCCACTGGAGGTTCAGCCCCCAGGACTTTCAGAACCTCCCATTCCCCATCGCTTGTCTCCGGCTCTTCAGCTTGACTCCTTACCTGACCCCAGCCGAAATCCTGGAGCAGGTGGTGGTGTTTTTCCCTCTACTTAGAGTGATGGTGCAAAATAACCTCACACCAATGGGTTCTTTTGCTAGTGAAAAAGTGACTCACTCTAGAGTTCTTGGAGATGCTGCCTTGCCCTCCCATTACCCTCAGACCCACATCGCCTTCATCCAGAAGAGATTCAGGCACTCCTGCGAAAACAGGCCATAGAGCCTATCCCGCTGGCACAACAAGGAAGGGATTCTGTTCTCATTGTCCTCGAGGCAGAGGTCAGCATAGGAAAACCACGCAGTTGCAGTTTAGCTCCTTTATAAGTCTTTTCAACCCACATTCTTAGCAAGCATCCTGTTCTTGTAAGTGTTTTGTTCTTGTAAGTTTCAGGAGCTGCTATAACACATTATGCCTGAGCTGGAGGCCCTTTGCAGCTTTTGCAAAAGGCTGGAAGATTTGCACTCAGGTAACTTCTAGAGTTTACAATAGCTTTCTGCAGTCATCTTAAATTATAAATATATACATTTCAACAGTAACACATATATTTTCTAAACAAAAGTGATTCCATTATCAGTTACATTTTCATCCAGTGATTTGCACATATGTTTATATCAGCAGATCTGGATATGCAGGGGAGAAAAACAGACAGCAAGAGAAAACTGAACAATAGTGAGAGGCAAAGAATTGCGAGATTGCCATTGTGATCAAATCCGAAGTCTCGCAGGAAAATTTGGTTGTGCAACCAGACAGAGAAGAGACAAAAAAGGACAGATCCTTGCATTTAAACACTTTCTTTAATAACTGGAACAGGGTCGTATTCCACCCCATCACACTCATTAGGATTCGCAGAATAGAGGTGGTGCTGCCACTTTACAGGGCTTCAGGTAGTGCCTCCATGTGGAGTACTGCGCAGTTCTGAGGCCACACCTTAGGAAAGACAGCAATAGGATTGAGATGGTGCAGAAGAGAGCCACAAAAATGATTCAGGGTCTACATCAAATGGCATATGAGGATAGGTTGAAGGAGCTCAACATGTACTCCCTGGTGCAGAGGAGGAGAGGGAAATGATTGAGACATTCAAGTATATAAATAGGTGCAGGTACAGGAGCTCTTTCAGGAGAAGAAAGGACACAAAATGAGGCTCAAGGATGGGCGATTCAGGAGCAGTGTTAGGAAGCTCTCCACTGAGAGGGTGGTCGCACCCATGGAATTGCCCGCTCCAGGAAGTGCGGACGCCTAAAACAGTAAACAGGTTAGAAAAAATGCTTGGGACAAGCACAAAGGTATAATTTCACAGAAAGTATAGGGGGGTTAGTTACCCATATCAGGCAGACTAGTTGGATCTTGCGGTCCCTTTCTGCCGGCAATTTTTTTTTGCATTATTTGTTTACTCCCCTCCGTGCTCCTGGTGACCTCCACTCCTTCAGGCTCCTTCCAAGTCCTCACCAATCCCCACTGGCTTTACCCGAGCTCCGTCGCCTCACAATGCAGCTGGTCCCTGGGATATCCTGGACATAACCCTTCGCTGGGGCCGGGTCCCCCTCCTCCAAGGGGGAAGGCTCTGGGGGGAGTCCAGCGCGCACTCAGTAGGGCCTAGGGATGCTGCTGAGGGAAGGAGGCTCATCGAAGGCACCAGAGGAATTTGGGGACAGCGGGCCATCATCCGGCGGCCACCACTGAGTGGTATTTCCGGTTTTCTAGGTTCCCTTATTGCGCCACTCATGCAGTGCCTCCAGTCTCCACTGGGGCCGCTGCTAGCGAGCAGTCCCCAACCCACCCCAGGATGAGGAGAGCAGTCAGCCGGATGCTCAATCCCTCCTCCCCCTGCCGACCCCCGGCGTCCCGAGTCCGTTTCCGAACCAGGGTCGACGGCATGGTTCGAGGTAAGGCGCCAGCGCCTCAGCCCTCTGTGCCACCGGGCCAGCACTGGCAATTTCTATGTTTCATTTCTTCCTGGTCCCAAAGAGAACCAAAGACCTGCATCCCATCCTAGATCTCAGCCATCTGAACCAGTACATAGAATACAAATGCTTGCCGGCCCAGTGTTGGTGCTGAGGGTTGAAGCGCTGGACACCACACCTCATGCTACGCGGGGACCCGGGTTTGGAACGAGCCCAGGATGTCGGGGTCTGCAGGCAGGTGAGGGTGAGGAGTGGATTGAGCTGCCGCAAGGCGCTCTTCTCTCTGAGGAGGATGAAGGTTTTCCCGGCTCTTGGCCGACACCTGATGGAGGATAGGTGGCAGTTTGGGCAGCAGGGGCCCAGTGACAGCCATGTGGGTGAGGCAGAAGGGGCTGAGCTGGTACCTGCATGCATGGCACCTCCACGCATGCGCGCCATGTCTGCCAGGGTCCCAGGATCAGGGAGAAATAAATGTGGAGAAACACAAAATGTAAATTAAAAAAAACAATTAAAAATACAACTGCTTGAGAATGGTCACTCTCCCGGTCTTCTTCCCCTACTTCATAAGGGAGTTGGGTTGGTTCTCTGGACATGCAGGGTGCTTATCTTCACATCCTGGTCTTTCCACCCCACAGGAGGTTCCTTCGCTTCCACTTCCAAGTAAACCATTACCATTTCTGGGCTCTGCCATTCTGCCTATCCTCGGCTCCCCGAGTCTTTACAGAGTGCCTCACAGTAGTGGCTGCGGCCTTAAGGAGGAAAGGCCATTACGTCTTTCCTTACCTGGATGACTGGCGTCTTGACAGCTCCCACCAAGAAACTGTTGCTCAGAACCATGGAGACCACCATCGCCTTGTTTCAGGATCTGGTATCACCCTCAGTCTCCCAAATCCTCCCCTTGCCAAGCCAGAAGCTTAGTACACCGGTACACTCTGGACAAGAGCTTTTCTGCCCCCAGACAGAGCAGAACGCCTCCAGGTGTAGACTCAACTGGTCTTATTGTCTCACCAGGTCCTGGCAAGGTAATTTCTAAGGCTGCTGTGACACATGGTGGCAGCCATTGCAGCGGTTCCCCTGGCTTGCCTGCACATGAGGGCGGCCCAGTGGAACCAAAGGGTCCAATGGGATCAGCACACTGATGATCTGGAGTAACTGGTGTTAGTCTCCAACCCTGTGTGACAGACTCTGGCGTGGTGGTTGAACCCCTCTATCCTTTCCAAGGGGGTCCACTTTTGGACAGAGTCAGATCCTGACCACGGACGCGTCAGGGCAGGGCTGGGTGCACACCTGGCAAACCCAGACTCAAGGGACTTGGTCCCCACAGGAGCAGCGTCTCCACATCAATGTTCTGGAGATGCAGGCGGTGCTTTACGCCCTGCAGGCCTTTCAGACAAACCTGCTCCTGGGCCCTCTTTTGATCCAGATGGGCAATATGTATGTGGTCTTCTACATAAGCTAGCAGAGGGGAACTCACTCTTACCCCCTCTGCAGGGAGGCCATGAGAGTATGGTATTGGCCATAGAGCATCATCTGGTTCTGACTGCTGTACATGTTTCAGGCGTTCTAAATACCTTGGCTGACAGCTTAAGCCTGTCTTGGTCCAAGGCATATGAATGGGAACTTCTTCCCTCAGTGGTTGAAAATTTCTTCAACAAGTGGGCCATCCTGAGCTGGACCTCCTTGCGTCCACATTCAACACAAAACTGACCAGTTTCTGCTCGCTAGATCCAGGGCCTGGTGTGTTCTGGAGAGACGTGTTGTCCCTCTCCTGGACAGGGAAGTTTCTATATGCCTTCCCTCCCTTTCCATTACTGCAGAGTTCTTCACAAGTTGCAGTCAGAGGGGGCAGAGATGATCTTAATAGCCACTTCCTGGCCATGCCAAATACAGTTTCCACTTCTCCAGTAAATAGCAATAGAACCTCCAATCCCCCTGCTTCTTTGCTCAGACTTGCTCTCCCAGGAGCAGGGCGCACTGGTCCATTCGGACCTCAAGCCACTGCATCTTCATGCATAGCTCCTGCAGACTGAGCAGTTGCTCGATTTGGGGTTTCTTCTCGGGTGGCAGATGTTTCTGAGGTTACGGGGAGAAAACGAAAAACAACATAAAATATATAAGGAAAAAAAGACTATTGCCCAGCTGGATCTCTCCCTGCACTTTCTTGCGGGGGGTATACTGCATCTGAAGCCTCCCATCAGGGACCCTGTCCCTCCATTAGACCTTTTGATTATTTTAGAAAACTTACGCTCTCCTTTGTTTCCGTCAAGAAGTTGTGAGCTTGCACTTTCTGTCATGGAAAGTGTTGTTTTTAGTTGCTATTACTTCTGCTTGAAGGATTTCTGAGCTGCAGGCTTTGATGTGTAAAGAGTCTTATTTAGTTTTTCACAAGGACAGGGTGTCTTTGCGGACTAATCCTAAATTTCTACCTAAGGTGATGTCTGTGTGTGCACTGAATCAAGTCATCCACCTGCCTGTTTATTACAATATTCAAATCGAGGGGAGGCCTTACTTCACATTCTGGATATCTATCGGTTGCTGGCAAGCTAGTAATTCACGACAGGGTGAGTGTCATGCTGGGATAACATCATGCCTCGGGTGGTTGAAGCACGAGGCCGCAGGCCAAGTGCATTCAACCACCAGGAAGTGACGTTCTTCCCAGCATGACACACACCGTGTCGTGCATTATTGCTATTATATAATGGCTCATTTGTTAAAAAAAAAAAATTTAAAAAGAAGGTTTTAAGTACATTTTTTCCATTAATTTTTTGATGTGGAAGTATACGTTTACAAAAAAAAGTCCCCAGTTTCTGATTCCCCAGTAGTCTGTACAGCTCTGACATGCTGAAAGTGCAGTTTACTTCTCTGATTAGTTTTTGTGTAGGTTTCCTGTCCCCGACCCTCCAGCCACGCACACACAGGGCTCTTACTGTCTTTCTTTTTCTTTGTTGTTTTTGTGTCTTTCACTTTCACTGATGTGGACCTGCTGCCTGCTCTGGATCTGTGTGCAGAAGCGTGTGACGAAAACTGCCACTACTACCCCCCCATGCCAGAGACACACAGGGCTCTTACTGGTTTGTTTTTAACATTTTCTTCACTTTGTTACTGATGTGGACCCACTGTCTGCTCTGGGTCTGTGGATGAAACCGCACATTTTCAAAAATGCTGTTACACTAGAGGAAGCCAGAGAGACTCGACTTTTGAGCCACGATCACCAGTCACTAACTCCACCAGACCTGTTGTTGAAGAAGACATGGACTGAAACCTTTGTGAGGCAACCAATCTGTTTAGAAACTGCCATTGTATGGCTTTTGACCAAAATGTTCTACGCGGGAGTGAGGGTGTGCTTCATAACGGCAGTGTTACTGGAAGCAAGGAGGACAGTCTGAATGTTTCTCAGGTTACAATCGAATATGTGTTTACAGTACTTTACACACAGTTCTGAAGAAACATCATTGATTGTGCTTTTTTTTTTTTGGAAGAGTGGACACGATCACTACTACTGGAAGGATGACAATGGGTGGGAAGCGAGAGAACAGGATGGAGGATTTATTTGTTGTTGATGCGGTCAGCTGTGCCTGACCTTGATACAGTGATGATGTACTGGGATGACATCACTGTTTAAGTTGGGCACTGACCAATCAGAGCCCAGGATTCTCTTCTTGCCATTGTATAATATTATTTGGACCGCACCCATGCCATTAGAAAATCTGATCAGTTGTTTTGTTTCATTCATTGTTTATTGTTACATAGTATGACAAGCCTTTACCAGAGCGGTAAAGGCCATTCTACCAGTGGCGTGGCTGCTTCCTTTGCCTTCTCAAGAATGTGTCCATTGCTGATATCTTGCAGCTGCCTGTTTGAGCTCTGTTCACACTTTCATTCAGCATTACAGTCTGAAATTGTATCTCAGTGCAGGCGGGCTTTGACTTGCAGTCCTGCAGGGCCTTCTCTCTTGCGTGCCTTATGCTGACTTCTGCCTCCTCCCAGCTGACTGGGGTCAGTCCTTACACTGTTTGGGACTCAGTCCTAATGGTGTTGCCTGCTACAAAAGCCCCCTCGAAGTAACAGTACAGTTATGTAAGCACTTACCATAACAGTAGATCTTCGAGAAGAGGTCTTGCAGCAGGCACTGCTTTCCTTCCCTCCATTACATGGTGACTTTTTCTCTATCACTGTTACCTTGCTTTCCTTGGTGTGGAGGAAGCACCTCAGTTCTCCAATTTCTGTACTTGCCGGGGTCTCCAGCGGGAGAACTGAGGTTAGGCTGGGGGACTGCCCATTTTATACCATAGGTGGATCGACATCAGGGAGTGGTCCCCCGCTAATGACTGCTAGCTAGAAGTTTTCTGCAGGGTCCTGGTGCCTGCCGCTTTAGTCCTAATGGTATTGCCTGCTGCAAGAGCTCCTCTTGAAGATCTACTGTTACAGTAAGTTATTACATAACTGTTGGACTTTAGGAGGGCTGACTTTGCAAAATGAGTGAGTGCCTAAGGAATGCACTAGCAAATGGGCAGGAAGGAGGGTGGAAGAACAATGGGGAATAATAAAACTGCCATCACAGAGGTAACAAGCCTTTGTGTGAAGCAAATAAACAAACGATGTAAGAAACCACTGTGGTTCTCAAAGGAAGTGGCAGGAAGGTTCAAGAGAAAAGAAAGCATTCAGGAAGTACAAGGAATCACAGAAGGAGCAGGACAGACAACTGTATCAGTTAAAGCAAAAGGAAGCTGGGAAGACAGTCAGAACAGCAAAGGCCCAAACCGAGGAAAAGATAGCCAACTCAGTTAAGAAGGGGGATAAAACCTTTTATAGGTACATCAGGGAGCGAAGGAAGACCAAGGGAGGGATAGTGAGGCTCAATAAAGGGGAGGGAAGGTGGGCAGAGGGTGGCTGTCAAAAGGCAGAGATACTAAACAAATATTTTTGCTCAGTATTTACAAATGAAGAGGGGGAGGTACCTAAAACAAACAGTAGAAACACTCTGGATACAGAAGTTGATACCAGTCCATTTACAGAAGAAAGGGTTCTGAAAGAACTCTTAAAACTGAAGGTGGACAAAGCAATGGGGCCTGATGGGATTCATCCCAAAATATAAAGAACTAAGGGTAGAACTAGTGACAAAACTGACTATCCTCTTTAACAAATCATGGGAGGATGGGGTGGTACCCGAGGACTGGAGGAGGGCAGATGTGATTCCCCTTCACAAAAGTGGGAGCAAGGCAGAAGCAGGAAACTACAGACCTGTTAGTTTAACCTCAGTGATAGGGAAAATGATGGAATCACTTGAAGGAAAGAATTGTCAGTATCTAGAGGCCAGAGGGCACAGGACCCAAGGCAGCATGGATCGACAGCGGAAGGTCATGCCAGACGAATCTGATTGATTTTTTGACTGGGTGACCAAAGTAGTAGATCAGGGAGGGCTGTGGACATGGCCTACCTAGACTTTAGCAAGGCATTTGACACAGTTCCACACACAAGATTAATATACAAGTTAGCCAGCCTGGGAGTGGATCCCAAGATGACAGCCTGGATAAAGAATTGGCTGGAGAATAGGACACAGAGAGTAATAGTAAATGGAGTCCACTCTGAAGAAAGGGGAGTTACTAGTGGGTACCGCAGGGTTCAGTATTAGACTCGGTCCTCTTCAATGTCTTTATGTGACATTGCAGAGGGACTGAAGGAAAGATGTCTCTTTGCAGATGACACAAAGATCTGCAACAGAGTTGATGCACAAGGTGGGGTGGAAAGGATGAGAAGGGACTTGGCAAGGTTAGAGGATGGTCAAATGTATGGCAGCTTAGATTCAATGCTAAGAAGTGCAAGGTAATGCACCTGGGAAACAAAAACCCAGGGGAAGTGTACACAATGGGGGGTGAGATACTAACAACAACAAAAATGGAAAGGGACCTGGGGGATAGTCATATCAGATGACCTAAAGGTGGGCAAGCAATATGAGAGGGCAGCAAGGAGGGCTGGGGGGATACTGGGATGCATAGGGAGAGGCATCACCAGCAGAAAACAGGAAGTTATTATCCCTCTGGTCAGACCCCATCTGGAGTACTGCGTTCAGATCTTAGCTGTGTCAGTCTTCCCCATTCATCACAGATGGATATCTGGCCGGAGGTCAGGACCCCACGGCAGCTTTTTTTTTTTTTTTTTAAAAGGGTAGGCGGAGCCAACACACCATCGCCGCCGCCCTCGAAGCCAACGCACTGCGTGGGGCTCGCGGGTGGGCCGTTAGGCTTTGTCGACTCCGCCTGCCTGCCAGTTCTTTGTCTCCTGCCATAGAGGTCACCTCGTGGGAAGCTCTGAAGAAAATCTTAGGCCTGCTCTTCGAAAACCAATCCTTCGGCATCAAGTCCGTCGGTACTCCTGCCGGTTCTGTTTTTTGCCTCTACTCGACGTCGCCTGGTAAGATCTTTCCTTATCTTTATATTTTCGTGATGTCGAGTCTGTTTTTGGTGGTTTTTTTCCGTAGGTCATGTCTCGGTCGGAGGGCAAGAAATCTTCAAAGACGGGTCGGCCCCCCATGCGACGGTGCCCATGCAGCTGAAAATTCTCAATCACCGACCAGCACGACCGGTGTCTCTCGTGTCTTGACCCGCTTCACGACATGGATTCATGCGATGCCTGCTACTCCGTGGACTGCGGGTCCTCCCGAACAGCAGCGTGGAAAGTGGGCAAGCGGCTCCGACTTTCAGGGTCGGATGCGCACTCATCGGGCCAAGCCATGCCTCTTGGCTTTTCTCGGGTCCCCTCCCAGTTCTATATGGACCGAGGAGGAGGAGCTCGGCTACTTGTAGCCTAGCCATTGCCGAGGCTTCTTCTGCGGCGCAGGGAGGCCTGTCCGCCTCCTTCCAGGAGTGGGCAGGAGGCGCCACCATGGCATCGCCTTTGGGGTGAAGACTCCCGGTGTCGCCTCCCGGACTCGAAGGCCCGGGTTGGCACCGCTGGAGTCCTTGGTGCCATTCACAGCCATGGGCCCTGATGGGGCCATCGTCGGCACCCCGACTTGTCACGCGGGTGCCGTGGGCTGTCGATGCTGTTTCGCGGCGCTCGGCACTGTTTGCAGCGCCAGGAGATCCACTGCGACTACGTCCTTTGCCATGTTTCACCTCGTTGCCGTCCTCGGCGCCGAGGACCGCGCCTGCCCTCGAGGCTCGGCGCCTGTGGGGGCCTTTTGTTCCATCAGTCTGTGCCGGCCCATGGTGTCAGCCACACCGCGCCGAGGAGCCGGGTGGGCCGTGTCGGGGCCGTGTCCGCCTTAATGCGCTTTCTCGCACCGCCTCAGCCTCTGTGCCGCTGACTGTCATCGTAAAGGCTCCCCAGTTCTGGTGCTGCCGCGGTGTCGTAAGACCGGATGATACCGTGACTGGTCCTGAGTCTGATCTCTGCTCGGGTTGGGCGGGGCCATGCCTCCCCTTGGCTCCCACTGCCAAGCGCGGAGGCGCTGGCACCAACTCGGCACAGCTAGGTCTCCGGGTTTGGTGGTAGGGATGATTCTGCCCGCCCTCCCACGGTTTGGCACAGGGCCTCTGACTCTACCTCCTCGGAGACGGAGTCAAGCTCTGGGTCGGACGTGCAGTCTCACCCCTCGGGGTTGGCTGTTGAAGTGGGCAGCATGGTGGTCTCTTCGACCAGTCAGAGCCAGCCCCCTTCTGAGGTGAGGTCGGTGGCTACCGAGACTAGGGTCAGTGGTGCTGACCAGCAGGCAGTGGTGCGCGCCACCATAGCTCTGCAGCCTGGCCTTGGTGGTTTCACTGATCCCTCAGTTGTGGTACCCTCTCCGGTGGTGTGCCTTGATCGCCCAACTTTGGGGCCCATCAGAGCACCTGCAGGGGGGGAAGGGTCCTGCTCCCTGGATAGCCCCTTCAGGGGCTGCCCAGAGATGCCAGCTACTAGGCTGGCCCTCTCGGTAAGAGGACTTTCCAGACTCCGAGGGGTCGAGGGTGTGGGGTCGTGGCATGACCTTTTCTCGAGTTCACCGGGCCCTGGAGAAGCCGTGCGGTTCGCTCTTCCTCCACGGTCTCTTTGAGAGAGTCCCGTTTTGAGGCAGGGGACCGTCCTTCTGGACGATACGCCCCGTTGCCTCACTGGGGGGATTCTTCCGGGCGCAGCCAAGGCAGTACCGATGTGGTTGTTCAGCTGTCGGCTGTGGGGTCTTCCAGGGCACCTTCTTCCACGGGTGCCCATGGTCCGCTCCTTAGCCCAGGTGTAGGTCAGCCGACATCTCTTCTCGGCTCTGTCCCCATCCCTCTGCCACACTGTCCTGCGCTCCCAGGCATCCTCGGTCCTAGCGGCCCTCTCACCTGGGAGCAGTTCAGAGCGGTGGCTGCCCGGTTCCCTGCTTACGTTAGGGCAATGGACAGCCAGGTTTTTCAACCTCCCCCCGTGCAGCCACCCACTGAACAGATGGTGACCTCCAGATCCTCATCCCCCTCTTCAGGGGGAGAGGAACCCTCTGTCCACATCTCTCCGGCTGCTGATCTCTCTGAGTATCAGCGATTCCTCGTGAGGATGTTAGAGGATTTTCACATTTCTCCTTCTACTGTCAGCAATCCTGAACACTCGGCACACACCTTTCTAGGCGATTTGGCGAGGCCACCCTTGTGGTGCCGCCTGGCTGGCTCCCTTCGAGGCGTCGCTCGCTTCTGGCAGAGGCCCTTCTCTGGAGTTCCTGCCTCAAGGGATCTCAGCCAGAGGTATGCAACCCCGGAGTCTCCAGGTTCCATGCCTCATCCACAGTCTGGATTGCGATTGGGTACTCCTGATGGGCTTCCCCTTCACCGTGACAACCCCCAGATCAAGACTCCTTGGATTTTGATTTCTGGGGTAGGAGGACTTTCTACTCGGCACGGTTACTTCTCTCTATCTCTGCACATGAGGCCCACTGCGCAGCCTACAACAGGTTCTTGTGGTCCAGGCTAGGTCAGCTCCTAGCCTCATTGCCTGACACGGAGCAAACCAGACAAGTCATTGCACTCTCTGCACGTGGCCTGGAGCTAGCAAGGCACCAAGCGAGGGCATCTTACGATGCCAACGAGGTACCTACCAGGGTCATAGGGACAGCGATCTGCACTAGGCGGTCGGCATGGCTACGTCTTTCCCGGTTGTCACCCTTGGCCCGGCGTAGGGTGATTAACTCCACCCACCAGGGAACCTACCTTTTCTCCCACAGAGTGAGACGGCACTTGTCGGGGCAACTTCCTTCCTCCTCCAGGAAACTCCGTCTCTCTCTGTCTCCCCACTCTCGGGCCTCTCCAGGCCCTGAAGGTTCCCCCCTTAGTGTGTCACACACTGAGGGCTAAGGGACTTTGTCCCTTAGGGTGTAAAAGACAACCCCCTTTGGGGGGGCTTGGTACTCACCCATCTGTGATGAATGGTGAAGATTGACACAGATAAGATATTAAAATTACGTACCTACCGTAATTATGATCTTTCTGTGTATCTTCACTATTCGTCACAACCCCACCCTCCATCCCCCTGGGGCCTCAGTCTCTGGGTCCCCCTCCCTCTCTGTGACTCCCCCTCTCCTCCTTAGGAGTGGGGTAAAATAGGGACACACAAGGGAGTATTTTTCAAGGAAGAGTGGATAGCTCGAGCGGCACTCCTTCTCTAGTACCTTGTCTTCACCCCTGTGGGGTGGGAGTTGATAGTTGCCCTCCTTGTCTCCACCCCTGTGGGGTGGGAGTTGGTAGTTGCCCTCCTTCTCTCCTCCTCCTTGTTTCCATCCAACCTATTTCTCCTAAAAAAAAAAAAAAAAAATCCTTTTTTTCACCAAACATCTTTTCTTGAGAGTGCGCTGAATCCCTGTATCCTGTCCTTTCAGAATAGCCGACTCTGCTTTCCGGAGTGTTTGCCAGTTATTCCGTGCCTTGAATTCTGGCAGAAAGCTTTGCTACTCCTTGCATGGAGACAGACCAGGATCCAGGATATCTTATCCTTCTACCTGCTCTCCTAAATTCTTTACCCACCCTACCCCTCCCTTCTTCCGCTTCCGGAGATTGGGGCCCCTCCCAATCCCCTTTAGTTTCTAACCTCTTTCTTTTCTGTCCTCTCAGTCGTTATTTCTCCTTTTAGTTCATACATCCTATCCTTTTCTGTCCCTTGGACTCTCTTGTCCCACCCTCCATCCCTTCCTCTTACCTCTCTGGTGACTCAGAACTGGCAGGCAGGTGGGTCGGCACAGCCTAACGGCCAACCCACGAGCACCACGCAGTCGTCGGCCGCCCGAGGGCAGCGCCGATGGTGTGTCGGCCTGCCTACCCTTTTTAAAAAACAAACAAAAAAAAAAAGCTCCTGTGGGGTCCTGACCTCTGGCCAGATACCCATCTGTGATGAATGGTGAAGATACACAGAAAGATCATAATTACGGTAGGTACGTAATTTTAATTTCTGGAGACCCAATCTCCTTAAAGACATAGACAGGATGGAAGCTGTCCAGAGGAGGGCAACTAAAATGGTGCAGGGTCTGCACCGTAAGACATATGAAGAGAGGCTTAAGGAGCTTAATATGTATAGCCTCGAGGAAGGGAGAGAGAGGGGGGACATGATAGAAACTTTAAAGTAACTCAAGGGAATCAACAAAGTCCAAGAGGGTAGCATCTTTCAAAAAAAAGAGGTGTGCAAGAACAAGGGGGCACAATTTGAAGATAGAGGGCGGGTGGCTCAAAGGTAATGTAAGAAAGTATTTTTTCACAGAGAGGGTTGTGGAAGCATGGAACGGCCTTCCGGAGGAAGTCGTGGAGTCAAAAACAGTGGTGGAATTCAAGCATACATGGGACAGTCATAAGGCAGTTCTAGGGGGTGTGGGTAGGAAGAAGTAGGCTGGTTAACTAGGATCTGCAGCTTATCCATTAGGTAGGGAAATGGGCAGACTGGGTAGGCCCAAGCGGCCCTTATCTCCCTTCAGATTCTATGTTTCTGTGTCTTCGCATCCTCCACCCTGGCCATCCGTGTCATTATTTAACCCACACTGCCCAGTACCAGAATGTTTTCTGGGACCAGGCCAGGGAACTGGTTCAGGTTTTGCCTGATGACCCCTCCAAAACACAGCTCATCCAGGTCCTCCACCTATGAGGCAGTGGAGAGCGACCGCAGGTGACTGCCTCCAGCGCCATTCTTGGCTCAGAGTGTCTGGCTTTGCTTCTGATGTGCAGTCCAGCATTTTGGACGCCCCCTTTCAGGGTACTGTCTTATTCGGGGTTGGGGGGTTGTACAGGATATAATTTCCTTCCTTCAGGAGTCTGGCTGCGCCCTCCGGTCCCTTCATTCACTGTACCATACCCAGCCTAAGACTGGTCAGCAGCTGCCTGTCTGCCGCTCCTCCCGCAGACAGACCCAGCCACCCACCCACCAAAGGTCAGGACAAATGCAAAGCGGCCACTGCCAGTGCCCTTTGAGCACCCACAGCCACCCTTCCAGTACCCACTCCTACCTTCTGACTCCTTGGCCGACCCCCCCCCCCCAAAAGGGTTCTAAGGGAGGCTGTCGGGGGTCGGTTCTACCTTCACCTCGACGGGTGTCTGGGCATTACCTCAAACAACTGAGTACTGCAGATCATAGAACATGGCCACACACTAGACCTTTCCGAGTGGCCCCTGGGAAACTTATAGAAACACAGAAATTATCAGCAAATAAGGACTGCTAAGCCCATCTAGTCTGCCCATAAGCCCTGTACTTGATTACAGCTTCTGACCCTCCCTCTTCTTTACCTCTGTGGTTCCCTTATGCCTGTCCCATGCATGTTTAAATCCAACCACAGTGCTGCTCCCACCACCTCCTGTGGCAGACCATTCCATGCGTCCACCACCCTGCCTGTGAAGAAGAACTTCCTCACATTCCCTCTTAACCTGCCACCTTCCAATTTCATGTCCTGCTCCCTCATTCCTGTGCTCCTCCTGTAATGGAAGATGTCTCTCCCTGTACCTTGTTTATGCCCTTGAGGTACTTGAATGCTTATATCATGTCCCCCCCCCCCTTTCCTCCAGCGAGTACATATTGAGGTACCTTAATCTCTCCTCGTTGGTTTTGTGGTGCAAGCCCTGTACCATCTTAGTCGCCTCTCTGGACCATCTCTAGCCTATTAATTTCCTTCCGAAGGTGCAGCCTCTAGAACTGCACACAGTACTCCATGTGAGGCCTCGCCAGGGTTTAATATTACAACATTCCTACCTCCCGTCTTCTGCTAGTGATACCCTTGCTTATGCACCCCAGCATGCCAGTGGCCTTCCCTGCTGCCTTTGTACTCTGCTTTGACATTTTCAGGTCATCTGAAACAACAACCCCCAGGTCCCTTTCTTCCTTGGTGACTGTCAGCAACCCCAAAAAAAAATAATCCTGTAGCTCTCTCCAGGGTTTCTATGTCCCAGGTGCATAATTTTGCACTTCTTTGAATTAAACCTCAGTTGCCACTCCTCTGACCATTTCTCAAGCTTCCCCAGGTCCTTCCTCATTTTCTTCACCCCTTCTGGAATATCCACCCTGATACAGATGTTGATGTCATCTGCAAACAGGTGGAGCTTTCCTCCCAGCCCCTCTGCAATGTCACTAATAAAGACATTGAACAGGACTGGCCCAAGGACCGATCCCTGAGGTACCCCCGCTGGTCACCCCCCTTTCCCCAGATTGCACCCCATTTACCACCACCCTCTGCCTCCTGTCTGTTAGCCAGTTCCTAACCCAGTTTACCACCTTGTCTCCCATGCCCAGACTACCCATCTTGTTAACCATTCTCTTACGTGGGACGGTGTCGAAGGCTTTGCTGAAATCGAGGTAAGTGACTTACCCCCCCCCCATTTACTTCCTACATCACCCAGTCAAAGAAATCCATCAGATTTGTCTGACACAACCTACCCACTGTGAACCTAAGGTCCTGAGCACCGATGGCTTCCAGATACCCCACTGTCCTTTCCTTTAGCAGTGTCTCCATGATCTTCCCCACTACTGAGGTGAGGCTGACCGGCCTATAGATCTGTCTTCGAGGGTGGAGCTCTTGCAGCAGGTAATACCATTAGACTGAAACTGTCTGGACCCCCACGGAAAAAGCGACTGCCCCCGACGCCAGACATGGTATAAAGGGGCAGTCCCTGGTGCCACCTGAGTTCTTTTCCGCCATCAACCCATGAAGTTTGGCTCCACAGATGCCTCTCAACAGTTGACAGCCTCGAGCGTTAGAATTAGTCATTATCACTTTAGATCTTCAATCAGTCGCCTCGTTTATGTTGTCACCTCACCATCAGCAAAGTCAAATTGTGCTCATGGAAGCAGATACTGG
Source organism: Neoceratodus forsteri (assembly GCA_016271365.2). Taxonomy (NCBI): domain Eukaryota; kingdom Metazoa; phylum Chordata; order Ceratodontiformes; family Ceratodontidae; genus Neoceratodus; species Neoceratodus forsteri. The sequence goes on from CM057452.1 coordinate 1,617,105,631, forward strand.
CTGAAAGACAGCCACGCAGCCTGCCTCCTGTGCCTAGGCCTGGAGCACCAACCTGACGCCAGAAATGTAACCAAGATTGGTGCACAGAAGGCTCACGCCTCAAGACATTCCTCCTGAGAAGAAACTTGGCCATGCAGCGGGTTCAGGCAGCTCATCCTCTCCCGCCAGGGATTCCCCACCCCAGGGCAGGTCTTCAGGGGAGAAGCATCACCACAAGGATAAGAATCTGGCCAGGTCTGAATCCTGCCCCAGGTTGCCAGCAAAGCAGACGCCGTCTGCATCTTCCTCTGGTAAGAGGTCTGGTTCGGTTCCAGCCCAGCTGTCCAAACCCTCCCGTTCGACTAAGTCTGCTCCTGCCTATTCCCAGGACAAACACTGGGAGTCAGTCTCATCGGGACACCACTCTTCCATGGCTCTTCGACCTCTCAAATCCTCAGGGTCTACCCAGGAAAGCCTGCCCCAGGCCTCGGACAGGCCCAGCTCTTCGGAGAAGCGAAAAAGAGCAGAAGAATCCTCCAGTAGGCCAGAGGTCATCTGGGCACAGACGCCTCCCCCTCAGGTGAAGGTGCGCCATCCTTCTGACAAGTGCAAACCTAGCCGGTCACCTACCCCATTGTCCTGCTCCCCGATGCCAGACACGGGGCGGTCGCCAGATGAGGACCAGCCATCCGTCCCCTTCCAAGGGACCAGACACCTGATAAGGCCACACCGGACACCCCTCTGGTTGAGAGCGATACTGGGTGCCAGCCTCCTAACACCGGGGTCCCAGACCTGACACCCGTCGGGCCAGAACCCCAGACGCCCACTCCAAAGGACCCAACGCCCAGTCCCTCAGACATGATGCCGGCCCCGCTGTCGTCCTGGTTTCAGAGTTGGTAATCTGTTCACCACTTGATGGAATACTGTGAAAGGGACCTCCTATACCGACTCCCCAGACATGGTCCCTCCACCACCACCTATGGGTCCCCCACCCCAGGGCCTCAGAGGAATCAGGGTGAGCACCCAAGTCCACATCTGAAGGGGAGGAAACATCCTTCATCTCCATCCCTTACCTCTCCTCCAGCTACAGCGTCCTCCGATGAAGAGGGCGAGAATTCTGATTTTGCAGACAGGGAATTCCTTCCCCACTTCCCCGGAACCTAAGGACTCTCCTAGGTCCCCTCTGGATGATTCCTCCTTCTTGGACATCATGCGGCACATCCAGTAGATATATGAGTGGGACACAGAGGACCTGGATCCAGAATGTAAACGCCTGGCCAAGTTTCTAGGGGAGAAGGAACCCAAACCCTTGGTGATCCCACCATTTGTGGAACCATTCCAAGATGTCATACGCCTGACCTGGAAGACTCCATCTTCCATTCTGGCAGTCCCTAGGAAAGCGGACTGACTCTACAAGTCTCCTAAGTCTGATCTTTTCCAAGCAGAACAGCCTAAGGCCAATTCGCTGGTCCTCACAGCTTCTCATGGCAAAGGATCTCAACCCAAACATTTGAGCTCCCAACCTCTCGACCCTGTCTCTAAGAAGTTTGATTCCTGGGGTCGCAAGGTCTTCTCCTCCGCAACTGGGGCCATCAGGTAATTGAACTTTATGGCCCATATGATCATGTATCAACAGTCACTGTAGAGTAAGACTATGGACCTCGTGGAAGCTCTGCCCAACTTCGAGTCCAAACAAGAGATCCTAGCCTGTACCCATTTGGGTCTGGATATGTGCAAGCACGCTTCCTGGTGTCCCTATGATACCGAGAGACATGGCCTCCAAGGCAGCCACCTCTGGAATTTGTTTGAGACGGCAGTCTTGGCTCAGGCTCACGGGATTCCAGCCAGACTTGCAGGAGTCCATCCTGGATTCCCCTTTTCAGGGTCTGGTTTTGTTCAGCCCCGAAGTCTAACAAATGGTGAAACAGCTGCAGGAGTCGGGGAGAGCGGTGGCTGATGTCCACCGCATGTACAAAACACAGCCTCAAGAACCCCGCCGGCACCCTTTTTGTAGGGGTCAAGGGCAGGCGCAGGGGAGCAAGCAGTCCCACAGCAAGAGATTCAAGAGGCATGGGCACCCTGCCCCTAAGGTGCTCAGAGCCCCAAGCAGACCAAAACTCCTAGGCCCAGGCCTCCACTACCCCCTCAGCCCTCCTCCCTCTGCCGTCCCCTCCCCTAACGGACAGGTAGAGCAAGAAGGTAGGAGGGTGGCTTGCGCCTTACCCGCCGAATGGTCTGGTATCACTGCAGACCAGTGGGTTCTGATACCTTCGAAAGGGTACACAATAGAGTTCACCCCTCTCCCGCCGGACAACCCACCTCCCCCATGTCCCATTGTCCACCAGATCACAGCCTTCTCCTGGAAGCGGAACTCCAACAGCTCCTAGAGAAAAGAGCCATTCAGAGGGGCCCACTGGCCCAGAAAGGGAGAGGTTATTACTCCCGTTTCTTCCTCGTCCCGAAGAAAACAGGAGACCTTCGTCCCATTCTGGATCTGAGCCAGCTCAACCTCTCAGTGAAGTACCAGAGGTTTCAAATGGTCATCCTGGCAAGCCTCTTCCCCCTGTATCAGCAAGGGGACTGGCTGTGCTCCCTAGATATGCAGGACGCCTACATGCATATCAAGGTCCTGAAGTCCCGCAGAAAATTTCTTTGATTCCGCTTCAGGGACAAGCACTACCAAGTCAGGGTTCTAATCTTCGCCTTTCTCAACCCCCAGGGTCTTCCCCAAATGCCTAGCGGTGGAAGCAGCGGCTCTCCACAGGAGGGGCCTCTTCATCTACCCCTACCTGGACGATTGGCTCCTCTCCGCTCGGTCGGAGGAGGAGCTCCTAATTGCCCTAAGAGAGACGCAAGTTCTGTTTTCTTCCCTGGGCATTATGGTAAATTGGCTGAAGTTGCACCCCTGGGCGATGCAGCAGCTGCAATTCATCAAAGCTATCCTGAACATCGGACAGGGAGAGCTTTTCTGCCTCCAGATAGAGAAGACCACCTTCAGGGTTTGGCCAATGGGCTCAAAGAAACCTCCTCCCTGTCCAGGTGGTCCTGCAGCTGTTGGGACACATGGCAGCGCCATTACCACAGTACCCTTAGTCAGACTCCATATGAGGACTCTTCAGTGGGACCAATCTGTGGACGATCTGGATCTCCGAATCCAGATTTCTCGAGCGGTTCATAATTCTCTGGAATGGTAGTTCCACCAGGACAGTCTAGAGGGAGGAGTTCCCTTCCGGAGACCCTGACCTCTTCAGACTTTAACCAAGATGCCTCTCTGTCAAGTGGGGGGGCTTATTTAGGGGATCACAGGACCTGGGGCTCTTGATCTATCACAGAGAGCTCTCTACATATCAATGTTCTGGAAATGAGAGCAGTGTTGAATGCGTTAACTGCATTCAGAGACCAGCTTTCACCAGGTCCTCTTCTGATGTAGACAGACAATACACCAGTAGTCTTCTACATTAACAAACAAGGGGGAACTCACTTGTACCCCTTTTGGAGGGAGGCCATGAGAATATGGGACTGGGCAGTAGAACACTGATTGGACCTCATCACAGTTCATCTGCCCGGGGTCCAGAACATTCTCGCAGACAGTCTGTCGCTCTACCTCTCAGAACCATGAGTGGAAACTGCTCCAAGATGTAGCAGATAACCTCTTCAACCATTGGGGCCATCCAGAGTTGGCCTCTTTGCGTCCCCGTGCAACGCCAAATTGCACAATTTTTTGCTCGCTCATTACAGGGCCTGGTGTTTTCTGGCGAGACGCATTGTCCCTTTCTTGAACAAGGAAGTTCCTGTATGCCTTCCCTCCTTTTCCCCTCATTCAGAGAGTACTGCTCAAATTGCAGTCAGAGGGAGCCAGAATGATTCTGGTGGTTCCTCTGTGGCCTCGTCGGATCTGGTATCTGCTGCTCCAGCAACTGTCTCTGGAACCTCCAGTTCAGTTGCCACTCTCCACCTACTTGCTCTCACAAGAACAGGGACTCTCATCCATCCTGCTCTTCAATCTCTTCACCTGCATGCGTGGCTCCTGCAGTCCTAGTGGAAGAGAGACTAGGAGTGTCAAGCAGGGTGGCTGAAATTCTGGTTGCAGTGAGGAAGCCTTCCACCAGAGCCACGTACGCTCTGAAATGGAAACACTTCTGTCTGTGGGCTTTGGCCCGTGCTTAAATCCTTTCGGTTGTCTGTCAAGGCACATGCTAGAGTATCTCTGTCACCTTCTGGACTTAGGATTGAGTTACTCATCCATCAGGGTGCACATTTGTGCGCTCTCCGCATATCTTGACCCGATGGGAGACAAATCTCTGGCACAGCTTAATGCCTGCAAAACCTTCCTTCGAAGGGTCTTACACATCAGGCCTCCCAAGAGAAACGTTGTTCCTCCTTGGGATCTTCTTTTCATACTGGAGAAACTCACCCTTTCTCCCTTCAAGCCGGCAGCTTCTTGTGAGCTGCACTTCCTCTCATGGAAGATCCTCCTATTGGTAGCCATTACCTCTGCTCAAAGGGTTTCTGAGCTCCAGGCTCTGATGTGTAAAAGAACCTACATAGTCTTTCACAGGGACAGGGTGAATCACATCGCTAACCCTAAGTTTTGCCAAAGGTGGTGTCCTGACTGACCCTTAACCGGACATCAACCTTCCAATATACTATCCAGAGTTCACTAACCAAGGTGAAGCACTGTTGCACACCTTGGATGTTCACCATATTTTGAGATATTACCACCACAGGACTTGCTCCTGTAGACAGTCGGACCAGTTGTTAGTCTCTTTCGCTAAGCAAATGCTCGGAGCTCCTGTTTCTAAATGGACACTAGCCTGTTGGCTGGTACAGTGTATCTCATTCTATTATCAGCACCATGACAGACCTCTTCCGGGTGCTATTAGGGGCCATTCCACCAGAGTGGTGGCATCTTTCTTTGCAGCCCTCAAGAACATCTCTTCAGCCGACATTTGTGATGCTGCCTCATGGACTTCAGTCCACATCCTCATCAGGCACTACAGCCTGGACATTGCATCCAGAAGGAGAGCAGGTTTCGGACTAGCAGTCCTACAAGGTCTTCTCTCATAGATGCTTTTTATTTAGCTGTTTTTCAGCATATTTCCCACCGCCCTATCAGACCTGGGCCTATCCTTGGGTACTGCTTGGGACTCAGTCCTAATGGTATTACCTGCTGCAAGAGCTTCACCCTTGAAGACAGATAGTACAGTTATGTAAGAACTTACCGTAACAGTAGATCTTCGAGAGGAGCTCTTGCAGCAGGTGGCTTTCCCACCCTCCATCCCCCAGGATAATTGTTGTTGGGTATCTTATCACCAGATGGTGGGGAATTCCTGCTCAGTTCTCCAAGTTGTTTCTACCCAGGTCTCTGGTGGGAGAACTGAGGTGGCGCAAGGGGACCGCCCCCTTGATACCATGTCTGACATCGGGCGGAGCCGATGTTGGGGGCATTTCTCTGCCTCAGACTGCCAGCTACAAGTTTTCCATGGGGCCTGATGCCTGGACTGCTTCATTCCTAATGGTATTACCTGCTGCAAGAGCTCCTCTCAAAGATATACTGTTACGTAAGTTCTTGCGTAACTGTACTTTCCCTGCTCCTCCTCCCTACTGCCAGATTTGTGTAGAGGACCACATGTGCCCTCCTCCAATCATCTGGCATCACTCCAGTGTTGAGTGACTTGGGAACAAGGCTGTCAGAGGTTTAGCTAGCCTCTTCATAGCTTCCTTAATACCCTCTGGTGTATGCCATCTGGCCCCATTGCTTTGTCCACCTTCAATTTAGTGAGCTCCTGCAGGACTCTCTGTCTTGTGAATGGACAGCTGTCCACCGCGCCCCCCCCCTTGGCATCTGTTGGTCAGCTGTGGTCCCTGTCCCTCCCATTCTTCCATGAATACTGAACAGAAGTATTTATTCAGTATTTATGCCTTATCCATGTCTCCCTTCTTATACTCCCCTTCCTCTCCCTTGAGCCTAACAACCCCACCGTTTTTTCTTCTTTCGCTGATGTACCTGTAGAATGTCTCGTCCCCTTTCTTTACTGTCTGCAACAATTCTTCCTCAGTTTGCACCTTTGCTCTCCTTACCACCCTCCCCGCTTCTCTTAGACACTGTAGGTACACCTCCCTGTCCTCCTCCCCTTGGGTCTCCTTATTTCCTGAACCCTGCCCTTTTAGCTCTTACTTTCTTTCACTCTTTTCAAGAACCATAGTGGCTTTCTCCTTCTCTGCCTTGTGATACCAATCTGATGCATTGATTTGTCACTTCCACTATGGCTCCTTTAGGTGCTCCCACTGCTCTTTCACCCCCATCCCCTTTTCTCCAAGACTATTTTGATACCCTCCCATTTCAATGAAGTCTGCCTTTTTGAAATCCAAAACCTTTGATCTAGTGTGACTTGACTGAGCCCCCGTCCTCATGCTGAACCACACTATGTGGTGATCGCTGGATCCCAGTTGCCCTTCTACCTGGACATCTATGATTCTAGCCCTGTTGGTCATCACTCCTGGCAGTGTCCAGAAACAATCAGCTTCCCTTCCTGCTGACTGTCAGTTAGGAAAACACTTGAATTTCAAACCACACTAATCCCCTGAAATGTGATGCCTGTGCTTAAGCTACAAACAGCCAATTACAAACAGTCACAAACTTACCAGCAAACTGAACTCTGGTCCTGACTAAACAAATGGGGAAGCTTGTTCCCATCGCACTCCAGCTCATCTGGCCTTTGTCTGGGAGGAAATTCAGACTGTTGTGCAAAAAATGGCCAAAATGGCCATAGAGCCCTTCCCTCCTGCTCACTTCTTCCTGGTCCCCAAAATGACTGGGGATCTATGGCCCATTCTGGGTCTGAGTCATCTCATCTTGTACATATAATACAAATGATTCAGGATGGTCACCCTTCAGGTGTTGCTGCCCCCCATACCAGGGAGACTGGCTCTGTTCTCTGTACATGGAGGATTCATATCTGCATATCAATATTTTTCCTTTCCTTTCCATTGGCGCTTCCTCCAGTTCCAGGGAGCCCATTTTTAATTTAGGGCCCTCCCTTTTGGCCTCTCTTCAGCCCCCAGGGTCTTTACTAAGTGCCTGTCAATGGTAGTGGCTGCCTTGAGGAGGCAGGGCTTCTGCGTGTTTTCAGTTTGCAGCACCCTCCAGGGACCGTCTTGTCCAGTCCCTGGAGTATACCTTCCGCCTCTTCTAGGCCCTAGGTATCACCATCAGTTGGCTGAAGTCCTGTCTGTCTCCTTTCCAGTGCCTCCAGTATATAGGGGCGGTTCTAGATACCGGGCAGAGCATGGCCTTCTTGCCCATAGACAGGGCAGAGCGCTTGATGGCCCAAGCTCACCTGGTCTCCTCCAATTGCCAGGTCTCTGCCAGGGTTTTCCTGTGACTCCTGGACCACATGGCAGAAGCCATTGCCACAGTTCCCCCACTCGCCTTCAAATGTGGATGCCTCAATAGACAGAGTCCAGTGGGACCAAGGCATGGACTACCTGGACCAGATGGTCATGGTCTCTGATCCCATCAAAGAGTCCTGTTGTGGCTATAGCCATCCTGCCTCACTTCAGAGGGGAGGTTCCTTTGGCTCACAACGGACACCTCCGGGTTTGGGCTGGGAGCTCACTTGGATGCTCACCAGACTCAAGGCACTTGGACAGATTTGGAACTGGGTCTCCACATTAATGTTCTGGAGTTGCGAGCAGTTCTGTATGCTCTGCAGGCCTTGTGGACTCATCCCCTTCCTTGTCCGCTGTTAGTGCAAACGGACAATGTGTGTGTGATGTGTTACATCAGCAAGCAGGGGGATTCACTTATGCCCCCTGTGTCGGGAGCCGATGAGACTCTGGTATTAGGACATCGAGCATGGTCTGGAGCTTTTGGCCGTCCCATGTTTCAGGTGTCCAAAACGTCCTGGCAGACAGTCTAAGTTGCTTCCAGTCAAGGGCTCAACGAGTGGGAGCTTCTGACCCCGGTGGTCGAAGATCTCTTTGACAGATGGGGTTGACCAGAGTTGGAACTTTTTGCGTCCCCACTCAACGCAGAACTGCCACTTTTTTGCTCACTCGATCCCGGGCCTGGAGTTTTCTGACGAGACACATTATCCCTTTCCTGGAAGGGGAGGTTTCTGTACGCCTTACCTCCCTTCCCACTCCTTTAGAGAGTGCTGCTCAAACTCCAGTTGGAGGGGGCAGAAATTATTCTCATTGCCCCCTTCTGGCTGTGTCAGATTTGGTTCCCCTTGCTGCAGCACTTGGCGGAACCTCCAGTGTCCTTGCCCCTGTGCACCGGCTTGCTGTTCCAGGTCCAGGGCACCCTGGTCCATCTGGATCTAAAATCTCTGCATCTACATTTGTGGCTCCTGCAGATTTAGCCATCGCCCACGTTGGGGTTCCCTATAGGGTCACAGGTGTCCTGGTGGCCGCTAGAAAGCCCTCCACCAGGGCCACTTATGCCATGAAATGGAAGAACTTCACCCTTTGGGCTGCTTCGTGACAGCTGAACCCCCTTCACCTGTCCGGTGAATCAGGTGTTGGGAGTACCTTCTCTCCCTTTCAGATTTGGACTTAGGGTACTCCTTCCTCAAAATGCATCTTTCTGCTATCTCTGTGTACCCTGCACCTATCGAGGGCAGAGCCATGGCTCAGCTTGAGGTGTCTTGAAGCTTCCTGTGGGGTATTTTGCATCTGGAAACCTCCCACCCAGGACCCAGTCCCTGTGTGGGACCTCAGTTTTATGCTGGAGAAACTCCCATTGCCTCCCATTGAACTGGCTGTAAGTTGCGAGAGGTGCTTTCTGTCATGGAAAGCGCTGTTTTTAGTTGCTGTTACTTATGCTCAAAGCATTTCTTTTTTTTTTTTTAATAATTTAAATTTTTATTTTCATCAGATATGTTTTGTCCACTATATAGTGCAATACAGTTGTACAGGCATAATTATATCAAAATCACAGGTCTACATTCCTTATATCCATAAGCACATTTTTGTTTCAATAATAACTTGTACAGGTTTCAGGTTGGATCTAATAAATGTAAAAGACACCTTAAATACTGGCTCCATTCCCCACAAAAGATGTAAAAATAGGCCATATGCGTTGAGATTGATTTGGTTCAGACAACCCAGCTCACCCGTATATCCATCCCTAAGTGACTACACGCCAATATCTCTAACTTCTATACCTTCAGCCAATAAGGGTCTCAGAGAGTAAGCCAATATTATTCCACTCATCATGGTATAAAATCTGGGTAGTGCCCTAACTGGTAGTGGGTCCATTGACTCCAACGGTTAGTGAAACCAATCATTTTGTTCAGTTTGGCTGAGGTCTGTTCCAATCTATATACTTCACAGGTTAGCTTTTGGCATGCTTCTTTATCTGGTTTACACTTGATAATCATTTTTTTTGCTATCAGGACTATGAGTGCAATAAGCCTAGATCGTGCCCTGTTTATCTGAAGTCCAGTGGGGAGAGTCGCAGTCAGGATGAAGGCCGTGTGATTAATTCAGGTGCTTGAAATATTTCATTCAATTCTGAAATATCAAACCAATATTTCTGAAGGAAGGGCAGGATCATAAAATATCGCGCCTCGGCTTGTCGGCAACTGCATCCCCTCCAACATTCGCCGGATCCTCTCCTGTACTTAGCAGTGACATCTGGGGTTCTAAAGTAATGTAGTCTGGCTTTCCAGGTAAATTCCCTCCAGTATGTCATAGATGAGACCTTAGACTAGGAAAGGTTGCCTTTTTCCAAAATCTTTATCAATCTACCCCTATCTTTTACCCATGCGCCGTCTGACCGGCTCCAGGGATCCGGTGCAGTCGTCCTCTAAAGCGCTTGATACAATTGACTAATAATATGTTCCTGCATTCCACTTTTCAAGTGGTACCTGACCAATCCTACCAAAGGAGATGGGGTCTCTGCCACTTTGATAGGGACTCCTCATGAGGAAGAAGATAGTTTCTAAGCTCGCATAAATTTTGTATTGATTTGAGGGCAGTTTATAAATAGATTGTAGGTATGTAAAGGAAAGCAGACCTGAGGGGCCTAAAAACTTGGAACAGTGCTCAAAGGATTTCTGAGCTTCAGGCTCTCATGCGCAAAGAGCCTTATGTGGGTTTTTACAAAGACAGAGTGTCTTTGCATACTAATCCTAAGTTTCTTCCCAAGGTGGTGTCAGAGTTTACTTTGAACCAATCCATTCACCTACTGGTTTACTATTCTGAGTATTCTAATCAGGGGGAGGCTTTGCTCCATACTTTGGATGTGCATAGAATCTTGTGGTACTACATGCACCAAACCAAGATTTCAAGGAAGTCTGATCATTTGTTTGTTTTGTTCGCCCCCAAGAGGGAGGGTGCTCCGGTTTCCAAAAAGTGTTTATCTAAGTGGTTTGCTAATTGTATTGTTTATTGCTACCATAAGTACAATAAGGACCTTCCAGGAATGGTTAAGGACAGACAGTAATTGTAAATGGAGTCCACTCTGAAGAAAGAGGGGTTACTAGTGGGGTACCGCAGGGTTCAGTATGGGGTCCAGTCCTTTTTAATGTCTTCATAAGTGACATTGCAGAGGGACTGGAAGGAAAAGTATGCCTCTTTGCAGATGACACAAAGATCTGCAACAGGGTTGATACACAAGGAGGCGTGGAAAGGATGAGAAGGGGCTTGGCAGGATTGGAGGAATGGTCAGAAGTATGGCAGCTAGGATTCAGTGCAAAGAAGTGCAAAACAATGCACCTGGGAAACAAGAACCTAGGGGAAGATTACACAGTGGGGGGGGGAGGTAGTAACAACAACAACAAAGGAAAGAGACCTGGGGGTAATCATATCAGATGACCTTAAGGTTAGCAAGCAATGTGAGGAGGCAGTGAGGAGGGCTGGGGGTATAGTGGATGCATAGGGAGAAGTATCAGCAGCAGAAAACAGGAAGTTGTTATCCCTCTGTACAGACAGTTAGTGAGACTCCATCTGCAGTACTGCGTCCGGTTCTAGAGACCCCATCTCCACAAAGACATAGACAGGATAGAGGCAGTCCAGAGAAGGACAACTAAAATGGTGCAGGGTCTGCAAGAGAAGCTGTATGAGGAGAGACTAAAGGAGCTTAATATTTATACCCTTGAGGAAAGAAGGAGAGGGGGACATGATAGAAACTTTTAGTACCTCAGTGGAATCAACAAAGTCCAAGAGGGTAGCATCTTTCAGAAAAAGAGATGTACAGAACAAGGGACACAATTTATAGATGGGGTGCTTTCATGGGCAATGTGAGGAAGTATTTCACAGAGAGGGTAGTGGATGCATGGAACAGCCTTCCTGAGGAGGTTGTGGGGTCTAAAACTGTGGGAGAATTCAAGAATGCATGGGACAGACATAAGGCAATTCTTGTGGGGGTAGAAGAAATAGGCTGTTGGTTAATTAGATCTGCGGCCATCCTGTAGTAGGAAATGGGCAGACTAGACGGGCCAAGCGGTCCTTATCTGCCATCAAAGTCTATGTTTCTATGTATGGACGCCCCACAGCTTGTTTTAGAAATGTGTCCGCTGCAGACATCTGTGGAGCTGCTAGCTGGAGTTCTGTCCACACCTTCACCAAGCATTATGGTCTGGATTTTTGCTTCTAGGTGCAGGGTCAACTGCAGCCTCGCCGTTCTGCAGGGCCTTCTCTTAGGCTGTTGGCTGCTGTCTAATCTGCTACCGTGTTGCTTTCTTTATACTGTCGGAACTGCTTGGGACTCATTCCTACTGGTCTTGGCCTGCTGCAAGAGCTTCCTCAAAGTAAGATAGTACAGTTACATAAGAACTTACCATAAGAGTTCCATTCGCATGGATTTTCTGCTTCCCTTTTTCTTTTCGGCTCTTGGGATCCTCCTCTGTTTCTTTATCTGCCGCTTGCTTCTTGTCTCCGGTGGGAAAACTGAAGAGAGTGTGGGGAACTGCCCATATTTACAGGATAGGCTGACATCAGAGATGGGTGGTCCCCCATGGTATACTGCTAGCTAGAAAGTTTCCGTATGATCCTGGCGCCTAACGGCTGAGCTCCTCTCGAAGATTTACTGTTGTAAGTTCTTATGTAACTGTACTTTTCTGTAGTGCTCCTCATTGTCAATGGGTAGTCATTACAACTGAGTTCTAAAAAGCAGTACCCAGACAAGAAAACGGGTGGGGGAGAATATTGTCCCATACGTTGGCTGCATATAGGAAAGGAATTTACCTGCTGACTGTCAACTTGCAGTACGCTGTGTCTAAAGGCCGCATAGGCTGAGCTCTTTACGTCCAAACTGTAATGCTTGGAGAAAAAGTGGTGAGGTACCCGTAACTGCCTTATATAACTCTTAAGACAGGAGCTACACCTCAGTTTACCTAGGAAAGGGCTATATAACTCTGGAACCGTGAACCCTGAGACAGCCACCCCAACAAGGGGGAACATCCTGTCCACCTAACTACCCATCACAATCTTAAGTTGTGCTACTCCTTCTCCTTAGAGAGAGAGAAGGATGCAGACAGAAGACCGTGAGACAGAGCTCCTGGACCACATGCAAGGCTGAAGAAAACTTAGGGAAATAAGATGGAACTGTTTTGAGGACTACCTTGTCCTTAAGCATGACAAGGTATAGCTCTTCAAAGGGGCAAGATCTGGAGCTCACATTGGGGAAGATCTTGGCTTGCCAGTTGCCAGCAAAACGTTTTTTCTATCGCTTTTCTAAAAATCTAACAGTTATTTTCACCGACTTCAGCCGACATATGTCGTTCCTCTCTTCGGTGTCATCCTTCGGGCCTCACAGGAACAAGTGTAGCTGCGGCCACCAGATCCCGTCGAAGGACGGCCACACCAAGTGTGTGTTTTGCCTGGGTCCCAGCCACGACACCACGGCCTGTTCTACCTGCCAGGGCTTCACCAGCAGGACCAGAATCTGTTGCTTGAAGGCTCTGAAAGCTTTCCTTTTGGAACAAAAGATGGATGTCCTGCACACCTCTGGGGAGAAAGCCAAACATAAGGACAAATTTAGCAAGTGCTGCCGGGACAAGGACCATAGTTGGTCCCGACACCGATCTAGGTCCCAGTCACATTCTTGGTCCTCCCCCAAGAAGCACCACTCTTTCTTCGAGCTCCGGAGATCATCATCCCTGTAAGGATTTCATTCCTGTCAAGAAGACTCATGCCAGAGCAGGCATGTCAGGGGAGAAACCTGCTATGCCTAAGGTGACTCCACTTAGGGTCACCCCCAAGACCTCTGTGGCACAAGCTTCGGCCCTGCCCACTAAGGTCCCGGCTTCACCCGACAAGGGTAAGTCACTGGAGTTAGAAGACACTCCAGTGCCCCCCCAGGAGAAACTGTCGTCGGTCCCGGTGCAGACTCTGGCAGAGGGGGCAATGGTGACTGATGCTACCGCGGAAGGAGCAGCCTCTGCGTCTCCCAAGTCTTCCACCCCACGGGGCTGTCCAGGAGGTTCCCCCTCAGGGCTGCCGGATCCTTCGGATCTCATAGTCCCCTTTCCAGGGACAGCGGCCTCTGTATTTTCCAGAGAGGAGCTCTAGGAGCTGTTTTCTATTTGGTGGGGTTTAGTCCAGAAACGGACTCCCCCGAAGCCGGCCCCGTCACTGGTTCTAGATCCATCGTGCAAACAACGACCGGAAGGTGTTCCTATGCCTTTGCTTAAGAAGACCCCCGAGAGGCCGCTGCCTCGCTCATCCTCCAGGGTCCACTCCCGATCACAGTCTCCAGACCACCGCCTGCTCGCTTAGGTCCAGTAGCTGACGCTGATCAGGTTCACACTCCAGGAGCTGTTCCCGCTTTGATGGGCGGGCCCGCCTCCGACGTCGGGTCGCCGGACCGCCGCCACTCATCGCCCCGCCGCCGGTCCAACAGCCACCAACATTCGAGCAGGGCAAGTCCTAGGGACAGATCCGCTACTTCATGCAGTAGTCGGTCTTCTCTTCCTCTCGGGATCGGGAGTTCCCCAGGAGAAAAAGACCAACCCCACTGCCTCCGATGATCCAACCTTTATGTACGCCATGAGGCACATCCAGACCTCCAACGAATGGGATACGAAGGGACCTGGATCCAGAACGCCTGCCGACTAGCCAGATACCTGAGGCAAAAGGAGCCCAAACCCCTGGTGGTACCTCCTTTAGTGGACACCTTCCAAGATCTTACTAGAATTATTTGGAAGCATCCAGCTTCAGTCCCGGCAGTTCCTAAGAAGTCCGGCTGTACAGGGCCCCGAGGGATGAGCCTTTCCTGGCAGAGCACCCTCAGGTGGACTCTTCGGTGATTACAGCTGCTCATGATAAGTCCAAGCAGCCAAAATACCTTAGCTCCCAGCCTACTGACCCAGAGTCTTGCTATTTGGACCAGGTGGGCAAGAAAGTTTATTCTGCCTCCACCTGCTCCATTAGGTCCCTTAATTTCCTTACGCATATGGTTCAATACCAGAATGCGCTCTGGGAACGTTAACAGGAGCTTGTTAATGCCTTGCTAGTCTCCACACAGAAGACTGAGATTCTGGACGTCCTCAAGTCGGGCTCGGACGCAGGCACGCATGTTCTCCGTGCCTCGTATGACACTGCAGATACGGCAGCATCTGGTGTTCACCTCCGGCGCCACGCTTGGTTGAGAGTCTCCGGTTTTCACCAAGATCTGCAGTCCAGAATCCATGACCTCCCGTTCCAGAGTTCCATCTTATTTTGGCAGGAGACAGTCACTTGTCTCTCATCTCCAGGAGTTGGGGAAATCCATCTGGTCCATCCATCAAATGTACAGAGGGACCAGAAGAGAGCGAAAAGGTGGCCATTTTGGAAGTCCTCAGGTTCCCAAGCTCAGGCAATCAGCAGGGCCAGAGGGGTGGCTTTAAAAGGAGAGCTGGCAACCAGCAGCCTGGAGGCGCCTCCTTTCGTGGCCCCAAGTCTCCCAAGCTTCCTCTGCCCATTCCCGCTTCTCTCACTGACTCCTTCTGAACCCCTCTTCCGGGAGGCAATAGGGGGTCGCTTCCTTCACCTGAAGGCTGAGCTCAATAACTGTGGACCAGTGGGTCATAGATATTATAAGGAGGGGCATACGCTGGAGTTCACTGAGATCCCCAGATACCCCACCAAGGTCCTTGAGATATCCTCCTTTCACATTCCTCTCATAGAAGGAGAGAGTCAGGCCCTCTATGAAAAGGTGATAGAATCAGTCCCTCTGCAGCAGCGGGAAAGGATATTACTCCCATTTCTTCCTTGTCCCAAAGAAGACGAAGGATCTTCGTCCCATTCTGGACCTCAGTTCTTTAAACAATTATATCAAATACCGAAGGTTCCGGATGGTGACTCTCTCAGGGCTTATTCCTCTGCTGCATCAGGGAGACTGGCTGTGCTCCCTAGACCTGCAAGATGCGTACATGCACATAGGGGTGTTTTCCCCCCTCCCCCACAGGAAGTACCTGAGGTTCCACTTCCAGGGGTCGTATTATCAGTTTCGGGTTCTCACGTTCGGCCTCTCCTCCACTCCTCGAGTCCTTACAAAATGCTTGGCAGTGGTGGCTGCAGCTCTAAGGCGCCAGGGACATTATGTCTTCCCTTACCTAGACATTTGGCTGCTTGCGGCCCTGTCAAGGACGCTGCCTCCTTCAGGCTCTCGGAGACACCTATACTCTATTCCGAGAGATGGGGATCACCTGAATCTTCCTAAGTCTTCCCAGAGCCCAGCCAAAGACTCATCTTCATAGGGGCAGTCCTGGATTCAGTCCAGGGCATGGCTTTTCTACCCCCCGAGAGGGGTGATCGCATGCGGGAGATTGCTGGAGTGGTCCTTGTAACCCCTCAGGTCCAAGCCAGGACCTTCCTCAGACTTCTGGGGCACATAGCGGTGGCCATTCCTGTCACTCCTCTGACTCGCCTGCACGTGAGAATCCCACAATGGATGCTCAGGGTGCAGTGGGATCAGTGCTCAGATGACCTAGACCACATGGTCAGGATCACAGAGCCAGTCAAGAGGATGCTTCTTTGGTGGCTGGACCCTCTAAATTTAGAAAAAAGGGTCCCTTTCCATCAGGAGCCCCTGAATCAGACTCTTAACAACGGATGCCTCGATTTGGGTTGAGGGCTTACCTAGGCGCCCACCAAACACAAGGAGTCTGGACCCCTACGGAGCGCAATCTCCACATCAGTGTCTTGGAAATGCGAGCAGTCCTCAATGCACTACATACCTTTCAAAAGGACCTCGTCCCAGGCTCTCTCCTTGTACAGATGGACAACATGGCAGTCGTCTTCTACATCAACAAACAAGGGGGCACCCACTCCTACCCCCTGTGCAGGGAGGCGATGAGAGTCTGGTACTGGGCGCTAGTACGGCACATCTCTCTGTCTGCAGTGCACATTCCAGGCATCTTAAATGACTTGGCAGACAGCCTGAGCAGGTTTCAGTCCAAGGCGCACGAGTGGGAGCTACTACAGTCAGTAGCAGACCAGCTCTTCGACACATGGGGTCATCCAGAGCTGGACCTGTTTGTGTTCCCATGCAACTCTAAACTGCCAATTTTCTGCTCGCGAGAGCCAGTGCCTGGTGTTGTCTGGCCAGACGCGTTGTCCCTTTGTTGGGAAGGGAGGTTACTTTACGCCTTCCCTCTTGTTCAGAGAGTTGTCTTGAAGATACAGGCCGAAGGGGTGGATGATTCTAATCGCCTCTTTGTGGCCTTGACAGATTTGGTTCCCACTACTTCAGCGGTTGTCCTGAGAACCTCCAATCCTGCTACCAATATGCTCGCAGTTGCTGTCCCAAGATCAGGGCTCACTGGTCCATCCTGATCTCAGGTCTTTGCGCCTTCATGCTTGGCTCCTACAGATGTAGCAAAGTCCAGGTACGGGGTCTCCCAGGAGGTGGCGGACGTCCTCGTCTCGGCAAGGAAGCCTCTACTCGCCTCCACTTATG